>JARFIW010000519.1:425000-1713271 GCA_036346225.1 Platerodrilus igneus
ATAAAATTAACTTTCCTGCTTTTAATATATTCTCTGATTTCTTCTTCATTTTTCAATAGTTCAACAATAGAATAAACACTGGCAATTCCATCTTCTGCTAACGTATGACCTTCTTGATATAATCTCTTGCATATGTGTAAATTCATCAATTCTGGTAAACTAAAATCTGTTTTTAAAAATATAACAGGAGGTTCAAAGGGATACATAGAATTTTCACGAAACCTAAATTCCAATTCAAAAGAATAATTATTCAAATGAGGATTTTGAATAGGCTCTTCTTTTTCCTCTTCATGTGAATATTTACATCTGCTACCAAATTTACAATTACCTAATAAAAAACCACGACATACATTAACATTCTTTTTAAATTTAGCATTTTTCTTTGACACATTATTCCGATTTTTTTGAGGGTGGAATAAATCTACTAAATAGTCAATTTTTAACGTAAATATCCAAACAGTATTTGGAACTTTTTCTTCAAAAGCATTTTCATAAATAGATTCTAAAGCATGTTTTTCTTCTATTCGTTGTTCCATAAGATCACCATGATTAACAGTCTCTTCTTGTTTAAATGGTTTATTTATTGCCATGTATTTTGTGTATAATAAATACAATGCATCCTCCATTTCCCCTTGACAATGCTCTAGTGCCTCTATGCAATGATTTGCATGAAATCCGTAACTAAAAAAATGAAACAAGTAGAAAAAAAATAGATTTAAAATATAGGATCAATTGATAAATGTAATCAACTCAATCATGAAAAAATTAGCTTTATTCTATCTGAAATGAAAAATTTGTGGGCAAAGCACTTCGAATCTCGATAGAAACATTTGGTTACTAATAAGTTAATGCATTACAAAAAATTTCTTCATTGACAAAAATAATATCGAGTAATGTACTTGTTCTAAATAACTTCAACATACTCGTAGTAATGCGAAGTATTTTTTAAAAAGCAAAACATAAACTTCAAATTCCAAGTTTAAATTATTGAGTACTACATCCTCATTCTTGTAATTCTCATAATTGAGATCTACAATGTAATATGTGTATCCTCAGTATAGCCATTGATAATGCAGATGTGTAAAGCACATGCTGTCATCTATCATCACACAACTTTTAAACTTGTATAAAGGTACAGTTGTCATTCATACCAGCGACCCAGTGGCATAGTTGGTATGCATGTGACTACTATGCCCAAAGTCCCGGGTTCGTATCTCGGTACGGTCCGTTTGAAAAATATTAGGCAGGCATTTTCATAAAAATATGCCCTCGTTCGGATGTTGTCACGCACATTAAATATTCCTAACTTGCTTGGAACAGAGTGTGGTAAAATTCAAAAAAATTATCCATGTAAAAAAATTCACTTTCTGGCCAATGTAGTATCCTCGGGTGGAGCACTGGCAATAAAATCAAATGTCATTCATACCTGAACCAATTTTGAATTCTTCAAAAATACATCACATTGCTATGAATAAGTATTAATGTTTTGCTCTATATTATAAGTAAATTGATAGGGTATTTCAACGGGCTTGTTAAAGATAACAAAAGTTCTTTGTTATGTACAAAAACAACAAGTGTTCCTTGACACAAATTACGGCGAGGTCTGTTGTCTAGCGGTGTCCCTCTCCTCCATGACAATGCCAGACCTCATACAGAACAACTTGTTCAACAATTCAAATGGGAAACTTTTAACCATCCACCCTACAACCCAGACTTGGCACACTCAGATTTTCATCTGTTTACAAAACTCAAGAACTTTTTGGCGGGAAAGAAATTTGAAAGTGATGATGAACTGAAAGCAGTTGTGACTACATATCTCAATACATTGGCAGCAGAGGAGTACGAAACTGGCATACAAAACCTCGTCTCATGTTATGATAAATGCTTAAATTTGCGAGGTGACTATGTGGAGAAGTAGTGTAAGGTTTGTTCTTTTCAAAGTATCATCATTAGGTCTTCAGTCCTGGAACTGGTTAGACGCGTACCTTCATTGTTTCCTATTCTGAACTAACCTACACATTTCCCTGAAATTTCACAGTCTGTATCTAGAAACTATCTGATCTAGGTCTACATCTACCTACTTTTTCCTATCGCTGTTTGTAATATATCCCATACTATTCCCCAAAAATGCTTTAGAACGTATTTTGCCCTTCTATTTCTCCTTGTTCCTCCACTATTTCTATAACCTATTTGTTATTAACTTTGTCTGTCCATGCTATCATCCTCATACATCTGATCCTGTTAAACAGATTTCAAGTACCTCTATCATTCAACTGATCTGACGTTGCATGATGCACATATTCAAGTCGATCAGAAGATCCCCCAACAAATATTGCAGAACTACAACAAAATAATCTATTTTCAGTAACTGCAGAATCATTATAAGCTTGTTTGCAATGCAATGTTGCACATTTTGAACATTTAAATTAATCAATAATTACAATTTTTGTTTTCGGTACCATTTATGGCGACGAACACCATATTTAATAACAACACAAAAGGGTTTGACACGTATTTGGAAAAAGTAGAACATAAGTGAATTGTGTTACAAGACATGAAGGTATTAATGTTTATCATATTAACAAGTGCAAGTATTTACATAATTTGAAAAATCTAAATAATTTTGGGCAATTCTCATACTCACAGCACATCCAGAAGAAATTGCTCACTAAGTCGCCTTACTGTTTATAGATTCCTCAAATTTCAAAATTAGTCAAGTACCAAATTATTGTCTGAGCGGATAGCACAAATTAATTCTATAAATTACAAGAAAAGAGGAAAAGCTATAAAAAATATGATAATCCAGGTAGAAAGCAAGGTTAAGGAAGTTGCATAGATGGTATTCATAACAACGATTGAAAATGCAAAAATGTGGTAAGTCACTCATAAACATAAATGTTCTGTAGTTAAATGGATATGTTTGAAATAATATTAGAAGAATATGAGAAAGTTGATAGTAATTTGTCAACGCACATTAATTCAAATTCATAGGAAAATACAGAATACTTCGTGCTGAAGATTAATAAAAAAATCTGTAAAATTCAAAATAGATAAAGGTGCATGTCTGTAATCGATGCACCTTTTTAGCAGTAGATAAAACATATCAACACCAAAATTTGAAAATCATTTGAATTTGTACAAACAATAGCCTTAAGCCACCAGGCGATTTACTTAAAGAAACAACTGTAACAGACTTCCATAAATCAAATTCAAAGCTTATTGTTGACAATGCAAACAGTATTGTACCGCAAAATATTAATAGTAATAAGATCCATCGAATTGACGTTAATTTACATACGAATGTTACATCAATTCTAAGAGGTACTAATAGAGTTATAAAAATGCCGATTGTGTTAAACTTATAGTTATCACAAAATTTTATGCCCTACTTGTTAATGAGAGGAAAATGTAATCCTTCAATTTCTACTATTCATTCGAAATATGACACTGGATTGATGTATTAAAGTATGTCCCTGTACTCAACACAGGCGAGATGGCACACTTTTTTGACACATATTTAACAGACATCGTATTTAATTTAGGCATTTCTTATTTCGCATCATTTTGCATACTATGTTTTTGTAATACATATATTACTAATAAACCTAAATTAATCCACAAAAGCAACCAAAAAATATACATTTAAAATTTCAAGTGTAATATTGTCTAAAGTGTGGAAGCAAATAAAAAGGGATAAAGGAAGATAGTTGATAAATAAAAATAAAGCAGTATTGAAAAGAAAAACAAGCACAAAAATGAAGCAGGTTAAAATGAATAAAAGGAGAGTGATAAAGAAATGAAAAGGTTTCACCGCGATTGAACGGTTTCCATTTGAGCAGTCCTCAAATCAGCGGTACCCAATTGAGTGGCCCCTAATTGGACAATAACCCAATTGAACGGTCCTTAATTGAGCGGCCACTGTAAAATATATACTACAGTGCGTTCCAAATTCGATTTTCAACAATGAGATTTCAGAAATTATATGAGCTATAAAGTAGCTTAAATGGAGGAAGTTTTAGTAAATTTCAAATCCGTTAAGAAATCAAAGTTATCAATCAATCCATGAAATATCTGAAGAATACCAAAATATCTTTTTCTCTCACATAAACTATAAAAACATCAATGTTGTTTTCTTTTTACATTATAGCAAGTATTGAATAAAGACATTTTCCAAAGAAGTCACTAAGGATTTACTATTCAACGGTGAAATTTCAAATAGAAATGATCAGATATATTTTTCAAGCGCGTTTAAAAACGTATCAAGAAAATCCACTAGAACTAACAGTGTTGTTTCCTTTTCGAACTAAAAATACCCATCCTTGTGTTCAAGTAACAATGTTGTAACCCCAAAACATACCCACAGACAAACATTTCTTCTAATACACCTTTTTAACCTCTCCAGGCTCTAAACATGTATTTTTTTTATAAATCTTAATTTAAATTTTTAGTGATTTTACTACTTCCTCATACTTTTAATCTGCAACAATGGTTTGAAGCTGTCGCAACCCACAAAAACCTGCTGAATTGGTGACCGTAAATCGGTTCACTACTCATCCGGGAACCACTCAATCAAAGGCCGCTCAGTCAGCAGCTCCGTGGATCAAACAGTTTCACGCATGGCTGCAGATTCAGATTTCAAATCTCGATACAAATCGCTTCAAAAACATTAAGCAAACATTATTCACAAACATGTGCCTTGGTTCAGATGAGAGGTAAAATGTGGGTCCCGTGTGCAAATGTTGTCACTTACGTTAAAGATCCCTACTTTGCTTGGGTTTAGCAAAATTTAAAATTTCTCGTAAAAAACTCGCTTCCTGATCAATGTGGTACCTTCGGGTGGAATATTGGAAGCTCAAACGTAGCTGTGCAGTTAGGTGCAATCCAATAAGAGGTTAAACTATAAGTGACATATGGTTGATTCTACAAAAGTAGGCACTTTTGAGTCTCTTAGCTACAATTTTCTTATTAAAGCTTTGTTAAAAGCTATTTGTTATAAAAGTTATAAATAGTTACTTCTTGTATTAGACAAGTACAATGTTCAACAACAATACATATTATCAGCTGTTACAAATTTTCAAAGTAGCAAAACGTCATTTCGCCGACTGTCCCTAATCTTCATTTTCAAGCTTTCGATAAATATGCACCCATAACCTCTAACATTATTTTTAATCAATCAATCAATCAATCAATCAATCAAAAATTTATTGGTATATCCAAATGAAAACCAAATAACACACAATGATTTTTTAATCCCTTCTTTTCGTAAAATAATTTAGAATTATTAGAAAAACAAGAAATTGGTTATTTAAATGTAATTTTGATGCATGTTCCCGCTTTACAATTCTACCGCGCAGACGAAACTATTTTAAGTTCAAACACCTAAAACCGGAATCTGTAACATAACCTGTGCTGACAATACTTAACATGGTTGACTGTTCTTCATTTGTGAAATGCGTTTATTGTTATTATCTTAATAAATACTGTTTTATGCTTATAATTAAAGGAAAGTATTGTTCCGTACCTTTTTTATGTATAATTACGCCGATGCAGCATAGTGCATGAAATAAAAACTGGAATACAACTTCAATGTTTTTAAAACTGCGTCGGTAGGTGCATGTATCATCATAACCTAAAAGCTTTTCAATTTAGTAGTGTTTACTTGGTAAATTGCGATATTTACAAATAGTTTGTCATTTTGCCAACTATCATTTCGCCGAATATGACATGCGTAAGCCAAATGACTAATTGTATGCGCCGCTACAAGTTTTACGTTAGTTCCACTTGCAAGGAACTTTATGTATACATAAAAGTAAAAAGCCTTTTAAATATACCAACAAAATCAAAGTTTGTTACGTAATATTGTATTTCTTTAAATAATTGTAGCGTCATCAAACAAGTCATATATCTAAATTCGTTTTACTTGTATTTTATTGTTTTATAGAAATATCTGCTAAGTACAAACTATGCAAAAATGGAAAAAATAGAAACAAACGTTAAGGGTGGAAAATACAATTACGAGAAAACGAAACCGAAGATTTAAAAATTGTTCAAAATAGAAATTTAAATATTTGTGGAAATGAAGCTATCCCATCTCCTGAAATCACAAAAAAAAACAATACAAATACATCTAACAAAAAAATATCAAAGAGAAAGAGATCTTGCGAGAATAAGGGATCAAAGATATAGAGCAAAAATGACACCTGAAGCACGTGAGCAGAAAAGAAAACTAGATAGAGAAAGATATTTAATTGTTAATTGTTGATATTAAATTGTTAAAGCCGATAAGTGAATTAAATCCCAGAAAACAGAGAGCGTTAAGGAAACAGTGGAAGCTTAATTCGAAAAAGTATAGAGAAAAGCAGAAAATGTTTAAATATTTAGACGAAATTACACCACCCCCTTTCCCTTCATCTTCAAATTTAGAAGAAAATTTTGCAAATAGACATCAAATTTTTGAACAACAAAAAATGGGGAAGAAAATTGGTAAAAAGAGATCAATCAAAGATGTACAGAACTCTTAGAAAGAAAGGGGACAAATTAAAACACTGCAGTCTTCTTTGGAAAAATATAAAAAACGGAATAGAGAAAAGGAAAAACGCAAGCATCCATTTCCGCCATCGCCTTTGTACAGGGTTCAGCATTTAATAAAAAATGTAATATCAAATAAAACAAGCAGAAAGCATCGGCCTACAGGTGTACAAAATTTAAAAGTACGAAGCAATAAGACACCACCAGAACTTTTGAAAAAATCGAGGCTTTCTATGAAGATAATCAATACACTAGGATTTGTCCGGGCAGGAGGGATTTGGTTAAAAAGGGGAAGTAGAAATAACTTCTTATGTACACAATCAGAGAGCTGCCTAAAAAGTTCATTATAGTAAACAACACCTCTATTTCATATGCTGGTTTTTGTAAAGGCATGCCCTTTTGGGTTAAACACCCTCAATATAAAGATCGACAAACATGCACATGTGTTAAACATAGGTAGATTACTAGATTTAATTTTTTCTAACATTTCTTGTGATATTACTGAAGATCAGTCATCCTTGATTAAACCTGATATCTACCATCCACCTCTCCAGATACATCTAGCTGCTACACTATCAAGTAGTAAATTCCTCCTTCGAGATGCTAAAACATATAATTTTAGAAAGACTGATTATCTGAATTTGTATCAAGCTTTACTAATGACTAACTGGTCCTTTCTTGATAATTTTGTTAGCTCAAATGATGCCTGTAATGCATTCTATGATACATTATTGGGCCTTCTTGATAAATAAGCCCCTTTATATAAACCCAATAGGCATAACTTTCCAAAATGGTTCACACCAGAAATTATTAGTCTAATTAGACAGAAAATTACTGCTTTCAGAAGTACAAACGCTGGGGTACTGTTTATTATTCCTTTGAATTTAAGAGGTTACGTGCTTTGTCCAAAAGTTTAATCCTGAAGTCGTATAGTAATTATGTCCGACTAATAGAGCATAAACTTAGGGATGTTCCTAAATCATTTTGGTCCTTTATTTGTACTAAATGTGCTAAAACCCGTATACCAGCCAAGTTATTCTATAAAGATCATTTTTATGATACCCCTGAGTCAATTGTTGAATCTTTTAGAAGGTATTTCAGCAGTGTTTATATACCGTTCATTTACATTTCCAATGCTCCACCAGAAGGTAATACATTGGCCAGGAGGCGAGTTTTTTGTTACCTGGAAATTTAGAATTTTGCCAAACCCTTGCTGTTCCAGGCAAGGTAGGGATCTTTAACGTGCGTGACAACACTCACACACGGGACCTCCATTTAACCTCTCATCCGAACAAGGCGTAATTTTTGTGAAAAATGCTCACCTGCCATTTATCAAGCAGTCGGCCGTGTCGGGATTTGAACCCAGGACCTGGGGATCCGTAGTCTTACGTTTACTACATTGATCCACGGCGACGCCTAATGTTTATATACCGTTCATTTACATTTCCAATGCTCCACCCGAAGGTACTACATTGGCCACGAGGCGAGTTTTTTGTTGCCTGGAAATTTAGAATTTTGCCGAACCCTTGCCGTCCCAAGCAAGGTAGGGATCTTTAATGTGCGTGACAACACTCACACACGGGACCTCCATTTAACCTCTCATCCGAACGAGGGCGTAATTTTTGTGAAAAATGCTCACCTGCCATTTTTCAAGCAGTCGGCCGTGTCGGGAGTGTTTATATACCTCATGTAAAACCGTATATCATAGGTTGTGAGGGTGTAAATGCAAAGACTGACTTAAATTTGAATTTAAAAGATATTTCTGTTTCTGAGGTTGAACTTTGCATGCGTAAATTAAAGAACACATTCACATCAGGAAATGATCAAATTCCTTCATTTCTAATTAGGGATTGTGCAGGAGTGTTAGCTTATCCGTTATCATTAATCTTCAATTTATCACTTAAAACTTCTTCTTTTCCTGCAAAATGGAAATCTTCTTTAATTTGTCCAGTTCAGAAAGAAGGTGACTCAGCATGTATTAAAAATTACCATCCTATATCTATTTTGTCCAACTTCTGCAAACTTTTTGAGATGATCCTTTTCACTCAAATTTTCTCAGCCATTAAACATACCATTTCCCCATCTCAGCATGGATTTTTTTTAAAAGGTCGACGACAACTAATCTGTTACATATTACCCAAGTCATCTCTGAAACTTTGGATGCTAATGGTCAGATAGATGTAATATACTCCGATATATCTAAGGCCTTTGACCACATCAATCACTCTATCTTGTTATCCAAATTATATTCCTTTGGGTCAGTTCTACCCCAATAACATTTTTTTGCTCTTATTTAGAAGAATGTATCCAGTATGTTACTAATAATGGTTTTAAATCTAAATCTTTTATTGCTAGTTCAGGTGTTCCGCAAGGTTCCAACCTGGGACCCCTCTTATTTCTTATTTTCTTTAATGATGTGGTTGAGAATATCAGTTGTGGTAAACTACTATATGCTGATGATCTGAAACTGTTTTTACAGATTCACTCGCTAGAGTATTGTCATAAATTACAAGTACAGTTGCAGCAGTTAACTGTTTGGTGCAACAGTAATATGTTAAATCTTAATCCTAATAAATGCCATGTTGTTACGTATACCAGAAAATTAAAATCTACTGGTTTCACATACTGCATTGAATCACATATTCTACAGAGGAATTATAAGACTAGTGATCTTGGAGTTTTATTTGACTCGTCACTTACATTTACCTCTCATATCAACAAAACTGTTTGTGGATCTTTCAAGATATTAGGGTTTATTATGACATTGCAAAAAATTTTCAAGTATTGAGGTTTTGAAAATCTTATATCTAACACTAGTCCGATCTAAACTAGAATATTGCTGCATTATTTGGTGTCCACTTTATGAGTGCCACAAAGCAGGAGGAAATTTCTTAAGTTTCTTTATTGGAAAGCTGAAGGCATATATCCTGTACAAGGTTATAGTCACGATTTGCTTTTGTATAAGTTTCAGATATCCTCCTTGGATACACGTAGAAAAGTTATAGGACTGACTTTTCTTTATAATTTACTCCATGATAAAATTGATTCAGCTGAACTTGTCTCCTTCATCAAATATCATGCATCCCAAACAGTATCTAGGCATTCTCGCACTTTACATACCTACTGCCAGAACAAATTTACTTTGTAAATCGCCTATTTATGTGATGTGTTCTAATTATAATAGTATTTGTCATAGATGTGATATAAATCTTAATTCATTAAATTATATCTTAGAAGTGTTTAATTTGTTAAAGTAGGATTGCATGCTTATAATTTTATTTTTTTTGATATTGTTTCCTGTAATTGGGTTCTTACCGGTTGAAAATGTTTAAATAAATAAATAAATTTTATGTTCTTAAAGTTAAAACAAATTAAAGTACTAGATGAACAAAAATGCAGGATCTTTTAAATAACTTGGCCAGTGGAAAAACTGAATACTGTGTTGTTGGAAATTTTAGAGTGAAATACTATCAATGGCAAACTAAAAGTGAAGAAAGAAATGTAAAAGAAGAGACAAAAATTGTTAAAATTGTAAGCAAGGTTCATTTGCATTCTACACTATTAGAGTTGATAATGGACGATTTCAAAACACTACAAGCAATAATTGTTAGAAAAATATAGGATATTTATAAACTCTTAGTTTACTTGCACTTTTTGAACAGCTTATTGTGGATAGTTTAAAAATTCCTGTAAAATAATTAACTATATGTGTATGACTGTGTAGGAAAATGCAATGCTCGAATTATTACTACTTTTTTTTACAAACAACTGTAACTTCCAACATCATCGGCTAAATGATGTAAAAGTAGATGCTAAGTTACAAAACTGCTGGGAAAATTGTTATTTTAAAAAGTCCAGCTCGGCTACTTTGGGGTTTTAACTTTGAGCCTCAATTTAACAGCATAGACATATTTCCGATAGTTTTCAGTCTGATGATTTTTTCATTTTCTTTTAAAGCAGCCCCACTTTTGTAAAATCAACCGTGTATTCGAAAAAAATATGGTTTATTGATTTTATCTATGCTTAGTGCCATAGTAGGTCAGTTAAAAAATGTATACGTTTGATTATTTTTGATTTTACGAAAAAAATGCTTGAATGAGCAAAGAACCCTCACAAAAAATGGCATAAATCTCTGCAACATGTGACAAGACTGTTTTGAGATACTACTAATGGGTAGAAAAACCAACCTTTTAAAAATAAGTGAAATATAGGTCCATGTATACAAATGTGCTTCTACATACATATGTATCAGCACGTATACCCTGAATAGTCCTAGAAGCAGCATTGGCACTGATCTCTCCTGCATCGACGAACATTTTCTCAAACTCTTCAAAAAATAATTGGTGCTCCAACCAGTGGTTGAACATGGGTGCTTTTAGTGTATAGCAAAGGAATTTATAAACTAGGATGTAATTTGCCTAATAAATACATCTTTGCAATAATACAAAACCTAACTTACCTTTCAAGCCTTAAAAGTGCAAACATTTTTAATTTCTCGGCTTCTGTATGTGTGCCCGAATCAGTATGATAAAAGCCTCCCTTAACTATTAAATTATTGTGCTGCATAAATTTGTTACTAAATTGAAATGTAGTATTTTCATAACTGGAGGCATCATTTAATATGTATTCCTATAAATGAACAACAATAATTTTAATATGAAAATAATATGCTTACTGGTCCGTGAATAAACTTCAATGTTTCCATAATCATTTGTTGAGAATTGTCACTTAAATGGAGTATCTTAATTTCTTCCTTTGCGATATTTTTTGGAGCTTCAAATTTACGCTCCTGTCTAAAATTAATAGCTTAATATCTAGAACTTGGGTTGTTACAAACTTACGCAATTCGAATATTAGGAACTTCATGTACGAAAAAATCGGATTTATTTAAAATATCTTCCGAATTCATTGCTGATAAAAATATGAAAAGGCAAGCGTTTTATATTGCACAATAACAAGTAATACTTAGAAAAAAACTAACTGATTAATAACAAAAGGCACACTTCTAAGGTATTTACACACCTAAACAAGAACCACCTAATTTTGTAGTACAAATACGGTTTTATCAGATTGTACTAAGAGTTTTCAAATTACTACGATCTATTTAGTAACAAATTTGGATACAAAAAAGGTTACAGAATGACAATTTCTTAACCTCAAAATTAAGAATGGTAAATATTTAAGCTTATATCCTAGATTAAAGAGACGAGATTTCGATAACGGCTCTAACCTCGTGGAATATAGGAACGATACGAGTTCATTTTTCAGATATCAAACACAATGTGCCTTCGTGTTAATGCCAAATTGTAATCTAAAGATGGAAGGACGCAAGGTTTATCCAAGTAAAAGCCAAGGAAACGAGATAGGTATTACATTTAACAAATCAGAAGGCAGGTAGGTATTCAATGAAGCAAACTTTTTGTCTTCATTGCACTAATAAATCGAAAATAATGTGTATACTTTATTAAAATTTAACATAAATGTAGCTCTTATACAATTTTTTACATTAACACATTATTTGGTTATACCTTTATTACAAATTTAATTAAACTATCACAAAGGACAAGAAAATTTTTTAGTGGTGGTGCGTCCTTTTTAAGATTTTTACTTTAATTAAAGTCAAACAAATATTATCATTGAAACGTTTGTTTAAGTAACCCAGAATAGAATTTTAAATTATTGGTTTTTGTAGGAACAGTTCAGTCATGTCCTTATTCCATAAACCGTATTCTTATACTCACTATATCAATTGTTTATGCAACGAAAACGCGTTAACAATTATGAGAAAATGTAATTTCGACCGAGTTTCACATTTCTCGAAACAATTTGAAAAGTACACTAAAAATTTGTACGATAACTGTTTAAACGTCGTCCCTTCCATTACATCTCTTACGGATACCGAGGAACGGGTAGTTTGGAAGCAACAAACTGCTACATACGCTAAAAACCGTTTAAAAATGGTAGGAAGAAAATTATAGATCATTGCTATATAACTGATAAATTTGTTTCTATATTCTTTCATAATATGTATGGCTATAACTTATTTATCAAAGAGATGTGAACATAAAAAAACTTCAACGCATGGTTCATGATTTTATTAGAATAGTTAATTAAAATATAAAACAATATAATCTATCCTATTTTGTTATGGCGTTAACAGTGTGGGGTTTCTGTTATCAACAACATTAGTTTCGTAAATATTTACAATGAATTTATGTACGTGTTTCGTCAAAATTATTTTCAATCACGAATTCCAATACATCATAAATGTGTGGTCACGCCTTAATTAATATCAATTATTGGTTTAGGTTACGTTTCTATAGTGTCAATGCGGGAAGTTAGGCAAACCATCCTACATGTCCTTCATAATATCCATGATATTGGTTGTATATATTTATTATCTCGTATTTAGACACATTGTGAAATATTCGTTGTAATTTAGAACGTTAACTGGGTTTCCCATTCTTGATAGTAGTTTCACTTATTAAAATAATATAATAAGTTTTGATGTACAAGTTTACCGAAGGACTTTCCAAGACAAGTGAAATTTAATTTTAGCTTTCTGGTTCTCTTATCGGTAGATGGATGTTTTGAAAAATTATTATTAAAGTTATTTTATTATTTACACATGGATGTTTTCGAGGGAAGATACGATTTGAATATGGATTTATTATTATGGCATCTGCTTTTCTTGCTGGAACGGAGTATAATTGATTTCCGTTATAAAAATGAGTGTTGCTTCGAAGTCCTGTTACGCGATATAGTGTTATAATTTGCCCTGAGTCTTATGATGTTACGATTCGGGTTATTGTTGTCTAACTTTTACTTTAGGTGATACATGTAATGCAGTTCACGCCATTTCAAATATTAAAAAAATTTTGTTATACTTTTCAAAATGAAGATCCATCTTACGAGTTGTCACGGTAACAAATACGAAATATTTTTAATGAAATTCACATATTTACTTTAAATGCGTTTCGTGATAAGACAGGAGTAGTACGAAGCCACGCCATTAAGTATATGAATTTCTTTTTGTTAAAAAAATTGACTAAAAATGATTATTACTTAACGTACGTTTCTACTATTTTGATGAAATTATTGAGGAATCTGAGGAAATATGTCTTCAGCTTCTACAATTTTTACGAGCAATTATTTTGGCGAAATTTCTAATACCAAACAATTAAACCATTTTGTAAAGGAATGCATTATTATTTTGTGTGAAAGTGTAAAATATAAGCATTTAGAAGTGAAAATACTAAAAAGTAAATGCGTTTCAAATTTATCACAAGCATTGCCAAGGAATTTCCATCCGCACCCTAAAAGTTTGCTAGAACCAGTTCTAACTATTTTTGGATATCGGCGATATAAAAAAATACAAATCGAAACATATGGTAAAAACGGCGATGTTTGTTTTTCTGAATTCCTTTGAAGATGGTTTGAGTGTCGAAGAATTTTCAAGCGACGAAGACGCAAGTCGGAAAGTGCACTTTTTGAAGGTATCAATCTCAACAGTGTATGCATATCAGATTTTCTTTCTGTATATTAATATTTTGGTTTCAGCGCTTTATTTATTTGTGCCACGTTAGAATTTACAGGACAAAAATATTTAATATTTTTGGTATATAAATTAATTGATAACCATGCAATCGTTCTAGGGTTTTTTGTTTAAAGAAAACTAGGTACAAATATGATGTTCACATTTGGTTTTATTGTGGGAGAAATTTTGCATAACCAGGTTCTAATTATAAAGTATAGTTTAGATAAACAAAATGTGGTTACGTGATTGTTTTTAAATCATACTTAGATAAACAAAATTTGTGTAGAAATAATTTGGTTTTAAGGGCTTTGGTTTAATGTTATAAATATGCTAATGACGGCAGTTTTTACTGTTTGGGTATTATTATAAAATATAATCAGCATTGACTGTCCATAAGATTTTCGGTATACATAACATTATTGTTTAGGTGTGATGTAATTACATAGCCCTTTACCACTGCTGCGAAATGCATTTTGTCTGGTAGATGGTTTATGTTTCTTTATTGCTGTTGTCTATTATTACATTATTGTCTTGGTCTTTACTTATCAAGAGTTGCTTTTAAGAAGTGCTTGTGTACACTGTGTAAATATTTTTTTTTTAATTTTTATTTTCTTTGAATATAAAGTATCTAAGAAATTATATTAAAAGAGCGACTGAGAACAATCCATAAAAATTTTTCTTAATTTTTGTTTTATGTCTGTTCACGCCTAAGCGGAACGGCTGGTTCACAATAACAAAAATTAAACGTGTAATAAAATGTGGTTGCATAAAAAACTTACCCCGTGTTCAATTATCACTTTACACTCACCACTAAATACATAATTGGTTAGACAGGAGAGGGTTGGTGAAGGAAGGGAAATAGAGGTGCTCACGTTGTTAATTAATCAATAATTAATGCCGACAAACCGGCGCGAATGTGATATTTAAAAATGGACTGTGTTCTAAGAGAGAGCTGTGTCGACTTCTTATCTTATTGGTTGTAATCAGCGCTCACCTTTGGCGATGCGCGAGTAACAAATCGTAGTCGAGACATAAGAGGAGCATGCTTTTAATTTATATTAGGCAAGGCGTAAACATAACCGCCCATCTAAAACTGAATAAGTTTTATACCAAAACAAAATAAATCATTTAAAAATACACCCTAGAAATGTTAAGGTTGCTAGGCAAATTAAAACAAAACTTTAATATAACCTTAAAATTTTTAAAATTAAACGGAACATAAATACGAGAGAAAATAACAAAAATAAAATTTATTCATTCAAAGGGAGGATAATAAGCTTACTTATTGGACGTGTAAATAAACCTGCAGCGGTTTTTACAGATGCTACTCGTGGTATACCGTCACGACCAAAAAATAACTTTTCAATACGGCCAAGAGGCCAACACAAGGGGGCAGTATTTAAATTTTTAATTATGACCACATCATTTACCTTAGGCAATATGGTGGGGCAATGCCATTTATTACGTTGAGTGAGTTGGTGAAGATACTCGTTAGACCACCGACGCCAAATGGATTGAGTAACCTGACACAATCGCTGCCAACGGGAACGCAAAGTTATTTCCTCCGGAATAGTAATTTCAGGTAGAGATAAAGGGACCGCCTATTAAAAATGACCGGGCGACAGATAATCCGTATCGTCATTAGGATCGGAAGACTGGCAAAGAGGGCGACTATTGAGTATGGCTTCAACCCTAGAAAAATTGTACATAGTTCCTCAAAGGTTTGAGGGCGTGTACCTAAAGTACGAACTAATAAGGCTTTTGCCGATTTCACTCCAGACTCCCAAATTCCGCCAAAATTTGGGGCGTATGGAGGATTAAATTGCCACTTGATATGGCGGGAGGCTAAAGCGGCGAAAATTTTATCGTTGTTGGATTTAAGGAATATGATAGCTTCCTTGAGGGACCGCGAGGCACCAAGAAAGTTTCTACCCTGATCTGAGTAAACAACATCAGGAATTCCTCTACGAGCTGTAAACCTTGTCAGACAAGCTAAAAATGCTTCGGTAGATAACTCTGACACTACCTCGAGGTGCACCGCTCTGGTGCACGTACAAATAAATATGCATAAATAAGTTTTAGACACCGGGGCATTACGACGATTAGAAGACTTGATCAAATATGGGCCGGCGAAATCTACTTCCACATGAGTAAATGTTCTGGACAGTTGAACACGGAAAGGGGGTAAATCGGCCATGAACGGTTGAGCAGTTGTCGCACGGAAGCGCGAACAAACAACGCATTTGTGGATCCTCTGACGAACTAAGGAACGTATTCCAATAATCCAGAATTTTCGCTGAATAAGTGATTGCGTCATGAATGCACCTGAATGCATAGATAAAGGTGATAATTATCACAAATAATCGCGATAAAGTGGCTTGTTTCGGTAATAGAAAAGGATGTCTGTTATCATAAGACAACAGGGAGTGACGCAAACGTCCGCCCACCCTAACAAGACCTAGCGAATCAATAAAGGGGGACAATTTTTGGAGTTGTTTAGAACCCCTTGTTTAAATTTAGTTGATTTATTTCTTTGGCGTAGAACTGCTGTTGCGTAACTCTTATGATAGTTATCAATGAGATATGTAATTCATCAGAAAAAAGAGCCTGATAATTTTTATCAGAGTTCTTGCAATTGTAAATAAAACGGTTTAATATGCAAAGTACGCTGAAGCAAGGTGAGAGAAAAAATTTATCCAAAAATTGAGTGCAATTTTTGTGTAGAAGTAACTAATATATTAAGATTTTATTTCTGGAAGAATTTCTAGAGAAGGGGAGGTAGACCATTTTCAGGAACCCAGGCCTCATTTGCTCCAGAATCCCTTTGCTCCCTCATCTGGACCAAAAGTTTTCTTCGACTAACCATTTTCATCTTTCGAGATAAATATCTTAATTTTTTATCTTTCGAATAAAATGAGCATCCACATTTCCACACACGAGATAAACCTATTTTTAAGATTTTTTTTACCATTCTGGACCAAATAGTTTTCTTCGATAGCCATTTTTTATCTTTCGAGATAAACCTATCTTGTTTTATCATTAATATTAGAATTTTCTCAGCTAAATTTCTAGGAATTTTTAATCTTTTTTTTTTCCCAAGACCGATTTCTAACCGTATAAATTTTTTTACATGCGATACATCTTGTTAGCTTAAATTTTATGTAGAATCCGAATCTGTAAACAGATTTAATAAGGACCACCCCTGCAAAATTACACACATACCCTCCAAAAATCTTTCTCACATTTACCCACGAGATAAACCTACCTTGTTTGGTATTAATTAATATTAGATTTTTCCAGCTACCCCTCTTTAAATTTTTAGATTGCATCATCCCAAGGAGCTACCCCAATTTTAAGATTTTGTACCAAGATCAATTTCTAATCACCTCCTTTTAATATCTACAATTTTAACCAAACACAGGTATTAACATAAATTAAGCATACGAAAATTTATTTTATCAATTTACAGTTTAATAAACTAATTACAATTTTTTACAAAGTATAACATTATTTCCTGTGTGTGCCAAAGTTTAACCTGTAACAAAAAAAAAAATTAATGTGTTGTTTAAAATAGACCTGTAACAAAAAATTAATGTAAAAAAGAGGAAACGTGTTTTCAGTCAATAAGACATATTGTTGTTAACCTAACAATATGTTTTACCGTCCAACGAACACGTGGAGGAAACACATTCAATGTAATGGGTTTTAAATATAGAATTGGAGGTCAACTTTCATAATCATCGCGTGGTTAATAATTAAAGCTGTTTAATTTTATTTTAAACGTGTATATCTTCTCCAAACAAATGCGGTTATTATAATAAAAGTACGCTAAATACAAGTCAATTAACAGCAATTAAATACACTGACCTATTAATTAGGTTGCTGTGCTATTAGGAATGATGTTTAAGACTTCACGTATTTTCCGGATTATATGTTGTATTCTTTTTATTAAGTAATCGAATAAATCGTTCCTTCTGCTTCCAAAAAACTCGGACACTCCATTGTCGACGCTGGCGTTATTTATGCGATAGCTAGCCAAGGTTGTTAAACGCTGTGCTAATCATTTCTACCCCATCTTCGTTAGTAGCGGTAACTGATGCATTTTATGTTTGTTGCTCCTTAAGTGTGCGGCTACGTAGTTTTTCCATTTCGAAATCGCATACTTTACACATAATTCGTGGTTGTTTCGTACAAGACCCTTTAACAGCTGGTGGCTTGAACGTTTACCTTAATGACATACCGTGCTGTTTTTCCTTGTGTCGCTGTGAGCTATTCTCGTAAAGCGATACCGCAAGACCCAGAGTTTAAGTACTTTGCTGCGGACGGCAACCTGGGCGATGTTACACTACGACATTTGTTCTGGTGCCGTTTGAGAGCATTTTTCCAGGTATAAAAGCACCGCAAAGTTGCACTTATAAACGTTTGCAGGTACCATTTTAGTACAAAACAAAACCCGCACTATAGCACTTTGGTTAAACTTGTAATCGAACTAACTAAAAAGCTTACTCGAGCGTACCTGATTTATGTTCCTTATAGAATGCAACCGAAGGTTTCCGAAGACGACCGAACGATGTTGAGGATTCGGCGGGGTAAATGATGTTAATCCTTGCTGCTCGTCCAATACATTTAGCGCAATGCATGCACCTGGTTCGCTTCGTCGATGGTGCGAATGCCGTTAGTAGAAACACCGGAAAACGTCTTCCATGTTATACGGATCGCGTGCATATTAAAAATCCAAAGGGTGGTAGCACGCACACAAGTTTGTGCAAGTCGTGGAAGATGCAATGCTACTATAACCAAAAACACTTTAAACCATTACTAAGAAAATACCAACTTGTTGTCTACAGGATACTTACAACAATTTAATTTTAAATAACTTCTACGTCATATTTTAGGAAATGGGGGCTTGAATATTTTCCAAATGAATCACCAAGCAAAGTATATGCTTAACGGTATTAAATTACCCATTAATTTCCATTTTACGACCTGGTTAATTATAGATTGAAATTTAATTTGTGCACGTTCGAGCTTCTCGTAAACTAACATATTTTAGAGCAACAATGCGCTGTATAATACATGCATACCCTTCGCCGCGCTACTGCTATTCTTGTAATTGCTAGAAAAAGTCCTCTCCTTTTTACTGTTAGGAGCGATGCAAAGCACCATTTTTATACTTTCTATAGCACATCGCCACTTTTCGTCTGATAATTAAATTTTGCTTCTGTGGGCTTTTACACTTTCGCATGCGGTCCCGACGAATGATTTCTAGAACCGGTAAGTACTCGATATCGTCCAAATAGAGAATTAGATGCTCGATGTCTGTCAATTCCAATTCCTCGTAAAGGTAGAAAAACTCGTCAATCATCCATTAAACTTCGACCCGCTACCGTTTGATAATTTCCAAACATTTTTCGAACGACAATGGGCTGAGAATTTTAAACCTCCGAGGATCTTTAAGTCGTGATCAATTACACATCCGAGCTACGCGTAAACTAACATATTTTTGCAACTGTATAATACATGCATACCCCTTCTCTGCGCTACTGCTATTCTTGTAGTTGCTTGGAAAAGTCAGTGCCCTTTTTACTGCTAGGGCCCAAAAGCACCATTCCATACTTTCTTATAAGTGTAGCACATCGCGCACTTTTGTCGGTTAATTAAATTTTTGTTTATGTAGGCCTTTACACTTTGCATTTAAACATCTAATACGACCGATTAACCACTTTCGATTATTCTAACGGGAACCACCATACATCCCCCACCGTTCTTTTGAATCCTTGGGCTTCCGCACACTAACACCTGACGTATCTTTCCTACTATTTGTTAAACAAAACTACCGGATCGCCATTGTGGACGTAAAAGATGTTTGTGGATGTGTACGAGTATGTCCATATACATTAACCAGTCTAAGCTATTTTATTTAGTCCACGAAAAACTATTTTCTAAACCACAATTAATAATCGTTTATAGGTTTAACATTTCTACCATTACCCAATGACTGGTGCTACGTACATGGAAACTTTAATTTCTTATTGGAGAATTCTTATTCTCCACCACTGCGCGTAGTTGCATACCACCCTTTTGGGATATGCTCGTTATGTTGTAAGCACCCCGGTTTTCTTAACTACAATTCGTGAGACCCTTTAATCTTTTTAATCGTATCTTTCTCGCCTACAATACAGTAGGACTTAACATTACTACCAACAAATTCTAATACTGGACCCCCATTAAATAGTCTTTAATTTTCCTACAACTTTTTTGTTGACAAGTGTTATATTGTATTTATTATTTGCGGGTAGTCACTCTTTTAAGATAAATATATTTTGCTAGGTATCAACTAATATTAAATTTTCTAGGGACCCCAAACTGTAAATGGATTTTAAATAGGACCACCCTACAAAGTTATGCCTTTTAAAGACCCCCTTAATTTTTTGCCCATCTTTATTTAACTCCATCTTTAAAACCCTTTTTCGCTACCAAGACATATGCTTTAACCAAATTCCTGAAATCTAAAACCGCGTGTCCCGCGAATACCACGTGGAATAACACGTATACTCTGTCAACCAGGATAGAAGCGGAAGATTTGGAAGGTGGGCGAAGAACTTAAAATTATGGAATCTTAAAACTAATATATACAATAGATTTAAAAATCTAAACAACTATCTTATATCTTTACACCCCTGCGTAGATTGTTGTACTATTAGGAATGATGTACCTTTTGTCATCTTCCTCGATAAACTAATTTTATTAATTGCGTATGCAAATCGTATTCTTTACTCCGGATACATACGCGGCAAGTACTCCACACCAAATAAAAATTGGATGCTTGGTAACTGTTAACATCCCTTCCCCTTACGCCCAAACACATCCCGCCCATGCCCCCTGCATGCCACCTGCCCATGGCACCCATGGCGTACACCCCTGCCCATGCTCCGCCCATGAGCACCCCTTTCTGTGCGACTGCTATTTCTGGTAACGTCACAGCCTTTTATAAATAAAGAACAATGTTATATACTATTATAAAATGTTTATTCTGACATTATACATAACAAATTTAAAAATATTTAATACCAAGCATGGATCATTTAAACTTAATTTTAATACAAAGTTATACACAGAAGACAGTCCTTTCTTTATGTTTGTTTGCAGTGGTTTTAATTTTATCTAATTTTATTCGCAGCTTAAAATTTAAATCGATACCCAAGTCTTCTATCTCCTTTTCTAACCAATAGTTTGATACATAAAGACCGTCTAGGTTTTCGAATTGTAAAATGTGAAGTTTGCCTCTATATTTAAAGTCTTTGATTCCGCCGACAACCAGATCCATTCCTTCGTGTAATTCTTGCAGCTTGTGACAATCTTTTAATCGCAGCTTTCCCACTATATCCTGCATACGTATCTTGTTAGCTTGATCGACTTCTTCTTGTCGGTATTGGAGAAATCCTTTTCTCCCACACTTTCGTAGTTGCATGTCCACCACTTTTGGGAATATATGGTTGTTATAGGTTGTAAGACCCTCGGTTTTAAATGATCCGAAAGGTTCTTTACTGGGCAAATATACAATGTTTAGCGGAACCCCTTTCGTGTGGTGTACGCCAAGGTTACGAAACCCGCATTCCTTAGTTCTTCTTTGTTATCTGCCATTTTGATAAATACGTTTTAGAATAACCTTTTAAAAAATATACGGATTTAGTACCATCCTTTTCGCAAGAATACATAACTAAAGAGTCTTTCTTACTAACCGCAAATGCAAACAGCTTGTAGAACCCGGATGTTTAAGTCATCCATCGGCACATAAAATAATCTTTTAATTCTTCCTCATTTTCTCTAATAAGATGTTCTTTGTTAACACATCTTTGTATTGTTCGCGTATTGTCGCAGTGTTTTCCATGTACTCCAATTTTCGTCTTTTGCATCCATTTCCTCTAATTCCAGTTGTCTTTTCCTTCCACACAGCGTATGGTATGCATAATGGGCAATTTCCTTTAGCGTAAACGGATAAAGTTTACTACCAATATTTACGCGTTGTCGTACAACCTCTGGACGAATGTTATGGTATCTATCAACCCAATTCGAAATGATTATTTCTTTTGGAATTGTAGAATATGGTGTTGCAGATTGTGTAAAATATGTACTGCCTGCTTTAATGTAGCACTTTGTAAGATTTTATTTTATCTGGCTGTCTTCCTCCTCTATCTCCAAATAATTTACAGGTAAATAGTTAAAACTAAAAGCCAAAGCACATACTTTATCAATTTTTCCCTTTCTTTTGGTTTTCGGACAACAATTGCAAGCCCGTCAATTTCTTTTATTACCATTCCCCAATACACGTACTTGCAGGTTATTAAACACTAAACAGCAGCTATTTTGTAGCTTTAAATTACTCCACATTTTGGCAAGTGGTACCGAGTACATTGGCGCCTTTAGGAAGTATAACCTATCTTCCAATAACGTTAAACAGTCTTTTAAGGGTTATACACCCGTTCCGCACTGACATTTTCCAATTGCACAATTGTATATTGTCGCTTCCAATCGCGTAATACCATGTTCTTTGCCAAAGTAGACGCAAATGTTTCCCTTAAACGACATCTGGACAACGTAAAAATCTAGTATATGATTGCCAAGTTGTTTATTAACACCAGGACTTGTTATCTGACACACAAATTTGTTGTATATCTTAATTCTTGCATTGGTTGTTAGCCATGTTAAACAATCAATTCCTACAGTTTTATCGTTGTCAACTATAATATTACACTTTTCTTCGTATTCGCCCTTATAGCAAAGTTATGGTTTGTAGTTAAATAATTACACATCTCCATCTTGCTAAATATACCCGCAAAATCTTGGGTTACATCCATGTCAAAAGATAGAAATAATCTTTTCGAGTTCGTCTAATATATCTGGTAGTTCCTCCAATAAAGTTTCCAACTTAACATCTGCTAGTTCCACTTTGTATGGAACACATATAGGATTTTAAATTTTTATTAATGCATTCGAGGTCTTCTTTTCCGATAATTTCTTTTACTCTCTGGCCCATCTTGTTAGTGCTTTCCAGAGAAAACGGAAGCTTAGCTTTAACACCATGTCTAGCGAAACAAATCGGTCAAACTTTCTTCGTAGATAGCTGTTAAATGCACCACAAATTTCTTTTTAGGATAAACATCCTTTTGTTTGCAGATGTTTGTTCGGCGTCAGAAAGGTCGCAAATTTTAACCAACATTATATTGTCACAAAATGGTTCTGTAATTGGTGTGTGTAGTCCACCAGTCAGCATCTGTTCGCCTTCGACATAACAAATATTACCAATATCTGTTACCAGATTATTGTTGCACATATTTTCTGTCAACAGCCATAATCCAAATCGCTCATTTGTCGGTTTCACTTTATTCCCAAGAAGTTGAGAAACGTTAATCACCTTTGGAGACGCTCATGTTTACCGTTCTAGCTACTATCGAATACTAAATTGAATACGAAAAAATTGTTCTCTTATGTATTCTACAGAGTCGGGACGTATATTGCCGAAGATAGTCGAATATGTTGTTATCCGACCTAAGCCGACAGGGATGCGCATACATATATTTGGATAATTGTAGGTGTTGAAATTACCCAATGGGTAAATTACCCCATAGGGTGAAACCCCATTTTAATGGCCCCAATGACCAATAAATGACCACATGACCACATGACCATTGAAACCATTGCCTTATGACCTTTCTTTAAAATATTTTCCAAAAACTTTAACATAATTGGTAATGATTTTTATTAATAAACCAGGTTGGTAAAAAAAATTAAAGGAACCGGTGACCTAAATTTTTTTTCCTTTTTACCCAACCTTGGCAAACAAAGGTTTTTAATTAAAAAAAAAATTTGTGGTGCATTTAACAGCTATCTACGAAAGAAAATTTGAGGTTTGTTTCCGGGCCATGGTGTTAAAGCTAAGCTTCCCGTTTTCTCTGGAAAGCACTAACAAGATGGGCAGAGGTAAAAGAAATTATCGGAAAGAAGACCTCGAATGCATTAATAAAAATTCCTTATTGTGTTCCATACAAAGTGGAACTAGCAGTTTAATTGGAAAGGAAACTACCAGATATATTAGACGAATCGAAAAAGATTATTTCTATCTTTTGACATGGATGTAAAGATTTTGCGGGATATTTAGCAAGATGGAGATGTGTAATTATTTAACTACAAACCATAACTTTTGCTATAAGGGCGAATACGAAGAAAAGTGTAATATTATAGTTGACCGATAAAACTGTGGGAATTGATTGTTTAACATGGCTAACAACCAATGCAAAATTAAGATATACAACAAATTTGTGTGTCAGATAACAAGTCCTGGTGTTAATAAACAAACTTGGCAATATATACTTGATTTTTGTTGTCCAGATGTCGTTTAAAAACATTTGCGTCTACTTTGGCAAAGAACATGGTATTACGCGATTGGAAGCGACAATAAACAATTGTGCAATTGGAAGCTATGTCAGTGCGGAACGGTGTATAATCCCTTAAAAGACTGTTTAACGTTATTGGAAGATAGTAAGTTATACTTCCTAAAGGCGCCAATGTACTCGGTACCACTTGCCAAAATGTGGAGTAAGCTATCGGACAAGCTACAAAATAGCTGCTGTTTAGTGTTTAATAACCTGCTACAGTACGTGTATTGGGGAATGGTAATACAAAGAAATTGACGGGCTTGCAAATTAAGTTGTCCGAAAACCAAAAGAAAGGGAAAAATTGATAAAGTATGTGCTTTCGGCTTTTAGTTTTAACTATTTACCTGTAAATTATTTGGAGATAGTAGAGGAGGAAGACAGCTCAGATAAAATAAAATCTTACACAAGTGCTACATTAAAGCAGGCAGTACATATTTTACACAATCTGCAACACCATATTCTACAATTCCAAAAGAAATAATCATTTCGGAATTGGGATTGATAGATACGCATAACATTCGTCCAGAGGTTGTACGACAACGCGTAAATATTGGTAGTAAACTCTATCCGTTTACGCTAAAGGAAATTGCTCCATTATGCATACCATACGCTGTAAGTGGAAGGAAAAGACAACTGGAATTAGAGGAAATGGATGCAAAAAGGCGAAAATTGGACTACATGGAAAACACTGCGACAATACGCGAACAATACAAAGATGTGTTGACAAAGAACATCTTATTAGAGAAAATGAGAAGAATTAAAAGATTATTTTATGTGCCGATGGACTGACTTAAATACATCCGGTTTCTACAAGCTGTTTGCATTTGCGGTTAGTAAGAAAGACTCTTTTAGTTATGTAGGCGTTCTTGCGGAAAAGGATGGTACTAAATCCATATACTTTTTAAAAGGTTATTCTAAAACGTATTTATCAAAATGGCAGATAACAAAGAAGAACTAAGGAATGCGGGTTTCGTAACCTGCGTACACCACACGTAAAGGGGTTCCGCTAAACATTGTATATTTGCCTAGTAAAGAACCTTTCGGATCATTTAAAACCGAGGGTCTTACAACCTATAACAACCATATATTCCCAAAAGTGGTGGACATGCAACTACGCAACAGTGTGTGGGAGAAAAGATTTCCTCCAATACCGACAAGAAGAAGTCGATCAAGCTAACAAGATACGTATGCAGGATATAGTGGAAAGCTGCGATTAAAGATTGTCACAAGCTGCAAGAATTACACGAAGGAATGGATCTGGTTGTCGGCGGAATCAAAGACTTTAAATATAGAGGCAAACTTCGGTACATTTTACAATTCGAAAACCTAGACGGTCTTTATGTATCAAACTATTGGTTAGAAAAGGAGATAGAAGACTTGGGTATCGATTTAAATTTTAAGCTGCGAATAAAATTAGATAAAATTAAAACCACTGCAAACAAACATAAAGAAAGGACTGTCTTCTGTGTATAACTTTGTATTAAAATTAAGTTTAAATGACCCATGCTTGTATTAAATATTTTTAAATTTGTTATGTATAATGTCAGAATAAACATTTTATAATAGTATATAACATTGTTCTTTATTTATAAAAGGCTGTGACGTTACCACGAAATAGCAGTCGCACAGAGAGGGGTGCCATGGGCAGCGGCATGGGCAGGGGTAGCGCAGGGTGCGCATGGGCAGGGTGGCATGCGCAGGGTGCCATGGGCAGGGATGTGTTTGGGCGTACACGAGGGAAGCGGATGTTAACAGTCACCAAGCATCCAATTTTTATTTGGTGGTTGGAGTACTTGCCGGCGTATGTATCCGGAGTAAAGAATACGATTTGCATACGCAGTTAATTAATAAAATTAGTTTATCGAGGGAAGATGACAAAAGGTACATCATTCCTAATAGTACAACAATCTACGCAGGGGGGTGTAAAGATATAAGATAGTTGTTTAGATTTTGTAAATCTATTGTATATATTAGTTTTAAGATTCCATAATTTTTAAGTTCTTCTCCCACCTTCCAAATCCTTCCTGCTTCTATCCTGGTTGACGGAGTATACGTGTTATCTCCACGTGGTATTCGCGGGACACTGCGGTTTTAGATTTCTATGGAAACGGTTGGTTAAAGCATATGTCTTGGGTAGCGAAAAAAAGGGTTTTAAAGATGGAGTTAAATAAAGATGGGTAAAAATTAGGTTTGGGTCTTTAAAAGGCATAACTTTGTATGGGGTGGTCTATTTAAAATCTTTTACAGGTTTGGGGTCCCTAGAAAATTTAATATTAGTTGATACCTAGCAAAATATATTTATCTTAAAAGAGTGACTACCCGCATAATAAATACAATATAAACTTGTCAACAAAAAGTTGTAGGAAAATTAAAGACTATTTAATGGGGGTCTAGTATTAGAATTTGTTGGTAGTAATGTTAAGTCCTACTGTATTGTAGGCGAGAAAGATACGATTAAAAAGATTAAAGAGGTCTCACGAATTGTAGTTAAGTAAAACCGAGGGTCTTACAACCTATAACGAGCATATACTCAAAAGGGGTGGGATGCAACTACGCAGCAGTGCGTGGAGAATAAGAATTCTCCAATAAGAAATTAAAGTTTCCATGTACGTAGCACCAGTCATTGGGTAATGGTAGAAATGTTAAACCTATAAAGGCGATTATTAATTGTGGTTTAGAAAAATAGTAGTTTTCGTGGACTAAATAAAATAGCTTAGACTGGTTAATGTATATGGATACATACTCCGACACATCCACAAACATCTTTTACGTCCACAATGGCGATACCGGTAGTTTTGTTTAACAAATAGTAGGAAAGATACGTCAGGTGTTAGTGTGCGGAAGCCCATAGGATTCAAAAAGAACGGTGCGGCGGGATGTATGGTGGTTCCGTTAGAATAATCGAAAGTGGTTAATCGGTCGTATTAGATGTTTAAATAAGCAAAAGTGTAAAGGCCTACATAAACAAAAATTTAATTAACCGACAAAAAGTGCGCGATGTGCTACACTTATAAAGAAAGTATGGAATGGTGCTTTTAGCGGCCCTAGCAGTAAAAGGGCGACTGACTTTTCCAAGCAACTACAAGAATAGCAGTAGCGCAGAGAAGGGTATGCATGTATTATACAGTTGCTAAAAATATGTTAGTTTACGCGTAGCTCGGATGTGTAATTGATCACGACTTAAAGATCCCTCGGAGGTTTAAAATTCTCAGCCCATTGTCGTTCGAAAATGTTTGGAAATTATCAAAACGGTAGCGGGTCGAAGTTTAATGGATGATTGACTGAGTTTTTCTACCTTTACGAGGAATTGGAAGTTGACAGACATCGAGCATCTAATTCTCTATTTGGACGATATCGAGTACTTACCGGTTCTAGAAATCATTACATGCGGCCGACCGCTATGCGAAAGTGTAAAAGCCTACAGAAGCAAAATTTAATTATCAGACGAAAAAGTGTGCGATGTGCTATAGAAAGTATAAAAAATGGTGCTTTGCATCGCTCCTAACAGTAAAAAGGAGAGTGACTTTTCTAGCAATTACAAGAATAGCAGTAGCGCGGCGAAGGGGTATGCATGTATTATACAGCGCATTGTTGCTCTAAAATATGTTAGTTTACGAGAAGCTCGAACGTGCACAAATTAAATTTCAATCTATAATTAACCACGGTCGTAAAAATAGGAAATTAATGGGTAATTCTAATACCGTTAAGCATATACTTTCGCTTGGTGATTCATTTGGAAAATATTCAAGCCCCCATTTCCTAAAATATGACGTAGAAGTTATTTAAAATTAAATTGTTGTAAGTATCCTGTAGACAACAAGTTGGTATTTTCTTAGTAATGGTTTAAAGTGTTTTGGTTATAGTAGCATTGCATCTTCTACAGCACGACTTGCACACAATTGTGTGCGTGTGCTACCACCCTTTGGATTTTTAATATGCACGCGATCCGTATAACATGGAAGACGTTTTCCGGTGTTTCTACTAACGGCATTCGCACCATCGACGAAGCGAACCAGGTGCATGCATTAGCGCTAAATGTATTGGACGAGCAGCAAGGATTATGACATCATTTAGTTCCCCGCCGAATCCTCAACATCGTTCGGTCGTCTTCGGAAACCTTCGGTATGCATTCTATAAGGAACATAAATCAGGTACGCTCGAGTAAGCTTTTTAGTTAGTTCGATTACAAGTTTAACCAAAGTGCTATAGTGCGGGTTTTGTTTTGTACTAAAATGGTACCTGCAAACGTTTATAAGTGCAACCTTGCGGTGCTTCCTATACCTGGAAAAATGCTCTCAAACGGCACCAGAACAAATGTCGTAGTGTAACATCGCCCAGGGTTAAGCCGTCCGCAGCAAAGTACTTAAACTTGGGTCTTGCGGTATCGCTTTTACGAGAATAGCTCACAGCGACACAAGGAAAACAGCACGGTATGTCATTAAGCAGTAAACGTTCAACGCCACCAGCTGTTAAAGGGTCTTGTACGAAACAACCACGAATTATGTGTACAGTATGCGATTTCGAAATGGAAAACTACGTACGCCGCACACTTAAGGAGCAACAAACATAAAATGCATCAGTTACCGCTACTAACGAAGATGGGTAGAAATGATTAGCACAGCGTTTAACAACTGCATGGCTAGCTATCGCATAAATAACGCCAGCGTCGACAATGGAGTGTCCGAGTTTCTTTGGAAGCAGAAGGAACGATTTATTCGATTACTTAATAAAAAAAGAATACAACATATAATCCGGAAAATACGTACGAAGTCTTAAACATCATTCCTAATAGCACAGCAACCTAATTAAGGTAGGTCAGTAAGCAATATTTAATTGCTGTTAATTGACTTGTATTTAGCGTACTTTCCTATTATAATAACCGCATTTGTTTGGAGAAGATATACACGTTTAAAATAAAATTATATACAGCTTTCTTAATTATTAACCACGCGATGATTACGTGAAAGTTGACCTCCACATTCTCATATTTAAAACCCATTACATTGGAATGTGTTTACCTCCACGTGGTGTCGCTGGACGGTAAAACATATTGTTAGGTTAACAACAATATGTCTTATTGACTGAAAACACGTTTCCTCTTTTTTTACATTAATCTCTTTTTGTTACAGGTCTATTTTAAACAACACATTAATCTTTTTTTTTTTTTGTTACAGGTTAAACTTTCGGCTACACACAGGAAATAATGTTATACTTTGTAAAAATTGTAATTAGTTTATTAAACTGTAAATTGGATAAAATAAATTTTCGTATGCTTAATTTATGTTAATACTGCTACGTGTTTGGTTAAAGGATTGTAGATATTAAAAAGGAGGGGTGATTAGAAATTGATCTTGGTACAAAATCTTAAAATTGGGGTAGCCCTAGGGATGATGCAATCTGAAAAATTTAAAGAGATATGGGTAGCTGGAAAAAATCTAATATTAATTAATACCAAACAAGGTAGGTTTATCTCGTGGGTGGAAATGTGGAGAAAGATTTATCTCGCAGAGGGTATGTGTAATTTTGCAGGGCGTGGTCCTATATTAAATCTGTTTACAGATTCGGATTCTACATAAAATTTAAGCTAACAAGATGTATCGCATGACTAAAAAATTTATGAACGGTTAAAATCGGTCGGTAAGAAATCTTAAAATTAGGGTAGCTCCTGGGGATGATGCTATCTAAAAATTCCTAGAAATTCGGGTAGCTGAGAAAATTCTAATATTAATCGATACCAAACAAGATAGGTTTATCTCGAAAGATAAAAATGGCTAGTCGAAGAAAACTATTTGGTCCAGAATGTTAGCGGTAAAAAAATCTTAAAATAGGTTTATCTCGTGTGGAAATGTGGATGCTCATTTTATCTCGAAAGATAAAAATTAAGATATATTTATCTCGAAAGATGAAAAATGGTTAGTCGAAGAAAACTTTTTGGTCCAGATGAGGGAGCAAATGAGGGATTCTGGAGCAAATGAGGGCCTGGGTTGCCTGAAAATGGTCTACTGGGGAGATTCCAAATTCCTGGAAGCCGTAATTAGATCGCTACAGTTAGATGGGCCATGCCACCAGATATCGTTGTCAATCAACTGGTGCGCAATAAGACCACGAGAAGCCATATCGGCGGGGTTGTTTTCACCAGAAATATGGTACCACTGTTGAATGACAGTGTATTCTAAAATAATTTCCACGCGGTTGGCAACAAATGTTTTAATAAATAAGAAGGAGTGTTAATCCACGCTAGTACCACTTGAGAATCGGTGAATAATTTATTTCCTTAAGGGATAAGGAAATTTATTAGAGATTATAGAATATACTAGACGAGATAACAAAACAGCACCTAATAATTCCATACGGGCATTGAAAGAAATTTTAAGGGTGAAATTTTACTTTTAGCTTGTAGGAGATGGCAATTCGTATTATCTGAAGTCGTGCCATGTAGAAAACACATGCAGCATAACCTTTCTCACTGGCATCGCAAAACCCTAAAAGTCGGTACTGTCCCGAGTCTAAAACAAACAGCGAGGAATTTTCAAATTTGATAATTCAGTAAGGCGGAACAAATTTTCTCCACTTCAAACACCAGTCGGTGTCCGGCGTGTCGTCCCAACCTAAACGTTGTACCCATAATTGTTGTAAAAAATGTTTTATTAAGAACACCACCGGAGTCAACCAGCCGAGAGGGTCGAAAATTTTAGCCATATATGAAAGAACGGAACGTTTTGAAATATTCCCTTCGAAAGGAACAACATAGTAGGTGAAATTATCAGAATTCGGGTTCCAAACTAGTCCCAATATTTTGATACCAGAGATTTCATCAGAAAATGCTACGGAGGGTTCTAATTCAGATTCCTGGAATTGATTTAAAAGAGAGTTGTCATTGCTGGACCACTTTCTTAACTGAAATTGGCCAAGAGACATCAATTTTATTAATTCAGATCGCAGCTGCTGAGCTGCCGCAACGGACATGACTCCTGAAATCACATCGTCCATATACGTGTGATTCAGCAAGGCCACAGATGCTAGAGGAAATTGTTGTCCTTCGTCGATCACCAATTGTTTTAACACGCGTTGCGCAATAAAAGAGGATGGAGTAAGACCATAAGTAAGCGTGTTCAATTCGTACTCTTGAACTCCGCTGTCGAGGGAGGGTCGCCAGAATATATGTTGGTATATTCTATATTGTGTACGTACTAAAATTTGGCGGTACATCATTCGTATGTCAGCACAAAGTGCTATTTTGTGGGAACGAAATAAAAATATTATTTCGGGCAAACCTGATTGCAGTTTCGGACCAGCGTATAGACGTTGATTGAGGGACTTACCGGTCGAATCATTAGCAGATCCGTTAAACACCACTCGTAGTTTAGTAGTACTGCTTGTGGTTTTATGAATGCCGTGGTGTGGTAAAATATAATCGGAGGGTTGCAGAGCAACATTCATGTGATTTAGAGATAGATATTCCTTGAGAAATGAATCATAAACCTTTTGATTTTCGGTTGCATTCCGAAGTCGCCGTTCTAAATTTAGATAACTGTTATAAGCAATTTCACGATTGCGCCCGAGAGGTTCGGCATTATCCTTGAAGGGTAGGGCTACAATGTAACGACCAGTTTCATCGCGAGAGTGGGTACTAACAAAATGTGCTTCACAATAATTGTCGTCAATATTCACAGCAGGAGGTTGCGAGACTTCTTCGAACGCCCAAAAATTTTTTACTTCGCTTTCAAGAGGTTGCGACATTATACAAAGCGAAGTAGCGTTTGACGGTCCTTGCGGAGAAGGCACCTGTCCCAATAACACGTATCCAAAAATAGTGTCAATCGCTAGAGGTTTACCAAGACGGTTATTTGCGTTATCCGAAAATAATATTCTACAACATATGTCCGCTCCTAATAATATTTCTACCGGAGCGGATATATGGAAATTAGGGTCAGCCAAGGGTAAATGTTTAAATCGTTCATAAATTCCACGTGGTAAAGAACAACCAGGGATATTACCTGTAAGTTTTGGAAGAATAGAGGCACAAAAATTTATTCGTTGATCTGCGTAATTGGAAAGTAGAAAACAATCGACTAGCCCTTTAGAATTAACAGCGGTATTGGCTAGTCCACACACTTTACTGTGATTGCGAACATATTTAAGACCCAACCGTTGCACGCAAGCAGAAGTGATTGCATTGATTTGGGACCCTGAATCAAGAACGCACCTTACAGGTTGAAAATCGCCATTGATGTCCCGAATCTTAGCTTGAATCGTTCCTAAAAGCACTGTATAATTTTTAGGATTATTAGACACATTGCATGTAGAAACTGTCTCTTTCATATCGGATGTGGAAGGGGTCACAGGGGTTATCGGTCCTGAAGTCGAGACAGGCGACGCATTATGCGAAAAGGTGTGATGATATCTCGAGCTACATAACCCGCATCTTCCTTTAGAGTTGCAGCCCTTAATATGATTGCCTAAACATTTAAAACAACGCAACATTCTTTTTACCGCGGTGTATCTATCGGAAACATTTAATTTTTGAAAGTTTTTGCACGCGTAAATTGTATGCCCTTCATTACAATAGGGACACGAATTACGATCGCATTTTACTTGCGCATTGTTAGTGGATTCTTTTACAAAAAAAGACTTATTTAGATTATATTTGAAGCGCGGTGGCATATTTACATTGACGGGTTTTAAAGCTTGAACATCTTCGTGCATTTCTGAGGTTTTATTCTGCGCGGTTAAAAATTCGAACAACTTAGCACAAGTCGGCACATTAGAATCCGCGCGTACATCAAATGCATGTTGTAATTTAGGATCCAAATTACGATAACATAGAGAAAATAAAATAAAGTCCGATAAATCTTCAACGTCGGGGGCAGATTTCAAAGTGCTTACTGCGTTGAAATGTGTATTTATGAAATTTGATAAGGAACCAGTAGATTTAAATTGAAGAATTTTATTCAAATAAAAATTAACAATTCTGCGTGGAGAGTCGTAGCGGTCTACAAGTTTTTTAAATGCTTGCTCATACAAATTGGGATCTAACGCTAGATCAGAGACGACACTTAATGCTTCCTTATCGAGATACGATCTAAAATATAAATATTTTAATGAGACTGGAATAGATTTGTTTTCGTGTACAACACTGCGATAAGTAGTAATGAAATTCTTCCACTTATCAATGGAACCATCAAAAACAGGAATTTCTAGGGGTTTTAAACATTCAACGGATGGGCCCTTAAATGCCAGAGCATCCGCAGAAACCGATTTTGTAGAATTTTCTTTCAATTCTAAATATTTTGCACGAACTACGTCGAATAAGTCGTCGAAAGATGCTAGATTTAATTATACATGTAGTTTAGGGTCGGGTTTAGTAGCGTTAAATTCTATTATTGCTACCTGTAGTTTTTCGAGGGCATGTTCAATAATCGGAAGCCTTTGCATTTTTACTTCTAATAAGTGTAATTTACTTACATTTGCGGAAATAGCATAATCCCAAATGCCTTGCAAGCGACCAAATAAGGCTTCTTGTTGAGCTTGCAAAGAAATGCTATCGAAAGACATTTTCAGAATAGCATAAACTACACGTAAATATGTAATTGAATTGAAGTGTATTTTATAATTAAAATTGAATCCAAATATAAACAAACACACCTGTGCTGATAACCGTTTATCAACATGCAGGTCAAACTCAATTACGAGGTTAACATTACAATTCGATAAGAGTGAATTTATTTCAAATACTTTTAAGAGCCACCTTGTAATAATTTAACATAAAGCAAGCTCCCCTACAACCACGACGACAATTCTATCACGCATACGGGCCGAAGAGACCAAAAAAATAAGGTATGTTCACGCCTAAGCGGAACGGCTGGTTCACAATAACAAAAATTAAACGTGTAATAAAATGTGGTTGCATAAAAAACTTACCCCGTGTTCAATTATCACTTTACACTCACCACTAAATACATAATTGGTTAGACAGGAGAGGGTTGGTGAAGGAAGGGAAATAGAGGTGCTCACGTTGTTAATTAATCAATAATTAATGCCGACAAACCGGCGCGAATGTGATATTTAAAAATGGACTGTGTTCTAAGAGAGAGCTGTGTCGACTTCTTATCTTATTGGTTGTAATCAGCGCTCACCTTTGGCGATGCGCGAGTAACAAATCGTAGTCGAGACATAAGAGGAGCATGCTTTTAATTTATATTAGGCAAGGCGTAAACAATGTCAATACTGAATTGAGGTTAAAAATTAGTTTGAAGTGATTTGGGAGTGTATTAATTATTTTTGCGAAGATTTTTGTACTGTGTAAATCCTCAGAGATATATTGGATACATTTTGTTTTATTCGCGGGTTGGTTTTCCTTTTTGTAACAAGTTTTTTTATTAGAGTGTGTAAATAAATTTTCTCTAGGTTTTCTTTTTCTTTTTTGTGACTCACCCCACTCTACAGCTTTCTAGTTAGCACGACATTCCTTCAATTCTTTTTTTTTGTTGCGGTATTCGCTGCGAACTATTTTCGTTGCGTACGTTTTTTTCTTGTGCTTTATATATATATATATATATATATATATATATATTGCCGTGGACTCAGGGACAGTCTCTGGATTACTCGCTTCTGCTCCTAAAAATCACTCAAGCCCCACGAATTGGGCGTCATAAAATTGCCTTGGAAGTCGTGATTTTGCTTTAACATCGAGCCTTCACCTGGGCCAACATAAAATTTTCAAACAAATAAAAAAAAATTCCTTACCCTTTTTATTAAGACCGCCTTCGAATTTATTCTGCTTCCCTGGCTAGCTCAGCAATCGGCCTCTTCTTGAATACCTAATTTTACATTCATACCTCTTTCACGCCCACACACCATAAAATAAAATTACCAAATAATACAACAACCGTACAATCTCTTATTTACACCAATTAACAGATAAAATATATTTACGCATGTGTCCAAACAGTTTGATACAATAATTATCAGTTCAATATATTGTATGTTTTAAAGTTTTTGATTTTTAAAATGATTTTAAACAAATTAGATATGAGTAGATGGGCCCCACATGTAACCCTAAATTGACTTCACACTGGAGTATTGTGAGCTCATTATAACCCAGTTTTGTTTGTATATGCCTTTTAAACCTTGCATTAATGAAAACAAATTTACAGACCCGTTTACCCTTTACAACACAATTTATATCCTGAATAAATTTTTAATATATTCTAAATACACCCTTTTTCAATACTCAAATTAGTAAATTGTCCTTTACATGTATCTTTTTAAAACAAGTTTCTAAAACCATAAATATGCCACAAAATAAGTCAACCACACAACACAAAATTCCACAAATGTTTATATAACAACAGAAATTTCAAATTAATTACTTGGAGAATTCTTCATTCCCGTCGGAGATGGTTACCAGAAAACCCCTCGGCGTGGTTTTCATTTACTCTGCTGCTAGTCGGATCCACAGGCCTCTACCATCTGATATTTCTGCAAGCTATTCGTTTTGTCTCACAGTACCATTCCATACCTATATATCATGCATACAAACTTGATTACTAGTTCTGCTTACCCCCATATATCATGCATCCAGTTTATAATTTTTGTTGTAGTAGCCGAACCTTTTTTAAATGCGCACTAACTCGTACGTCACGTTAATAATTTGAGGTCCGCTACTACAGTTTATACTTTCAATTACGATATTAACGGTAACTTTCCTTACACACACAAACTACTAACCAAAAGCTTTTATTATGTTGGTCTGAATCGGTATTCAACACTTGATCGAAGTAAAAGAGAAGAGAGAGCTTTAATATTTTCGCTTGGGTATTTATATTATCTTTCAAACCCCCTACTGGACGTGTTTCATTCGAAAAGCTTATTTTCCAAAGCGGTTTCTAACAATTTTGAGCGTAACCGTCTTTAAATTCGTAAAATTTCTCCCGTCCTACGTGCTGTATACCTCGAATTCGTTTTCAACCTTCGCGTGTGCGTTCATTTCTAAAACTGTTGGCTCTCAACCAATGACAAAGTTCTCTGTCGTCACCAAACTCCTCCTAAGCGCTATGCATCTCAGTCCCATGCATGTTTGTTGTCTCGTTTCAAACCCCACTTGAGTTACAGAAAATCGATATCGTCGACGTCTTACATCAACTACACGTGTATGTTTTACGTGACTTTAAATCCCAACGCTTTTATATTTGTCTCTCTATCTGTTGTATATTACCAATCGTTCATTTCACTCTTTCCTTAAGATGTTTGTTACCTTAGTTGTTTATACCAACTTGCCGGTTGAAAACAATTTCTATGAAATCTTATATTAACACATGTTCGACTTCTTTGAACGTAACATTTAACAAGCAGGTGTTTCTGTTAATTATTGGCCGTTTGAAAATAACAATTCCTCGATTTTCTGCTTCTACGTATCTGATAAAACTGAGCGTTGGCTTTTAAAACGAATGTATTTGCCTTAGAAATTATTGATTTTCTTATGCAAGCACGCTTCCTTTTGCTTATATGCGTCTGATTAAAATAACTTATGATGAATTAGGCGTATCCTTGAACTTCTATATGCTTTGAAGCTTTCTTCCCTTATGTAATTCTAACATTCCAATTATTTAAATATAAAAATGCCTTAATACTCGTCCGTTTTCACTAAATGAATTAAATTAATTTGGCGCGTAAATAATTTGCTCTTTTCTATATACATGGTTGCTGAAATTTTATTGTATATACTTATTTACCCTTTTAAATCCACAACAATATATATATATATATATATATATATATATATATATATATATATATATTATGTGGTGTAACGACCTTGCAAATTATAAAAATCTATAAGTAGTGGGGTAAGGCCGGTCCTAATTCAAAACGTGTTCAGACGTATTTTCCATATGTAAAATACACGTGCACCGTTTTGAATTAGGATCGGCCTTATATACTTTCAATGTAAAATAGTTGTGAAAACATTTCAATGTAAACTAGTTGTGAAAACATGAATTCTTATATACTTTCAATGTAAAATACTTGTGGGCACGTTTTGAATTAGGATCGGCTTTATATTACTTTCAATGGAACATAGATACTTCAAAACACACGTATGTTGAAAAATGTAAGTGCAGAGAAAATGTTTGTAGATGTTTTGAATTTGGTTTTCTAGCGAGAAGTTATAAAGTATGCCAGATGCAAAATATCGCATTCAAGTCAATTGTGTGTTTAATTAAAGTGGATTCTGATTTATGTTTTTTATTTATGTTTAGAGGCTGCAAATACACATGGGCCGGTTTCAATTCAAAATGTTTTCACTTTTGTGATAGGTTGAAAAGTGGGTTGGCAAAGTACGCAGATGGTGGTGATCTGCTATATAAGGAAATTGCTCTTAATATTAATTTAATTAGTCGAAGTTTACTGCATATATTTTCATACAAACATGTATATAATTGATATTCAGGGATTTAAATACAAGAAAAAGGAGTTTGTGTGCAAAGAAATTGCGGTTTTGAACTTGTTGTTAGGTGATGTTTGACATCAAATTTTTAAACTGCCAATGCAGTCTAGTTGTTTGAATCAAGATCATATAAAACATAACGACTGGGTGACAAGGAATATTCATGGTCTTTCTTGGGATGAATCTTCAACGGCTGGAATGGTGTCATCATATATAGCGCTTTATTTGAAGCAAATTATCCGACCCGGTGAAGAAGTATTTGTGAAGGGTTTAGAAAAGAAGAAATTGATGGAAACATATATAATGCAAAACTTTGTAACTGATATGCTTGCACTAGGTTGTTCTAAGCTATCGGAGTTAAAAATCAACAATCGTTTAAAATATAACATCCATTGTTGTAGACACAGCAATAATAATCTGCAATGCGCAAAACAAAATACCTTTTTATTAAAAGAATGGCTTGATAATAATAAAAAACAATAGAAAGATTTTGTCTGTATTATTTATTTTAATATAATTTTACAATGTTAGCCTTACAAAATTCCTTTTTATTAAAAGAATAGCTTTATAATAATAAAAAACAATAGAAAGATTTTGTCTGTATTATTTATTTTAATATAATTTTACAATGTTAGCCTTATTAACTATTATTATAACAACTTCTAGCAAACATTATTTTTATCGATCCAGCTATTGTGTACGTTATAGAAGCCTAACCATTTTACAAAGACTTTATTTCCACTCTTTCTTAGAACTTTTTCTACCAGGTAAATTCCTAGATGTTTAACCTTTTGCAACTCCGTTTCATAAAGTTCTAATTACACGTTCCACAATGCATGCTTTCTTTGTAGAAAAAACACTATAATGGTTTATGCCATATGTCTGCATTAAGGATTGAAAGTGTTTGTTATAATATTCTTTACCAAAATCAGACTGCAAATTTTTTGGTGGATTTTTAAATTTATTTAAAATTGTTTTCATTGCAGCAGTAACATCAATACCCGTTAAAGGATTCATAGGTTTTGGGTTACAGAAAAATTTTATTAGTCGTTTCTGAAATCAGTTTCAATGGAGCAACAAACCATTCTATACAATCCTTTCCGCGATACAATTGAAATTTGGAATATTTATTATCATACGAGCATTTCAAATAGTACGCTACACTAAAGGGAATATGCCTTTGGTAACGGACTGTGTTTAATATTACCTCCGACTCATTGCATGGTTCTAATATACATTCGAGATCTGCATAAACTACAAATGATACTTTTTCTTGATAGTGGAAATGTTTAAATTTTAAATACTTTTCAGATTCTGCGGGTAATCTTATTGAGCAAGTATTCTGTTTTTCGCAATAATTCGAATGACGCTTAAGTAATGCTGCTGTACTAAAATTATTTAAACATCTATAACAAAAAAATTTTCTATGGTGATGTGAAGACAACTGTTTTGCAAATAATTTTGACATATCCTTAATCCAAGTAAAATGAAAGTGATTCTCATTAGCATGTGTCGGACGAGAATATTGTAAGGAATCATTATTTAAAACTATCAGATTAATAGGTTCAATTTTTTAAAATTTTCACTTAAACAAAATGGTAGTATTTTAGTATTTTCTATACAATATAGGTTAATTGCGAGATTGTTAAGCTTCTCAATTTTTTTTATGTCTTTTAATGCGATTGGAAACTGAATTAAATTGTAGCGTAATATTGTATCAAAATGTGGATAGCTAGATATTTTCTGACTATTTTGTTTAGCATGATATAAAGCGGAAACCAAGCTCCAAAGAATGCATTGTTGGTCGTTATTTATTACATTTACCACAGCTTTTTTTTTGCTATAAAGTCCGGAACCGGAACAAACGTTGAACACCCTCCTTTAAGTGGATCATGATTGTTTATATTTACCTTCAAGTGTAAAACTTCTAAGATTGCCCAACCAGAATCCTTTTTGCTAAATTCCTCTAATCGCTTCGAAATCTTGTCCAATACGTTCTCCTTATACCACCGCTTGAGATTGGCATATATATCGATGTGACGATTTGCAGTAGGAAACGACTTCAAATCTATTTCGCCAGTTGTAGGCTTAACAAAGTTAGCGGCCAATATTACATTAACTTTCAACATTGACTTTTTTAAGCAAGCAACAATCTTGCGTTTAAAACTAGCGAACGCCTTGTCTAAGAACACCAGAGGATCTCTATAACCTAAATTGGTAATAAGTCCCGTAATTATTCGACTTCCAAAACATGATTGTACATCATGCCAAATCAGATTTTTTCGAATATGACCTCTAGAAAGCGTTGCATCAATACCTTTACCTTTATATTCCAAAGAGCGTTTCAAGTGCCTCAATCGTATAAGATAACTTTTAAGATGTGCCAAATTAGATTCCAGCGTACTAGGATTTTCCTGACGATTGTCTTCATATACCTTATTTCTAATAGCAAGCTTCAATATACTAATATTTGCTTTGATAATTGTAATGTGTTTCGTTATTGCATCGACTGATCTGATTAGATTCACGCATTTCACAGTTAATTTTAAAATAGCGCTACTAATCTCAGCTACCGTTTCAGAATTCATGATTCTATGCAAATCACTACACTACTTAATATATGTAGAGCTTCATTTACTATTTATACAAAAATATCATCTCACGTAAGCAAAACAACTGTAAAAGAATTAGCATACAACATCATTTTTCATTCAGCTGCGTTCACGGCAAAAGTTTGCTTGTTTGCAGTATAGTAATAAAAATGTTTTATACGACCTTTGATTTATGCTGTGTGTACAGAAAATACACTATCATTACAGCGCTATTTTTTATGGTTACATATGAAATCTTTTAATAAAATATAAAGCAAATTTGAAAAAATGTCTCAGATTAAACCGTCAATGTTGTTTAATAATTTACACGCACTCATGGTTTTTTAAAAACCCAGTATTAAAAAAACACTCTGCAGTTTTATTATATAGCAGTACCTTTAAAGAATTTCTTGTACGACATAAATCGTGTAAACACACAATTACCTATATATGCATATAAATTATGTCAGCGGTAATCTAAAACTTATTCTATATATATTACTAGTTAAGGGCCATTTGCATTGCATAATTTTAAACGAAATTAATCTAAAGAAAAATATAATAATTTACACGCACTCGTGGTTTTTTTAAAAACCGAGTATTAAAAAAACATTTTGCAGTACCTTGATAGAATTAAAAAATTTCTTATTCAGCATGATTCGCGTAACCACACACAAATTACTATATACCTATATATATGCATATAAAGTCAATTTTTGTTAAGTTTTATGGAAAATAAATTATGCTAGCAGTAATATAAAACGAAATTAATCTAATTTAGGTTTTTTATTATGTGCCTTCATTGCAATTTCTTTTTCAGACAATGAATCTAATTCATTATTTCTGCTGAGCAGTACCTTTAAAGAATTTCTTATGCAACATAAATTGTGTAAACACACAATTACATATATATATATATATATGCATATAAATTATGTCAGCAGTAATCTAAAAAGAAATTAATCTAATTTAGGTTTTTTATTATGTGCTTTCATTGCAATTTCTTTTTCAGACAATGAATCTAATTTTCATTATTTCTGCTGAGGTATAATTATATTCGCTTACATACTGTTTTATTCATTAGAATAGATTACAGAGCTGAATTTTTTCAGAAAACGATGCAATTTTTTAATTTTTTCTAACAGGTCAGTCGATTATTTAATATAAATACTTCACGTAGATTTTACCAACAGTATTCAATCAGATCTCTTGTATAATTATTAGTTACTATTACTAGCAACTTCTAAAAATGAGTAACTTATCATCAATCAAAAATTGTAATAGTACCAACGTAAAAGTTCTAGAGCAATTTATATTACATTCTGACAAAGACTTGATTAAAGAAGTTTTTGGTTCTTTTTCGCCTCAACTCGACACTGCTGCTATTTTTGATAGTGACGTAATAGATATATCACGGTAAGTGCTTTTTTACATTTATACATGTGTTTTAAAACACTACTAATTTATAAGTTACATTAGATCAAAAAACCATTCTGGAAATTCTGAGGCTATCGTCGGATCGTTGACACATTCTGATCCTCTCAGAAACATCAGATAGTATACAAAAGAAAAGGTGAACCTACAATAATCTTTTATGTTATGCTCACAGATCCGGCAAAAACATGTTGGCTATGAAAAAGTTATGTACAGAATCTAATATGACTGTTTGCTGTGAAGATGACAAATCCTACGAAGATGACACAGTAGAGTTGCTTAACGCATTTAAAAAGCGTGGAGAGAAGCTACTGCGTCGTATAGATTTGGAGCAGCAGATACTTCAAGAACGGGAGTTAATAAATACTTTTTCATTTATAAATAGTTAGATCAAAATATTCAACAATTTGTAAAATAAAAAAGAATTTTATAAAAATTTCTCTTTTGAAACAAGACTTTCTCTAAACAAGGTAGTAAACTCAAAGTAAAACGCACATAAATCAGAACCCACTTTAATTAAATACATCATTCTTTATACAATCGACTTAGATGTGTTATAATAAAATAAACAGTAAAGAACAAGATGTATATTATTATAATAATAAACTAATTTCTTAGATTAGTGACATATTATTCTGAAAATTCTATGTTGACAGTTAGACCGATCGATCCCTTACTAGTTATGTATACGTGTTTGTTCGAGCCAATACTTTCATTTAATTGTTTCACTCCATGTGCTTGAAAGTATTCAAAATATCTCAATGGCAATATACTCTTGAACTCTTCTGTTTCCACTAATACTCTTTCTCCATATTTTGTCTTGATTGTTTCCACTTTTAAAACTTCAAACCTCTTATTCACTACAAAATTTTTTGAATTTACATAAGGTTTGCGATATGTGGTTTTATTAAGAGTATTAAAATCCATATTGCTTTTCTTCGACTAATTAAATTAATATTATGAGCAATCTCCTTATATAGCAGATTACCACCATCTGCGTATTTTGCCAACCCACTTTTCAACCTATCACAAGAGTGAACACATTTTGAATTGAAACCGGCCCAGCCTCTAAACATAAATAAAAAACATAAATCAGAATCCACTTTAATTAAACACAATTGACTTGAATGCGATATTTTGCATCTGTCATACTTTATAACTTCGCGCTAGAAAACCAAATTCAAAACATCTACACACATTTTCTCTGCACTTACATTTTTCAACATACGTGTGTTTTGAAATATGTTCCATTGAAAGTAATATAAAGCCGATCCTAATTCAAAACGTGCCCACAAGTATTTTACATTTGAAAGTATATAAGAATTCATGTTTTCACAACTATTTTACATTGAAAGTATATAAGGCCGATCCTAATTCAAAACGGTGCACGTGTATTTTACATATTGAAAATACGTCTGAACACGTTTTGAATTAGGACCGGCCTTACCCCACTACTTCTATAATAACAGGCTATTAGGTCGGCTGGTTAATGAATTAAACTCTTTATTATAATTCAAGCTTTCGGTTTTTTTTAAATTTTTAAACCTTTATCAAGAATACTAAAAATTGTGAAACGTTATTAGGTACAATAATCAAATACTTACTAATGTGAGGTTTTTAAACTAGAATCGTTGATATAAATAAAATTCATAAATATAAATTAATAGTGTGATGTATAAAGCTTTACAAAAATAATGTGATATTCAAGTTTGAAAGTAACAGACTGACAAATTCCTATATAATTTTGACAGTTGTTAAGACAACTTTCTAGATGTCACTATTTCTTTTGTAAGTCGACTGAAATTTAGATTTTTTTTTATGTATTAATGTATGTCTATATACATATATATATATATATATATATATATATACACATATATACATACACACACACGCGCGCGCGCACACACACACACACACATACATACTCACACACGCTCACATTTGTATATAAGTGTATATATATATGTATATAGACATACATGCATACATCCAAAAAAAAAGATCTAAATTTCAGTCGACTTACAAAAGAAATAGTGACATCTAGAAAGTTGTCTTAACAACTGTCAAAATTATATAGGAATTTGTCAGTCTGTTACTTTCAAACTTGAATATCACATTATTTTTGTAAAGCTTTATACATCACACTATTAATTTATATTTATGAATTTTATTTATATCAACGATTCTAGTTTAAAAACCTCACATTAGTAAGTATTTGATTATTGTATGCCCTATAACGTTTCACAATTTTTAGTATTCTTGATAAAGGTTTAAAAATAAAAAACCGAAAGCTTGAATTATAATAAAGAGTTTAATTCATTAACCAGCAGACCTAATAGCCTGTTATTATAGATTTATATATATATATATATATATATATATATATATATATATATATATACTTGTACCATTCTCAAAAGCTAAAATGGAAAAAGAAAAACCACAAGAGTAAAAATACATACTAAGACGTTGATTACTTACTATGATCTCTCTAAATTTGTAAAATTTAACTAAGAAAATCTAATAGATTTACATAATAAATGTGGGTCAATTTCTAAAATTAAAATGTGTCATCAGGGCATGTCTTGCACCATGGCGATTAAAAACAAAAAGAACGTTCCAAAAAATGACAGCAGTTACACCACAAAAAAAATTAACTCTTTTAACGATGTTTAAAAATATCATTATTATATAGAGCTGAGTAAACATTGTGTACTTTATCAACATCCATTTTGTTATTAATAGGATTTATTTCTTAGTTGATATAAAAAGACCCGATGAACAACCTAGTTTTATAATTGGGTTCATTGTCCAAAATGATGGTATAATCGAATAAAGGTGTATGTTTAGTTGAAGAAACATGTGAAGACAATGCACATTTAGCAGAGTTTTTTTGACAGTCACTCCTGTGCTAGGTTAAACGACTTTTCGGCCATTGACTCGTCTGTCCAATGTAACTATTATTGCAGCTGCAAGTGATCTTCTAAACGATGTTACTGGTTAATAGTTTTGAAGTACGATCCTTTAGCTTAGTAAATAAACTTTGGATGGTATGGTTGAATTTGTAGACGACAGCCACCTTAGGTGGTTTAAGTAATCTTACCAACAGCGGAGATAACATTTGTATTTAAGGAAGTTTTTTATATGTCATATATGTTATAAAAATGTTCAGACTTAGGAAATTACTGTAAATCAGCTTATGTATCATTCCTTTTGGGTAACCATAGTTTAATAGTGTCTACCAATATTTTCTTGTTTTTCATGATAAACTGATGATTTGAGATGTTCTGATATATGCTCTATACGATATCGTAGGACCTTCACAGTGTTGACTTTATGTTGAATAGAGTGATTGGAATGAAAATTCAAATACCTGCCAGAACTAGTTGGTTTGGTGTACCAATAAAAAATTAGACTATTGTTTGAGTCTCTGATGACAAGAACATCAAGAAAAGGTAATTTACTATCAACTTGCAATTCATAAGTGAACTTAAGGTGTTCATTAAAATCATTAAATGTTGTATCAGTTTGGTCAACATATTGGTCTGGCAACGAGCAATTGATGTCATCGACATACTTGACTAAAAATGACATCTCAAAGGTAGTCAAGGCTAAACGATAGACAGTAGGTTATCTATAATAATTTAAGCGATTATAGGTAACAAATGTGACTCCATTGGAGTTCCAAATGGTTGTAGATAGGATTTATCTTGAAAAACAAAATAAGTGTTGTAAAATACCATGTTAACGGTAGTCAAAGACAAATCTTCCGACAGCTTGCAATAAGATTTAACTTTATTCCAATTTTCTTTAATAATATTGATGACTAAAGGTAAAGGAATATTGGTGAACAAAGAAGCTACATCCAATGAAATAAGAATATCATCATTGGGAAGGTGAAACTCCTTGAACTGTCGTACATACGAGAAGCTATCCTTTACATTACATCCCTCAAGAGGAAAAGCCTGTTGAAGAATGTTACACTACCTTATAAGATGTAATTTTTAATCAAGTATGTCGATGACATCATTTGGTCGTTATGAAATAGAAGTTGATATGTTACTTTCAACAAATAACTGTTGGAAATAATGTGTTACTAGGAATTGATAAGGCGGGCTTCTAGCTTTTTAAAGTGGTTTTACGATAGCAAACATTTCAGAGAATATATAAACGCGGTGAGAATATATTCCACGTACCTCTATTGTACAAACCACTAGGGTAATTTTATGGGACGGTTTAATATGTATTTATTAAACTTGTTGAGCTTGTAAAATTTGAGAATAACATAAAAAAGGTTTAAATTAGCGTTTTTAATTAAGGTAGTTGAAAATTAATGCAGAATTGCACTATTTCAAAAGTTAATGTAACAATGTGAAGTGGAAGTATGTATGTTTATACATAGAACACTAATCGAAGGATAAGTTTATTAATAGTAAAATATTAAGAAATATGAAAGAGTTACGTATTTTAGAAAGAACAAGGTGACAGTGCAACGTTGGTATGTAACTGTTTTCTTGTTTAATGAACAACATTACCAACAATTTGGGATTCATTAATGTAATAGTTAAATAGGAAGGCAGGAAAATGTGGAGCTTGAAATAGTCTTGTTGATGGTTTAGGTTGAAGTTTTTAAGACGTTCTTTAGAATTTAGTTCAGAAAAACCTGGCCAGATTGTAGATGAGTTGTTTTTATAAAAGTATATTTAAATATGTGAATGTGTAATGAATTTGGTTTTATGTTAATAGAGATTAAACTTAGGTGAATTTTTATTTTAACTTATTTAGAAAACAGGTAATCATGATTTGTAAGGCATATCCAGTTATCCCAGTGCTAGTCATGTCTGAAAAGAGTTCTATTTTGACAGAGAAACGTAATGAAGAGTAACTTTAAGAATAATGGTGTTCTATGCGGAATAAGCTTTCCACATAGAAAAGACATCACAAAACTCGCGGTAATAGGTTGTTTGGCGCCCATCGATATTGACAGAGACAAGTCCTTTCAGGGTAAGCGTCAATGTAACCTACAATTTTAAGTTGGAAACTTTATTACTTATCATTTTTGTATTTTTTTATTGTTATATTCTTTTCTCATTTATTCATAGAAACCTACTCCCGTACCATTGCAGTTAGCCGATGCACCCTTTTATTGTTACGGGGTCCGCCCCTTCAGAGAAAATCAGAATTTACATTGTTTTAACGCCTATTTCACCCATAACAATCTGTAGCACATATTTCAAACAGTTCTATCTTTTTCCAGTCTGATTCTCCTACTGTTCACGTTTCACAGCCGTACAGTGCTGTGTTTTACACATATACTTTAAACAATTTTTTTTTGTTTTAATGTTTGTTGTCTTCGAACATAACAGCTGCTTTTTCTTGTCAAATATAGCACGGCCTTGAACTAATAGTTTTTTATATCTTCCGCACTTTTCCCCGTCTATTGTTTTCTAAAAATATACCGTATTTCACCGATACTCAGTGATACGCGATGGGAGTTAAGCATAACCTAACGGCTATTAAAATTCTCCACCACTTAGACAGTTGGCGAATGAATAGTTTTCAAGTTACTTCTTTCGCACAATCAACATTTGTTGAGAATGTTATAAATACACCTGTAGTTGTTTACAATAATCATCAGGTTTAAATCCCATTACTTTTTTCATCATTAGGTTTTCTATCCTGGAATTGGTTGGACGCATACTACCATTGATTTCTATTCTGAGCTAGCCTACACATTTCCCTGAAATTCCGACAGCCTACGTCTTTTGCTGTCTGTGTGCAAAAGTCTAGTATAGGTCTACTTCTGTTATGTATTTAAGTATTAAGTTATATGCACTTAATGGGAGGTAGAGACACGTCCGGTACAGCAGGGGCGCGTTCATAAAGAATACCTACTCGGGCGAGTGTTATACCGAAGCGCTGTTAAAGCGTTCATAAATAACAGTTTACGTTCTATTATATATTCTAAAACGTTCATAAATTGCAGGGAAGGCGCACTCCAAACGCGCCTTATTTAACCCCGGTCTGAAACTGGTATAAATTTTTACCTGACATGCGTAATGTACTGTTTATTTTATTTTCACACCACACCTTCCATGTAATCCAGAATACAACGCGGAGCATTCATATGTCTACTGCTTTGTGTTGATGTCACCACCATTAAAACAGTCTGTATTCATTTAAATATTTATAATTTCTACTTTTTAAAAACGTTACTCACTACTAAGGTCTTAAGAACAAATAAACAACTGAAACAACATTTTGCTTGAAAAATTCTTTTAAATTCAAAAAGTTGTTACGTTCATTTTCGTAAATAATTGAGTAGTTTATATACAATAATTTTTAACTTAAATCCTCTTTCGTGTATTAAAATTTGTATTGTAATTAATAATAAACTTCCTATATATTTTACTTGATAAATCTTTCTGCTCATTAAAAATAAATATCCTTTCTAAAAATTTCTTAACGTGGAATTTACGCCATAATTAGTTAGGCGTCTTTCCAAGTATTTACTAATTAAATGCTGGTGTGTTTGATTGAGCCCGGTCATCCTTTCTTTCTTTTTCCTGTTTTTTTTAAGTTACGTCAATGTAGGTAGCAAAGTAAGGTTACAAGAATATAAACAAGTAATACGTAAACACGTCAGTGTGTTCCCTAACCGTCTATCAATTAATCGGACATTGTATGCACTCCAGATACACCTTACCCCAGGCGTGTGCTTTACTCGGGGTATTCTTTATGAAGGCGGCTTTGTGGTATAGTCGATATGCGTGTGATTACTACGACCAAGGTCCCGGGTTCGAATCCCGACACGGTCCGCTTGAAAAATGTTAGGCGAGCATTTTTCACAAAAATACGTCCTCGTTCGGATGAGAGGTAAAATCGAGGTCGCGTGTGTGAGTGTTGTCACGCACGTTAAAGATCCCTACCTTGCTTGGAACAGCAAGGGTTCGGCAAAATTCAAAATTTCCAGGTAAAAAACTCGCTTCCTGGCTAATGCAGTACCTTTGGTGGAACATTGGAACAAAATCAAATGTAGGGTATGCTTTATGAACGCACCCCAATGGTGTCAGTCGGTAGAAACGACTAATGGTTTCTATACATTCACTTCCAAGTCGAATTTGAAATGTAATTGGCGTGCTTGTCAAATCGTAATGCACAGTATCATCTTCATTGAAATAAATTCGAAGTTGACTTTGAAGTGCACTTCAGAGGTGGTCGAGCTGCTTGCCAAAGGCAAACCAGTATTAAATTTTTAGGTTAGAATATAAATTTTAAGGTTATGCTTTGAGTTTATTCAATTGAATTAGAACCTTCGAGTCTGATAGTAAATAAAACTATTGATGATTGATTAGAATTTGAAAAAGAATTGTTTTTTGAACGTTATTTGTAACTACCTATTCATTTAGAAATTTATTAATGTAAATGGAAAATTTTTACTGTCACTTTCAACTTGAACCTAGAAGTGAATGTAAATATATCATAATTCTAGCCCCGTTGAATAAAACCGTTACCAAGTTTCCTACTTTATTTTGGCGGGTTATTTAAACTATTTTCCAATGTATATATTATAATGCAAGTTATATTACAGGATTTAAATACTGAGTTAAATTGCACCTGAATATTAATTATTAACATTAATACAACTTGTCTATAGATGCAAAAGCTTGTAACAATCAATGTACTGCAATTTTAAAGTGTAATTATGCAAGGCTTCCATGTTACAAGTATTTGTAACTTTTCAATCTACAAAAGCTCTGTTATCCTTGCGTATTTATAGTAAATAAGCAACGATAAGTAATAATAATATGGTTTGTGTTATAGGACATTTTTCGTATTGAAATAAATCAAAATAGAGTTCTAATTTAATTTAAGGTGCTAATTAAATAAAGCGACAGAGTTATATTAGAAAATCTAGATAATAAACAGATATGTGGCTATAACAATAAATTCAAGGGAAAGTTAACAAGCAGCAAAAAAGAGAACTAATTTAAGGTAAATAAGGCAAAAGTGTAGAAGGTAAGTGTTGTATAAGAAAAGAAATGGCCGAATAAAGTTAACTAATTAATAACAGGGACAAAACATTAGGTGACTCGTTAAAGAAATGAAACGTGAAAAATTTAATTAGCATTTGGGTCAGCAGAGAATGGTTTAAGGTCTTTAATATGCCACCTTCCTTGGCTTTTTCTTTCGGTGTCTTGAAGTTCATAGATAAGTGGACTAACAACACAATTGACCACACATAAAATGAATTTAGGAGCTAATTTCGAATAGAATTTTTTTGTCGCATCCGGTAAGACATAATTCTTTTTCCAAACATGTTCGCCTAAAGCAAAGGAAATATCTCGCTTACGCAAATTATAGTGATCCTTACTCTTTTCGTAAGCTTTTAGCAAATTTTTTCTAACGTCGTTAAGATAGAAGATAATGATTGTTGGTCTTTGTCCCAGCGTACTTTTTCGTCAAATTCAATTACGTTAGTATCGTCCGGAACTGAACCATAAAAACTAGCATCGATTGGAGCATATCTTCCAAAAACAAGAAATGACGGATTAAATTGGGTAGCTTCGTGTTTGGATGTACGCAAAGCTTGAGCAATTTTAAAGATATTTTCACCACACTAGGTGGGATCGATATATGAAGAGATAGTAGTGATTAAAACCCGATTTACTCATAACAAAATTGTCGAAAAACAAAAAAATATATATCTTACAACACATATAATTGCTAGGGTGACAAGCCTTCTTTTGAGCCTCACCTAGATTAATAAACAAAAACTTCAACATCAACCTCAAAAAATGATTCAAAAATTACTGGAGCGACAAACTTACCACAAGTCTCGTCTAGACTCTTCATGAGTCTCGTCTAGACTAACATACTGCAGAGCGACCAACCACGACGACAAGTCTCGCCTAGATCAAATAGATCTTAAAATGCTGCGTTGCAATACCGATATAAATAAAAAAAATTGCTATCAAAACAAAATCATGCTCACTACACAAGAGCAATAGATAGATCTACAGAAAAAAACAGTATACCAAATTATTAAAGTATTACTTTTACATTGAGGAATTTATCAAACAACCATTGTAACTAAAAGGTATAGTAAATGAACTTAAGTACAAAACATTATCATCAACCTCACTATTGTAGTGTTTAAAAAAGCAGATATAATAAAATTAAGTTTACTATAGTGTTTTAGAAGGTATTGATATACTAAGATAATTTTAGTTAAATACGATAGCTGTTTTAAAAACAAAATTTTCCATGAGAAAGAATTTGTAACCTATAGTTAATTATCTAGATTGTAAGGGAACACTTTAGAATCAGGGCAAACTAAGATAATGTAATATTTAAGTAAAATTTAAACTAAAAACAGGTTTCAACAAACTAAAGGAATTTCAGGTTTAAAATAATTATTTAACCAGATTTAGTGTCATTTTAAGAGATTTTTTTTTAAATCATAATGAATGGCAAATAAAGGTTTTTATTTATGGCTAAGAATACTTACAGAAAGAATTATTTAATCCAAAGCACATGTTTTCCACTTAGAGGTTAAAATAATTTGTTAAACCCATTCCAAAGGTATAACGAAGCCCTAGTTCGAGCATGTTTAGATGTGGTTAAATTTTCAGATAGCACGAGATCGTCGTTCCCATTCCAGATTGCAGAAACAAAAGTAAGTATTTTTTTATGTTGCTCGTCTTAAGTTTTTTTTCATTCGAAGATTTCCGTATCTGATCTTCGGATAGTTTCTTATCATAACACTCTTTAAGATACGGTGGCCTCCAATAAAATTTCTTTCGTTCTATCGTGTACCATCCTACGACCCTAGCTCATAGCTCTGCCCTAAGTTGAAAAAGCTAGCTGGCTGGAAGATCTCTTTAGAGGGACCCCTTTCTATCAAAGCCATTTAACATCCTTTTTACCCTGGGCTTAACCATTAAACAGGAACCTCTCGTAATCTATCGAGGCTCTGCCGCCTATATGGTAGAGCAGACATACTATTTACCTTTTGAGAAATTTAGTATGCTACAACTTGCATTTAAATTAGTTAGAGTTAGTCAGAGTGTGACCGCATATGTCTTTGCAGATGATTTTTCTGTGAAGCAGAATAATCACATAAATTGCATACAAATGAAGATGTCTTAATATGTGAAAACATGTGACGTTTTATATCATGCTTCCGAGCTGTAGCATAACTGCACAAACTACAAGCAAATGGTCGGTTGTTAGTATGTACAAGTAGATGTAGTTTTAAAGCATTCCTCCAAATAGTAGAATAATTACACAAACCGCATGCAAATGGTCGTTCGTTAGTATGTGATACCAAATGTAATTTTACATTACGTTTATCCGATGAAGAGTAATTACATAAATTGCATGCAAATGGTCGCTCATTAGTGTGTACTCGAATATGGATTTGTAGATCAAATTTCCGAAATGCAGAATAATCACATAAATTGCATAAAAATAATGGCCGGTCTTTATTATGTGACCGCATATGGATTTCGAGAAAACGATTACATGATGCAGAATATGTGCATATCTTACATGAAAATGGTCGTTCGTTACTATGGGATAGCACATGGCCGCGTAAACAACTTTTCTGAGAGGTAGAATAATTACATATATTACATGCAAACAGCCGCGTATTCGTATGTGTAAATGCATGAACTTTTAACGCACTCTTCCAAATAGTCGAAAAATTGCATAAATTACAAGTGAAGGGCCGTTCGTTTGTATGTTTCAGCATATGTAATGTTAAATCACGTTTGGCCAATGAAGAATAGTTACACACATTGCACCTAAATGGACGTTCGTTAGTGTGTGACCACATATGTAGCTGTAAATGACTTTTCTGTAACGCTGTGTAATCGCATAAATTGCATTGATACAGACGTTCCTTAGTGTGTGATCGCATATGGTTTTTTAAATTGCAACTACGTGATGCAGAATATTTGCATAAACTGCATGCATATGGTCGTTCATTAGTATGTGACCGCATATGAATAGTTAGACAACCATTATATGACGTAGAATAAGTACATAAGTTGCACATAAATGGTCGTTCATTAGTGTGTGAACGCATATGAACTTTCAGTTTACTACTATATAATGCAGAATAAGTACATAACTTGCACGAAAATGGTCGCTCATTAGTATGTGACTCCATGTGTATTACAAATCACTTCTTCGTGTTGTAGAATAGTCACATAAATCATAAGCAAGTGACATTTGATAGTTTGTGAAAGTATATATAGCTTTAACACATTCCTCTAAGCTGTAGAATAACCGCATAGATTGCATATGGACTTTCAAACTGGGTGTTTGATACAGAATAATTAGGTAAATAACATGTGAGTGATCAATTGTTTATATGTAACACTGTAACAGTGTATGGAGTTTCAGACCGTTCTTTCAACTTATACAGAGCGATATACGTTTACACGTAACGAATAAAATTTAGTATTTTGATGTAAACAATAAGTAAACAATGTCAATAATATGTACAACGTAAAGAATGTAAACAACGCTAACTGTTGTTATAAACATACCTCATACCTAACCTCAAGTCAACGAATAGAACTTTAAGAAAAAAGGTTCATTTACATTCACGTCCAAGTCGACTTTGAAATGTAATTGGAGTGCTTGTCAAATCGTAATGCACAAATCATTTACATTCAAATAAATTCGAAGTTGATTTTAAAGTGCACTTTAGAGGTGATCGAGCTGCTTTTCGATGGCAAGCAGGTTAACAATATAAATTTTAAGGTTATGTTTGTTAGTTTCATAGAGTAACCTTCAGAGTGTTATCTTAATACAAAAATTTGTCCGGACGCTATAAAAATCTATCTCACTTCATTATATAGATTGAAGGATAATACTATCTTTATCCAGCAATATGTAAAGTGTACTGAGAGGGCGCAAAACACAATCATAAATTTGACAGATTTCAAGATAATTTCCGCCGCGCAACTGTCAGGTTGACAGCTATTGGTGTTTAATAAGTTAAACCAGCTTATAAACAAAGTTAGTCCTGCTATTTATTACGTTTTTGTGTTTATATTTAATGTTTATGTTAATTGTTTTGTTTATGTATATGTTATCGTTTCGTTTATGTATATGTTATTTTTTAGTGTAATTTGTTGTATTGAACTAAATAACAGCGTCTTAATATTTTCGCTAGAAAAGTGCGTTTAAATTTAACTGCAAGTTGTTATATTTTTGACCATTAAGAATTTTATGTGTCTTTTGCATTAAAATATATAATGAAGACCACGTAGAATTATTTTTCATTAAGTTTATTCAACTCTAGAGTTTATTATTTGTAGTGTTAAAATTTACAGTAAAGTTAAAAACAATAAATTGTTGAAACGTTAGATACAACTCGGGACCAAATCACCATATGTAAAATTTTAATAATTAATATGAGGGAAATTAAAATTTTACATTGCATGGTGATTTGATCTTGAGTTGTATTTAGAGTTTCAAATAAATTTTTTCTTACAGCTTATTTGAAATTCCCGCCAAATTCCGCGCCTAATAACTTGAATTAAAGCGTTTCCTGCCATTTCCTACCACTAACATTTGTGGCGTCACCTCAGTACACTTTGAAACTGTGTAAGAAAGATGAAAGTATATAAAAATTGATATCTCCATCTCTTTTGCTGCGGATAAAAAATTAGCATTAAGTTCAGTCTCTGAAGGTTACTCTATGGTTTGCTACACGATTGTCCCACTGTTACCAATCGTAACATTTAGAAAAAAAAACGTTGGCTAGATAAAGACCGCCAGGCGCTAACGCCTAAAAATAAATATACATACAATAACGAGGACGAATAGGTATAACTGAACAGCGGAAAATACTAGGAACGTTTGCCGTAACTAGATCAGTGGAGGGGGGAGTGGGTTTCACGAAACCATCCCAAAAAAGAAAGATCTGAGATCGAAAATTAATGAGCGCCACCCAATTGGAAGAACCTGAATTTCCGCGAACCCAATTGGGACGTTCTCCCGTCGAAAAGATACTCAAATATCCTACCATAAAATGATACTTAAATCACACATACAACTACGGAACATACCCAAATAAATACCAGTACACTATCACAATATTTACTAAATTACTAAACAATCTACAGCATCAATACATATACCTTATTGAATCAAGTTTACGTAAATTATTTACCTATTATTTTATGTATGTGAAATAACGGAATACTTAATATTAATTGTGCACTGTATGTAAAGGGGATATTGGTGCACCGATATCAGTTACACAATGTTCAAATTAGCACAATAAGTTATATACAGTGGTGCACTTGTAAATATAAATAAGCGTTGATTGTTATTGATTATTGTAAAATGAATAATTAATTGTGATGGTTCAAATTGTAACTACTGAAATATTTCATCATAAAATGTACACAAATATCATTAAAAAGTTCATGCATTAACGTTATTAAAGTTGTATTTAATAAACTTATAATAAAAATCATGCATAACGATACCCATCCAATGTCAACTCAGGATGTTGCAATGACAGAATTCCCAACAACTGCCAAGCGTCGCAGGATAACAATTAAACTTGAAGCTTGAAGTTTATGAATATTCGGATTTCACGCTTCACAATTAAAACTCTTAAGTTAAAGACTTAAAGCCTAAAATCTGAAATCTAAAACCCTACAATTTGCAATATTAGCAATCAATATCAACACATAAATTCACATACCGTACAACGGGCAATGAACTACGATAACATATACATCGATCAGCTGATGATCAATACGAACAGAAACATATGGCACCTAAAACACCTGTACAATAAAATCAATGGATTCGAATGTAATAATTAATTACCTTCAACTTCGATATGTAAATCCTCTTAAATGAGTTTATTGAGCAACCATAACAAAGCATCACCAAATAGATTGCCTCAAAACGTCCTGGAGTCACAAATCCCAAAAATGGTGGACGGCTAAACCGCATAAAGCAACAACCAGGATCGAAGTAATATCGAAAAAGCAGAAAACAAATGTTAACTTGAACTGATAATGCCCTCTAGATATCCCATTAAATTGATTATACATCATATTCGAATCAACCAATAACATTTAAGCATTTAAATTACCACGCAAGACCAATGCAACATTTCCTAATTATCCAATCATACTAGTAAATAGAGTTAGATCTACGAAAATTGAATTATAGCCTAGGAATTCGCAAAATTAATACAGAAATGTCGTTACGAGGAATTCGCCTGTAACAGGTTAGTTTATTCAATTGAACTAGAACCAATTGTTTATAAGAGTATTTATTTAAGAAAAATACAATGAAATTTGAGTCTGATAGTAAATAAAACTACTCATTATTGATTAGAATTTGACCAAGAATTGTTTTTAGTTATTTGTAACTACCAATCCATTTAGAAACATCAATGTAAATGGCAAATTTTTAACTTTCACTTTCAACGTTTAAATACGCCATAAGAAGCGACACTTGACTATCCTCAATTCTAATTAGTACGCAGGTTCACCAAGAAAATGGCCGGAGTTTTGAAGCTGTTTACTCAAGAGGTCTGTTTGTTTGTTCGCACTAAACTACACTATATTGCAATGGCGTTCGTTTGTGACATTTTGTACGGTTAGTGTATAGGTATTTCAAAATCTCATGGGCTGTGAGATGCGCAATGAAGAAAGCGAGAGTATCGTATAAGAAGAAAGAACAATACAATATAAGTAAAATCAAAAACATTTTATTTCCGGATGCGTATTCTGAATTAACTCAACTACTATGCTATGTGGGTTGCATAACCAATAATTTATCAACATAATATAAATTATAAAACTACAATGTTGTATGCGGAACCTGCAACTTTTTTGGTGTATTGTTTATTGTTCTTTTCGTGTGTTATGTTTCCGTGTGTGTGTGGATAAAAATAGACAGGCTAAATTTTGTAAAACTCTTGGCATCTAAAATACTGTCCTCTTTTTATTTTTTAAGAACGCATATTTCGTAGAATCATAAAATCATAAAATTAGTACCACAATCCTCAAATTCGTCCGCATTAGATTTAGGACTTCTTTTATTAATTTTCTTCTTTCTGAAATAATTCGCTGTTGCTACTCGTTCTTGTAAATTATTCATAGGAATGACAGGCATTTCATTCTTTTCTCATAAACTTGACACACTATAAATAATTTCTCTACCTTGACTGTGAACTGCTTTCTTGCGGTTACTCATTGTAAAATTAAAAGCTCAGAAATAACAACTAATCTGTAAAAGTGTAAAACCACAAACATTATTCTTCTAATTGAATTGAAACCTTCATTACACCTACAAATAAAAAACTAGATCAAGTTGCAGTAGTTTTGAAAAAACTTTGAAGTTGAATCAAGGCTGAAATCTCAAAAATAATAATCAAAAACGATAATAATTATTCACAAATCTCAATACGCCAAAAAATGACAGATGAATTAAAAATCAACAGCTGAGTTGTCAATGTTTTTAAGATGCGCTTTAACGTAAATAACGTAAATTGGTGTTTTGCGCAACAGCCCATTAGGTTTTGAAAGACCTCTACACTAATTTCGTTCCTTTGTCTGCACCTGCGTACTCCAAACTGCATTTTCTACACCTACACCAATGTTAATTAGCTGTTGAAGTGTGCGCAATAATTCTGCAATTCTGCAACAATTCGCGATAGCTTAGGACAAATAAATAATAAAATTGAATAAGTACTTATATGACGATATAAACTTTACTTCTTATCGACTATATCATCCACGATATTGTCACAGATTAATCACCTCTTACAGATACGAAGGCTTTGTCGGATCGTTTGAAGTTTCTAGGACAAAATTCTATAACCTTGAATGCAATCCGCCATTACATAAGAGGTTTTTGCGGGAAATTTGAATATGAATAATAAAATCTACTATAATGTTTTTAACAGTAACCTAACCTCAATACTATTTTCGCATACCAGAATACACACAAACTAAGACGGCTAACACTTTTGTTAGCAGTAAATAATTTCTAACAGAAACCACACAGTAACTTATCCTCAACATTTTTTGGTACACCATCGAAATACACGTTCAAGATCTGTGAATTTATCAATTTTATCAGTGCAGTAGTCGCCCTCATAACTTTTTATACCAATAGGTCAAACTCTTCTTGATACACACTATTTTGTTTGTTTTTATACTGGATCGAAATCACAGATTATCCACCGGTGGATAATCTGTGTCGATGTCTAAAATCAAATTTTCTAAGATACTTACGTATACCTACACAGAATTGAAATGGTCCTGAATAACTATTATCGTTGTGCCTTTTGCTAGCATAAAAGATTTGCCCTTTCTTCAGTTTAAAATGAATTTAAAAAGATTTTTGTTAGAAAATGCTTTTTATACTATATGATTTTTTAGCATCTGTTATGGTTCTTTTAGGTCGTTCTTTAGAAATTTATGATGCACTTTTCTATACTCTTTTCTGTTGTGTTTGTTTAAACTTATGTATATTGTTTGACGAAAATTCTAAGCTTCCCCACAAATTTTTATTTCAAACCTCTATTTTGTTACGTATATCAGTAATATTTTTAAGTTTTATTCATTATGTATGCCGAATTGACACAATGCGATTTTTGGGTATTAAAATTAAATTTTGGAGATTGGATATTTTGGTTGTAAATTGGACGAGAAGAGTTTGAGTAGCGGCATGCATGGCAGACATGGTGATTCGACCGGGGAGTTATTGGATGGACCGAGGACCTACTAGCCGACAGCATCTCCAAGGGGCTAGTTGGTGGACCACATTCAGAAGATAGCTACCAGGTAGGCCATTTTATTGAACATTGAGTGGTGAATATTTTCCATTGTGTTTGTGATCATTTTGATTTGTGCTTTGATGTGTTTTCTATTATTTGATATTTGATGAACAGAAATTGTTGAGACTTTAAAATGAAACTGATTTTTGAAATTCAAGAATAATGAATTATTTTACAGATAACCAAAAGATAGTGTAAAGAGGTATAGAGGGCTTATTGATAATTGGTAGTGCAGTAAATTTGTATGCACATTTATAGAGTTTTACTATGAGCTCATGATAAGACGAAAGGGGTAACGTGAGGTATGAGAAACGCCCTCTTACTTTAATAAAAATTTGTGTTTAAAAAGTTATCGATTTGCATCATTATTGTTATAAAATTATTGACCATACGAGTGTACAGAAAGAAATAGTGTTTTTATTTTTGGAAAATATAATCACTCACCATAAAAGTTCGCATGACATCTATATAATTCCGGTAGCAAATATTTACCAATTTATTCGAGAATGAACTTTGCATCATCGCCCATCAATTCTCGTGTTCAATTCTAACAACAGCTGCGCGGTCTTCACATGTGCCTCGGATTACAAACTTGATTTACATTCGAAAAGGAGCGCTTAAATTTTTGTTGTTCACGACAAGGGCACCTTAACATTTCAACTTGAAATATTTAATAACCAAAAACTTTGCAATACTTATTAGTAACTAAAACTTTGCAATACTCAATAACTAAAACTTGCACTACAAAAATCAAGAAGCATGAATTTAAATTCAAAATGAAAATAATTACATACCGTAATGATGTTACTTCAAAACCATATTCTATAAATCATCTTAAGGGTCGACTCACTAAAGAAGAATACTAAACAAAAGGTTCTTCTTGATTCTCTAGCGTGTACCCCAGTGATGGTTTCCACTTCAAAGACTAAAGGAATTCTCCTCCTCCAGGCTACATGTCTGTCGAACTGCGTCTTTCCAACCAAAACTATTCGACAACGCGTCGAAAACTTGTCTATCTGATTACATCCTCAAATTAAAATAGACTAAAGCAATAAAGTGTTTTACAACGCGAGCAAGCGCAATAGTCTAATCCAGGTCTACCTTTACCTCTCTTTTTTTCTATCTCTGCTTGTAATATATCCCGCACATACCCTAATTGCCTTCGAACGTGTCTTGTTCTACTTTCTTTCATATTTTTTGTTTTCCACGGGTATCTTTCTTCCCCTTTTAAAACTTATTCGTGATTAACGTTGTCTGTCAATGTTATCATAATCATACATCTGAAGCACCACATTCCAAAAGGCTTCTATGTTTTACCTGTCTCCTTCTCCTACTGTCCGTTCGTATTTCATAGATAAACTATCTGTCTATCCCTAAAACTCATTCCAATCTTTGTTAGTATTCCGAACATTTTTTTCGATTCTACATTGTCGAATGCTTTTCCAGATCTAGAAACCCTATATACACGCTTTCTCCTTTTTCTATTGTCTTTTCCATTATTGCCCTTAAGACTAAAATATCATACCGTGATCCCCTGTTTCGCATAAACCGAAATTAATCTTCTAATATTTCTTCAACTCGTTTTTCCATCCGTCTTTGTAGAATTCTAGTTAATATATTCGATACGTGTGTCGTCAACCTTATTGTTCTAAAATTTTTATATCTCTTTCTTGGTATAGCGACTATGATGTTACGTTTGAAGTTTTTGGGTATCTTACCTATCTCATACATATAGCTTACAAGTTGGAAATAACGTTCTGTTACTGTTTGTTCATCGGCTTTTAGAGTTTCTGTTTGCACCTTATCTATCCCCCCTGCCTTACTATTTTTAAACTTTTTAATGCTAATTCAAACTCAACTCTAAGTATAGGATATCCCAAGTCATCCTTTTCAATGTCTGAACCTTGTTCTAGTGCTGCTAGTTCCTGTCCTGCATATAAATTCCCTATATATTCTTGCCATCTAGCCACTTTCTCTACATTTTCTATGATGATGTCTCCTATCACGTCCCATATATTTTTGCTATACTGTTTTATATCCCTAATATTCATTCTAATTAATTTGTATGCTTCATCTGTTTTTCCTATTTCCTTCTTAGTTTGTACCTTTTTACACTTTTCATCAATCCATTGTTCTTTAGCCTTCTTGCATTTGCGAATAATTTCATATTTTAAGACTTTTTATCTCTGTTTCCTGCTTTGTCTGGTCTGTTTTTGAATTTTCGTCTTTCTTCTATTAAGTTCAGGATATCTCTTGTTATTCAAGGTATTTTATTTTCTCTTTGTATATACCCCAGAATGTCTCTGGTCGCTATGCCTAAGTTGGATTTAATGTTATTCAATTCTGTTTCTGCTTCCTTCGTATCAGAAATTTTCCCGATGTCTTTCAGCAATTCATTGGACTTTTTTTCAAATCTTTCGTAGATATCTTTATCTTTTAGTTTCTCAAAATCAAAGTGCCTTTTTTCGTTCCCTTTTTTCAAATTTTTAATTTTAAGCACGGTCTTCATAATTACAATGTTATGGTCAGTGTCAATATCTGCTTCTGGGTAGCTTCTACAGCTTTTTACTTGATTTTTAAACCGTTGTCTAATAAGAATGCAATTTATTTGATCTCTATTTGCCGCAGAATGCTACCAGCCTATTTCCTCTGTTGTTTCTCGTGCCTAATCCAAACAAACCTACTATCGCTGCTTCCCTATCTTCACCTACCACTGCATTAAAAACCCCCGTAATTAATAAGTTTTCTGTCCTTTGTTATGTTTTATTTTAAAGCTTCTAGGAATTACATTTATTAATTTAGAAGTTAGAGACTTTACTTTAATATTTATAAAAATCCCCGTTTAATTAGTGCAATTCCGTCGATATTGTGAAACCCCGAGATTAGTAACGTTCACACGGATCTCGGCGACAGTTGATTATCACTGCAAACGTTCTAGCGCGAGAAGAAGTTATCTTCCCACAAACATAAGCGAAAGTGTGTCGTCCTCGGCTGGCGGGAGACCTAAAAAGCGAAGACTACCGAGTAGTTAGGTAGGCTCTAACATACCGCCACATCTACCATATCGATAAACTTATCATACCGTTACCGGCAGTGCTGACGCGAGTGTTGTCGTTTCCACCCTTTAACCTTCCTATCTTCTCGTTGGTGAAGTTCTACGGGTAGCAACAGCAACTTTAACAACAACAGGACAAAGGCAGAATGGACCGCGCTCCCTGAGATGCTCAACGCATGATAACACCCCAGGGAAAGTTTGTAATAACTTTAATTCATTAGCCGGGAATTTATTGATAGGGTTGAGCATTATTATAATTTAATGAGCTTATAATTTTGAGTATTATACCTTTTACGTCTCTTAGTATGTCTTTGATATCTTTGTAAATCGCTTCCACCTCTTCCTCACTGTAGCTAGAGGTGGACATGTATACATGTATTATTACTGTATTTACTGGTTTAGACTCTAATCTAACCATGAGTACTCTTTTGTTCTTTTGTAAGCATTTTCTACACAGTGCCCTATCTTTTTTCGCATAAATATACCCACCACCGAATTTCCTTTCTCTGGTCTTGTATGAATTACTTTTAAGGTCTCCAAAAATTCCCCGCTTCTGGCCACCTACCTTTGCTAATCCGTACTATGTCTAATGCTAACATATTCATTTCAATTTTCAAGTTTTCTAGATTACCTACATGTTTCATACTTCTGACATCCACGCTCTGACTCGCAAAATATTCCCGGCTCTTCCTTTATATTTTCCGATAACGTTCTTCAAAGTAGTCCCCTCCCGGAGATCCGAATGAGGGACTATTGTAACTTCCGTATCTTTTACCCCAGAGGATGCCATCATATTAAATAACAATTTAAGTACACTGTGTACTTAGGAGGTAATGTGGTGGTTTCCCGTTGACTTACACATCGCAGTAGAGTGGCTTAGAATGCCATATCGACCCCTATGGTCTCTGCTACTCTAAGTACCGAAAGAGCTGCTGTCCTCTTTCGGGGACCTGTCTTACTCCGGTTCCTTAATAAAGACACCACTAATTTGGTTAAACCTTTAGTACGACTCTTTAGCTCACTGGGACACACATGCTGTTCCTCCCGTTCTAGTAATCTAGAACTTCAAGGTATAGGTCGATTCGAAACGGTACTATAATATAATAAATTTAAATATTTACTATTTACGTGTCGGATAAAAATATAGTTGTTTATTATGTGACAGCCGTAATCTTTACCTAAATAATATTCAATCGATCCGAATGGTTTATATATCTTTGTTTAATTTAAATAGCACACCGAGTACTCCTATTATTATCTGCCCTCAGTAGCGTTGTGGTTAACGCATGAGCCTAGTACTCATGGGGCTCTCGGTTCAAATCCCAGAACTTCAGTGTTGTTCGCCCACTAGAATTGCATAACATAATTTAAATGGTATTGACAGAAAGAGTTGAATAATTCGACGTACGATGTCAGATATTCCTATTTGTTCCCCGTAAAACATGGACGACGTGCATACACTAACAAAATGATAGACGTTCCTGCATATCTCTTGGTTCCACGCAAAACATAGCCGACATATACTAACTATGGCCGATGTTTCCTGCTATTCTATTGGCTGTTCGGGAAAAGTATTGAGCTATTAGAACGAACTATAAGAGTAAAGTAGTGGGAAGAGGAAATAAGAGTTTTCTTCAGTGTGTTTGTGAGAAAAGGCGGAGCTTCCATGTGTGCTTATGAAAAAAAGTGGTGATAGAGTTAATTGTGTCCCAAGCTTTATATTTACCTCTTTCTCAAGAGGGTGAACACACGTGTGTGTGTGTGTGTGTGTGTGTGTGTATGTGTGTGTGATTATTTCAACTGTAGCATAACTGCAATAATGTAACGTAATTTAAATGATATTTAGTAAACTCGGGCCGTCAGATTTTGTCATTGGTTAGTAGTAAGGTATAGACCCATTCTGAACGGACCTGCACCTTGACGACGTTCTAAAATACTAGAACAGGTAGAATGGTTTGCACGTTTCAATGAGCTAAAGAGCCGAACTATAGGTTTAACCAAATTAGTGGGGTCTTTAGTGAGGAACCAGACTAAGACAGCGAAAGAGGGCAGCAGCTTTTTCGGTACTTAGAGTGGCAGAGACCAAAGGGGTCGGTATGACATTCTAAGACCCACTACTGCAATGTAGAAGGCATGTGATTTTTTTTCTTTCCAATGCTCCACCCGAAGGTACTACATTGGCCAGGAAGCGAGTTTTTTTTTTTACCTGGAAAATTTGGAATTTTGCCGAACCCTCGCTGTTTCAAGCAAGGTAGGGATCTTTAACGTGCGTGACAACACTCACACACGGGACCTCCATTTTACCTCTCATCCGAACGAGGGTGTTTTTTTGTGAAAAATGCTCGCCTAACATTTTTCAAGCGGACCGTGTCGGGATTTGAACCCGGGACCTTGGACGTAGTAGTCACACACATACCACTACGCCACGTAGCCGCCTAAATGTAGAAGGCAACTGGAAACCATCACATTACCCCCCAAGTACACTGCGTATAGAAATTGTTAAACATGATGGCATCCTCTGGGGTAAAAAATTTCGGAGCTAAAATAGTCCCCCATTCGGATCTCCGGGAGGGGACTACTTCGGGGGATGTGATCCGAAAGAATAGAAAAAAATCCGTGAACATTCTGCGAATCGGAGCGTGGAATGTCAGAAGTATGAAACAAGTAGGTAAGCTAGAAAACCTGAAACTCGAAATCGACATGTTAGCACTAAACATAGTAGGAATTAGCGATTACGCTGGCCAGAGGCGGGGGATTATTAGAGTGGAGATTACAGGGTAATTCATACAGGATCAGTAGAAGGAAATTTGGGTGTGGGGATAGTTATGCGAAAAAAGATAGGACGCCGTGTAGAAAACTACTTACAAAAGAACTAAAGAGTACTCATGGTTAGATTTGAATCTAAAGCAGTAACTACAGTGATAATACAAGTATAAATGCCCACCTCTAGCTACAGTGAAGAAGAGCTAAAGGCGATCTTCAAAGATATCGAAGACATACTAAGATACGTAAAAGAACATGAAAATTTAATAATTACGGGGGATTTTAATGCAGTGATAGGTGTGAGTAGAGAAGGAGCGATAGTAGGTTTATTTGGTTTAAGTACAAGAAATTATAAATATTTTTGAAGTCACTAAGCTATATATAATACTATTTTTACAGCCATATTATTATGTGAGCGGTAATCTCAAATTTAATTGAGCTTTTTCACTAATTTCTAACGAAATTCGCCGTCATTTACGCAAATATTTATGCAAATATCTTACGCTAATGATCGCCGTAAATTACGCGTCAACACAGGATAAAAAACACGCAAAGCCAAATTACGTGTTTTTATGGACTATAAATCCACTAGATTAATTCAAATCCGGCTCGAAGGACTAAATGTACTTTGATTAAATTAATCAAGCCTAAATTTTCGAAGGACCAGTACATAAATACATATATACACACACGTGACCAAGTATTTCAATTTATATGTAAATTCAACACACTCACCTGAACAAAACACATCACGTTCCAAATATACTCTCGACACAACACAACACGTCCTTTCGTCTCTAAGGATGGCGGCAAACAGCCCGGAATGTCCGTTTTCCATGCACCAGGTAACAAACCACAGCGGGTGGTCGAGAGTGGTGGTTTCACTAAATTAAAATACTAGTCTATCCGCGAACAAAGTTTACACCCACAAATTTACAATATAACCATCTAAACAGTGCCAAAAGATTTACTTGAAAACTATAAATATACGGCAAATGTAAGTGTTGGGGGATCCTTGGCAGCCACAGGCTGCTTAACCCCCTTCACCACTGAATCTCAGTGAAATAGGGCATATAATTAGAATTAAATAGAAGGGAATCGAGCTGTATATCGGCTGTTGTGAGAATTGCAGGGAACTGTGTAGGCTAGCTCAGAACATAAATAAGCTGAGGGACAAATTCAACCAGTCTCAAGATGTAAAACCCAATGACGAAAAACAAGTGCTCATAAATCTGATGGTTATTATAAACAACTACAGGTATTGCTTGTGAAATATTTCAACTAATGTTGATTGTGCGACAGGATAAATTGGAAAAACTTAATTTGACAAAGGTTCAGGTGCTGGGGGAACTTGGCAGCCAAATGCTGCTTACCCCCCTTCACATACCATTGAATATCGGAGAAATAGGGTATATAACTGTAAAACAATAGAAGGTGACCAAACTGCATCAAACGAGAAAAACAGCAGCTATGTTCAAAGACAACGAACATAGATACAAGAAGAATACTGTTCAAAGCATTGTGTGGAGCACAGCACAGTACATCTATGAAATAGGGACAGTAGGAAAAGCAGACAGAAAGAGATAGAAACCTTCTGGAATGTTGTGCTCCAGATGTATGAGGATGGTAGCATGGTCAGACAAAGTCAATAACAAATAGGTTGTAGAAATAGTAGAGAAATATAGATATCTATAGAAAACGAAAAAAAATAGGAGATATAGAAGGACAAGATACGTTCTAAGGCATTTCTGGGGAATAGTACGGGATATACTACAAGCAGAGATAGGAAAAGAGAGGTAGAAGTAAACCAAGATCAGACTTTTGCACACAGATAGTGATAGATGCAGACTGCAAGTTTCAGGAAAATGTGTAGTTTGGTTCAGACTAAGAAACAATGAGGGTACGCGTCCAACCAGTTCTAGGACTGAAGACCTGTTGATGATGATGATGAAGATATAGATGACATACACTGACAGAATTGCCGATGTTCCATCGCGATTAAATAGTTACGATTGCCAGAGTGATTCAATAGCTAACCAGCTGCACGGGGATCGCCTTCCAATAGTGGCGCTAGACTTGCTCAAAAATACCTACTGTCGTGTAACTGGTTTCCAATTAGTCTTTATCTTTAATCGGGCAATGATTTGTATTAATAATAAAATTAAAAATATTTAAATTACTAATTATCCATCGTATAAGGCCATCGTATTTTCATCATTAGATGAGTTTATTGCACGCAAATCCTGAAAATCTTCTTTGTATTTAATGAAGGTCAATATAAACGATAATAACTTATTAACCATTATGTACCATCAGTGTATTACACCATTTTGATTTTATCAAAAGATCACTTTTGTTTAACATGATATTACATGGTGATGGTATCAATGTCAAATGTAATGAGAATCATGCATTTTTAAACACTCAGGGTCGTTTTATTTATTGAGTCTGCTAATGAACTTTATGTTTTAGTCTTAAAATCACTCGACATTTATTACGTAAATATTTGTCACCCTTTCCAGGTTTGTTATTTTGACGCGGTTGTATGCAATATTTTAACATGCATAAAAACTGTCCAATCATCGTAGCTGCAGTTGGGTGCTTAGTCTTATTTATTGGAATAAGCTGCTCTTGGATTGTGTTTCCAAAAGTTACAGAATACGCAATTGGAAAGGTATATTGTGTAAACCTATGACACTTAATTGTTGTTTTATATTTCGATTTAGCAAACGGCTTTGGTTGAGGGTAATGAAGTGTATAATATATGGAAAAAGCAACCCTTTCCTTTAAAATTTAAAGTGTATTTTTTTAATGTTTCTAATCCAACCGAAGTACAGTTTGGGGCAACACCGATATTAAAAGAAGTTGGACCTTATGTTTACGAGTAAGTAGTATTATTTTTGCTCAATAGCTAAAATGTGGATGTGTAAAGCTATTCCTGAGAGCTAACCCTGCATTGTTCTATTGATCTACAAGTTTCGTTTCAAAGTAAACAAACTTTTTCAAAACGAGAACGACCTTTTTAACAAAATTTATTTAATTCATTCAAAAGGGTCTCCTTGTCGACCTTATACAGCGATTTGCACGGTCAAAAACCATGTTGAACGAGTGTTTTGGCCGTCTTACGGTTTCCAGCCTTTCATAATATTCCGCAATTGTTAATTATAATATGATTGATTACGCGGCAAATTGTATCAAATACCAAACACGTTTACAAGTGATACAATGGTCAAATTTACAATAGAAATGAAAGCAATGTACTCACGCGTATTCCTTTTACATCTCAAGGCCCTCGTTGTGGGTTACATCACGCCATTGTTGAGTCCAAATTCATCCGTCTATCCCTTTTTTCCTTCGTAGCGGATCGATAGGAGCAACCAGGTGTAGGGAAAGATAAAAGGTAGAGATAAAGAAGCCTACAGCCTAAAAAAGAGAAAAGACAGACACCACGACACAGGTAGATGTTACCGGCTTGAAGACTCGTGGCTAATAATCCCGTGTCGCACACCACGCACTTGCTTCGTTCACTCCGCGCCTGCGCATTCTTTTACGCAAACGCAACTCTCCGGAATGACAGAAATTAACAAGTTTATTTGAAAATACTCGCGGGAACTTATTTACATAATTTATACTTAATCTAAAGGTGATACATAGCCGATTTTTGGCATGTAACAACCGTCTATAGAGACGTCTGTGAAAATGTGTGTGTAAGCGTTTTGGATGGTCTACCTGTCGGCATAGTGCTTTCTTTTTCCGAATAGCCGGCTATCACGCAGGGCAAAATTAGGCGAATAATGCGAGTGATTGATGGATAAATTACGATTTTTGGTCAAAAAGTCAGTCGTAAGTGTCGATCAATGAGATGACGCATCATCATGCATCAACATGATATTCAGACCTAATACGCCGCACCAAACCATTTAAAGCACCAAGATGACACAGCTTTAACCGTCTGACCAATTTTTACTTTCGATTTCTGGTATTAGGCTCGTTTGGGTTCTTCCAACTTGCACTTTGGCGCTTGAATTCATCACCAGTCACAATGTTGTACAAGAAACAAGTTGTCTTTTTCTTGCTCTGCACCATGATTCCCATTGATCTCTTTGTGTTTCATCACTGTACCTATTTGAAAGATATTCACTGTTTGGTGACGGCATCTACAACACCGATTTTTGAGTCGTTACTACAGTTTCCCCGTCTTTAATGATAGATCGATCCTGTTTTGTTGTCTTGTTTTGGTCATCTGTCAATTTGTGCATAACAAGGCGTGAACATGCCTTTCGGAAGCTTAAATGTTCTTTCAAAATGCAATAAAATGATGTTTTAGAGATATTCAATTGCATTTCCATTAATTTCAATGAAGATTTAGTTGAAAGGTTGGGTAGAAAGATGCGATAATAGCTAATCATTCCAATTAAACGTTTAATTTCGGTAACAGTTTTAGGTGTTTTGAATTTAGTAATACCGTCGACTTTAGCAGGATCTACTCGTAGACCAGTTCCATCGATAATAAAACCAAGAAATGTAAGAGACGAACAACAAAATTGACATTTCTCCCAATTTATCTTAAAACCTGCTGCATTTAGGCGTTCTGCCACTTCATTTAATGTGGCGATATGTTCGTCAAAGGAACTTGAGATAACTAAAATATCATCTAGAAATACCAAGGCACGTTCCTGATGTAAGATAGGACCTAATGTTTGATCCATAGTACGTTGTAGGGTTTGTGGTGCGTTACAGAGACCAAATGGCAAAAAATTATATTCGAAAAGACCTCGGCCTGGAACACAAAAAGCAGTTTTAGGACGGGAAGGTAGGTCGAGGGGTATCTGATAAAAAGCTAGATCGATAGATGAGATAATTTTGCGTTTCGAAGCCGGCTTAAAATAGAGTCAGTTCTTGGTAAAGTATAAGCATCAGAAACAGTCACGGAATTCAACTTCCTGCCATCAAAACAAACACGCCAATCGTCATTCTTCTTACGAACTAATAATACGGGAGACGTCCAGGGTGAATTTGAGGGAGAGATAACACCAGATTCTAACATTTTATCTATTTCGGAATGCAAATGCTTTTGTAATGCAGGCGATAACGGATATTGACGTTGTTTAAAAGGGAGGGCATCACCTGTAGAGATAACATGTGTTGCAATAGTAACGCAACTAAGTTCAGAGGCATTAAGTTTACGAAATTTGTCGATTGTAGAGTTAAGAATTACATTTTGGGAATCGGTAAGAGAAATTTTATTAGATATTCCTGCACAGGAGTTTATTTTAAGGGAAGTTTGCTAAGAAAAATCTTGGAAGTAAAGCGACAAATTAAAAAGTTTACAAAAATCTACACCTAGTAGGAATGTATAAGCTAATGTAGGTACTATCAAAAATGGAACGTCACGTTCAAGTGATTCTATTTGAATTTTTAATTTAAGGGAACCCGTTACATATATTTGATTATCGTCAGCTAAATTTATAGAAGCTTTTTCGGAAGCAATTTGAATTTTAATATTCTGTTTAGATAATTGTTGTGGACCTTCGTTGTTTATAAGGGAGCATGAGGAACCTGTGTTCAGTAAAGCTATTACATTTAAAGAACCAATCGAGATGGGTAAATGTGAGCGATTATCGAAGGGTTTTTTAACAAGTTGTAAGGCAGCAGACTTTTTATGGTAAAAGAAATTAACGGTTTGTAGCCAACTCGACCATTCTGACGGGGTAGTATAACAATTCTGTTAATGAAGTCAAGGCATTTTGTAAATTTAAGGTAGCGATATTATTGTTAGATATATTTAATAAAGGTACAGCATTAGAGGTAGTTTTATGCTTTAAATTTATTGACGTCTGGGTCCGTTGAATGGTTGGTGTTGAGGACGATTTTGATTCCTTGAGATATTCATGTCCCGGATAGGAATATCTCGACGGAAGTTTCCCGATACGTTAGAATTACAATTTGTACAGTTGGATTTATAGATATTAGAGCGACCACAGCCATAGCAAAAAATATTTTTGGGGTATGTGCAAAAGTTGTAGTTATGTCCACTTTTCTTACAATTCCAACAGGTAAGTGAGTTATTTGTTGAGGTAGAAGGAAGATTAAGGGTAGATACTTTACGAGAAGATTGAACTTGACAAGCTAAATCAAAAAACCAGATTGTTTTTCTGGAAGAGGACGGTATTTATCCACCCGCAACTTTACTTCTTGGAGCGAACGACATAAATCTTTGAATTGAGGTAAAGAAGAAATGTGTTGTAACGCTAAACGTTCGGAAAAATATGGATTTAAATTTCTACGCAACTGATCGATAATTTCAAATTCTGATGGTTTATTATCAAGTCTACTATATAGAGCTTCTATTGAGGTAATAAAGGAAATTACATTTTCGTCAGGTCCTTGGGTTCGATTTCTTATTTCATTCCAAAAGTCGGTGTTATAACCGTGCGGTAAGAAGTCCCGTTTTAAACACGTAACTAATTCCTCCCAGGTAGAAATCTGACCTCTAATATTACGATACCAGATTAATGCGGAACCAGAGAATAATTCACCCGCTGAAACAAATAAATCTTGATCTGTATAGTTGCGTGAAATTCTGAAATCGTTAATTCTATCAAGAAAAGACATTAAAGAAATGTGGGAGTCAAAGCCCTGGAAAGTTAAACCCCATTTATAGACAGGTATGGATTTCCCCAATGGTGGAGCTTGAGAAATTACGAGATTTGATAAAGGTACAGGTATATCTGTATCTGCATTTGGGTTAAGTCTATCAAGAACTATTCCTTCAAGTAACAGAATGTTCGATAAAAAGGTTTGTTTAGCTTGGTTCGCTTGTTCATTGTCAAATAAACACAACAGCTCTATTTGTTGCTTAAGATGTACTATGCGAGAAACAACGCGCTTTAATTCAGTTTCGCTTGGGCCGGGATCAATTTTGGTTATTATATTAGTTATATCTTCAAGGAATTGTTTAATTTCGGACATATTTTGAGGTAAATCAGTAACGATTACTTTCGAAATAGGTAACCCTTTAGCTTCTTGCGCTAGTATAGCTTTAAGTTGCAATCGTCTATCATTCTGATTAGACGCGGGTTTGATATTTCTACATTGAATTTCGTAGATTAGTTCGGATGACTTCAGATGAATAATATTCATTTTAAGATAATATTTAAGACAAAAAAAATAAAAGAAATTTAAGATACTATCATATTTCGCGAGATAAAAGGTATACTAAACCTCAATTGGTTACGTTAAGTGTATTTGAAGGCAAAATCTTCTTTAAAAAGGCATTTGTAGGTTACAACTATTTAATTTACTAAGGAAACACTTTTAGAACGGAATCAGGGCAAGATAGTGTTTAAAGGGAGAAGTATAACAAGGTTACGTTACTATAACGCTTTAAAAGACATACTAAAAACTCAGTTAATTGCGGTAACTGTTTTAAAACGCAAAGTTTTCTTTAAGGAATTTGTAAGTCATAGCTAAATATTTAAATTACTGAAAAACACTTTTAAAACGGTATCAAAACAAGATAGTGCTTGTACATGATTTAAAAACAGTTTTAAAAGTTGAGCCCAAAAAAACAGGCATATAATAATGTTTAATATATTATTAACCAAACAATTTCCATAAGGGACAATGAATAAGGCATGAATTAATTAATTATTTATATTTATTTATATTTAAATATACTTACAAGCAAAATTGTGTCCACTCCAAATACGAAAGTTGGGTTATATTAGATATAATAACCACTCCAAAAAAAACACTTTTAATTTCATTCCAAACAAACCAGGCACTTATTTAAGACAATTCAAGTTAGAAAGCAAACTACTTTTAAAGTTACAAAGAATTAATTGGATTAGCAAAACATTATATATATAAAAAAAATATACCAGAAAATCAATAGTCAATATGGCGGTTTATGTTAAATTATCATAATAGCTGTCATGTCATTTCAGGTAATTATACAGTAACTTACAGAGCTACCACCCTAAATTTTTATGAGTTAATAGATATTAAAAAATCTAAGTTCTCATGTGCAGAACTTCTAACCAAACTTACAGATATGTTGTTATCAAAAATATAAATATTACATATACATTAAAAACAAGATGTCGAATAACTCGAAAACCTTTTGACTTAGACCATTGGTGCTTTGAGAAAATATGTTCAGCAGGTATTGAGCTATGAGAGCTATGAGAAAATATGCTCAAGAGGTCGATATTAACCTAAAACTTTATTTATTTTTTGCTGGAGTGAAGTTTATCATAGTCAAAATTTCGACTTTAAAGTTGAATAACTCGAAAACTAAATGAGATATCGAAAAATGGATAGCATATTCTTAATCAGCGTAAAAAACTGAACAAGATCCATATATCAAATGTTTGTAAAACGAAAAAAACGTGCAACGGACGACGGCGGCGACGACGGCGACGTAGCGATTTTATTAACCTAACTTACTTCGTAAGTTTGGTTGAAAAATGATCATAATTAAATTATTTTTAAATGAAAAAGCTATAGATATCGTTAATTAATACAATATAAGCCATATAAACAAAAGAAAAGATTTTATTTCACAACCTAAAACGTTGAATGCGCCATTATTATAATCCCGTAAACGCGGTACATGCGCCACAAATGACAGTTGGTAGCGATATTACATAATGTGAAAATTGACGCGCAAATTTAGATGACGTCACACAATATGCAAATTATGGCACGTAATTACACAAATTTTAAAAGAAATAAATTTTAAAGAAAACTCCCAAAGGGGGCACTCACGTGAACAGGTAGAGCTTCCTTCAGGATTACTTTATGATGGCGGCGGCTTCCTTCAGGATTACTCCATGCTAGCGTCAGCGAGGTTCCGTGGATCTTTTTCGAGCGTCGGCTGCTTTGACTAATCTTTCTCGGGTCGTGGGAACTCTTGAGCCAGGTTGTACCCAAATTTGATGGTCTTCTTCCTATGTAGCGGGAACGACGGGAACTGGTTATAAGGAACGATAAGGGCAAAAGGGAGCTACATTACCAAAAAGATACGGTAAGATACCACACAACCACTCTTCTTCGCGTTTCGGAGGCAAGTCCTAACCCGTCTTTCGGAAATTCCCCACTTCCTTTCGTCCACACGCGTCGCTGCGAATATCGCACAACGCGCTATCTGAACTGACGGAAATACGCACACAAGTCTTTTTAAATTTATGGCGCGAAATTCTCACATATTAAAACTTAGTTAAAAATGTCTAGTGCCGAAATTTTTGGCACGTAACAAAATTTCATTCTTCACATGTCCTCTCAGAAGAAGTCTAGAAAAATATGGTCCGGATTTTTTGGTGCTCAAGAAATATAACCTTCTCTTCCAATCCACCTGTTACCAAACCGATTGTATAGTGCCTAACGCATACGAATGTTGTGGTAAAGCAAGACTTTGTCTTACTGAAAATAGACCAGTGCTTTCTCTGCTTGAATATCGGCTACCTGAGGTACACATAAAGCTCGAACATGTCACAATATGTAACGCTTTGGCGCTACAAGAAATAAAAATCAAATGCTAAAAGAGGAACATTAATCTAAAGCGAACAAAATTATTATTGATGCACTCTGTATAATGGATTTCGTAAATAGCTAATATTAATTAAACATGATACTTCAATGTTTTTGTTTTAGAAAATATAATTTCAATTAGGGCAGGTAGTATAATTAAAGCAGCAAAATAATAAATTTTCTTAAAATAAATTGGCACAATTTAACACAATATTAAAACGTATAAGTTATTCAATAAGATATATGTTGCTATAATGAAAACTACTGAAACGAAAGTTCCCATAAAACATACAACGTAATAAATATGTAATGGATGCAAAGTGTCATGCAATAAACAATCAGAAGGTTATTTATGGTAAAATACATGGTAGGACGGAACTCAGATTCATAAATTATTTTAAAACAACGAACAGGGAAACAGATTTTAATATTATGCGTTTCTCACATAAGATTAAGAAAGCTTTTGCACATTAGAAATAGTTACACTTCATAATACACCAAAACAATTACAGAAATAGTTTACAATATAGTTTGTTGCGGAGAAACACAGATTCTTCGTTAGTGAAATTCACTAATAACAAGATACAGATAATTAAGTACATCTTTAATACAGAGTAACAAGGTTTCAGTGTTTTTTAAACTGCTGGAATAATAAACTAACCACAAACACATAGCTTTGCAGGATAGTACTATGTTAGTTTACGCTTGATTCACGTGTTAAGAAAGATCAGACAAAACCCCCACGAAACATGAGGAGTGAGAAGTAAATAACAGCAGTTACAACCTATAGAAAAAAATTAAAGAATTAATGAGTCGCGAGTCATAAGTACAGACACAAGTGCGGGTTACATCACTTATAACGTTAACACCAGAAAAATTCATCTTTAACTTGTAATTTTGATCAACTCGACGATACTTTGACAACTAATGCTCTGGAACATGACTTCCTCACCTTTTATGCTGACAACCAAGCGCGCAGCTCCTTATTATGCTAATTGGTGTTATATGCAAGTCTTGACAGTTTCTAATAAAATATACTACTGTATATAGCTTACAATTATGGTTTGTGTTCTTATATTTCTAATTAAAATCCAAAACATATCTCTACAACGGCTGTAACAAACACTCGTAATAACCCCTTATCTTCTATGATATCCAAAAGATCCTCAAAGTCTTCTGGAAGAACCATTGCGGCAGTGCATTGATCAATTGACCTCTGATTGCTTGTACAAACTACACATTCATCGTTACACATTTCAATATCTTTAATTAATATATCGCGAAACTTTTGCAACACTTTTATATATTGTGTAAACATCTCGCTAAGATTATCATCATCATTAGGTCTTCAGTCCTAGAACTGGTTAGACGCGTACCATCATTGTTCCCTATTCTGAACTAACCTACAGATTTCCCTGAAATATGCACAGTTTGCATCTATAACTGTCTGATCTAGGTCTACATCTACCTCTTTTTCTTATCTCTGCTTGTAATATATCACATACTATTCCCCAAAAATGCCTTAGAACGTATTCCGCCCTACTATTTCTCTTTTTCCCCAGATATCCTTGTTCCCCTACTATATCTGTAACTTATTTGTTATTATCTTTGTCTGTCCATGCTATCGTCCTCGTACATCTGAAGCACAGCATTTCAAAAGGCTGCTACCGTTTTTCTGTCTGCGTTTCAGACTGCCCGTATTTCATAGGCATACTGTGCTGTGCTCCACACATATGCTTTCAACAATTTTCTTCTTATTCTATGTTTGTTGTCTTTCCTCATAGGCGCTGTTCTTTCTTGTTAGATGCAGTTTGATCACTTTCTATTGTTTTACAGTTATATGCCCTATTTCTCCGACCTTTAGTGGTTGTGAAGGGAGGTAAGCAGCCTGTGGCTGCCAAGTTCCCCCAACACTTAACCATTTGGCGACTTAATATAGTTTCCAATTTATCTATACGCACAGTCAACATTAGTTGCAGGTATTTCGCAACCAACAACTAGTTGTTTATACTAATCATCAGATTTATCTGCGCTTATTTTTTCGTCATTAGGTTTTCCGTCTCAAAACTGGTTGGACACGTACCTGCACTTATTTATATTCTGAGCTAGCCTACATAGTTCCCTGAAATTCTCACACAGCATGTGTATTCAGCTCGTTCCCTTTCTATTGTTTTCTAATTTTATACCCTATTTTACCGAGATTCAGCGAAGGAGGTTAAGCAACCTGTGGCTACCAAGATCCCACAACACTTAGACATTTGCCGAAATAATGGTTTTCTAGTAAATCCTTTCACACACTTAACATTATTCGAGAATATTGCCCAACCAATTCTTGTAGTTACTTATAATAATCATCATGTTTAAGCACAGTTACCTTTTCGTCATTAGTTTATCCATCTTGGGATTGGTTGGATGCGTACCTCCACTGATTTCTATTCTGGGCTAGCCTACACATCCCCCTGAAACCTCTACAGCCTACATCTTTTACTATCTGTGTGCAGTAGTCTAATCTAGGTCTGCCTCTTCTTCTCTTTTTTCCTATCTCTGCTTCTAATATATTCCGCACTATTCCCTCATGCCGTAGTATGTGGCCTATCATCCTATCTCTCTTATTTTTTACCGTTTTCCACATATTTCTTTCTTCCCCTACCATTTTTAGTACCTCTTCGTTCTTAACTTTGTCTGTCCATGATATCTTCATCATACGCCTGTAGCACCACATTTCAAAGGCTTCTACCTTTTTCTTGTCCGCTTCTCCTACTGTCCAGGCTTCACAGCCGTACAGTGCTGTGCTCCACACATATGTTTTAAGCAATCTTTTCCTTGTTTCTATGTTTGTGGTCTTTGAGCACAGTAGTTGCTTTTCTTGTTAAATGTAGCACGACCTTGTGCTAATCTTTGTTTTATATCTTTTGTGCTTTTCCCATCTTGCGTTATTTGGCTTCCTAGGTAGCAGAAATCCTTAACCTCTAGTAAGTTCGTGTTAAATACTTGTATTATTGTTTTTGATTTATTTTCCCCACCTTTGCAAACTAGAACTTTAGTTTTAGTTTTGTTAATTTTCATACCGTATCTCTCTGTTAGAACCGTTTCCATTTCATTAAGAGCAGCTTCTAACTCTTCCTTGCTAGACGCTAATACCGCTATATCATCTGCAAATCTAAGCATATAAATTTTTTGTTCCTGCATAGTAATTCCAAATGTCTTCCTGCATTTGACAGTATTCATTGCCTCTTCTATGTACAAGTTAAAAATCAATGGGGATAGGGCACATCCCTGTCTCACCCCTTTCCTAATGTTTACTTCTCTACGTTCCTGCTCTAATTCTATTACTGCTGTTTGCTTTTTGTATAAGCTATGTACTATTCGTCTATCCCTATAACTCATTCCAATCTTTTTGAGTATTTCAAACATTTTTTCCAATTTACATTGTCGAATGCTTTTTCCAGATCTACAAATCCTATATACACGCTTTCCCCTTTTTCTATTGTTTTCTCCATTATCACTCTCAGAGCTAAAATAGCCTCCCGTGTTCCCTTGTTTCGCCTAAACCCAAATTGGTCTTCTCCTAGTATTTCTTCAGCTCGTTTTTCCATTCGTCTTTGCACAATTCTCGTTAATATTTTTGACACGTGTGCTGTCAAACTTATTGTTCGAAAATTTTCACATCTATCCGCGCCTTTCTTTTTTGGTATAGTTATTATGATGCTACATTTGAAATCTTTGGGTATCTCGCCTGTCTCATACATATAGGTAACGAGTTGGAAGAGACGTTCTGTTACTGCTTGTCCAGCGTATTTTAAAGTTTCTGCTAGCACCTTATCTGTACCCGGCGCCTTACCATTTTTCAGACTCTTTAATGCTAATTCAAACTCGTCTCGAAGTATAGGATATCCCAAGTCATCATTTTCAATGTCTGATTCCTGTTCTAATGCAGTTAGTTCCTCTCCTGCATATAAATTCCCTATATATTCTTGCCATCTGTTCACTTTCTCTACGTTTTCTATAATGACGTTACCTTGTGCGTCCCTTATATTTTTGCTATACGGTTTTATATCCCTAAAATTCATTCTATTTAATTTGTATGCTTCGTCTGTCTTTCCTATTTCCATCTTAGTTTGTACCTCTTTGCACTTTTCATCAATCCATTGTTCTTTAGCTTTCCTGCATTTTCGAATAATTTCCCATTTTATGGTTTTGTATCTCTGTTTTCCCGTTTCGTCTGATTTATTTTTGTATTTTCGTCTTTCTTTTATTAAATTCACGATATCCTTTGTTATCCATGGTTTCTTATTTTCTTTTTGTGTATACCCCAGAATATCTCTGGCCGCCATGTCTAGGCTGGATTTAATGTTATTCCATTCTTCTACTTCCTTAGTTTCATATATTTTTCCGATATTCAATTCATTTGACTTTTTTCGAATCTTACTTGAATATCTTTATCTTTTAGTTTCTCTAAGTCCAAGTGCCTTTTTCCGTTCCTTTTTTTCAGATTTTTAAATTTAAGTGCGGCCTTCATAATTACGATGTTGTGGTCAGTATCTATATCTGGTTCTGGGTAGCTTCTACAGTCTTTTACTTGATTCCTAAACCGTTGTCTAACAAGAATGTAATCTATTTGATATCTTCCTATATCTCCTGGCATCTTCCACGTATATCGTCTTCTAGCATGATGTTGAAATAATGTGTTTGTGATGATTAAATTGTTCTTGTCGCAAAATTCTACCAACCTATTTCCCCTGTCGTTTCTCGTGCCTAAACCAAATAAACCTACTACCGCTTCTTCCTCCCTCACCTACCACTGCATTAAAATCCCCCGTAATTATTAAATTTTCATGTCCTTTTACGTATCTTAATATGTCTTCGATATCTTTGTAGATGGCTTCTACCTCTTCGTCACTGTAGCTAGAGGTGGGCATGTATACTAGTATTATTACTGTGTTTACCGGTTTAGATTCTAATCTAACCATGAGTACTCTTTCGTTCTTTTGTAAGTAATTTTCTACACAGTATCCTATCTTTTTCCGCATAACTATCCCCACACCCAAATTTCCGTCCTCTGCTCCTGTATGAATTACCCTAAAGTATCCACTCCAAAAATCCCCCGCCTCTGGCCACCGAATTTCGTTGATCCCTACTATGTCTAGTGATAACCTATTCATTTCGATTTTTAGGTTCTCTAGCTTACCTACTTGCTTCATACTTCAAACATTCCACGCTCCGACTCTCAGAATGTTCTAGACTCTTATTTTTAACTTTCCGATCGCATCCTCCGAAGTAGTCCCCTCCCGGAGATCCGAATGGGAGACTATTTTAACTCCGGAATCTTTTACCCCAGAGAATGCCATCATGTTTGTAACAATTTAAGTACGCTGTGTACTTGGGAGATAATGTGGTGGTTTCCCGTTGCCTTCCACATCGCGGTAGTGTGTCTTAGACTGCCATACCGACCCCTATGGTCTCTGCCAATCTAAGTACCGAAAGAGCCGCTGCCCTCTTTCGGGGACCTGTCTTAGTCTGGTTCCTCACTAACGACCCTACTACTTTGGTTAGACCTGTAGTTTGGCTCTTTAGCTCATTAGAACACGCAAGCCATTTCACCTGTTCTAGTAATTTAGAACTTCGGCAAGGTGCAGGTCCATTCGAAATGGGCTAAGATTATATTTAAAAAAAAACAATTTACAGCACTAATATGATATATCGATAGCTTTTGTTGGAAAATACTAATGGGTTGGATTACAAGTTGCATGGTTTATTTATACCATAAACTTAATGAGTAATAGTACAAAGGCCGGCTCAAGACTGTTCTGGAAAACATCATGAATCATAGTACAAAAACCAGTTAGAGGTATCGCTTTAATGATCATGTGGGGTCTCAAACGATTCGTCTCGACTCGTAAATGAAAGTCATCATTCTGAGATGAAAGTCAAGCATAGTATAACAAATTTTATTTAAAATAATACATTTCTTCAAAAGAATGCATTAATTTTCCATTTTCTTCTTGTAAAGTTCTTCCTCCACTAGAGCGGTGACAATGTAATAGGACTCTTTCAATGAGTTATACTTATTAATATTAACATCCAAGTAAAGAACTTTCTCCAAAGACCAACCGACCCACATCCTTCAAATTTCTCGGATTTAGGTCTCATAGTTTCGCTTACGGTGTCATACACATTATCAAGATTACTGGAAGACGTTATAACCATATTTTTGTGTTAAAGGATTTGGTTTGTAGATTTCATTTTTTACAAGTACATGTAATCGGAAACTGACTAGCTTCTAAGAAGTATAAATTGTTAAATCTAGAGCGTGCAAGCACGTAAACGCCATTTTTGCATATCCATCACTACGACACACCCTACATTTTATGTTTTTGCAATTACCTAATATAGTGGACAGTCAACCGCATCGCATGAAGAATGTATAAACACCCCAATTCAGTTAGAGCTTACCAAGTTGCTATTTGAAAAACCATACGCCATAACAAAATCTTCATCCAAAATCATAATTGTAGGTCTGAACGCATTTGAAAATTATAAAATAACTTTTAAATTTGTTGACTTCATTTTGTAGACCGTACTCGATGTATCCCTCAACGTATTTAGGAAGTTTATATCAAATCTTCCATACATTATACGCACTATGGGAGTTGGCATGCGAAATCAGATATGCAAATTCGACAACTTGCGTTTTTATTTAAATAAGAATTGTTTAGTGAAGATGGTGACATTTGATGATAATTATATGTTATTTACCAAAGGAACTTTAGAACACTTTTTAGAGATATCTCAGATCATTCTCAACCATGCTGATACTTTAAATGAACTAACGGAAAACGGGACTCCTAATATAGATCTGTTTCTATGAAATGTTGCAATGGAAAGATATAATAGGAATGACGTCTTACAGAATCTCGCACATAATGTAATTAAAAGCAAATACAGTAATAGTGATATTAGGGTTATGTTATAGGAATTTATAAGAACCTATCCAAGATTATTTGAAAACAGTATTCGTAGACAAGTTGAGTATATGGAAGAGTACAACAGGTTTCCATTCCACGCACTTACAAGCGATGTTTAAATTTTAAGCCAGACTGAAAATTTTGTAATACTATTAATTACACTTTTGTTTTCTTATACGTTTCTAAATTGTTGTATTTCAACTACAGATATTAATAGCTGCCAATAAAATTATATTATAGTTTTAAATTAAACGATTCTGATTAATAATTTTGTAAAACGTTTATAACACCCTTTTAAAAAATAATACACATCTTTGTTATAATTTTTTTCATAAGAACTTAGATACCCATTTCAGTTGCGGGGCTTTGAAAAATTAAACAATACCAATATATACTTTATATTTTATAACATAAACAAGCTAATATGTACAAAAATAATTTCTAAATTCACATCATTCATTTCTTATGATAATAGTTGAGGTGGTTAAATTTTTACTTTAAAACTTACAATTTAGTATATATTCCATTTGAATATCTGCCAACAGTTTTATAAACCCCATCTCTTCGATTATTTCCATAAAATCATCCAAATCCTCTGGCAATACTAACACAGCAGTACAGTGCTGTATTGCTTCCTCGTATGACTGACACATAAGACATATTTCTCCTATCAAAAAGCGTTGTCCACATTTTGCTTTTTTTACTCGTAGAGCATTGCGAAATCTTCGAATAACCTCCCCAAAGTCTTTATACATATTTATTATATCGTCTCTTTAAACTGTACAATTAACAAATAATAACTTCTACGCGAATAGTCCTTTTATATGAGCTACTCCTATTCGGATATGTACCGATTGCGCCCGATTTGTGTGCACGCACGAAACAACAGGTATTGAATGTATTATATGAATTAATCTATTACATTCCTTAAGAAAATGCTAAGGACTTTAAAAATAATTATAACTCTTGTTAGACCTCTAGCCTCCGGATAAACGTTATTATTTTAGGTTGTGTCACTGTTTTCTGAATCAATTTCCTGCATACTTTTCCTAAACTATGCGTATTAATTGGGGGTTATATTTTACTCCATAAACCGACTTGTATATATTTTCGTATTCGTCTCTACCTAACACGTCCATATAATAAAGATGTACAGGCTCGTCGTCAACTGGTAACTTAATCTTTTTTTAAAAACTAGCTTTTGTTTTCAACTTTAACGCTTGTTGTAGGTGTGGGAATGTTTTCGGTGATCGATTGCAACTGGGAGGCGGTTATTTGCAATGGGTCGATCAATTGTTTATGAACTTCTTTGAATTTTTGCTGAGATGTAACGTCACCCTTTTTGTATGCCACAAACTTTTTTCGTACAGCATCTTGAATTAACCGAAGATTGCGTTTATTTGCAATAAAATTATTAACGTCCGTCATCATCGGAATCTGGATGGGAACTAACTATTTTTTTTGAATGATGTCAAATATTTATATACTCGTCGAAATTCTTCCTATATCGACCATTATCCAAATCAAAATCTTTCACAATAGTTATAAAATTATGTTTTGAGTCACCCCCACCCCAACACTGTAAGCACATTTCTTTAAATTTCGGATATATCATGTCACTACTTATATGATCCGAAAAGATATGTCTGAGATTGGTTTCATCCTGTTTCCATAATGCGATTACATTGGTGTTATCTCCGAGTCTATGTTTTAAGGCACTAGCGTAAGTTTGACATAGGTAGAATGAATCTATTGCTTTATGTCGACCGAACGAGAAAAACTGTGTGATTTTGCTTTGCTCGTTTGCAGGTATATCATCGAATACCATAATTGAATCTTCTTTGGTATCTCCGGGTTCAATCAAATCGTTGTAATTTTCAAACTCATGGTACCCAATTTCGTCTTTTAATGGTGTAAAAACGTTTCTTAACAATTCGTATTTCGGTTGATATAAACTCTTCGAAAATACATAGACATTTTGGAATCTAAGGCCGTTCTCGTGCAGGATCAGCGATATTAAAGCGTTGGTTTTCCCCCCAGGATATCCTCTGCTGCTTTTGTAATAGATTGTTTGGAGCACCACTGATTGCTTGAATGCGACATCTTTCGAAAAATGTCTTACTATAACTAAGCTCAACCCAAAACTACTTCCTTATATACCAAATTTTATCTCCCTGCTCACATAACCATATGACCACATGACCATATGACCACATGACCATATGACCGCAAGATCATATGACCACATGACCATATGACCACATTACCATATGACCACATGACCATATGACCACATGACCCTGTGACCACACGACCATATGACCACATGAGATTGCAAATCCGCTGCAAAATGTCTTAAACTATGCTGGAGTGCCTATTAGGTTAGCTGGTGTTGTCTGGTGTTAGGTTAGGTTAGTTGGATTTGTGTGGACTTAGGTTAGATAAAAGGAAAAATTGACTGGTTAGGTCAGCGCCGCGATGCTGACCTATCCTATCAATTTTTCCTTTTAAACTTGCTGAAACGCGTGTAGTAACGTTATATCGTATATTCAAAGTGAAAAAATATAGAATGATAGAGTTATCCGGCTTTGACGGTTTTATAGCAAAAATAACTCGTTAACATTATAAATGGGGAAAAGAATTTAATGACTTTGGGTTACTTTCATTCGATAATTTACTGGAAAATTTCTAGAAATGATGGTTGCTAGAAAGTACCTTGTGTAAATTCCCGGCAATTATTCATCAATTTCTAATGCACTGTATTCAAACATAATTAATCAATAAAAAGTCCAAGAAAAGAAATTATATACAGCTTTCATATGTAATTTAGGTGGCCCATAATCGTTAAGGAATTAATTCGGAACGACTTGTATTTTCCAAGCGTTGACTATATAATTATGACGTGCATAGTTATTAAAAAATGTTAAACCAGAAAATTGATAACTGGTTTTAAAATTTTAAAAGTCATGGTTTTAAATATTAAACACTTATGCGCCATAAAGGACTTATTTCTAAAACTCTTGCTTTTTAATTTTTTTGGAGATGTTTGGTTAAAGCATATGTCATAAATAAACAAAAATTTTAAAGAGATTTGGGAGCTTTAAAGTGTAACTTTGTAAGGAGTAGTTCTATTTTAAATCTGTTTACAGATTCGAATTCTGCGTAAAATTCTAGGCTAATTTGATGTATTGCATGACTAAAAAAATGTTTAAGGACGGTTGGAAATCGCTGCCGGTTAAAAATTTTAAAATCAGGGTAGCTCCCTTGGGGATGATGCTATCTGAAAAATTCTTAGAAATTCGGGTAGCTGAGAAAAATCTAATATTAATTAATACCAAACAAGATAGGTTTATCTTGAAAGATGCATTGGTTAGACGAAGAAAACTATTTGGTTCAGATATGGGAGCAAAGAGCAAAATTTAGAGGTTTGAGAGCTTTAAAGGGGTATAACATTGCAGGGGGTGATCCGACTTTAAATCTGTTTGTAGATTCGGGTTGTGCGTAAAATTTTAGACTAATTTGATGTATCGCATGTATAAAAAAATCGCTTCCGGTAAAAAATCTTAAAGTGAGGGTAGCTCCCTGAGAGATGATGCTATCTAAAAATTCTTAAAAATTCGGGTAGCTGAGAAAAATTTAATATTAATTGATACCAAACAAGATAGGTTTATCTCGAAAGATGCATTGGTTAGTCGAAGAAAACTATTTTGGTTCAGAATGTTCGCGGTAAAAAAATCTTAAAATGAGGGTAGCTCTCTGGGGGGTGATGCAATCTAAAAAATTCTTAGAGATTCGGGTAGCTGAGAAAAATTTAATATTAATTGATACCAAACAAGATAGATTTATCTCGTGGGTGGAAATGACGAGTCGAAGAAAACTGAGATTCATCTCCACATTTCCTCCTAGGAGATTCATCTCCACATTTCCTCCTTATGGGAATTTACATCTCCATATTTCCTCCTAGGAGATTCATCTCCACATTTCCTCCTTATGGGAATTTACATGTAAATTTGGTCCAGATGTTTGAGGAAATGTGGATGCTGGAGGAAATGTGCCAGTCGAATTCTTACTAATGGTCTACTGTTGCTATAGGAACCCACTCCGCGCCATTGCAGTAAGGCAAAGCATCCTTATTTTGTTATGGAATTCCCGACCCTTCTGGGTAATTTCCAAATTCCATCTATCTATTTATTGAATTTGAAAGGGTGCCCTGCGCCCCACGCACTTAGGCCATAAAGTGAGCCCGTTGTGCTGCCTTGCGCACACTAGCCTGGTCTTCCCTTTCTCAGCAACTAGACTTTGCAGGTGAACTTGAGGACGTTGGACCAGGGTGTGCTCCTAATTCTGACCGTGTCGGGCTAGAAGTCTCCTAGTATGGAGCTTTGTAGTCTGGCGAGTGCCAGACAGGAACACAGAATGTGTGCCGCCGTCTCGTCAACTTGTTGACACTCGCGGCAGGTAGGGTCACCAAACAGACCCACTACATGAAGATCAAGCGGAGTGAGACCGAAAATGGCTTCTGAAGCTGCAGAAGGTGTAGAGCTGATCACGCCCGTGATGCTTAAGCAGGTCAGTCTTTGAAAGTGTATGAGTTTTTTTGCTGCGTGCGCCAGTCTGGTCCTGAGTCACCAGACTACAGCGCCATAGCAAAGTATTGGTCTAACTACCATGGAGAACAACCACAGAACAGCCTTCGGGGAAAAACTCCAACGTTTACATATGGCTCAGTTGCACTGCCAGAAGACCATGCTGACTTTGTAGTTTTGGTTTGGAGGTGTTTGGCGGTATTTAGCTTATTGTCAAATATGATTCCTAGATACTTGATCTCATCCAAAAGGGTTAAAGGGGTTTGGAAAAGCAGTGACAAACTCGTTACCGTTAGCTTCCTTTTGTTGGTGAACCGCACCTACCCAATTTTGTTAGGGTTGAAGATCGCGGAAGTGTTCGACGCACCATCGTTCTGTTAGCTTGAGAGCTGTTCGCACTAAGTTGCACAGCACTTGTTCGGATTTGCTGACAACCACTATGACTATGTCTCATAGCCTGTTGTGTAAAAGCCCACCTCGTTAAGATGTCGGAGAAGGCCGTCCAGAATGATCTCAATGATTACACCCTATTTGCAACTAATCTGAACGGCCGTGACATCACTAATAGTCACTTGTAGCAGTAAGAGAGTGTTTATGTGTCTGAGGATGTAAATACATACCTACTTCACTTGCAGCGAAAATAGATCCATTGAGGCTGCCCAGTCGAGAAACCCCAGTGCAAGTTACCTTAAATGAAAGTAATAGCCTGCTTGATGCTCAAGTGTACCAAGTGCTGCAAAATTGAAAATATACAGGGTAAGTCGAAAAATTACTTCAAAGATGGCGTTTAAAATGGCGTCGATAACGTCGACAAACATGTTTCTATGGAACGTGGTTAAGTGACATAGTTAAAAAATGTGCGTGCAAAAGCTGATACAAAATTGAAAATATTAGAAACTACAGGGTAAGCCGAAAAAGAAACGACTTTAAAGATGACGTTCAAAATGGCGTCAACAAACATGTCGTTAGTGGGCGTGGTTATGTGACGTAGTTAAAAAAGTGACGCATGTAGAAGTTGTGCTGTGTGATGAAAAATTGAAAATATTAGAAATTGATATTTTGTAAAAAAATGTTTTATTGGGTAACGACGCGCATGTCCACCAATAATGCATATAGTCTTTTATAATACATTTTCTAATACAAAAGACAAAAGTCTTGCGTGCATAAAGATATTTTACCTGTATACTTGATTTGCATGTAATTTTATGTAAAAAGCTTTACATAAACTTTCAAATTCAGTGTTGACATTATCATTCATTTCCGACTTATTAGGATAAATGGCAGCTGTAATATAAAAAATTTGTATGAGCAGTTTACAAAGCTGTTAATTTTTGTTTATTTGAATTGCATTATTTTCGAATTAATATACTATAAGTTTTGCGCCAGTGCAATCATCTTGAAAGAAATGTACTACTTTACTTAATAAAGACCTTTATCAGGGACAGCTGCAGTGTGCATTGTATTATTACCCCAAACTTGTTTTATAATGTAATTCCATACGAAAATTCAAGAATTTGGCCGCACCAAGATCCGTTAAATTATAAACTTGAGTGAATGCGGGTGGCAGCACCCTAAGAATTGTACTTGTAAAATATCAGTTTGTATTTTAGTTACGCCCGACTGAAAAATTTATAAAGCCTTACACGAATATTGTATTTTGTACATCACATAAAATTTTTAATTGTTTTCGTTAAACCATCCGAAAGCTCTCAAATAAAGTCGATTTCAGATTTCAATATCTATACGTGAATGTTTAGCTAATAAATTCCGTGTGTATGAACCGCTTAAAATTTAAAAGTGTTTCCATTAAACCAGTCAAAAGCTCCTTTACTCTAAATAATTTAAATAAAATTTCATACGATTCGATAAATTCCATTGTATATTTTAAATAGCAAATACATACCAGATATTATTATATTGCTCAGTAGCGTAAAGTTAAAGCATGCCGCTATCATTCTAGAGGTTTTAGTTTAAATCCCAGAAGGAACTTCTGTTTTTTGTCTACTACAATTGTGTGGCGAATTTTAAATAGCATTTATAGAAGGGACAAATAATTGAATAATTAGACTCGAGATGTTTTTGTATTCCGATTGGATTGCCGTAAAATGTGATCAGCATACACTAAGACGTTCTTGCATTCAAATTTGCTGTCCGGTGAGTATGATCTGTTAAGGTGAGCTCTATAGGTAAAGGAGCGAAAGGAGGTAATCGGAGATTTCTTCAGAGCGCTTATGAGGAAAGGCGGAGGTTATTTACATGGGCCTTTTTGAGAAAAAAAAGTGATTGAAAGAGGCAATTGTGCATCAGAAACCCCATTCTAAACTCTCTTTGAGGCGGCGGTATACATGTGCGATTATTACAACTGTAGCATGACTACGATAATGTAGCGTGATTTAAATGGTATTCATATATAGAAAGGGTTGAATAATTATACTCGAGACGTTAGGTATGCTATAGGTTCACCGTAAAACATGGACCACATACACTGACAAAATGATCCGACGTTCCAACACGATTAAATAGTTTTGATTGCCGAATTCACTGAATAGATAATTAAATGTACAAAATCGACTCCAAGTAGATTAGGTGGTGGTGGGTTCGATGTGCTCTTTATTTAGATAAATAAACGTGTTCTGTTTATTTACAGTATGCACATGTGTAAGAAAAATAAGAGAATTGAAAGAAAAAATAACTGTGCGCTTGTTTAAATTAAGTTAGTTTGCTGCTTTCTGTGATCAACTTTCGTCGTGGATCCTGAAAATTGATACAGGCCAATTTGATGCCGTAGAGGTGGAAGAAAATGAAGTCGAGAGCAATGTAGATGCTTGAAGTCATTTGGATAAGGCTCAAGTACTTGAAGATCCCGTGATAGCTTTGTATTTTCTGTAGTAGATGTCGATAACCTTAGTTTTATCATATAAGCTAATCCTTTCAAAAATTATTGTGTGAGGACCAGCAAAACGGTCAAGCTAGTAGATACAAGAATCCAATTATTACCAGCTCTTCTGTATTTTTTAATCTACTGATCGTTGCTAACAAATTTAACTCTGCATTTGTTTGTAATAAGCACATGTTGCGCTTTTTTTCAAAAAGGTTTCACTTTTTATTGTATTATTTAAGTTTGGAGAATTTTCAAACTCCGCAGTGGAAATTCTCCAGTATTATTATGTTTAATATAAGTATTACGTGAAAACCACACAAAGATTTGGTTCTCACACAAGTCCGGATATTGATTCAGATTTGTGGTTTGAGAATCCGAAAAAATTGCATTTCTCATGCTTAATGTGCACCTGTGCCTAGCAGTTTGCATGAGAGCGAGACGATGGTTTGTAGCAGCCGATTTGTCGAAACGAGCAGACTTCAGTACCAGCCTTCCTCGAGTGCAGACGTGTTTCGTAGAGTTAGGACAGTCGACGAAGTGGTGCATTTCCTTTTGTTACCTTTTTCCTTTTTATACAACATACCAGCGCTTCGTTGTTAGGAGAGCTACCGCCAACCAAACAAGTGGACGTCTGGACACCGCGCTGAGATGAAAGACGCACCAGGGTTAAGATAACCACGGGATAAGTGTTAGCTTTAAAATATGAGAGACATTTGACGCCCCGGGGACATTTTATCCCGTGCAAATTTGCATATATTTATACTAGCATATTATGTAGTACAAATTTATGACACACAAGACCTCGTTGATTTATGTTCCACTCAAAATTTTTAAAGTACAAACATTAAATGATATTCACACTGAACCATAGTCAGCAGAATTAGGATAAGTCGTTGTTTTGATATTTCTTAGTCTTCACACACTTGATTACAAATCATTTGTTTATTGACATGAATACCTGTTATCATGCATAGGCATTTTTGTAACACTAGTGCCGTGATTTTTATATTTTCAGTGAGCACTTAACTTAATGTACCGTTCCTTCCGAGCCATAGTAATGCAAATTGTTCACACACATCAATTCTTCTAGCACCATTAGATGCCCGTTAAAAATGGTTCCAAACCATTTTGTACGATGTACTTGAAATATTCAATTCATAATGTCACTCAGTGCTGCATATGGTATTCTTGAATCAATGTTGCAAGTCTAGTAACCAACACCGCATGCATATGATTCATATATGCGGTTTCTATAACAATGTATTTTATTAACTAGTATATACCGTTAGACAATAACCATATATTATGTAGTGAATAGTGCAGGTTGGACAAGTTTACAGCGAATTATTACATAGGAGATCCATATTTTGTTTTAAATTATTTATAATAAAATTATTCTGAATCAAATTCAAAACTTTTTAGTGTAATAAATTTTTTATTCGCATTGTACATAAGTCTGGTTTAATTTTCAACTATAATTTATTTGAAGCACGTTATTTTCAAGTTCAGGCCCAATGTAGTACTTTCAGGTGAAGCATTGAGAACATGGCCACAAGTGTAGCAGCCCTTACTCACATACTATATATAAGTCTAGGGTAAGGTACTTGAATTGCCTAAAATTTACCAGGTATTTAGAAATTTTGGCAAACGTATTCAGAGTAACTAAATCAAATAGAGTACCTATATATTCAGTAAGATCTGCTTGTAGGTAGATTTTTGTATACATAAATCGAATTCCATGTAACTAATCACCGAACTCACAATATTAGTAGGACGAGAACCTTTTTAAAAATTATTTGAATAGAAATAAATATTTACTGTTAGAAATTTTAGCTACTTGCAACTCTTTACTGGTTGAAAAATATAACAAAAGCCTTCAACATTCCGGTATATAAAAAGCTTCTTTGTCTATTAAAAATTCTTTCAACCGTCAGATGAAAGAATACATTGGCACTCAGTATCTGTGGTAGCCATTGTAACTTTTTATATGTTAGTTATAAAATATTATATATATGCTGTTATGTATTTTAACAAATTATCTTTGTAGTGAATACTGGGAAAGAGTTAACATAAGTATTAACAATGAAGCAGATACTATTACCTACATGTTGAAGAGGACATTTTATTTTAATTCAGAAGACACAGGTTGTAGAAGTGAAAATGACTTTTTGACCATCATTAATGGTGCTCTTGTGGTATTTGCACTAGTAAACATTGGAAGAAAATTGAATTATTTTATATAAACTTTTAGAGTACAGCTCTTCAAGTTTACTTAATGATGCCATCAGCATTACCAACAATTAATGATGCACTTCCTTATTTGTACAAAGATTCTAAAGATATATTTGTACGAGCTACGGTAAAAGACATATTATTTGAGGGATTGCAAATAACATGTCAAGATCCAGAAGTCGGTGCGTATTTAACTCCTAACTTAAATTATTTTAAAACTGCACTTTGTAGACTTTGTGTGTGCTGCAATGCAGGCTATGTTGCCTCCAACCATAGATTATGCAAGCAATGGCAAAGATTTTAAATTTGCAATGTTTAGATATGTATGTTTTGTAATTGTACTGTTACTTCTCTGTGCTAACACATTTGTAGATGAACACTTCACTTAAAGGTCCTTTCACAATTGGACGAGGACTTCAAAATACTACTAGAGGAGATATACTATATTATGAAAACGAACCTGCATTAAATATATGGAAAGGACCAACTTGTAATATGATTAATGGTAGTGATAGCACGTTGTTTCCTTCAATGAAAACAACACCACCTGATAAAATACATGTATTTAGCCCTGACATATGCAGGTACTTAATGTTTAATATAAGTACTAAGTAAATGTATATAAAATAGTTTTATAATATTAACACTACATATTGCAGTAAATATGTATGTTTTTTGAAGATAGGTTCTGTTACATGCACTTTTCCTGTTATGACAAGAGTGAAATAGAATACAGTGGAAAGGTGTTTAACAGTTGTTGGGTTTGTGGGTTTGAAGTGGGGTTTGTGCATAAACTATTGTAATTATTCCAGTTAGTCTTAGCTATGAAACAGGGTTTAGATAGAAATACCATGAAACTTGTCATGTTTTAAGGAGTATAACAAATCTATAAGTAGTTACCTTTAGGGTTAATCCAAACAGGTGTAAGTCCAGATGTAAGTGGCATTGTAATCAGATGGTTGTCAACACAACGTGGCAACACAGCATTCACTTAGTTTATAGTTAAGTTTACATAGATAAATACACAGTGCTTCTTATTAGTAAAAACAAAAAGTAGTTTATAAATCACATCACATTTTATTGTACATAGTAATTTTTGTTAGACCGAACCGTTCGCGAGTGCATATGCACTTATAATCCTCTATCCAGGTGCGATTACGTTATTTTCGTCAGATATGGTCGTATCACCGAATTGAAAATTATTAACAATATTGAATTCAGTGATGGATTTAGGCATAATCTGTATGTATGCATTTATTACACTTTCCTACACCTATTCAGATTGGTTAAGTTCTTCACCGTATCATTGTGGAGCACTAATTTTGTTACAAGGGAGTAAATTAATATCACTTCCTCTTCTGAAATGGTTTCCCACAAGAATAATAATGATTGATTATGGTTGGCCAGGACTTGGAGGTATCTTGGAGTTTAATAAAATTGGTAGATCTACTTTATCAGAATTATTAATACGGAGTTGGTTTTGTGAGGTCTGAACTGTTTACCATTAATATCAAAGATACAAATTTGGAATACATTTCTGTCTGTAATATCCCCTAGTGAACAAGTTGAAGAATTATTTGAATTGAAATTTTTCACACAAATCCTTTTGTACAACGAAAAGATTGTTTCCTTAGTTCTTTTGTTAAAATTTTTTGCATATGTTATTTGAATTTGAAGCATTTGAATGTAGAAGATTTAGCAGAGTACGCATCGTCTTTTCAAAAAAAGTTTGCTAGAAGTAAGATATGTAGTACTACCAGTCGTAACAAATAGTTTTGTAGAGCATTTGTGATATTTATTTGAGAATTATCAAAAATCATTTTCTTAATTGAGGACTTAAATGACTACATTTCTTTCAGCATAACCATTTGATTCTGCATGATAAGCAGGTATGCGTATGTTTCGAATCTTATACACCTGACAGAAATTCTGCAGAAATTCTGGAATTTTTCTGGCACTAGTGAAGGCCCATTGTCACTAATAAGCTACTTGCAAATTTCATAATGCATAATTAGATTTTTTAGAATTTGAATGGTAGTGGATGAAGTTATGTCTTTAACTTGAACAATTTCTGGCCATTTTGAATGACCATTTATTATGCGTAAAAATTGATTTCATAAAAATGGACTTGCAAAATATTTTTCGATTCCTTTTCATGGGTAATCAGCAATAGCTCATGCATTTAAAAGAACTATTTGAGTGTCTGAAGACAATGTTGAACAAGCTTCACAATCTTGTGCAACTTTTTCAATTTATTCATCAAGATTAGGCCACCAAAAATGTCGCCTCGTTTTCCAACTTCATTTTTACAATGTCTTGATGTGTAGAATGTAAGAATTTTAGAATTTGTTTTCTGAATTTTCAGGAATAATTGTACATATACCTACCCCATAATATACAACCACAATGAACAAATAATTCATTTCTTTTTGAAAAATAAGCTTGGCAGTTTTCTTCTTGAATGTATGACGGCCACCCAGTACAAATTGTTTCTTTGGCTATTTTTAGTATAGGATCCCTGGAAGTTTCAACAGATATCAAAAGCGCTTTGACAGGTAGTTTGTTTAACATTTCTTCTTGGGTTACATGATGCATACCGAAATTACTTGACTCTAATTCTTTATCATAACCACAAGGCAATCTAGAAAGTCCATCTACTTTTCCAAATTTTTCAGTAGGAATGTATTCTATTTGGTAAGTATATCCCATTAGAACAATAGCCCAATGTAGAAGTCTGTTTGTAGTATTGGTAGAAATAACCATCTTCGAGCCAAAAATAGTAAATAACGACGTGATCAGTTTGAAGGATAAATGTTCGTCCCCAAAAAATGTATGTATGAAATTGTTTCACTCCGAATATTATTAGGAATTCTTTTCTTTCTATTTGGGAGTAGTTTTATTCTTCAAAACATAATGTCTTTGATATGTAATTGTTCTTTCTCAGCCACTGGGGTAATTATGATATAAAGCGCACCCAATTCCAACAGAAGAAGCATATCAAGAAAGAATAATCGGTAAGGATGGATCAAACGTACTAGATATTCTATGAAGGACAGTAGTTTTCAAGTTTAACAAAAGATAATTCACAATCTTTATTCCGATTGAACGGCATAACTTTTTTCTTAAATAATTTAGAGGATAGCACAATTTTAACATATCTGGAATGAATTTCGCCTAGTAAATTATCATACTCAGAAATGATTTGAGTGATTTTTAAATCATGTTAAGCAGGCATATTAGTTATTGTTTTAATTTTATCATTGGTTGTATGTATACCATTTCTGTCAATTTTTAAACTCAGGAATTAAACAGGATCTTTAAAAAATGATTTTTCTAACTTTAAACTGAAGTTGTATGATTGAATTATTCTTCAAACACATTCTAGATTGTAAAAATGTTCTTCATCAATAGTACCAGTACAAATAATTTCATCTAAATATTATGCAAAACCATTTAGATCACTTAACATTCAATCTATTACTTTTTCATAAATTGCAGGAACACTAGCAATTCCAAATGGTAATTGATTGTAACGAAATAAACCACGATACGTATTTATAACAAGAAGCTTTTTGCTTTCTTCGAATAATTATAACTGAAAATAGGCTTCTGAAAAATCTAATGGTTAATGTGTAGTATTTTATTAAACCTGTACTAAAATCACCACAAATTCAAATATTTCCAGATGATTTTCTGACAGTGACTATAAGAACAGCACATATGGAATAATCAACAGATTCCAAAATTCCAATGGTAATTAAACGATCTATTTCATATCCTACAGATTCTTTCATAGCTAAAGAAAGTGAACGAGTTTTACACAAAACTGGTTATTTCATTTTCTTTTTAAAAAAATATGAACTTTGGTCTTTCTACAGTCTCCAAGATTATGGTTGAATACTGTTTTATATTTTTCAACAATCGCCTGACGTGCATTATATTTTGGGTTTATTGTAGTCACGTTCTCGTTTGTAATATTTGGAGCAAAACAAACTTTTTGTTTTGTATAAAATTTACAAAAAATTGAATTTTATTTCGTACATTTCTTTTAATGATACCTTACTTAAGTTTAATTTGTCTATCGAATCTCTACCTAGAAGATTGTTTTATATTTCTGGAGCAAAATATAATTTTAACCTATTTGTTTAATTTTTGTATTTTTTAGAAACTGTTTTTCTCTAAGAAGTTGAATTTTATGACTGGAAACACTAGTCAAAGTAGTAGATGGTAAATCAAGTAATGGTCGTTCCAGTTTGTTGTAAATTTCTTCATAAACAACAGTAGCACAATATCCGGTGTCATATTCCATTTTAACTAACTACCTGTTGATTATGGAATCAGAAATATTCTATTGTTTGTATTATTGATTGTATTACAAATTACAAAAACATCATAATTTTTATTTTGTTTTGCATTTGAATTTTTTCTACAAAATCTGTAAATAAATTTTTATAATTAGTCAATCTGTAATTAGAATGAAGTACATCTGAAGTTGAGATAGATGCAGAAGCAGATATATTTCTATTCTTTCCCTGTGTTGAAATGGTTGACAAACTTTGCATTTACATCCGGTAATCGGTAATTTTTTCAGAAGTGATTTTCACCACAGCTGTGACATGGAGTTATATTTTTACCGTGCACAGAAGAATTTGAAAGGATAGACGAAATTGAATTACTTTTTCATCTCATTATTATATTTGTAGTAAACGGGACATTTTGTGTTTCACTAGGAAGGGTAGTTTTTGTAGCATACTGACCAACTAACATTCTCGCATGCTCAACGTCATACCAAATTCAATTTGGTTTTCTTCAAATAAGGAAACACGAATATTAGTTTCTTGCAATCCCATTGTATAAACTGTATAGAACAGTTGACCTATAAAATCTTCTGGAAAGTTACAATTTACGCTTAAATCTTGTAAATTGTTAGCAAATTGTTGTAAAGATTGGTAAAAACTTTGCTTAAACGTGAAAAATTTGTACGTTTTAGTACTTCTAAATATAATATTTTTGTAATTTTTTTCCAATTTTTTGATTAATTCATGATAGGTGTAGTCTTGGGTCATTTTGGTGTATATAACCAAATTAAAGTTGATAAGGCCTTTGGAGATAATGAATCAACTAGCAAAGCATGTTTTAAAATCGGATCATTAATATCATATAATAATAAGAAGTTATCAAATTTTATTTGAAACATGTTAAAATCTATTTTACAAGATCAATTTGGTTGATCTTTGATAGACTGTATTTTCACAGTTATCGTCTGACATTTTTATGTTCTGTTTTTACATCCTCGTCGCCACTTTCTCATGTATAAGAAGTATGACAAATACATAAGTAGTTACCTTTAAGTTTAATGCTAACAGGCTAAGTCCAGATGTGGGTGGCACTGAAATCAGGTAATCGTCAACACAGCATGGCAACATAGCATTCACTTAGTTTGTACTTAAATTTATGTAGGTATAATACGCAGTGCTCCTTATTAGTAATAACATTAAGTAGTTTATAAATCACATCACATGTTATATTTATATAGTAAGTTTTATTAGACAGTACCGATCACAAACGTGTATGCACTTGTAATCTCCTGATCACGTTATTGCTGTCAGATACGTACATAGCAGCGAATTGAACGCTATCGAGAATATTGAATGCTGTGATGGATTTAGACATAATTTGTATGTGTGCACATACTACAAAACTAATCAGATTTGATTTTATTTATACAACTGAATTTGTTCCAAGTGAGTTGTGAAACATTAAACACAAGTAAACCCAATAACTATTGCTCTAAAGTGTCAGTTCCATTCAACCATATGGCTACGCAGCTCAATAATTTTTTGGCCCAGTGGTCGTAGCTTTACTACAGTAATAGCATTCTAAAAAGACGTCATTATCTGCACCAATATACCAAACGTAATAACAATGCATCACATGAATTGTACATAACTCTCGTTAATATAAAATCCTCGTGCATTCTTTCCAAATCCAAGCATTAGTGGCACAAGAAAGCTTTCATATTTTTCTGTAAGTGAAACATTGACAAGTCCTTCTGATGAGATACTGGTCATTTTTGGGTGTAGTCTATTTTAAGCTGATAAAGCAACCCTGAATTTTAGTGTTCGATTATACACAGCACATAAATTGAGATACAGTCTTGGACTTTTGTAACGTAATCACTAAATAAACAGTTGGGTGTGAAATTATATAAAAATGTGAAGATTTTATATGGGTCCTCGATAAACTGTTATGATGAGTGTATCTTGATAGGAGACTTTGTTATGCTCAATTTTACCACAAATAGTTTAATAGATATTTCACAGAAAAGCTCAGTGAAGTACCTCATCCAAAATTCTGTAATCAGAAACGTTGCTTGCTGTTCTCAACTGTAACCAACTAGCTGAAGGGAGAGGGGTGTGCTTGCATAGAACTGAAGTGCTATCGATTAAGAATACCTGTAATTTTGTAGGACGCCTCCTAATTTCAACTGATTTCTGGGCTGCTGAAACATCAGCCCCAGTTGTTAAACATAGAGATTACTGGAAAACGGATTCAGGAAAGAACCTGGCAGTGCTGCACTAAGTTTGAAAGTAAAACTGTATAGAGCAATTTCGCCATATAAACTCCAATGGCAACTGGAGTAATTGAATTCTTTATTGGTGCTCAGAATTTATAAACATTATGTACGTTCTATAATACAAAACATAAACATTTAAGAAACTATGCAGGTACAAGTAGAGTTACTGTAGTCAGCAAATACAAACTAAAAGTGAGTTTAAAATAAAATACATTAATTCTAAGATCAAGGTAGCAAGGATCAGCTCATGATGCCACAGTTCACTTCATCTAGTGTACAACTTACAAATTCATCGATACAGTGAAATTCTTTCATAATTAAAAATGCTTTTAGTTTTTTTTTTGTATTGAAAGTAAGGCAAATTATGAAAACCAACTATTAACACATTATAAAATTTTACACACTAGTAGTTTTGTGGTATTGTGCGTAACATTCAAACGTTGTTTGTTAAGGCATATGTTTTGCTTATTCCGGGTATCAGGGGGGTGGATTTGGTTATGGGTTATGTATCGTAATAGATTATTTTTAATATGTAAGAGACATTGATAAAATATATATTGATGGAATTGCCATAATATTGAGGATCCTAAAGGAATTGTGACAGTCATCTCAAAACCAAGATTTGCAATCACCCTCATGAGCCGCCGTTGTATCGAAAAGATTTTTTTTGCTGAAGATGTGAGTCAAGCTGATAAACCATATGAAATCACAGAGTGAAATAAGGCAAAATAAGCAGTTAGTAGATGAATACTAGTTGTTTGGTGCAAGAAATTTGATGTAATTGCTCTTTGACTGGAAGTGATATACTTTTACCATAGATGACATTATTTGATCCACCGAAAATTAAATCGTAACCATTATGAGTAAGATGTTGATACTGTGCTATCAGATTAGCAATAATTTCTTACAATAGAGCGTTGGGCTTGCATTCAACATAAATCTAGAGGTTCCTCAGGTTTAAAATCAAAGTAAGTAAGTTTGAAAAACCTCTCATGTATGCCAAAGACTAGGATTTTGTTTTTTGCAACACCTTTATTCACACTAAAGTATTTGTCAAATTTAGATACATGACCAAGCTCAGCCTTTGCATAATTCAACATCCAATGATAACTTATTACCTAGAGTATCTGGTGGAAGGTTATGGAGATCAACCTTAGGCAGATTGCTTCCTGCTGATGTAGTTGTCATGCAAGAATTAGATGGTTGAATAGGCATAGTGCAGCTCACAGATATGCCTGTAGACAAAGACCAGTTTGTTTGTGCACTATTATTCTTCATTTTTAAATATTTATAACTACTGTCATGATTGGTTTCAAGGCATTTGTTAATCTTTAAAACTGTTTGTATACTCTTGTACTTATAACTAATAAGGTTATAACTATTATGATCAGTTGACGAACATTCTTCAGGTTTGTCGTATTCCCATAAAGTATATGCAGCCGTAGTATCGGCTGACTTAACGAGTGGAAATCCAGATACTTTTGTCCATATCGATGTTTAAATCAGCGGTTCTCAACCTTTTTCAATCCTCGTGCCCCTTTAGTTTTATTAAAAAATGTTATATTAGTTTAAGTTTAACTGTTATATTAAATTGTTAAAAAGTTTAATTACGAATAGGTAATTTAAATTAAAAACAAGAAATTTTATTATAATGGACATTTTGTTACAAAGTTTTTATTAATCAGACATAATAAAAAAATTTCAGAAAATAATTAGCGGGATGCTGGGCTTGTTTTTGTTTACAAAGTTCATCAATATTTTGCTCGAGGTTGATCAAATAAAGCCATAAATCGTTCTCAAGATTGAGCTTGTTTATACACTTGTTCTTCAGATAAGTTAAATTTGAAAACCCCTTTTAACACAAATTATCATAAACCGCAGAAGGTGATTCACAGCAATGTCCGTTACTTCGTTGTGTTCTTTTTCAAGAAGTTTTTCAGAAGTTAATCCACAAAGCATTGTAATACTTTTGTTTCAGTGTAGTATTACACAATATTTTGACTAACTCTTCCTTTTGCGAACAAGTCAAGTTACTAAGATTTTCTGTAGCATCAAAATAGAACGGATCACAAATCTAGTTCATTCTCTTGTCTGGTGACGAAAAGTAGTGTGCTTGCAGTGATTTTAAGTGGAAGAGAAATTTGATTTTTAACATCGGCAAATGCAAAAATCGATTGCTCATTTTCTTTTAAAAACAAGTTCATCCTTTTAAACTGTTCACAGTGATTGTTTTCCGTTGGTTCTCATTACCAAAATACAATTTTTTTAATCACTGCTTCAATTTTCTTCTCTACCAAAAAAAAACATGCATCGTCCCCCTACAGAAACGAGTTCCATAACTTTTCAAATATGCTATTTAAATAGAATAGTTTCAAAAGTCAGACAAAGTCATTTTGTGCTCTATAAAAAATCTGCAGTTCTTTGTGGAATTCAAATAAACAAAATAAAACATTGCCACACGAGAGCCACCGTACCTCCGTATGTAGCAGCAAAATGTCATGAAGACTGCCCATTTCTTGACACAGAACTTTAAAGTAGTGGGATTTTTAAGAACATGTTTTACTGAAGTTAACAATTTTCACACTGTGGTCAGAATTTTTAATTGTTCAGGTAGGTAATTAGCTGCCAATGCTTCATCGTGAAGACACAATGAGTAAAATCACAATTGGTAATAATTTTTTTCATATGACCTATCAGTCCGGTGATGTGACCATTCATGGCCTTGGCACCATCTATGCTAACTGAAATATAGTTTTCCCACTGAAGATTGTTTTCCATAAAAAAATTATCAATCATCTTAAAAATATCTTCACCTTTAAATATTCCATATACAAAAACTTTTAATTGCGCTGGACTAGTAACATCTATTGTTTCATCAAATTGTATTGCAGACTAGGGCTACATTGAATGGCTAACATCAGCTGTTCGTTTGTGTTATGCCATATATAGCTAATTCTCCAAGAAACTGTTGTTGGACAAAGGTTTTTTCACACTTGCAGTTTCTTTTTACCAAACATACAAGAGACAGTTTCTACTGCAGCAAGAAGGATAAGATTTTCACTTTTTCTTAACTTAGCAACAAAAAGGCTTACCATGTAAGACTTCTAAAAGTTGTTCAAAATACTTATGTTAGTGTTTTGTTACAAAATGATTTTATAAAAGAGAAAGTTTCATAGATTTCGTTGAAAAATTTTCAAACATAACTATGCTCTGTTGAGTAGGGTTGTCTGAACTCCCAGTATACGTAAATACTAACCATAAATATGGCTCATCACACTTTCTTTTCTTGGCTTTTACATCTATTGCTCAGTTTTCAGTTGATATTTTTATACTTTCAACATTTTTCTTAAAAGCTACATTAAAAGACTTACTTACAGTTTGTAATGTTGATGCCAAAGAGTGTTAGTCTTCGTCACACCTACTTTTATTTCCAAAGGAAAACCATTTATTCATCGTCATATATTAATAAGTATAAAAACTTAACGTTAAAAATATAAACACTTACCAAAGTATACGACTTTAACTATTACTCCTGTTTATTACCGAAACTGGGCATAATAATGACTAAATGGACACAGACAGAATGGCGAAAGAGAAAATGAATGCACGGTGATCAAAAGCATGGTAGAGAAGTTTCATCGTTGTGGTAGTGTGCTGGTAGCCAGTGTAGCTCTCCCTGTCTGTGACAGTGTGTTGCATACTTGCATAATTGATTAGTAAAATACTTTATTGGAAATTACAATTGATTTTTGTTCTAGATATACCTGCTTGATTTGAAAATGCATGCATAACCTTACTAATTATAAGTGTAAATGAATTTATTAATTTGTTCTAGTAAAATTTCTCTATATACAGAATTAAATAATACCTTGAATAATAAATAGGCCGATTCCCAAAATAAATAACAACAAATATAGAAACTATTAATTGAAATTAAATATGAGTCTAACATTTCTTAACAAATGTTACAACATGAACATTAATATGAGAGAAAATAATATTGAAAGTAACTGTTGGGAAAGATATTTAAGGCATTTAATTTAAAATGGAACCTGAAAAGCTTTGTTGTATGATTGATATTATCTGTATAGAAAACATAATAAAATTACCTCACTCAAGAATCTATGTAAATGTTCATCTTAACCGACCACAAATTAGTTTATTGAGTTTTAGATGTACAAGTACAATCAGAGAACTTGGCCGTCAATGATTTTAAAGGCTAAATTTCAAATAGAGCGCTAGCTCACTATATACTATCTCTACTGGTTCAGATTTTTTCCTTTTATGTAGATAGTTTTTTAAATTTAATTGTACATTCTTTCAGCTTCCTCATGCACATAATCTGAACTACTACTGTATCTGTTGGTTTGGTACTAAGCCTGATTACTACTATTCTATCATCAACTTGTTGAACATTTTTTATTTTTCTTGTTTTTTAATTATAATGAAAGTAACACCTGTACGACCATTACTAAAGTCTGAGTAGATAATCCTAAATTTTTCTGAAAAAGATCAATTCTGTAAGCCACCTAATTTTGTTATGCCCTACCACATCCAGATTAAACTTGTCATTTTTAACTTAAAATTCACTAACTTTCCCTTCCGTATAAAAGACTCCGAACATTTGCACAGTATTCTTTCTCTTTTGTAATTAAAGCCTTTGTTTCTAGTGACTTTTTGTCTTTTCTCAGAATCTGGATAGACAAATGGGGATGGCTTACCAAAGTAGGGTGGGCTTGTCTTTACCTTCCTCTAATATATAAATGTAAAAGTCACGTTTATAATTGTGCATTGATGCCCTGGGAAAGAAATACAATGGTGGTTTTCTGTTACCTTCCACCAAAAGCAATAAGGATAACGCCCCAGTTAGGTGTCTCTTATGACAGACAAAGAAATCGTTTGAACTATTTTACCCGTCTCAGAAAAAGAACTGCCAACTAAGATAATTAAAGCATATTCTTGTAAGATATCTTATATACGCTAATTTTATACACATTCAAGCTTATTTTGAGAATCTCCATACTGTTAATTTTAGAATGATGATGTATATTTGAAAAATAGTGACATAGCAAAATAAATGGTTATAATGATTTAATATGTCATTATATTTTCTACGTATTTTGCAGGTCTATGTATATAAACTATGAAAGTAATGTTGAACATTATGGAATTCCGACCTGGAAATATTCCACTAATCAAGAGTTATTATCAAATAATGGTGACAATCGATGTTTTTGTCCTCACGTCAAAGATGAAGATTTCAATGATATTGTTAAATGTCCCAAAAGTGGTTTACTAGATATAACTATGTGTGTAAAGGGTCCAGTAGTGGTTTCAAATCCTCACTTCTATCTTGGAGATTCTTCCTTATTGTCGTATGCACGGGGAAGTAAGCCTTCAAAAGATTTACATGAAAATTATCTGTATTTTGAACCGGTAAGATAAGTTACTGCTGTTACATACATAATCAAATAGCATTCAGATTACCGGAAGTCCTATATCTGGTGTCAAACGTCTACAAATGAATTTTGAATTAAAGCAATTTGAAGATGTGGAGTTACTTAATAATGTAACTGAGGGCATATTTCCTATGTTATGGATAGAAGAAGTAAGTAATTAAATACCTTATGTGAGAACTAAAATGCATTAAAAGAATGGGAAAATTAAATAGTCATTAAGTTGAGAAAGTGATAGAGATTGATTGGTTAAATAAAAATCTGTAAGGTATTTTACTTTTGGACCGATTTTTAAATCCCCGATCTAAGTCAACTTAAGTAAAAGTTTTAGGTCTGCTGTTTTGTTACTTGTTTTTAAGAAATAATTTACTTATGTTAGTGTTATCTTGAATCACATCACGCACATGGGATGTTTCTACATTCATCGTAACAATGTAATTATTAAATTACAGTATGCTTACTGCATACTTCAAATATTATCTTCGTAAAGCAACAGCTCGCGACTTAAATCAAACTAACATTCGCAATCGAATTTAAGAATCGAATGAATCCTTGTTTTTTATAAACGCTTCCTTATATATCCAAATTATATATATATATATATATATATATATATATATCCAGAAGGTAGTAGAATAGTATGGAACATTATGATGCAAGGTTAGCAGAAAAACTCATTAGCGTCTAAAATCGCGGCATTTATTACCTCGTAATCTCGTTCCACTTATTCGTGACGCACGCTGTTTGTCATTGTTTTACACATATACGATTATTGTGGCGTATCGCTTCTCTCCAACCGTGAATGCGATGATCATAAATATTTCTTATCAATTTCTATTACATTTTTTGGGTTTTTTTAGTGTTCCGGCCGCTCTTTGAAATAAACGTTTCATTTATTAATTAGTTCATACGAAATCGACGTATTCTCCCAAAACTTCTTTCCCAATCTTGTCTATTCCAGAAAATCCTCTATTTAAAATAAATTTATATAATTCACAGAGTGATTAATATAACTTTAGTTGCTTTTTAATGCAAAAAGGGCTGCATTTTATAGAAAATATTTGCTTTCGTGTTTCAGTACACAAATTTAATATTAAAATTGGTTTTTTTAACAAGATTTGTAGTTTCAAGCAAACTGCATAAAGCTAGCCCTATCCAATGCTATTTATAATAAATGAAAAAATGCGTTTTTAAAGTATCTTAACGGCTAATTATTTTTACTATGCTGCTAACATTATTTGCTTTGTATTTATAATACACTTATATAATACAGAATGATTTTTTATACATGCGGAATTGGATTTTTCGTTTGGCACTTTAATGAATAAAAGCAATACACTTATGTCATACAGGGTGATTATTTATACACGCGCAATTGCATTTTTTGCTTATACATCAATGAATAAAAGAACACTTGTATTATACAAGACGTAATCATGAATTTACGGAAATTTCCGTTTTTTTCAGGATTTTTTAATATTTTAGTAGGATTTATGTGTAGAATATGGGTTTCAATGACCTCTAGTGACCCCTTATCACGTCATTTTCTACAAATTAAAATATAAAATTTGCAATCTGCGTTATTTTCCGCATGCATGAGTAATTTTACTATTTTTATTTTTAACTACCTGCTTAAAATAACTAATTCTATAAGTTTTATAATACACACGCATAATCTTTTCATACTAGGGCTTTTCTCATTTTATCAATCCACCTATTTCTATCTTATAATTAACTAAACTTTCCTTAACTCTATACTAATATCATTTGCAATCTAACATTTCTATCCTACATCTCTAATTTTTTCATATTTATACACAGTCTCATCAAGTTTCATTTCAAACAAAATTCTTTTCACTATCACAAATGTCATTGTATTATAGTACATTCCCCTCTACATTACCATAATTTTGAAAAAATATGGGGTATAAAATTTTTTTAAAGTTGTACCAGCAACTATACTCAGCTATAGTATTTCTGTCGAAAAAATTATGGTCAAGAATTTCCATATCTAGTCTACTTGTGTTACTCTCAAGTCATACATCTTTCAACTACTTTCCATTAAATGCATAAACTTCAGTCTTAAATGGTTCACTATCAATAACTTCTAACTTATTTTCACAATCGGTAGCAATTCTTGCCTCTCTATCTTCTAATTCATATGATTCCTCTTTTAACAACAATTCTATTATATTTATAACTTCACCTGGACATATAGCAACAATTGATTCCTCGCATACATTATCTTCACATTCTCGCTCAAAATAATTCACACTTATACCCTAACTACCTTATCCTCTTTCATCTCAATACTTTCTTTCTTGTTTCTATGCTTCCAATTCTTTCTTACATCCGCATATTTGAATGAATGTTTCGACAAACCAAACACTACTTCTCCATATTTGTACATACACCATTTCACATAACGATTTGATTCTCTCTTAGCAATTTATCCCAAACGAATTATTAAGTTCTATGTTCTAAATAATTTCATCATTACTTAATATTTTACTACTTTTATTCATTTTATTTTTAAGAGCTGCTTTCACAGAAAGTTCCTTTATCTCCCTTTCAACACCTGCAATTATACTATTTTCATCAGCTTCATCTATTATTTCCATCCCTTCAACATCATCTTCTGCAGTTTCCAATAATTCGGAGTTTTTCTCTAAAAATGATACAACTTCTTTTCTAACTTCACCAGGGCACTTGATACTTAAACTTCATCTTCTTCACCTTCCATCTCCTGCTCAAATTGATTCAAATTCATACAATCTCCTTGTACTTCTATATGGACTTCTTCGTCCTATTTTAATCCTCTCATCTCCTATAATTATCACCTTATTCTCGGTATCTATTATACCTTTCATCTTACTTATAAAATCCATTCCCAGAATGGCATCTACTCTTAATTCCTGACACTATTAAAAACTCTTGCTCAACCTCCATCTTTCTCAACTTAACTTTCAGAATTATAATACTCTTGACTACTGCAAACTTCTTATTATTCGGCAATACTAAATTATTTCTTCTAATAGGTATAACTTTCTTTATTAAATAAAACATTCACTTACTAACGTTGCTTCAGCTCTTGTATCTACCAGTAACTTTATCTCTTTTCCTTCTACTTGCAATTTTATTATAGGTACTAAATCATTTCTTTCATTAACTTTTTCATTTTCCAACTCAAATTTTATAAATTCACAACCATGTTCATATTTATTAATTTTTATATTTTCGTTACTTGATTTGTCTGCTTCTAAAAATCCTGCCTGCTTGACATTCCAGGCCAATTGATTATTTCTGCATATGTCTATCTATTTTTGTTGCTACTATTTATGCCATTTCTATGTGCATTTGCCATATTTTCCCTTCCTTGGGTACCGATTCTATTCTCAATGGTCCGGGATTCATTATTCTCCCTTCCCCCGTCTCTCCTAATTGCATTCCCTCTATTCCAATTATTTCTTTGGCTATTCCCCTTTCAAATGGTTTGCCTTGATATCTCTCCTGTCCATTATTTCTTTGGAATCTAAATATATTCATGGGCTGGCTCCTTGGCCTGGTCTCCATCCTCCTTGGTTGACCCATATCATCGTAACTTTGAAGATATTCTAAAAACACATCTCTATCAGCAATATTTTGTAAGGCTATGCATTGCCTTACTTCTGTTTCAAAGTGACTTGCTGAATACTTTATAATCTGCTTGTCTTCTAAAGGAATCCTTCAAGTTGTTTGGCAACGCTAAATTTCTTGATAGCATACAACCCTCTTGTAATGCCTGAATCGCAACTACATTTGCCCATCAATAAATTATTTCTCACTTTAAATTGCTGGTTGTCTCCTCAGTAATGCTTGAAAATTTTAATTTCGAAGTTTTTAAACGAACTTTACTCACTTTCAATCAATCCAAACCAAATTTCGACACTACCTTTCAACATGGACCTTACAATATTTAACTTTGTTTGCTCATCCCAGCTACTTTGTATTAAAGTTTTTAAGTTATTTAAAAATATTTTAGGGTTAAGTTTATTATTATTATTATTATTATTATTATTATTATTATTATTATTATTATTGTTATTGTTTAACATGAAGAAGAGAGATGAAGGTGATTATAAAAAGTATGTTATAAAAATCATGTGGAATAAAACTGCAAAAAATGTTGCGTTTAAAAAAGCCCGTAGTGCATGTAATTATAAATGGAAGTAGTTGAAAGCTGATAACAGGAAAACTTAAAGAAAGCTTTGATACATTAAGCAAAAATGAAATTATTAAAATGGCATTGGTGTGGTATGAAAATACTTCAATCGACTTTTCAAAAGAATTTTTTCATATTACTTCATATGTATTAGCCTTGCATCGAGAGAAAGCAACAAATTGTAAAATACACTATTTTAAAGAATAAAAGACTAATAATGGCGACTTTACTAATCGCATTAAATATAATACCACATGCTTAAAAATATGCCAAGGTGGCTCAAAACAAAGTTGCGACAGAAGTAGTTAATAAACAACAGAGAGAATTCTGATATATGCCCAGTACGATTATTTTTTAAAATTTTATTGCACTGAATAAAACACATTTTAACACCCAATTCGTTTTGAAAAAAGGATTCATCAAAAGGTTGGTAGAAGAATATGTCTATAGGCATGGCTGAAATACCTAAGTAGACAAAAATATCTGCCGAAAAAGTTGAACTGGACACTAAAGCTAAAAAATTTCTCAATCAATCTCACCGCTCCACTACAGTATATTATACCCCCTCCGCGCCGGTACGCGAGCCACTACGTCAGTTGGTAGCAATGTTAGGTAATGTAAAAATTGACGCGCAAATTATAGATGACGTCACACAATATGCGAATTATTGCAACACAATTAAAAGTTATACAAATTTTAAAGAAAACCCCAACGGGGTACTCACATGACCATGTAGGGCTTCTTGCAGAATTACTCCATAATGTCGGCAGCGGCTTTGTTGATCTTTCGGGTGTCGGCTGCTTTGCTGATCTTTTGGGCGTCGGCTGCTTCGCTGATCTTTCGGGCATGGGAATTATTGAGCCCGGTTGAAACCAAATTTGATTGTTTTCTTCCTATATGTAGGGAACGACAGGAAACTGGTATAAGGAACGATAGTCAAAGATAAGGGCAAAAGGGACCTACATAACAAAGAAAAATCCTATAAGATACAAAACAACACCCTTGTTCACGTCTCGGAGGCTAGTCCCTTCACGTATATCCAGAAATCCACCACTTGCCTTCCTGGCCCACCGCGTCGGCGCAAATCTCGCGCAACGCACTATCTGAAGTGACAGAAATACGCACACGTCCTTTTAAATTTATGGCACGAAATTCTTACAAATTAAAACTTAATTGAGAATGTTTATTGCCGATTTCGGCACGTAACAAATATCACATGTAGCCAAAGCTAGTATTAATGAACAAGAGTTAATTAAGATTACTGAACATTCCTCAACAATTTCTATATGACTCAACAGTTAGTGATCATCTCTTAAATCTTGTATCTAATATTCGACTCAAATCTTTGAATAGCAGATCAACTATAGTGCCAACCTCAATCACTTATAAACAATCCGCATCAGTAATGGCATCAAGGTCAACAGGAAAAAATGTATTAGAAAACTGTATTTTCAGCAATTATTCATTTTAACAGCCCTTGTCTTCAACATTAAAATGTATTTCTTTTCCTGCTTTCGTATGTTACTTACTGTAATAAAGATTTTGAGCTCAGTTCAATCTATTTGCAGAGTTGTTTCACCAAATAACATACAATCTCAAATTTTTAGCTGGATTTTTTGCATCCTTTCTCATATTTACTGTCGACGATAATTTACACAAACTATTTGACAAAATCACTCAAGCTGTGTTTTCGCAAAAGTAAGTATACGAAAACAAACATGAAAAATATCTGACTAAATTTGAGCTCTTATGGTATTACAAATGTTATGCGTAGTTTTATTTGACATCTTCTTCCTTGTGGTGAAATGCAGCTGCATAATATATTTGGAAAGGTATATTGAAAACCTGGTTCTAGAATAGAAGTGATATGGCACTTTTGCAATTGTACAGAATTTTTATGCAACCCATATCTATTTGTCCCAATAAACAAATAGAAACCTAAATATTTGCCTGGTTTATAATAAATGATAGTCAGAAGTAAATACTACAATTATGCTAAATTGACATTACTAGACGTTTTCAATTTTGTGGAGTTGCTGTGATAATTTATTTATTTAAGTAAGTGCACTACAGAGAAAAATTACTCCAAATGGTACATAAAACAAATATATCATATAACCATTAATAAAAAAAATTGTATAATATTAAGTTATAATTCTTTAATTATGATTTTATGAAACAGATCTAATTCATTAAAATGCAAATTGTAACATTTTAATAATTTGTCAATAAATGCATTAGAGCCATAATTGATACGATGATGATTAATATAAAACATGTAGTCACATCGGGTTTCCCTTGATGCAACTCTTAACGTAACACGGTCCAATAATTTTATACAATCAATCGAATTATTAATTAACCTATATAAAAAACTGCTGACGGATTCAATCGCCGGCGTTCAAAACTGAAATTCAACCATTTGCAGCCTAACATCTCTTGGAGCATCAGTATCTGGGATGTGATATTTGAATTTTAGATCTTAAACCTCTCACATTTTGGTAATAATAGCAAGAAATGGCACAATTTAACTTATTTTCAGGTTTTGCTGAACATGTGGAAAATTTTGAGCACGAGACTCGCTCATTTGATTATATTTGTGATTTTTCTCTAAGAATTTACAAACAGAAATATCATTTGGCCAAAAATTAGGACTTAGCACTTCTGTAAGATATTGTGGGTTAATTGTTAACTTAAAAGAACTGTAACTGTTAGGAAATTTGGAATTTACTTTACTAATTGTGATAAGGGAAGACATACTGTTAGGGATGTCATTAGTCAGTTGAGAATTTACATAATCAACAATTTTTTTGTTGTTCAACTAGAGGGTTGACACGTAATGTTTAATGAAGAGAAACAAACCCGTTTTTTACATTTATAAAATCATCCTCACAATCCCTTATTTCAGTATTAGAAAGGGCAGTTCCAATAATCAGACTGTTATAAGTCAATTTAGGTTTGGTATGGATAAGGAGGTTCCACTGCTTTTTTTCCTTCCTGTGTAGTTGAAGTTTCCTCTTGTAACTCATTTGTAGTGTTGATAGAGTCCTTTTTAGTAAGATATCCCTTTGAGGCATCTTTTCCATTTCCCACATTAGATTTGTTTACATCATTAGTAACCACATCAACATAGGACGTTGTAGATACATGTAGTGAATTTGTTTTATCATACAAAGGTAGATAATTGACTGGTTAAGATCTTTTAGTATAATGAACTTTATTTATGCCAACTGGTTTATTTAATTCAGATATTTGTTTATCAATAAATTTAGAGGGATGGCTATTTTCATTATTATGAACACGGCACCATAGTAAGTAATCTAACTAAATTAATGTTGGAGTTTTTTTTAACTTCTAACTTTAAAGCTGCATTTCTAATCACTTCGACGGCCAATTCAAACTTCGGCACGCATCATGAATTGTGCTATAGTCATTTTCAATGCAGCATACTTCACTTCATGACATGCATAATTAAACTTCGTTGTTTTCCAATATTATTCTTGGCGTGTTTATAAAATGGCAAATGTTAATAATGATGAGTTTTTACTACAATGTGTTGCAAATTATAAACCATTGTACGACAAAAATGACAAAGGTTATAAATCAGTAATACAAAGAGAGAACTGTTGGTCTTCAGTTGTAAGGTTTTTTTGCTAATTACAGATTACAGATTCGGTAAGAGTATGTCGAAGCAGTAAGACGTGTTATTGTGCTGCTCTTGTAAATAAATCATTTGTTTTGTAAATTCATCATAATATTATTAATGTACAGTACCTTCTAGTTGATAATAAAAATACATCATTGCGTGTTTAAGGTTATAAAACGCTCTGTGCACGTGTGTCTTTGATAATTAATTATTGTGTTCTGTATATTTCGAATACAACCTTTTGTTACAAAGATGGTCTTAACACAATCACAAATACATGAGATTCAAAACTTATTTGATACATCACTAAAAAAACTAATGCCGAATAAAGATTTTTTCGATGGCAGATATTGGGGAATCAAAGTTACAAAATATGTTTTATGACCAGAATGCTATTATTGCTGATATGAAAAAGCAAATCACCCCGCTTGAGTTGCAAAATGAGGAGCTAATTCAAAAAAATACAGGTTTTAGAACAACTATGGAGAATTTGCATCAATATAGTCGTAGAAACAATTTAAGAATCTTTGGAGTTGAGGAAAAGTCAAATGAAATTACAGACGCAATAGTAATTGCTTTGTGCAAAGAAAAATTAAATATAGATATAAAATCTGATTATATTGGGCGGTCACAACGTGTAGGAAAACAACAAAATGGAAAACTTCCATTTATTATTAAATTTTCTAGCTATCGCTATAGACGTGATGTATTCCAAAATAAATCCTTGTTGAAAGGGACTCACATTCGAATCACAGAAGATCTTACTAAAGATAAACTTGCATTGCTCAAAGAGACGAAAAATATGTTTGGTTATGGAAAAGTTTGGATCACAGATGGGTACTTTGGGTAATTAAAGATTCACATAAGTATGTAGTACGTAATGAATCTGATTTGGTTAAGTTGGTAGATAAATAACAAGTATTTAGTAGTTATGCAGTTTACTAAGCATGCAGCACATTATACCTAGGTTGCGGATTGTTATAATACGATAATTTGTTACGTTTGAGATACACCTCTTTTGCATTTTTTTCTTTTTTGCTCCGTTTTTTTACTTAGCTACGTGTACTTTAATTTTTTCCTTTTGTTTTGTATTCCTATATTTAAATTAAATTAAAGTAAATTAAATAGCTCTATTAGGTTAGTATAGTTGTTTATAAATGAAAATTGCTCATTTAAATGTGCGTTCCTTGTTGCCTAGTTTCAGTGATTTCATTAATTTAATAGATGAAAACCGTTTTGATTTGGTTGTGTCTCTGAAACACGGCTTACTTCATAGGTCCCCAATACCTCTGTCAATATAAATGGGTTTAATTTTTTTTCGTAATGATAGAGTGAGTCGAGGGGGTGGGGTTGGTGTGTACATAAGGAAGGAACTTAAATGTCAGGTTATTTCTTTTGGTATGCAATTGACTGGTATACTTAAACATATTTGGATAATGTTTAAATTAAATAGGAAAACTTTTGCTGTAGGCACAGTATACAGATCCCCAAACTCTAATCTGCTTAGTTGTGTTGATGAACTAAATAATATACTATCTTATTTAGCACCAATGGTGGATAATATAATATGTTTAGGTGATGTCAATGTAAATCTTTTCAATTTAAGTAATATTATCACACGCTGCTTTGATTCTTATGCTGCAGCCTCTACAAGAACTTTGTGGGCCCCTTATGACTCTTTTGAAGTGTCTATATGATCAAGAAGTGTGTAGAAGCACTACAAGTAATTCTGAAATATTAGAGACACTCCAGAATCATTGTTGTAAACAATACGTTGCAGGAGTTTTATGATCACAGTTATAGTCAGGTCGAGTCTGAGTTGGTATTAGACAATAATTGTGAGCCATAACCTTCAGTAGCAGGGGACACACCTACACTAAAGAGAAGAAGATAAAGTGATAGTAAATCATTAATAGATCATGTGTTGGTAGATGTTTCAAATACCATAAAGTCAATAAATCAAAAGAAGTTCACAAAATATGATGTATTTGCACAATATGTGGCAGCAGAGTTGAATGATATGGATGCTGACAATGTTGCAGTGATAATGGAAAACATAAATCTTCAATTGATAGAATTTAAAAGGGACCTTCGTAATTCAGTTATTTTATAGCAGCTTTATTAATTGTTAGTACATAATTTTATTTATTAGACTTGTAGTTGTAAAATAAAACAATTAAAATTTAGGTTTCATACAAGCATGTTTAAAGAAATATAAATGATACCGCGTCTTATTTAGTCTTATTGATAATATTCCACTGCCATGGGGCTAGACAAGCTCTTGGACCATTTACATATTCTTTTACAGTATTTCTTATTGTTAAACCAGACAGGAAATGTTTCTTGAACCAAGTCGTATAGGAACATTGCCAAATGCAAATCCCTCATTAGGAACATTGGCTCTCCACATTCTTGGTATTATTACGCCATTTACTTCTTTGTCAACGTTATTTTCTTGCATATAGAAATGATTATTTTCTCTTCTAATAAAATTATGCAAGCACACTATGGATTTGATGATTTTATGTATAGTGGTAGGATGTGTATTGATAACTCTATGTAGAATTCTAAAGCAAGCGACCATAATACTAAATGTATTTTCAATTGCCCATCTTGCTCGGGACAGACGATAATTAAATATTCTCTCTTCTTATCTCAAAGTTCCTACTCTGGGTTTGCTAAAAAGTTGCATCGAATTTTCTCTCAAGAGAAAGGTTTCATCTAAGACAAAATAATGTGGAATTTTCATCGATAGAAAACGGCAGTTCTTGTGGTTGTGGTATGTCTAATTCTTTAGTAAATAATTTTTTCCCAAAAGTAGATTGATGTAATACACCACCATCACTCTTATCACTCTTATAATTAAAATATAAAGAACCAGAATTATAAGGAGCTTGAATAACAGTATGTTTTCTATCAATTGCTCCTATACAATTTGGTAGAGGTAATTTCTTGCGAAAATCTACTGCTATTTGTTGCAAATCGTCTAATGATGGTACAGGTAATACCACAGGCAGTAGTTCTTTCCATAAAACGTCACAAGTCTCTCCGATAATATTGCATACAGTTGTTACGCCTATTCTAAATGCATAGGACAAACTTGGATTCGAGTCTCCTGTTGCCAAAAATCGTAACGTTAATGCTAACCTGCAGTTTTTGTTTTATTAATATTATTAAAACCGTACAGCATTTTATAATTTACCTGCATCCAGGAGAAATAGGCTCCCAAGCTGAGGTTTTGCACAATGATGGTCCCACAATTGCTAAAAGATTATCAAAACGTGTGGGTGTCAACCAAGTAAAATTAAAAAATATTAAAGGATCGCTTAAACGTGCTTCTTTTAATAAATTTTCATAAAATCCTTGTGTTTTGTGGACCATAAATATTGGATGTATACCAAACCGTTTCTGCTTTCTAGTCCTTTTCATTATGTTTTTTTTTAATTAGTAAAGACAGACTTCCCATCAATAATAAATTTAAGTCATTCATAGTTTTCTCCATTTGTAAATAGGTTTTTAATTTTGAACTCCACAAAAGAAAGAATAGTTAACCACAAATATGAAAATCTTAAATAAAAATGGTTGCTATTTTAAAAACATTTTTAATATGCATGTCTCAGCACGAAAGTTTACAGTTTGCAAACTTTCACGTTCCATGCTGATGTGCATTTTGACAGTAAATTCATTATATACGACTACATTCTACTCCATATACCTAGCATGCGTGCCGAAATTCCACTTCGTCCGCGAAGTGATTAGAAATGCAGCTTAATTCATTAAGCTCTTGAAGCAAACTTTTTGTTTGTTTCCAAAACATATTTGATTGTCTGTAAATCCATTGCTCAATATGAAATCAATTATGATATCACCTACTGCTTGATCTGTTTGCTTATTAGCTTGTACTTCATCATTATCTTCAGATATAGAACTTAAACAATTTTTGTTATCGCATGAACACAACTAGGTAAAACAAGTAAGTATACTGTTTTGAACCATCAGGAAGGGTTTGTGTACTGCCAATTCTACCACTACAGAAATGTAAGCCCTTCTCGCACACTTAACACATCGAGCAAATTTATTAATCACGTTTACTTTGCAATATAAACAAGATGTATGCACTATTGTTTCAATGACAACTGCATTAGTAACCATTTTGGAATTTATAAAATACTGTACTTTGTGTTAATTAAAGCCTGTCATCTTAAAATTAATTTTTTATCAATAAAGAAATAGTATTACTATTTTGATTGAAATTAAATTAGTAACTTTTTATAATATATAACTTTTATTTTTAGGGAGTGCTTATTCCTGAGCAACATAGGGCTTTGATTATTAATGGATTATGGCAATTGAGTATATTAAATAAAGTTAAGTGGATGTTGTTGGTAACTGGATTACTCATCTTGGTGTGCGCTTTCCTTTTCGTAATGCATAAGGAGAACCTATTGTGTTTCATGAATTCATTTTCAGGCAAAGTATCCATTACAGAAGTTAAAGAAAATAATAGCTTGCCTTTATCTCAGCATGTTTCAGATATTAATGTTAGCAGTACTTCTTTGTACCCTTCGTTGTTTCCTCAACTCGAGGAAAGAAATATTAGTGATAGGTTTACTAATAATCATAATGCTAAGCTAACTTCAAACCTGGTTAATAAATTTGCCTACTAAAAAATACATAGATTGATAGAACATTATTATTGTAGTAGTTTGTTTGTTTGGCAAATTCAAATCATTAATGTATAAATCTTAATAAGTACACTAGAAATTATATTCACATTTGATAAATCAAACAATGTATTTTTAAACTCTGGAAATGAAAACGTTGATCTATCAAACATGACAAAATAAAAGTTTGTTATGAAATTACTAGCTAAATTTTAAAATTAGTTTAAAGAACAGACAAATTTGTTGAGTAACAATATTTATATGTAGAATCCCATACGTAAACTAATAAAATAAACAAAAGTCTTTCGAATATATTTGGCTATCTATTCTTGCATACTACTAAAACCTTTATTTCGTCTTAAAAACGTTAAGACAAGTCAAGAAATAAATTTACAATGTTGTTCAATAGTACAACGGCAGACGAATTAACATTTTAAGTACTATTACAGGATTTATTATGTTTATATGATACAAGCCAGTTAAGTTCATTTTTCCGATTTATTAAAGTACTGAGAGGTCTTTTTAGACCAAGAGGGCATTGTTGGTAACTCTACCTCATCAAGTACCAGCATGAGTTAAGTTCATTTTTCCGATTTATTAAAGTACTGGGAGGTCTTTTTAGACGAAGAGGGCATTATTGGTAACTCTACCTCATCAAGCACCAGCATGACACAGTCACTGTGTGGAGAAACACAAAAAGTAACATTTAAAAATGTTTGTTGACCTAAGCAAATCCTGGTAGGTTGTGCACAGTATGGGGCTTTATTGATGTCAAAATACATCATGAGGTTTCAGCATTTAACTTTGTTCATTAGATAACTTGATAAGCATGGCTAGAAAAACATGGTAAGCCGTACTTAATTTGGCAGTTCAATTTGTTCGACTGATTTTGGGCTCACATTCGGAGATGGTTTCTATATCATCACAATATGCAACAGACATACTATCGATGCCTTGACAAACGTATTATGTGTAATATTATAGTGTAATATATTAAATAAAGCTTTCCAAGTACCTACATATATTGACTAAATATACATATCAATATTTTTTAGAGAAACCACTTAATTAATACCAATTTACTTAATTATTAAATAAAAAACAATGATTTATATGCAACTAAGCGGACAAAATTCAAAAGGTTATATTGACCTTAAATAAAGCTGGTCCAAGCGAGCGCATTGTTTCTTTTTATCTGCCCTGCGAGAACACAAACAATCAGTGGTGTATCTAGGAATTGGACCCCCTTTGGTTAACTTGCAAAATTTTAAAAACACCAATGCAATATTTGAAATACTATAATTTTATACCTACAAAATGCATAGGTTCTAATTATAAGACATAGTAAACATAACTAAACGAAAATTGCAGTTATGCAGAGTTATTCACGATAAATGCTTATTTGGGATATGGTGCTATGCAATTTGGTCTTAATGAACTGAGGCTAATTGAACGATCTTTTGGGAGAAGCGGTGGTAACCGGCAAAGTTAAATATATTTGTAATACCGTACACATGTCCGGCACACTACTAGCGATAGAACAGTTTTTTACACACCACTAATTTGGCCACTTTTTTTTACTGAAGAAGGATCTTTAATTTTCTCTTTCATTATCGTTCGAAAACTAAGAATTTGTCGGGGAAATGTAGAAAGCAAGTCATCTGGATAAAATTTACAGTCTGTTAGCTTTTTTGATAATTTCTTCATCAGGTCAAATACTGAAATGTTTTGGTTGTAGAATTGCAAAATATAGTTCATGCATGTTGTCAGTTGTTGAATTATGATGTCTAGACATACATCGAACACAGTTATTCTAAACATCTCTTCTGTTTTTTGCATATTTATTTACCGACAATTCATCAAATTTTTTAGTGTGACACTGTCGTTTAGTTACAAAAGTAAGGGCTATTTTTTAAGGTATTTGCAACGTCTTCGGCTTCTTTAAAAATATCGCTGAAAAATTGCTTTCCTAATTCGATCATCTTATTTTGAACTGTATGTAAAGGTGATGAAGTACAAAACTAATTGAGATTTGCAAAAAATTTAAAATTACGTTAGTAAATTGTAATATTTTACAATTAAAAACCAGAATCACAATAAACTCGAGAATTTACTTCATTTTTAATCAGTAAAGTTTCTCTTTTTTCAGATGCTTTATTTGATAAAAAAATTATATTTTCGAGACATTATCACACCAATCAAGTTCGTTATTAAAGAAAACAGGCAATCAAATCTTGACCATCTAGTTGGGCAAAGCCTCCCGAGTGTACATTTCGTATTCATTATTTTGTTCAACCTATGCAATGTGGCAAGCTTCCCCTAAAGTAAACGTAAATTTGTTTCACGGTAGTGTAAAATTTGCAAATGTTCAAAATATCACTGACATCAATTAATACTAGATTTAAATTGTATGAGGTAAGTAGCTGCTGAAGTTCGATTTTTGATATGCGCTTGAAGACGTCTATATTTAACACATATTTGCAACACAATCATAAACTTGCCCATGACACTTTTTGAAATCAATATTATTGTTCTCAAGGATATCTATAACTTCGTTTTTGAATGACTGTCCGGATTGATTTTTTAGTTTATAAAAGTCTATAAAAGTTTCGAAAATGATTAACTTATTTTCCGCATCTGCTTTAACATATCAAATTGCAACACTTAATTGATCTATTCTACTGCATCTTAAGTAGTATCCAGCAAAAGAGAAAAATACGATGCCAAATAGTAGTATCAGACCCAGAAATCTTTTTCAAAACCTATACCAATACACACTAATTAGATTGAAGCAAAAGTTGTGCGATTTAAACGTTTAGCAACTACTGTACGTTCAGCTTGTCTAAACTAGGGCTGTGCTGTTTAAATATATAAATAAATGATAATTTACAAATCTAAAAATGCCATGATGTATTCTGCCGAACTTAAAATATTATTTCCTTTAAACCCATTCCTTATTTGTGGTTAAATGTTTAAGAAAATCATTCAAAACGAACAGCCTTAATTTGATCGTACTGTATTCATTTCTAATCAGTATAAACTCAAGAATGCAGTATTTGAGATTAAATAATACAAAAATATTTTGAAACACAACAATTATTACTTAATATTTTTCACTACTTTAACACTACTGAATTTTCTTTAAAGGCTATATTAGGTATTAGCTATATTAATATATATTATTATTATATTCAGGGAGTCTATGAAGAACTCCTTGATTTAAAAAAACATAATTAAAAAACGAAACCAGTAATAAACTTTCTGGTTTTGAACTTGAGTTCAATATATTGTCAAGATTGTTTTGCTAATATTCAATCGCAGTGCGTGGCTTTGGAGCGAGCGTGGTGGGGGAAGAGTGCTACTGCTTCCGTCAGCCGGCAATCGCCTCTCACCAGTCATGGCTACACCACAGCAGAAAGCTCAGTGTGTGATTTGGTTTATTCAATTGAGTTCAGTGATCACAGTTCATCATAATTATCGACGTGAATATGGCGGTAATGCACCTACTAACAAAACTATGCTGCAGTGGTATAATCACTTTCAGGAAACAGGTTGTGACGTAAATCTAGTGGCAGGCGCGTTGGGCGCCAAAGTTATGTTACGTTGGCTCGTAGCCGTGCGTACGAAAAGTAAATCAAAGAGGGAAAAAAGAAGTGACCGGGCTCAATCGGAGAGTAGGGGGGGTTGTAGAAAGCAGACCAACATATAACGTACGGGGCTATAAGGAGTTAGTAACAATACCTGAAAAAAAAAATTAGAATAGCCAACCTGCAATAAAAATAGTTAAGTAAACCTGAAAAAAAAGAATGTAAAAGCATGTAAAAGAATGTAAAAGAAGGTAAAAACGTTTGAATAATCTATATAATATGACAACGGTAATAGCAGTACAAAAACTTTTAATACAAAGTGAGGTAATATTGGGGAGTAGCAGAAACGTTTCCTCACACACCAATTTAACATCAATTAGACAAAAATATTTTTAACAAAAGATAAATAGATAAGCACAATTGATGAGTAATTCAGTAGTAGTATTATTATTATTTTTTTTTTTCTTAATAGCATGCAAGTCTATTGTAAAAGGTATCAGAAACGACGAAGATATGGCAAAAACAACGGGTAGATATTTAAGTAATAGTAAATAGGAAATAGTTCACTTACAGAAAGTCCTCCAGTAACGCTTCCTTGCCATGGAAGTGGGGGACTCACGATGTCCTACACTAACGAAGCACTGCACCCTTGACTGTGAGGGTGTGGATGAAATTGCTTACACTTTACACTAACTCAGACCTATGTATTTCACTGGGGTTAGCAACAGACACCATCACGCTGATGGAACCAGGTAGCGTTGATAAATTTCTTGTTAATCCTATTTCCTGAGACAATAATTCCGAAATATTTTGTAACACCAATTGTAAAGAAACATAGTAATCAGAATTTAGACTCACGCTTTCAAGGTACGATGTAATGCATTAAACTAGCAGTAACGCGAAGCGTTTTATTTGCTACCGATGGTGACAAAGAAAAATCTAATGTTTGTGAATAACGAAATTTGCACAACCAGTTCCAATTTAAAAAGATAAATCAACAAAAACACCATTAGTAAAGCACGTTATAACAAATCATATACCGTTCTTTTGTATTTTATCACAGTTTATTTAGTGAAAAACGAGCTTGGGTTCAACAAACAATATCGCGTTTTTCCATGCTCTTTTCAAAGCAAAAGCAAACGGTAAACTTTTTATTGTACACGAAAAACCACTATAGACACAATCAGCAGAGCAATGCGTATCACTCAAAGTACTTAATATACCGGAAACCAAGAACAAAAACCGGCCACGCATCTGCTCATAACCGCTCGTGGTTATTACAAGCGCACTTCTTTTCCATCCAACAAGTTACAGACAAAAGCATACCTCTTTCAAAGGTAATCAGAACTACACTTCTTATCTGTTTATATTTAGACTCGTATATCCACATAAGGTACAAATTATAATACGATGCACTTTATAATCAATTATAAGCGGTTTATAATTTTAACTAAGTTGGAAAGCAAGTTACGAATAATTCTCATAAGGAACGAAATTTACATATAGTAACAAAAGACAAACTAGAACTCAAAACACAATCAGTAAAGCAACCAGGAAACAGCATCTTGAACGTAATATTGGAACCAAAACACAAACTAACTACTCGTAATTTATATGAACCAAGCACAACTAACAACTACGCTAATCTGTCCATATCTATTCTCGTTGAAGTAAGTCCGTCACCTGCGCGCCTCTTATCTCGGCTGCAATAAATAGCCTAAGGACGAAATGTATACGGCGAATAATTATTTATTTAATAATGTCAATCGACCTTTATACAACCAGTTATACAAACTGATGTATTTCAATTACGCTAGCCGACAGGAGCGTAATATAATATAGAATATGACAAGAGATTTGTAGAAATTTATTTATGAGTAGAGGATAGCTTAAAAGTTTAAACTTATTAAAAATTGCACGTTACAAGGTAGAGTCTTAAAAATTAAGCCACCGGGTAGGCCTTCAGTCTCGGAACAGAATGTGGAACGGATCCGTACATCTTGTATTCACAGCCCTAAAAAGTCATTGGCAAAGCAAAGTTTGGAGTTGAGAATACCTAAGTCCACCATGTACAAAGTGATACGAAAGTGGCTTAAATTACGTAGGTATAAGATTCAACTTCTGCATGAAATCAAGCCTAATGACAAATTCTCTTTAGCAGTCTACATTTTGAACAGGATTGAAGAAAATGAGAACTTCCTAGAAAATGTTATGTTTTCAGATAAGGACCCTTTTCACGTAAGTGGGTCTGTCAACCGATACAATTGTAGGATTTGGAGGTCTGAGTCACCGCATGAATTCATAGGACATCAGCGAGACTCTCCCAAAGTCAATGTTTGGTGTAGATTGATGCATGATCGTATTGTAGGACCTTTCATCTTCACAGAGAAGACAATTAATGGGGATATTTATTGTGAAATGCTTGAACTGTATGTTTTACCATAAATAGATGATATCGAACTAGAAAAGGGACCGATTGTCTGCAAACAAGACAGCGTGCTATCTTACTATAGCAACCGTGTCCGTGATGCATTGAACTTGCATTTCCCTGACAGGTGAATTGGTAAACGTGGGCCGATTGCATGGCCACCAAGGAGTCCAGATCCGACTCCACTAGATTTCTTTTTTGGAGACATGTAAAAAACATTGTTTATTCCGAGAAGATCCGTGACATTGCTCATTTGTGGGAGAGGATTGTTGCAGCTACAGCATCCGACACACCTGATATGCTGCTGAATACCTGGGAAGAAACTGTCGTTTAGACATGGCCAGGGTAACAAATGGTGCACATATAGAACTCTATTAGGTATAAAAACCTGAGAAGATTCTCTTTAATACTATATAGGTTTAATAACTATTATCTTAACTTTACTGTGTACAAATAAAACTTTAAATCAAAGAGTTCTTTTATAAACTCCCTGTATTATATTAAAATATCTATCACTTGTCACTTATTTCACCGATATTAAAAATACCACCTACAAGAAAAATTGTATGGGAACAATGAATTAGTAAAAAGGTTAAATAATTTAACAAATTTAATGTCAAATTCGAGTTGTCAACTTTCAAAATAAGATGATCATGTGATGCTAATAGGCGCTTTTACTTTCTGAAATGAGAGCTAAAAATTATCCCATGGTCACCTATAAAGATACCGTTATATTATGTGTTGTGCGGTTTAACTTGTGATATGAATCAGGTTAAGTGCATCTATGTGATACAAATTATTAGAGTCCATAGTTGACATAAGTTAACAGTTAGTAATTAACAAATTAATAGTGCTTTGATTGTTAATTAAAAGTGCCTCATTGTAATTTAGAAGCTAGTTTTGTCACTTTAGGGAAGTTAGTACCGATAGTGATTAGCTGGAATAGTTGTCCTTAGTACATTAGAATTTCACTGTAGTTACAAGTAAAACGGCTTAAGTAATCAGTTAATAATAAATAACTGTTGCTACAAAGGACGTTTTGTTACAATATGTATTTTAGTATGTTTTTCTTCTTTTCTCTTTCAAATTTTTATCACAACAATTCTGGCCAGTTTCCTATATTACTTAGTCATTGTTCAGAGTGAATAGAAAACCCTTTTTCGATATAAACTTTTATTTATATAAACAGTAGAAAATAATAATTAAACTAACGAAAACCATAAGAGCATAAAATCTATGATCGTAGTTGAACAAATAAAAATACTACAACTAATTAATACAATCCTAAATAGAAAATACGAACGTTTATAAACAATTTCCAACTAATCTTTTTTCCTTAACCTAACGCTGGAGGCATCCATTAATGCTATAAAATGTTCTAATTCTGGAGTTATTAATGGTTTATAGGACACATCCTTCTTCAAAAGTTTTGCAAAAATTTCTGCAACGTTCGCTCCAACAACGCTTTGTTTACTGAATGAAACAGCACGTACAAAACCATCACTGACTGTTATAAACTGTTGTTCCAAATATAAAGCTTTTTCATCCCAGGATACCACCTAAAACAACATTAATAAAGACTGTTTACTATCAACAGAATAGCAGCACACATAAGTTTCAAAAACATGAGCCAAAGATTAAAATATTATGAGAAATAACCCAAAAAATTTAGAATGAATGTTATGAAGCAGAATTATTTCAAAACATGATTTAGTACTGAAGAAGGTACTGACAAATGGGACAACTTTCGCCAAAAAACGCGATGAAACTTTAACAATAATATCAACCGCATTTTAAATTCAGCACAGATTCTACCAGCCAGCGAGGGTTCAGAGCGTGCTGCCTGGCAGGTCCGTCCTACCGACCAGGACTAATAAGCTAGGCGAGAGATGTTGTTTCGGAGAGTTGTATGTAAAAGTGCTTTAACGAGTAAGAAACTGTCTTATTACAGATAAGGCAGGCTTATTTACAATACATTTAAATATTCCTGCTTTCATAAACAGACTATAAATTTTTGTTTTTACCTTAAAAAAAAATAGGAAACTAGAATTTCAAGAGGTTATATTTTTCTGCTATCTAGGAAGTGTAATAACGCAAAATGGAAAAAGTGCAAAAGATATAAAAAACATTAGCACAAGGCCTTGCTGCATTTAACAAGAAAAAGCAGCTGCTATGTTCAAAGACAGCAAACAGGAATAAGAAAAAAAATTGGTGAAAGCATATGTGTGCAGCACAGCACGCTATGGCTGCGAAACGGACAGGAAAAAGGCAGAAGTCCTTAAATTGAGGTACTACAGACGTATGATGAAAATATTTTGGACAAAGTTAAGGTCAAAGAGGTTCTAGAAATAGGTGGGGAAGAAATAAATATGTGGTAAACAGTAAAAAAAAAAGAAATATTAGATGAAAGGGCATGTTCTAAGGCATGCGAGAATAGTGTAGGATACATTAAAGACAGAGAAAGGATAAAGAGAGATAAACACAAAGATAGTTAAAGATAGTCACATATGTAGACTGTAGGGAATTTCAGCGCAATGTATAGATTAGTTCAGAATAGAGAACAATGGGGTAACGTCCAACCAGTTCCAGGACTGAAGACATAATGGTGATGATGAGGCTAAAGTAATTTTATAGATTTTTTTTTTTTGTAATACTAGCTTGACAAATTAATTTATTTTTGGATGTTCTTTTAAATTTGTATATATAAAAATTAATGTTTACCATAATTGTAATGATGTTTGTGTGCGTGTCTATATGTGGGATATTTTTATCAGTTGTTTTGGTAATGTGGTTTTGGTGTGTAGTTATAAGATAGAAATATATAGAACTGAAGTAGTCTATATCACTCTTCTTATTTATACTTTTTGAATTTATATATTTTATATATTTATATATATATATATATATATATATATATATATTGTAGTGGATTTAAATGGTTAAATTTGGGTATAAACAATGCAATTTCAAACACCCTGTATAGACGAAACAACCATAATTTACGTGCGAAAGTTATTTCATTTATTTAATTTAAAGTAACAAGTATTACCATAACTTTATAAGAAGGGATTAAAAATTCGTAGTTTCGTAAAGAAAATAAATTGTATAAGCCAATAGAAATTATTAATTAATTTAATTCAGTTTAATTCAAAGGGTTATAAAGTCAGAAAACGCTCAAAGCATGAAAAATCGATAATTCCAAGGCGAAACGCCTTACTAACAAACAAACAGACGTCGAATATAAGAAATACCTTGAAACGCAAACTCCTAGAAATGTTATTTTAAAACGTTCGTTAATTGAACACCTGCATGTTTTGAAAGGTCGACTTCTATGTATTTCTGTAGATAACAAGACAAGCTTTAAGAAATATCGGTCAACCGACGGTTGTTTCGCATAAACGCTAACCAAAAGTTTCTATTAGCGCAGAAGAGATGAACAATCAATGATATGCTTCAGAATGAGACAGGCATAATAGCATTCACTTCGGTAGGCACGTATACAACTCCACGTGGAGTAGATATCACGCGGACAGTAATATCGATTTTCTACCACTCAAACAAGGTTAGAAGGAAACATCCAATATGCATAAGAGAGGAATAGAGTTAATACAGGCGGGGTTTTAAGACGTCACTGAAATATATCATTGGTCTAAATAGTTAGTTTTACAACAGACGAGCACGGGACAGATGAATGCGAATTTTTCGGAAAATAGCGTAGCGACGAGCTAAATTTCGGGAGTTTGAAAACGGTTATACAAAATTTGAAGAAAGAGTTAGTTCAATTAAATATTTCGCGTTAAGAGGGTCGGGAGAGGTTACATTTGGAATTGTATAAATACGAGAATTGAGTTATTAAATTTCTCTTTGACTTCCTTAATTTGCATTGCTTACGACGTATCAAAAATCTACTAACGAGCTTGTAAGTATTAAAATTTATAAATTAAATAGTACAGTGTTAGATTGTTGTGGCCTGATACTTTGAACGCGGATAGTGTCGAGTTTATATTTAACTAAGGTACAACGTATACTGTAACAAGCTCGTATTGTAAATTAAATTATGCAATAATAACAAGTGTACTATACTTGGATTTGGATATGAGATGGATCTTGAATGAGTAGCATGCAGCACAACTTAGATGGTGTTCATCTATAAATAGCTGGAGGCGGCAAGCAGCGCATTACCACTAGGCCGAGGGTTCAGGAACAATACATCGTAAACAGAGATGGAATCCTCAAGTTTTTCCAGGTAACGCATTAGAATTTGCTGTTTTTTATAAACTGTGAAAATTATTTGTGATGTGTGAGAGTGAACTTTGATGGTATTTTTCTTTGTTATTTTGCGTATTGAAAAGAATACGCATAACTAACTTTTATTATGATATTTGAATATAAATCTAAAGGTGTACGTAAAGCTTATTAACGTTCCTCATGAATTTAATTTTTATTGTTAAGAGTAGATGAAATTTTTTTTTGTGTTTGTAGTAAGAGTATGCAAAGTAGAAAGCATGCATTAAAAAAACTGGGTTATCATGAGCTCACCATACTCCAGAGTGTAATAATTAGAAAAAAAAGGTATTATTTAGGGCCTATTTACTCCTGTTACATTAAATGTGTTTGATATGTCAATTTAAAAACAAGGACTTTACAAAGATATCATTTATTGAGGTGTACCTTGAGCACCGAAATGTACATAATCTTGAATTATTATTTGTAAATAGTGGTAAATAAATATTGTATGATTGTTGTATTATTTTGTGGTTTTATTGAGAGTGTGCATGAACGGTAAAGAGTATGATAGTAAATCTAGGTATCCAAGAGGAAGCACAGCTGAGCTAGCCAGGGAGCTGTTGAAGAAATTAATGTGATAAAGTAGGAATCCGAGTAGGAAATTTTTTTTTTGAAAATTTTCCTTTTTGTGAAATATATATATATATATATATATATATATATATATATATATATTGTGTGTAATTTCTTGGGATGTAGGTCATAAACATTATGCGTTTCGGTATATTAAACCATGATCACATGTTTCAGTATATTAACATTGAAGTAAATGTAGTTTCTAACAAAAATAATAAATCCGTTTACATTCAATAATAAAAAAAGTACACAATGAATTGTGTTCTGTGCTTTATATTAGTTGTAGACCATTTACTTCAATGTTAATATACTTAAATATGTGATCATTTTTAATATACCGAAACGCATAATGTTTATATACAAATATTAAAAAGCATTTTCACATTTATGACCTACATCTCAAGAAATTACACACAAATTAAAATTTTTAGGTCAAGAAACGTTATACACACACACACACACGCACGCACACACGCAAGCACGCACGCACGCGCTAACGCACGCAAGCATGCACGTATGCATGCACACGCACACAAGCATGCACGCCCACGCCGCGCGCACACACACACACACGCGCGCGCACGCACGAACGCATGCAGACGTACGTACGCACGCACGCTCACGCACGCACCCGCACACCCACATCCACACACGCACACACACCCGCACACACGCACGCACGCACACGCACACACATACACACATATATATATTATATATATATATTTATCATTAGATCTTCGGTCCTGGAACTGGTTAGACGCATACCCTCATTGTTTCCTATTCTGAACTAACCTAAACATTTCCCTGAAATTTGCACAGTCTACATCTACCACTATCTGATCTAGGTCTACATCTACCTCCTTTTTCCTATCTCTGCTTGTAATATATACCATACTATTCCCCAAAAATTCCTTAGAACTTATTCCGGCCTTCTATTGCTCCTATTTTTTTTCCATAGTATCTTAATTCCCGTACTATTTCTATAACCTATTTGTTATTAACTTTGTTTGTCCATGCTGTCATTCTCATACATCTGAAGCACAACATTCCAAAAGGCTGCTACTGTTTTTCTGTCTGCTTTTCCTACTGCCCGTATTTCATAGGCATACTGTAATGTGTTCCACAAATATGCCTTCAACAATTTTTCTCCTGTTTCTATGTTTGTTGTCTTTGATCATAGGCGCTGTTCTTTCTTGTTAGATGCAGTTCGGTCCCCTTCTATTGTTTTACAATTAGTTTTACATTCAGTGTTTATGAAGGGAGTTACCCCAGCACTTGAACATTTGCCGATTTAATATTTTTCCAATATATCGTTTCGCACAGTCAACATTAGTTGCAGATATTTCACAACGAACACCTGTAGTTGTTTATAATAATTATCAGATTTATCTGCGTTTATTTTTTCGTCATTAGGTTTTCCGTCTCAAATCTGGATGGACACGTATCACCGCTTATCTATATTCTGAGCTAGTCTACACAGTTCCCTGAAATTCTCACACAGCCTATATACTGATCGGATCCCCTACTATTGATTTGTAATTATATGCCCCATTTCACCGAGATTCAGTGGTATGTGAAGGGGGGCGTCGCCGTGGATCAATGTAGTAAGCGTAAGACTACGGATCCTAAGGTCCCGGGTTCAAATCCCGACACGGCCGACTGCTTGAAAAATGGCAGGTAAGCATTTTCCACAAATATTACGCCCTCGTTCGGATGAGAGGTTAAATGGAGGTCCCGTGTGTGAGTGTTGTCACGCACGTTAAAGATCCCTACCTTGCCTGAAACGGCAAGGGTTCAGCAAAATTCTAAATTTTCAGGCAACAAAAAACTCGCCTCCTGGCCAATGTAGTACCTTCGGGTGGAGCATTGGAAATGTAAATGAACGGTATGTGAAGGGGAGGCTGTCAAACTTATTGTTCGAAAATTTTCACATATATCTGTGCCTCTCTTTTTTGGTATAGTCACTATGATGGTACGTTTGAAATCTTTGGGTATCTTGCTTGTCTCATAAATATAGCTTACAAGTTGGAAAAGACGTTCTGTTACTGTTTGTCCAGCGACTTTTAGAGTTTCTGCTTGCACCTTGTCTGTACCCGGCGCCTTAAGATTTTTCAGACCCTTTAATGCTAATTCAAACTCATATCTAACTATAGAATATCCCAAGTCGTCCTTTTCAATGTCTGAATCATGTCCTAGTGCTGTTAGTTCCTCTCCTGCATATAAATTCCCTATATATTCTTGCCATCTTACCACTTTCTTTACTTTTTCTATAATGACGTTTCCTCCCATGTCCTTTATATAACTGCTATATGGTTTTATATCCCTAAAATTCATTCTAATTAGTTTGTATGCTTAGTCTGTCTCCTATTTCCATCTTAATTTGTAGCTCTTTGCACTTTTCATTAATCCAGTGTTCTTCAGCTTTTCTGTGTTTGCGAATAATTTCCCATTTTATGGCTTTATATAAGTTTTTCAGTTTCGTCTAATCTATTTTTTAGTTTGGTCTTTCTTCTATTAGATTCAGGATATCCTTTCTTATACATGGTTTCTTATTTTCCTTTTGTGTATACCCCAGAATATCTCTGGCCGCCATGTGTAACCTGGATTTCATGTTATTCCATTCTGTTTGTAAACCGTTGTGTAACAAGAATGTAATCTATTTGTTATCTTCCTATATCTCCTGGTATCTTCCCCGTGTATCATGATGATTGTGATGATTAAATTGTGGCAAAATTCTACCAGTCTATTTCCCTTGTCGTTTTTCGTGCCTAAACCAAATAAACCTACTACAGCTCCCTCCCTGCGCTCACCTACTGCTGCATTAAAATCTCTTGTAATTGTTAAATTTTCATGTTCTTTGATGTACCTTAGTATGTCTACGATATCTTTGTAGATCGCTCTACCTGTTCGTCACTGTAGCTAGAGGTGGGCATGTATACTTGTATTTTTACTGTGTTTACCGGTTTATATTCTAATCTAACCATGAGAACTATTTCATTTTTTTGTAATCTAACCATAAGAACTCTTTCATTTTCTGGAAACTAATCATGAGAACTCTTTCATTTTGTTGTAAGTAATTTTCTACACAGTGTCGTAGATTTTTTTTTGCATAACTATCCCCACACCCGAATTTCCTTCCTCTGATCCTGTATGAATTACCCGAAGTCTCCATTCCATAAACCCCTCGTCTCTGGTTACTGAACTTCGATGAACCCTGCTATGTCTAGTGCTAACATATCCATTTCAATTGTCAAGTTCTCTAGCTTACGTACTTGTTTCATACTTCTGACATTCCTCGCTCCAACTTGCAAAATGTTCCCAACGCTTTTTCTGAACTTTCCGATGACATCCTCCGAAGTAGTCCCCTCCCAGAGATCCGAATGGGGGAATATTTTAACTCCGGAATCTTTTATCTCAGAGGACGCCATCATGTTACTTACAATTTAAGTACGCTGTGTACTTGGGAGGTAATGTAGTGGTTTCCCGTTGCCTTCCACATCACAGTAGTATCTTAGAATGCCATACCGACCCCTATGGTCTCTGCCACTCACACCAAAAAAATTCGTGCAGTTTTTTAACGGAAAATATAAAAATTTCTTACAAAACCAGTAATACATTATTATTCAGTGAAGTAATCACCATCACACTCAATGACCTTTTGCCAACATGACACCAATCTTTGTATCATGGTATTGTAGAAATCTACGCATTTGGAATAAAAAAATTGGCAGACTGCATCTATAGCCACAACTTTAGTTTTGAACTGCCTATGCCTTGTACAATTGTCAAGAGGTAAGAACGAGAGATAATCATTTAGCAAAATATCAGAAGAATAAGATGTGCATGGTAACATTTCCTAGCCAATCTCAGAAATTCTTTTCAGGGTCATTATTGCAGTATGAGGTTTAGCATCGTTCTATAAGGATAGCACTTTCTTTCAGTTGATCGAAGAAAGCGGTTTTTGGATGATGGATAATGGTTTGGACTGTTTCTAAGAACTCATAATGGACAATTCCGGCTGCTGTCCACCAAATACAATAAAAAATTTTTGAATGGAAGTTCTTTGGAGTGTATGGTATTGGATCGGTTGACGACAACCGCTTAGAATTGGAGTACAGTAACTACTTTTCATCACAAGTTAACAACCAATCAAGAAAAGATTCATTTTTATAGCGTGAGAAGTTTGCTGAACAAATGGTAATGTGGCTTAATTCATTTGACAATTCATGTGGGACCTATTTGCTTAACTTCCACGTCTTCCCTAGCTGGTAAAAGTAAACTGAATAGTTTCATCACTCATACTGAATCTTTCTGCAAGCCATAAGCATGCTGTGCTGTATTTACCTATACATCTTCTTTCAGATTCTTGTTGTTATTGATCTTCGGTCTTCCAAAGCATGCTTCATCAAACAATTTGAAATCTCCCAAAGAAAATTTCTTAAACCACTTCTGTGCTGTTTCATCACTTATAGCGTCATCTCCAAATGTAGTACATATTTTTAGCACTGCCTCAACCCCTTTGGTGCCAAAGAGTAAGTGCCAATGGAGTAAATAACTTCAAGTTAATGTTTTGTTCATGGCAATTGTAAATTATTTTCCAATAGGAATTAGTTAAACAATTGCCACAAATTTGTTTAGATCATATGAAAGAGCAATTCATACGAAAGTAGATGATAGTATACAAACCAGTGCTATTAATAGATAACTAAACAAATATCCATGGCATTCTGTATAAGAAAAACCACCCAAACTTTTTGGTTACCTCAGAGTTTGGATTAAATTAAGTTAAAACAAACTAGAGTTAGCTCTGCGAAACAAAACAGCCTATATCTCTAGATTTCGTTAGTATGTTTTACCATGTTGTTCTATCAGCGCCACTTAATTTGCGAAACAAAATCAATAAAATTTTCTAAAATAAAAATCATTATACTAAAACAAAGTCAACAAATGTATGCAGAAATTGAACATTTTAGTTGAGAATTTACAATCTAGACTAGAAGAAAAGTGAGTATTCATTATTTTGCTGATTATGTATTGATATCACCATTCTTCTTTCTAATATCAGCTAGTGTCTAATGTTTATTTTAAATAATTGATAGGTTCCTTATTTGCTATAGGTAAATAAGTATATTTACACTGTCTTAACGTTTATGCATAGAGATAGTTGTACAGAAGCTAATTAGTATATTATTCAATGAGCAAGTTTGATAGCCATTACTTATTCACGAGCCAGCTAGGAGAGTCTCATAATCCGAATGAGTAAAGGCCATAACTCACGAGTGGAATACTATACCTTTCCCACGACTATATAAACCTTCATTATCAGATATTTATTTTCTAGATGTTTAGACCAATATCACAACACTAAGAACTAGAAATTTTTTTGTCAAAGTGTCACAGCCTGCTTCGCATATTACGAAAATGCTACCTTGCGGATTATGAAAAATGGAGGTTTGTACTGATTTGTCAAAGGTGTTGGATTATGATCATAACCCATTATTTGGATGTTCCTGATTGGTTACAGGTGTTGGATTATTGATTCATATACACCTACAGAATAACGAGTACTATTATTGATCCATTCTTAAATGCATAAGAAGTGCATTACTAGATAGTCGTGGGAAAACACATTAACACAGCAGTCTTTACCATAATAACTTTTTCATTAATGAAAACTACCCAATGTACTCTAATCCATGAATCAATACTTGCATGGTACTTGTATGAAACTTTAAGCTTACAAATCAATCAATTTTACCTTAGTTGAAATTTTATAGAGTGTAAACAATGGGATGCTTCTTCTGTATTTAATTGTGCTTGCGCTCTGTAGGGCTATGCCCTTGGCAGCTTGAATGGCACGATGGATCCCAGATCTTTCATAAAAGCGGAAGCGTGCAAAATCCAATTCTCGTACATATCTTGCATTATTCATATGTCTAAACATTATATCCAAATCATTAGTTGTGCAAAAACCTAAAACAATTGTTTGTTACTATTTAAATAACCTAAAACTTTTTCACTTTTCATTAATATTAGTAGGTTTATTAATAGTATATAGTTAGAGTTACCAGACGTCCTCATTTAACTGGACAAGTCCTCTATTTGGACAACCTTTCTGTGTCCGGTGCACTTTTACAATTAAAGTGGAAATTGTCCTCTTTTTCATTGATTTCATGTTTGCTAATTATAAAATTAAAATGAGAATATACACGCCACGCTTGGAATAGATAGATTCTCGATCCAATAAAACACAATGCAAATGCATCCTTCAACGTCCCAGTTATCTCTCCCTTTCTATTGATTCAGATATGGTAAACAAAATATCGAATGCTAGGACAAAAGCTGAGGCAATTGTTGTAGGCGTTCTAGCGCCATATTCATTAAAATTGGCCGTAGATGACGCTACAAAATCAAACTACATTGGTATTTACACAGACGCAAGTAATCATGTACATTTAAAAAAATTTCCAATATTAATTCAGTATTTTAATGTAGAATATGGTATCACTACAAAATTAATTGAACTTCAAAATCTTGAGAACGAAAAACCAGAAATGATTGCAAAATATTTAGAAGCAGTTCTTAATAGAACAGGTCTAAAAGATATGTGTATTGCTTGCACAGACGATAATTGTAACACAAATTTTGATGGAGCGACTTGTTAAGACAAAAAAGTAGTGTATTTGTGAGAGTTCTGCTGCCACATTTCCTCCAGCATCCACATTTCCTCACACATCTGGACCAAACTTACATGTAAATTCCCATAAGGAGGAAATGTGGAGATGAATCTCCTCCTTGCTCCCTCCTTGCTCACCTCCTTACTCGGACACTCCCACATCAACCATTTTGATTACGTCACACCCGCATTCTTTCCACCCGCGAGATAAATCTTTCTCCACATTTCCACCCACGAGATAAATCTATTTTGTTTGGTATCAATTAATATTAGATTTTTCTCAGCTACCTGAATTTCTAGGAATTTTTTAGATAGCATCACTCCCCAGAGAGCTACCCTAATTTTAAAATTTGTTTACCGCTAACATTCTGAATCAAATAGTTTTCTTCGACTAGCCATTTCCACCCACGAGATAAATGTACATTGTTTGGTATCAATTAATATTAGAATTTTCTCAGCTACCTGAATTTCTAGGAATTTTTCAGATAGCATCATTCCCCAGAGAGATACCCTCATTTTAAGATTTTTTGCTGGTAGCGATTTTTGCCCGTCCTTATAAATTTTTTAGCCATGTGATACGTCAAATTAGTCTAGAATTTTACGTAGAATCCGAATCTGTAAACAGATTCGAAATAGGACCACCCCTTACCGTTTTACACGCAAACCTTCTAGCAAGCATACCGCCACCGTACCACTATTCGCTTTTAATGTCATACCATACTTTCTATCTTGTTTAGCTCATCTTTCGAGATAAATATATCTTGTTTGGTATCAATTAATATTAGATTTTTCTCAGCTACCCGAATCTCTAGGAATTTTCTAGATTGCATCATCCCCCAGGGAGCTACCCTCATTTTAAGATTTTTTACCAGCAACGATTTCTGACCGTCCTTATAAATTGTTTAACCATGCTGGTAAAAAATCTTAAAAATTAGAAAACTATTAAAACATTTTAAAAAAATTTCATATTTCTTTGTTAAATTTGTATAACTTAAATATGTTAGTTTTATTTTTGTTTTTATATCAGCTTTTCTGTTTAGTGGTATACCCACAAAATAAAAATTTTCTTATAGATGTGTCCTCTTTTTTGGTATATTATATATGGTAACCCTATATGTAGCAGAATTAGTTATAAGTACTAGCTCTCATAAATGTTGTGACAATTATTTTTCAATAATATGGTGTTTATTTAAACTTTCAAAAAACATTTAATCCTTTTAATAATCTATAGGAACACTGTGGCACGATTTGAATAAAAAAGAATAAAAATCCCTTACAACAAAAAATATTTAAAATACTAGATACGTATTTCGACCACTATATGATCATCATCAGTAGGAAATCTGCAATTAAATAATAATTAGCTGTTGTTCTGGAACGCTTCAGAGGATATTCTCCTCACAACTTTTTAATTAATAGATTATTGAGTTTCTCTTTAAATAAAAACAGATTTAATAAGGAATTTGCTCTTATTAAACAAATATCGAATTGCAATGGTTTCTCTTCTGATATTATAAATAATATTTTTAGAAAGTGTAAAAAAAGAATTAACATTCGTAAATCAATGACTTTGCAATCGACCACCTCTAACGGTAATGTTGAATATGTTAATCTTTCGTTTCACAAAACCACAAAGGGTCTTGATAAAATTTTCAAACATTAATTTCAAAATTGCTTTCAGTAATACCAATACAATTAAAGATTTGTTAGGTAATCCAAAAGACAAGGTTGAAAAATTTGAAAAATCGGGGATTTATAAAATTAGTTGTGCAGGACCAGGGTATTTTCAAAAATATATTGGTCAAACCAAGAGGAATATAACAACAAGATTTAAAGAGCACATTGCTCACTTCAAATATGGTAAAATACGAAAGGTCTTATGTCGCCAAACATATTTTTGAAACCAGCTACCCCGTTAAACTAGAAAATGTAAAATTGTTAAAACGGTACCAACGTTTTCCTTGTTAAATGCATCATCATCATTAGGTATTCAGTCCTGGAACTGGTTAGACGCGTACCATCATTGTTTCCTATTCTGAACTAACCTACAGATTTCCCTGAAATTTGCACAGTCTGCATCTATCACTATCTGATCTAGGTCAACATCTACCTCTTTTTTCCTATCTCTGCTTGTAATATATCCCATACTATTACCCAAAAATCTCTTAGAACGTATTCTGCCCTTCTATTTCTCTCATCCTTTTCACCAGATATCCTTGTTTACCTACTATTTCTATAACCTATTTGTTATTATCTTTGTCTGTCCATGCTATCGTCCTCATACATCTGAAGCACAGCATTTCAAAAAACTGTTACCGTTTTTCTGTCTGCGTTTCAGACTGCCCGTATTTCATAGGCATACTGTGCTGTGCTCCACACATATGCTTTCAACAATTTTCTTCTTGTTCTATGTTTGTTGTCTTTCCTCATAGGCGCTGTTCTTTCTTGTTAGATGTCGTTCGGTCACCTATTGTTTTACAATTATATACCCTATTTCTGCGACCTTCAGTGGTTGTGAAGGGAGGTAAGCAGCCTCTGGCTGCCAAGTTCCCCCAACACTTAACCATTTACTGATTTACTATATTTTCCAATATATCTTTTCGCACATTCAACATTAGTTGCAGATATTTCGCAACCAACAACTAGTTGTTTATACTAATCATCAGATTTATCTGCGCTTATTTTTTCGTCATTAGGTTTTCCGTCTCAAAACTGGTTGGACACGTACCTGCACTTATTTATATTCTGAGCTAGCCTACATAGTTCCCTGAAATTCTCACACAGCATGTGTATACAGCTCGTTCCCCTTCTATTGTTTTCTAATTTTATGCCCTATTTCACCGAGATTCAGTGAGGGGGGTTAAGCAACCTGTGGATACCAAGATCCCCCAACACATAGATATTTGCCGAAATAATGGTTTTCCAGTAAATCCTTTCCCACACTTAACATTATTCGAGAATGTTGCCCAACCAATTCTTGTGGTTACTTATAGTAATCATCATGTTTAAGCACAGTTATTTTCTCGTCATTAGTTTATCCATATTGGGATTGGTTGGATGCGTACCTCCATTGATTTCTATTCTGGGCTAGCCTACACATCTCCCTGAAATTCCTGCAGCATACATCTTTTACTATCTGTGTGCAGTAGTCTAACCTAGGTCTGCCTCTTCTTCTTTTTTCCTATCTCTGCTTCTAATATATTCCGCACTATTCCCTCATGTCGTAGTATGTGGCCTATCATCCCATCTCTCCTATTTTTTTACCGTTTTCCACATATTTCTTTCTTCCCCTACCATTTTTAGTACCTCTTCGTTCTTAACTTTGTCTGTCCATGATATCTTCATCATACGTCTGTAGCACCACATTTCAAATGCTGTTAAATGCATATGAATCAATTAAAATTGTTAAACATAGAGGACCCCTCTTAAACACTGATAACTGGCCCATAGAGCCATCTGCATTGCTTTCCCTATTGGTCTACAACCAATGAGAAAGCAAGACTAGTTTGGTTCCGCTTCAGTAGATTTAGAATTAGTATAAATTAAGTAGAATTTAGTTATAACGTTACAATTCACTTGTTTGTTGTGGATAACACCAGCCTGCGGGTGAGGAGAATATCCTCGATAGTGTTTAATGCAGCATTATAGTAAATTGTATGTTGAGAAGGTTCACTTCAGCCTAAGTGATGAGGACAATATCCTCTGAAGTGTTCCGGAACAACAGCTAATTATTATTTAATTGCAGATTTCCTACTGATGATGACCTCATAGTGGTCGAAATACGTATCTAGTATTTTAAATATTTTTTGTGGTAAGGGATTTTTATTCTTTTTTATTTTATCCTTAAAGTATTTTGTAGTAAACGACTTTAAATTTGTTTAATTTCCTGGTCTTAGTACCTGTTACCTTGTTTATAATTTAAAGGCATATCCTACTTTTGAACTTGGGTTGATTGCAAGATGTACCTATTCGGTAAATCCGGCAATTGAAACCATTTAACTACGTTGGAACGTCGGGCCATTTTATCAGTGTATGTCGTCCATGTTTTACAGTAGACCAATAGGAATATCTAACGTTTCGAGTCTAATTATTCAACCCTTTCTGTAATTACGATTTATATTAAGTAACATCATCGCAGTTATGCTACAATTGTAATAGTCGCACATTACCCCCACCTCAGAGAGAGGAAAGAATGGGGCTTCTAACGCACAATTATCTCCTTCCACCACCTCATTCTCATAAGTGCCCGTGTAAATAGGTCTAGCCTTGCATCATAAGCGCGCTGAATAAATCTCTGATTACTTCCTTCCTCTACTTTACTATAGAGCACGCCCTAATAGATCATACACGGTTGGACAGCCAATCGTAATGCAAGAACGTTTTAGTGTATTCCAACCACGTTATACGGGGACCCGATTGGAATGGATAAACGCCTCTAGTCTAATTATTCGACTCTTCGACTAATGCTATTTAAAAAGCGCAGTACTTTGGGAATTAGAAACTACTGAAAACATAAAATTACCACCTGTATATTGTGCTACTTTTACCCAATCGTATAAAATTTTATTTAAATTGTTCGGAAAAAAGCTTTTGGGATGGGCTTAAGTTATATGCGACGTACATACGAAAATTACTAGCTTCTAACATTAACGTATAGATATTTAAATCTGAATCGTTATTTATTTTGGAGCTTTAGGATGACAAGAAAAGCAATTTAAATTTACAGTGCAATATATATATTGCTGTGAAACCTTCAAAAAGCCTCTCCATTAATCTTAAACTAAGGTTTTCAAATCGAGTCCCACTTATTTGACGTCAAGAATGCTGTGAAACCTACAAAAAGCTATTAACTTAACTGGTCCGTTGACTTTCTTCTGTTAATCGCCTCTTTACTCTTTTCCGCCTCGGCTGCTCACCTAGTTAAACCTTCATCCTCATTCATAAAAAAAACAAACACATTCCTACCACAAACATCAACGTTAACTCTATTTACATCAATATTCACAATACATTAAAATTTCAATACTAAAATTCAGCATAAATTTCAGTATCCGAAAATTTCAAGATTAAATTTGTTATCATTTTAATGTGCATCCAGAATTAAAGTCCTTGTAGGATGCCTACTACTTAATATAACAATATATGCAGACCTGAGTCTGAGTACAAAGGAGCATCTACCACCCTTTACGTTAATTAACCAGGTTCGTCTAATTGAGCTCAAAGACATACCCAAATTTTCATCATAATCCAGAACATAAATACTAAATACCCCTTTCTACTTAAACAAGAAAATCTCACCTTAAAATTAAAAATTTGCTGTTAGTACAATTTCACTACTGTCCATTTTAAGTAAATCAATTATAAAGTTATTCAACACACACCAACACATCAAAAATCGAACAACAAAGCATAAGTTACCTGAAGGTTACTGCACTAGTGGCTTCAATGTACATCGTCCTTGCTAATTTCACCATTCCAACTGGGTTATGTTTACGTCCTCGGATTACTGGTCGCTTTTAAACATTTTCTCTACACCACCATTCATCTAAAGTTGTTTCAGTGCTTTTCCGGAACTCATTTGTGTATATCTGAAGCTTGTTTTGTGGATACAGACACGTTTACGAATCATTTAATTATTACCACCCCCGAAAAATAGCAAAGAAATTCATACTTTCATTTCTTTCACAAATATACGCCAAAACTGCCTACTTTTGTGTATTCATTTGTCGTTGCAAATTTGACTAATTGGTACAGTGATACTAAACTTTATTACCTTGTATCTTCTTTTCTAAGTGCACTAAATTACATTCATTGTAGCACGTAAAGAACAAACTGTTTTAAATCACCAAAATATACGAGCAAACTGTTTAAATTATTCTATCCAAAATCGGAAAACTAAAAGCACTGTTTAACGCATTGAATCAATTCAAAAATCTAAGAGAGAGAAACTCATATCAACCTGGGTATATATAGTGGTTAGCCCGTCTGTCGGTTTTGTCCTCAAAACGGCCAGTTTCTAGAATTTCGTATACTATGTTCCCATCTCGCCCGCCTGTGCGTCGTTTCTTATTAAATTTGCACTCGCACCAGTTAAATCTCAGAAATTTCGACACGGCTCGCAACGTCTGGAAATAACTAATTAATTTTTATACAGAAATGTTATTTTTACCTCTCAAGTTTGCCTCTTATTTTCAACCAATCGCAACCCAGTGACGTTGCTCCACTCACGCCTTTTACTATATGTGTCTCGGTCTTGCGCATATTATCTGTCTCTATCTACCCTGTTCTTATTGGTGCAAATTGATATTCTTTATTATCGATTATTTCAGTCCATGTGGACTGTGAAATAACCCACCTTATTAGCATTTCCCGTAAATATAAAGCTACGGTTTCTCCAGCATTCTCTGTAACCATTTGTTATCTGCAAATTTACGCAGAATGAGCCTTTTAAAAATACGCAGGTGTTCAAACATAATACTTCTAAATAACACTTCTACGATTTGAATATTATTGGGTTATTACAAGCTTTTATAGATATTATATGTTACTAATGGTTCAATTAACTCCAATTAAAATAATACCCTTTAATTTTTAGTGACTCCTAATCAAATATCAAATATTATCTGTACATTTTGTTTAATACCGGTTACTTAAAATTGAGTTAATTAATATAAATTTTGCACGTAATTTCCATTTGTTTCTTTACTCGGAATAATTAAATTACACGTAGAGCATTTTAATACTGCTTCCTTTTTTATAGCAAGCGTCTTGTAAATAATTTAACTCCCTTATTTTTAATGAAACGAATGAATTTTTATGCTTCACGGTTTTAATAACGCGTACCTTTTCCCAAAGCTTCTACACGGTGATTAAAATTATTTGATGTGATTATTTAATTTTCTACCCTGGTCTAAATATGAGTAATATATATATATATATATATATACAGGGTGTTTTTTTTAAATGGGAGGTCACCTGTATATGGAAGACCAATGGTACAAGGAAGCTGAAAATTTGCACTAGGAGATTATTGAATGTGCCCTATACGTCTAAAATAGTTTCAATACGTTAGTACTTCCGGTTATACCGGAAGTCGGTATTACTATCGTTATTTTAAACAAAACACCCTGTATATTTATGCATTTTCGAATTTCTTGTCGAATTTTATGTGAACTTTTATAACACAACTATACCTCTATCTAATGCCGTTTTCGAGATATTTTGACTTTTAGTAGATTTTTGACATTTGCACGCAGTCACATAAATTGGAATAACTAGAAAGTAAACGAACTTACAAAATTGTTTTTTTGCAATCATATTAATAATACTTGATATTATTTGTACGTGCAAAGAAAATCTGATTGCAATGTACAGGGTGCTAGAAAATTCATTTTATAATTTGACTAGTAAAATGTCAAATATTTCGTTTTTTTTTTAAATGGAACCTACCATATTTTGTTATATTAATCGATTCTATGGAAAAAAATACCTTAGGTATGTAATTACAACCATCCATTTATTGTAAGCCGTTTTTGAGTTATTTGCATTAAAAGAGAAAATGCACTAGTTCAGTAACATAACATTTGCTACTATCAAGCAGCTATTGTCCGATACATTAACAAAAGAATAATTGGTTATTTTTACGAAACGTCAAATGTAAATAATTCTACGCAGGTTGCAATTCCTGTACTCTAGTTATTTGTAATGGCTAATCGAAACCTTACAAATCACGATTATCTCGAAATGATAATTATTTATGGCGAATGCAACAGAATTTTCAAAACTACTTGCGATGTCTTTCATCAAAAATTTACTAAAAGTCAAAATATCTCGAAAACGGCCTTAGATAGAGGTATGGTTGTGTTATAAAAGTTCACATAAAATTCGACAAGGAATTCGAAAATGCATAAATATACAAGGTGTTTTAGTTAAAATAATGATAGTAATACCGACTTCCGGTATAACCGGAAGTGCTAACGTAACGAAACTATTTTAGACGTGTAGGGCACATTTGATAACCTCCTAGTGCAAATTTTTAGCTTATTTCTATCATTGGTCTTCCATATACAGGTGACCCCCTACTTAAAAAAACACCCTGTATATATATATATATATATATATATATATATATATATATATATATATATTACTCAAATTTAGACCAGGGTAGAAAATTAATGAACAAAATCAAATAATTTTAATCACCAGGTATAAAGAAACAAATAGAAAGTACGTGCAAAATTTATATTAATTAATTCAATTTTTAAGTAACAGGTATTAAACAAAGTGTACAAATAATAATTAATATTTAATTAGTATTCGCTAAAAATTAAAGGGTAGAAGTCAATGCCATTCATTATTATTTTAATTGGAGTTAATTGAACGATTATTAAGGTATAATATGCATAAAAGCTTTTAAAAACCCAATAATACCAAATATGAGACGCGTTGCTAGCATACGAATCTATCAAGAGGATTAAAATACGTGGAATATCCAAATCGTAGAAGTATTACGATTGAACACCTGCGTATTTTTAAAAGTCAATTTCAGTTTAATTTGTTTGGATAAACATGAAAATTCTGCGTATATTGCAAACGGTCGGATAAACCGTAGCTTATATTAACGGGAAGGTTAGTTGAGCGGTTATTTAACTCAAATAAGAATCCACGTGGATTGAAATAACCGATAGTAAAGAATATCGATTTGTACCACTCAGACCAGGGTAGAAAGAGACGGATAAAATGCGCAAAGCAGAGACACGGATAATAAAAGGCGTGATTTGAGCAACGTCACTAGGTTTGCGATTGGTTGAAATAAGTTGCAGATATGAGAGGTGAAAACAACAATTTCTAGATAAAATTAATTAGTTATTCGCAGACGCGTGGCGAGACGTGTGAAAATTTCTTAGATTTTCAACTGGCGCGAGTGCAAATTTTGTAGAATCGCGTGCCGAGCCGTCGAAAGGGAACATAAAATGCGAAATTCTAAAAATTGTCCCTTGAGGGACAAATCCGACGTGCAAGCGGATTATTATATAAAGCCGTGCTAATATGAGTTTCGCTCTCTTAGATTTTCGATTTTTATTCAATACTTTAAACAGTTTGGCTCATAGATTTTTGATTTTCTTGAATACTTTAAAACAGTTTGCTCTTTATTTTTTGATGTTATACGATACTGCAAGCAGAATACGTGCTACGATACAAGTTATTATGCATTAGTGCATTTAGAAAAGATAGATAAGTATGCAGCTTTGTATAGCGTAAACGAATTATGAATTGCTTTGCTAATTTCGGGAGTGAGTAATCACGTGTTATTCGTAAACGTGATTGGATCCACAAAACAAGATTTAGATATACATAGATGAGTTCCTGAGAAGTCCTGAAACAATTTAGACGAATGGTTGTGTAAGAAAAATTTTAAAAGCGGTCAGAATCTGAAGCCGTAAACATAAACCAGCTGGAATGGTGGAATGAGCAAGTCCGATGTACATTGAAGCCACGAGTGCAGTAACTTTCAGGTAAATTATGCATTTTGTTCGATCTTAGATGTTTTGGTGTGTGTTGAATATTTTTATAATTTGTTTGATAAAAAAATGGACAGTAGTAAATTTGTATAAACAACAAATTTTTAGTTTTAAGGTAAAATTTTCTTGTATAAGTAGAAAGGAGTATTTATCAGGTTTATGTTTTTGATTATGATGAAAATTTGGGTCTGTCTTTGAGCTCAATTAGACTAACCTGTTTAATTAACGTAAAGGGGTGGGAGATGCTCCCTTTTATTCAGACTCAGGTCTGCAAATATTGTTTATTTAATTAGTATGCATCCTACAAGGACTTTAGTTCTGGATGCAAATTAAAATAATGACAAATTTGAACGTGAAATTTCTGATGCTAAAATTTATGCTGAAATTTAATTTTGAAATTTTAATGTATTATGAATATTGATGTAAATAGATTTAACGTTGATGTTTGTGGTATGAATATTTTTTTTTGAATGAGGATGAAAGTTATCTAGCGGAGCAGCCGAGGCGGAAAGAGTAATGAGGCGATTATCAGAAGAGATTCAACAGGGCAAGACTCACAGCAAATCTAGGTGCCCAGTTCGAGAGGCTCGAATATTTTTTTTTTACTCTGGTGAGGCTTTTTGCAGGTATCGCAGCATCTTGACGCCAAATCTGTGGGGCTCGAATGATCAGCAGAAAGTACCAGTTCCCGTGACCAAAGGCACATTTCACAAAATCTTGACGGCCCAACGCTGGGGCTCGATTTGAAAACCTTAGTTCACGAATAATGGTGAGGTACCACAGAATCTTGGCGCCCAACGTGGGGCTCGATATACTTTTTTTGGGTATTAGGTCAAATTAAAATCACTAACTCAATCCATTTATTTTATCACTTCAAACGTTTCAACCCTAATTGCGGGTCTTTTTCAATGACATCGTTCTAAAAACATTACATTAAAAGTTTAAAAACTTAGCAGTTATCATCCCACCTTTTGAATGGAAACATACAACATTCAAAGGTGGGATGATAACTTTAAGTTAAACTTTAATGTAATGTTTGGAACTATGTCATTAAAAGACCCGCAGTGGGTGGCTGTGATAAATAAATGGATTGAGTTATGTTTAATTGAATTTCTCTGAAAATATATTTATATATTTTGAAGGTCAAAGTGAAAATATATATATATATATATATATATATATATATATATATATATATATAGATCTGATGATATGATAACGCTCTACGTCGATGTAATTATATTCTCAGTCTCCTTCTGATCACCACCGCTCTGTGTATTTTAATATCCTAAAATTCAAATATGCCACTTCACAGGTTAATCAGTTGTACTGTATGACAAAAATGAGCCCCTGAATCAAATAACAATAAATTTTAAACTGTTTATCTTCAAAAATTAAAGCTCCCTTTCCTTAAAGTGAGCAAAAGTACATTGTACTCTACTGGAAATTTCTCGGAACGTTCAAGATTTTCCCCTTTTTACGAAATTTTCACGTATAAAATAAATTTTTGATGACTCCTTAAATAAAATATTCAAGTATAAAATATGAGCAATGTTCAAAAATAATATAAAGAGAATATAATGCCTTATGCTAGATAGTTCTGACCAGTGGTTTTCCTTGTGTGTGTTTCTGCTGCGTGCTGTGGATCAGTACCCCAACATTACATTCAGTTGAGTTGCTCCATTCAATTTATTTAGTCTTCAAGTTTTACCCCGTTTAATCAATAATCTAGTATTTTCTTAATCTCCCCTAAATTTTTGTAATGTCACTTAGATTTTTGTAATGTCTCTTCGATTTTTCGTAATGTCATTTAGGTTTTGTGATCTCACTTAGAGTTTCGTACTGTCACTTAGATTTTTGTAATGTCACTTAGTTTCATACTGTCACTTAGATTTCGTGCTGTCACTTAAAGCCATTTTCCAGAAAACAGCAACTTGTCTCATATATTTTCACTATAACTTATTTTAAAATTTTTATAACACCACTTTTCACAAAAAATTGATAATTTTATTTGAATATTTACTCGACGCGTAAATTCTTGAGTTGAGTGATGAAGCTTGTGCTTGGTTCAAACTAAGACTGTCTGCTTATCAAATTCGCGCGTTATATAGTCTACGCCCCATCTAAAAATTCATTGGTTATCTGAACTGTTGTTCAAAGTTTACGACCAACCATCGGTTGTTTTGGATATTTTGGGCTTTTTCAGGTTTATCTCTGATAATAACTTGTCGGAACGATTTCTTGATCACGTAGGTACCAGTGAATTTCTAGTTTGTATTTATTTTATACCGTCTGTTTTGATATTGTTACAAGAATTTCTAATTCGCCTTGGCACCTAATTTCATTTATAGCTTTTTCCAAGATTGCATGTGGGTTTCTTCAGCCCAAAAATGATCGTTGTGGAAGTTTTGGATGGCGTTTTTGGAAAATTGACTTTATCGGTGAATAAAATTTCAGTGTCAAATAATGCATTTTCATATAGTTTTTGAAAAGACCATTGGCAAAAGTTCATCCGTAATGGAAAGTCGCGAGGGAGTAGAGCCTGAACGCTTTAGATATGATAGGGATATAGTAAAAAGTCATGGAGAATTTTTCAAACAATCATATGTGAGATATTCAAATTGTTCCCAATTTTCATGTGCTTAATCCGAGATCTTCCTCAACTGAATTCAAAACCGTTTCCTCAATTTCTGCTGTTCTTCTGTTGTATTTCTTTTAAATGATTGTCTTGTTCAAAACTTCCGTTTTCGCACTACCTTCTTGAAAATGTTCGTGCATTCGGAATATTTCTATTTGGAAAGCGGTCTTTATACAGCCGCCTGGCTTCCGATGCATTACGATCAACAAGCCCATACATGTAATGCATGTATGTAAACTCTGAATTTGTAAATCAAACCATGTTATTTTAATAATATTGTTAATTTTAATAACTTAAATACATTTTATGCGAAAATCGTACATCAAACGAAAAAAATCAAAAGATCACAGTTGCACAGAAAGGAATGAGGATTTCAAAAATAATTTTTACTTCAAGAAAAGGTATTGACGTATCAGTTTTCTTTTTAAAATGATTCAAGTGCAAATCCCGCGCGAACGCCAGTGCCAGAATAAAAAATTATGTTGTACAGTAGAAAATGCCTTTTGATGCATAGAAGATGCGTACTACGTGTTAGAAAAAACCTAAGGTCATACCAAAGTTATAATAAAAAAAAAATTTTCTGGAACTTTAAACACGTTTAGGATAAACGTTCATATTACGCTTTTTCTCAAAATGGACTCAAAAATAACCTCCTTAAATATTAGCATGTTATTAACAAACACTCTATATATCGAAGTAGATTGACTCCAAGTATATTAGGAGTAAGGAGTGTCCCAGTCCCGCTCAAAAACACCTACTAGTTTCATAAAATTCAATATTTTTAAAAATTCTTCCGCCATATTAGATCCGCCATTTTGAATTTTGAAAATCTAATTTCAGATTCGTTACCCGCGGCCCCAAAAACACCTAGATAACATGTTTGAGGCAAATTCATCAATATTTAAAAAGTGTGTTTGCTACATAAAATCCGCCATGTTTTTTGGGGTTATGACAAAAACTTGATGCGATGGGGTAAAATGGACTTCGAATTAGGTCTCAGCGACCCCTAAAAACATACAGTAAACTGTCAGATTAGGAAGAAAATGTTTTTTGTGGCTGTGTTCTATAATGTAGGCTAAGTAAAGATTTGGCATTAGAGTTGATTAGAACCGGTATTGAATATCTACTCACTCACAATTAGCTTGTACATTAAGAGCAAATAACTTGTATTTAAGCTTAAAACTAATATTTACATTGTATATAAATCTTATGATTTTGATTATTAGACACCTTTTTTAAAAAATAAGAACTTTCAACACCGCATAATTAATGTTAAATGCTTTGTCGACTACTTAACATACACAATGGAATGTTCTGAATAATTGAATACCGTTTGTGAATGTATTATAGAAATTCCCAGACACAACTGTATGCTTAACAATCTATTTTTAACAGTTATACAAAATGATATTATTTTATCACATACCGTATATCGTTGAAGTATCTTCGGGTCCAATTCTGCTTTCAAATAGCATCCCGTACACAAGAACCGATATGCTTCTTACAAAATAATGAAAATCGAAACACAGTAATATAATTATTGCAACGATCATTAAAATCGTAATCCAATTAAAATCAAAAGTAAACATTTTTGATGTGGCACAAAATTGTTTGTATAATACCTGTTGATCGTCCTCTGAACCTTCGGTTACACAGCACGGGTCAATAAATGGTTTATACAAAGTCAAAGTCCGCTCTACTCCGTAATAAGAGGGGATAACTGCTTACGACAATGGACAGAGGAATCTTGAACCTACGGCTGATTAATTCACTGTATATTACGAATTCGGTTATATCGTATAAACGGTAAAGTGTGTAGTTTCCAAGTCAAGAATTCCTCTTTTATGAAACTCGTTTACCTGTAAGACATCAACATCCGCGCTATAAATTAATTATTTTACTGATATTCACTAAATTACTACTACACTGCCTAACGTATCTGATCTGATACAACATATTAAATTTTAAAATCTAGCGCACATGAAAACTTCAAGTACCGGGAGTCCATCGTATCTTATCATATACAACCTTTTTTTAACGGTAGATAAAAGTTATATTCGCATACTTTTAAACATGCAATATTAGGTTTGTGTCGGTTTGTGGTAGTACGCGAGTTAAGGTTCGTGGCTGAGAGCGGTCTTTTTTAAAAAACCACTTTCAACTTCTTAACAAATTTATTTATATTTATACAGAGTTGACTTGGAATTTTGACAAATTAGTTTAAATTTTACTCTAAATCGAAATACATTAATTAATTGTAAAAATGAGTAGTCTAACGAACTGCAAGGTTAAAGCTGAACGATGGATTGACTGTCGTCGACTGGGGCTCCCGGGCCTTTTACAATATCCCTACCCCCTCACATGGCTGTGGGAACTTGCAGATCTCATGTCTGCTTACACTTAACTCTATTCATTAATACATTGTTGCGATTTTAATTCTAAGTAATCTTGGTACGTGACTGTCTGCGACCGTCTGTGACCTGACATCTGCAGTGTCACTTATCGTCTGTGCTACAAAGTAGCGCTTCCGTTCCCATGAACGTTAATAAACTGTATGAATAGTCCTTCATTTACAATGTTGCACTTCACTTAGCGCATTTCTTAATATTTCTAATAATTTCCTAATTCATTCTATTTCTTTATGTATAATTTAATTGAGGGATACATAACTCCTCCCGACGTACATTAAAAATTAAGGGTTTTTCGTTTCTTGATTTTTAATTTAATAAATTCATTTAATCTCATTTCTTAAAACTCATACTTTCTAATGGTACATTTGTTTCTTTGGTTGCCTTAAATCTAAAACTGTTTCCTTTATTTTTATAGCTAATATACATTTTGTAAATTACATAAATGATCAATAAAATAATCAAAATAATTAATACAATTGTCCATACACTAATGTTATCGTAGTGCACTTTGGGCGTTTTGAGTTCGTTTAGGTGTTTTTTGTAATCTTCCATGAGTTTCATGGCGTGGTTGAGGTTGTCTAACTCTAGGTGTTCAAGTTGCATGGGTTTTTGAAGTATTTCTTCTTCCTCGTCTTGCGTTATCTTGATTTGTAGTTCGGGTAGGTTTGCTAATTTCTTGGTTTGTACTGGATCTTGGTAGACTAATTATTTCGTTTTTCAATTTTAAATAACAATTTTCCTTAAGGGTAATTAATTTACTTCCGGTTAATGCTAAGTTGCTTTCGTCTTGATTACAATAGATTGTTGCTATTACTTCTGTGGGAAGAATGGCTATCCATTTATTTTCGGTTACTTTCTGGATTTTCATACTGGTGATTTGTACAAGTTTGGCTTCACAATTTTCGTAATGATTTGAAAACTTTAGTAGTGGTACTTCGCAAGGACTGTCTTCTTGAATGGTTGTCGTTGTCAATGATTGGCATAAGTATTGATTAAGTGTGACTTCATCACATTTTTCGTTCGTATAACCTTATCTTAGTTCATTTAAGGATAGGAATTTGGTTTTGGGTATAATAACTTGGTATGTGCTAGTCATTTTCATTGGAATGCAAATAAATGATAATAACTATAATTGTTAATCTCTACTATTGGGATTTCTATCAAAAATGTTATATCGTTATTTTTCACATAGCCTTAACTATAGCTATTTTTTCAAATATTAAAATGTTTGATTCTACTACATCAAAAGGTAATTTATTGTTGGTTATAAATGATCTAATTCTTAATAGTTCTCTTAATAAATCAATTGGTTCTATAATACTGGAATGTAGGGTATTTAGTTTTGCAAATGTTACTGTGTTTTCTAACGTGGTTAGAATTTGTTGGATTAAGGTAAGGGTGTATATCGTGTTAAATCTGATTAAATCTCGCATGCCTAATATGGTAGTTTGCATGTTATTTTCAAGGGTTTGTATTCGATTGGCTATACTATTTTGGTTTTTAACTAATTTTCTTAGTGTTTCGTTAAATTTTATAATGGTTGATTGCGTCAATGATATTTGATTACTAATTATGGTTTTGATGTCGTTCTGGTTTTCGATTAATTGTTGTATTGCGTTGTCATAACGTTCTGCGTCTTGATTGTCTAAGTTGCCTGTTATTGTTTTTATTATGTTTCCTAATCCGTTGATTAGTCCTCTTTTTCGTCTCGCCGTTTGTTTTGTGGGTATTAGTCGATTAAATTTGTCTTCTATATTTCTCAAAATACTTTCTATTATGCTGTCATAGTTCATCATTTCGATTGCGTATTCTTTTCTGGATTTTGTTGTGTCCATTGATTGTTTTAATCGGTAATAATTATTTTTGATTATTTGAAATTCTTGCTGTAGTTCCGTTAAGTCGAATTTTTGTGCAAAAGTCCAATAGTCTATGGTATTCTGCATACTGCCTAATTTTAGTGGTAGTAAACCGGGATAATTTTTTGTGTTTTCAATTGTTATTTCGGTGTCCGTTCTACCTGGGTGGAGGTTGACGGTAAGGGTGATGATTGTCCATCTGAAAGTACAGGGTGCCTTAAATTTTTCAAGAGGATATATTTTGTTATCTTGCCGTTGCCTACTACGGCTACGTTTTTGTCGGATATTCTTTTAATTTTAAAGGGGCCTAAATTTCTAGGTGCCGTTTTGTGTCTATTGCTTTGGAAATTTTTCTCGTACACGGTTTGTCCTATTGAAAATTTATTTAGGACTGTGTTTTTATTACAGGTCGCGGTAATGCGTTCTTTGTCGTTATCTAACTTATCCTTTACTTTGTCATAAGTTATTTTTCGTTTTTCTTTATGATCTTTGGCGTATTGCTGATCAATTTCTTTGTTATAATGTATGTTATAGGGATTGCGTGAATCTGAATGTCCTAGGGTTAATTCTATTGGTGTAAAATTGGTTGATGAATGAATTGTGTTGTTATAAGCGATTAATGCGTATGACATCAAATTAGTTATGTGTTCCTTCTTGTAGGTTATTCTCAATAATCGGATTTGTTCTAGTAAAGTTGAATGTAGTCTCTCGATTAGTCCGTTGGATTCAGGGTGGTTTTCAGTTATAAAATGAATTTTTATTTTGTGTAATTCCAAAGTGTTTTGTATGGTTTCATTTTTAAACTCGCTGCCGTTATCCAACGTTATTGTTTCCGGCGTTCCATAAAATGTGAAATAATGTAGAAATTCTTGAGTCACACCTATACTATTTTTAGAGGTGATTGGTATTGCTTGGTCTACTTTTGTAAATGCGTCTACGATTGTTAAGTAACTTTGTGCTTTTACTACTAGAGTATCTGCATGTAATTTTTGAAAGGGTTTGTCAGGTGTCTTAGTCAACATTAAGAGTATCTTTGGGGGTTTCCTGTCATATTTTGCTTTGTCACATAGTTCACATTGGTTGATAAAATCTGCAGTTAGTTCCTTCATGTCTTTAAAGTAATAACGTCTAATGATTTGTTTTAGGGTTTCATTAATTCTACGATAGTTGGTTTTTCCTTCGTGTTGGTTTCTGATCACATCATTTATTTCGTCAGGGTCGTCTAATGTTATTTGAATTTGGTATATCTTTTTGTTATCTACTTTCGTATATTTTACAGGGTTGGGGTTGGTTAAAACTTCGGTGATTATAAACTAATTGGGTTTCATATCGCTGGCTTCATTTAAAATTTTAATCGTGGTTTTCGGCTCGTCATTTTGTGTTGAATGTATGGTGGCCATTTCGTCTGGATCTTCTCTAATTTCTGTTTCGTCTACGTTTCCTATCACTGATTTTCTTTCTAGTGCGTTAAGCTGTATTCTACTTAAAGCGTCTGCGTTATTATTGTAAATTCCCTTCTTGTATATGATCTCGTAGTCATATTCTTCCAATCGGATCATCCATCGTTGTAATTTCGAATTAGGTTCCTTGAGTTTGCATAGCCATACTAATGGTCTATGATCGGTGTATATATATAAAATTTCCGTCCGTATAGGTAGGGTTTAAAATACTTTGTTGCCTAAATTATGGCTAACAATTCTTTCTCTATCGTACTTTATCTTTGCTCGGCTTCGTTGAGGATTCTGGATGCGTAACTGATGGGTTTATCATTGTCTACTGTTCCTTGGCTTAATACTGCGCCTAATGCTACATTTGATGCGTCTGTTGTTAATACGAATGGTTTCGAAAAATCGGGCTATTCTAATACGGGATGATTCGTTAATATGCTTTTAATTTTATCTACGGCTTTAATGAATTCTGGAGTATGTACAATTTTGTTTCCTTTCTTCAAACATTTTGTCAGGGGCTTGGTTGTTTGAGCATAACCTTTAATAAATTTGCGGTAGTAACCACTAAGTCCTAAAAATCCTTTTATTTCTTTATTCGTTTTTGGTATGGGGTAATTTAATACAGCGTTTGTTTTATCGGGATTCGGCATGACTCCTTGGGGTGTTATTATATGACCTAAAAAGGCTACTTCTTTCTGTAAAAATTCGCTCTTATCCAATTGTACTTTAAATTGTGCTTTTCTTAATCTTTCGAACACTTCTCTTAATCTTTCTATATGCTCTACTAATGATGTTGAATGCACTATGATATCGTCTAGGTACACAAGGCATTTTTCGTTGTGTATCCCTCGTAGTATGTTATTCATTACTCTTTGAAAAGTTGCGGGTGCGTTCTTTAGTCCAAATGGCATCCTTTTATATTCGTAATGTCCTCTAGGTGTGCTAACGGCTGTTTTTGTGTATCCTTTTCTTCCGTTTCTACTTGATGATATCCTGATGCTAGATCTAATGTCGAAAAATATTGGCACTTGCCTAATTTATATAAAATTTCAGTTATATTTGGTAGCGGATATTTATCGTCTACCGTTTTTTCATTAAATTTTCTGTAATCTATTACCATTCTATATTTTCGTTTTCCTGATGCGTCCAGTTTTTTTGGTACTATTAATACGGTGCTGCTCCATGGTGAATTGGAGTGTTGTATAATATCTTGGTCTAATAGATCGGCTACTTGTTTGTCGGCTTCTTCCTGGCTTACTTGAGGTAGTCGGTATGCTTTTGTGAATATAGGTTTGTTGTCTGTTAGTTCAATGTTATGCTTGGCTGTATTTGTAAATGCTAGGGGTATTCCTTCGCAATGGAATATTTCGCGGTATTCGAAACATACATTTTTAATTGCTCTTTGTTCTTCGTGATTAATGTCGGTGTTAAAGCGGATATTACTTAAATTTTCTCTTAACATTTCGTCGTTTTCTACGGGGTTATAATTTTCGTTTAAATTTTCGTCTATTTCCATCTCGTTAAAATTTAATTCTTCTACGTTAATTGGGTTTGTCAAAGATAGTTCTACGGGGTAGTCATTAAAATTTAAAATTGTTGTTGTGGCATAATTATCCTTTATTTGTACTAATGCGGTTGGGGTCTCTACTCCTTGTTGAAAAATTATGTGATTTATTATTCCTACTTTGTTATTTGAATTTATTGGATTTTTATCTTTTTTTCTGTTCGGGGTTCTATTGTGTATTTTTCTTCAATTTGGGTATTTTGAAATTTAATGGGGATTCGTCCATATTTGGTTCTTAGTAAACGGTTCTTTATGTCGATGTTGGCTCTTAATTTTCTTAGAAGGTCCATTCCTAATAGTCCGTCATATTTGTCACTGAATTCGAATATGCAGAATTTTTGCTTCATTTTTACGTTAAATGTTTTAGGTAAGGGTATGTTTGCTTCAAATTGGTGTAGGGTTGTTTAATGGGCGGTTTTAATTTTAAACGGTTCTCGTTCTACATAGTTTAATTAATGTTTCTCTACGGTTCGCGGGCTAATTAATGTTTTTGAAGAACCGGTATCGATTAGTAGTTTGAATTCAGCATGGGGTATTTCTATATAGGGTAGTACAAGGTAATTCATATTATTTAAGTTTATTACGTTTGGTCGTTTATAAATCGGTCTATCTGAAAATTAGAGCACGCGTTTTATTCGTCGTTCTCCTCATAAGTTTCGTATGATTCTTCGCGTTCATAATTGTTGGATTGGTTTTGTTCATTGTCTGTATTTGGTCGGGTGTAATTATTCTGGTCGTCTTCATATTCCTCTATTTCTTGATGAAATAGTTCTTCTGATGTGAAAGTGCGTTTCTGGTTAGGGTTCGGTCAAATATGTGTTATTTTTGTGTTGGGTCTGGTGTTACCAGATGAGGTATCCATTGGTATGGGTTTATAATAGTTATTGAGATTATTATTATTTGTCATTGGTGAGTTTCTAATAGGATTCGCGTTGAATGCTGGTCTTTGCTAATTTATATTTTGGTGAAATCTTGGTTGAAATGCGGACTTCGTAAAATTTGGGTTGAATGTTGGTTTTGGGAAATGTTTATACTGGTTATTAAAGTTTGAGTTATTAAACTGTGGATTATTGGTTCGCGTTTGGTTTGTTTATGTATTGAATGGGGTGAATTTTTGTTGTGGATTTGTTTGTCTCGCGGGTTGTATGGTTTTTATTGGTGTACAACCTTTATTCGCGTTGGGGTTGTATAGTCTGTTTTTGTAGTACATCACTTTTTCTTCCTCGATTATCATGTTCATAGCTTCTTCTAAGTCTTGGGGATGTTGACATGTTGTCATCTCGACTGGCAATTAACGTTAGGCCCTTTCGGTTAGTTTACTGATTATAAAACGTAGGAGTAAAACGTTACTTTCGTTGTCACCGGGCTTATAAATGTTTTCAAAAATATTTCACAGGCTGTTATAAAATTACTGAGAAGACATTGGTCTCCGTTAAAATTTGGAATCATCTCCAAGTAGATTTTTATATTACCACTCGTTTTGGCTGGGGGAGTGTTCTAATAATTAATTTTTTGTTTGACTTTGATTATTTTCAGATTTTGTAAAAATTTGGATTTATTTTGTAGTTTGTATCGTTATTCCTCGCTTGGATTTATTAACTTTCCGTTTAGATTGCGTTGGGTTACTTGCTATTTTTAGCTTGGGGCGTTTCGAATTATTTAAAGAATTGCGTCGCTTATTTTGTATTTAATTGCACGGTGTTGTAGTTATTTTATGGGTTTTACGCTGGGTATTGTTTTGGTTACGTTTATTTTTAATTTGCTGATGTTAATTTTGTTGTAGGTTTGATTTCTGAAGTTTGAATGCGACTGAGTGATTTTTGTGGTGATTTATCTTACTTTGCTTGCTTTACGTCAGTTAAAGTTTTTCTATTTTTAACTATGTCGATTTAATTCTGTCTGTAATAACTATCTCTTCCCGTGGGTTTATGTAATTTATAAAGTGTCTGCGATGCTTTTCGTTTTATTACAATGCTGTAATCTACTGTAGAATGTTGCCAGTTAATTGGTAGCGTCAGTGTCTCTGTTGCAAGGTTATTTTTAATTATACTGTAGGTGTTAATCAGTAGATGTTGTGATTTAATACAATTTATACGTTATTTGGTCTTTCCTGAAAGCTTTTGCTTGATTAGATTGCGTTTTTTATATAATTAATTCTTTCGTCTTGAAATAGTTACTTATACAATGTCGTGTTTGGGAATAAAATTTATATTCTGTTAATTGCTGCAGTTTTTAATTATTATTTTCAAGTCTGAATAAGGTTGCAATAAGCGTTTTTTCGTACCGTAATTATTTATAGTTTATTATGTTGATTTATAATTAAACGTGTTTAAGATGAGATTTTATAAAAGTTTCCGGTCGTAATTTTATCATGCTTTAATTTACAAATGCTTGAATCTTTTATTCTGAAAAGATTTCGTGTGGTTATATTTAGGTTTCGCGATGCGTTTTGAATAGCTTTGTGAAGTTTAGGATGGTATTGTTTCGCAGTTATTCGTTGCGTTTAAGGTGAATGATTTTATTCACTTTTAATGATGAGATTTTTGCATTCGAATTCGCGCTTTGTTAATTCTCGTACTGAAGATGTGGTTTAATATTAGACTGCAAGTTGTTTCTATTTACGGAATACGATGAGTTTACGCCTGGATAACTTATTTCGTTATTTTGTTGCGTTATTATAAGATTTTGGTTTTAATTTTGTAATTTTAATTTTCCAGTTTATTTCCGGGGTATTGCGTTAGTTAATACCGGGTTGTTGAATTAGAAATTCGTTTTTGTTTTGTTTCTAAAAAAATTTCTTGCGCCAGTTAAAATCGTAAATATGGTCTCAGGTGCGCTTAAAAATGCAACTTTTTGATTTTCTCAAGTTTTTATATACAAAGAAAAATTTGTTTTCAAAAATAGCTTGAAGATAATCCCTTGCAATAGCTCAGTGGATTATTTTCATTAAATTGCATAAAGTAATGGTATCAATATTCAATATACATATATAAATCATAAACTAGCAAATATCAAATATGTTTGTAAAATAAAAATAAAATTCAATTGGTTTAAAGGAAAATAAACTTACACTAATTGTTTTGTTGCTTTCATGGAGTCTATCTCCACGTCGGTTTTTGGATTTGTTGAATTTGAACGATTTTGTATCGCCTTCAACTTCTGTTTGTTTGCTGGGTTTGAACGATTCTTGTTTCGCCTCAAACTCCTGTTTTGGTTCTGCCAAATTCGGAATTGAAATTCCAGGCTACCAGTTCTTCGATTTTAGATTTCCTAGTACCCTTTTGGCATCCGTTACAACTGCGCCAGTTAAGGTTCGTGGCTGGGAGCGGTCCTTTTTAAAAAACCATTTCCAACTTCTTAACAAATTTGTTTATATTTATACAGAGTTGACTTGGAATTTTGACAAATTAGTTTAAATTTTACTCTAAGTCGAAATACATTAATTAATTGTAAAAATGAGTAATCTAACAAACTGCAAGGTTAAAGCTGAACGATGGATTGACTGTTGTCGACTGGGGCTCCCGAGCCTTCTATAATATCCCTACCCCCTCACATGGCTGTGGGAACTTGCAGATCTCATGCCTACTTACATTCATTAATACATTGTTGCGATCTTAATTCTAAGTAATCTTGGTATGTGACCGTCTGCGACCGCCTGTAACCTGACATCTGCAGTGTCACTTATCGTCTGTGCTACAAAGTAGCGCTTCCGTTCTCATGAGCGTTAATAAACTGTATGAATAGTCCTTTATTTACAATGTTGCACTTCACTTGGCGCATTTCTTAATATTTCTAATAATTTCCTAATTCATTCTATTTCTTTATGTATAATTCAATTGGGGGATACATAACTCGCGTAGCATACTGTATTTATAAAATTTTCGGAAATATGTGAAAAAATTAGTGTTTTTGTCTTTGCACAATTGATAAAGGTAAGTTAATAATTATAATCTAATAGTGTGCCTGTTTTATAACAATTTCATTAGTTTATGGTATGTTTTGAAGTGATGTATCTAATTATATACATTGGACCTATAAAAAATGAATGCTGCATATCTACTATATATACCTATATAATGTATAAAATCAAATTTAATTTTGTCATTGAGACAATAATACTACTTTGCCTAAATGATAGCGAGACATCTAAATGAGATGCTGTGCGGACATTGTTACAGGCGGAAAAGCTACTAAGTATGTATTTTCCAGTAAAATTATAAAATGGGGGCGGCCTGTAAAACAAAAATTAAGGGGGGGGGGTCACCGGCACTAGCTAGCGGAAGGTCGTGGATCATATAGAGGGTTAAAATTTTGCAGAAAGGGTTAAATTAATTTATAATATACTAAAAAAGATTTGGCACTTACCTTTCATAAAATATTGTGGCTTAATGACATTTGCCAAGGGCGCCAGACAAGTCGAGAATGTCCAAATGTTCGTACAAAACCTTGAGAGACTTGTCATCCCAAGGAGGACAATTGTTCCTTTTAATCAATTCCTCACTTTTTACTATTTATAAAAAAAATAAGAAAAACTATTGACTTAATCAACGGCAAACAAAACTATTTAATTCACAGAGCAAGAAACGTGAACCTCTTACATTCATTGATTTTAAGTTAGAAATTTAAGTGAATAGGTGACTATGGAATTTATGAAAATTTTGAATACATAAGTAGTTCTCAAACACTTGTATATGAAGGAAAACTTATATTACAAATCTTACACTAAATTAATCCTACGGTTTATGGCCAAAACGTCTTAACAAATAAATTAACTAAAAATTGGACATGCTACTTAACTATAAAAAAACTTACTTACTAAAAATTATCCATTGTTTGACGATTTGTCTTCCAACGTAGAACAGTTCTTAAATTGGGGAAGAGAATCTCGCTTGTTACTTCTGTTTGTAATTTTTAAAGAATTGACTGGCACACGAACCCTGCAGGATCTTGACAATATCACTTACTTGTGCGTCACACGTCTACAAGCTTTTTAATAGTTACCTTGTATCACTATAAATCCGCGAACATATGGGCATAACCCTCGCGAATTGGAAAAGTAATCAGTCCTTTCCAATTTTTAATATCGTGATACTAAGTGAAATATTATATCTGTGATGCCGGAGAACGCTACCCGCGAACTACGTTTCTTTCTACTTCTTGACCACGGACAGCCCCATTGGAAAAAACTCTTCTGTTGGCTAAAGCCTTAAGTTATATAGACTAATTCCTACCCTAATTATTATGTACGTCTTTTTCTGTTATCCAATGACTGAACAGAACCTCCCACAAAACAAGATTTCAGAAACCAAATCCAACCCCTTTTTAGATGAGAGTCACGGAAGCAATTATTTTCCCAAGGGTTTAAATTATATTGTACCTTCTACGAATTTCTTAATTATTGAAATGTGGAACCTACCTATGGCGACAGTAGTCTGCCATTAACAAAAGACCGGCTAACCTACTTGAGCCGAAATGGATTTTAAATACAATGGATGTCTCCAGACTACTTAAAATTACTTGTAATATTTGAACAAATCAAATTGGAAATAGTTTTTGCTATTTATAATGTTTCGTTTTCTATAACCCGCTGTCAATCAACAAAAGTATTAAGAAGGTTAAGCTTTTCAAACTGAAAATTGCTTTCCTTTATTTACGCTAAAAGGTACTATTACATTTTAATTTTATCAGATTCGTCAATCTGTAACCGACCTAAACTTTAAGAGGTTTATTGTATTTGATTTACGAGGGTAGAGCTTTAAATGATGAAAGCTGCTGTAATTTACAATAGTTTAGCCTGAAGCTATTTGTAACCCTGGTCTTTTATTATAAGGGAGCCTGACTGAAATATGAAGCAACTTATTGTGGAATTTTGTCTATAAGTTATGCAAGTTACTGAATTTTAATTAATTGATTTGTTTATTCGTTAACATTACAAAATAATGTTACAACATATATTTTTACATTCCCCATATACGTAGTGCAGTAAGGAATGTATTGTTTTCGGTCAAAATTTCATATGGTCAAATTTCAGTAGATAAGCAGGTTTTGCGACCATTTCTACAATGATGTTTGCGTGTGTGTGTGTTTGTGTGTGTTTGTGTGTGTGCGTGTGTGTGAGTGCGTGTGTGCGTGCGTGTGTGTGTGCGTGCGTGCGTGTGTGTGTGTGACCAACTAAAACTCGCAGACGGTTTAGCCGATTTTATTGATTCTTTTTTTTATTGTTTATTTTCAGACTGAAGCTATGTCGCGTGACATGAAAAGAGCACTTAGTGAAAAAGAATTAGAAGAGATAGTTTCACGTCTTTGGGAGAGCGAGGATGACCTGGACAATTCAGATGATGTAGAAGATGGACTATTTGACATAGAATCTATGACAATTCTTTTTGACGACCCGGAAACAGAAATTTTAGTGAATAATGATCCCGTTTATGACGGAGAAGAAGAAATACAAAGAGAAGACGTCCAAGAAGAAATACAAAGAACAAATAATTTAAAAGAAAAAGCATCTGACGCTCGATGGTTTCATAAACATCTAAATTTGAATGAAGAAAATTTGAAGTTTTTGGGAGATGACAATCTACCCCAAGAATTCTTGAATATGGATTCTCCTTACAGTTTTTTCCAATATTTTTTTGGAAACAATGTGATGGATAGAATTGTATACGAATCAAATCTTTATTCTATGCAGAAAGATATAAGCAAACAGGCCCTTTTAACATCTGAAGATATCAAGAAATATTTGGGTATTTGTGTTTATGTCACTAGTATATCTACCTAATATTAGAGCATAATGGTCCAATAATCTAGGTTATTCTCAAATACAAAATATCATGGAGCGATTCGAATTTGAAAGAATTCGCAAATTTATACATTTTGCTGACAATAATTTCATGCCTGACAATAACAATCCCACGTTTGACAAATTGTAAATACTCCCTGTATGTTTGTTTTGGTTTGTTTAGCATTTTTCTTAATCTTCTTTAGGAATTAAACCACTCATAGTTTTTAAAATCATCTTTATTTACGTTTCGATCCATGATCTAGGATCATTGTCAAAATAATAAAAACTTGAAGTTTGACATTTATGACTTAAATTGACTTTGATTTATTGATGTTCGAAATATTTGGTTTGAGTACACTAGACAAAAGTTGTTAAAGTTTAAAAGAATAATTGCTTCAATTTGTGGTGCAGCCTGGGACTGACCTTTTTAGGTAGCCAATACCCTTAACGTGAAATCAGCTGATTAATTTTTATTAGTGAATTTTATATAAATTCAATAACTTGAGGATTGGATGTTACATTCCAAATACACTTTTAAATTTGTGAGTCAATTCCCGCCATTATTTTTCAAATAAACTTGTTAAATTTTCACCATCCCGGACAGTTGCGTCGGCGCAAAAGAATGCGCAGACGCGGAGGGATGGCGCAAGTGCGCGGTGTGTGACACGATATGATTAGACAACGAGACGTCGAACGGTGAAGTTTGCTTGAGTCTTTTTTTGTCTTTTCTCTTTTAGAATGTAGGTTTTTTCCTTATCTTGCCTTATCGTTCCTTACCTGGTTATTCCTTCGCCCTGCCTACGAACGAAGAAGAAGGAAGACGATAAATTTGGTTTCAACGAGGGCATGACGTAACCCACATCAAACAACACCCAAACGAGATATCCTGAGATTAGTATGGCCCCTGCGCAAGGATGACACGCAAAATCGTGAAGCGTTCTACATTTTTAAGTGAGTACTTTTTATCTTTTTAAGGTGCAACTTGTATCATTGTAAACGCATTTGGTATGTGATACAATTTGACACGCAATTATGTCATAATATCATTGTGCAATATTGTGTACGTGAATCGTATCAGTGTTGCCAACTGTAGAAGTGGCGCTGAACACGCGGCGCCGGGGTTATAACATGGAAAACGTTTTTTAACATGTTTCTATTTATACAATTGGGAGGTTTAATTTATTTTAATTTAATTCCCAAAGAAGATTAAGAAAAATTTGACAAATTGTATAAATTACGCCCAATTATTGACGAGCTGAATGCAAAATTTGGTTCTGTACCATTAAAACAGTGCCTAGCTGTCGATGAGCAATTATGTGCTACGAAAGCCCGACACCATTTAAAGCAATATATGCCAGCAATACCTCATAAATGGGGTTATAAATTCTTTTTATTATGTGATAGTGACGGATTTGCATACAAATTTGAAATATACATATACCGGCAAGGAAAATAATTCAAGTTTCCGAACAGCAGATGAACCGGATTTAAGGGCTTCTGCAAATACTATTGTACGTTTTTGCAGAATTGTTCCAAAAAATAAAAGATATAGAATGTATTTTGATAATTTCTATACTTCACTCCCATTAGTAGTGTATCTTGCACAGAATGGTATTCATAGCTTGGGTACAGTTCGCTGACCAAGGCTACCAAATTGCAAGTTACCCAAAGAAAATGAAATAAAGAAGAAAGCAATAGGAACGTCATTTGAAAATGTGACAGACATTGAAAGAGTTGAGATGTCGGCAGTCTTGTGGAAGGACAACAAGGTTGTCACATTGTTATCGTCCTTTGCAGAAAATTACCGACGTCTAATGTTTCAAGATATGACGGCAAACAAAATGTATAGCTAATGTTGAATGCCCTTATGTTATTACTCAATGTAATAAGCATATGGGTGGCGTGGATCTTCTTGACAGCATAATTGGTCGCTATAAAATTCAAATACGATCCAAAAATGGTATATTCGGTTATTCTACCCTAGATATGGCACTTATCAACAGTTGGCTACTCTACAAACGAGTAAAAAAGTTAAAAAACCAAATAGCGATTCGCCTAGCTGACTTTCGAGCCGAGGTTGCCTATTTTTTATGCCACTTCAATATAAAAAATAACGCGAACAAAAGAGGTAGACCATCTACCTCCTCTGTCCATAATTTAATTCAGGAAAAAAAGGAAAGGTCTGCTACAACTGCGTATATATCTCCTGTTGATGTCAGGCCCGATGCAACTGCGCACTGGCCAATTCATGACGAAAAGCGTCAAAGATGCAAAATGCCTATATGTACCTCATTTTCCTGGATAAAATGTGGTAAATGCGGTGTACATTTATGTTTAAACAAAAACAACAACTGCTTTATGACATTCCTTACATAAAATATATTATTAATAATTTTGTTGCACTAAGCCCAATGTATCTAATTAGATACATCTAATTTTTTCAAAATATATATTCAAAAAACAACAAAGGATTTTTTTATTATTTTTTCCATTGCTAGTCTCATGTAATAAGTTTGAAAAAAAAATTATTTTCTTAATTTTGAAAATTGGGCAGTGTAGGATTAAAAAATACAAAAATTATCTATTCGCATCAGTGACGTAACTTCAATTTAACGGCAATCCTTCTTGATAGGACTTTTCTTGGAGACATCGAGCGTATTAGAAAATCGGAAAATTAAATAGTTATTATTTTAAACAGGGTATCAAAAAACGCTATTCCCAAAATAAAACTGTAAATTCTCCAACCCACTTCATTTCGATTTAAGATAAATATAGTTTTTCAAACATGCTTGCTAAGGAAGTTAGAGGTCTTAAACACGTAAGCACCGAGAAAGATTTTAAAAATGAGTCGTGTTTCTCAGACATCAGATGTTGTAACGGTTTTTATTATTACGAGAACGTGCTTTGAGATCGTCCTAAGAGAGAAAATAGAATAACAATTCTGGCCTCACGATGCGAGTGCAGCTATTACAGTTTTCAAAAAATTTGAAGTTTTATTGTTGAAGCTGTTGTGACGGCTCTAAATTTTTAATGAACACCTTTAAAATAATAGTGCCCGTGAGACACGGTAATTCGGAACTTCTAAGGGGCCTAAAATTTTTATGCGTACAAGATGGAACGATAAAAATTGTTGTGCCAACGGCTAATTTGGCTATTACCACAAGGGGCCTAAATTTCTAGGTGCCGTTTTGTGTCTATTGCTTTGGAAATTTTTCTCGTACACGGTTTGTCCTATTGAAAATTTATTTAGGACTGTGTTTTTATTACAGGTCGCGGTAATGCGTTCTTTGTCGTTATCTAACTTATCCTTTACTTTGTCATAAGTTATTTTTCGTTTTTCTTTATGATCTTTGGCGTATTGTTGATCAATTTCTTTGTTATAATGTATGTTATAGGGATTGCGTGAATCTGAATGTCCTAGGGTTAATTCTATTGGTGTAAAATTGGTTGATGAATGAATTGTGTTGTTATAAGCGATTAATGCGTATGACATCAAATTAGTTATGTGTTCCTTCTTGTAGGTTATTCTCAATAATCGGATTTGTTCTAGTAAAGTTGAATGTAGTCTCTCGATTAGTCCGTTGGATTCAGGGTGGTTTTCAGTTATAAAATGAATTTTTATTTTGTGTAATTCCAAAGTGTTTTGTATGGTTTCATTTTAAACTCGCTGCCGTTATCCAACGTTATTGTTTCAGGCGTTCCATAAAATGTGAAATAATGTAGAAATTCTTGAGTCACACCTATACTATTTTTAGAGGTGATTGGTATTGCTTGGTCTACTTTTGTAAATGCGTCTACGATTGTTAAGTAACTTTGTGCTTTTACTACTAGAGTATCTGCATGTAATTTTGAAAGGGTTTGTCAGGTGTCTTAGTCAACATTAAGAGTATCTTTGGGGGTTTCCTGTCATATTTTGCTTTGTCACATAGTTCACATTGGTTGATAAAATCTGCAGTTAGTTCCTTCATGTCTTTAAAGTAATAACGTCTAATGATTTGTTTTAGGGTTTCATTAATTCTACGATAGTTGGTTTTTCCTTCGTGTTGGTTTCTGATCACATCATTTATTTCGTCAGGGTCGTCTAATGTTATTTGAATTTGGTATATCTTTTTGTTATCTACTTTCGTATATTTTACAGGGTTGGGGTTGGTTAAAACTTCGGTGATTATAAACTAATTGGGTTTCATATCGCTGGCTTCATTTAAAATTTTAATCGTGGTTTTCGGCTCGTCATTTTGTGTTGAATGTATGGTGGCCATTTCGTCTGGATCTTCTCTAATTTCTGTTTCGTCTACGTTTCCTATCACTGATTTTCTTTCTAGTGCGTTAAGCTGTATTCTACTTAAAGCGTCTGCGTTATTATTGTAAATTCCCTTCTTGTATATGATCTCGTAGTCATATTCTTCCAATCGGATCATCCATCGTTGTAATTTCGAATTAGGTTCCTTGAGTTTGCATAGCCATACTAATGGTCTATGATCGGTGTATATATATAAAATTTCCGTCCGTATAGGTAGGGTTTAAAATACTTTGTTGCCTAAATTATGGCTAACAATTCTTTCTCTATCGTACTTTATCTTTGCTCGGCTTCGTTGAGGATTCTGGATGCGTAACTGATGGGTTTATCATTGTCTACTGTTCCTTGGCTTAATACTGCGCCTAATGCTACATTTGATGCGTCTGTTGTTAATACGAATGGTTTCGAAAAATCGGGCTATTCTAATACGGGATGATTCGTTAATATGCTTTTAATTTTATCTACGGCTTTAATGAATTCTGGAGTATGTACAATTTTGTTTCCTTTCTTCAAACATTTTGTCAGGGGCTTGGTTGTTTGAGCATAACCTTTAATAAATTTGCGGTAGTAACCACTAAGTCCTAAAAATCCTTTTATTTCTTTATTCGTTTTTGGTATGGGGTTATTTAATACAGCGTTTGTTTTATCGGGATTCGGCATGACTCCTTGGGGTGTTATTATATGACCTAAAAGGCTACTTCTTTCTGTAAAATTCGCTCTTATCCAATTGTACTTTAAATTGTGCTTTTCTTAATCTTTCGAACACTTCTCTTAATCTTTCTATATGCTCTACTAATGATGTTGAATGCACTATGATATCGTCTAGGTACACAAGGCATTTTCGTTGTGTATCCCTCGTAGTATGTTATTCATTACTCTTTGAAAAGTTGCGGGTGCGTTCTTTAGTCCAAATGGCATCCTTTTATATTCGTAATGTCCTCTAGGTGTGCTAACGGCTGTTTTTTGTGTATCCTTTTCTTCCGTTTCTACTTGATGATATCCTGATGCTAGATCTAATGTCGAAAAATATTGGCACTTGCCTAATTTATCTAAAATTTCAGTTATATTTGGTAGCGGATATTTATCGTCTACCGTTTTTTCATTAAATTTTCTGTAATCTATTACCATTCTATATTTTCGTTTTCCTGATGCGTCCAGTTTTTTTGGTACTATTAATACGGGGCTGCTCCATGGTGAATTGGAGTGTTGTATAATATCTTGGTCTAATAGATCGGCTACTTGTTTGTCGGCTTCTTCCTGGCTTACTTGAGGTAGTCGGTATGCTTTTGTGAATATAGGTTTGTTGTCTGTTAGTTCAATGTGCAAGATGTGTTGCAGAAATAAATATCTGCTTGAAAACAATATCTGCATCTTCGTGCTGCTTTACAAGACTAGCTATAACAATTTTTGCGTGTTCAAGAGCTGCTGCTAAATCTAAAGATTGTTTTTGAAGAAACACAGACAATGGGAGGGTCAAGTTAAATATCTTGTCACATACAAGTAGGCTAATTAAGAAGTCACTTTTCTCAACAGCCGCCAATAAAGTTGAGGCTGTAGAGATATTCTCCACGATTTTTTAGAAATTTCTTCCGAACTGACGCAAATGGGTTTGAACAGCTCAACAAATGTAATGACACTGTCATGTCTTTCAATGAATCTGGTTTCATATAGACGGAGAAGTCTTATTTTTCTGCTGTCTGGAGCATATACTCAAATAGCATTTTGAAGAGTTTTGTTCGCATTAGGCTGATTTCTAAAAAAGTTAGTTAATTAATTGACAGCACTAATACAGTTTCTAACCGAGGGAACTGTCATGGTATTTGATAGTGCAAGATTTAATCGGTGGCTAGCACAATAAGCATATCTTACATTTGGATACATATGTCTAATTTTTGATTGAACACCAGAAATGTGTTCCGACATATTGGCGTAACGAACACAGATGGATAGTTGTTCTCTGCTTGAGATATCTATTGTTTCGTCGGAAAGCAGACTGAAACAACTAGCTTTATTTATTTTAAAAACACTTTCTTCAATAATTACATTCGAACATATTTGAATAATCTCATTCTGTATTTCAGGGATGAAATAGGTAACGCTTCTATGGCTGTTAATAATGTTTTCTTAAATCTTCATCACCAGAATTTGTCCTAAATCGCAGAAGTGCTCGAAATCTTCCATCCCTTCTCTCAGGTTTATCCAGTGAAAGAGATCCACTGTCGTAATCACCCCTGAGAAGTAATTCTTGTTGTGCACAAAATAAAATTGTTTCAATAATGGGTTTGATGACTGCTCTATTTTCAGCTTTTTTTCTGGCCCGTTGAGAGTTTATTTCTGACATAATGTCCTGGCATTTTCCAGAATAAACTTTTAAAGAAATTGTCTGCCAGAATGACACATTTTTGTGGTAGTTTTTTTAGAATGTTTCTTTAGCCTTCTTCCAATCCCTGAATTCACTTGTTACTAGTTTCCCTGGAACTTCATGATCCCTTTTCCTACACCTTCTTGATAAAACAAATAGCAAGACTTGCAATATACGCAAGCTTTTTTTTTAGAGTACGCAAGAAAATGAAATCCGGTTTCGTGATCTGTTATCCATTTCTCTTGAAATCTTCTTTTTTGATTTGTTCCTTCAGTCATAAAAAAGGTATAAGATTTTCTAGGGAGCAATATAGAAGTAAGGTTGTTTTGTTTAAAGTTATCATCCAAAACATCTCTCTTTGCGTCCCCAATATCAAACAGATCTGCTTGCCATACCTGAAGTGCTATAGAGGTACTCGTAGAAACATTCAATGTATCATTATCACTGTTTCTAGGCGCTACAGCATTGCTTGGATTTGGTGACTCTGTAAAATATTTAAATGAAATTAGTTACTAAGTAGGGATTTTAATTTATAGGTACTAAAGTACTTACCGTCATGATTACCCTTAACATTATCTTGTCTCGGTTTTTTAAAAAATGAAACGATACTTGATTGGCATTTCATTGTTATACTAATTTTAACAAATACTAAATTTTACGTGTAGTTTAATCAATTTAATGACGATTGACCAACAGTAACTAGATACTATGTCGATGACGACGGAGCGAGACAACGCAACCTACATACAAAAACTTGATTTGGTTATTCAGAAATGTTTAGAAAATAATAAGTATGCGAATACTGAATACGAAAACAACGTGTAACAGTATACTAAGGGTTTGATCAGGTATAGTATAGACAAAGAAGTTTCAGTGAATCTTCAGCCAAGCGCTGTGCATTTACTGAAAAGCTTTCGAGTTTGTTAAAATATCCTTATTAATTTTTTCGCATTAGTCATATTAAAAATGTAAAATTTTTCCGAACTCAAATTTTAAAATACCAATTAGATTAAGAGTAGAGATTTGTAGTTAGCTCAATAAAGAATATGTCAATGTAGTGCAATGTAAGAAGATGCAGTTTGTGCTGGATTCGACTGCCGAGCGGCGAGCAACCGTTCACAATATTTCTCAGAGTTAAGTTTTTAAACTAAAAATACTATCGTATGCTAAATATTACAACCCTTCTATTGTACTTTTTCCTATGTAGTTAGACGAAACCCATCGTACAGGAAGCAGTTACGAAATTTTAATTAGAGGTAGGTAATTTGCTATCACAAATCACAATCGTAAATTTTACGATATACTACTAATTATTGTATTAAAGTATATAATGTTTTGTTACTGCTTTTTATATGATCTGCTGCAGGCTGCAGTTGCAATTGCTTTGTAATTTGTACAATCTTCAAATAAACGTTAGCTATTTCAGATAAAAATGGATGATAAGTCACCGGGGAAACAAACTGAATTAAGTGCATAAAGCAATATTGATGGAGCATATTTATCAAGTTATGAACAAGTGATAGAATTTTCTATTTTCACAAAAGCAAAACTTTTGATGATAATAATCGTTTTTATTAAGTCGTAAAACCACATTAGTGTTCTAGGTTTAAGGGTGTATGTTGCGGGGGCCATCGACATGGGTCCTAGGTTTTCGGGGGCTTCAGCCCCTCAAGCCCCTCCTCTGGCTACGTGCCTGGGGTGGTGACAACTTTTGCTCCGGCTTAGTCAGGGTAGATCAGAAAATGTACTGCACAGATTATATTAATAAGGGTTAGTATTGAATCAGAGCCTGGACATGGAATGCCAAGGCGCCAGGAACTGATAACAATTAAGGAGCGTATGAAACCTAAAGTCCTAGTTCCAACAGACTTCGAAGGAACCCCCTTCCAGATCATAAATATAAAACACGCAACTTCACAAAATAACTATCTTTAATATCGCATCGGAACACAAAAACAATTAATAACAAAAATTCCAAATACCAGTTGAATTTCAATATTACATCAATTATGATTAACACAAGAATAGAAAATACAAAATTAGTAAATATTACTGTAAGGAACCCCGCAGTGCATATCAGGGAAGAAGAACTTTTAATTTCTCACTCACTTTAAAGTTATTTATTACTCACGTACTCATATACCCTTGGCCAAGAAAGCATGTAGTAGTACGTACCATGCACCATAAATTAAGTGCTAGGTGTTCTAACCTCAATTTCAAATAAGCACCTCGTGGGAGCAATCTCTAACAATAGTGTAAATATTAGATACCTTAACGTACTGTTGAAATATTTCACAATTATCATAATGAATCACCCTAGGCAGTAAAGAGGGTGCCTAGAAATATACTAAATGTTGATTTTTAAATATTAAATTTTGTATATAGTATTACAGAATTTTGAATGAAGTAGATGTACTTCTTATGAACAGCAATAGCTCAAATTAGTAATATTAAGTACTAGTAAAGGAAAATAATAAAACCGCAATGGCACCAAATAAGCACAAACACTAACAACGAACAATAAATACATGGAATAATCTTACTCAATGATTAGCTTCTGTACGTAGTTATCTCACATCAAAGGTCGTCGAAGTCCTAGGCTGCTGGAATGGTAACCCAGAGTAACGACAGCTGGTCGGCAACGCCAATAAATGATAAATAATAAAGTTGATAGTGCGACAACGTTCTTGAGATAAAGGAGACAGGAGTATAACCAGAATGAAGAGCATACGTATAACGCACAATGAGACGGCGTAGGGAGGAAAAAGTAGAAGAACCCTAAAATTTAATATTAGAAATTAATTAATTAATTACCACGTAAGTGGGTCAATTAAATGTGCACTAACTGATTTAGAGATAACAGGACGTTACAATATTTAGATTTCAATAACGAACATCTGCACCTATGAAAATTAAAATAATAAAATTTAATCTATTTTAATTCATACCAATTATGAACGATGCTGATGAATTTAAATCCACTACAAGTGAAAATCGAAGCTTGCAAAAGGTATTCTAGAACCATAAAACCAAAATTGCCAAACTCCAATAATTATTTGTCGGTTCTACCTAAATCCGTAATCAATACGTTTATATCGGCAGAATCCAACTTTCACAAACAACGATCGAAATAAGAATGCCTCTTATCCACAAGGACAAAAGCAAAGTACAGCTTATTATCATATTTGTAATTTCAAATGCAGATAAGTAACGTAAATTTGAGTATACGGCAATAACTTGTAATTATGAAGGTTAACACAAATGAAGCGCAAAGGTAATACGATATAGATAGCAGGACAATGCTATCAGCAGACAATTGAATTTAGAAATATTATATAATTAGAATGCTGACACAGAAGTGTCGACCGGAAGGTTACAGTTTGCTCATGAATGACCAATAAATCTTACTTGAATTTTTTAATAATAAAAGAGTTATGCAAAAATGGATTCTATTCAATTAAATTCACTTGATTTGTTTTAACATAATCTGTTTCAACTAAAATGTTTATAGAACAGAAAATTAGTATGGTTTTGTATTCAAAATACATAAAGATTTCTAAATTGAATATTTCTGAATAAATTTACTAAAAAGTTTGAGCTCTCTCAATAATTCATATTACATATATTAATCTTTAGCCATCTGTAGTACTACGTTGACTTCACAATTAAATTTAATGATTTAAGTTCTCATAAAATTGCATCTTTCAACTTAGAGTTAGTTTTACTTAATATGTATAAAAAGAATTATCACGTTGTTTAAGAATCGAATTACATAACCTCAAAATTGCTAAATATATTTTTAAATTAGAGTAAAATAACATGTGATATTTAAATTGGATAATTAGATATTTTTGACATCATATGTCAATAACAACTTTTTCAGTGTAGTTAACGCTATCTGTTTGTGAAATAATTACGATAAGCAAATTGCATAGCCATCTTTAAAAATTTTGCAAGGTTTCAAATTTATAACGGAATCTTTCTTTTACTAAATAATTTTTAAGTTACTTAAATCAAGGTAAAGCTTCAACCTTCTATCTTTCGTAAAACTTGTAAATAATTATAAATGTGATTAAAGACTAAGTATCACTCACGTGTCGAAGTACGGTACGACCAAAAGAAATTGAACTATGACATCAGATGTGGGATATTCCATAACCATCTGCGATGCACAAACAGGAAACACATGATTACGAATGAATTTATTGCTGGAACTATGAGAAATCTTCTGAACAAAACATTATTTAACCAAACCAATTCCTCTTTAAGTACATCCTATAAATTTCTTGTATTTCGAATCTCAAACTAAATTTTCTTTTCAGCATTATATGCGACAATTACGATATTAACGACATCCGTGATATTAACTATATCCATAATATTACTTCCATGATTTTAACTGTATCCATATTATTACTTACTTCCTTGATATAAACTGTATCCATACTATTACCTACTTCCATGATATTACATGTTTTAATGATGAGGGAACCTATAATTCTTCGGCCAGCAGGAATCGATTGAGCCGCTACAGTTGGAACACAAAATGAAATCTGCACACTACAACTGCCAAGAACCACATTCCGACACGAAGGTTAAAACAATTCTATCTTCTTGCGGACCGTATTACAGCCATGTGCCTGTCTAACATCTTGACTTTCTATGCCGCTGATAGCAGCTTACCTGTTCAGACGCTGATAGAAAAGTGACACGAAATGACAACTTGACGAAGCTTATTGTAGGAACTTAGACCTATAAAGCGGAGGAGCGCATATGCTATTGTAAATTTTATGAATTATTTTCAGTGATCAAAATGTATAAATTATATTTTAATTTTATTGCAATATTATTTTAGATTAATAAGCAAAGCGTAACCGCGTAAAAAAAAACCTTATAATGTAAAAATAAACTAACAAAAATTCATAATTTTTATTAATCGTCTTATTAAGTACCTAGACGTAACCGAAAGGGGCGTAGAAATGTATTAGGTTAAGAAACGCACGGGTCGGAGAGAAAAAGAAAGGACGATTAAAGTGAGGACCCGCACGAATCACAATTACAAAACAAAGAAAAAAAATAGAACCAAAGAAACCACGCTAACTACCAAACGCGGAGTGTAGGGGGATTCATATAAATACCAAAAAGCATATCGTCAACGATTTTTTATTAACAACAAGAATAAATAAAGGATTCTATACAAACAAGCAAAAGAAATAAATTAAGAGTTACTATTAAAAAAAAACATTTATTTTATACGGACAATTTAGTAATTTAGATTTGAAGTGCGCATTTCGTATTTTACATAAAAAACTAATCAGTAAAGATCATAAACGTGTGAGGGCTTTCGACAAACTTTTTTAAAAACGTATATAACACATGTTGAAAAATAAACTAATCAGTCAAGAAAATAAAACTTGTGCGTTCTTTTGACAAGCATGTTTAAAAATGGTACATCGCATCTGTAAAACGATTCTAATATTGATTAGCAGCAACAAACAATAGACCTACAGTTTCAAGTTTCTTGTCACGTAACTACACCAAACGCCGATAAAGAACAATCCCTTGATATACACAAAAAAAGAAAACAAGTCATGTACCTGCACGTGTCGGGATACTTAGCTTGCACACAATCGGAAGTGAATCAGCACAGCATTGCTACGGTAGTCGGGATCCATTTACCCTGTTACCATAATGGCACCAGCAATCTACAGGTAAAAGCAGTTGGTCTGTGGCATAGAATAGTCGGGCCTACATAAAATAAATTTGGCCCATAGCTAAGAGCTAAAAAGAGAATCTTATTAGGATGGGTAAGCGCGGAAGGACTTACCGATGTGCCCAAGATAACCACTACTTGTCGAACAAAAAAAACGTGCATCGCTCTTGAAGTACTAGGACGAGTAATGTAGATAGATAGATAAATTAATTTGTTGTTGTGGACTATACCTAGGCCAGAGTAATGTAGAAAAATACCTCAAAGCACGAGCTGCAGAATTAAATTAAAATTCGTTTAATAACTAGAATTCTAAATTCAATCCCCGCGTTATCAGCCATACAAATGTGATTAGAAACACGACACAAGCTTTATCAGTGAAGTATGATTCACCATTACAATGAGTCTTTAGGTTGGAGTAGTATAGGAAGTAATTATGCTCTATCGGAATATGTATCAAGTCGACGGATACTTAAAACAAGGTACCGACTATGTAACTTATAGCGGAAACTTTCCAATTCGCAGCAAATGGATTTAAATGAAATTATAATAAAGCGTACTTATTGTCGGACGGTTTAATATACAGGGTGTTGTTTGAGTATTGAAAGCAGAATCTTTGTAAATGAAAAATGACATAAAAGAGTACGGTTTAATACAGTCGGAAGACGAACGTAACAGTCTTGCAAATTGCTTTTAAAAAATAGCGGAACCTAAGGACGTAGATAGAATTATTAACCGTGCGGACCACAGCGGTTCCTGTAGCGGTCCTCCCAGAGTATCGGACAGAGAGCAGGTAGTAGCATAGTTTGACGAGTGCGTTGTAATATTTGCTCAACTGACATATCAATATAACTGATAAAACGAAGAAAATTTTACAATTTGTTACGGCAACTTTCTGAAATAGACGATTCTGCATTAAATTACAACGACCCCCATTGTTCAATATTCAAATATTAAAACCGTCCTGTATAAATGCTTCTCAGTACGTGAAATAAATTCTATAACCGTTTAGCATTTGCTTCTTCTAAACCCTTGCAATGTAGCCTACCTGGTCGTGGCAACGAATCTGTACTCCAACCTACCTGCGGACGAACGAACGCCCTCCTCTCTTGGGGATACCTGGCTGTGATCGAGTGATCTAGTGGCTGTGGGTAGTGACACCTACGTTGTATGACCGTAACATAACCCAAAATATACACAATGAGCTGGCGTTTAGACGGGAATGTTTGAAATAAAACTACAATAGATGTCGATCTTACTTTAATTATTATATGATAACCTCAAAATTAGGTTACCAGCAATTATATATGAATTACAAAACCAAACAGTGCCGGACTCCCTGGGTTAACGCTGAGGAAAGAGTATCGGCAGATAAAACCTCAACAACCCTGCGCTTCTAACTGCATAAGTACGCTTCTCCAAGCATGGGGCGGCGAACAAGCACCCTGTACACTTTTAATATTACGGGATGCCAACTGTTACTCAGACATTCTACATATGAAACTGAAGAAATATTAGTGTAGTCTAGCTAATCTTTTCTAGAAGGTACCAAGAACGGCTGTGGCACTACTACCTGGCTATGGTTGAAGAGAGGTCAAATACCGGGAAAATAAGGACCTTGACTACCAATGTTCAATCCCGTATGGGCATAAAATATTAGTAAATACAACAAAGGCTCAAACATACACGTTTATCATACAAACCACTAACAGTTTCCAGCCCGTTTGGCAATATGGTTCACAATGACTATCATTTGCAAAAACACCACTACAAATACATTGACAAAACAAATAATTATAAATAAACATAAACGTATGCTATGATGATACTAAACAAAGTGTACAAATTGAATCGACCATCTCCTACATAGCCATAATGCAAACGCGTTATTTAACGGGGTCATAGCAGAGGTTCGCTATAAATACATCGTAGCAAGAATACATAAATAATATTAGTTATCGATAGAATTGTAGGTTATAAATATCTAGTCACATCAAGCTAACTTAAGGTTAGATTGTAAAATCAAGACATGAATTATGCAGTTATAAGCGCACAACTAAAAGCTGAGATAAACAATTACATAATCATCACAGGTTATTAGAATATTGAAAACAAATTATAAAATATTTTGGAAGCAAATACATACCAAATTCTACAATACAAGCCCAGATTCAGCCGTTAAATTAACATAAATGCATGTCAACATAATATATTCAATCTAGTAGGCAAACGTTAAAACATTATTCATTATGATTGCATCAGCCATAAACGTGCATTTAAAAATTAAACCCGTCGTGTGTATTAAACCTACAAACAAAAAATATGAATGACAATTTCATCATTAATTCAATTACTATCTTAAAACATAATCAAAATGACATCAAATAAATGCTCAAGGTTTGATGCAATCAGATAACTTAAAAATAGAATATTATTTAAAACATTACCTTTAATAAAAACCGCCAAGTGAAGCTTTCCGACCTTCCATTATGAAACGCTGAAAATCAAGTCTAACCCAAACGCCAGTTCAAATTCTGTCAACGAGATAGACAACCCCCAGTCTCCTTTCGCCCCTGTAACTTTAAATTCTGACGTCATGGAGTGCGTTCGGAAACCTAAAAGTGGTTACCGTGCTGTTCAAAAATACCTTCAAATATTGAAACGTACACTATAACATTTGCAATAATTATCAACCAATGAGAATCGACTTAGTAAATACTACGAATCACTACACCTTCTTCCATAAAATACGTGCTGGTTAGTTTATTATTTCAAATAGTTATTCCTCGAAAGATTAAAGTTTCGTTATATTTGCTATCGTAAAACCACTTCTAAAACCTAGCAGCTCGCCTTAGAAATTCTTCGTAACCGCTACTCGTTATTTTCAAATAGTTATTTGTCGGAAGATTAAATGCTTAAATATGTTTGTATTTGCCCGTGTTCTGTGAAATTCTATTTCGTTATATCGGCACGTGTTTGTTCTTCAAATTTTATGGGTAATAATGTTCCCCCTCATTAAGTTATTCGGGGAATATTTGTAACGTGAATCAATAATCATACAAACCATCCTTTGTTGCCGTATTTATTGCTTAGCCGTATTTCTAGTTGTCTAAATCGCAGGGGCATTTTAAATTGTAGAAATCTAATAGAATTAATTATCGCATTTTTTTTCTTAATTCTAGGAAGGTTTTGCCGTTGTATATATTTTCAATTGCTTTTTCACAATATTCTACACCAATATCGGTGGGAATGGTTTTATATTTTCCGTCTTTGTTTTCAAAGTTGTATAAATACAAGTCCAACTTTGAAAAACTCTTTATTGTTAGACTTGTTTATCGCTCTACTACTGTTATACAACGTCCTGTGAGCGTTGTAAAGTCGCGCTTTTAAAATGCTAGGACAGTATAGTTAAGTTGTTCCAGCCCTCAGTCGCATTTCCTAAGATGGTACCACAAAGAAGATAGCTTGTTACGGTTTCTCGCGTTTCATATTATTGCGCAATCGTTTATTATAACATGATTACGCGGCAATTTGTATCAAATAACAAACACGTTTAAAAATGATACAATGATCAAATTTACAAATGAAAGCAATGTACTCACTTAAATCGCACCTTACCGCCAAATCTCAGGGCCATCTCGTTGTGGGTTACATCACGCCATTGTTGAGTCCAAATTCTATCCGCCCATCCTCTTTTGTTCGTTCGTAGGTAAGACGAGAACAACCAGGTATAGGGACACGAAGATAAGGTAAAAGGGAACTTACATCCTAAAAAAGAGAAAAGACAGACACACGACACAGGTAGCTGTTTTCGGCTTTAGGCCTCGTAGTCTAATGGCGTCGTATCACACCGCGCGCACTTGCGCCATTTGTTCCGCGCAGGCGCGACTCGGGGACGACGGAAATTGACCAGTTTATTTAAAAATATTCGCGGAAATTTATTTACTTATTTAGCAATGTACATTGCCAAATTTGGAATGTAACAAGCTCCAGGTACAATGTATTTTTTGTTTGCTTTATTTTGTGCTACTGTTTTGGCAGATAGGCATTCTGTTGATTAATTCCACAATACATAGCAGACCGTCGTTAACGCAAACTTACTACTTGACCAATTATATATTTATTTGTATAAATTACTGTTTAAAAATTTTAATGCATTTAGAGCGCTTTTCTATTGGTTGCTTTTTACTGTATAAATTAATGTGAACATCCACAACGGATTGTTTTAAATTTTAATGTTAGGAGATGCGTTTCCTACAGAAACTTTTTTACTTACTATATTATTGTATTGTATTGTAAAGTTTCGCTTTCATAATCGACAGGCTACGACATGAGAGCACGCTAGTGCTCACTAATAACCGCTCTAATCCCCACTACTGTAAATTTTGAATATATTCTCACACTTATTTCATACATAGCCCACTATTAAATTGGCATTCTATATAATGCCTAAGAAATGTATATAATATATTTTATATATTCCCTGGTGAGTTTATGAATTTTATATAATATCTAGGAAATCTATACAATGCCGGATTACATGCTTGCCGGTAACATAATAAAAATTTGCGACGTGAAGAGATAATTTGCACAAGTATGCCATAAGTGTTGCATATCTTTAGTGTATTAAACGACAGTCTACCCTTATTCAGTTCGGCAACGCAGTTTAGGATATTATCAGCGACCTCAACTTAATTCAACGAATAATAAAACACGTAGGACAAGAAATGCGATTTGCTGTTAATGAGAGAATCACTACATTTTGCATTATGGTGGATTGTAAAATAAAAGATTACTTACTCCTAAAATCATTAGCCAAATTCTTTATTATACAAAGTTCTTAAACACTAACACATCTATGATTTTTTAATAGTCATCAGCAAGCGAATCAACTATTTATAGAAGTCTAAACAAATCACTTGCCAAACAAAATATTTTGATTTTAGACAACCAACAATACATGGAAACTAATCTCTAATTCATTAAAGCAATTGAATTGCACGATTCTGTCTAATGCAATTTTCAAGGTATCTGAATAACGGTGCGAGCTATGAAGCAACCGAATGAATGCGGATGTTTCCGAAGCACTATGAAATTGAGTTTGAGTGGGACGTTCAAACATGAATTCATTCTGTTGTTAAGTGGGTGCGCAGGTTGTGTTACGATAAAATTAAAGTTTACACGCGGTTTGTTATCAACTTTTTAATATAAGTACTTATAAATGTTATAAATATATTGTTACAAAATCCAGATACGGTTGTAAACAGACTTTAAAAATATGCTTTAGGTTTTAATGTTAATACTGCGTGTCTCCTTTTGTGTAACTGTTCTTTACTTCTTGAAGAGGTAAGTTTATTTTGTGACCTGATTTACTATTTGTTTAGGTTTATGTAACACAAGTAAATAGGAATACAACTTGGTTACTGCTTGATTTGTTTAATAAATAATTTTAAAGTACTAATCAGATTGTACATCAATGTAAAATTCAACACATTTATAAATTTAACTAAAGAGATTACAGCTTTTAACTTGCGTTGCTAACATCCATTTCCCCTATTTAACTAATAGCAAGTGATATGATAACAGTGAACCCGTTTTCCGTACTTAATTATCCTTAAAATGTTATGTTGACATTTACATGTTTTTGTACAAGGTCTTGATAAATATACTTATGTTCTCTTTGGAAACTAATGTTTCTCTATTATGTTAGGACGTGTGGATGAACCAGGAGCGAAACAAAATCTTGTTTTCAAAATTAGATAACCTTTAAGGTTCCCAAAAGCTTGCCGTATACTTGTAGCCTTGAGGTCTACAAATAACTCCGATCATAAATTTATTTGTATTGTCCAATTACAAATTCACAAAAATGGTATTTGTTATTCTACACCTTTATTAAAAATTCAAATAATTTAAAATGAAACGAGTGATATTGCCAACTGTTGAAAAACTTTGTAATTACGCCTCAAGCATTGACGACGTTTTTGGAATTTCAAGTCGTTTAAACAAGCATTATATCAATGATTTTTAGTATAAAAACAACTTAGGTATTTATATAACATTTCATTTATAAAAACTAGATCCAAGAAATGACCGACCATCCGGAGCAACACACGTGCGCCATTACTCGAAATTAGCTCTTCCACTTAACAAATATTTTGTCTGAATACTCACCTTCAATCACAGCGAATGCCATTTTTAGCTTAGGGTCAATCCATTTGAAGTCACCTAGATTGGACAAAATTGGTTGCTCAACATTTTTGATTTTCCTAATTTTTTATTAGTTATCCGCAATACTAGTTGAGTTCAAAACTATGGTAAGAAAAAATTTTCAGGTTCATACTTCTTTTGGCGGCTATTTTAAGTTTGCTTTGCTTCCGAATCGTTTTTCAGTTGAAATCGAGTTTTGCGCAAATATATGGAATTCTGTTAATTTTACCTCTATGAAGACAAAATACAAACCAAAATTATCAGAATGATAGCTCTTGGCTTTACCCCTTCACATTAGTACCTAAGTAGTGAAGAAAAAAATTCACAACTATAAAATGAAAATTTATTTAGTGCTGCAAAATTATTAAGAAAGAAGAAAGACCGACCTTTAATTTTTTGTCTTGTATAGCTCTATTATAGGACTATTCGCTATAGAAGTTTTAAGTTTGAAAACGTTGTCCTTTTTTTATATTATTTTCAAAAATACCCAAAAGGAGAGTAATTTGGCAATATTTAAAGTAGAATATCTCAAAAGGGATTGAATGAAAGATTACAAAATTAATGCAGGCATTACCTCTTTATGATATAAACTGTTATACGTCAGACGAGCGGGCTAGGAAGAAAAGAACGAAACCAGTAACAGAATGTTCGCCCGAATTATGATTATAGAGAAGGGAAAGAAAGACAATGAATGCCACGCTAACACGGCTGAGATTGGCGGGCCTAAAGAACGAAACAAAAAACATAATATAACCCAATTCGTCGTGAAAACAATGATTAGTATGTATGCCCCATATACATACGTACAGAATACTATTCTGTCCAATACTATAAAATACAACACTCAATGAATAACGTAGAGAAAGAAACAAAATAATTATGGGGTTTATTTTAGCAAGCTTATACATATTTATACCCCGTAATACATATTAATAAAAAATGTCACAAATAAATATAAACAAGAATTTTACCTACTTACTTACTACATTGACTATGACGATCGCGACCCCCCAATAGAATCTACTAAACCTAAGAAACAAAATAAAATATTTACAATTTTTCCTTTATGTGCAATCAACAAACCAGCAACAATAGATAATCAAATACTACAACCGATGGATAATTATTAAGTCTGTATACACTTTTGAAACAAATTAACTCAGTTAGCTATCAATATAAAAATAATATCACACAAAATCCTTATTGTAATAATAACAGAACTAAATAAACAAAATGGTTTGCTCATTTTAATATTTATATAATATAAGTAAACCCATGTATCGTAAATACGTAAAATAATCGCTGTCTGTCGCCCCAATAGAATCTACTAAACTTAAGAAACAAAATAAAATATTTACAATTTTTCCTTTAGGCGCAATCAACAAACCAGCAACAATAGATAATCAAATACTGCAGCCGATGGATAATATATTAAGTGTGTATACACTTTCGAAACAAATTAACTCAGTTAGCTATCAATATAACAATAATATCACACAAAATCCTTATTCAAATAATAACAGAATTAAATAAACAAAATGGTTTGCTTATTTTAATATTTATATAATATAAGTAAACCCATGTATCGTAAATGCGTAAAATAATCGCTGTCTGTCGACCATGATAACATTCTTTCACGTAAGCTATAAAGGATTAGTGTTAACAGCAATGTACCCATCGCATCATAACTTAATCTGCGTACAAACGGCAGCCAGACGTAATGTGTGGTAACGACATATGATATGTCTTGGTTAAATCCAAGTAAGCATTGATTCAAAGGATTTAAGAATGTAGGTTAGAATCCGGCCTAAAAATGAGGAGTAAAACCCCACCTGAAAACATTAAAATTTCTATTAAAAAACATCACCCTTTAATTACCTACCGGTCACATAAAAGAAAGCAAGTTTCTCCCATAAAGATTTTGCATCTGCCCGGCGGTTGGGTCATAAAAAAAATCACGCAAACCAACACTCGAAATATAGTAAAATAGTTCAACGAACGTATTATAAAATTGTTTTCTGAAGGAAAACTCATTATGGAATAGCAACAATCTTGAGAATATTTTTAGCATTCAAAGTTAACACAGTGGTTTTTTATGTAGTTACAATTAAACCAGATCATTTAACTAGAATAAATATCTAACACCAAGTATCATAGGCAGCTTGTATAATTGAACAATTTTCTATATGTGAAAGCAAACATTTATTAAAAAAGGGTATCGAGTATAAAATGCAGAAAAAATTTAAAATACAACATGGAAGATAACAAAACATAATAAAAATTTAATATCTGAGACTCAAACCGGTTATAGAGTTATAGTACAACAAAGTAGGCTAAAAATTCTTCCCAAACTATTTATAGTACCTCTTTGTTTTTAACTTTGTCCATGATATCTTCATCATACGTCTGTATCAACACATTTTAAAGGCTTCTATTTTTTACTGTTCGCTTCCTCCACTGTTCGCGTTTCAGAGCCGTACAGTGCGTGCTCCACGTATATGCTAGCAACAATTTTTTCATTATTTTTATATTTGTTGCCTTCGAACACAGCACGACGTTGTGCTAACTTTTTTAATATGTTTTGCACTATTCCCTACTATTGTTTTCTAAAAATATACCCTATTTCGCGAATATTTAGTGGTACGTGAAGAGAAGGTATGTGTGTGACTACTACGCCCAAGATCCTAGGTTCTAATCCCGACACGGTCCGCTTGAAAAATGTTAGACGAGCATTTTTCACAAAAATACATCCTCGTTCGGATAAGAGGTAAAATGGAGGTCACGTGTGTAAAGGTTGTCATGCACGTTAAAGATTGCTACCTTGCTTGGAACAGCAAGGGTTCGGCAAAATTCCAAATTTTCCAGGTAAAAGAACTCGCTTCCTGGTCAATGTAGAGCAATGTGGAGCATTGGAAAATCACATGTAAGGTACGTGAAGAGTGTTAAGCAACCTGATGAGTACCAAGATCTTCCTCCACTAGTTTTCCAATTACTCCTTTCGCGCAGTTAACATTTGTCGAGATTATCGCAAAACCAACAACTAGACGTTTGCGATAATCATCAGGTTTAAATACAATTTTTTTTCATCATTAGGTTTTCCGTTCTGGAACTGGTTACACACATTCTTTTCATTTCTATTCTGAGCTAACCTACACATTTCCTCGAAATTGTTACAGCCTACATCTTCACTGTCTGTGTGTAATAGTATAATCTTGGTCTACCTCTACTTCTCCGCTTCCACTATATCCGGCACTATTCCTTCATGCCTTAGAACGTGTCCTATCATTCTATCTGTCCTATTTTGTACTGTTTTTTACAAACATATTTTTTCTCTGTTATTTCTAAAACCTCTTTTTCTTAGTTCTTAACTTTGTTTGTACATGATATCTTCATCATACATCTGCAGCACCACATTTCAAAGGCTTCTATCTTTTTCCTGTCCGCTTTTTTTTACTGTCCACGTTTCAGAGCCGTAGAGTGCTGTGGTCCACACATATGCTTGCAACAATTTTTTTGTTATTTGTATATTTGTTGTCTTCGAACATAGCAGCTGCTTTTTCTTGTTAGATTCAGCACGGCGTTGTACTAATTTTTTTTTAAATATCTTTTCCACTTTTCCCCTTCTATTGTTTTCTAAAAATATACCCTATTTCATGGATATTCAGTGGTATGTGAAAGGGGTTAAGCAACTTGACGGCTACCAAGATCGCCTAGTACTTAGACATTTGCCGAATAAATAGTTTTCCAATTCCTTCTTTCGCACAGTCAACACTTGTTGAGAATATCGGAAAACTAACACCTATACTTCGTTACGATAATCATCAGGTTTAAATACAATTTTTTTTCATCATTAGGTTTCCGTCCTGGAACTGATTGGACCCGTACTCTGTTGATTTACATTCTGAGCTAATCTACACATTTCCTTGAAATTCCCACAACTTAATCTTTCACTATCTGTGTGCAATAGTTTAATATAGACCCACGTCTACCTCTATTTTCTCATTTCTCTGCTTCTAATATATCCCGCACTATTCCTTCATGCTCTAGAACGTATCCTATCATTCTATCTCACCTATTTTTGACTGTTTTTCTTTTCTTGTTATTTCTAAAACCTCTTTTTCTTAGTTCTTAACTTTGTATGTCCATAAGATCCTCATCATACATCTGTAGCTCACATTTCTTGACTGCTTCTTGTACTGTCCACTTTTCACAGCCGTGCAATGCAGGTCTCCACACATATGCTTTGATGCATCAGTAGTAAATTTTAATCAATAAACCATGATCAACAACAATCAATCAGATGATCGAATGAACCCCGATTTCCTGTTAATACTTTTTATATAGCGCCTGGCATTTTAGATCGTCCGCAGGGAATTGTGGATAATTTTCACACGCTGATATTCCACAAACTGTTATCTCAAGCTTATTATAAATTCGAACGAATTTCTATGTATGCTAATTATAACGTTTCCTGAAACTATCGAGGCAATTTACCTAGATAAAGCGAATTTGTTACATTTTATATTATTGCGAATTTTGTCCCGACTTCATTAGCAAATTTTCTGTAACGTATTTTGAAAATTATCTTTTATACTAAGATACTAGAAATAATTTTATATAGAAGTTAGAATGTAGAAATTTATTTATACGAGATAAATCGAACATAATTTTAATTCGAAGTTGCGTTTTACGGTTTTATATATTTGGCTCTATATATATTGCTGTGACAACGGTCACACGTTGGAGCTCCGCTAAAAGAGTGCTCTGATAACGCCTCGCGTTGGGCGTCGCTAAAAGAATGCTGTGACACGTATGTGAATAGGAACGTCGTTAAAAGAGTGCTTTGACACGGTACAGCAAATTGTAAAATGACTGACTTACCTTGCTTTCTAACTTTTCTTTGCCTGGCTAACTCAACGAAAGTTATAAAATGAAAAAAAAACATAGCAATATCATAAAGCATCTATACATTCAAAAACAATTTTCTCTCAAACAAGACAGTTTATAAAAGAATTCACAGTTCCAGTTTACACAGAAAATAATTAAAATTCTCACTTAATATTTGCTAACAGATACACAAATAGATGATTAATTTACCCTTCCTTTATTCCCACGCTTGTAAGTGTGTTTGGCCAAAAACGCTTAACAGATTTTTTTTATTAAAAGGTCAAACTGTTTTGAACTTTGACCTAAAATTCTTTACATATCATCCGCTTCACAATTACGAAAAATGTGAACTTATTCTAAATTAAAATACAAAATATTGAAATATTATCAATTAACAAACAAGCCTAAAATTTTATAAGTATGTGTATATATTAAAGAGCGCTTATTCAAATTTTCTTTTCATTATTTCAACAGTAGTAAATCCTTCCTGGTTTTATTTTAAATCGACATTCAAATCCCAATTTACAAAATCATCCATATTAGCTTAAATCTCTATTAATTTTCAAAGTGCATCTTCTATTTTTAATTAATTAGCTCTAAGGTAGCGTTTGTATCAAAGAATCTTCAATTATCATGGTATTTTACAAAATAATCATGTTTTACCAAATAACTGCTTTCGATCATTTCATTGTAACTCTGCATATTGTTTTAGCTATATAATCAACGTTACATTTTACTGGTTTTATGAAGGAATCTTGAATTTTACATTGTCAATTGCGTAAACTGAAATGAATTGAATGAAATCTAGTGCCGATTGCTTCTGCTTATATATATTTATATATATAAAATTATCTCCATTCTAGAGTTTTTCTGTTCCGTTTGGAACATAGTACACCGTAATAATGTCACATTTCCTAGAAGGCTACAGTTTTAATGGCCTAATTAGTTTCACACCGCCGCGGTCGATTTGTTTTGCGAGCATCGCAATCGTTGTATATCTTTGTTCAATGCACGAGGTTAATACTTAAGTATGGCTATTAAACCGCGTTTTTATCTATCTTTTTTATTACTTTATTACTTTGCAGTCTGCAATTAGGAATCTGTGTACAACAGAAGTAAAACTTAGATGTATCTGTAAATAAACTCTTATGAAAATAATAAAACATTATTCACCTATACAAATCGCGTTAATAGTTTTATAGCCATTAACAAAACAATAACTCTATTATTTTACAAAGGGAGGGAACATCCACCGACCGGTTTCGGCTCTTTTAAGCCTCTCGTCACAGCGAATTAGTTTCAATAGGGTTGTTGGAAACTAATTCGCTCTGACAAGGCTTAAGAAAGCCGAAACCGGTTAGTGGATGTTTCTTTCCCTTGTGAAATAATAGAGTTATGGTTTTGTTAATGGCTATACAACTATTAGCTTGATTTGTATAAGTGAATAAGCTTTTATTATTTTCATAAGAGTTTATTTACAGATACATCTTAAGTTTACTATATATATATATATATATATATATATATATATATATTACTCATATTTAGACCAGGGTAGAAAATTAAATAATCACATCAAATAATTTTAATCACCGTGTATAAGGAATTTTATTAGATAATACGCTTTATTAAAAAACCGTGGAGAATAAAAATTCATTCGTTTCATTAAAAATAAGAGATTTAAATCATGTACAAGACGCTTTATATCAAAAGAAGCAGTATTAAAAAGCTCTACGTAAAGAAACAAAGAGAAATTACGTGCAAAATTTATATTAATTAACTCTATTTTAAGTAACCGGTATTAAACAAAACGTACAGATAATAATTAATATTTGATTAGGAGTCACTAAAAATTAAAGGGTATTATTTTTAATTGAAGTTAATTGAACCATTAGTAACATATAATATCTATAAAAACTTGTAAAAACCCAATAAAATGCAAATCGTAGAAGGGTATTTAAAATGTTACGTTTGAACACACCTGCGTATTTTTAAAAGGCAATTTCAGTTTAATTTGTTTAGATAAACATGTCGATTCTACGGATATTGGAAACGGTCGGATGCTTTAGCACGAAATACAGAACACCTGCGTATTTTTAAAAAAGCTCATTCAGCGTAAATGTTGCAGATAATTAATGGTTACAAAGAATCTTGGAGAAACCGTGGCTTAATATTCACGGGAAGGCGCGATACGGGGTTATTTAACCCAGATAGTCCACATGGACTGAAATAATCGATAATAAGGAATATCAATTTGCACTAATAAGAACAGGGTAGATAGAGACAGATAATATGCACAAGACCGAGGCACATATAGTAAAAGGCGTGAGTAGAGCAACGTCATAGAGTTGCGATTGGTTGAAAGTAAAAGGCAAAATTTGAGAGGTAAAAATAACATTTCTGTATAAAAGTCAATTAGTTATTTCCAGACGTTGCGTGCCGTGTTGAAATTTCTGAGATTTAACTGGGGCGAGTGCAAAATTCGTAAAAATCGCATGCCGGGCTGCGGAATGGGAACATAGCAGGCGAAATTCTTTAGAATTGTCCGTTTTGGAGACTCGACCGACAGACAGGCTAACCTCTATATATACCCAAGGGAATATGAACAAGCTCTCTTAGATCTTCGACTTGATTCAATGCGTTAAACAGTGCTTTTTAGTTTTCCGGTTTTGATGAAATAATTTAAACAGTTTGCTCGTATATTTTGGTGATTTAAAAAAACAGTTTGTTCTTTACGTGCTACAATGAATGTACTTTAGTGCACTTAGAAAAGAAGATACAAGGTAATAAAGTTAGTATCACTGTACTAATTAGTCAAAATTTGCACCGACGAATGAATACACAAAAGTAGGCAGTTTTGGCGTATATTGGTGAAAGAAGCATGAATTTCTTTGCTATTTTTCGGGGTTGTTAATAATTAAATGGTTCATAAACATGACTGGATCCACAAAACAAGGTTCAGATATACACAGATGAGTTCCGGAAAAGCCCTGAAACAACTTTAGATGGATGGTGATGTAGAAAATTTTAAAAGCGTTGAGAATCAGAAGCCGTAAATATAACCCAGTTGGATTGGTGTGATTAACAAAAGGGACGATGTACATTGAAGCTACGAGTGCAGTAACCTTCAGGTAAATTATACTATTTTGTTTGAACTTTGATATTTTTGTGTGTGTTGAATAACTTTATAATTGATTTACTCAAAATGGACAGTAGTGAAATTGTACTAACAATAAAATTTTAATTTTAAGGTGAAATTTGCTTGTTTAAGTAGAAAGGGGTATTTAGTATTGATGTTCTGGATTATGATGAAAATTTGGGTATGTCTTTGAGCTCAATTAGACGAACCTGGTTAATTAACGTAAAGGGGTGGTAGATGCTCCCTTTGTACTCAGACTCCGGTCTGCATATACTGTTATAGTAATTAGTAGGCATCCTACAAGGACTTTAATTCTGGATGCACATTAAAATGATAATAAATTTAATTTTGAAATTTTCTGATATTAAAATTTATGCTGAATATTAATTTTGAAATTTTAATGTATTGTGAATATTGATGTAAATAGAGTTGACGTTGATGTTTGTGGTAGGAATGTGTTTGTTTTTTTTATGTATGAGGATGAAAGCTATCTAGAGGAGCAGCCGAGGCGATTAACGGAAGAAAGTCAATGGACCAACACAGTTAAGGTAATGAATAGCTTTTTGTAGGTTTCACAGCATTCTTGGCGCCCAATTCGTGAGGCTCGATTCTAATATAGGGAAACACAGCATTCTTTGGCACCCAATCTGTGAGGCTCGAATGTTTTTTTTTTAAAAAGGGCCAGTTCCAGCAGATATGAGAGGTTTCACAGCAATATATATGTATATATATATATATATATATATATATATATATATATATATATATTAGATAGTTAATTACACAAGGTAAATTGATAAATACTATCGTATTATAGTGAATAAGATGAAATAATAACATAGACTTTTATATATATAAGGGTTGTTTAGGGGTGTATTGAGTAGTAAGGGTCGTGTATTAACTGTAAATAGCGATAGGAATCAGAAAACTGCATTTAGTTAGCAGAAAAATAAGTAATTCGTACATTATGCAAATAGCATGCATTTAACACCCTGTATATAGACCGTAATTAACATTAATCAATGCAAGTAAGCATATCTTTCAACAATAGAACGCGTATTCAGCAAATAAATAACAGTACATGTAATTAAACGACGTTGAGGAGTGTTTTACAAGTTTATAAAATAAAATACGCAGAAGATAAGATGAAACCTAACAAATCTTCATGCAATTACGCTGGAAGCATGAGCGCTTTGATAAGAAAACGCACTTTTAAATAAATAAATACATGAACGAAAACAGCACTAGAGTTACATCATTTATTTTTGTACAATTATCCAAAAGCATTATCTATACAAAACAACAGACGTAAGTTGAAAGTCTGGCTAGGATAACAAATAATAGGGTATCGAAGATCGCAAATAAACAACCATGACAGGGAAATCCGAGAGAGTTTTATCAGAAAACAGCTTAAAAATACAGGAAATATTAAAGACAAAAGCTGGTTGGTTGAAACAATCTGTAAAACTGCTTGGAAACCCAACCCAAAGGTAGTGAGAAAAGGCTATTTAACACCCACCGGTGATAAGACAGCTCAGTTTTCACTTGATGCTTGTTGAATCCACATCACTTTTAACCAGAAATCTACGCGTCAATTAGATAAAGTCTATACGATAGTGAAAATAGTGCTGCATAAAAATTGTGTTAAGAATACATGAAGAGTTTTTGCCGTTTTTTTTTAGAAAACGTGAGTAGAAATAGTGTAATTAATTTAAATTAAATATTTATAATCATATAGGGGTTCTAATCTGATTCTGGACTATTTCTGGTTTAGTTATAAAACAATTCCAATCGGATTCCGGTACAATTCTGGTACAATTCTAATCGGGTTCCAGTCAAATGCTGAACTATTTCTGGGATGATTCATAATCTAAGTAACCCACGATTTCAAGAGGTATTTAAGTGAAAAGATTCAAAGCATATGCAGAAAAATATAGAATAAAGAACGAGGTGATTTTTGGAAAACAAGGGGTAACTGTACTGAAATATTGGTTCAACAAAGCAGAGCATTGGTATTCAATTAAAGACAACAAGGGGGTGTTGATTCACAACACGAAACAACATATCAGGAGATCACATGTCAGATCTACTTAATTTTAAGATATTTTCAATTTAAATTTTAATACTGAATTTATTCAATTTATCCAAAACTTGTAAAGAATCAACAAGAAACATTGCATACGTTAAGCTTACGTAATAAATCATAAAGAGGTCTCAAACGTTCCAGATTTTTTTTAAAGGTATAGTTTTTGGTGACTTTATTTTAAACTAAAAGAATATAAATTTTGGGATAAATAATATGATATTAATTGGTTGAAGGGTGTATTTAAAGAATTTCAAAAATTGTAAATATTATCTCCTTTCATTATATGAATGTTGATTGACTTCGTTTTATCAATTCAAACAGGTAGTCATAAAGAGGCGAAAAAGAAAATTGATCATCGTAACGTTGTGCACTCTGTGTAAATTAAAAAAGGGCTAGCCGTGGCATAATAATAAAAGTAAAAGATTAAATTGACAGAACACAGAGCGGTGGTGTTAAGTTTATTACACCGAGTACGGCGTCATATTAATTTTTATATAACGCAATAACAACGGGGGCGGGGGGGATAAATACATAGCAATATATATATATATATATATATATATATATATATATGTTAATCAAATTATAAATTATAAATATATATATATATATATATATATATATATATATACACACACACACACAGTCTATTCAAATCGAACTGGTATTTACATAGCCGTTACAAAACAATTACTTGATCGTTTTATAAGGGGAAAAACATCCATTGAGCAGGTTTTGACCTTTATTGGGTCTCGTCAGAATGGTGTAGTTTTAACCCAAATAAAACATAAAGCAACCCCAATGTATATGCACAATGGAACATCTGTACGTTGGCGAAAGGATATTTGGTTAAAACCAGCACTAAGGCTGAAACTGTATAGAAGTTAATTCGAAACTATACTGTGTTTTATAGGTGGCCATTCATATACGTTCTGCTTTTAGGATTTGAGAAATGTACATGCATACATGCATACATACATGCATACTTAACATTACTCCTCGTGACGACGTCCATTTCCTGCCTTTAAGGCACATAAAATATATAAAAATAGCAAAATTTTCTCTGCAATTTGCAGTTTAAATTAAACCAATTACATGAGATATTTCTGTAAATACATACGGTGTATTCTCCTATACAAATAGAACGGGTATTTGCATAGCCATTACAAAACAATTACTTAATCATTTTATATGGGAAAAAATATCCATTGATCAGGTTTCGACCTTCATTGGGTTTCGTCAGAATGGAGTAGTTTTAACCCTAACAAACTATCAAGAAACCTCCACTAAGGCCGAAATTGTATAGAAGTTAATTCGAAACAATACTGTGTTTTATAGATGGTAAGTTCTAATGCTATTGTAACAAATTAGTGAATTTAAAAAAATGGGTAGCATTTTCTTCTATTGCAAAATAAATGTATAAGATATCGAAAAGTCTGGATGTAACAAACAATAAAATGGAATAATATAACTCTGTATTTTAATGTATGACATAAATCTCAAGAAAATTATAAATCTAAGGTCAGAACAATAAGAAGATTATATATAGTAATTTAGACTTTTATGCAATGCATAAATAATCATTTCAAAATTTAGCTGATAATTTAAAAAAGAAAAATATAAATCTGCTGATAAGATTCGAACTTGTAAACTTTCCATTGAATGTTTTCCTAACCAAACTACCCTGATATGTAACTGAATTGCATAAAGGAACAAATTTAGATTGCGTACGTTGCCATTAGATTACTTGTCGCGGTAGCTCACTTGGTAGAGAACTACGGTATAAACGAAAAGTTACTTGTTCAAATCTATTGGAATTTTTGTACCTATCTAAAAATAACAAAATATACAGAATATTCTATTTAACAGATAATGTGTATAGCGTGGATTTGGAATGGAATCCTGTGTATACATGAAACGATACAGAGCCACTTTGCTCAGAATGATCCACCAAAAGTGTAAAAATATAATTAATTCAATCAGTATAATTTTCCGAAGCAGTATAAGTGACATAGGTTGTATCAAATGTAAAAAAAGGTTAGCCTTAAGGTACTTTTTCGGTACTAAAATTTTTCTTAGATAAAAAAAATTAAATTGCGTAATAAATAAGTCTCTAGCTCTCTCGTCTGTTAGAAGCCACTTTCAGACATAAACAATTTAATTCAACTTTAATATGGCAATGTGATCATTAAGCTATCTAAAAAACACATCATTTATTAAACTGTCTGGGAATATTTTAACATACATTTGCTTAAACATACATTCCTACTTAGTAGAATCTAGAATGAAGGAAGATAAACTTGACACTTTGATCTTTTCTCATACGCATGTTTGATCGTGTGTGTAAACATAGAATTATCGTATTGATAAAAGTGTTAATATGTCGTTAAAGTTGCTTAATTGAAAAGTTATTAACTACTCTCTTGTGTTGGAAATACGTGTACTAGTCAATAATAGTAAATAATCGCAGTGCTACTGTGAATATTACACTGTATATATTTGTACAAAAGTCCCCCGATCCCATGCACATGCAAATATATCTTTTGAAATATTTATATCCGAGTTTTATTGCACCAAAAGCATATATAGTATACAAATATAACACATTATTATACAGACAGTCGGAGCAAAATAAATATTGACAAATTATTTATTATACGGTATATTCTCAAATGAACTGGCCTTTATGGAATTCACTTGCTGCTGTATTGAAGTTTACATAAAACATTTTGTCATACGTAAAAGAAGATAATAATTACTATGTCAGGAATCTTGATTTAGGCACGTAAAGTCGCCCCTTCCCATTCCCAAAATAACAAATAAATGCATACTGATTAGATGTGCTTCATTAGTCTTCGTTAATACTTCGAAAATGATCGTAGTGTCCTGATGGTTTTCAAAATAAACAAAGAAAACAGTAGCGAAGGCCCACTTGTCGTTCATTTTTTAGTTTTCAACCAACAAAAATGTCTATAAATGGTGCTTCTTTAATGGTCAAAGATCATTGTTACTTCATCTATGGTTTCCGAACGAAATAAGAAAACCGTAACGGGGCTACAATAAGGATTAGCTTTGTTTTTTAATTCAACCAGAATGTATATAGTTAGTACTTTACTAAGACTGTATAGTGCTTCAAACATTATCGTGCGTGTCCAATTACTCCTTCACACAAGGTTCCAAAACAAACGAAGACACAAGGGCAGGTATCTTTCCAGATGACCTTGACCTTCGCGAAAGCGTTACAGTCTTTCAAGCGGAAGTCTTAGCCATTGTGCATGGTGTAAATGCTATTCTGGAACGTTGCATCCAGAATGCACTATACGTATTCTAAATTATAGCAGGGCAACACGAATGGCCTTAAGCAAGCAGAAGCTTCTCTCAGGGGTGGTACTCCAGTGCTATCAGACTATTGAGCTTGCCTCTAGTACTAATGTTCTTCAACTCGTCTGGATTAAAGGACATTCAGAAGTACATGGCAACGAGCAGGATGATGCTTGACGAACAAGGATCGCCTCAGATCTGTTTGTAGATTTTGAGCCGGCCGTTGCCATTTCGCTATCGGCAATGTTCACCATGATAAGGCAAACCTACTCACCGTCATAAAGACAGACTGCCGACTGGTAAGAAATGTTTATCGAATCTTCCTTGAGAAAAATTGAAAAATTCTGTGCTTGTCTGCCGAAATATGAGTCTATCAGATGACTCTATCTGTCGCGGTTGTTAACAAGAGAATGAGACGGTGGCACACATCATGCGCAGCATTCCGGCATTCCGAGGGACTTCTGCCTTGACCCGTCCAGAATCAGCGGCACTCTGTAAGTGTAATAAAAAACGGGATAATTAAAAACTTTTTGTAAGTTTATTACCCTTTATCCTCGTGACTATCAGCTATATACTAAAACTCTCTATTTTTAATCTGATGTCACTAGGTCGAGATTTTCTTCTTTAGACTCCAAGCCCAGGGTAATGTCAGATGGAAAACGGCTTTAGACAAAGAAAACTCTTAGGGGTTAAACGGCTAGTAGAGTGTTAGCTCTGGGTAGATCATGAGCATGGGTCATGGGTGGATAATCGACCAAAAATATTTTTAATAGGCGCCACCGTATTTTTAATACAAGTGCCAACAAAATTTAACTGTGTTTGTATAAGGGAATGCGGAAACCTTATCTTAACACCACTATCATAGCCATAAAATTTGAATTTCACTCTTTATTACACACTTACCAAAACCTCAATCACCAGATGTGAAACAGTTGTCTCAGCTTTACCTGTGAACAAACAAAACACCACATGGACACTATTTGTGTCTTCAAAAGCATATGCCAAAAATAGAATAAATGAATTTAAACATCTGTGAAATACTAAAGGGATTCATTTTCATTATTCTGTCTTTTACTTGAGGGGATTTGCTCTAGTTTTCTTTTCTTAATTTAAATGTAGAATAATAAAACTTCATTCAAATGAAACAAAATGAATTCTATTCATATGTAGAAATCGGATATATATACATGTGACTGCAATATATATGCTTACTATCTTGTCATTAATTTTTTATAAAAAGAATTTTAGTGAAGTTTAACCTTCTAAATAAATATTTATAAATTAATCATTTCTATAAAATTTTAGTTTAAGCAAACATATCATAATTTATTTGTTCATATCACAAGATTTTATTTTTACTATAATCATTGAAGCGCTTCCTTGACCATTTACAACAAAGATTGATCATCAGAAAAATAACGATCATAAAATGCAACTATTCAAATTTAACTGTTGTCTACACAAAGAAATATACACGAATATCAGCACCAATAAAAAGCTTTTACATGACCTTAATTGTTTTTAAGCAAAATGTGAAAATTAAATCAAGACTGCATTTGGCGTCTAGATTAGGAAACAGAATCTATACTATTTTTTTATCTGACACAAGTTGTCATTCTAAATATCTTGACACACATTGAATGCGTGTACAAATAACTGACAAACTAAATATTTATTCGGTGTGTTATTAACTTTAAAAAACTACTTTAAATTTGTGTTATTCTAATAATCAACGTAGGAGATCTTATAATAATTTATAATACTTTCAAAGTTACGGAAAGTTTCAAACACTCACGTGTATCCAAATAAATTGCAGGTGCAAAATCATGACGTCAGCTGTTGTATTTTTCCAGCGTATTAATCATCTGTAAGTTTGAAGTACCAAGATTCTTTGTATAATAAACCATTTCTATACGGCGTATTAAATAGATAGAACGAAACCATAACTGCCTGCTTTAAATTATTGCGACGAAAATTTATTATAATTTAACATTGAAAATTGTTGTTGTAGATATGTCCATTAGATATTGCATGTCTTAAATGATGTATATTATCGTTCCATGTTCTCAACTCAAGTTCTTCTTCTTGACTCTATTAGACGCCTCGTGTTTTAGTCGGGACATCTTGACTTTTATCTCTAGTCTACAAAAAGCGACTTCACTCTTCGACGTTGGGAACAAAAGTGCTCATAATTAACTGGGCTACGCTTGGCAACAAGCCACAGAATATAAATCTCCTAGATTCTATGTGTTATTGGGAATATTATACTTTACTTTTTATTGGCTGAATATTTACGAATTAAATGCTTTAAAATTTATCTGTTTTATTATTAATTTATTAGGCTTGGTGCAACAAGAAAAAAAATACGTTACACAGCCTCTTCCCAAGAGAAAAAATTCGAGGTATGGAAGAATTTTTTCTAAAAAAAAATTTTTGACTGAAACTTCAAAATTACTCTCATTAACTGTATAAACCTCTAACAACTCACAACAAAACAGCATAAACTTTAACTATAACTAACGATGAGTTTAACAAAAAAATCAGAATCATTCACTAATTGATATGGGGGAATATTAATGCATGGGATTGAGTGATTAGTAACTGCGCGTACTACACGCCTATAAAGGGACAAATTCGGGAAGTCATAATCAGTATTTACGTCAATCATTTACGAATATTTAGGGGAATCTAACACTCAGTGGATGCATATCATCTATAGTTACAAACGCAACAACCATATCAAAGTAAAAAAATTTTACCTGAAGCGAAAAATATTTTTCTATAAATTAGAACTGTAATAAACAAAATCGAATGTATAACAAAATTACTATTAAACAAAAATCTGTACAACGAATACTCTTCTCTAATTTACTATATCTGTGTTAAGGATTTATGTACATAACTTTCCAAGTGCTAATTACATTTAAACTAATCGATGAATTTAATAAGTACCAAAAGCTGTTATTTACGAAGTCCATTCACGAAACAAATCTTTAATACTCGAGAAACAGACAAAGTATTAACAATACTTATTCATCAACAAGATACCTTTGATCTTTGAGTGAGCACCTCACAACATTATCTGTACGACTACTATGCTACAGACTCAACTATATCTCTCAAAATTCTACAACATCAGTGATTCATCACCAAAGAACTCCAAAACCACTAATAAATCATACGTTGAGCCTACTGGGAGACATCCACCAGCAACTCACAAAAAAAAACTCTTCATGAACTCTCTTAGCTCATGTACACTCTCAATAAAGAATAAGCACATCAGGCCTAGTCTCAAACTACTAAACCAAAACTCAAGCATTCCTTTAATGCTTAATACTCTATCACACTCTAACTATATAACTATACTCAACACTTTACTAAACACTCTCTATAATCTCCATCATGTACCTCATAACTGAATACGCACCTCTTCACCGAATACATATTCTTCTCTATATACCTGCAACATCTCTAAGCATATGCTGCACTCTCAAACACCTCAAAAAAAAATATCATCATTCAAAATCCATAAACATATCCTTGTCGTCATCAAAAATTATCATTTAACACATCCTTGTCGTCATTTAACACATCCTTGTCGTCATCAAAAATTATCATTTAACACATGCAACATCTAAATCAACAAACATATTAAGCTCTATTACTACTAAAACAAAATTACTTTAAACAAACCAAAAAATTTCACTAACTTTAATCTTGTCCTACTTAAGAATTTAAAACATGGACCAAAAGGAATTACTACTGACATCAACTATAATTAGAAATACTTAAGGATCAGAAACATTCTTAACATCTTCATTTTCACCTTCATCTGTCGCAGAATTATCGATACTAAACATTTTCTTAGACTTAAATTTGAAGATACGGATAAATGAAAAAGGGGGAATTTGAATACGATATTATTTTCTACTTTACTTCATGATAACTATTAATAAATGTTCTGGTACACGCTTACTCTACCCATAATCAAACTGTCGATATAAACTAAAATGCTTTACAACGCATAAATTTGCTAGTATGACAAGCTCCTCTATGAGCCTCACCTAGACTTATAAACAAAATTGCTAGAATGACAAACTCTTCTCTGAGTCTCATCTAGACTGACAAACTAAATAAGCAAAACGAATCACATCATAACCGACTTCAAATAATCTCAAGTGACGATGCCAAAACTGCTAAAGCGACAAACTTACCACGACCCTCGCATAGACTGACATAACGCTGAGCGACCAACCCTTCCGGAGTTTCGTCTAGACTAACATAACGCTACACGATGAACCACAACAAGTCTCGCACAGATCTAACTTAACTCAACATACTACGTTGTAACGCGACCATAAAATTGCTACTCAAAACCAATCAAACTAAACCAAAACGTGCTCATGCACAAGAGCAATCTTCAAAACTATATTTCAACAGTAAAAACTAGTGTACCATTAATCGACCAACAAACATAACTAATAAGACTAAAAGATGAACCTACTATCGATGTAATACATCCAAAATCAAATAAACTCGTAACATCCATATCAAATAACTTTATCATTTTATCTAGAAACAGGAATTTCGCTACTCAACTTCTGTTCCTCCACTCGTTGAGTTGGACACGACGGACAAGTGATACTAGTCACTCCTTTACAACCACAACCATAACAAAATAATCTCTTGAAAGATCTACAGACACTGAAAGTATGTCCATAACGTGAACATTTCCAACATACCAATTTATGCTTAATAAATGAGTTATCTACTCCACTCTTTTCTATCATTGGGGTAGCAGAATTAAGAACTTGTACTGGGGAATGTGAAGATGTAGGGGTATAAACACGACTTGAAGCATTCTGAAATGAACTAGGGGTTTTGTTTATAAAACGTGGATTAAAATAATTAATAGGCTGCTTGTGACTATATGGTGCAACTGAAACAGACTTATGTTTACTTATATCTTTATGATTTGAACTCGTACCCTTATTTAATTTCTCATGCAGATCTGCTTCCACAACAAGAATAGTAGCCAAACTTTCATTTTTAAATAACACAATTTCTTCAAAATTTTCTTTAGGGAGCTTTAACCGTTGAATTCTACCTGTAAGATGTACTAATCTTGACCTTATCCTTTTAAAAATTGACTCAGCGGGATCATCCATAAATTCTAACAAAACGTTTTTAACTGACTCTATACTAGACTCAATCTCTTCTTTCTCTACTTTGAAATCTACTTTATAACTTGAAGAATCTATCAAACAACCTGGTTTATCTGTTTCTTTGGCCAACAACCTTGCTAAAATTTTCCTTTTATCTGAAACTGGTCTTGAATTTTCAATGCCTCTAATGTTCAATTCATATTCTAACTCATTTTAAGTAAATGTACGATGCTATAAGTTTCTGCCATAATTAAATATCTGAATATCTCTAACGTAACTCAATTATAAAATTTTGAAGATGAAATCTCAAACAAACGAATGTCCTAACTATATAAAGAAGAACTCACTATAAACTGTAACAAACTTTAACAAAAATGAAACTAAAAGAAGACGTTACTAATATCAAAGCAAACCTCAGTCGGTAGAGCATGAGACTCTTAATCTCAGGGTCGTGGGTTCGAGACCCACGTTGGACGCCAGTGTAAGTGTAATAAAAAACGGGATAATTAAAAACTTTTTGTAAGTTTATTACCCTTTATCCTCGTGACTATCAGCTATATACTAAAACTCTCTATTTTTAATCTGATGTCACTAGGTCGAGATTTTCTTCTTTAGACTCCAAGCCCAGGGTAATGTCAGATGGAAAACGGCTTTAGACAAAGAAAACTCTTAGGGGTTAAACGGCTAGTAGAGTGTTAGCTCTGGGTAGATCATGAGCATGGGTCATGGGTGGATAATCGACCAAAAATATTTTTAATAGGCGCCACCGTATTTTTTAATACAAGTGCCAACAAAATTTAACTGTGTTTGTATAAGGGGAATGCGGAAACCTTATCTTAACACCACTATCATAGCCATAAAATTTGAATTTCACTCTTTATTACACACTTACCAAAACCTCAATCACCAGATGTGAAACAGTTGTCTCAGCTTTACCTGTGAACAAACAAAAACACCACATGGACACTATTTGTGTCTTCAAAAGCATATGCCAAAAATAGAATAAATGAATTTAAACATCTGTGAAATACTAAAGGATTCATTTTCATTATTCTGTCTTTTACTTAAGGGATTTGCTCTAGTTTTCTTTTCTTAATTTAAATGTAGAATAATAAAACTTCATTCAAATGAAACAAAATGAATTCTATTCATATGTAGAAATCGGATATATATACATGTGACTGCAATATATATGCTTACTATCTTGTCATTAATTTTTTATAAAAAGAATTTTAGTGAAGTTTAACCTTCTAAATAAATATTTATAAATTAATCATTTCTATAAAATTTTAGTTTAAGCAAACATATCATAATTTATTTGTTCATATCACAAGATTTTATTTTTACTATAATCATTGAAGCGCTTCCTTGACCATTTACAACAAAGATTGATCATCAGAAAATAACGATCATAAAATGCAACTATTCAAATTTAACTGTTGTCTACACAAAGAAATATACACGAATATCAGCACCAATAAAAAGCTTTTACATGACCTTAATTGTTTTAAGCAAAATGTGAAAATTAAATCAAGACTGCATTTGGCGTCTAGATTAGGAAACAGAATCTATACTATTTTTTATCTGACACAAGTTGTCATTCTAAATATCTTGACACACATTGAATGCGTGTACAAATAACTGACAAACTAAATATTTATTCGGTGTGTTATTAACTTTAAAAACTACTTTAAATTTGTGTTATTCTAATAATCAACGTAGGAGATCTTATAATAATTTATAATACTTTCAAAGTTACGGAAAGTTTCAAACACTCACGTGTATCCAAATAAATTGCAGGTGCAAAATCATGACGTCAGCTGTTGTATTTTTCCAGCGTATTAATCATCTGTAAGTTTGAAGTACCAAGATTCTTTGTATAATAAACCATTTCTATACGGCGTATTAAATAGATAGAACGAAACCATAACTGCCTGCTTTAAATTATTGCGACGAAAATTTATTATAATTTAACATTGAAAATTGTTGTTGTAGATATGTCCATTAGATATTGCATGTCTTAAATGATGTATATTATCGTTCCATGTTCTCAACTCAAGTTCTTCTTCTTGACTCTATTAGACGCCTCGTGTTTTAGTCGGGACATCTTGACTTTTATCTCTAGTCTACAAAAAGCGACTTCACTCTTCGACGTTGGGAACAAAAGTGCTCATAATTAACTGGGCTACGCTTGGCAACAAGCCACAGAATATAAATCTCCTAGATTCTATGTGTTATTGGGAATATTATACTTTACTTTTTATTGGCTGAATATTTACGAATTAAATGCTTTAAAATTTATCTGTTTTATTATTAATTTATTAGGCTTGGTGCAACAAGAAAAAAAATACGTTACAACTCTCTGGACCGACATCATCAAGTTCACCTGCAAAGTTGGATGACTGAGCGAGGGTTGGACCAAACTAGTGCAAGGAAAGCAGCACAGTGGGACCACTCTGTGGCCTAATTATATGACCATTATGCCCAAGGTCTCGGGTTCAAATCCCGACACGGTCCGCTTGAAAAATGATAGGCGTTCATTTTTCACAAAAATACGCCCTCGTTCGGATGAGAGGTAAAATCGAGGTCCCGTGTGTGAGTGTTGTCACGCACGATAAGAATCCCTACCTTGCTTGCAACAGCAAGGGTTCGGTAAAATTCAAAATTTCCAGATAAAAAAACTCGCTTCCTAGTCGATGTAGTACCTTCGGGTGGAGTATTGGAAAAATCAAATGTAGGGCCTAATTACATGTAGCGGCAGCTATCTTTCTCAACTCAATACATACGTACATACTGCTTCTTTGGTTTCCCAACGAAACAAGAAAACCGCAGCGGAACTAACTTAAGGATCAACTTTTCTACTTGAACCAAAATGCACATAGTTAATACTCCGCTATGGCTGTTTAGTGCTTCAAACATTATTATCCGTACTACCATAGTTTTTAAAATAAACAAAAAAATTATGCCTGGGGCCAAATTGTCGGTCGATTGCTCTTAGAACTCTAGAACCACTGTGAACGCTTTGGTGATTTAAAAAACAAGGACAATTTTCGGATCAATTTAACAGCGAATTATGGTTTTCCCAATTAATACAAACAAAAATTCTTATACCATTATAATGCTCTATTAGTGCTATTTAGAACCGAACCGTCAGGCTTGCTATTTTCACGTGTTATCAAAACAATTGATTGGCAATTCTTGATCTTTTGCTAGTTTTCCTTACTTATTTCGTAAATCGTGAAAGTGTTAACGTTTGATCCTATGGAGTACTAACGAAGTATTGCATATAGACATTTTCTTTGGTTACAAAAATGGAAATCAATCTACAAGTTGACCATGCAACAGCTTTCCTTGTTTCGAATAGGAGCACATGAGAGTACTAACGCTGATTTTTGAAGCCCATCAAAACAACAAAGCGCTGTACGCACTTGTATTGGTTAAGAAACTTAAAGTCAACTGTGAAATTGGTTCTTTCGCATTTCTTTTCTTGAACAATGAGAGTTCTTACCATGGTCTTTATAGCACTAAAGAGTGATAACAGAGCACTGTCTTTAGGTATTTTCGTTGGCTACAAAGTTGGCTTCTTCTACGGTTTTTCTAATTTATTTCGGAAACCATGCGAACACAATCATAATTTTTGTAAAGCTAAAAAACACTAAAGCATAATTGTTTAATTAATTAAGTCGGCTGCAAGTTGCTTTTTATTGTCAATATATTTGTTTTTATGATAGCACTAACGGTGTCTGCTTATAAAGTGCGCGAACTTTCGTTGATTGAACACTTAAAATCGACCATTGATAGCTCCTTCGCTGCATCGCGGTTTTTTTGAAAAAATTAATGAAGACGGCACACAAGAACACAGACGAAGCTTTGTCAATATACATTTCTGTAGATTAAAAACTGAAACCCGGCCATTCGGGTGACCCCGAACGAGTTTCTTATTTTTTCGAAGAGCAGTAAGTGATTTTTTGAAGCACTAAAGAGAACTGAGAACTAGCAGAACCCTATCGATCTGATTTTTATTTTGTGAAAAAAAAGGGGTTGAGGGGGGCTTTATATGTGTCTTTTTATTCTTTATGAAAATTCATTAATTTGCATGCCGTTATTGAAAATTTTACGTTTGCAATTGACGTCGAACTGTTGTATAGGACAGATGTGTCAATTATCCAAATGAACCTGAGACCAGCCACTAACGCAATTAAGAAATTATGTGTCTCTTGGTAAAAATTTGTCTTCCTGGCTTCTCCTACAATGTAAATTATTGATTTTTATATAATGGATGTTTCACAAGTAATAACTCATTTCTACGAAAAAGAACTTTATTAACACCAACACAATCACTGGTCAAAAGTGCATCACAGACCTAACACAGTTCACCGGAGTTCAACACAGCCAAGCTGCATGTCAATACAGAGACGTCGCCGTCCAACAGTCACGGAACACACGCTCCAACAACTGGTGTGTGACTGTATTCATTGCATCAGTGATCCGTGCCTTGACTTGTTTAACAGGAATTTAATGTAGTCCCATGCAAAAACCCAAAGGAGTAAGGTCGGAGGATCTGAGTGCCCAAATAAGTGGTAACCATCGCCCAATACAGCGATCACATTATCAAGGATCCCGTTTGACAACATTTCAGGTTCCTGAAAAATTTGCAGCACATCCAAGTAGGCCGTTGAGTTAGCTGTGTTCCCAGCAGAAAAAACGACCGTACGCACACACCTTTTCATGAGACCTAACCACAGGTTTATTTTCGGCGTCACTCTTTCCCATTCCAATGTCGCACGCTCGTCTACCCAGATACGGATGTTTTGACAGTTTGCCGTTCCATAGGTACGGAATGTCGATTCATTGTCTATGAGATTATTAGATTTCGTACTCTGAAGGAAATCGGAGCACATCTCCTGCTGTGAGGTGTAATCTGAGGCTTCCAAGTGATGATAGGACTTCTTTTTTAAGGTATATTGCAGGATGTGGCACACTGCCGTAACATATTTTGAGATGTTCTCTACTTAGGCGACGGGTTGATGCCTTTGGACTTTTTTCAATAGCTGCTGGTACACCATCCACATGTTTCCTTGCAATTCGCGAACAACCTGACCGTTGCTCGTCGAGGACGATCCCTGTTCTTTTGAAATTGTGAACTAGGAGAGGATATTCTCCCTTGTCCGTGCATCCGAACGGTACCGTTGATAAAACCTTTCCTGAATTTAATAGAGAATAGAAGAAAGCTTAAACCTATCAGAGAATTGGAAAGTGAAAGTAAGCAAAAATATGATAGAGTTAGAAAGAAGATAGTACATGAGTGTAGAAAAGCTAGAAATAAATGTATGGAGAAGAATTGCAAGGGAATACAAGATTTTTTGAGAGTAGGTATGACAGATGGGGCTTATAGAGCAGTTAAAAAGTTTTCGAGGAAGATGGAAAAACTATAATGTTATTAAAGATGAGAATAATGAGGTTCTAATAAACAAAGTTGAGGTTTGAGTTTAGTAATTCCTAGAATAGTTTTCCATAGTTCTAGTAATACGACAAACTTTTTTGACAATATTTTTTTTAGTTCCAATTTTAGTAGTTCTTGGTCAATTTGCTTCGAAATTGTTCGTTTTTTGAGTCTTGTACTGAGAATTTTTTCTTTCATTTTTTGGAAGAGGACAGTGTAGCCTTTTTTTTATAAAGAAAAAAAAATGAAAAAATTCGCTAAAATTACTATTTACAATTTTAAATAAGTTCTCATACTCATATTAAAATTCTAGTTCTAGATGGAAAACAATAAACAATCCGTTATTTCTATTAATTGTATTGCAAAGTTGAATTCCGTACTTCATTCCCATAACAAATTATATACTTCACGTGTTTGAAAACTTATTGTAAAGTTAATAAAACCTCAAGGTAATCGTTTAAAATAACACTTATCATTAGGAATTGTAACTAAAACCAGTACTAGTTTTGTTAAGTATCTGCCTTCATTGGTATAAATTCCGTGTAGATAGGACAAATCGTTTTTATGATCCGCTAGGGTATTAGTGTCACTTGCATTCCATCCTCGTGGAAATTTTTAAATAGGTTGTTGATGGTAAAACTTAATTAAAAAAATAAGACAGTGCTTTAATCTGTGCAAAATTTAAGGGTTCGGATACCGCTTTTCTCTTTAGAGATATTGGTCTGAGGGGGTTGGTTGTGTTACCTGAAAATGGACCGCTGATGTCGATAACATTTTATGGTTCCGTCTAGTTAAATCCTGCGCCACAGCAGAGTAGTTTCATCGAGGTGATTATCTAGGTCTGGAGGAATTGCTGAATTCGTTAAAGAATTTATAAAAAAACCGGTTGCATTAAACAACTTCTTAAAAGCTCGAGACGCCATTACACTCATTAACCGAACTAAAAGTAAAAGTACTATCAGTTCAATCTATTGGATTCTTTCGTAAAACAGAAATTATAATTAAAATTTCTATTTCTTTTGGCTTTATATTGTGATAAAAGAAAATAATTTAAATAAAATTCCTATTTAAAATTTGTAACAGTTAGAGCTTTTTTCTGTTTGTCCTTCTCATTTGCGAGAAGCCGTACTAAAGGCTACTTTGTGTAATAATTTGCAACAAATTTGTCTTATTTAAAAATGGAAAACCACTTTGTGTTTTTCTTTTATAAATTAAAATTTAGCTAATTTATTTTATAAAAAACCTGAACATGTAATGCCATGATATGCCAGATCTGACAAATCATGGTTGAGATAACGAATTTATAAATGCATAAACTATTTAAAAAATCCTATTTGAGTATTTAAAGTTAAAACCTATGGATATTATTTTATAATGTTATTGAATATAAATGTTATAGAGTTGTTATGATCAAAAATATTTATTTTTGAAAATGAAATAGATGCGTCATTACAAATTTTCTTGTGTTTTGTAATTCAAGAGTTATATATGTGGAATTATTTTTTTTTTGAGAAAGACATCTACCCTATATCTTGTCACACTATATTTATTCGAGAATTGAGATAAAAATAAGAATTAACAAACTCCAAGATGATTTTTTATCTGCTCTTCAAAATTAATTAATACTTGTTAGATATAGTGGCGTCCAACTTAAAATTTTATTTTCTTTTAGACAACTAAGTAAGTTCAGCCCAGATCCACTACTTCTCTCCAGGGGTAATAGCCAAGTTAGCCGAAAGGATACAGTTTTTAGACTTTCCATCTTCTAAGTATAAAACTTTATATCTTTAAAGTGTGAAACTCTAGCAAGTATAAAACTGTAGGAACCTCCATTCCTTTAGATCATGACAGTCTCCTAACTCACTTAGTAATATACTCAATATCACTACAATACACTAAATCGCCTTCTACGGATAACAAGCGATGGAGGTTTTGTTCTCGTCGACGATAAAAAGAAATTGCAGTTCACTTCTCGAGGAGATTCTAAAACTTTAATCTGGACGCCAACAATTCCGCCTGATTCTTTGACAAGTTCAGATCACGAACTAGATCACTGAGATAATACTGATTGATTTTATCAGGTTCTGTGAATGCTCCACCAAAATCCGGGTCTTCAATATCGTTTTTTCCTAGACTTAATTGTAAATCTTCATTGCTAGTTTTCTGAATCTACACTCCGATTTTTAGGTGGCGCTGGGATTTGAAGCTTGTCGCTGTAGGGAACAGGTCTGATAGAAGAAAGCAGGTTTGAATATTTAATGTTCTTCTTTGTCTTGCTTGTATCCCAGCAATTTTTTTAATGCAGAAATAACAGTTTGTAGAATGGTTTTTTGGTTCCCTCCATACCATCGGAATTGCGAATGACATAAGTCACGACTGTTCCTTAAGCCAACCACTAAGTAATGTTACACAACATGCACAGATGTGTCCTGATCGCCAATTTAACACTCGAAATAAAGTAAAGTTAGTTAGTTATACGCTTTTGAAAGTCCAAGAATAAAAATAAATTTGGGTGATGTGAAGTGTATACTGTACCGTCGGCTAGTAGAATACCTAAATAGACAAAAGTGTAATAAATAAATAATAGTAGTGTTAGTGTTGTTAATAGACCTTCGGTTAAGAATTTAGTTTAAGAAGATATTAGTGTTTGTAAATAGCATTAGTGTGATAGTGCTTCATTGTTAATTGGACTGAAAACATTTATAAATAAGGCATATACTGTTAATTGGACTTATGAATAGTAAGTAATAAAGACTTTTATAACTACTTGTTTTAAATTAGTGAAACGCGTTAATAGTAGCCCGCTACACTGGTGTCAGGCTCTGTGGGGTATATACAGTAATTAATTTAAAAGACATTTAAGTAGTTTGTATATGCCTGTTACAAGAAGCCAAAGTAAAGTGGATGCAGAAACTTTAATGAATTTTCTTAAGGATTTTAAATCCGGTATGGAAAAGAGGTGAAATACCTAGGATATGTCGTTTCGGAGACCGGAATAAGAATAAAAACGGTACAAGAGTGGCCTACACCAGCAGATATACACCAACTACGCAGTTTTCTAGGATTGTGCACATATTACCGACGTTTTATACTTGGGTTTGCGAACTTTACCAAACCGTTGACGAAATTAATCGAAGATGGACAAGAACATGATTGGAATGACGACTACCACAGTGCATTTGAACAACTAAAACGGCTACTAGTTACAGCACCAATTTTGAGTTATCCACGGATGGAGGGGAAATTTGTGTTGGATACCGATGCCAGTAACACAGCTATAGGAAGCGTTCTTTCACAAGTGCAGGACGGACAAGAAAAAGTTATTGGGTATTTCAGCAATGTCTTGTCGCGGCCAGAAAGGAACTATTGTGTGACAAGAAGGGAGCTGTTGACCGTCGTCAAATCCGTAGAGCACTTTTATAAGTACTTATACGGACGTAAATTCTTGTTGAGAACAGACCATGCTGCACTAAAATGGTTACTGCAGTTTCGAAATCCCGAAGGGAAAGTTGCAAGATGGATAGAGCGGCTGCAGAAATATGACTTTGACACAGAACATCGTGTAGGAACTAGCCATCGGATTGCAGACGCTCTGTCAAGGAGACCTTGTCCGGTAGCCTGCAATCATTGCTCCAAGATGGAAGAGAAAATAAGTGTCATTCATAGAATGACGTTAACCGATGATACTTGGCAACCCGAAAAAATACGAGAAGACCAGAAGAATGACGCCGAATTGGGGCGTATTATTGAGTGGAAAAGTAGAGGACAACGACCAACTTGGGAAGAAATTAGTATTTCAAGCAGGAGCTTGAAGGCATACTGGGCACAGTGGGACTCCTTGGTGATTGAAAATAGAATCTTGAGACGGCGCCTGGAATGTGAAGATGGCACTGAGAGACTTCAAGCGATAGTGCCGAGAAACAGAGTGCCGGAAGTGTTACAGCACTTGCACGATGGTACTTTGGGCACTTTGGGCACTTTGGCGTGTAAAGAACTCACGAAAAAGTGAGAGAAAGATTCTATTGGGTGAACTGCAAAGAAGATGTAAAGGAGTGGTGCCGGAAATGTGAGTTGTGTGCCTCTGGAAACGGCCCGGCTACAAAACGGAAAGCCCCAATGAGACAGTATAACGTGGGGAGTTCTTTTGAGAGGGTGGCCATTGATATAGCTGGTCCGTTTCCTGAATCAGAGAAAGGAAATAAATACATCTTGGTTGCAATGGATTATTTTACCAAATGGCCGGAGGCATGTGCTATATCTGACCAAGAAGCCGAGACGGTTGCAGATGTACTAGTGAGGGAGTTGTTTTGTCGCTTTGAAGTTCCGTTGGAGTAACACTCCGATCAAGGTCGGAACTTCGAATCAGCGTTGTTTCAAAACATCTGCAAGCATCTTGGAATCAGGAAGACTAGAACCACGCCACTTTATCCTCAATCGGATGAAATGGTTGAAAGAATGAACAGGACGTTAGTAAAGTACCTAGCCGATGTTGTCTCTGAACATCAACAAAACTGGGATCAATATTTACATTTGTTCCTACTGGCGTACCGATCTTCGGTACATGATAGCACAGGATACTCTCCCGCTCGAGTGATGCTAGGACGTGAATTGCGGCTACCATGTGATCTTCAGTTTGGATTTAATCCTGGAGAAGAGATCGCAGCTGAAGATTACGTTAGTAAGCTTCGTGAAAGATCAAATAGCATTCACGAAATTGTCTGAAAAATATCCAGGCAGCAAGCGATCGAATGAAATCACAATATGATACGAGAGCACAAAAAGGTGGTTACCAACCTGGAGATTTAGTGTGGTTGTACAATCCATAAAGAAAACGTGGGTTGTTGCCAAAACTGCAAAGACAATGGGAAGGCCCGTACGAAATATTGAAAAGAATTAATGATGTAGTGTACCGGATCAGAAGATCTCCCCGTGGCAAACCGAAAGTGGTACACTTTGACCGTTTAACATCTTACGCTGGCAACAACCAGGAAGGCTCGAGTAATGAAAATGGTGTTCGACGAGTTATTAATCGTGAGCCAAATGTAGATTTTGTGAGTTTTATGGCGGCGTATGGTGGTTCCGCTAAGGCGAGATTTGGCGTTATTGTTGAAAAACAGCAAGATTTGTTTAGAGCACCAGAAGAGTATTTCCTTGCACATTGCGTAGCTCAAGATCTGGAAATGTCAAGAGTAGCTGTTGTTTTCAAGAAAAAGTTTGGATGTGTGGATGAATAAGTACAACAGCAGCCAATTGTAGGAAAAGCTTTGGTTCTTCAGGATAAAAATTGTTATGTTTACTATCTGGTCACCAAAAATTCTTTATGGCAGAGACCTAGTTATGGGCATGTATGGGAGGCTTTGCTGAATCTTAAGGCTCAGATGATGGAAAATGGAGTAACGAGACTAGCGGTGTCCAAGCTCGGTTGTGGACTGGATCGCTTAGATTGGTCCGAAATATGCTAGAAGTAGTTTTCCAGGGAACCAACGTCCAGGTCCTTGTTTGTTGTTATCAAGCGGTTGCCTACTAAGACCAAGAAAAGAATATTGACTGTTATTTCCAACGACGTGGTGGATGCACCAGAGGAGGTAGCTGCCGATACCGTCATCAGTCATCGAATTGGCGTCAAAGTGTACTTACAGTTATGAGGCGTAACGGTTTTAAAGAGAGGGCAGTGTTACGAGCTACTATTAGGCAACCCGTCAAGCACACACAAGCGCCGTAATCAATGTATATACTACAGAAGCCTAGAATTTTCTAGCTTATACGGGAGTATGAATCATCCTTTTAATTCAGGGTATATATAAGACCGCTGATAAATGTAAGAGTTTAGTCTATATCTAAATGTCGAATATAAATTATATCGTATAAAGTTAGTTAGTTATACGCTTTTGAAAGTCCAAGAGTAAAAATAAATTTGGGTGATGTGAAGTATATATTGTACCGTTAGCTTGTAGAATACATAAATAGATAAAAGTATAATAAATAAATAATAGTAGTGTTTAGTGTTGTCAATAGACCTATGGTTAAGAATTTAGTTTAAAAAGATATTAGTGCTTGTAAGTAGCATTAGTGTGATAGTGCTTCATTGTTAATTGGACTGAAAACATTTATAAATAAGGCATATACTGTTAATTGGATTTATTAATAGTGAGTACTAAAGACTTTTATTACTACTTGTTTTAAATTAGTGAAACGCGTTAAAAGTAGCCCGCTACAATATGTAAAATTAGAAAAAATAAGCGCATTGGGCAACCTTTGTAGTTATATTTGGCGGTAGCATAGCAAAATACATAAGAAGCAGCTACAGTTATCCGTTTAACAAAATTACTGTGACCAGAATATTTAGTGGCAAGTAAAGGGGGTTAAGCAACTGACGGCTATATATATGCAATATATATATATATATATATATATATATATATATGTATATATATATATATATTTATATATATATATATGCAATAGGTAAAATTTCAAAAATAACAAGTCGATCCATGCCAGTCTCCAGATCCCCGGGACTTTCATTCGTTGAATTAGTTGCTTTGCCATAGCTACCCTACTGGTGAGTATAACGGATTTTATGTGAATTGCGCTATTTAAACCAAAATTATCGGAAGGTTGCGTGGTTTAGTTGGTAAACTCCCAACTTGTAACTTTGCTGCGCAAATGATTGCAGGGTCGATTGCCCTGAGGTGACAATCTTCTATTGAAGGGCTTTTCTTTTTTGGCAGTTTTGGTTCCTCTCTATGGTGACCATTTTTTATTTAATGGTTTTTGTGGTTCCCCTGGATTTTTGTGACATATTGCATGACCCTTGTAGTTGGTATTCTTGTAACCATGTCAGAAAAAGCAAGATTAATTTTCCATACTAATTATTGCGTTTTTTCTTTTTGTCATATCTAAAGATTTTTGTTTATTTTTAACGTCATGGTATGTTTATTGCAACATTATGGGAAAAATATAAACAATTTTCAAAAGCTTCTGATTTTAGGGAGTCCGAAGTCATTTTTCTTGTATTTCCTTAAGTTTGTACGGAAGTATAGATCGTTTATATTAAAAGTGTATTCAATATTCGGTCACTGTACTCTATATTATAAGGTTATAAATGATACAAATAGAAAGCTAAAAACTCGTACCATATGATAACGATTTGTAACAGTTCCTTATTGATTGTTTATGTGGTAATGCCAAATTATGATAACTTTTGTTTTGAAATACTGTTAACGATCCATAATTTTAGTTAAAAATATTAATACAAACAGGAAATAAATTTGAGTTGTGCTTAATTTAATTTTACTAATTTATTTCATAAAAATATACTTTTCAGTTTTTGTCCAAGCGTAGCTAATATTTAATGATTTCGTTTGTCTATTTTTAAATAGAAGACCGAAAAATAAGTGTTTTAAAGATTAAAGTAAAACTAAGCAAGGAACCATGTTGACCTATCGACCGACCTATGGCTAAACAAAGAATTTTTAGTTATTATTTTATTTTTAAATTTTTATGAAAATGTTGATAATTTTTGAAAAAATTATGGATTTTTGCTTTTATGTGTTACTATTATCGCCGAGTTAAGGTTTCACATCATTTGCATTACATTTATCTACTATTTGTGCTAAATTTCTACAGCTTTTCAGCAACTGTCCTTTAAAACCTTGAACAAAAGTAAGTGTAATTTTTCAGGTAAAACTAAAAGGACTCTGAATAAACTACGTTTTAAGATTATTCGTTTCGATGCTGTTCTTGATTAAAGTATTAACAATAGCAAATCATTATTAAAACATTGAAGTAAGAGGTATATTGTTTTCTTTCTTTTTATTTATTGCACATCGTGATGATTAGTTGAATCCTAAATTATTATCAAAACGATATTATTATGGGCGATACAAAGCTTTTTAGGTGTTTTTTTTTAAATTCCTTTGAGATAGTTTATGCATGACGGACGGTTCAATATTATATTGCTTCAGCGTTGTATACTCCAGTCGCATAAGGATTCATCTACTTACAAAATTCTAAGTCACCGAAAATTTGCATACATCTCTTTAATTTTATATTGCTAATAATGTATCAAAAGTTTACAATGATATCTTGTTTGCGTTTCAAGTTATTCAAGGTCAAACGTCCAAGATACCCGATTGCAAAATATTTTGCTTTCTGTATGTCCTATAACTTTCTTGGTTATTATTGAAATCATCATTTTGTTTTCGACCTTACTTAAGGTCGGTTTGACGCAACTCTAACTTCTTTTCTATTCTGTGCTAATCTAAAAGTTCTACATACCCTTCACAACCTAAATTTCTAATAATTTGACTAATATAGCTTTGTCTAGGCCTTCCTACTCTATTTTTATTTGGTAGTCTATAATCTAAGACCTTACTAAATAGTCCCTCATATCTTAACTGGTACCCTATCATTGTATCTCTCCTGACATTTAATTGTTTCCACATACAGGGTTCCTCACCTAACTTTCTATAAACTTCCTCATTTGTTACTCTATCTGTCCAACTAATCTTTAACATTCTCCTATAACACCAAGTTTCAAAAGCTTCTATCCTTTTCTTATCTACCTCTTTAATTGTCCAAGTCTCACTACCGTATAATAGAACGCTCCATACGTGCGACTTTAAGAAACTTTTTCTATTATCTAAACTAATACTATTAGTTATTAGTAAGTCTTTCTTTTTTAAAAACATTTTTTTAGCTTGTGCTATTCTAGCTACTATATCCCTTCTGCTACGTCCGTCCTTTGTAATTATACTACCTAAATAGCAAAATTCATCTACCTCCTCTAACTCGGTATTGCCTATTTTTAATTTTGGTTTAGAACTAGGTTGTAACTATTTTTCGCAAAACCCTGAACATAACAATCCAATTAACCCTATCAATTGCTTTTTCTAAATCTACAAACGCAAAATGAGTCTTTTTATTTTGTTGTAACCTTTTTTCGATAATTACCCTAATCATTAGTGTCGGTTCTCTAGTCCCTCTGTCTTTACGAAAACCATATTGGTGTTCACCTAAATAATTCGCAGTCAGAGCTTCTACTCTATTTTTAATTATTATTGTTAGTATTTTGGAAGCGTGGGAAGTTAAACTAACCGTTCTAAAATTTTCACACCTATCAGCTCCTGACTTTTTTGGGATTGGGATAATAATATTTTTTTCGAAATCTATTGGAACCTCACTTGTGTCATATACTTGTGTCACCTGTGTTATATATTACTTTTACTAGTTCATATAATCTGTCTAAAGTTTTCTGACTTGCATATTTTATTAATTCTGCGAGTATATCGTCTATCTCCGGCGCTTTATTTAGTTTAAGATCCCTAACAGCTCTATCAAATTCCTCTCTTAATATTGAGAACCTTATATCTACATCCTCTTCGTGGTCGTTCTCTAACTCATCCATATCGTCTCCCTTATATAAATCTTCTAAATATCTTTTCCATCTATCTGCTACCTCAACTTTATTTATTAGAAGCTCATTATTCTCGTCTTTAATACCATTATATTTTTTTCTATCTTCCCCGAAAAACATTTTAACTGCCCTGTATGCCCTCCTATCTGTCGTACCTGCTCTCAAATCATATTGTATTCCCTTACAATTCTCCTCCATCCATTTATTTCTAGCTTATGCCCTATCTGTCGTACCTGCTCTCAAATCATATTGTATTCCCTTACAATTCTTCTCCATCCATTTATTTCTAGCTTTTCTACACTCATGTACTATCTTATTTCTAACTCTATTATATTTTTGCTTACTTTCACTATCCGATTCTGTGAAAGGTTTAAGCTTTCTTCTAGTCTCTATTAAATCTAATATCTCCTTTGTTACTCAGGGTTTTCTTGCTTCTATTTTTTTCTTACCTATAGTCTGTGTTGCTGTATCATGTACAGCCCTTTTTATTTCTTTCCATTTATTTTCTATGTTCCCTCCTATAGCTATCTCTTTGATCTTATTATCTAATACTTGTTTATATTACTCTTTTACCTTACTATCAGTAAGCTTACCTAGATCTCATCCTTCTCTTTTAGCCTTTCTCAATTTTTTGAATTTTCTATTACACTTTATTTTAACTAAGTTATGATCGCTATCTATGTCAGCACCTGGATAACTACGACAGTTTTTAACTTGGTTTCTAAATCTTTGTTTAACTAGAATATAATCTATATGGTATCTAGCTCTATCACCTGGCGTTTTCCAGGTATATCTTTTTCTAACATGTTGTTCGAATAGGGTGTTTACAGTTACTAATCTATATTCCTGACAAAACTCAACTAATTTTTCTCCTCTATCATTTCGTCTACCATACACAATTGTCCTACCATTTTTCCCTTTAATTCTCATTTCCCTTTACTTTTCTCACTATACTATTTACATCCTCGTATACCTTCTCTACTTCCTCATCCTCGTACTGAGTTGCTGGCATGTAAACCTGTACTAAAATAGTGCCTATGGGTTTTGTACTCAATCTAACCATAATTATTCTATCACTAAATTGTAAGTACTCAATAATACCTAAATTGTCTAGCTTTTCTTTTCTCATTTAGACTAATAAATTCATTAACTTATCTACTCTAAGTAATGACCTTACATTCCAAGTCCCTATCACTAAATCGAACCGTTGTTTTGAATTCTTATGATGACGAGCCCCAAGTACCCCCTTCCGGAGATCCGAATGAGGGGGTATTTTTCCTCCGGACAAGAATTTTACTTGTGAGCTCTCCATCATACATATTTCGTGTTTTAGGCCACGCATACCTGAGAAATATTGTGGTAGGTTCCCATATCTTTCCACAACGCAGCAAACCCCCAACAACCTTGTAAATTATTGACGATCTTCCGAGACCAACCGACTCTCCTCCAATATCTTTTAGCCAGCAAGGCTGCTGACCCTTGCTGCGCCTTTTAATCGCCTTTTACGATAAGCAGGTTTACTATAGTAGTATTCTTTGTCCCCTACTATAGGGTGTTATTGAAAATAAAGACTTAAAAATGTTTTTTTTAAATGTATTAACATATTTAACACAAAACCAGCCATTTTCACAGGGTAGCGATCCATCCGTTTCCACACACCTCAGAAGCACTGCAAGACGCGTTTCTTTTTGTACATGGTTGTCCCAGGCCTAATCTATGATTTTACTTGCTTTAGAGAGTTCTATATCTTATTTTCGGTCTTGTTCTCTGTCCCTCTTCCGCGTCTTCGTCCTCTATCATCTCATCTCAGTTCTCGTTCTTTGTCTCCCCCCCGCCCCCTTCCTCCAGTTCCCGTCGACTGAAACCTTAAATATTTGTTACTTCTCTTCCGTCTCGTGGTTACTTTCTTCCCCAACATTTTCTTTTCCTTCCGTTATATTTTGTGTCAAGAGGTCAACGGGATCAAACTGATATATTCTTTATCCTGAATATTTTCTTCGGTAGCGCTATCAGCATTTGCGTTGACTCATGATTGACCGTGACAGTGGTCCCAAAGTATAGAACAGGATAGTCTAACTTTTTTGCGCCTGCAATTTGTGTTTTATTCTTTAGTGCAGCAATTGTAAAAAGTAGTATTTAAAAGTACATCTGGCGCAGGTGGCAATAAGTCATAATGGGCTCCAAAATATTACTGGTTATCGTTCATCCCCGTTGTTCAGCATTTAAATTCTTACCAAGCCAATTCTGTACTTGGAAAACACTAGATTTTGATATTGGTATGCGCATGTGGCAGTAGATTAAAGGGCGGCTGCGTGGCGTAGTTGGTATGTGTGTGACTACTATGTCCTAGGTTCTAGGTTCGAATCCCGTGAAAAATCTTATGCGAGCATTATTCACAAAAAATACGTCCTTGTTCAGATGAGAGGTAAAATGGAGCTCCCGTGTGTGAATGTTGTCACGCACGTTAAAGATACCTACCTTGCTTAGAACAGCAAGGGTTTGGCAAAATTCAAAATTTTGCAGGTAAAAGCTCGCTTCCTGGCCAATGTAGTACCTTCGGGTGTAGCATTGGAAAATCAAAGATAAGGACGGCAGATTGAAGTGACGACAATTTCACGGCCCTTAGGTCTTGTTAACTTTGCTAATGTCATGTATTGATATTTTTCAATGCATAGTTCTAATTTAGGAGTTCCATAGATTGCCAGACAAATGCGTTATCCATTTACCAAAATCGTTTCTACTGTACAATTTTTTTGCTTAGAAACTACCGCAAATTGATGCAACTCGAGGCGCCTCTCGAACTTTTATTTTTCCTTTGTTAAGGAGTGTAGATGTTGTGTCACATCCATTCATAGTAGTAACAATAAATGCTTTTATGTGTACGTAACGTGAAGAAATTTAATTTGTTTAAAATAACATGTTTATTAACATTTGTTGACATAAGTTAGAAATTTGTGCGTTTTCATTTTGGAATTTTCAGTCTAACATGTGTTGAACCTACGCAGTTGCCAAGTTAAATTTAATAGAGTTAAAACACAAATACAATATTTGTGTATTTAAAGATTTACAATTTCCTTGCAAATATTTAGTAATATACATATTATATATTTCTTTTGGAATATAACTTGAGTTATAGGCATGTTATATATTAAAATTACTTGAGTTTTAGGGCTGACTAATTAAATGAAAGCAGGTTAATTATGAGTACTAAATTCTACAATAATCAAGATGATTTTGGAAATAAAATCGAATTGGCAATGTTGCTTTTTTCAATAAAACTTTTCAATAAATATAGGTGATGGTCATTTGACTTTAGAAATTTATATTGATTCAGGTGAATACAAATTAACACGTGATGGTTTTCTTTCCTGGTCCCAACTATATATTTTATTATAATTATTTAATATTTAATAACAAAGGGGTTTGAAAAACATACGATAGCCCAAGCAACTAAAATCAAAAATCATTTGCCTTGGTTGTTAAAGCGTAGTTTGCTGCTGGTTTTCCAGTTTATTGTTTTATTATTTTTTGATGCCATGGGACCATTTAGTGACAATGTAAAGTTTGATTATCTTGATACAATTCTATGTCACAAACATTTGACTAGAAGTGCATATGTGCTTCTTCAGTATCCAGATTGAAGATCTCATTCGTCTACTTACAAAAATTTACTAATAAATTTAATAAACCTAGGATCATTTACAAAGTCATTTATCAAGTTGCTACGCTTCAAGTTGCTTCACAAATTATTTCAGTAATAATTGGTTGTGAAGGATTTTTTGAATAATTAATCTAGGAATATTACACATTGTAATTAGAAAATAAGTCGTGTGAATTATCCTCGGGATTTTTAAAAAAAGCTTTATTATTATGTATTCCCGTGGTCTAGTCCTCTGACAATTCTTAGGGGAAATAACCCGTGATTATTATGCATTCTGTGGTATAGACGCTCCTCGTTTTCGTGAAAGAGAAATTTTGTTTTCTTGACAAATCAGAATGCTCTACGTACAAGCGAGTGTGTTTATTAGTTAAAAAGAACGAGCGCCAGGATTCATTGTTGTTATAGTCCCGCGCGACCACTATGAGCCACTACGACAGTTGGCAACACATACTAACTACGTACACAATATTGTACAACAAGATATTAGGTCATAATTTGCCAATTTGTATCACATGCCAAATATGTTTATAGTGATACAAGATGCACCTTAAAAAGATAAAATGTACTCACTTAAAAATGTGGAACTTCACGATTTTGCGGTCATCCTTGCGCAGGGGCCATGCTGATCTTCGTCTGGGTGTTGTTGGGCGTGGGTTGGATTACGCCGTCGTTGAAGCCAGATTTTACATCTTCCCTCTTTTTCACTCCACGTCTGCGCATTCTCATGCGCCGACGCAACTGTCCGAAGTGACGGAAATGCACAAGTCTATTTTTAAAAATATTGGCGCGAATTCAGTCACATGTTTAAAACTGCAAAATGCCAATTTTGGCATGTAACATTGTGAACGTGACTACCTTATCTTGAAGAACTGACCATAGTGCTTTAGTGTGGTGGAGTTTTCATGTTGATTTCCTTACCCGAGTCCTTATCGTCTCTTATATTACCTTTGTGCTCCTGTATTTTTTTCAGTTACACAACAGGCTCTACGACAAGAATTTGAATAGAACCGGCGTTGAAAGAATCCACGACCCGGTATAGACAACCAATATCAGTAGTATTCGAGGTTGCTGTTTTGCATGGCGGCCCGTATCGTCGTTGGTTGCACGCTTGAAAAATGTTCTGCGAGCATTTTTGCACAAAAATGCGCTCTTGTTCGAATGAGAGATAAAATGGATGTTCTGTGCGTGAGTGATGTCGTGCACCTTAAAGCTACCTTGCTTGGAATAGCAGGGATTGGGCAAAAATCAAAATTTTCTGGTAAAAAAGAACTCACTTCCTGGCCAATGCAGTACCTTTAGGTGGAGCATTGAAAAATTAGATGTAGTGTGCTGTTATGCAGTAATTAGCGGTAAGCAATGTACAATGATAAATATATCACGCTTTTGTAAAATTCGCAGCGATATGGTACGACATCTTTGTAACAAGCGATGGTAACTAGAAGAATTTGTACCTTTGTTTTTATTGTAATAAACTCAAGGAGAATAAATGAAGAAGATAAAACTACTGTTTTAGAATAAGTTGTTGGAAAATCGAAACATCAGTTTGTGAAATTCAAAATAACACCGGAATACCTAAATTCACTGCACATAACTTTTGAAAATTCAAAAATATCCGTGTAAAATATAATTTGTCAGGATTTAAGACTGGTGAGATAACGAAAGATTAAGGGATGTTTGCAAAATTAAATCATTACCAAGCCAATTCTGTACTTGATAATACACTCAACTTAGATGTTGGCGTGCGCCTGTGGCAGTAGGTGGAAGGTTTGACTATTTCACGGCGCTGTTAGGTCTTCTTGACTTCGCTAATGTCATGTATCGATAGTTTTCAATGCATAGTTCTGATTTAAGAGCTCCATAGAATGCCAGAAATATGAATAATCCATTTTCAAAATCGTCTCTACAGTGCAATTTCCTGCTTAAAAACTCCCGCAAATTGATGCAACGCGAGACGCCTCTCAAACATTTTAAAAACTCTTATTTTTCGTTTGTTAATCAATGCAGAGGTTGTGTCAGAGCCAGTATTAGCATATAGTAACAATAGATGCTTTTTACAATTTGGAAATTTATTTAGGCTAGAAGAAGAGCATGTTTGTGATTTTATTTTCCTTTTCCTTAGTTTAAGGAATCAAACATTCTGGTTTGAGGAGCACGTTGTATTAGAAGAACTAATAGATTTGCATCTTGTCCAAGGATGATAGTGATGTTGTGTTGTGATATCTCTGGTGCCGTCTCTACTATTAAAACGTAGGCGTTGTCCCATGTTTATTTCACAGCTATGTTGATAGATTAGCATCGATATTAATGCAGTTTTATTTGAGTGATTGGATAGAAACTATTCCTAGCTGAGTATTACTTGCGTTGTTTCGTCAAAAAATACCTCCGTCGATACGAGAATTAAAACAGTTCTTCGAAGTTGTTTCACTGCTGTTATATTCTAGGAATTGTCACCGTGTCCACCAAACACAACCATTATTTCAGAGCCGAAATGTTTTTGTAGATAATCAACATATCTTTTGATAGTACAGTGAAAAGTATAAATTTTTTGCTATATTGCACGGTGGAGCAGGGTCCACCATCAATGACGTAAGCATCGTTGTCAGCTGGTATTTTATCATATCGAGACTCGTTTTCCGCACTGCCTGCATCATCAAGGAATGCTGTATATGATAAGACCTTAAATCGTACTGCATATATTCTTTCAAATTTTACGTCAAATTTTTTGTACAAACCGATTCTTTGAAACAGCAGCAAATTGTGTTCTTAGTGTATTGGCGGTTCTAAATACTGTTTTAATTCTGAATTTGATTCCTATTCTTTAGATTTTTTAGAGAATCCTTTTATGTATGGTATTGCGAGCATTTTTTGGTGCGTATCGTTGTTTTTGTTTCCTTCTGTTACAGGCGGAAAAGCTACTAAGTATGTATTTTCCAGTAAAATTATCAATGGGGGCGGTCTGTAAAACAAAAATTAAAGGGAGGTCACCGGCACTAGCTAGCGGAAGGTCGTGTATCATATAGAGGGTTAAAATTTTGCAGAAAGGGTTAAATTAATTTATAATATACTACAAAAAGATTTGGCACTTACCTTTCATAAAATATTGTGGCTTAATGACAATTACCAAGGGGGCCAGACAAGTCGAGAATGTCCAAATGTTCGTGCAAAACCTTGAGAGACTTGTCATCCCAAGGAGGACAATTGTTCCTTTTAATCAATGCCTCACTTTTTTACTACTTATGCAACTTCCATGATAAAAAAATAATAAAAAAAACTATTGACTTAATCAACGGCAAACAAAACTATTTAATTAACAGAGCAATAAACGTGAACCTCTTACATTCATTGATTTTAATTTAGAAATTAATTGAATGGGTGAATATGGAATTATGAAAATTTTGCGTACATAAGTTATTCCCAAACACTGTATATGAAAGAAAACTTATATTATAAATCTTATACTAAATTAATCCTACGGTTTATGGCCAAAACGTCCTAACAAATAAACTAACTAAAAATTGGTCATGCTACTTAACTATAAAAACTTACTTACTAAAAATCGTGCATTGTTTGATGGCTTGCCTTTCAACGTAGAACAGCTCTTAAATTGGGGAAGAGAATCTTGCTTGTTGCTCTTGTTTGTAATTTTTAAATAATTGAGTGGCACACGAACCCGGCAGGATCTTATTGACAATATCACTTAACTTGTGCGTCACACGCCTACAAGCTTTTTGTTATTTACCTTGTATCACTATAAATCCACGAATATACGGGCGTAACCCTCGCGAACTGGAAAAGTTAATTACTACTTTCGAAATTTTCTTATCGTGATACTAAGTGAAATATTATATCTGTGATGCCGGAGAACGATACCCGCGAACTACCTTTCTTTCTACTTCTTGACCACGGACAGCCACATTGGAAAAAAGCTCTCTGGCTTTTGGCTAAAGCCTTAAGTTATATAGATTAATTCCTATTCTAACCATTATTTACGTCATATTTCTGTTATCCAATGACTTAACAGAACCTCCCACAAAACAAGATTTCAGAAACCAAATCCAACCCCTTTGGAGATGAGGGTCACGGAAGCAATTATTTTTCTCAGGGTTTAAATATGTTGTATCTTCTAAGAATTTCTTAATTACTGAAATGTGGACCATACCCCTTGGCGACAGTGGTCTGCCATTAACAAAAGACCGGTTAACCCACTTGAGCCGAAGTGGATTTTAACTACAATGGATGTCTCCAGACTACTTAAAATTACTTGCAATCTTTGAACAAATCAAATTGGAAATAGTTTTCGCTATTTACAATGTTTCGTTTTCTATAACCCGCTGCCAATCAAAGAAATTATTAAACAAATTAAGCTTTTAAACAGAAAATTGCTTTTCTTTATTTACGTTAAAAGGTACTATTTCATTTTTATTTTATCAGATTCGTCAATCTGTAACCGACCTAAGCTTTAAGAGGTTTATTGTACTAGATTTACAAGGGTAGCTTTAAATTATAATTACCTGCCGCTGGAATTTCTAATAGTTTAGCCTTAAGCTATTTGTAAACCTGGTCTTTTATTATAAGGGAGCCTAACTAAAATATGAAAGTAATTTATTGTGGAATTTTTGTCTATAAGTTATGCAAGTTACTGAATTTTAATTAATTAATTAATTTGTTTATTAGTTAACATTACAAAATAATGTTACATTCCCCTTACAAAAGGAGATTTTTTCCAAAAATCTTGTGTTAAGAGATTCACTCTTTCATTCCTATTTACTAACTTATCCTTTTCTATCCTAATCCTTATCCTAACTAGTATTCTTAAAACTAAGTTTTTGTTTAAAAATTTCAACACTATAAGCGTCGTTGTCAAGTTTCTTAATTATTAATATTAGGTTATTTTTATTAATATTAGGTGTTCATAACTATTTTTATTCGTCATATTCAATTGGATTTGCTTTTAAATCTTTAACATGCCAAACTCCTTTGGATTGACCTGTTTCATCGGCTAACTCATAAGTATTTGTTGAAACTTTTTCTGTTATGGTAAAAGGACCTACATATTTCGGTGCTAATTTGGCATTGAAATACTTTGATGCGTCTGAAAGTACAAAATTTTTCTTCCAGACTGCATCTCCCACTGAAAATACTACTTCTCGTCTACGTAAATCATAGTTATGTTTTGATTTATTATACGCTATTTCTAATTTCCTTGTTATTTCCTGGTATACTTTATTTAATTCTGGAATACGCGCGATTAGTTGTTTTCTCTCTGAAAATTGAATATCGGTTAAGTTTTCTGAATCAGTTATTTCACCAAAAGAGGAATCATCTATTACCATTTCTCTACCAAAATTTGCGAAATATGGCGACATGCCTATTACTTCATGACCTGCAGTACGAACACCGCACGAAACCATGGGTAATATCTTGTCCCATACTCTCTGATTATCTGACCCATAAGATGCCAACATTGTCTTTAAAACGCGGTTGACTCGTTCAACAGGATTTGCTTGTGGGTGATAATTTGCATTAAAAATAATTTTGGATTTGTATTTGTTCATTAAATTTTTAAATAAATGACTTCGAAATTGTACACCGGTATCTACTAGAACATATTGTGGTGCTCCGAAAAGTAAAATTATAAACTCTTCTACCTTTTGAACTACGGACGATGCAGTGGCTGGTCTTAACGGGAAAAATAGGGGAAATTTTGTAAATGCATCAACTACGGATAAAATACATGTATGTCCTTTAGTAGTGCTAGGTAGTGGACCTACTAAATCTATGGATATCATTTGCCAAGGTTTGGAAATTATTGGATGTCTTGACATTTTTCCTGCTGGAAGTTTTTGTTCTGGTTTGTGTGAAATACAAATTTTACATTGGTTTATGTATCTTGCTACTTCTGCACGTAATTTCGGCCAAAAATATTTCTGAGATATCCTTTCATAAGTTTCAAAAATTCCTAAATGACCAGCCGTCGGTTCATCATGAAAACGTTTTAATTTCTTTCCTTTGTGATTTTGGAATTACTTCTATCCAGTTGTCTGTCTCTTCGGTTAAATTTGGAAATTTTGGTTTAACATGTTTAAATAATTTCTGGTCTGTTACTTTCCAACGGTTATATTTGATAGGATATTTTTCAACATTATTAATCATTTTCTTACACTAATTATCATACTGAATGTTTGATTTTTGAATTTCTTCTTTATTGTTTTTAGTATTTTTGTTTATAATTTTTGTGTCTGGTATTATTAGCGTAGAATTTTCAGAGTTGTTGTTTTCATTTTTAATTGGTATAGTTTCAATTATTGGTACAGCCCTCGATAATGCATCTGGGACTACATTATCTTTGCCTTTTCTGTGAATCATGTCAAAGTCGTATTGTTGTAATTTGATGGCCCATCTACACAGTCGACCATTTGGATTTTGTAAATTGTTTAACCAAAGTAAGGAATGATGATCCGTTATGACTGTAAAATGTATCCCTTCTATATATGGACGTAACTTTTCTATACTGAACAGAACTGCTAAACACTCTTTTTCTGTTACGGTAAATTTCCTCCCATTTTGCGTTAACACACCCGAAATTCCATAGTCTGATGCCTCACACTGAATTGTAAATTCGTATTCGTAATTTGGGCAAGTTAAAATTGGTGCTGAAATTAGGCAATTTTTTTATAGTGGAAAAGGCTGTTTCGCAACATTCTTCCCAAACAAATTTTATATTTTTCCTCAGTAATGCGGTCAATGGAGCTATAATGGTACTATATCCCTCGATAAATCGACGATACCAAGAAGCCATTCCGATTATTCGTCTTACTTCTTTTACAGTTTTTGGTGTTGGTATTTCTAAAATAGCTTTTACATTATCTGGATCTACTGACAGACCGTTTTCATTTATTACGTAACCTAAATATTTTAGTTCACTCTTACAAAAGTGACATTTTTCCTTACTTAAAGTCAGTCCTGCACGTGAAAGTCTGTTAAAAACTTCCTGTAATATTTCTAGGTGTTTGTCAAAAGAGTTGGTCAAAATTATGACGTCATCTAGGTAGCAAAATACGAAAGGTTCTAATTCTGGACCTAAAACTTTATCTATCAATCTAGATCATGTACAGGGTGCATTTGAAAGACCCATAGGTAAACGTGTAAATTCAAATAACCCTCGATTAGGTATAGTGAAAGCTGTATATTTTTAACAATCTTTATCTTGTGGAATTTGAAAATAAGCGGATTTAATGTCTAAAGTTGTAATAAATTTCGCCGTCGCGCAATTTATCTAATATGGAGGAGACGTACGGAATTGAATACGCGTCCTTTTCTGTTACTTTGTTTAACTTCCTGAAATCTACTACAAAACGATAAGAATTGTCTTTTTTCTTCACTAAAAGAATTGAATTTGACCATGAACTGTTGCTTTTTTGAACTACTCCTAATTGTAATAATTTATCTAACTCATTATCTATATGTTTTTGCATTGTAGGTGAAACTGGATAGTATCTTTGCTTAATTGGTTCGCTATTGACTTTAATTTTATGATATACTAAATCGGTACGGCCTAGTTCAGGTAAATCAAAAAAATATTTTTCAATACTGGTATCTAACAGTTTTCTTTGTGCTACTGTTAAATCTAATGTTGAGTGTAAAATCGGCTCTTTCTTTTCGATAGTATCTAATTTTGCAAAGGTTTATTCGCCTTTAGAAATGTCTGGTATTATTCCTATATTTTTCCAAAAATCTATTCCTAAAACTAAAGTATGCTGAACATCTGGTACTATCAAAACGTCTAACACCACTAAACGTCGTTTTAATCTAATGGGCAACGTAACTGTTCCCAAAACTTTTAAAATTTTACCATTTGCCAATTGACATTATTCTTCTTTCCTTTTTAATTTTAAACCTAATTTTGATAAAAATTCCCAAGTGTTTTCTCCTAAAATTGTATTTGTTGTTCCTGAATCCAATAATGCTAAAATCTCTGTTCCCAAAATATCTACACTTACTTAAGGACGTTCGTCATTTTTAGACTGTTCTATTACATAATCTAACATAACCTAATTTTTTTGAAAGTTTTCTTCTTTATCATAAATCATATTTTGAACATGTTTCGTCGAATTATAAAATGTGCGGGACACTATACGACTATCTAATGCTCCTTCCTTTAGTTTAAATTATTTCTATATTTTTGACAACGCGGACAACGGTTCAACGTAACATTGTCAGTGCCACATTTATAACAATAGTTCGTTCGTCTTATCTGTCTACAATCGATCTGAAAATGTCCTAACTGGTGACAATTCCAGCACGTGGGTGCACTTTTTTTACATTATTGTTTGAAGTAACATTTTGTATTGCTGAAATCTGGTTTCTATTGGAAGACCTACTCTGCGAAACGTTAACGTCTGTGTACGCCAAGTCAGTTTCTAAAGTATTCGTTTTTCGAGTTGGTGGGATAAAGTTTTCTATTGATATTTTATGTTCCTCCATTTTTTTCCCTAACTTTATTAGCTCTCGTATGGAAGTTATTTCGACTAAACTCAATTGTGACTGGTAAAAGGGTAACATATTTTTTCGTAATATTTTTATTTGTTGTGTCAAAGTGAGTGGTTCTGATAATCTAGCAAACATATTTGTCATTACTGCTGCGTAGAGTCCTATACTTTCGTTTTCTCTTTGCGTTCTCGCTTTAATTTCGGTCATTAATTTTTCATCATAATCGGGTGGTAAAAATTCGTCTTAATGTTTCTTTTAATTCGGTCCAATTATTTATTAAACATTTATTTGCACGATACCATATTAGTGCTTTATGTGCAAAAACATCACATGCTTCTGCAGAAAGTTGAAAGACTGACATATTCCTAGCAATTTTTAATTCTTCGACCTGTTCTGAAAATGCGTTTACCGAAGTATCGCCATTAAATGTTATTCCCCATTTTTCAACTGGAGGAACCTTATAAACTACAGAACTATTATGAGATAAATTCTGATTATTATTTTGAAAAGATGTATTTATATTTTGCTTGTGCTCCTCTTCGGCCCTAATTTTTTCTTGTTTTGTTGTGGATGATGCTAAGTCTAGTTTTTTGTCAATTCGATCAAGTCTACGTTATTTGTGTCAATTATTTCTGACGTTTCCCCTCGTTCTAGTTCATCTAAAATTGGGTTATCCTCTTTGGAAGCAATTTGTGTTTTTGTCTTTAAAATGTCATTTCCTATTTTACGAAAAGATTCAATTAAACGTCCTAACTCTAATTGTAAATTATTCCTAATTGTTTCGTCAGTATCGTCAACTGGTAAACTCCTGGAAAGTCTAGAATAACCATATGCAAATTTTGTTTCTATTCTTACTTTATTACTGTCATAATTTAAAACATTTAAATCTAAAATTTGTTCATGTAAAAGCGTTAAAACATTTTTAACAACAGTCACGTCTTCTGTAAAATCAAATGGATAGTCAAAATCTTCATCGGTTAGTTAGGTTAGTTAGTTAGGTTAATATAATCGCTACGTCGTCGTCGTCGCCGCCGTCGCCGCCGTCGCCGCCGTCGTCCGTTGCCATATTCCCATAATGATACAATAAATGATATATATATATATATATATATATATATATATATATATATATATATATATATGTACCTTGTTTAGTTTTTTACGCTGATTACAAATATGCTATACACTTTTCGATATCTCATTTAGTTTTCGGGATAATCGAATTTATTCGAGAAATGTTAACAGTACAAACTAATATAAACTTTAATAGATATCATTTTAATTTAAAATATATAATTTCCTTTTATAAAATTTCCGTAAGTTTGGTTGTAAGGCGTACATGCATCTTATTTTTTTTTTATTGGTAATTTCAAATAAATTCAATAATTTGAGGATAGGAAAACATTTTTTAACATATTTCTATTTATACGGTTGGATGATGGTTATTAAAGAAGTGTGTGATTACGTTTTACTACGCAGTTATTTTTATGTAGGGTTATATAAGCAGCTTCTTTGATTTTGCGTTTTTAGGGGTTTTCTTCTTTGTCGATAATTTTTGCGTCCTCCCATTTTATTTTATGACTGGAGTCCCATGCATGTTGGCAAATCATGGAGTTTTCAAATTTTCTATTTTTTTATATATGATTTATGTTCTTTTAATCGAATTTCAAATGGTCTGGAACTTTCCCCTATATAAAACTTGTTTCATTCGCACGGTATTTTGTAGATGCGGTTTTTTGAACTTTGTATTGCGTTTTTGGGTTTTGTTTTTGTTATAATTGTGTTCTTAGTGTATTGTTGGTTTTAAATACTGTTTTAATTGTGAATTTGTTTCCTATTTTTTGGATATTTTCGGAGAATCTTTTTATGTATGGTATTGAGAGCATTTTTGGTGAGTATCGTTGTTTTTGTTTTCTTCTTCTTTATTTTTGGAACTTTATCCATTTCTTTTTCTATTATTCTTTTAGGTTACTTGTTTTCTATTAATATACATCTGATTAGATCTTTCTCCTTCTTTAAAATTTCTTCGTTTGATGATATTCATTTTGCTCTATCATACATGGTTTTGATAATTCCTCGTTTGACACAGTGTGGGTGGTTTGAACCAACAATGCACTAAGAGCACAATTAACAAAAACAAAACCCAAAAACGCAATACAAAGTTCAAAAAACTGCATCTACGAAATACCATGCGCATGTAACAAGTTTTATATAGAGGGAAGTTCCAGACCATTTGAAGTTCGATTAAAAGAACATAAATCATATATAAAAAAATAGAAAATTTGAAAAATCCATGATTTGCCAACGTGCATGGGACTCCAGTCATAAAATAAAATGGGAGGACGCAAAAATTATCGAGAAAGAAAAAAACCACCAAAAACGCAAAATCAAAGAAGCTGCTTATATAACACTACATAAAAATGACTGCGTAGCAAACGAATCCGTGACTTTCAGTAAACAATGAATTAATTCCGTTACTAAAAGAAATAACAAAAGAAATAACAAATGATAATCCAATGCCCACAATATCTAGGTAGCATTGCAAGATTTTCCTGGGTTTTCCTTGCGATATTAACATGTAATACAGCTTACATACATGATTTCTATTTATACATACAACTAATTACATAACAATAGACATATTAGCAACTCCTGGCTGCTTAAGCCTTACGGTAACGTAATCGCACACTTCTTTAATAACCATCCTCTCAACCGTATAAATAGAACTATGTTAAAAAATGTTTTCCAATTCTCAAATTATTGAATTTATTTGAAATTACCAATAAAAATTAATCAGCTGATTTCACGTTAAGCGTATTGGCTACCTAAAAAATCGGTCCCAGGACGCAACACAAATTGAAGGCAATCATTTTTTAAACTTTATAATTTTCATCTAATGTACTCAAACCAAATATATCGAACATCAATAAATCAAAGTCATCTTCAATTTATGTCATAAATGTCAAATTTGAAATTTTTATTATTTTAACAACGATCCTAGGTTATGGATCGAAACGTAAAATAAAGATGATTTTAAAAACTATGAGTGGTTTAATTCCCAAAGAAGATTAAGAAACATGCTAAACAAACCACAACAAACATACAGAAAGTATATACAATTATGACTTGTTTCGAACTAACTAACTAATGCTGTGAAATTCTCGTCAGTTTTCAACAAGATATCTGTTTAAGACCAGATCCCTCGCTAAAATCTTCGCCCTCTTTTTCAAAATATGAAGACTATTGAGTCATTTAAAATTAGTAAAAAAACAACGCGACAGTATAGTTGTTGACGATAACCTCGAAATAACAGTAATTGCTTTTTTTGTTGCTGATCCTAATACTAATGTTTAATTCATCATATTTAGAGGATTAGGTTAGTGTCTACAAATAGTGATTAAGCTAGTGCTTATGTAAACCAGACTCTAAATGTTTGTGATTGTAAAGAATAATTATTAGATTTGTTTTTATTGGAAATAAAGACAAATGGATAATTAAAAATTCGTTGCAGTAGGTTTAACCGTCATAACGCATTTCTGGAACGTGAAATCTACACCAAGTTAGAAATAAAAATTTCTTATGATATTACTCTTTTAATGTCTCGTACGGATTAAAAACATAATACAATTGTAGTGCCGTATTGCACAATGAAAATCTGACAGGCGAACGATAATTAACCTTAATAAGGAATTATGTGACCGATTGATTACATTGAATAATAATACGCTTAAGAAGTGACACTCTTCATAAATCACATTGCTTTTTATGTACTAAAAATGCATGACCTTCGGCCATTAATTTGTAAGTACACAGATACAGCGGGAAATTTAAAAGCGGTGGGTTAAAATTTACTTAAAATATTTAAATTAATTATTGTATGCAAAACTACATAATTTAGGCTGTAACGTAATAAAGAACCTATTGATGTGAAATTACAATGTAGAACAAGAACAGTACACTAAACTAAAGGGAGGTTGAAGGATGTATCACAGAATAATAATACAATACGCTAGCGTAATTGTATTATTATTCTATGGATATACCAACAAAACAATGGCGAATTTTAGACACCCGCAAAGAAATTTGGTCTACCTGAAAACGCCGAGTGTCACTTCTTAATTGTAATTATTCTATGCCGATTATGAGAACGATTTACCGTTAACGAAATATCCACAAATTTATTTCCAACTGTTACGTGCCAAATTTGGCACTAGACATTTTTAGTTTAGTTTTAAAATGCGGGAGTTTCGCGCCATAAATTTCAAAGACTCGGTGCGCGTATTTCCGTTACGTCAGATGTGCGTTGGACGAACTTCGCGCCGACGCGTGTGAAGGGAGAAAAGTGGGGAAGTTTCCGAGAGACGCTGAAACGTGGCTTTTTGCCTTTGAACTTCGAGTGGAGTAGTCGTGTCTGGTATCGTATCTTTATCTTATTATGTAGATTTCCTTGCCTTATCTTGCTTATCGTTCCTCAACCCGTTCCCTATCGTTCCGCTACATAGGTAGAAGATAAATTTGGATACAACCTGGGAGCAGCCCACACCCCGCAATAGCTAGCCGAAGCAATCCCGGAGGTCGCAGACCCCATCTGTAAATAATCTGGAAGGGAGCTGCGAGCAACCCGGAAGGACATGATTACGTAGGAAGCTGTACCTATTCATGTGAGTATTCCGTTCTTATAAACATTTTATGAATTTGAAATATTTCGTTATTACGTGTAGTATTTTGCATATTGTGTGACGTCATTGACAGATGGGCGCGCTAGTTTCTGTATTTTATATTAGCGTTACCAACTGCCGTGGTGTCTCTTGTACCTCGTTTGCGGTTATGTACAGAAGCACGTTTAAATGTAAGACAACAGGATAGTGCTTCTGCTTTCAATACACGAGATGTAAGCTTAGCCTTATACGATATCTTTGCAGACAGATGGATTCGTAACGAACGTTCTGTTTTATGGTCACCGAGATCTTCGGATTTAACACCTCTGAATTATTTTCTCTGGGGATATATTAAGAATGAGGTTTATGCAGTAACAGAACAGTCGAAGATGACTGCAAAAATAGGATTTGACAAGCTATTCAAAATATAAATCCAGAAATAATTAGAGCTATGTTTGTGAACACAGATGGTCTCTTTGGTGTCTTTTATACAACGTATAAGTTAGTTTGTTCCAATAGTTGCTCTAAATTCAATGGTATAAAAAGTGTTTAAAAATCAACGTTTTCATGAATTTGAGCGATTCATAAGGAGTGTATTTCAAATCATCAATATCTCAAATATCTTCAGAAATATCTTCATATTCAGTTTTTAAGTCAGAGAAGTTATTCCAATATTCCTCTGAATCATTCTTACTCAAGTATTTGGGGTGTCTTTCAAATCATCAATATCCCAAATATCTTCAGAAATATCTTCATATTCAGTTTTTAAGTCAGCGAAATTATTCCAATATTCCTCTGAATCATTCTTATTCAATTATTTGGAGGTTATTCTAAAAATCATAGTTTCATGAATATGCAAGACATGAATGTTTGTTTTGAGAAATAGTTGTCACGTCGAGAATAGTCAATTAGAAGGACACATTGAAAAAGGCACATAATTCACGGAGTTGCCATACGATAATGAAGTAAATTTAGTTTTTTTATGGCATGCAACATATTTCAAAGCATAATTTAATTAATTATGATAAATACATACCTTGATTAATAAGAAATACACTGCCATACAATATAAAAACAAGTAAAATGCAATTATCAACCCCCAGTGTAATGATAAAAACCACAAGGTTTATGTATCATAGGAGAATTTATTCAAAAATAACATCAAATTAGTCATTTTTGAACTATAAACGCTGTACTACTCTCTACTTCAGCATGTATGTAACCTGTTGATTTGCAACGCTAGTGCGTTATTAACATTAGGTAACGGAAAAGAATTTATAAATTTCAGTTAGCTAAATGAGCTTTTAGTACGAAACCAGCATGGAATATGTACAGAAGCTTCGATAATTTTAATAGGGTGGTTAGTTCAATATTATATGAAATTAGGATAAAGAATTAAAATAGTAAGGCACCTAGTTTATCCTAATACAACCAGCAATAAAGATCGGGACTTTACACTTTTCGTATTAAATTAGAAAAATACAGATAGATCTGTCACAGGAAAGTTTATTTGTACAGATTCACGCGAATTTAAAGAAACCGTTACCATAGTAGATTGCCCCAATAGTCATAAACTCGTAAAGTTACAGCCATAAAATAAATGCGTTACAAAGGTTAAACAAAAACGTCCCTTTCAAAAGTGTAGGAGCATTTTGCCGATCTCACGAAGAGATGACTTTGATCTCGACTTTAAGACAGCAGTTAGACGCACTACTCTGTGAGAACGAAATATAAAATGCTATGACCCTGGAACAAAACTTATAAAACCCACAAATAATAATAGAGGGGATTCAATCTATCATCTTCGGTGTATTAGGACTTCGAATTTGATTGACACGGAACCATCGTCTTCAGGGTTAGAGGTTGATTAAACGGATAACTCAAGTACGGAATTAAACTCCGGGATTGTGATAAGCAAGCTTCCAAACACAAACGTAAAGGCGAAATTAAAAATACCGTTAGAGGTGAACCTGCGCCTGTGTTGGAATTTTTCATTTAACGTTAAGTTGCAGTATTGGATTACCTGCCACCAAAAAAACCCTGCACTAAAAAGATCGTTCAAGGCTTTGTTAAAAAACTAATAAAACTTGTAGATTATCAAATTCTTGCTTAACACTTGCTACACATTTCATGCTATTGTAAATTTAATAATTGTGATTGGTTCTAACCATTCGAATAAATAAAACTTATTATTAAGAGCGCCTTTTACGTGGTGCAGCTTATTCATAGCGTATTGTAAACAGGAAGTTCTTATATAGAAAAGCACCACAATTATATCGGTATAATTCATATGTACAAGTTAACTGATAAACTTAAGTTGTTCTTTTTTTTGAGATACACGCATATTTGACCAATTTGGGATATATCTTAGTTTTTTGCTTGTTTATTTACTATGATATTCATGTTTGATAATATACGTTAGGTGTGCGACGTGGGGGTTTTGTTATTACTTTAAATTAGTAAGAAGGTGCGAAACTTGTACACAAGACTCCATCAACCTCCACTGCAATAAGAACAGTTAAATCGTCTCTTGGAACAGCCTCTCCTGGAGAGACTGAAATGAGGGTTTCTTCAGGTGGGTTGGTGTTCAAAGGCTTTATTAGACAGATAGTCAAAGGCTTTTCAAGGTAAGTGTCGAAGTATTTAGTAAAAATATTACAATCTAGATACCCCTGAAAGATTTGCACTTGCTTTTACAGAAATCACGCCGCACCACTGAAAGCTAGCCGGTGCACTATTTACTGTTACGTCACTTCGCTTTTGTAGAGCAAAATTAATTCAGGTATTTAAGGTCAGTTCAGCACGTAACAGGAGTTAAACGAAATTTTCATTTCATGAACTTTAAATGAGTAAATTTTACAATGCAGCCGGATGGTAAAATAATCCATTTAAGGCTACAAATGTATAGCGATTGTTTGAATAAATAATAGCAAATCTCCTTTGCGTTGATTACCACAATAGCAAAATTAGTTCCTCAGAATAGCCTTAAAGTTGTATAGGTATTGTGTTTATAATTAGTAGTGCATAACACGGGTGTTATGTCGATCAGTTTGTTGGTAGTCAAAATAATCGATCGATCAAGTCATTGATCTCATACACACCCAATCAGCTTCAACGATAGCTGTTGAAATGTTTATGTTCAATTGAGTTTTATTGCACTACACATATACAAATAACACACATTTAACTGTACGGCCGAACCAAAGTAAATATTTACACATTCTTTAGTAGGTAGTAAGTATTATATACGGTGCATATCCAGATGAATTTTCTTTTCTAATTTTATCTTCGACAGAAATTGACAAAACTTGTCGTATGTGAGCATTCTATTCAAATCAGTAACATTACTGATTTGAATAGAATGTCTTATCGTTAATACAAAAATTCCAGAGCGCCTGGGTTTTAAAAGGTAAACTTATATACAAAACATTTTAAAAGTTTGTCCATAAGAATTTGCACATAAAAACTTTCAACTTGTACGTATCATATTCATTGTATTCTTTATACTTCAAGCTTTAATGGTGGCATAGGATTATTTATCTTTTAAATTGTTTCAACTAAATAAAATGTTGAACGAGTAAATAAAAGGAACTAGTAAGCTAAACGGATCTTTCTATTAAGTGAAGAGCATACAGTCAAAGAAGATTGCTTTACTACAACTAATCATGTTGTAACGAAAACTCTATTTGCACAAACAACAGTTCTTTATTTTCAAACTGATTATATGAAATTTGTTTCAAAAGTTCTCAAACCGTTTATTTTCAGCTAATCGCTAACAGTACAATTACTAGCTTCTTAAACTACGATGTTAGCTTCTTAATTAACTTAATACCGAAGCACTATAATTAATTATCCAGACACTATTAATTTATTTACAAAGCACTATAATTAATTTATATCGACTAAGGCAATTTATATCAACAGTAATTTATATCACATCTTTCAAGGCCTTAAACTAGAACATATTGTAATCAAATCTTCAATTAAAACTCAATTTTGAAACCCCTTAACTGGTATTTACACCTATTAAATTGCACTAGTTTTTCGAAAACGTACCACAAATTATGCAAAAGATCTCCTAAATACAAAACTTGTATACTTGTCAATTATAACCATCTAGAGACGTGGTGTCGGAGGTACCTATCCATCATCATTTGTGTACAAACGCTTCGTTTACGCTTTAATGTAATTATTTTGGTCACAGGTAGACCTATCGGCGCTACAATATTGTGGAAACTACGGGGAGAATATTGTTAATAGAACCCAACATTGTTTAATCTTAGACACTAATTGGTAAACCTTTTTTGTCCGCTTAAGTTTCTTTGGTGCCGTAACTCGAATATGGTTCCAAATTTTGTAAAAGAAACATTTCGCCACATAAATCAGGCATAAAATTGTACACCGTGCGTAACTTTTGTTTCTCCACGAACGCATCTTTATTTCCCATAGAGAAATTGACATCATCTTTAGCAGCTGTTGTGTATCACATTTAGAATTATTCAACACGTTCAACTCAATGATTCGCTTCTTTTTGATCGATTGACACACGAATAGGCCCAAAAAAACCGAACTTACTACCAAAACTCCATCAAATATTTTTGTAATTTTCTAACAAAACCAGTAACCTACAAAAGCGATTCCCACAGAAAATTCTTTATCAAAACTGTTAAAAGCCGATCTAAATTCATTCTTTCGAGAAACCAACTACAGGTCTTTTCTAAAAGGTTAAACCTATCTGCGGCCCAAAAACTCGCGTCCAAATATTTTCACAATTTTCTAACAAAACGGGTAACTTGCAAAAGCTATTTCTACAGAAAAATTCTTTATCGAAAACAGTTGTAAAATGATTGAAATTCATTCTTTCAGGAAACTAACTACGGGTTCTATCTAAAAGGTTTAACTTGTTTGTGACCCCACAGAAAATACCCGCGAAGAAGTCAGCGGTGTGCGTTCTACCTAAGGGGTCGCCGATCTATTTCGCCTGGAAACAACAAAATCTTCATCAAAAACGTAACAAAGGAAAAATTCATTGCCTTAAAAACAGCTACGCTCAAATTCTTGTACTTTCCGAGGGCAAAGGCAACAACCGTTATTTTAGACCGAGCAGGGTATGAGGAGAAGGCTAACTACCACTCGAGCATAGCTCCAACCAAACTTTAACACAAAATTTCTAACCTTATTAAGCAGTTTATTACTTCCGAGGGTGTTTAGAAAGTTATAATACTCAAATTGGCTAACTACCACTTTTATACGGCTTTCTAAAGATCCGACAATCAAACGTTCCACGCCATTTATTAGTAACCACAATAGATTCATCAATTTACCTTTTTGCAATATACCTGACAAAATTTAATAATCTTACATAAGCAATAGTTTGTCGTGTTTTTAACTCTATCCGTGTAAGGCGAGTGAGTTACTGTAAGCAAACATTAGGTAATAGAAATGAGTTTGTGAATTTGAATTACTTCAATAAGCTTCTAACGTGATAGTAGCCTGTAAAATTTAGAAGCTTTGATAGTGTACATTAATAACATGACTATTTCGATGTAATATTAAATTATGATCTAGAAATAAACAGAAAAGTATTCCATATATTAAATACAAACATTAATAACGATCGGGGTTTTACACTTTTTGTATTCAATTTAGAATAATACAGAAGGATTTCGGTAAACAACCCAAAAGTTTATTTGTACACATTCACGTGAGTTTAAAAACAAACCATTGAATCACGGAATTAGACCGACACACCCTATAACCGCAATAGTCATAAAAGCCGCTATAAAAATAAATAGTTACATGTGTACCGTTGGACGAATTAAGACCTGATACGAATTAAAAAACCGCCACCATGGTAGATTACCCTCAATATTCATATACTTATAAACTTACAGTCATAAGAAATATGTTGCAAAAGTATACAAAGGACATCACTTTCAAAAGCGTAAGAACAAGTGATTGGTTACGCGAAGAGAACGACTCTTTAGAAGCACAGTTCGTGAGAACTAGAACATGGAATAATAACTCTGGGAAATTGTAACTTATAAGCCCCCGGATACTATCAGGAGGGGATTAGTCCGTATCAGATTATTAGACACCAGCGAACAACCTCTCAAAACTGAATCGCGGTGAAAGACGATTTTGAAAAACATACATTAAGCGATGGGACGGTAGTCATAATAGAGGCTGTCTGAGATTAGACATCGTGGGACGCGATTAAACGCGGACGTTAGATGCCGATACCGTGATAACGTGATCAATGTTTTGGGAACTTTTGGTCAACCACAACAGGTTGGGATTTTACGTGCAAGGAGTCCTGCCGGTTGACTGTGGACGGAGCTTTGAAAGAATGCAACAAAACAAAAACCTGTAAGTAAACTGCATTGTAACTAGCACATGCGTTTTGTTGTGTCTAAGAATTGTGATTGTTAACTTTTATACATGTGTAGAGTTTGTTTTTAACAAGAACTATTAATGTTGTTGCACGCTTCTGTAGATTCAAGGCGTATTCCATCAAGTTTTCATACATAAAAGCTCACTGTTGTAGAGAGAAAATAGTACATAGAAATTAAATTGGTTGAAGGTCTATCAATATTAAATCTAAGTTGTTCTTTTTTTAGCTACACGCATATTTGGTCAAAATAGGAGTAGATTTTACGACATTTCCCTATTGTTGTTCGATATGATAATCATGTTTGACGGTATATGTTAGGTGTACAACGCGCAGAGTTTCTTTTCATTTGTGTTTGTAGTAGATTAGTATATGGAGGTAGGAAGTGTGTAAATCAAGGCTCCATTCCTCCCGGTGGAAACCGCTAATCGTCTCTCGAAGCATCCATCTTCCAGGCAGGCATTATCCAAGTGAATAGGTGCTAAAAAGGATTTTTCAGACAAAGACTTTAAAGACTTTGCAAGCTAGGTGTCAAAGTTATTTGCTTTTCTGAAACCCACCCCTCACCACTGAAAGCTAAGTGCACTAATTAACTGTTAGGTCACTTCGTCTCCGGTAGGATAAATTAATTCAGGTATTTAACGTCCATTCAGCACTTAACATACGTTTTATCTAATTGATCACAGATACCACACTTGAATCGGGTGATATGCTGGTCACCTTTGACGTAACATCCCTATTGCCCAGTATATCTACCAGAGTTTGTCGCTATAATAAAACTATAAAAATTGCGGTGTAAATTTCGAATAGCTCTGTGGCAAAGAAAGGTAGACATGTATACAAAAATAAGTGATAATTAACAAATAACATATAATTACTGGTTTTAACCAAATCAAACATTTACTTCAAAGCATTCACCTGTTGTTTACGGAGCCGTGCCAACGGAAAAACGATGTAAAATCTACTGTTCTTTCTGCGGGTGTAGCGAAGCACATTTATGGCGATAACGGTGTTCTGAAGGAAAGCGGTTCTAATTAAGAATTCTACGTAGAACATGTAAGCAGTGATGCGGCCTGTTCGAACGACAAATCGATACTCCTGCTTGCTTCGTGTGTTTTCCAGTTAATACTGTTCTTGCACATGCGGAGTAACAAAGTTTATCACTCGCGGCACTTGTTGGCGCGTGGTTGAAGTAAAACATGGAAATTTACTCTAACAAATTTAAATATACCGAGGCGGACGTAAATAATCAACAAACTCAACGGAAAATAAATTTAGCTGGAAATTATTTACAATATAAACGGAACAAAAACAATGCTGTAATGTAATAGACCCCGAGCCTATGGGTTCGTCTAAATTTCCTGTTCTTGCCAACATTTTACGGTTCAAGAGTTTTCAGACTGTAACCCAAAGTGTAATTTAGATATGTAAATAACACTGTTGTGATCCTAAAGAAAAATTATTTTAAATTGTTGTTTTTGTTGATACCCACTGTGTGTTCACCTCTCTATTTTCAAGGTATGTCAATTCAATAAGAGAATGGTGTGAGATCCGTGATTTATTCTCTATTTTCAAGGTATGTCAATTCAATAAGAGAATGGTATGAGATCCGTGATTTATTTCAAATAAACGTTATACTTAACTTTTATCTTCTTCACCATACCCCGTTCTCTTATCTATACATCACTGCATACGTGTCTTGCGTCATTCAAAGCAATGTTGTGGCTCACCAATTGTCAGTCTCTTTAACTACTCTACTATTTTTGCTTTTACGTATTAAAGAGACTGAAAATGTGTTCCATTCAATTCACTTTTCATTGTTGGGTACAGGTACAAATCACACGGTGTGAGACCTTGCGAATATGGGGAATGAGCAGACACAAGCGTTTTCCCCCTAAAAATACGTCACAGATAGGACATTGTGTGGCAGAATCCACGAGTCATTCTTTCAAAAATTTGTCGTACTGGCTTTTTGTTAGTGTTTACCGTATCAGCAATCACCCGAATGCTTAGACGCCGACCTTTCCGCAATTTCATTAACTTTTTAATGTTTCCTTTAGTTCTTTCAATCACAGATCAAGCGGGACGTTCTTTATCTTCAATCTCTTCCCGACCTATAGAAAAACCGTTTGTGCCATTCAAAGGTTCGCGTACGTGACATATCATTATCACCAAATATCTTCTTTAACATTGTAAAAATACCGTCGCTTTTTTAATTTTACAAGGAATTTCAAGTTAATTCGCTGTTGGATTCTTTATGTTAACCATCATGGCGGTACTTAGTGTCTGCTACAATGATTACTCGAAAGCAAACTAAAGCAGACGGACAGACGAAACTATGGTTGCTGCTTCGTCAGTATCAAGGTTAAAGGCATTCCAATTATAACCTCGCTTGATGAGGTTGCATGGCGGAAGGTGCGCTGTCTCATATAAATGCTGGTATTTAAACTTTTTTTTATAATGTCACCTGTGTACGCTATATGTTTTTCTTTGTCCTTTGATATTACAACAAGACGCTTTTTATTCCACTATTTTGGCTTCAAACAATTTTATTTTGTTAACTGGCTGATCTCTCACCATTTTCACGTTTATGAATATTAATTTATGTAATAAGCAAAAGATCTGTAACTACCTTCCATAGACTTCACATTTAGATCAATGAGAATCTGCAGACCGTGGTAGGAAACTGCCGTCATCTAACTTTTTGGAAAGTACTGTCGACTAGTACTATATGATCATTTAATTGGTTCCCTTTGCCACGTATCGCAATTTATTGTCTTTTATTACCGCTTTTTTGTAATGCCTTACATGTGATTTTCCAATGCTCCACCCAAAGGTACTACATTGGCCAGCAACCCTTGCTGTTCCAATCAAGGTAGGGATAACGTGTGTGACAACACTCACACACGGGCGTATTTTTGTGAAAAATGCTCGCCTAACATTTTTCAAGCGGACCGTGTTGGAATTCAAACCCGGGACCTTGAGTGTAGTAGTCACATGCATACCAACTACGCTACGGAGCTGCCTTTCTTGGCGTTAGAACTTTTGGGATGTTGCAACTACATATTAGAATTTAGTTCATCTATGATGGATCTCCAGAGCAGTTTAGTCCCAATGTTAGACACTATTTGGATATACAATATCCAAGGTGGTGGATATGTCGCAGCTACACCTCTCGGCACACTCCTAATATTGGAACGCATGCATCAACCAATGAGAAGGAGGTTGAATCTACCAGAGGTGAACATTTTTTACATTCTGTTGTGTGTAATTACATTTATATTCTTGTTCCGCAAAATTTTACGCCTTACAAAAAGGAAGAACTGAAATGTTCTTAAATACATTGTGATACTTTTTTCTTGATTTTTACTCTTATGGCTCGGTTTGGTAAAGTTTAGTAAAATGGCAAGAATTGCTGCGGATTGAAAAGCGCTCCATAAACTATTTTAGTTAATAATTAATTTTAGTGAATTATTTTAGGATAGTACGCATATTTAATATAGTTTTGGTGTTCCCCGGCAATGTTTTCTCAACGTAACCAGTTATGTTTAAGGACGCGTAACGGGAGTGAATTATAAACTTGTGATGTAATACCCATCGATTCCTTATCTATAACCGAGATAAACGATAATTTTTTGGTACACAGCCGGCCAATATACATTAAATCAGAAGCTAAGCAAATTTAATAATTAATTTACTTTGTTAATTCGTAAATTCTGTGTAATATATTGCGCCCTCTGTTCAGGCAAGTGATAAACCTGCTACCTTTACCTTCAAGTAACAAATAGCACAAATTTCGTTATTCTAGCCTCTATAATGTAATAATTACGTATTTAAATAAAATGTTTTTATGTAAAGGTTAGACCCTTTTTAGATTTAAAGATAAAAATTTTTAAAATTAATTTGGTTTGAACAAGTAGTAGGGGAAGAAAGGTATCTGTGGAAAACAGTAAAAAAATACGAGAGATAGGATGGATGACACGTTTTAAGACATAAACGAGTAGTGAGGAATATATTAGAAGCAGGGAAAAGAAAAACAAAGAGGTAGAGGTAGACCTGACTATTGCACACACATAGCGAAAAATGTAGGCTATGGGAGTTTCAGGGAAATATGTCAGTTAGCTCTGAATTGAAATGATAGAGATACGCGCCTAACCAGTTTCAGGACTGAAGACCTAATGATGAATGGTTTGAAAATTTTATTTTAATATTACATCACGTATGACGTATAAACAACAACACGTGTTTCATGTTTTCTAAAATAAAATATTAATCTATAATTATGTACCTCAAGGCAATGGTTTATTAACTCATTAACCTTATTGAGAAAATGCCCAGTATTTACTGCATTTAATCATTGATGTTTTTAAAGCATTTTTAACTTGAGAAAGCATTTATCTAATTAATTTTCATTATTGTAATTGTTTTTTATAAATCTGTCTAACTACTTACTTTTATCAGGTGTTTGATATTGCATTTTTTTATAAAAGGTCTTTAACTATATTGTGAAAGAACAGAAACTTTTAATAGAAAATATATATTAAGCACTGCCTGTACATTTTTCTGTTTGATTGTATCTTGCCTACTATATTAACTATCATCAATTATATTCATGTAAAGTCAGATGAAACTACCTTTGGGCTTCAGAAATTAAAGATAAAACTAAACCATTTCTTATTTTATACGACTAAAAAATTTGCCATAAAATTAGCTCTCAAATTTATCTTACATAGAGTATCTCGTGTAGTTTCTCCAGTAATTTACTAATTACAGTGGTGATGGTAAATCTTAAGAACGGTTTCATTTTAAGGATTTAAAACTTTTTCTTTTATACTTAACGATTAGTAATTTGTAGAACCTTCGTTTCTATCATTATTTAAATAGAATTTCTACTTTTTGATTTTATTTTGTGGTGTATAAGTATACCTTACCCTTGAGCTCTGAATTATTTCAACTATTTCATTTCCCCAATACATCATTCATCTACAAAATTTCTTAGTTCTCTCGTTCCTGGTTTTAAAAATTTGTCACTACACTTAAAAACTTTCATTTTTTCGTAAATTTCCTTTTTAACAGCGTGCCGTATTCTTTTGCCGTGGTTGACATATCTTCTGTTTGAACAACTAAACAAAATTTTAAGACCTGTACTAGCTGATGTGTGTTTTTCTCTTTGCACACATGGTGCCTCGAGAACTATGCCTTTGCAGTAAAAAGTCGATTTCAACAGTTGCAACTAACGAGAAATTTCTATTCAATGTTTTCTTTCTCAAATATCTTAACCATTTTTTACAATTTCCGTTATCAACTGTTTTTTTTGTATCATTGGGACGTAAGTACATGTTTTTTTTTGTTTTTCCTGAACGTGTTGGTGAGGGACTGTCACCTTTTGTTGTTTTCATCCTTAATCATGCGTTTTTCGGTATATTGAAAATTTTTTTCTTCTGTGTTTGAATAACTGCTTATCGTTTAATTATTTCTGTATGTTTCTGGTAGCTATTGTTTTTAAAATTACCGCGAGGACACATTTAAGTTGGTCGTTTTTACTTTTGTCTGATTTTCTTATCGCAGTTAATGCGCTCGGTAGGAATATAATCTGTTTACGTATCATCTGGAGCTTAGCTATTTTTAATTATTGACGTGTTATTATTGGGCTCTGTATTTTGTTACTAATATTGCAAGTGGTCCCTCAGACCCATCTGTTTTAACAGAGACATTCCATACTCTCAACCCTTTCTTTAGGACGCTTATCCTAAAACCCTACTTTTTAGTATGCCTGTATCTCAGTTTCAGCCTTATTTTTTCTCCAGTCCGGAGGCAACCGCTCATTACATAAGAGTGGTTCTTCAACGCTCCAGGCTGCTGACTACACTTTGACTTGTTGAGCAGTGCTTTGCTATCCATCTTATTATCTTTTTCTATCGTTTTCCTCAATATCAGCCCTCCTTCTTTCTTCTACTTGGTTGCTATGGAGCTTCTAACATTCATTCTCTTCTAAGTCGATGCATAGTTTAGAAGGTTGTTACTTCTCGGCATTGGGCCGTGAGTGTGGGGATCTCGGTTTGGCTTTGTATCGCCGCTGTCTTCCTCTGGACTTTACGGTAAAGCTGTCGACAGTGCAATTTGTTTTCAGTTTGGTTTTCGGGAATATCCTCTAGAGGATTCCGTGGGTTCGATAGGTTCGTGTTTGACTACTCATCCGTATCACTTCCAATGTATTACCTTTGGGTGGAGCATTGGAAAGTCAAATATAGGGGCCAAGATCAAGGGTTGGATTCCGGACACAGATCGCTTAAAAAGTGTTAGAAGAGCATTATTCACGAAAATATGCACTCGTTCAAGTGGGAGTTAAAATGTAGATCCCGTGTGTGAACGTAATCACGAATGTTAAAGTTCCCTACCATGGTTGGAATAGCAAGGGTTTGGCAAAATTTAATATTTCCAGGTAAAAAGAAACTCGCTTCCTGGCCATAGTAGTACGTCCGGGTGGAGTATTAAAAAATCAAATATAGGAGCATATCTTTTCTTAATTAACGCAGAGGTGCAGCGCCTGCATCCATTTTTCTACTTGGTCCCTCGTGCCGTTTTCGTTAATGGACGCCTCTTCACAGAACCTCTTTTCTTAGAGCACGTGAGAAAAATTCCTTTTCCAGATCTCACGAGATCACTCTACTCTCTGGGAAATCGTTTTATTTTATCTGTATATATGAGGGGCGGTGTGCCTTACCAAGAGTAGGGCCTCAGAACCATAAAATGTTATCTATTGTTGTTTTCTTTGAAAATATCTCTGAGATTGTCTTATCTAAATGATGTTTCGAACCTTTGGTATTAATGATCCAAATTAGGAATTATGTAAATGAAAAAGCCTAACCTGTCTGTTAGCTTTGTATTTTGGTAGAGTAGGAATAAGAAATTTATCGTTTATACATCATCATTAGCGAATTTGTTAACGTACAGTTTTTATTGATATTTTTGTTTTTATCTTTGCTAGTAAGCCGGTGCTTTTAATTTGGGTAAATTAAAAAAATACCTTGAAAGTTTTTAAAAAAATTGTATGCATTTAAATACCATATGAAAAAAGTTAATTTCGTATTTAGGTTTTTATAGTGAGAATTGTCTTAGTTTTAAGTACTAAGCCTCATACTCCTGGCTAATATTGTACGATGGTTACGGCGGCAGGACTTGCGCGCGTAGATGATCGAATATAATTATTCCGGTTATATCAACTCTTATACAATGAGAATTTTTAATTTCTTTGATTCTCCTTTTCAGAGCTTTGTCACGATTTTTGCGCATTAAAAAGCGCTCCACAAATTATTTTAGTTAATAATTAATTTTAAGGGATTATTGTATTAATATTATTTAGAGTATTATACTTATTAAATGTGGTGTTGGTGTTTGATGTTTCCTGGCAATGTTTTAGAAAGAAACACTTTCTACTATCCTGTAATTTTGTGGTTAAGATGATTCCCACGGGACATGGAACCAATCAGGACGCGTGATAGATTCTGCACATCACCAGTTATCTTTAAGCACCGTGTGCGGGAGTGAATTATAGACCTGTGATGTAGTGGAATTTGACTCTTCGATTCTTTATCTAATTTTCTTAGCTGTATTATCTTGTGTTCTTGTTTAAAGTTTCAGGGAAGAAATAAAACCAGCGAGCTCCACTACGGGAATTTGAGTTAGGCGACAATCTGCACCCTCGCAGATAACTGAGATAAACAGAATCTATTTGATACACAAGCGGCCAATTTGCATTAAAGTAGAAACTAAACAAAGTTAATAATTAATTTACATTGTTAATTTAAAACGTAAATTATATTATTTTATTTGTAAATTCTGTGTAATACATTGCGCCCTTTGTTTAGGCAAGCGATACACATGTTACCTTTACCATCAAGTAACAGAATTGCAAACTTTGCAATTTCGTAATTATAGGAAAGTGAAACAACATCAATAAGATGTTTTGCCAATAGTAAAATAAGTTTTCCGAACGTCAGTTTCTCATTTTGTTAATTTTAAGAAAAAAATTATACAACCTTTCTTTTGAGCTTCATCTAGGAGTCGTTTATGGAATAAATTTAGTAGAATATCATTCCTCTTTTTTTATGGAGATTTTTATCTTACTTATTCGGAAACACCTTGTATAAATAAAAATTACCAACGTGGTAAGCGTTTGAAGTGACAAAATTCGATCTAATCCATGGGAGTTATGAGCAAACTTAAAACATCATCGAAATTACTTTTTCTAAAAGTTGTGAACAAATTGAGAAACATGATCAAACTTACTTAACCTTTGAATGGTCTTGTGTAAGCAAGGCCTCGTATTTATTTATGATAAATTATAGCATCATTTGTAATTAAAGATCAATTTAAAAGAACATTTAGTCAACGTTGTGGAAGTAATAATCAAATTTAGAATGCATGATTAAGATATACGTTTTCTCTTCATTTCAGTAGCTGTGATAGAAAATTTGTGTAATCATTCCAAGAAGTTATAACTTAACCTCCGCAGTCGTTTTATGGAAAAGGTATGACGAATTTTGCATATATTACTGTTAAAATTTATTACCTACGCATCTCATTTAACCGAATACTCAAGTCGTACCTGAGTCAATATACGGATGCGTTATGTAAATGTCAACCTTGAAACTATAAAGCATGTTAAATAGCAACAAAAATGATAGAACTTTTTTCTTGTTAACCTATAACTTTGATTTTGTCAAATTATGGTTTAAAATAGTTAAAATAATTATTTGTGTCAAAACTCCATTTTACTTAATAGGAAATCTATATCTGATTCGTGCAATTGTTTTACACTATGAAGTCCTTTTGTAAATGGAACATGTTAAGTGCAATTCTTGCATTTAAATATTTATTAACAATTTCGACCGCGTTTTTAGTTTAAACGATTGCTATTTAGTTACTTCAAATTACGTTAAATACTTCAAATTGTTCTATTTCGATGTAGCATTAACAATGCGGGGTTTCTGTTATCAAACTGCGTTCGCTTTTTTACATATAAATTAGTTTACAGTACGTTTCTATAGTGAATGCGGGAAGTTTCGCAACTCATCCTACGCGCCATTAATAATTCCACTAGGTTGGTTGTATATTTCTTATCTAGTTTTTAGACACGTTAAGGTATATTCTTTGTAGTTGGAATGTTAGAACCGGTTGTTATTGGTGGTTGTAGTATAGCTTGTTGAAATAATATAATAAGTGTTGAAGTCAAGTTTACCAAAGGATTTCCACAAACGCGTTTTATTCAATTAGTTTTTCTGGTTTTCTTATAAAGAGACAGATGTTTTGAAGAAAATAGAATTCATGTGATTGATTATCTACACATGGATGTTTTCGAGGGAAATTACGATTTAAATGGAATTATTATTGTACCCACGTTCGCTTGTACGAAAAATAGAATTGCTTTCCGTTATAAAAATGAGTATTGTTACGTGATTCACTTGAAGTGTCGTAATGTTACGAATCGATTTTTTGTTATCTGACAATTATTTTCGGTGATACAAGTAATGCTGCTCACGCTATTTCAAATTTTAAAACGCCTTGTTCTTGTATCGCGGTAAGAATTACAAAATGTTTTTAAGAAACACACGCATATATATCGTATTGGTTTGTATACATACATATACAGTATTGGACTTTTACAATTTTTACAAGCAATTATTTTGTCATACTCTAATACCGGTTTAAATATAGTTAATGCGGTTGTGAGTGGGTGTGATTATCGCTATATACAAATTATCCAACAATATAATCATCACAGACTGTTTGATTTTTATTAATGACTTAGAGACACTAGGTTTTTCCTGTAGGTACAAATTTTAAATCTGTCCTTGTATACATAGTCGAGCATGGTTTCGAAACATATGGTAGAATCTGGGCGACTATTTGGTGTAAGCGGCGGTGTTGGTTTTGCTGAATTCCTTTGATGATGGTTCCAGTGTCGTAGAATTTTCCAGAGACGGAGACAGGTGAAACGGTTGGTTTTGTAGTTTTTACATTTCTCATTATTTGTAGTAATTTGGTATTATTTCCGTGCTCAGATTTTCATGGTCTGTAATATTTTTTATGTTGGTTAAATTGATATTCAATTTGAAGGTTGTAGATAAGAATCTGTTGATGAAGCTATTGTTCTTCTTCCAACGAACGCCGCATTTGACAAACAGTCTTTTGATGCATCCATCTTAATCTCGCCTTATAGCGGTTTTGGATGTATTAAATAATATATTTGTGAAGTAGATTTTGGTTTTTCATTGGTTTATACATTTATTTTCTACTCACAATACTGCCTTGCGGATATTTCCTGTTTTTACTTGTATTAGGTGAGCCACGTTTTTTGTTTTGTGTTTTCTGATATTAATTGTTTATCTTTCAGAATCTTGTATTGTACGAATATCAAAGTTGCTCTTTGTTAGCTATTAATTCATTGAAACCCACTTCTGTGGTAAAGTATAACTTTCAGAAATTTCAGCACTAATATTACTTATTTCAGGGTTTTAATCTTGGTATTAAGCCTGGTTTTAAACCTGGTTTTAATCTTGTACTATTCAGTCTGATTTTTAGATTCAGTTTTATGTATAAGTGATTTAGAAAGAGATCCTTATACCAGCTCTTGGGTGCTTTCTATGAGCCCACTTCAATTCTGTACTGATCATCCGTTTAGATTCCTGTTTAAATTCAAGATTAAATATTGCTTCATTCAGTGGTTTAATATTGAAGAATCGTTGGAAGCGTAAAGCATTGATTTTTGATCTAGACTCCAGGTTGAATACTTAGAAGTTAGTTATATTGCTGTATTTGCTGTGTGTTGCGTTACGCAAGTATTGGCGTAATTATTGTTTACTCTCGATTGAATCCGTGTAATTAGTAGCAATCTGATTATATTATTGTGTTGGTATTGGTAAACTATATCAAGCTCTTGGTATCCTACCACCACTGGAGCACAGCGATCCACTAGCTAGTGATTGCTTCGTCCAGGTATGCTTAATTTATGCCGCTTTCTGGTGAGTAATCATTTGCATTAATTAATATTTATTGCTAACCCGTAGGTGAAAAGCCATTTGTGTGTATTATTGTAAAGCCTTTCGCATCTGTGTTTTTAAAATTTACTTACTAGCGAGAAACATTTTGCGGTTAGTTTAATGTCAATTTATACTCGTCAACAGGCGAAAGATACTTTAAATTCATTGCTTTTAGTGGGATACCGGTGTATATTATCCTTTATGTGTATTATTAAAATATGTTGAAATTTGCATTGCCACTGTGGTGTGTATTTAATTCCAGATAATTTGCTCATGCTTGTAATTCAGTTATTTTGAATTATAGTTATATGATAGTAGTAGCTACCGTTGTTATAGTTATTTTGCTTTTTAGGTGTGATATTATCCGAAGCCATTGGGACTTGGGGTTTTGTAGATGTTTCGGCATTTTAATCAAGTCTCTGGCGCCTTTTATACTGTATTTACTTGTAGGTTTGTTTGGGTTCTTAACGACCTACCTGCAGGAATCAACATCCACCCCTGCAGAAAAGTCTTTATTAACCGAGGTGCGATAAGTCACCGCGAATCTACCCTAAAAAACCCACCTTTGTAAGCTTTCATCAAAATTACCGTGACACAGGACATCGAAAAGTGCACGTCTTGAAAGCATCATCCTATCAGTGTATGAATATATTTTCTTTCTGTGTATTGATATTTTGATTTTCTGTAAGTCAACTCACACAGCTGGTTTTGTCTATTTAGGTCACGTTAGAATTTACAGGACAAAAATATTGAATTTTTTTGGATAAGGATTAATTTAGGACCATGCAATGACTCTGAGCTCTCTAAAGAAAATTAGTTTACATTTGGTTACATTGTGTGAAAAATTTTGCATAATCATGTTCTAATTATAAAGTATAGGTTAGGTATTTAAAATGTGTAGAAACCACTGGTAAATTGTAATTGCTTTTGTTTAAGGTTATGAATACGTTAATGACATCATTTTATCGTTTGGGTATTTATAAAATAAAATTACCATTTACTGTCCATAAGATGTTCGGTATAAAAATTTAGAGTTACATTATTGTTTAGTTGATCCCTTACTGCTGTTGTCTACTATTTGTTTCTTTTACTTTTCAAGAGTTGCTTTTAAAGACGTACTTGTGGACACCATGTTAGTATATATATTTTATTCTTTTTAATTATTGTTTTATGTGACTATACAGTGTTTAAGAAATTGCATTAAACAAGTGAGTGAGAACAATCCATATATGTAAATTTTTTTAAATTTCTGTTTTATGTGAACACTAGAATTGAGGTTAAAAATTAGTTTGAAGTAATTAAGGAATGTATTAATTATTTTTGCTATTTTTGTAGTCTAAATCCTTAAAGATGTATTGCATTATTATTGTTTTCTCCGCTGGTTGGTTTTCCTTTTTGTAACATGTTTTTTTAGTAAAGGGTGTGTAAATAATTTTTTTCTTTTGAGGTTTTATTCTATTTTACCTACCCCACTCTACGACTTTCTAGCTAGCACAACATTCTTTTTTGTTGCAATGCTCGGTGCGGACTGTTTTCGTTGCGTGCGTTGCTTTTTTTGTCCGCACGGAATACCGTAACAAATTAGTTTTAATGTTACTTTGAAGTCGAAATTCAATAAGAAACTGAATTAAAATAACTTATTTATAAACAGTTTCAATACGTACAAGGGAAACTGTTGTATACAGTAACGGTTCTTTAAATTTTTGAACTCAGATTATCGAAATCCTTGAACTTTAAGAACCCAACAAAAATGGTAATTTTCATTATTTTAAGTAAAAGAGTACACTGAGTCTGTTCTTTTCCTACGACTGAAGGTAATAGAAAAGGAATTTCTTCCAGCTAGACTCTGGATCTACTGTAGTAGGCAATAAGAATGTAGGGGTGGGCCTACACTCGAAAATATTCTATATGAATAAAAAAGACCTAACAATAACCTGGGCGCCACCGCGTGTAATTTAGATAAAGGAACAAATTAAAGACGGACGCAGAAAACTCTTGAATTTGATAACATTTGATACTTAGTTTACGCTAAACCATGCGCTAAATTCACTACCTGAAATAAATGCACATAAATCATTAATAATTATGATGACAAAAGAAGTCGATTTGTGTCTCAACAAATTTATCATTATCGTAACACTCAAAATTCTCTCAAGCATCACCCTTAAAAAGTTTTGCTTTTTGTTTAAAGTTCAATATATTTGAAATTAAATAATTCTCTCCTGTATTTTAAGGTATTTTACAAATTACACAATATGTATAAATCCAACAATTAAAATTTTCGTGCTTTTTAATTCATCACGAGTCTTGATTTTCATAATTTGTTAAATTGAAAGTATATTCAATATTCATACAATAAAAAGTGTACTTTCATTATCCTTGACTTTTACTGAAATTCCTAAGCATCAACCAAAGATCTTTGACTTGCCTTTACATAGTATTAATTAAAAATCAAAATATTGGTGTAATCATACTAGTGTACTCAATTTTTTGCATTGCTCGAAGATCTTTGGTTTAACATGAAAGAGATTGAAGTTTTCCTCTTATAATAAAATCAAAAAATAGAATTTTTGTCTTTTGACAATTGCATTTGCAACAAAACCTCTACTGTACGGAGATCGTCGCACAAACAGAAATATGCACTCCTACTAAAACAAAACTCAACCAAACATGGAAGTCTTTTTTACCATGAAGCATCATAAAACGCAAATCTCAAACAGAACATAGGCTCATGAAGCACCTACCTCGTCACGCATTATCATTAAAATTTTCTTCGATATCAGAAAATGGTTTTAAATCCTTGACGTGCCATTTGCCTACCTTACTACTATCTAAATTAAACAGTTGACAAACGAAATTTGAAATTTTTTTCAGAACTAACTTTAGAGCCAGTTTTGTAGTGAATTTATCATTTGCACTGGTGAGCAGTTTATTAACCCTCCAAACCGTTTCTCCAAGATTGTACAAGTTTTCACGTACATCTATAAAAACTTGGAACAATCTTTGACGATCAGAAACGTATAGCGATCTACTACCAGGTATAACCTCTACATCTTTCTCGGGAGTAAATCCTAAATTATACAATTTTCCACTGATTGGGACTGTACGGCCAAAGACTAAAAAGTTTGGAGTACGGCCCGTAGACTGGGGTTCTACCGAGTTAATTGCAAACTGATTTTGCGTCAATTAAACATTCCAAGAGTCGTGTTCTTTTATGTAGCAACGAATCGCCATTCCTACCGTCTTATTGATCCTCTCAACAAAATTTGTCGGAGGCGAATAGACAGCTCTGTACCATATTTCTCACATAAAGACTTAAAAATCTGTCCACTATTATCACAAATTATGTACTGTGGTACAGCAAGCACCAAAAATATTTTTTTCTCTATAAAGTGTTTAATGACGTGCGTTTTTGAACTACGCATTGGATGTAATATCGTGTATTTAGTGAACCGGTCTCCAACAACCAGTAACCGTTTATAAACAAGTCTTAGAACGTAGAAATGAACCAATAAGATGCAATGCTATTATTTGAAATGGGAACTTATCGTTTTTTCTCTTCCCATATTTCTGAACTGATCTAAATTTAACGATTTCTGTGCTCCACATACAAAACATTATCGACAAAATCTTAAAACACTTATCCGCATTTCTTGCCAACAATAATTTTCTTGAATACGCACAATGGTTTTATGAAATCCTGCTACTGATGGGTCATGACATAATCTTTATTCTCTGTAACAAAGGCACTAAATATTTCCATTCAACCAAATTAGACTCAAGAGGTACATTTGATGAAATAAACTTAAAAACAAAATTGTCCTCAACTTTCCACCGAGGATAGTCATCAGGCGACGGCAAAATCACATCTCGCAACGAAACATTCCATGGGTTCAATTCGTCAGACTTGATTTGAATCAAATTTATTACGTCATCCTTCTCTTCTGGAAGAGCTCGACTACGGCAGTCTGACACAACATTGAATTTACCCTTACGATGTACTAACTCAAACGAATGCTATTGTAAACGGATTGACTATAATAGTCCATTCAAAATAACTTTAGGACGACGTCAAATATAGTAATAAAGTGTTAGCAACTGTATACAAATAAATACTTAGAATTGTGCATGAAGGATACTGTCGTTTAACATAATAAAGGTTGGCAGTTCTGTGCGGTGTTGACACCAATTCTTGCCAATGGGAATATTTCTATATCTTTCATTAAATATTTTATAATATAAACTAACATTGGCAATATAGCATTTCATCCAGTTGCGACGTCATCCTAAAGTTAAAGCGAATGTACTATACCTAGCCAACATTCCTGTGAGGTTTAGAATGTTATTGGGCCACAACGAAAACTAATCAGTAACGACCGTGAAGTGGATATCTTCAACTCAAGGATGAAATCTCCGTATAATAAATAAAACTGCTATTCATTCTTTCCCTGTAGTTGAAGAGTTTCTCTGTACAAATGAGGGATTTACTCGCATACAAAATAACTCCTTCTCTTCACCATCAACATGCTGAATCAAAACACCTAGCATAACATTCTACTGTAAAATGTTCTGGCTGAGTAGGAAGAGAGAAGGAAACCGAAGCCTTAATCTGAACAAATGATGTTTCGGCTTGCGGATTCGAAACAACAATCTGTCCTTTCTTTTTAAATAGATCGTTGATCGGAGAAACCAATGATGAAAAATTCCCAATAAAACTGCGATATCACGAACATATCCCTAGAAACAGTTTAACCTATGTGGTATTTCTATGACGTGGATAATTTGTCTTTGCTGTTACCTTTTCGGGATCGGTTCTCAGGGAATTAGACCCTACAATAAAACCAAGTAATTTAAATGACTTTTTAAAAAATTAACATTTCTCCAAATTTATACCGAGACCAGCGTCTCTCAGGCGTTCCTTAACATCTCGTAATAACTTTAAATGTTCCTCAAACTATGCAGAAGCTAAAATTATATTATCCAAGTAATGGAATACATTGGGCTCAATTGTGGACCAAAAATAGCATCAACAAGATGTTGTTGCGTTTGCGCAACGGTTTTTACCCCCACAGAACTGTAACGAATCTAAACTGACCTCTACTTATAACACTAAAAGCGGTCTTATCTTTAGATGGTTCTGAGAGGAGAATCTGCCAAAAGAACTTTCGAAGATAAGTTACTCGATAGGATTCCTTAGAGTGTTTAAAATTCTATCAATCCACGGATGGGAACCAAAGTATCAATTTACACTACTACATATACAGATAATTACCACATGGGGTTAGAATACCTCCAACTACTACGTAAGAAGAATACCCTAGAACCAAAAACTCGTATAAATTGCTCTTCATTACAAATTATCTTCTAAATAAATATTGAATCAATAAAATTCCTACAACTACAAATTTTTACCTATAATTATTGAATATACAATGCACATTTTCAATTGTCCTTCATAGATAACATAAAACTTAAAAACTACTGTGACTTAATCACAGCAGTCTTGTATTATATCCAGTTAACAATCTCCCAACACAGACGTTTTTCTCAAAAATTGAATTATGAACAAAGTTATTCAAACTGACATCAAGTTCGAATCCGAAACAAATTGGCAAAAATTTTATTTCAGCAGCTTCAAATCAATTAGATTAAAACAATTACTTTTAATGAATGCATTAATTCTCGAAGAAGTGAGTTTGTAATATTATTTAAAGTTTTCTATTGAAGTCATTAAAGGCATTTAGTACGATACTCATAATACTAAGAGTTATATTCCAAATTATTTAGGATAGTACGTAAAATTCTTATGGTGTGCATAAAGTTTATTCAGGAGATACTACAATCCATTTACCAAAAACAATTTAAACAAGCAAATTTTACTTACGATTTCAATAGGTTAAGTCGTATTACACTTTGTTTTACTTTTCAACATTAAATAATTTTTAATTGTTAATTAATCGTAGCACTTTATGTATTTTCACATTTTACTGGCTCACTGAAAACCAATAATCGTCATTTCTTAGTACGTCTACTGTTATTTACAATACTGGTTCTGGTAACCGAGCATTTGTTCCAAGAAATTTCATGCCACGCTATGTTGGGCGTCAATAAAACTGGTGTGAATTATTGCCTGAAGTTGCCCGTATTGTCCTGCTAACTCAGATTAAATGAAACAACGAAAATCGAACATCAAATTTATAATAACATCAAATATTCATTACTGAACAGTCCCTGACACAATAATAATTGCTACATCCACAAACATCGTTTTTCAACAGACATCCAAAAAGCTTACTTACATGCAAGCATTAAAATCTACAAATGAAGAGTACATCTTAAGTCTAAAAACATTTCATAACCACTAGATACAAATATAGAGTTTATACAATCTTACTTTGTAATTAATGTTCCCAAACCTTTCCTTATATTAATCACGTTATGTACAAATTCTTAGCAATATCTATGGATAATTTTAATAATTTTTCTTACTTTTGTAATGGTCAAATTAAATCGGAAATCGACCTCAACTAAAATCTGAAATTATCCATTTACAAGAAAACGTTTCATATGCCAAATTTTACGCGATTTAACCTACTTACAATAAATAAAGCATACAAATTGTCTTTCAAAAGATTAAAAACAACGATATATTTGCGTTTCATCATTAAATTATACTGGGGTAAATTCGTCTATAACCAAATCGTTGATTAAATTTTTATATCCATACCGTTCCATTCTTAGAAATAATTTATCAATAAATGGTCTTGAAAATCCAAGTCCTATTCCGTTTATATTTAAATTTCCAATATTATACAGGAATCTAAACCAACTTCCTTATTTTACTCTTTATCTTAGATGTTCATTTTTTAATACAAATTACTTTGGACGTTGGTAACTTTAAAATGCGTTGTTCATGACAAATATTTTGAACCTCTAACATGAACTTGAATGCAAATTAACTTAATTACAATTCGTAGTTGACCGATAAACGGACAATCGATCACTGATCCTCGCTCCTGAATGTTTATCACTTTATATAGCATCAGGGTATTTACGTCATAAACTTCTGTAAAACTTCCTTAATTTTCTAGTCGTTCTGATTCATTGAGGGTGATGTAATTTTTGTCTGAATCGCACTAATTGTTATCTAAATAGCTGTCAGTTTTTAGTTTATTAGATCATTAATTGGTGTAGTTCATAGAATAAATAACAATTCTTATGTGTACTAGCTTGTTATCGCGCTGCCTTATCTAATTTATTGTCTTTAAACGTCATATTGCACCTTACAATTTCGCTAATTAGAATGTTCATCCATACTATTTGTTCTAATGCAAACTAGTTGCAGTTCTATAGAAAATATTTACTTTCATGGTAAAACATGGTTTAATACATATAATTAAAATTAAAATTAGATATTTTTCTTAATCTTCTTTGGGAATTAAATTATTTTGACAACGATCCTAGGTTATGGATCAAAACATAAATAAAGACGATTTTAACAATTCTGAGCGGTTTAATTCCCAAAGAAGATTAAGAAACATACAAAACAAACCACAACAAACATACAGGGAATATTAAAATTAGGGTTTTTAAATACACCAAATTATTTATTTTTACACACGGAAAGGGCATTTTTTATTACAAACGAATAGCTTTTGCATTTATTTTAAAATGATCGATTTGCATTCATATTTAATGCGTTTTAAGGTATCTTAAAAATAATTATATTACATTATTTGATATTTATTTACAATACGCTTATATCATACAGGGTGATTATTTATACAGGCGCAATTGCAGTTTTACTTGGCATTTTAATGAATAAAAATAGTCTTGTATTATTCAGGGCGTAACCTTGAATTTACGGAAATTTCTATTTTTCCGGATTCTTTTATATTTTGGTGGGATTTACATTGTAGAGTTTGGGTTTCAATAACCTCTCGTGACTCCTTATCACGTCAATATATATATATATATATATATATATATACTGGGTGCTTCAAAAAAATGTATACACACTTTAAACTATTGTAGTTTTCCCGCACTACAAGGCTAATGTTATATTTCTTCGCCAGGTGCCAGCATAATCGTCCCTCTATGTTATATTATCAGTTGGAATTTGTAATATCAACATGGCGGACGTACGTTTGAGTTTTGAAGAACGAAAGCAGGTTATTAAGTGGTACTGGAAGTTTGAGAATGTAAATGAAGTTCAAAGACAGTGGAGAAGGGAGTATGATACAGAACCACCTTCAAGATTAACAATTACACGCATACGAGACAAATTCGAAGTTCATGGAACAGTGTGTGATGTGCATAAAGGTCATTCAGGTCGGCCTCGAACAGCTACAAGTGATAAGTCATCAACGACAGTCTTGGAACTGTTTCAACGCTCTCCTAACAAATCTTCAAGGCAAGGGGCACGTGAAAGTGATGTAAGTGCTAGCAGCGTGCTACGCATTCTGACGAGAGGCAAGTATCGTGTTTACATTCCAAGGCTGGTGCAACAGCTAAATGACGACGATCCAGATCGAAGGTTGCAATTTTGTGAATGTATTCAGGAGATGGTGATACGTGAACCGGGATTTATGGGTAGCATCATTTGGTCAGATGAAGCCCAATTCAAACTTAATGGAACTGTCAATAGGCACAATTGTGTTTACTGGTGTGAAGAAAATCCTCACATTACAATTGAAAAAGCTGTAAATTTGCCTGGTGTAAATGTGTGGTGCGGTTTGTCTTCAAGGGGACTCATTGGACCTTTTCGATTTGAAGGCACTGTAACTGGTATTAATTACCTAACAATGCTTGCTGATTCCATATTTCCTGCCATTCGTGCATTATACGGTAATGATGATTTTTATTTTCAACAAGATGGTGCTCCGCCGCACTATCACAGGGACGTACGAGCTTAGCTGGATCAAAATTTGTCGGGCCAGTGGATAGGACGCAGGGGGCCAATCGAGTTTCCAGCACGCTCTCCAGACCTTACACCACTGGATTTCTTCTTGTGGGGCACAGTAAAAGATGAGGTGTACAAACGTAAACCACGTAACCTAGACATTCTTTGGAATGAGATTCAAGCAGTGTGTAGAGAAATCTCATTGGACGTTTTGATACGATGTACAGAATCTGTGGTGACTCGTACTCAGAATTGTATTGATGCTGCAGGTCACCAATTTGAACAGTATTAACATTTGTTATTTATGTTTCATTTACATTGGACTTTCAGCTTTCTATTTTCCTGAAATTTAACTTTGTAGAACGGTAAATAAATTTTCTATGGAAGTTCAAAGTGTGTATACATTTTTTTGAAGCACCCGGTATATTACTCATATTTAGACCAGGGTAGAAAATTAAATAATCACATCAAATAATTTTAATCACCGTGTAGAAGCTTTGGGAAAAGGTACGCGTTATTAAAAAAAACCGTGAAGCATAAAAATTCATTCGTTTCATTAAAAATAAGGGAGTTAAATTATGTACAAGACGCTTGCTATAAAAAAAAAAGGAAGCAGTATTAAAAAGCTCTGCGTGTAATTTAATTATTCCTAGTAAAGAAACAAATAGAAAATTACGTGCAAAATTTAGATTAATTAACTCAATTTTAAGTAACCGGTATTAAACAAAATGTACAGATAATAATTAATATTTGATTAGGAGTCACTAAAAATTAAAGGGTATTATTTTAATTGGAGTTAATCGAACCATTAGTAACATATAATATCTATAAAAACTTGTAAAAACCCAATAAAATGCAAATCGTAGAAGTGTTATTTAGAAGTATTATGTTTGAACACCTGCGTATTTTTAAAAAGCTCATTCTGCGTAAATTTGGCAGATAACAAATGGTTACAGAGAATCTTGGAGAAACCGTAGCTTAATAGTTACGAGAAATGCTAAAGGTGGGTTATTTCACAGTCCACATGGACTGAAATAATCGATAATAAAGAATATCAATTTGCACCAATAAGAACAGGGTAGATAGAGACAGATAATATGCGCAAGACCGAGACACATATAGTAAAAGGCGTGAGTAGAGCAACGTCACTGGGTTGCGATTGGTTGAAAATAAGAGGCAAACTTGAGAGGTAGAAATAACATTTCTGTATAAAATTTAATTAGTTATTTCCAGACGTTGCGAGCCGTGTCGAAATTTCTGAGAGTTAACTGATGCGAGTGCAAATTTCGTAAAAATCGCATGCCGGGCTGCGGAATGGGAACCTAGCATGCGAAATTCTGAAGAATTGTCCGTTTTGGGGACAAGACCGACAGACGGGCTAACCGCTATATATACCCAGGTTAATATGAACAAGCTCTCTTAGATTTTCGAATTGATTCAATGCGTTAAACAGTGCTTTTTAGTGTTCCGATTTTGATTAAATAATTTAAACAGTTTGCTCGTATATTTTGGTGATTTAAAAACAGTTTGTTCTTTACGTGCTACAATGAATGTACTTTAGTGCACTTAGAAAAGAAGATACTAGGTAATAAAGTCTAGTATCACTGTACCAATTAGTCTAATTTGCAACGACAAATGAATACACAAAAGTAGGCAGTTTTGGCGTATATTGGTGAAAGAAGCTTGAATTTCGTTGCTATTTTTCGGGGGTGTTAATAATTAAATGGTTCATAAACGTGTCTGGATCCACAAAACAAGGGTCAGATATACACAGATGAGTTCCGGAAAAGCCCTGAAACAACTTTAGATGAATGGTGGTGGAGAAATTTTAAAAGCGTTGAGAATCAGAAGCCGTAAATATAACCCAGTTGGAATGGTGTGATTAACAAAAGGGACGAGGTACATTGAAGCTACGAGTGCAGTAACCTTCAGGTAAATTATACTATTTTGTTTGAACTTTGATGTTTTCGTGTGTGTTGAATAACTTTATAATTTATTTACTTAAAATGGACAGTAATGAAGTTGTACTAACAACAAATATTTAATTTAAGGTGAAATTTTCTTGTTTAAGTCGAAAGGAGTATTTAGTATTTATGTTCTTGATGAAAATTTGGGTATGTCTTTGAGCTCAATTAGACGAACCTGGTTAATTAACGTAAAGGGGTGGTAGATGCTCCTTTGTACTCAGACTCAGGTCTGCATATATTGTTACATTAATTAGTAGGCATCCTACAAGGACTTTAATTTTGGATGCACATTAAAATGATAACAAATTTAAATCTTGAAATTTTCTGATACTGAAATTTATGCTGAATTTTTAATTTTGAAATTTTAATGTATTGTGAATATTGATGTAAATAGAGTTAACGTTGATGTTTGTGGTAGGAATGTGTTTGTTTTTTTTTATGAATGAGGATGAAGGTTTATCTAGGGGAGCAGCCGAGGCGATGAACAGAAGAAAGTCAACGGAACAGTTGAGTTAATGAATAGCTTTTTGTAGGTTTCACAGCAATATATATATATATATATATATATATATATACATATATTTCTGTAATAACGCGTTGTGGTTGGTTGGAGAAGCTCAAATTATTGCTGTGACTTAGGTACAGCGAACTGTATTAATGAAAATGTAATAGAAAAACATGAAATTATTGTCTTAACTTCCTGCTACTTTTCTTTACGCGGCTGGTTCAACGGAAATTATACTGTGGAATTTACGAAGATGAAATGAACCATAGAAATCTCCAGATACAGCTCTGCATATAAAAACATTTTTGCTTTCATACAAAAAATTCTCTTATATTATAAAACAATTTACAGCTTAAGTTCATACAGAAAAAGTAACTTAAAATAATACTTACTTAATCTTTGTTAACAGGTACAAAATCCTCTTTAATTTATGTGTGGATAATTTATCTATTTTTATTACCAAGCTTTTGAGTGTCATTAGTTAAAGACTCTTCACAGGTAATTTATTAAATAAAGGTCAAACTCTAGCCTCAAAATTTTCTGCGAATTATCCTTATTACAAATAAAATCTTTTTTATAAGATTACGAACTAACGGTATTAAATCCTACCTGGTTCTATCTTAAATTGACTTTAAAACCCCATTCACAAGTTTATTCATATTATCTTAAATCTCCATTTGACGTTAGCACATCAGTTTGTAAGATGCATCTTTATTGTTAATTGTAGAACGCCAACGAGATTGATTATAGATCATTCAAAACGTATGTGTTTCATATCGTAAAGTAATTTAAAGCATGCAACTCTGCATGTTTGACTTACTCAAGTATCGCCGAATACTAAATCTCGAATCTTACATGTTGTTTGGCTTTAGAAAGAATGGCCTCCCATCTAATACAGTTTCGGGACTTAAGGTTTTAAGATCGGCCCTTTACCTCTGTCATTCGAGCCTCACGAATTGGGCGCCATAAGAGTGCTGTGGTCTGGGTCTGTGCTCTGGAACTCCTTAAAAATCATTCGAGCCCCAACGTTGGACCGTCATAAGATCGTGGACTTACACTTTTAAGAATCGAGAGTGAGTCATTAAATACTTTTAAAAATAAAAATTTCACAAAAAAAATTTCTTACCCTGATTTATGTTTCAAAATATCTTAAGCAGCTTCCCTGGCTAGCTCAGATGTGACTCTTCTCATATACCTACATTTACAATCATTCTTCCTTCCCACTCGCACACCATTCAATAAAACCAAATAAATACAACAATCATACAATCTTTTATTTACCGCTATTTACAAACAAATTATTCTCAGGTGTAAACAGTTTGGTACACTAATTACAACTCAATAAGTGATATGTTTTAAAGTCCTTGTTTTAAATCATTATTTGCCAACACATTTAATACAATATGAGTAGATGGGCCCCAAATAATTGCACACTAGAGTATGGTGAGCTCATAATAACCCAGTTTATTAATGTATGCCTTTTACCTTGCATAAAATTACTACAAAACTAATAAACCCATGTACCCCTAACAATCCAATTTATATTCATAACAAAATTCAATAAGCTTACAATACACCCTTTTTCAATAATTTAAAAACCCCAATAATTCTCCAGTACACGTATCTTGCGTTAATAACTATAAATAACTCCAATATTCACTCACACATCACCAAAATAATACAAAAAGTTTATCAGATAACAGAAAATTCAAATAAGTTACTTGGAGAATGCTTCAAGCCTCTATCCCTTCAGACGATGATTTCCAGAACCCCTCGGCTTCGTGATTATGCGCTCTGTTCCTCCACATATTCATAGATGAAAACCCCAATAATCATCAAGCATTGCTTCAAAATACCATTCCATAACAGCATACAAACTCACGTATATTATGTGTCTATTTATTGATTTACTAGCCTGGTATGGTAGTAATTGGACTTCTGTTAATTTGATTTTCACTACACTACTCGTATCTTTACGTTAATAACTAGAAGGTCATAACTACCAATTTATAAGTGCTAGCAGTACATTTACGGTATAATGAATATATTTAATACTCACAAAAACTCTACTATAACGTCGGTCTATCGTTGAAAGTAGTTAAAAGCGATGAAAATATAAAGAGAAAGCTCCCAATTCTCTTATAGTATTCATATCTTTACAATGCCACCTCTAGGCCACACTTCACGCGAAAAACTTATTTCAAAATAAAACTTCTGCAAATTTTGATATAACTGACTTAAATCTTCCAGAAATTCACCTCGTGGACGCGCCGTATAATCCGAAACTCGCTTTCACCTGTCGCATATTCGTCCGTTTGTAAACTATCCGTTTCAACCAATGATTCTGTTCTGTGTCGTCATGAAACTCCGCCTGTAATATTTTTATTTCTGTCTTATGCATATTTGTTGTCGCGTTCCAAACCCCACTCGAGTTGTAGAAAATCGATATTGCTGACAGCGTCTCATCACTCCACGTGGATTTAGTACGTGCGTTTTAAAACCAATGCTTTTATATCCGTCTCTATCTGTAGCATATTACTGATCGTGTATCTCACCTACTCTTTAAGAAACTTTGTTAGCTTGCTTAATCGAAGCAACTGACGGTTGAACACTATTTTCTATGAAGCCCGCTTTATTATACTGATAATTTCGAAGAAGGTAACCTTTTAAACATGCAGGTGTTCTTAATTAGAGACCGTTTAAAACAACAATTCTTGGAGTCTATATTTTATGGCGTCCGATAAACTGACGTCTGTTTGTTACCAAAAACCTTTTGCCTTGGGATAATCGATTTTCTTTACCCTGGTGTGTTTTCCAATGCTATTACACGTTGAATTAAAATAAATTAAATTAATTATGCGTTTCTATTTGTTTTTTTAAAACTAGTTTTCTTTATGTACTTCTAACTTTTCAATCATTACTTATAAAATTACGTCAATACTTGTCCGTTTAAATTAAATAAATTAAATAAATTTTGCGCGTAAATAATTTGTTCGTTTCTCTATACAGGGTGTTTGAAATTGCATTGCTTACTCCAAATTTAACCCTTTGAATCCATAACAATATATATATATATATATATATATATATATATAAAATTCAACTCAACACGTCATATTCCAGTTCCATTCTAGTGTATTCTGGAAAATTAGTCACAGCTGATGTATGAATTTACACCGATTTCGCGTTTTAACGATCTAATAGTATCAAGCTATCGCGGTTTGTTATGATTTATGTCAATCGTAAAAGCTTCGTTTTCTATTAAAGTGACGCATCCATTTATTAACAAAGATTCTGGAGTTAAAATGAATTTAAATGTTGTATCTACACTCGGAAGTTAATTACATAATTAATTAAAGCTTGCAATTGCATTTTTCATGATTGTAAATGCAATAAAATTTCCTTCTACTGTAAATGAAAGGCGTTCTAACGCATATTTATACACGGAATTTATTTTTGTTTTTATGAAGATGTATTAAATCTCGCAATTGCTTATTGTAGCATTCTTAACGAATTATTTGCATTTTTATAAAGTAAGGATTTTAGTATTTTTAAACAGTTTTAAGGTATCTTTAACGAGAATGAATATTTTTTTAATCAACACGCGAAAGTAAGTTTATTATTTTAATAGTAATGAAATATATGGCTTTGTATTTATATCTTAAACGATCTCTGCAATGACTGCAATACATGGAATTTAATTACCTGATTAATAAGGGATTCGTTATACTTCATCAAATAATTACGCTTGAATTTATACAGAGTTGAAGGATTAAATATTGGGGAATTTAAATTTCTCCCGTTCTCTCCTCTGAGTTGTAATTTTTCATATAATTTGGCGTTCAGTGTACTCTCGTGCTCTCTTTATCACATCAATATATATTAAAACAGGGATAAACATTAAACATTTGCTTTCAATTAATTAATTAACTTTTTTGTATGTACATTTAATTGTTAGGTGCAATGCCTCATTAACACGAATTAAAAATTGTAACTATGTTTCAAGAGTCGAGACCTGCCATAAGGGTTAAAAGTGTTAGTGAACTGTAACTAGATCACCCTTAAAAGTCTGCAATTAAGTGATAGCTCTGAAGTTATTCGCTCACCACCTGCATACTCAGTAACATGTAGAAGCACAAGGTAAGCTTACCCTGACTTATTATTCAGACCATGCCTTATAGTTTAATTTCCTGTGTGGGTAATTAAAATAGTAGTTATAAACGAAATCGTTTTAGAAAATGTCGAGTTGTTTTTTTAAATAAATAAAAACTTGAACTTAGCTTAATTATATGAATAGCTCGTATACTACAGTCAGCATTTAAGCTAGTTTTATACTTAACTATTGCTCTGCCTAATTTTACTGGTAAGGTTTTTTATGTAGGTATTACGGTTTAAATACTCTATAAAATTGCGAAGCAAAAACCTTATTGTAAATAGAACGTATCAAAGAATCACGCAGATATAACGCTTGCTTGGTTTATTGTAAATTAATATAATAAATCATGTAATGCAACAATGCCATATTACTTGGCATTATATTGAATCAAGTTGCAAAAAAAGTTCGCATGTTGAAAAGTTACCTCAAATTTAAGACTTGTATTGCTGTACAACGGTAAACCAATAAAAAACAAGCACCTAGAAAACATATCAGGTAAGGTGTTCAGGTCAAAGCAGATATGCAGATTTTCGAAGCTAATTTGCACATGGAATGTGGTACTGCAATGAAAAATGAATAAGTTACACAGTTTATTTAAAAAGCACGTATCTGACATAAATTAGTTTGCCAACTTTATCGATATATTTATGCAATATTATTTATAAGTTGCTGATGAATGACCTTTGATCCATTTTTGTATTATCTTTTGCATTTGCACTTGAGATTAGATTGATGCGCACATCTGTAAGTGATTAATAAGACATAGTACAAAGGAATTACAGAAGTTGTGTTACGTGTTGAATTGACGTTAAGCACCTGAATTAATTTAATTCTGCCGGGGGCAAAGTGACGTAACACTTAATTATTGCACCGGATAGCTTTTAGTGGTGCGAGGTGGGTTTTATAATGGCAAATAACTTTTAGGGTTGTAGAAATTCCAACACTTTTACTAAATACTATTGCATCTACCTTGAAGGGTCTTTAAAAACAGTTAAAGCCTTCCCGGAAGATGAGTGTTCCGAAAGACGGTTTAGAGGTTATTACTGCACTAGAGGTTGGTAAGGCTTCGTTTACACATTTCTTACTCCTTTTCTTATTTTAAAATAAACAAATAATTAAAAACCCCACATTTTGTTCATCTAACTTGTATTATCAAACCTGAATATCACAGTACATAGCAACAGAGAAAACTTGATCTACTCCTAATTGAATAAAAATGCTTGTAGCTAAAAAAGAACAAGTTAATTTTATCAATTATAGATATTCAACTAATTTAATTTGTACATATGAATTATACATTCTGAACGGACCTGCACCTTGACGAAGTTCTAAAATACTAGAACGGATAGAATGGCTTGCGTGTTTCAGTGAATTATAGAGCCGAACTATAGGTTTAACCAAATTAGTGGGGAACCAGGCTAAGACAGGTCCCCAAAAGAAAGCAGCAGCTTTTTCGGTACTTAGAACGGCAGAGACCATAGGGACGGGTATGGCATTTTAAGACACGCTACTGCGATGTGGAAGGCAACGGGAAATCACCACATTACATCCCAAGTAGGCGGCGTACATAATTTGTTATTAAAGATGATGGCATCCTTTGGTGTAAAAAATTCCTTATTCGGATCTACGGGAGGGGACTACTTCGGAGGATGTGATTGGAAAGTTCAGAAAAAGAGTCGGGAACATTTTGCGAGTCAGAGCGTGGAATGTTAGAAATTTGTTGAAAGTAGTTAAGCTAGAAAACTTGAAAATTGAAATGGATAGGTTAGCACTGAACATATTAGGGATCAGCAAAGTTCGGTGGCCAGAGGCGGGGGATTTTTGGAGTGGAGACTTTAGAGTAATTCATACAGGATCAGAGGAAGGAAATTTGGGCGTGGAGATAGTTATGCGAAAAAAGATAGGATACTGTGTAGAAAATTACTTACAAAAGAACGAAAGAGTTCTCATGGTTAGATTAGAATCTAAACCGGAAATACACTAATAGTACAAGTATACATGCCCACCACTAGCTACAGTGAGGAGGAGGTAGAGGCGATCTACAAAGATATCGAAGACATACTAAGATAAAAAGGACATGAAAATTTAATCATTACAGGGGATTTTAATACAGTGGTAGGTGAAGGTAGTAGGTTTATTTGGTTTAAGCACGAGATATGGCAGGGGAAATAGGCTGGTAGAATTTTGCAACAAGAACAATTTAACCATCACAAACACAATATTTCAATATCATGCTAGAATACACGTGGAAGATGCAGGAGATATAGGAAGATATCAAATAGATTACATTATTGTTAAACAACGGTTTAGAAATTATAAAAGCTACAGTCCTTTATGAAGCAAATATAGACACTGACCACAACATCGTAATTATGAAGGCCGCACTTAAATTTAAAAATTTGAGAAACGGAATAAAGGCACTTTGACTTTGAGTAACTAAAAGATAAAGATATCCACGAAAGATTTGAAAAAAAGTCAATTGAATTGCTGACAGATACGGGAAAATTTCTTATACTAAAGAAGTGGAAACAGAATGGAATAACATTAAATCCAGCTTAGACATGGCGGTCAAAGATATTCTGGTATACACAAAAAGAAAATAAGAAACCATGGACGAAAATACTTAAATAGATCAGACGAAACAGGAAAACAGAGATACAAAGCCATAAAATGGGAAATGATTCGCGAATGCAAGAAAGCTAAAGAACAATAGATTGATGAAAAGTGCAAAGAGGTACAAACTAAGATGGTAATGGGAAAGACAGACGAAAAATACAAACTAATTAGAATGAATTTTAGGGATATAAAACCATATAGCAAAAATATAAGGGACGCGGGAGGAAACTTCTTTATAGAAAATGTAGAAAAGTGGTTAGATGGCATGAATATAGAGGTAATTTATATGCAGGAGAGGAATTAACAGCATTAGAACAGGAGTCGGACATTGAAAATGATGACTTGGGATATCCTATACTTTGAGATGAGTTTGAATTAGCAGTAAAGGGTATGAAAAATGGTAAGGTGCCAGGTATAGAAAAGTAGCAAGCAGAAACTCTAAAAGCCACTGGACAAGCAGTATCAGAACGTCTCTTCCAACTTGTAAGCTATATGTATGAGACAAACGAGTTATCCAAAGATTTCAAACGTAACATCATAGTAACTATACCAAAAAAAAGAGACGCGGATAGATGTGAAAATTTTCAAACAATAAGTTTGACAGCACACATTTCAAAAATATTAACTAGAATTGTACAAAGACAAAAGGGAAAACGAGCTGAAGAAATACTAAAAGAATAATTTGAGTTTAGGCGAAACAAGGGAACACGGGAGGCTATTTTAGCTCTGAGGGTGATTATGTAGAAAACAATAGAAAAGAGGGAATGCGTGTATATAGGATTTGTAGACGTGGAAAAGTATTCGACAATGTAAAATGAAAAACAATGTTCGAAATACTCGAAAAATTGAAATGAGTTATAAGGATAGACGGATAGTACATAGCTTATACAAAGAGCAAATAGTTGTAATTGAATTAGAGCAGGAAAGTAGAGAAGTAGATATTAAGAAATGGGTGAGACAGGGATGTGCCTTATCTCTATTAATTTTTAACTCGTACATCGAAGAGGCAATGAATACTGTCAAATGCAAGAAGACTTTTGGAATTACTATGCAGGGATAAAAAATTGAAATGCTTAAATTTGCAGATGATATAGCGGTATTGGCATCTAACAAGAAAGAGTGAGAAGTTGCTCTTAATGAAAATGGAAACAGTTCTAACAGAGAGATACCGTATGAAAATAACCAAAAATAAAACTAAAGTTCTAGTATGCAAAAGGGGGGAAAGTAAATCAAAAACAAGAATACAAATGGGTAACGAGAACTTACAAGAAGTTAAGGATTTTTGCTTCCTATGAAGCCAAATAACGCAAGAGGGAAAAGCACAAAAGATATAAAACAAAGATTAGCACAAGGTCGTGCTACATTTAACAAGAAAAAGCAACTACTGTGTTCAAGGACAAGAAACATAGCAACAAGGAAAAGATTGCTTAAAACATATGTGGAGAGATAGGTTTTTAGGCCACATATGTGTGGAGCACAGCATTGTACGGCTGTGAAGCCTGGACAGTAGGAGAAGCGGACATGAAACTTGGAAACTTTGAAACGTGGTGCTACAGATGTATGATGAAGATATCGTGGACAGACAAAGTTAAGAACAAAGAGGTACTAGAAATGGTAGGGTAAGAGAGAAATATGTGGAAAACAGTAAAAAAATAGGAGAGACAGGATTATAGGTCACATATTAAGATATGAGGGAATAGTGCGGAATATATTAGAAGCAGAGATAGGAAAAAGAGAAGTATAGGTAGACCTAGGTTAGAGTATTGCTCACAGATAGTGAAAGATGTAGGATGTGAGAATTTCAGGGAAATGTGTAGGTTAGCTCAGAATAGAAATCAATGGAGATATGCATCCAACCAGTCTCAAGATGGAAAAATTAATGACGAAAAAAATAACTGTATTATAATAAACAGTTACAAGTATTGGTCTTGCAATATTCTCAACTAAGATTGTGCGGAAGGATTTAGTGGAAAACTATTAATACGGCAAATGTCTAGGTATTGGGGTATCCGTGGCAGCCACAAGCTGCTTAACCCCTTTAACATACCCAACATGTGATTTTTCCAATGCTCCACCCGAAGGTACTACATTGGCCAGGAAGCAAGTTTTTTTACCTGAAAAATTTTGAATTTTACCAATACCTTGCTGTTCCAAGCAAGGTAGGGATCTTTAACGTGTGTGACAACACTCACCCACGGGACCTCAATTTTACCTCTCATCCGAACGAGAGTGTATTTTTGTGAAAAATGCTCGCCTAACATTTTTCAAGCGGACCGTGTCGGGATTCCAACCCGGGACCTTGGGCGTAGTAGTCACACACATACTACTACACCATGAGCCCCCCCCCCATTCTCTTCGTATACCACTGAATATCGGAGAATTTGGGTATATAACTGTAAAACAATAGAGGGTGACCGAACTGCATCAAACAAGATAGAACCGGACCGTGTCGGGATTCGAACCCGGGACCTTGGGCGTAGTAGTCACATACATACCACTACGCCACGGAGCCGCCCCCCCTTCACATACCACTGAATCTCGGTGAAATAGGGCATATAATTAGGAAACAATAGAAGGGGAATCGAGCTGTATATAGGCTGTTGTGGTAATTTTAGAGAACTGTGTAGACTTGCTCAGAACATAAATAAGTGGAGGGTTTAAACGCGAAAAATAAACGTGCTTCAAATGAAAATCTAACTTCAAAGTTAATCGGTCCTAAATAAAAATCTAACAAACAGAAACTAAAACTAAAAATAGGTTTTAAATAATGGTATCACTAGCGTTGATTTGGAGTGTGCCCGATCAACAATACACAAGCAAAAGTAAAAAGCGGGGGATCCGTAATACCGGATAGCAGTCGCCAGCTCTGCTTACCGGTGCGACCTGAAGGGACGTTTTAAAGCTATCCAAATCTAGCTAGCTAATTTAAAATGGATTTAAATTTTCTAAGCATTCGCCAAATATTTTAATAGTGAATCCAGCTATTTTGCCTACTCTATAAATTAACAAATTCGTGCTCCCTGATCTAAGTAATTTATTTTATCTTTAGCGTAGATCCGTCCCTAGCTTTCCCTATCATTCTATAACTGATGTATATTATAATGACAATCTTTCTCAATTACAATCTTTGTTCCTATAAAAATACTGCCACCAAATCAAACCCCGAAATAATATAATACATGCAAGATAAATATAAAATGTAAATATAAAATATAAATATGAATGAATATAAAATAAATATAAGTATATATATATATATATATATATATATATATATATATATATATATATATATATATATAAATAAGTAAACATCTAAAAGCGTAAGCATATAACAGTGCATAAATTAGCAAAAGCATAACCCAAATCAGGTGCAATCGTATGAGCATTATATCGACTAGCGCCATTACACATAAAATGTGCATGTTAAAATATTTCAAAACCTGCTTATTACTACAAATCAATGACTTTACAACCTTCTGCCCATACAGAAGTTGCGTACGGCATTGCCGGCTCAATTGCTCGGGCATAAACCGTCCTCAGCGATTCGCCCCTGAAACCCCACTTTATTTAAGCCGCCGCCATCATTTTATTTGATATTTCGCCGCCCTTGCTTTTTACGTATTGTACGTGCGCTTTCCAATTTAATTTACTGTCGATCTCGACGCCTAGGTAGGTAATAGAATCTTTAAACGGGATTTTCTCCCCTCCTAGCTCTAGCCAAGGGGGTCGCTGTCCTGGTCTCGTGGCGAAATAAAGCGCCTCTGACTTCGCCATGTTAAATTTTAATTTTACCGCCTGCGACCATTTGTGTAATTTATTAAGCGCCTCGTTCGATTTTGTGCGCATATCTATTAACAATCTCGATCTTACAGTTAAAAGCGGGTCATCCGCAAACCCAACGATTGAGCATCCTGCGGGCAACTTGACCCTAAAGATGCTCTCATACAACAACTTTATTTTTATTTATTTATTTATTTGTTCCAACGTTGCAATAGTCTGCTACCTGAAATTTAAGCAGACCTGGCTTCCCCACAGAAAGTAACATTCATGTGCTATGTGTGTATGTGTGGGGGGGGGGGATGGTTGTGTGTATGTGTGTTATGTGTGTGTGATGTTGGTCCGTGTTACGTTCCCCCTCTAGGACCAGAACCATCGGCAGCCGGATATCCCAGTCGTCAAGGAAGAACGCACAACGGACATTGCCTCAGTCCGGACCATCGGCAGCCGGAAATCTAGATGTTGAAAAGGCAATGTAAGTGTAAATACTCCCTGTATGTTTGTTGTGGTTTGTTTAGTATTCTTCTTAATCTTCTTTGGGGATTAAACCACTCATAGTTTTTAAAATTATCTTTATTAACGTTTCGATCCATGACCTAGGCAATGTAAGTGTGTGTTGAGGTGTGTGTGTGTGTGTGTGTGAGAGAGAGAGAGAGAGAGAGAGAGAGAGAGAGAGAGAGAGTTGTGTGTGTGATGTTGGTATCCGTGTTACGTTCCCCCTTTAGGACCAGGACCATCGGAAACCAGATATCCCAATCGTCAAAGAGGAACGCTCGACGGATATTGCCTTATCAGTCCGGACCATCGGCAGCCGCATACAACAACTTCCAAAATGTGAGACCAGAGCATGACCCTTGCGGGCATCCCCTTTGCACCTCACACGACAGAACTTCACCCGGAATTTCAACCTGTGCCAATCGTCCTGAAAAAGAACTCTTGAACAAAGACCTCAAGTTTCGCGGACAACCCCTACGATCTAATTCGCAAACAATTAATGGCCACCAGGCAGCACCAAATGCTCCTAAAATGTCCAAAGCAACAACGACAGAGTACTCTCTCTCTCTCTCTCTCGCCTGCTTAATTTCCCCGACAACAAACTCTAACGCGTCGATAGTCGACTTGCCCTCCATGAAATCAAACTGTCGGTTATTAAAACCGCCGCTGTCTCGCACTAAGTGCTCAACACGCGTAGTCATAACGTGATCTTAAACTTTCCCCAGCACCGGTAGCAAGCTAATTGGACGATAGCTTCCCGGATCTGATGCATCCGCATTTTTAGGTTTGGATATAAATTTCACGTTGTGGATTTTCCAGCAACGTTTCTAAACAAAGATTAAACAACCCGGTAAAGACACACAGGGCTAACAGGCACGCCTCCAGAGCTGCGTCTGAAGTGATTCCATCATGCCCCGGTGCCTTCTTAGGGTTTATCCTCCTAAGAGCCCTGACGACCTTGTGAACTAGGATTGCCTTATCGGCAACTGTTCATTGCGCCTCTGCAGCTTCTCGACGTACTAAATCGTGCGACCCTTCATCCCCCTCGGGATTATCCAATGGGAGGAATTTCTCTAGTAAATATTCCGCCGTGGTTTTAAAACCTTCCGTGTATTCGCCATTTATTTTCTTTATATTACCGAGCGCGATTTTTTGTTGTTTTCCTCTAATTACCCGGTATGCGGTTCCCAGTGTTATTTCTCAAAGTTTCGAGTGCAGAATTCTTTAAATTTATTCGTTCGCGTTTCTTCTATTAATATTTTATATTCGCGGTTACTCTGGTTATATTCGATTCGCCGTTGTTCTCTTATTTCTCCCGAAGCGCGTTGGTAGTGGGTTCTTAGGTTACGCGTTTCTGCCCACTTGGTGGTTAGTTTCCGGGTCCACCAGGGTACGCTGTCTTTAAATGTTTTCTTTCGCGGCATGGAATACGACGACGCGTCTACCACCGCGTCGTTAAATTTTTTCGCGAGTGTTTCTACTTCGTTTGCTTCCCGGCAGTTAATTTTCGAGCGCAGGGATACTTTCGCCAAACTTTTGTTTAAACCTCTCCCAATTTGCTTTTTATTACAGAACTACGGAAATATAGTTAGCTGCTCGTTTGCGCTTGTTTTGGTTTCAACATCCCATGTTATTAATTTATGGTCAGAGAGCGTTTCCTCGTCCGACCTTAATTTCCAATTAGAAATCGTTTCTAACATTTCATGCGAGGCTGCATTAATATCTATAAAACTGCTGCCTCTATGCCCCTCAAACGTAGGTGAATCATTAGTGTTTATCACACTAAGGTCCCATTCCGTAAAAAGATCAGCAACCTGCGAGCCTCTATCGTCTTCGATAGGACTGCCCCATAGTGGTGACTTGGCATTAAAATCTCCCCCGATGATTAGATTTTTATTTCTGCCGATTTTACAAATAATGTATCTACTTGATTTTTCAAGTCTTCGGTTTGGGGATTTTCCCGCCGGAAATCGACCGGCGGGAGGTATGCGCTTATTACGTAGAACGCATTTCCCCCTGATTTGATTTCGGCCGTCGTTAAAAATTTGTTCGATAAATTATTTAAAATTATTCCGACGCACGTCCCATTATTTATTATTTTCCCACTACGTGGTCGTTCGCAATCCGTGTTTAATACGGTAACCCCCGTCCCAAAACCTGTTATTTTATGGCTATACAGATGCGGTTCCTGTATAAGCCCAATGTCGATATTATTTTCGGCAAATAACTTCAAAAGTTATTTGTTGCCCCTTTACCTTTCTCTAGATTTAGTTGCGCGAATTTAATCTTCTTTCTTCTTATAGAATTTTTTTATCTTCACAGTCCATAATCGATGTTACGTGTGATTGCGTTCTTCAACCGTAGCATCGTGGTGCAACTACGTGACTTGGCGACGTGACGCGTATCGACCTTTGCGCCACCGCCATTTCTGTCGTTTGTTCTTGCGCAAACCACACAACAGGGGACTGCCTTCCGGCAATTCTTGAATTCGTGACCTACTTCGACACAGTTACCGCACCACTGTACCTTCTCCCTGCACTCCATCGATCTATGGCCATACTCGTAGCACCGGTAACACTGCGTCATCGAGAGGTGGTCCCGGGCCCATACTTTTCGCCACCTGAGGTTGATAGCATCAGCTAATAAACGTATTTCAAGTGTGGGGGTCACTTCGAAGACTACGTTGGCGAAGGAATCCCTAGGGCCCTTTCCGCTAAACCTGAACTTCTCCCTCAGGTGGTCTTGCAGCTTCAAATCGCCGAAGCGGGGATTCTGGCTCGCGATCAACCGCACCAGTTCTTCCGCCTTCATCCCCGCCTCGACCCCCGAAAGAACGACCCGTGGACGCTTCTTCTCGATGATCTTCGCTACGAGCTCTTTACCCCGTGTTTACTCGAGCTTCAAGTGTTACACCACTAATTACACTGAAAACTGGACTTCAAGAACGTTTAAGTATTATACTTTGTCTACTCCTTGGTACACCTATCTGTAAGGGAGTAAAAAATATATCTAATACCTCGGGACTGCTGCACTGGCTGCAAACTCCGTCTCCCTAAGTATGGTAGAATCTAAACAAAACACTAAATTTTGCTTACAAAAAAAATATAGCCTAAGCTATAATAATTTAAGAGCATGAAACGTCTAATAACTTCTTCAGGGGTGGGATGACCTGTATAGCTTAACACAGTAGTGTACCATTTAATGCACTAAGTCACAAACACACCAGTTCAATAAATAAACAATTGAAAGGCAAAGTATTTCTAATGTTTTAGTAATATATGTACAAGAAAAGGTCTGTACAAATAAGCATGATTCGACTTAGTTCCTTAATAAAAAAATTCAAGCAGCAAAACTATATACAAACCGACTTAAACTTTCAAAGTCAAAATTTTATATACAATTAATAAAGAAATTAAATTACGTTAAATCATTTACAATTAAATTAAATGCGCCGATAAGTGTCTGAGCTCATAACCTCATCAGTGTTACACTGTTTGTTAATACAAAATATGTGTACAAAGCACTTTATGCAAAGTTGCTATATTTTCAAAGTGAAGTTAGATTGAGGTAAAGGTCATTATAGTTCAAATTTAATGTCAAGTAAATGTGGACTTCGCAGGCATCAAGTAACTTACTAACAATTTTAAAACAAAATTAAATTTAAAACGTCCAGGAATGTTTACAACATCATGAGGTAAGTTACGAATAAAAATTATTGTAGTTTACACTTTGTTTAAATAAATTTTGTTCCAAACCCGATCAGATAAGAAAGTCATAATTACCTAGTTACACGATTTGTAGGAAAACAATATCATCTGCCTGCAAACAGCCAAACCTAACCGCCAGCTGCGTCCTTGACTCGACTTGACCCTTGCGATGAACATGGAATTGTAAAGTATCAACAACCTTTGCTCTCCACACTCTCACTTGTAGATTCGTCACCTGTTTTTGTTTAAATTCGAATGGAACATCTTCATATGAAATTCCGTTAATCAAGTCCAAATTTATGCCAACGCCATTAGATAACTAGGAAACCTCTTTCGTTCAAGACGGTACCTTAGTAATCTAATTTTTAAAATAACTATAGTTATTTATTTCAACCGTAACTGACAGCTAAAATTTGTAATACTTCATTAGCAAAATTTTATTTAAAAGAAATCTCACCGACCACTAGCCTGCTGTAAGTTTCGTTAAGTAAAACATTTTAAATCGAACTCGCTTCTTTGCAAGAATTCTTACTAAGAAGCCGATTCTTCGAAACATCATCATGCTTGCAACTTCAACTCAACAAGAATCAGAAAAACCACGATGGCCTCGAGTATCGCCGTCGGACCTCGAATCCCTACTCCGTTCTAACTTGTTCTACGCGCACTAGAACTATATACTACCATAGATGTATACGCTCCGTAATTAGGATTGCCTACCTATAAGGATATTAGCAGGATTTTACACTGCTACAACTTAAAATATAGAATATTTGTATTTAATTTATTTCAAAATTTACGGTTTTTGAGCTATTTATTTAATTTAAAAGAGTCTAGATTTTGGTTTTAGGTTGTTGTTTTATTATACGCGCACTATAAAAATTTTACACACTTTTTTGATGGTTTTAGGCGGTCCTTTACACGATTTACGCGGTTTTGTTTTAAATTTATTTAAAACGCATTTTAAATTAATTTGGGGTGTTTTTTTATTAGTTTTTTATTTTATTAGCCCGAAGTTCAATTTACTTTATTTTTAAACGCAGATTTTAGTTTAAATTCAAAGAAAAACGCGATTTATTTCACTGCCCTGTGTTTAAAAATTAATGCCGCACAATAATAAAAATAAAATACAATAAAAAGCAAAGCTTAAAATATAATAAAAATAATGAAAACCCTATATAAACACTTACTTGTAGCCTTGTATTCGGGAGCTCCGTGAAACACGTCCGCTCACGTCAAGCGCTAACTAGAAAGTAGTCTATAAAAACAGCAAAATATTAGCCGTACAGCGAACACCACTGGGAGGTCAACACGTACACTTTGTCCACCAGGATAGAAAGGTGGAAGTGTATGGGAAGAGGAAAGGTGGGGATAGAACTTAAAAAAAAGTATAAAATATTAAAACTACTATAAACAAATTTACAAATATATACATATATAAACAATTATCCTAAACCTATATCTTTATGCCCCCATGCATAGGTTGATGCGCTTCCGGAGATGACGTAATATCCGCTATCTTTACCCAATAAACTGACTTTATTAATCAAGTGGGTATATAAATCGTGTTTTCTACTCTGAATACTTACCACCGTATTAATGAAGGCATCGCTATTATTTATAACTACTTACTTAAAACTATGTACACTAATACACGTCACCACATTGCCACTTATATCTTTAATCTTTTTTACAATGTCTTTTTTCACATATGATACAGTACGATTTGGCTCTAGTGCCAATAAATTCTTACACTAGATCCCCATTAAATTCGTCTTTTTAATTTCCCGACAACTTTCATATTCACAAGCGGTATATTGTATCTGTTACCCACAGGATAGTCACTAGTATCGAAATGTTCAATGTTTACACTAATGTCACTGTACAAGTCTTTTGTTTTTCACACTACACACTAATGAATCAGTATCTGCATACAAGAGTTGGATTTGATTACCGTACAAAGATCTCATTGTGCCATAATGAAATTCATACATTAAGGTTTTAGATAAGTCCAATATACTAAATCTGACATATATTGGTTTATTGAAGTAACTTTGACTCGACCCATTTGTACAATAACCAAATCTTCCTCCAGCATAGTATAACTATGAAAATTAGGTCGGGAAATTAGTTTGCTTGCGCACAACCAGTTATCAGAGCTACTATCTTCACATCCATACGTTTGTCCACATTTGTTCTGTTGCACAATAATGCTCGCCCACATATTGAAACCATGTTAACACTACATTGCAGAAGTTTCGCTGGGAAACTCTTACACATCCTCCATACAGTCCAGATCTCTCCCCATGCGACTTCCACATCTTTGGAGCCTTGAAGAAAGACATTTGTGGCCGTCCGCCTGTTTTGGACGAAGAGGTGCACGCCTAAATACGATCATGGTTCGGTAGGCAACAGTAAACATTTCTTCATGAAAGCATTGTCCGTTTTCCCTACAATGAGAAAAATTTATTGACAGATGTGGCTATTACTTTTGAAATAATAACCAGCTTACTGACTTTTTTCTGCGTGTCTCGTTTTCATTTGACTGATTCTCATAGATAGCTTCTAATTTTTTTAGAATCGAATTTAATTCTCAGGTCTACTTGATTATAGGTGACATGCAGATGGATGAGTGATGTTTTTAATGAAAATGGCTAACTAAAAAGGAGCGAATGCTGAAAATGGAGATATTCCCTGAAAGTTAATTAATATGCGTTGTATGAAACTGTACATCGTAAGAAATTAAGTTCCGGTAATTCACTCTTGCGTGGGCACGTGACCAATAAAACGTCCTTATTAAGCAAAATAGCTACGCTAACGGTATCAAACTTCTTACTACATAATTATAATTATGATTTATTTAAATAGTTTAATAAAGGTAATAAAGTAAAGCCTCAATCAGTATCTTCATCTAAATTTTCTTGCTACTGTTAGATGCGTTACAAAATAAACTTGATCACTTAAACTACATATTATTATTTGTACTTTGCTTGTTCAATCAATTATTACAACATGGTGGCACGGGTAAAACTATAATTAATAGAATCCCAACTATTACGAACTATTCTATAATCAAGAAAAGTGAATACTGAACGATGTATAAGTTCTTCTCCAAGTAACTGTTTCGATTATTCAAATTCCAATAGTTGGAAAAATTGGAAAACTAGGTTTGGGCGTTTTCGTATGGCTTCAGGCTTAAGTAAAGCTCCTAGCGAAGAGCAACTGAATACGTTAATATATTCAGTGGGAGAACAAGCAGATAAAATTTTTGTCACATTTAAATTAACGTCTTATGATATTGTTCTAGATAAGTTGTGACGTTCTTTTGAAATATTTATTATCATATTTCATTTTAATAGTTTCTGTATTAGTAAACCCTACCAATAGAGTTAGGTTATTTCGTTTAAGAAATATAATTTTTGGATTACATGCATTCTTGTTCTAATGAAGGATTATTTCTGCTTCTTATATTGTTCATGTTAAAGGTTGTCAATTCACTATGACGGTTTTCAAAGTTAGAATGCTATCAGAAGTTGAAGTTTGTATTCAAGATTATTGCAGTTTTACGATTCATTGTTTTGAGTAATATTGTATAACACTGGCGTCTATGACCTTATCATCTGGGCATTGAAGAAAGTTTACATGCAAAATTGTACTGATACAGAACCCAGAAGTTCTTTCTCTGGTTCTAGTTAATCTTTCCATTAGTTTAATTTTACATATATTTAGATAGAGAAAAGCAGCACAAGTAATTTCAGTTTGCAGTCTTAATTCATCTGTCCGAATTCTGTCAAAGGTATCTCGAATTGTTTTATAGAGAGAAGATCAATTTTATAGAGCACTTCGTAATTAACATCCGAAGAAACAACATGTAAATTGAGTTGGTTAGTTTACCTTGAAGAATAGATATCGAATTGACCCTGCCAGGTTGGTTGAGTTTAATTTAAGGGACACCTTGGTTTCATTAAATTGACAACTTCGTGTTGCACATAAGCATGTTGAGAATATTTAGTTTCTTTTGAAGTTTCAGAAGATAAAGGTTTTTAGTGGTGTCTGAGATATCTACATACAAATATCAGTAATCAGATATTTTAGGAAACCTCTGAAACTATAACCTAGAATAATTGTAAATGAACATTTTTAATCAATTGCATGAACTGATGTACGTACCCACAGTACATTCTTGTGATTAGGTTAAGAATTTAGATAGTAATTTTGTGATATATTTGGTTGTTTCTTTTTGTTTAATCATATTTAAATGTATTTGAAATGAAAACATAATTGTATAATAGTCTTATACTGGCGTTTTTCACAACTAACGTGAAGGCGATGGATCCAATTTTGTTTTAATAAACTACATTGCAATTACCTAGAGGTGTGATTAATATTCAGGTAATTTAACATTTAATTTTGAAAACCTTTCTTTCAGCTAGCATTTTTTAATCAGATATATTAGTGTCCTTATTATAACGTTTATTTAGGTTGGTTTTTAAACAAGTGTACTCTACTAGTTCTCATGTGAATTTTTGGCCAGAACTCTTCCCTGAGCTCAGGTTTTGACATCCTCTTGTTACTCTTTCTGGGGGTTTTTCCTATAAATCCTCGTATTGCGAGATTAGGTGGCGTCCAAGTTAAATCCCAATTATGACATATTTCACACCCGATAGCATTCCGGAACCCTCTTCAAACACACCCATCCATCCCACAGTGTTAATCAGCTACCATATTTTGTGTACTTTTTTAAACAGAATTTTTAGTTGAGTACTTCACCGAGTTTTCTGTGGATTACCGGCTAGATTTTCTGGAGCCAAAAGTGTAGGTAACAAAGTTTGATAAATATTTTACTCCAAAATGGATTATAGTCTATCAACCGGCACTATTTAATTTGAGGCATCAAAATATGTGAGAGGAAGTATTACGGCGTTATTCAAATTAACTGGTAAATGCAATTATGGCAAACCAACATATGAATTGATTTGAGACGGGATTGTGATTGGTATTTTTTTTTGAACTTTGTCCGAACGATCAGAACATGTGAAGCAACATCAAGATAACCAAAAGTTGGTGAGTGTAAGTGGTTGTAATGCCGCTACAAGAAAATCTTTTGTAAGTAAGCAAAAACTACACCATACCCAAACTAGAATAAGTAAATCTTGCGGTAAATTAGCTAGCTACCGCGGTGAATCTATTTACGAGAGGTAAAAGTATCCAACAAAGAATGTCATACATTATGGGTGCATTATTTCAAAGTGTGTACATTTAAGCAAACTATCAACTAGGTTAAAGCTGATGACACTAATAAAATCATTAATTAGTACAGAAGCAGATGATGTTCCTATTAAGTTCAAAATTAGTGCTGGTAGCGACGTCACTGCATTACCAGTTAAGTATTTTTCTCAGGGCCTTGTTGAACCAAACTAAATGTCTGTGGTACTAAATATAGAACGCCCGCACGTTAATTAAGCATACATTTGTACATTAGAAGAACATTTATCAAATTTAGCTAGTTCCAAAGCTTTACTAAAAAAATACCCGCAAAATTTTATATAAGTTGAGTGGTGTCCAATTTATTAACATGGCTGTTTCATCTTATTATTAAATTAGGACACGAATAGTGAAGTAGCTAGTACATTCTGTTATAACCAGCAATTAAAAACTAGGACCTTACAATAGATATTGTTCTGTTTGCAATTATAGTTAAAATTAACTTTAATTATCGCATAAGATGTAGCTTTCAGATCAATTCCCTCTCTGTCGTGTATATAGTATAATCTGTAGATTTTACCGCGATTAACCTTCAAGTACTTTGTGCTGTGGTGTACTGCAACAGTTGTAAATAGGCTGATGTGATCGATCATAGCTATGGTGCTATGAAGATATTAACTTTGAGTTTCGCACATGGTCGACAGTTCCTCATCCTATCGCTTCCGCTTATATTTACAGTTGCTACTGGTAAGTACTTTAAGGTTCCGCTTATATAAACTTATTCATATTTACACACCCACTATCTCAACTATCTGTGGTTATCCAAGTTTAACGCAAGGACATTGGTTCTTCGAGCCGGATCTGACTATGGTATCTACAAGCTCTTCAGTAATAACTGCATTATTTTTCAAAAAACTCGCCACTTATCAAGTTGTATCGCATTTCATTCGATTGTAGATTAAGTATATTAAGTTTAGTTCATTTAATTTATCATTTGTTATTAGTTGATAAGGTGCAAGTAATTAATAATTGTTCGCTCTACATTTAACCTTTTGCTTTACTTGAGTTGTTTACGGACTTAGTTAACGTAGCTTTCGTTACGGTAGTTTAATTATAGCGAGACTTACGATCTCATTTCTAATAAATTAGGTAAAACTAATTCAGCGTTTTGTGGTCTTTGAAATTAGACTGAGATCCCCCCCCGCGTACTCCTTTAATAGCAGAGTATCTACATGAATTACCGCTTTTTTCCAACTTTGCTTTACCACGCTTGCTGCTTCCGTCACGATTTTCTACTTGTGAAGTCCAAAGTTGTTCCACTTCGTATTCCCGCTTTGGCTTCGAAACTATTAACTTTTATCCTCAAAACCTTGAAAAAAAATTTTGTTGGTTGACTCCATGGTCGTTCCTTCCACTGAAAATTCCTCCGATGTCGGATACCGTGGTTTGTTACCTTCCGACTTGTGTCATTGTTTTTTATGGTGGCGGTATTGCCTGCCTTGCATCGAACCTTCGACACTTACTGTCCACTCATTCCGCCTTCTAATTCTTCAGAAGTTCTCATCGATGAACGTTCTATTGTTTTGACCACTGTCGCCTCTTCTTCTTGGATTGAAACGATTTTGGATAGTCATTCATTTTTTCAATTTATCATTTAGCATTGTCGCTTGGATCCTCCGCTTTGTCCATAACATACAAAATCCGTTGCCACAATACACTGGACTTTTGTTCTGTTTCAAGTTCCATAGCGCTTTGAACTCCTGATTAAATATGCTCAACAGACTCACTTTTCTATTGAGTTAGACACCATCCAGTTCGGATCAATTATAAAAAAGACACTTCGCAAATTGTTCTCCTTTAGTATAGGAGGAATATTACGGGTTGGTCGCCCAGCTCACGCATCCTTATTCTTCGACAGGAAAAGTCCCGTTCTTTTACCTAGTAAAAGTCGCTTTACGGATTTGTATATCGACTTTGTTCATCTGAGATATTTCCACACTGGTGTTCAAATGGTTAATTTTATAATTCGTCAACGTTTTTGAATTGTTTCAAGTAAACGGGCCATTCGTCGAGTTTTGAGTCAGTGTGTGACTTGTTGGAAGACTAATCTTACCGCAGAGAAGCCTCCTATGGGCCACCTTCTTCCATGCCGAATTACTCAAAGAGAGTCCTTTTTGAGTTTGGGCTTTGATTTTGCTGGCCCCTTCTCTACTATTGAAAGCATATTCATGTTTTTTTATATACATGGCTACCAAGGCACTCCATCCTAAATTAGTTTCTGATCTGTCAACCGACGCCTTTCTAGTTGCTCCACGTCAATTTATTGCCAGGCGTGTGGCCGCTGTGATCGTCTCTACAGTGATTGCGGCACAAATTTTGGAGGTGCCCCTAGACAGTTAATTTTTCTCGCAAAATCAGTTGCAGCGAAAAAATATTTCTTGGCACTTTATACCACCCTCTGCGCCCCATTTTGGTGGTTTGTGGGAGGTGGATGTGAAGTCGGTTAAAACCTTGCTTCTTCGTGCCATAGGTGAGCTAGCTCTGAACTACGAGGAACTAACCACTGTCTTTGTTCAAATTGTGGCAATCTTAAACTCGCGTCCTTTCACCTCCCGTGAGCAGACTTGAGTTGCCTGACACCAGGTCATTTTCTGACTTTGGCCCCTTTAGTCGCTATTCCAAAACCTAGCTTTTCTGATTTTCCGCTCAACCGCCTGTCTCGTTCGCAATTGCTGCAGCGAATTTATCAAGATTTATAGTCTCAATGGTCTAAGGAGTATTTGCATACGTTCCAACAACGGTTCAAATAGCACAAAACGTCTCCGCAGGTTTCCACCTTAGTGCTATTTAGAGCCCGTAACGTTCCATCCTTTCGATGGTACCTTGGTCGTATTGTGGTCCATCCAGGAGCTGATGAGGTTGTTAGGATAGTCACTCTCAAAACCGCAGATGGCAAGCTGAAGCACCCTATCGCTAAGCTCTGTCCTTTATCTTCATTATAGGTTTTTTATCTTCGAATAATTTTTTGTTTTGGTTTTGTTCACGTAAATATTTTCGGTATTTTCTTATATTAATTAATTTTGTTTATATTCCGTTCCATCCTTTGTCGTTATTTTCTTTCCAAAAATGCCTTGAATTTTGGTGGGCGGTATGTTCCGTTTGCAAGTATACTTAAAATGAAGTTTAATTATCGCATAAGATGTAGCTTGCAGGTCAATTTTCCTTTCATGTATATAGTATAATCTATTTAACCTTCAAGTATTTTGTGTTGTGCCGCTCCACGACAGTTGTAATGAGGCTGGTGAGATCGTAGCTATGGTGCAAAAAAGATATTCATGTTGGAATTTCGCATATGGCCTACATTTCTTCATCCTGCCGCAACCGCTTAAATTTGAACTGCTAAGTACTTGAAGGTTCCGCCTATATAGACTTGCTCATATTTACATGTCGACTATCTCTACCACCTGTCGTTACCAAAGTTTAAGGCAAGAACAGATAAATCAAATTAGAAAAACACAACACATTTTCCATGACTAATCATCCTACGAACATAGATTTGAAAACATTCTCTTGCATTATAAAGACACTGGAATCATTGTGAATTATTTAGATAGACAGAAACTATAAAATTTAAATACGTAGGGACTAATCGATTGCGCAGATGTAGCATTAAATGGACAGCGTGAAAATACCAATACAGATATTTTCATGTTCCGAAAAACCTTTGATCCCAACCATAGATTCAGTTCAGATCGTACAAAGCGTGCAAATAGATGAAATTAGGGTATTCTCTAAAATAATATAGCTTATAAATACCGCCATAGTATAATGAAAAAGGTGATTCATTCAGAAGATAATCTTTTGGCTTCAGTCGAATGACAAGCGCGATTGTCAAGCGGATGAACCGGTTCGTCAGTAACTCGAGTAATGGTAAATTGAAATTGAGTTTGTAGACACAAGCCGCAAACGCGGAGACACTCACGGGTTCAAACGCCGTTACAGTACTAAAGTTTTCTGTACTGAATACTTTCGAACAACACAAGTTGGATTATGGATTACTTACACCTAAGTTTATTCTGCTCTGAAAAAAATGGTTGAACTTTATACTCGAACCAAAAGCTGTAAGTGTAGAATTTTAACTTTCTACCTGCTACATATTCTACTGACGTATGTTCCATTATTCACACATAATTTATTAGTATCCAGATTTTTACCTTGGTTCAGACTTAGTAATGTACTAAAAATAAGCTCCACAATTGTATTCTTAGGAATTTGCATATGCCAGTTACATTTGTTGGATAGTTAAATTGGAATAAATTTAAGATGTTGCTTTTCTTTTAGAGATATTCAATTTGGCCATTTAGGGTAAAGTTTAGTTTATTTATTTTGGTTGTGATTGTTAAATACTATGATTTTCATGTTTGCTAATATAGGTTAGGTAAAAGTTTAGTTTTTTTTTATTTGCGCTTAGTTTAAATTAAGAGGAAAAAAGTGTACACAGGGTTTCATCAACCTGTCGAGATAAAAAATAATGCTTTAATCATCTTGCAGACCACCCATCGTCTAGCGAGATCAGACAAATGCAGGTGAGTAGGTTGGCGCCCAGTATTTTTATTGGACTGGAAGTTCAGATACCTTTTTAGGTAAGTGAAAGCGTTATCGCTTGTATACTCCTGAAAGCTTTGCAGTTGTTTCATAGAACGCACCCATCATCGCTGTAAGCTAGGTGGTGCATTTTTTGTCACATCTACGTGATAAAGTAAATTGCAATGCTTTTTAGCGTTAATTTCACACGTAGCAACTAGTCCAGTGGGGCTAAAATAAAAAAATCATCCAGGAAAATGTTAAATTGTACGAAAAAATAGTTTAATCCTGTGCTACATTGAGTAAACTAAGCGAGTCGACGTGATAAATAAGGTACATACAACTATTATCAACTTAGGCTATATAAAAAGTAAATATATAAAACTGTTTAGAAATATATGCAAACTTTTAAACCGTGTACGTTTAAATTAAAACGATTCAGAAACATTTCTAATAACAGCATCACGTAAAATTCCAATCCATTTGCATTCTAAACTAAAATATTGCAACGAACTCCTTACTGTTGCATATTCGGTTTAGTTATAAACCTGATTACTCACAAATCCATAAAAACCTTAATACACTGACACGCCGCTATAGATATCACTAATGATAATTACTACAATACTTACTAACACTAAATTCTTTCTTGCACTATATTTGTTACAGAGTTCGGCTATGTAATTTATCTACACAAGCACTTAATTTATACTCACATCAAACGCATTAATTTTACTGATTTATCAAATTTATTCCATAGTACTTGCGAATTCATACTTCGATTGAAAATGCTAGCTTTGTCGGGTTGTGCTGTTTATATGCGTAACTAACACAGCTTCTAAAAACTCATAGAGTAATTACTAGGTAATTTCGAGACTTTTCTAAATTCTTTGCTTTTGGATGCTATATATCAGTTTTTTAGTTGCAACCTTGTAGCTATCAATCAATCCATTGTTGGTTTAATGGCTTTGTCCCTTTCTATTTTAGACTTTTTGGCAGCTTTGTTACAATATCATTTGAACACTTTTAAAAGGTGAGATATTATTTCTACAGTCAAAGAAACAACTGAGTGGTGTTCGCCATGATAGTCATCTTCAAGGACGAAAATCTAAGAATATGTGTGATTTGCGTATGCTCAACAAAACAATAATGTGGAAATATCATCCAAGCCTAGATGGCCATATATGTTGCATTTGATTATGGATGCTCGTTTTTTTCTATGTTGGACGATAATTCCGGTTTTAATCAAATAGTTTTAGATGAACACTCTCACATATTTACTACATTCATAACACGAGCATGTCTACCACTATATTATCAGGCGTCCTTTTATAACTTTTTGTATAAAATGGTACATGCTAATGGCTGACAATAGCTCTCGCTTAATTTTGACGAATTTTAAATATGCGTCTAAACCTAAACTGGATGAAAATAAGTCACTAGTACTTGTGTCAAACTTTGAGAAATATTCCTGCAAAAAATGAGATAAGGTTACAAAAAATATGCAGAAATTGAACGATCAGAAGTTATTCGAGTATATGATTAACACATGGAAGGTGTTGAGACATTCTTTACATTAAAAAATGGACACTGCATGTTCACACATGCTATCGATTTAGCATGCATGGATTGAGTACAAGAAACAAGCGTCGCAATTGGGTGTTTCTAAAGAGACGATGCTTTATTTGTTTCAATTTAGTGCAACTATAGCGGATGTGTTGACAAGAAAAGATAAACAAGGTCTAATGCTTTCTAATCTCGTTGTAATGTGGCTACTTTATCAAGCACAAAAACTTTAGGCTTGCGTGAAAAAGTAAGACAAGTTGATACGGGTGAATTAAGCATTAATTTTTTAATTTGGAATCACCCAGAAGGGGTGGGAATCCTGTAACAAAATAAGGGTGGGCCGGCTAGCTACAGTGGGGCCCTATTGAAAACAATACAATAAAAATTAAGAAAAATGTAACATTTCACTAGGTGCAATTTCAATACTACGTTTCCAATAACACTTATCTTGAAAGGTTTTCAATCTGTCAAATTATGGGCACCAACTTGTCTAGTATAATCTAGTTTGTGACAGTTCTTAGACGATTCTAGGGAGATTTTAATTACTTTACCCTCCTAGTGAAATGGAGTTCCTTTTTACAAAGTGCCACCCATATGTTTAGCGAACTAAAACAACAAATTTCTACATCCTGCCTCACCTAAATCTATTTTATGATAACATTATTTTATTTTCCTGTAAACAGGTATACATACAACAATTTATATTTACTTACATAAGTGTAAATATCAGGGACGTAGCGATATTCCTGTAAACAAATACACACAGAACGGTAATTTTAATAGTCAGTTCATTATCAATTAATCATAACCTTGATAATTAACTATAATAATTCGCAACCTCTTTAATTGCCAATTAAAATTTGCAATGTTCAGGTTTTATACCATTAATTACTTAACACTGTGCTATACTTAAATGGACATCGTATAAATTTATCAATATTTTATGGAACAAAACATCATACATAAATGACACAGTACAAGAAAACAATAATTTTAAACAAACAGATATCTTACAGTTTAATTATTCGGTCAACTAAAGAATTCCATCATTAGCCAGGGGTCAAATCATTTGCCTTTTTGTGCCTATTTCCAAGTTGATGCTAGGCACTGATTCGTCCCAACTGTGAATGTTGTGGGTCTGCCAGAAATCTGTGGGGTCACATCACGTTACGCCAGATCTTTACTTCATAACACCCAGGAGGGTGGGTATCTACGGCTACCCTTTCACATACACACGCACGTGTGATCTTGTTGAAGGTTTGCGGATAATCCATTTGTTTTCTGTCAGCTGTAATTATTGTGATTTAATTCACCATCTTTCTTATGTTTAGTCCGGGGTTCTGTTATGGAATGAATCCCGGGAATGTACTTATGATATCATGTGATTTACTTATGTTAACTTTTGTGTTACCTTCTCTCTTCAGCAACATCAAATGAATACATAGTAACATTTTACATTGTACGGTGTGAAATACTTAAACCAACTACAATTTGATGTTCCTGAATTAACTCAGCGTCTGGGTTTTTATACTGTATGGACATGCTTAAATAGTGTACGCGTTTTTATTGTATTGCAAATATATAACATTAATTTTAGCTTGTCTCACTAAAATTTGTAAAAAACGCTCCTATATTTGGAACAATTATTATATGGAACATTTCTATTAATAATTTCATGATTAGTTACTTCTTTATTTTAAAAGCTTTCTTCAAATGGCATGATTCCATTCTGAAAATTTTCTGAAGTAATTGTTTGGTTTATCCTTTTGTGATTTAAAATAATTTATGAATCTTAGCTCCATCCTAATATGTATTACCGAGAAATAAAGCTACGCTTTTCAATATTAATTTTGTTTGAGGATAATTTTCCTTTTATTGCCTTTGGTTGTTTTTAACGTTAACGCCAAAACGTTACAATATTCAATAAAAGATCGATAGAATAATTAGTAAATTAATTCTTAAAAATTTAATGTTTATTTCCTGTGAATATAAATAAGCTGAGGGTAAAAAAATGATGACATAAAGCTCATGAAAGAAATCAACCTTCCAGATATGATAGCCAGCTGAATGATTAAACTCTGCAGGACCATGAGGTGATCCTGAATCAGAAAAAGACATATCTCCACCGCATCTAATTAAATAACTGAACCTAGGAAATTATCCCAAGGGAAGGTGCGGAAATTTTTGGAATATAGTAATGTCAATGGGATAAACAATACACTAATTTAATATACCATATTTTAAGACAATACCAATGTTTTTTTAATCTGATGTCATGTGTTTAATTTTGAGCTTCATTTTCAAAATAAAAGTTTTCCAATTTTACGTAATGTTTACCATTAGTTGAGAATACATTAGATGGCAGTTACAACAAATTTCAATAGGTTATGGGCACGGTTCATGTTTAACTGGTCATTTAAATATATTCTATTAAAACTAAATGGTAAAAGAAAATATGGAAAGGACATGTACAAGTTCTGTAGAGAAACTACAAGATAGCGAAAATTGGAATCGCTGGAAATGGACAGTGGAAGATTTTCTTAATGGAGGGAGAAGGGGCATATAGGGTATGTGTTGGTAATTTGATTTATTCAGATGCCATACCTGAAGGTGTGTCAGCTGAAGCCCATAGTAACTATAATCTAGCTGTACGTCAATATGATATGAGCAATTGTGCCACTTGTGTAGTGATTTCCAGAACCATTGATTCAAGCATTAGCGATCTAATATCATCGCTTAAATCATCTAGACAAATTTGGTTAAAATTGTATGAATTTTTAGAGCAACGCAACAGGCAAGCTCAATCTGCTGTGCAAATGCAATTTTTATCATTTGTGAGGGATCCTATTGACAGAATGGCAATGCATATCGCAAAACTAGAATGTATGGTAGCAAAAATGAGCAATCTAGAAATAAAGCCAAATGAATTTGTTGTTATGTGCAAATTGCTACAAACAGATGTTAACTTAGCTGCAGAAACTATGAAGAACAACTGAAAGAAAATGAGCTATCACAAACAACAGAGTTAGATGCTTTATTAACTAAAACCAGGGTGCAACCTTCCAATGGTTCTGATAGTAGAAGTGGTGCTAGTAATACTAGTAGAACCTCTACACACAGTGGGTATAATGGAAAATCTTCAAAATAAAGTGTAGGATATGTGAAAAACGTGGGTATCATGCTAAAAATTGTTGGCAATATGTCACCTGTAGGTGTGAATTCAACCAAAAATGAGTAAGCATTTTTAAGTGAAGTGCTGTTCGCTGATGATGAATATTCATGGATAATTGATACTGGTGCAGCACAACATTTGACGGGCAAATTTGAATAGTTCGAATCATATACAAAGTATGCTTCTCCATTTCACATTCGTATAGGAAATAAATCTACAATGAAAGCTTTTGGACAAGGTACCTAACATATCAGTTTTGATGCATGCCAATGGCAAAACATTACTGATAAATTAGAAAATGCTCTGTATGTATCATGGAAAAATTGATGGAAAACTATATGGGCATAATAAAATTTGTTACAAGACTATTAGAAAAAAATCGCCATGCTACTGAATGTCTAATGCCATCCCCATGTACTTCAATCTACATGCAAAGTTGTCCAACAGTGATATTCTTTTGGGCAACATTGGACATCTTCCACTGATCAATAACAAAAATCATTTAACATATGTAAGAAACCAAGTTGCAAATTCTTTATGCAAAATCCAACAATTATGTATGTCTCGACATAAAGAAAAATTGCTTTTGGACAAGGTAACATATCGTTTTGATGCATGCCAATGGCAAAACATTACTGATAAATTAGAAAAAGCTCTGTATGTATTATTACTGGAAAAATTGATTTAAAACTATGTGGGCAGAATAAAATTTGTTACAAGACTATTAGAAAAAATTGCCCTGCTGTTGAAATGTCCTCCCCAAGTACTTCAATCTACGTGGAAAGTTGTCCAACAGTGATATTCTTTTGGATAACGTTGGAAATCTTCCACTGATCAATGACAAAAATCATTTAACATATGTAAGATACCAAGTTGCAAATTCTTTATGCAAAATCCAATAGTTATTTATGTCTCGACATAAAGAAACGTTGCTTTTTTAAGTATTGTGTGACCCCAGTATCATAACTATGCGGTATATTAAATCACAGTGCCCTCATTTAAGACATGTTAAAGCAACCTTTGGAACCCATTTGAGGATTTTCTGCATGCTGTAAAGTTATAATTTAATTCAAAGAATTGCTTAGTGAAGTCACTAATATTTTTTAGGAAAAAATAGTTCTCACCTATAAGGATAAAAATTGAAAAATATATTATCAAAAACCCTCACAAAAATATACTTCATTATTAATTACAACCAAAACATTAATAAATTATAAATATAAATAATGCAGGTAATAGTTTGACAATGCGTTGAGCTAGGGGCCTTATTATATTTGAGAATGCTCAAACTTCCATTACTGGAATGAGCTTTAAAGGGAAAAAATTGTTATGTTAATAATAAAACGAAGGTGTAATATCAATCCCTGATATTGTTTATAATTATGATTATTTAATACACAAGGAAATTAATAATAATATTATAATTAACTTATAAGATTAATGGGAGAAATAAATACTGTTAGAGTAATTATAAAGCAATAAATATTAAATACTGATAAATTGTTTATGTGATAACAAATGATGAACATGAGAATTACAAATACAAGGAATTCTAATCTCCATTCAAAATGGACTGATTTTCTGTTTACAGATATTAAAATTTTCAAAATACAAACTCTTTTTTGGCTATCAGTAGTGGTTAAATTATGCTATTGAATGTTCTTTGGAATTTTGAAATGTGTAGTTTTAATCCTGTTAGTATTGTCTAGAAATCACCGGATTGTTATAGGTATGCTAAGAAGCAACATGGTTAACCATGGGCTCAGTGTTTTAATAGTGTGTTTTGCAATAGTTACTTTCTAATATCTTTGTGTTTATCTTTTACTATTACCATTTGATAGTAACAGTCATTTATTGCTTTATTCTAGCTTCATACACATCGAATGATTTTATTCTAAGTACATCATTTCTACAGCACTTACCAAATATACTTTCAAAAAAAACCTGTGTAGAGTTTCGGTAATAATTTATCCAAATCAAGTGAACATTTTTTCTCTACTTTTTTAATGTTTAAAGTTAATTATTTATTATGTTTAGTGCTATAAGTATGTTTATTTTATGAGAAGGAAGATTTTAGGCTTGAGAGTGCATAATGAGCAGCCCATTTTTTAAACAACATTTAAACGATATTAGTAGCATTGTAAATTTTTTCTACAATCACTTAACTGTCCTTTAGCGGTGTTCTGATGTATACTTCAAGAAAATAAACCAATTTTGGTAATTAATGAAGCAACTTAGAATTATTACCTAAGAAGCATGACGTACAACACAAAATGTTATACAGACAATTATTGAAATGGTCCATCTTAAAGTAATTCTGAAAACTATACTAAACATATATTTCTAGCTTATTTTGAAGAAAAAAATTTAGAAGTTTTCAGTGATGTAATAAAATTATTTAATGATCAAGACAATGTAGTTTAAAAATCATCATCCAGTCCTGGAATTCGTTGGATGTGTACCTTAATTGTTTCCTACTCTGAGCTAACCTACACATATCCCTAAAAATTCCACAGCCTACATTTTTCACTATTTGTGTGCAATAGTCTAATCTAGGTCTACCTCTACTGCTCCTTTTACCTTTCTTTGCTTTTAATATATTCCACGTTATTCCTTCATGTCTTAAAACATATATCCAAACATCATATCCCTACTACTTTTTATTGTTTTCCACATTTTTTTCCTTACCATTAGTACCTCTTTTTTCTTAACTTTGTGTGTCCATGATAATTTCATCATACGTCTGTAGCACCATATTTCAAAGGCTTCTTTCGTTTTCTATCTGTATCTCACACTGTCTGTTTCACAACCGAACAGCGATGTGCTTCACACATACGCTTTCAACAATATTTTCCTTGTTTCCATGTTTGTTGTCTTTGAACATAGTAGTTGCTTTTTCTTGTTAAATGCAGCACGGCTTTGTGCTCATTTTTTTTATATCTTTTGCACTTTTCCCATCTTGCGTTATTTGGCATCCTAGGTGGCAGAAACTTTTAACCACTTGTAATTTCTCATTTCCTATTTATATTCTTGTTTATGACTTATTTTCATCTTCTTTGCGTACTTGTGATTTATTTATATTTTTGTTTATTTTCATATCGTATCTTTCTGTTAGTACTATTTTCATTTCATTAAGAACTGTTTCTAACTCTTTCTTGCTAGATGCTAACACCGCTATATCATCTGAACATATTAGTCGTTTGTTCCTACATAATAATTGCAATCGTTTTGCTACAGCTGACAATATTCATTGTCTCTTTGATATACAAGTTAAAAATTAATGAGAACAGCGAACATCCCTATTTCACCACTTTCCTAATATTTAGTTCTCTACGTTCCTAATCTAATTTTATTATTGCTATTTGCTCTTTGTACAAGCCAGGCACAGATACTATCCCTCTGTCTATCCCTATAATTCATTACTTTTTTTTTTGGTATTTTGAACATATTTTCCCATTTTACAATGTTGAATGCTTTTTCCAGGTCAACAAACCCTATATACACGTTTTCTCCATTTTCTGTTGTTTTTTCCATTATCACCTTTAACGCTAAAATGGCCTACCATGTTCCCCTGTTTCTCCTAAAAACATATTGATCTTCTCCAGGTATTTCTTCAGCCGTTTTTCCATCCGTCTTTGAACAATTGTAATTAATATTTTTGACATGTGTGCTGCTTGAAAATTTTCGCATCTATCTGAACCTCTCATTTTTAGTATAGTGACTATGATGCTACGTTTGAAATCTTTGGGTATCTTGCCTGTCTCATACATATAGTTTGCAAGTTGGATAAAACGTTCCGTTATTACTTGTCTAGTAGTTTTTAGAGTTTCTGCTTGTACTTTTATCTGTACCTGGTGCCTTTTTATTTCAGGCTCTTTTATGCAAGTTCAAACTTGTGTCTAAGTATAGAATATACCAAGTCATCCATCTCAATATCTCTTTCTAGTTCTGGTCCTGCATATAAATTCCTTATATATTCTTGTCACCCATCCACTTTCTCAACATTTTCTATAATGATGTCTCCTCCTGCACCTTTTATATTTTTGCTATACGACTTTATATACCTAAATTTCGTGCTAATTAATTTGTTTTCAGAGTCTGTCTTTTCAATTTCAATCTTAGTGTGTATATCTTTGCATTCTTCATCAATCCATTGTTCTTTAGCTTTCCTGCATTTGCGAATAATTTTGCATTTTATGACTTTGTATACTGTTTCTTTTCTTCATGTGGTCTGGTTTTGTATTTTCAACTTTCTTCTATAAAATTCAGAACATCCTTTGTTAGCCATGGTTTCTCTTTTTTTTTGCTTACAGCCTAGAATGTCTCTGGTTGCAATATCTAAGCTGAGTTTAATGTTATTTCCTTCTACTTCTACTTCCTTAGTATTAGAAATTTTCCAGACATCCTTCAACAACTGGGGTGACTTTTACTCAGATTTTTATTGGTACCTTTAGCTTTTAGTGTCTCAAAGTCAAAGTGCTTTCTTCTGTTTCTTTTTTCAAAATTTTAAATTTAAGCGTGGGTTTTATAATTACTATTTTGTGATCAGCGTTTATATTTGCTTGTGGATAGCTTCTACAATCTTTTATTTGATTCCCATACCATTGTCTAACAAGAATGTAATCTATTTGATAGCTCCATATGCCTCCTGGCATCTTCCACGTGTATCGTCTTTTTGCATGATGCTGAAATAATGTATTTGTATTGGTAAAATTGTTTTCAAAATTCTACCAACCTATTTCCTATGTCATTACTTTTTTCTCGTTCCTAAGCCAAATAAACCTACTATTGCGCGTTATGTACCCTGCATTAAAAACTCCTGTAATGATTAAATTTTCACGCCCTTTTACAAATCTTAGCATGTCCTTGATATCTTTGTAGACTGCTTCTACTTCTTCATCACTGTAGCTAGAGGTGGGCACTTAAACTTGTATTATTGCGGTATTACCGATTTAGATTCTAATCTAAACACGAGTACTCTTTCTTTCTTTTCTAAGTAGTTTCCTACACAATGGCATGCACTTTTTGCATAAGTATCCCCACACGAGCTTTTTTTTTCTCCAATCCTGTATGAATTGCCCCAAAATTTCTGCTTAAAAAATTCCTGGCCTCAGGCCACTGCATTTCATTAATCCCTACTATGCCTAATGCTAATTTTAATTTTCAAATTCTTTAGCTTCTGTACTTGCTTTATGCTTCTAACGTTCTACACCACGACTCACAAAATGTTCCCAGTTCTTTTTTTAAAACTTGCCGATTACATACTCCAAAGTAATCCCCTCATGGAGATTCGAATATGGGACTATTTTAACTCTCGATTCTTTTGCCCTAGAGCATGCCATCATTTTAAAGTTTTTAGTATGCTGTGTACTTGAGGGGCGGCTCCGTGGCTCAGTTGGTATGCATGTGACTTCTAAGCCCAAGGTCTCGGGTTTGATTCCCGACACGGTCCTCTTGAAAAATGTTAGACAAGCATTTTTCACAAAAATATGTCCTCGTTCGGATGAGAGGTAAAGTGTAGGTCCCGTATGTTAATGTTGTCAAGCATTAAAGATCCCTGCCTTGTTTGGAAGAGCAAGGGTTCGGCAAAATTTAAAATTTCCATGTAAAAAAACTCGCTTCCTGGCCAATGTAGTACTTTTGGGCGGAGCATTGGAAAAAATCATTTTTAGTATGTACTTGGGAGGTAATGTGGTGGTTTCCTTTTGCCATCCATATTGAAGTAGTCTGTCTTAGAACGCCATACCCGATCCCTATGGTCTCTGCCACTAAACGTACTGAAAAGGCCTTTGAGGACATGTCTTAGTCTGGTTTCTTGCTAAAGACCTCACTAATTTGGTTAAACCTATAATTCGGCTCTTTAGCTTGTGCTGATCTTTGAAGGGGTGCCAGATAGTGTGGTGCTTAGAGCCTCTTATCGAGTTACGATACTTAAGTTAATTGATAGAAGCCTAAAGCCATTGTAACTTTATTGAATTTTTAAGATATTATTCAATCTTTACATTCTGCAATTGGATCATGAATGTCCATTATTGGCTTTTCTTTCTTAACATATAATGACAATTACGCTAGTCAATAATTCTTATTACACTGAACACAGTTTGTTGCACATGTATTTTCTATTGATGGTGTCATTGTACAATTCTGCACTTTTCACTTTCTAACAAGTCACTCACTTTTTAATGGCATAAAGTTTAATACAATAATATAAATTATTGACGTATTCGCTCATCACAAACTCAATGAAACACAAAAGCCCTTCTACCAGTTGTTGTGATCTAGAACTTCTTCAAACTGCAGATCCATTTAGAATAGTGTTTAAAAATAATGAAAATATAAGCACACACTACAAATTTATTCCATCTTTAAACCTGAAATGGAGGGACATGAATTGTCATACATGTCAGTACCTTATATTGTTGAAGGCACGAGATGAGCAGGATCTCGTGATTCAGGTTGCGACGGTCATGAAAACACTTGTAGCTTGTTGAAGAGTTCAGTTGTGTGCCAATTAATAATGGGTAATATTAACGATTTAGAAACTGTTTTAATTGTAAAATTAGCTGATATAAACCCCAATGTCTCATAAACATTTACTATAGTTGGATCATTATGTGTATATGCAAATGCAATTAGCTTATTCTAGAACGTATGGTCTTTCATTCATTAGATATAATTTACATTAAATACATAAGGTAAAAATACGCTAACAATTCTGGTGGTATCATATTTGCCAGAATGCCTGTCAAAATTGCACAACTTCTAATACTAACCGACTTCAAATAGTACATGTGTAGCATGTCAGCAATGTTGTTGGCAGATGTTAATTTCACGACAATTAAAAGATATGTAGGAGGGACGTACAAGGTATTAAAAGTTTTCATTGTTTAAGCTATACAATAAGTATTAATTTTATGAAAAAAATTCATATTCTTTTAATTGTAATTGACTTCGTAAAACAGTGTTAAAGGTAAAGCATTTAACGCCAGTGCAAAAAGTTGACAACTTGTAAGAATCGTATTATAAAATTGCATGTTCGGCATCGAAGGCTTACTTTTTACTTGTGTTTGTAAAATAAATCCTTTATTTTATTTGCAGTGAATTGTAATAATATATTGGCTTATTTGATGACTGTAAACATATTGAAGCATGTAACAAAATATTCCCTTCTTTAAAAATAAAAAATAATTTTGAAATTTTGGTTCTAATCTGATATATAATAGCCAGATGTCAAAAGAAACCAAAAAGACGCCTCTTATCTACCAAGCTGAATAAAAAAATGAGCATGTGACAAAAAATTGGAAAAAAATTATAAAAAAACAATCAAGAATAAACGAAGGATTTGAACTGCTATAGACTATTCAAAAAACATCGAATTTTAACATAATATTAAAAAATTTTCAGAAAAGTTATTGAGAACAATTAAAATTATGTTCAGGCTGTCGTAACCGATAATATTAACAATAAACATGATGTAAATGGCAATGAACTACTGTAAAAATCACAGTTGCTGCAATATTATGATACTACTACATTAACTTCTTCCAACACTTGTATTGCAATACATTTTTGAAAATAGTTTACATCATTCATTTTCTAATGCTTATATAGTCACACATTCATACTTTTGACTATGCCTGTTTCAAGACCCACTTCTGGCCATTCAATTTGGAAAATGTTCCAAATTGGCACAAGAGCAATTTCAAAATTTGCTTTCAATAATATTGAAAAGCAGATATTCTAAAAATATGAATTTAGACAAGCTTGTAAGACAATTTTCTCAAATTAAAGTAAACAGTACATTTCTAAAAATGCTTAAAGAACTAAAGAAGGCTTTATTATTATCATTATTATTATTATTATTATTATTATTAAACTTTATTGTGGAACAAGAACCATACAATGCACATAATTACACATGCATCATTATTTATACTACTTAATTCGACTAACAAAGACTAAAGTACATCGCCAGTGGTGATATCTGCTTACCCATCATTGTCAACCTAGTGTAATCTACCGCTCCATGGAAAATTGTAATTGAACTAAAAAAGTAAAAACTAGATAAAACCCTATTGCACAGTAGAAATACATAACCTAACTATAAATCAATAGGGTACAACTCAAACTATTGCATTAATGATTTATTTGTAGTATATAGCTTTCATTCCTTATCCAAAGTAATAGAAGAATCAAAAAGGTAAAGACGATGCTTAAAAGACATTTAATTGTACTTGCCTTTGTCCTAGAAACACCAGTAATGAAACAGAGAATTAAGGGAATACTGTATGTCTTATGCTGCTGAATATATAATTGCTTAGCCTTATATTTGAAAGAGTGTAATGTTAAACAAGTGCACACTTTATCAGGTAGTCGGTTTCCACCAGTGTGAAACTTGTATTGTAAAAGATTTATACAAATAATTTGTCCGATGTGCAGGAATAAATAATATTCGCTATCCTTTGATCTTGTTGCAAACCTGTATCAAAAAAGAAATGAAAAAGAGGTATACAAATATGTCGGTTGACTACTTTATAGGATTTTATACAAAATTGTTAATCTATAAATTTTTCTTGCAATTTTCCACCGTGTGCCAAAGTAATTTATTATGATACGGTGAGACATGATCGAATCAACGTAATTTATATATGTATCTAATACAATTGTTTTGCAGCCACTGTAGTTTATTAATTTGTGCTGCCGTAATATCCAAATACACTACATCTACATAATCTATAATTGAAACGACCAGAGACTTGACTTATCTAATCTTACTTTGTATTGGCAAATAGTTTCTAAGCAAATGCAGTGAATATAAATTGAAAAATATTTTCCTGCTTACTTCATTTATCTGAGGTAGGTTTACGACTTTATTTGAATAAGAAATGAATGTCACAAATCTTTTGATATTATTAACAACTACTAAATACCTGGTATATCTAAAAGAATTATATTTATCTTGAGATTAACTAAAAACTTTAGAAATCATTCAACTTTAATTTTTCTTTACAGTTCCTATGACATTTGGGATATTCTTAAATTGTCTGGTTCCCATCTTATAATAAAGAGGTAGATTGCATGGAATGAATCAAAAAAAAAAAATTATCAATAGTTTAAATTAGAAATTTAACAAACAGTTGATTTCATTGCCCTATGATCACAAGTTTAGCTTTTATAAACAACGATCCCTCGCAAAAAGAAGAATAACTGTGGAAGAAGTTATTCTTTATAAAATTTTACACGGTACGGATGATAATAAAGTCTTAGTAGTGTTATTGAGTTTTCAACTTTTGCCTACGATGTTAGAAATTCCCTATTATTTGTGTTACAACACTCCTACACTAATCACAGTCTAAATGTTCAATTACAATGAATACGTATACAATAGAGATATTGACATTTTTAATCACAGTCTTAAAAAATAATACAATTATTTTAACATTGTCTTCTTCTTTTTCTTTTTTTAATTTACAATTGTTGGTTTTGTTTAATATAGTTATTAGGTGTATGTCAGCCAGTAGACTCGATCTTCAAGTAGCTTGTAGGACAACTCTGCTCGTTATTATGCATTACAAGAAATGCTTTTCTAGTATTTTGTAATATTAGTTTAATTTATGTACATTATTTGTATGAAAGTGAAACTCCTTCACAGGGAGGATGCTTCTGTTTGGGGTTCTTTACTGTAATAAATAAAAATTTGCTTCATTTTATTTGCATTAAGATTGAGCCCATTATTTGTTGTCCTTTCCGAGATCCACGCCAGATCCTCCCGCATCATCACCACTGTTTTGGCTATAACTGTGAAGTGACAACTATAATACATTTGAAGGTCATCAGCATACAACTGATAGTTGCATTGTAACAACGATGTTATAGTTGATATAAAAATACTAAAAAATAGTGGACCTAGTCCACTTCCTTGGGGTGCTCCATTTGTGGTGCAATCTTGTTTTCTGTTGCAAAGTGAAAATTTAAATCACTCAGGTTAAAATTTTCCATGTTTATCTTGGTATGTTCTTATGCAACAAATCTAATGCATTCAAAATCTCCAAATGATAGTGCTGCTACCATCGAATTACATTTACGAATTTTATCAGAAATCTATTGTGCTAAACAAATTTAAATGGTCACGCTGTGACACGAAGGTATACCCAGTTATATCCCTAAAGAAAACCCTGATTCTGCTGTTTGTGATTGCTTGTTCCAATAACAGTTTCAATTGAAATTCGTACATTTTCTTGTTAAATATATGTTTCCATGAAATAACATTAATCATTGCTTACAATACCAAAACAAAATAAAACTAATTAAATGTGTTATTATCACGGTTTCACCAATTACGTTGATCAAAGTTTAATTCAGCCATATACAAACTCTCTTACACACTACCTTATTTTGTTGGTAGTATTCATTTTACACTTGGAGTATATACCCAAATTCTAGTAGTCACATTTGCTGCTACACCTATTACTTATTCATATGTCCAAGAATCACTAATTATTTACCATTAGTATAATTATCGATGATGAGCAGCAAATTACACCATTGTCTAAGTCACAATTTCAATAAATCTGTACTACAAATTACATTCATGTTATGTATTTAATATGTAGGTATAAAATATTTTATGATTATGCAAGTTACATATTTTTAAAAGTTTTCAATAACATGTATGTGTTATATTTACATGTGGTAGGAATTACTACAGATAAAAATTTGCAAAAGGTTCATTTTTTTAAAATCTTGATGATTTGACTTATGTCATCATAGTAAATAATAATTATTTAATATAAATTTTATAGTTTATGGTTAACAGGGCAAGGGAAGTAATTTTTTTGTTCAGATGTACTTTCAAAGCTTGGCATGGACCTTCCTATATCTCAGGTTAAATATTTGTAGTGATATTAACAAAAACTCCTCTGGAAATTTACAAGGCAGCAGGTGCATACAAACTGCAGTCGGTGTGGTAAAGATTAAAAGGAATAATAAAGTATTACCTGTAAACAGCTTTCATAGAATAGGAAAGAATGGATTAAATGGTATCACGTGTGAGTGCTAGTTTTTTTAGAACATTTTTTAAACAATTGACTGTATATTAGAATGATTGTTTTGTCAGTACCTTGAACATATTTTATTTGGTTCAAGACATCTATTTTTTTAATGTAAAAAATTCTATTATTTGATTATGTTATTTACATCATATACATTAATTACAAGATAAATTTGGTGCTAAAAAATTAAATAGTTAACTAGTGAAATTCAAATCATTTATAGTAGCAATTGGACATGTAATATATAATATGTTTTATATTGATATTAGTCAGTAGTGGTGCAAAAAGCATAATTGATTTACATATTGTCTTCGCACATCGTTTTAGATTATTATTTTATTGGTTTGAATAATACTAAATTTTATAAATTGTTGGCATAATGAAAGTAAACCTTAAAGTAGCTCATATTAATATTCGTTCGTTATAAGGGAACTATGAAACTTTTAAGAGTCATGTTCTATTAAATAGTTACAATATAATAGCACTTTCGGAAACATGGCTTCAAGTTAAGGTACCTACTGACTATTTCAATATTAACAATTATAGATTGATTAGAAGTGACCGTTCTACTGGATATGGTGGTGGCAAGGCGATATAAAATATAAAGTTCTTGCTACTAGCAACAATATTGAGCAATTTGGCTACAACTTTACACTTACATTGGTACTATATCAGTAGGTGTAATTTACAATCCATCCAAATCTAATCTATCAAATTTTTAGAGCGTCCTAAAGGATTCTCTGTTGAAGGTATTACCAGTAAGTGATGGCGTTTTCATACTGGGTGATTTTAATATCGATTGGTATAAGGTCTATGATTCTTCAGTAATTAAATTATCTACCTATCTTGGTGCTTTTGGGTTTAATCGGTTGATAGACGAAGCTACTCGCACTACTAGTAACAGTACAACAATAATTGATTTAATATTCACAAATGTGCCAGATCTAGTAGCTAAATTCGGTATTACAGATATTCATGCTGCAGATCATTCATTACTTCAATGTGAACTTAAAACTAACGTAGCATACCCAACTATTTATAAAACCTATTGTGCTTTCAAACATTTTGATCAAAATCATTTCTGATGGAACTATATCTTGGCAACAAATATTGTAAATTGTAATATTGATTCAAAAGTATTTTCTTTTAACAAAAACATTACCAAACTGTTTAATATACATGTGGCAGTGGTAACATCGTGTATATCTAAACCATAATCGTACTGGCTTATTGATAATGTGACAATATTAATATTGCTTAGAGATAAGGTTTTGCTAAAGTTTAAGAAAACTAGGTGCAGAAAGCACTGAGTACTATAGATCCTTAACAAATTACACTATTCTTGCTAGTCGTAAAAAAAATCACCATACTTTGACTCTCTTCTGTCTAGTCCTAATGGTAACATTAAAAAATTTGGAAAGGGCTAAGATATCTAAACACATCCAAAAAAGGAAACATAAAACCATTACCTCCAAATGTTTTTGACCCGAATATGATCAATGACTATTTTATATACTCTATTCCTGCTTCTACACTGTCACAAGACGATACAAACCATATTATTCCAAACAATCTATAATACATCAACGTTTTCAATTTCAAACAGTTTCAGTTAAGGATGTATCCTTAGCACTATATTCTATAAATTCACAATCAATAGGCTCTGATGGCATAAGCATAAACATGTTAAGATATTGTATGACACACCTACCGTCTTGACATCACCCATATAGTAAATTACATTTTATCCAATAACATGTTTCCTATATGTTGGAAGGATGCTAATGTATGCCTAAAGTCTTCTCACCATCAGAATGTAAGGATTTACGACCAATAAGTACCCTCCCTGTGCTTTTTGAAATCGATGAAAGAAGTATTTCACTAATTAGATAATACGTTATTAAATATAACATGTTACCAGCAAGTCAATCGGGGTATTGTCAGGTATACAGCTGTACTACATAACTTTCTAAAATTGTTGATGACATCAATTTTTACTACTGATAACGATAGAATTATGGCATTGGTACTGCTAGATTACTCAAGGTCCTTTAATACTATAGATACCAACATTATGATTGCTGTACTTTCTTACAGTGGCTTTGGCACAATGCACGTAACCTCATGAACAACTACTTAACAAACAGATCTCAACATGTGTTTTTATTTGGCATATATTCTAATAGACAGAGATTAAGATAAGATGTACCGCAGGACTCAGTTCTAGGCCCACTGCTGTTTTCCATTTTTATCTCGCAGTTTTCACCTGTAATCAATAATTGGTTGGTGTCCTTTTATTCAGGTGATGCACAATTGTATTATTCCTTTTTGTTAAAAGATATAGATGCTGCAGGAACTACAATTAATATAGATATAAATAGGTTGCTTAAAATCTCTGAGCAACATATGCTGCTATATCTAATGCTTTAATTTTCGGGCATAAGAGTCAACGCCTAGTGGCAATGCAAAATATGCATATCAAAGTAAATGATACAATTATTCTACACTGTACTACAGCGAAGAATTTAGGATTAATTATTGATACTAACTTGAGGTTCAAGAGTAACATTAGTAAATTAATACAGAAAGTCTACATGAATATGTAGGCCAAATAATAGTTATTTAACGTCAGATCCAAAACTATTTTATGTGAATCTCTGGTGATTCCCTTTTTAATTATGGAGATTCTGTGCATGGGCCTTGTTTAGACGAAGAGCCATCTAGAAGGGTGCAAAATGTGCAAAATTGTTATCTACGTTTAATTTTTAGAATTAGGAAATTTAAACATGTTTCACATAAGTTAAGTGTGGTAAATTGGTTGAACATGAAGAAACGTCGTGTGTTACACTTTGCATGCTTTTTTCATAGTATTCTATTTAGTAAAACACCACCGTACTAATACAATAAAATCAAATATAGGCCAGATATTCATAATATCAATATAAGGTGTAAGGATATGCTAACAATTCCTTCACAGAAAATACATCTCTTTAAACACTCATTTTCGTATAACGCCATTCAACTTTATAATTCTATACCTTCGGACTTTAAGATTTTGCTTACCTTATGCTTTAAAAACAAATTAAAAGGTTATTTTTTAAAACACGATTTTACATATGTACCATAAATGTTTTGAACAGATTCTGTGCACACTATACTCATTGTTGATTGTGCCGAAACAAATGCTAATCAATTGTTAATTGTACTTTATAATAAATGTTCGTTTTTGTTGAGTTAAGTGTAAGAGCAGGGGGTTATTCAAAACTCATCTGTACTTTAGCCTTTGTACACATGTAACTGAATGATGTAACTTTATTATTTATATTATTGTTGTGCAATAAAGACATTGTTATTATTATTATTATTATTATTATTATTATTATTATTACGGTGCAAACTATGAAACATTTACTATTCACTTGTGCACGTTTCTTTAAAACTTGTCAGATTGAAGTAAAAGTTTTAAAAAGTAAAAGGACAAGATGTTTTGAACTTACATCTTAATAAAAACATCAATACCTTAAAAAGGTTAACATCTTTATCAAATTCTAGTTTAAATAATTATAACTTAATTTCAATAGTTAAAACTTTAAATATTCATTATGAGTTATTAAGTATTTACTATTTGTTTTACAAAAGTGGGTAATAATAAAGATCCTTGAATGACAACGTATACATTATTTCATGTTGACATCACCTGAATACTTCCAATAGGAATAATTATTGAGTGTTAATAACCTCTTGATTATTATAATTTAAGCGTTATTTCTTTTTGCATGCAATAAGCAATATCTTCCTGAATTATAAACATCTATATTTAAAACATATTCACATTCAGCACAATGACAAAATAATAATTCACGAAGAACATAATATTGATCAGTATAAGAAACTTTTGAAATCTTTATAGATGGAGCATGCCTTCAATAATCCTTAATTAGAGATAACCGAGATGATAGAAACCTTTGACTTGAAGGATAGGCGGAAAATTTATACAAACTCGACTAACATGTGGACAATATCAATATAATACAGCTAAGTGGAGTGCAATGTACAATTCTTTATAATTTTAAAATCGTGCATTGAGGGTGATCTAAAAGAAATGGCATATATTAAAAAAATGAGATGACGTATAAGCATAATTATACATATATATATATATATATATATATATATATATATATATATATAGAGCTATGATAATAGGGTAGTTTAAGGGTAGATTAAGTCAAAGGGGTCGTAGGATAAATATAAACCACTTTAACTTTGAGAAAATCGAATAATTCCAGAAATTATAAGAGTAAATCGGCAATTCTACATATTGTCAATTAAGAGGACACTGTATATAAAAAAATATGTAATTAAATGCATGAGAACATAAATATGTCTAAGTATAGTTTACAAGTAAAGATAAGATTTTAAAACGCAACAACTTGCATCAAAATTAAATTACCGGGAAACATAGATAAATTGGCATTCCAAATATTTAACAATTGCGTCGAAAATATCAACGTAAACGCATCTTAAATAATTCATTATTAGAAAATCGTTACGTGACTAGAGAAGAACACATTTGTTTAGAAAATCAACATTCTGTGGTAAACGAATAAACACCATGCGGTTCAATTATATGATAAATTGACAAACATCGAATACGTGACTTGATGAGAATCCAAAAATTGGAAATCCTAGGATAATACTGCAATATGCTGAATGTGGACGTAAGAAATAGAGCATTCGTCGAAGATTTAAACTAAGTAATTTGTAAAAATTCCGAGTTCTGCCAGATAAGGAAAAGTACCATCCTTCATTGTAAACACGCCAATGAAAGCTATTGGAGGAAGGGCTTATATATACGATAGAAACTGAACGACATTTTAGTCTATATTTAACTGAGCAACAACTATGCTCAAAGGTGTTAAAAACTCACGTAATTAGTGAAATAAAAATTAAACAAATGAGATTTAAAAGCGCGATAATTTTGTGCAACGAAATATAAGCCGATCTATAGATAGATGTGAGTTAAATAACTTAATTAAATTCATTTCTAATATTAACAAAACAGGGCTTCTAATTTTGGACATATTCTAATTTGGGACGTTTAATTTTGGACATAATCTAATTTGGGACGTTTAATTTGGACATATTCTAATTTGGGACATTTAATTTTGGTGATACTTTGATTTGGGGACGTACTATAATTTTGGGATGTATTTTAATTTGGTGATACTTTAATTTGGTACGACTTTAATTGGAAGCGATTTATGGGAGGCAATTCTTATATGGGGACGGCATTTTGTCGATGTCTTAACGCAAACATAAAATACCAATAAGCAAAGCGGACACAGCAAGGGGATGCAGATCATAGACTAGGATGGAACTCCAGAACCCATTCCAGGTTAGCAATTTTAATACACTTTATTACTGAAAGACTGTTCTTGATTTAATATTTGCTATACATTATGTATTTGTAAGAGTCATCAAAAGGTCACTTAAAAAAATGAAAACAGAGGAAGATATCTTGGAACGTTCGGAGGTCCCTGAATGTAATTAAGATATTTTTGCTGGCTTTCAAAAAAGCATAAATCTGGTAAATGTAGATATTTTGTACAAAAAGGAAAATTTTGAGTATTGTACATATTATCAATTATTATATTGTGTGTTCTAGAATTGCTTTATTTGAATTCAATAAGATTTATTCAGTGAGGTAGGTAGGGTAAAATCCTAAATTAATATTTCGTATAATAAAAGGAATATCACAACAATTTTATTACTCTCAACATTGGGGCTTAAAATAATAAAGGAATCAGGGGTGAATATATATATCTATATATACATATATATATATATATATATATATATATATAAAAGACAGGTTATTTGCAGTCCGCAATAAGAAATTGTGTAGAACAATATATAAAATAAGATGTATCTGTAAACAAACTCTATGAAAATAATAGAGTCTATTGACGAATACAAATCGGGCTGGTAGTTATATAGCCATTAACAAAACATTAGCTTATTACTTCATAGGGGATTTGTATTCGTCAATAGACTCTATTATTTTCATAGAGTTTGTTTACAGATACATCTTATTTTATATATATATATATATATATATATATATATATATATATTGCAGTGGAAGTCGTTGGACCGTCATAAAATTGTAGTAGTCTTGCTCTTAACTCGAGCCCCAGCTAAAGTTATGCTCCGGCGTAAGTTACCTAAATATTTTCTGAAAATAAAAAAAAATCTTCCAATACCTCTGGACCGCCCCCTTTATTTCTGCATATCACGGCTAGCTACTAAAATCTGCTTCTTCATAGTTCACTTTTTCTCACATATACTGCCAAATAAAGTTACCACTCAAATAATGCAACGAAACATACAACCTTTTATTCATACAAATTAAAAATTTTCATTACCAAGTAAATATTTACACATTCGGATATACAGCTTCATAAAATATTACAATCTCCTCCATTAAGCTTTTAAAATTTCCTGACTTTACTTTATTTCTACAGTTTTTGTTTTATATGAGTAGATGGGCCCGTCTTGAAACCCTAAATTGACTTTTACTCTGGTCTATGATGAGCTCAGTACAAACCCAGTTACTCTAAATGCCTAAATAGATCGCATCTTTGTTTAAAACAATCTTAAAGACCTGTTTACTCCTTACATCAAAACTTTTATGTCATTTATTTACACCTTTAAATAACAAATACAAATTGTCCTTTACATATACCCCTCAAATGAGCTTTTATGTTCATAAAATACACCCCCAATGTGTCAAATCACTCAAGCACAAAATAATAGCACAAAATGTTCAAGCAATAGCAATAGAAATTAATTTCGTTACCTGGAGTAAGCTTTTTCCATCGTCACCTCTGAAGATGTCCAAAAAACCTCGTTGTTACTTCCATGCACTTCTCTGTTATACGTAGATCAAACCCATTTCCACTCGCTATCCAAATCTCTGCAGACGCCTTGAATGTTTCTACCCAGATAATTGTCTAGACCAAGCTAATCACCTTCCGTAACTACCAAACTCCACGCATTCTCGTTCCAAACATTTCTCTGCACGCTTACCTCAGTAACATCCCTCCGTTAGTTCGTTTGAATGTAGTTACAGCACCCTCTACTAAATAGCACCCACTTGTGCAATTTACAATTTTAATTAACTATCGACGGATTGTACTAACACCGTTTTATAAAATTTTAAACTTGGAAGTTACATTAAAAGCTAAGCGAAGTCAAACGGATAAGCAAAGTAAGAGAGCGCTTTACTGCATCTCTAAGTGTATTTATATTCGTCGATACACCCCTCTAGTACCCTATTTTAGTTGAAAAGCTTCCCTGTCGTAACCGATTATAAAATTTTTCTACGTAACGAACTTGTAAAACCGAGAATTCTCATTCCATCCTCGCTTTAGCCCGAAAACTGCTCGACAAAATACAACGGTCGCAATCTTCTTGAAAATTTCTAGCATTCAACCAATCACACACATTTCTCCCATTCTTATGTCCAGCCTTTAGCTATCTTCCCTCGTTTAACACATATTCGTTGTCTCTTTTACAATCCCACTCAAGCAACAGAAAATCGATATTGTGGTTGACCTCCAAACTTGTCGCGTACTTTAAACGAGTGTTTTACCCAACGTCTATTATATGTGCTCTCTGTCTGCTTTATGTTACGGATATTCCGTCTCTTTGCTTTCAAACCATCTGTTGTTTTCGTAGATTTTGTATCGACCGTTAACTACATTTTTACAGAATTATATTCCAACGTTCATTTCATGTTCCTTAAACTTGTTATTTTATCTGTCAGGCTTTTCTATGAAGCAACTGTCCGTTTAAAATCGTATTTTCCAAGTTGCTCAACTTATTGATTTTCTTAGGATTTGTATTTAACGAACGCTTTGTTTAGTGTATGAACCTTGTAGTTGGTCCGTTTCGAAGGCGTGTGATGCAACATTCATTGATTTATTATGCTACCGATCTTGTGCTATACTAATTAGTTAATCTTGCTCACTTATCTTACCAATATTTCGAATTTTATTGCTTGAGTTAATCGTGTTCACGAATTTTGTCGCGTAGTTCGTCATTCACATTATGATTCCATTTTAGTACTCGATTATTTCATAATACGTTCAATGAACTCGCAACCTTTTCTTTGAATATCTATTGATATTTTAAATGGATACGTTTTCATCTAAATACCAACGAATGTTTGATATTAAGAGCAAAATGCAATTTAATATTATACGCAATTAGGTACTTAGTTTACAAAATGTTATCTTATCCTCAAGTATTATGACCGCAATTAATCTCATTTTTACGACTTGTATCTCCTTAATTGGAAGTAGATATGCATTCCTATTCCATGCAGTTACTGAATTTATCTAAAAGTACAATGAATGCGTTTCCAAGTAATATTTCAATTGAAATACTATCGCACTTCTTATATTAGAATGTGCAACCGATATTTTAAAATCTAATAGAATACTCTTTCTTCTAAATACCAAGGAATGTTTGGTATTAAATGAAATTACAATACGGTACATGTATGTAACCTTACATCTTCTGAAAACACTTGGTTTCCTTTGAACGTAAACACGATCAAATAAAATATTTTATAATAATTACGTATTTTATGTGTTATCGACAAACAGTTGAATACTTTTTGGACAAAGCTCTTAGAAAAAACTTCCAACTACACGCGAAATTTGTCAACATCATTATCTAAAGCACATTTCTCCGTCATTAAAAATGAAAGCTCTTTCAGTGCATTTATACTTAATATACTAAGCGCTTTTTTTTATTAAAGACGCTTTGCTATGAAAATGAATATTTACATAATTCGAGCTTTTCTAAAATGATCTCAATCACATCAATATGTATATATATATATATATATATATATATATATATATATATATATATATATATATATATATATAATAAATGCATCAGTAAAAACTCTTATGAAAACCAAAATAGTGCAAATACCTATACAGATCAGACTAATATTTGCATAGCCATCTACAATACAAGAATTTGATTCTTTCATAAAGGGAATAAACATCTATTAAGTAGTTTAAATTTCTTGGATCTCATAAGAATAGAGATAAAAAAGTAGTGATATAGATCACATAAAACATCTACCATTAGGGATCACATAAAAGAACTCTTGCGGAGCATTTTTAATAAAAGACGGTTAAGCAACTCGTTGAATGTATGCTTTAAATGTATGCTTTAGATAAACTTAATGCTCTGGAAAAATGCCGAAAGTGACTAGAATAAAACAAATGCACATTTTTATTATTTATTTTATATTAGAATAGGCTAATATACCTGTGAGAGATGACATAATTAGAACAACCTTGACTACTATTATGGTAAAGATTTATGAGTGTATTAACAAAACATTGCTTTTACTGTTTCTTATAAATACAAATCGCTATAACATGTCTTGAGGATCTTATAATTTATAATATTATTTTTGTTATAATGTGTTATTTTATATTTTAGTACTAACACAGTAACGTCCTATAATATTTCCCTTTATTTTCAGATATAGTTGAAACTTCTGTTACTACGTCACTGTATCGATATGTCAAAAAGTGGATATACATGTGTTCGCTATGTGTTCTGCTGGATGAATGTCATTTTATGGGTAAGATTTTTAGTAATTTAGACAACTAACATGTGCATTAAATTGAAACAAATGCATCTACTTTGAATCTTTGTATTACATTTTAAAAACATCCATTCTTAATATCTTAGAGAAACTGTCAAGACAATATAACTTTTGTTTTGAAAAGAACACTTGTTGATACACCTTGCATTAAATGAATCTAGCCCTACAACCAAAAATATCAAATGCCATTATTCCATTTGCTGGAATTTTGAAGCTTTATTCCTCTCCAGATTGGTTTCCGCCCGAGTATTATTTTTTTCAAAAGTGAAAATAAGTTTGAAAGGCCACAGATTTTTTTAATGTATCATTATCAAGAAGAACATAACAGTCGAACTGGCAAAGGTTAAAATAGGAAACATTATGAAGTTTGCAGCCTCACAAGGGAATTATTCTGGAAAACATTTAAAAGATTTCCACAGATACGTGTTTTATTTGTGTAATTGTTCCAGTTGCACTTATAAATTGTTACACTTTATATATTACTAAGCAGTAAGTTTTGTTTTCCCGTACCCATGGTTAATTAACTTTTTGATTCAGTTATTCTTTTTATTTAGTTTCTTGTCAGTAGCATATTGACGGCACTACATCAATCTGCATATGGTATTGTAATAGTCTGCTTAAACGTTTATTTTATACTCCTATATATAATATTTAATATAATATTAAAAGTATTGATATTCTAACTTACCAAAGTTTTATGTTTTGACTAGTTTGTTTGTTTTTATTCTATACTTAATAAACCACTGTGGAGAAAGGGTTCAAGTTGTACATTATTTTTATTGTATGGCTTTCTAGTACAAAGGTTGCTAAATTTAGTAACATTAACTTTTGAGACTTTCCAATTTTTTTGATAGAAATAGTCTTTTATAAGCTACGTGGATTAGTGAAAGAATAAGTAAATATTTGCATACTAATCTTAATTATGTGGAAGTTGCAGTGTGTGGATGAGAAATGACAGAAAAAATAGGCTGATAAAATTTTGCAACAAAAACAATTTAACCATCACAAACACATTATCTCAACATCATGTTAGAAGACAATACACGTGGAATATGCCAGGAGACATGGAGATATCAAATAAGGTATATTATTGTTAGATAACGGTTTTGAGAATCAAGTAAAAGGCTGTCGAAGCTACCCAGATGTATGAACGCTAATCGCAACATAATAATTATGAAATCCGTGCTTAAATTGAAAAATTAAATTAAAAAGAACAGGCTGAAAAAATACAAGGAGATGATCAATTTGGGTCTAAACGAAACAGAGGAACATAATAGGTTATTTTAGCTCTAAGAGTGATGAGAAAACAACAGAATAAGGAGAAAGCGTATATATAGGTTTTGTAAAAATCTGAAAAAGCATTTGACAATGTAAAATAGGAAAAAACGTTCGAAATATTCAAAAAGATGGGAATGAGTTACAGAAATTGATGCATAGTACATAGATTAAACAAGAGCAAACAGCTGCAATAGAATTAAAGCAGGAAGGTAGAGAACTAAATATTAAGAAAGGGGTGAAACAGCGATGTGTGTTATCCCCATTGTTAACTTGTATATCAAAAAGGCAATGAATACTGTCAAATGCAGAAAGACATTTGTAACTTTCATGCAGGGGCAAACTATTAATATGCTTAGATTTGCATATGACATAATGGTATTAGGATCTAGCAAGGAATAGTTAGAAACAGCTCGTAATGAAATGAAAACAGTACTAGCAGAGAGATGCTGTATAAAGATTAACATAAATAAAACACAAAGTACTAGTATGTATATGCGGGGGATAATAAGTCAAAAAACCAGAATGCAAATAGGAAACGAGAACTTACGAGAGGTTTAGGATTTCTGCTACCTAGGAAGCCAAATAACGCAAGATGGAAAAAGTGCAAAAGATATAAAACAAAGCTTAGCATAAGGCCGTGCTGCACTTAACAAGAAAAAGCAACTACTATGCTTGAAGACAACAAACATGGAAACAAGAAATGATTGCTGAAAGCATATATGTGCAGCATAGCACTGTTCAAGTGAAACGAAGAAATATATGGGAAATGGTAAAAAATAGAAAATATAGAATGATGTCACATTTTAAGGCATGAGGGAGTAGTGCAGGATGTATTAGAAGCAGAGAAAGGAAAAATGAAAGATAAGGATATAGATTAGACCATCATATACAGATAGTGTAAGTTGCATGTTGTGGGAATTTCAGGAAAATGTGTTAGGTTACCTCAGAATAGCAAACAATGGAGGTACACATCCAACCAGTTCCAGGACTGAAAACCTAATGATGATGGTAATAAATAATGTTTTGATTGGCAAGCCTGGCATGTATGTCTGAAATTGAATTTTTCCATTGGTTTAAAGAAATGTCGAAAAATAATCATAATAATTTTTGCCATGTACCGATACACGGAGAATATTTTGACAAATGTGTCTGTCAAACAAACACAGTGTTAAATCCTAATTATTATGTATTAAATCGTCTTCCAGTAAATGCTCAAAACCTCCACTAGATGAATTCTGTAGTCCACTAAAGCGGGTGGCTTCGTGGCGTAGTTGGTATGTGTGTCACTACTACGCCCAAGGTCCCAGGTTCAAATCCCAACACAGTTCGCTTGAAATTAGGCAAGCATTTTTCACAAAAATACACCCTCGTTCGGATGAGAGATAAAATGGAGGTCCCATGTGTGAGTGTTGTCACGCACGTTAAAGATCCCTACCTTGCTTGGAACAGCAAGGGTTCGGCAAAATTCCAAATTTTCCAGGTAAAAAAAGCTCGCTTCCTGGCTAATGTAGTACCTTCAGGTGGAGCATTGGAAAATTACATGTAGAGTCCGCTAAGGCAAAGAGATTTCTTTGTATTATCAATATTTGCCGCAATTTCGTTAACAATCACCAGTGAGTGATATGATACTGTTGTAAAATACCCTAACTTGTAGTTACTACTGCAGGGAAAGGCATGTCTTCTAAGGTAAGACCAGGTTATTACATACAAAGTTATGATTTTTGTTTTTAATGTAAGAATTTAAAATACCGGTATTTTATGCAAAAATATAATAGATTAGTTACAGTCTCGTAAGTGAATTATTCAGTTCTGATATCATATTTAAACTTTGTAAAATCATCCGATTTAGAGGTATATTTAATTTTTTCATCAGAGCCCAGTATGGTCAATAAATTCATAAGCTATTTAACTACATTGTAATTAGCATTATGTTTATAACACTTTATTTATATTTTGGATATTTAAAGATGTGACTAAATCTGCTGCATTATATATTTTATGCTTGTGTGTCTATGTATAATCATCTCGATCTGTCTCATAAATTAAGTATCAATGATAATAAAGCCATTATTAACTGAATAACATGATTAAGTAAAATTGAATGGATTCATAAGAGATGACATACAAAGGCAAACCTTTACTTTAAAAATTGAGTGTTTTTTAAACACCTCAATACATAAGAATATCTATAAAGACGTGTAGCCTCCAGTTATTGGTTAATAATGTGATCATACCATAACTATAAACACACTTTTCTTTAAGCAGAAACTGTATGTTTATTCTATTTTTGTATCAGATTAATACTATAATTAATGCAAATTGGTAGAAATTTGAAATAAATTAAATAAAATATTTATTTATGCTAAAACTAATCGATAATGGTTCATTGATGGATAATGTTTTGAGTGACATTATTAAATAGATTCAATTTGATACAGGTTGTAAAAAGAAACTTGAAGGTCAACTAATTACATAGTGTCTTATTTTTGGTACTGAATTTTCAATAAACTTAATGTGTTTCTGTAATTTGTTTGTATATGAAGGTCAAAAAAAAATCAAGGTTGAAATTCAAAAATTACTTTTTATGGTATGTAGTATGTAATTTTTAAAATATAAAATTGCAATTCCCGTCAAAGTTGTCCTTAACTGTATACAGTACTTAAGTTGTTTACAGTTTTAATTAATATTTTCGGTTCACTATTGTCCATTAATCTCATTGGATGTTAACTGATGGTGCTACAATATAACTTTGTCGAGTTTCTGGAGAAATTAAAAAGCTTTAAAAATTTGAATCCATGAATTAAGTTCAAAACAATCTCAGTCGTATAATGCAAAACTTTAATAAAAATATATCATGATTTAAATGTCCAGTGACTACAGTTCAAATTCGGCAATTGACCAGGTAGTTCATACAAAGCTGTTAATAATAGTATTGTTATATCTCTTTTTAGTGGAAGTACTTACATGTAGTGGCTGAAGGCGGATACATGTAACATGTGGGTGGCATATAAGCTGTAGTGTATGTTAGTCTGAAAGAAGTGATATATTTGATTTGGGTATAGTCAGTAATAACTAATAGACAAGTACGCTTCAATGATCAAGACAATAATTCAACATTATTTAATCTATTAACATATAGCAAATTAGCGTTACAACACTGGGCTTTGTTAAAAGCCAAATCTTAATTCTAAGGTTAGTATATAATTTAAACCAACTTGATGATCTGATGCTACGGACCACTACTCACTAACTACTAGTAATAATATTCTCGTAATTGCTGAATTCCTTATATTCCTTATATTATACTCATATATATCATGAAGCCAGGTGGATTTTTAAATTTTGTAATGAATGGGTCATTATCGTTGTTATTTTGTATTTTACCTAGAGTTGGTCGAGAGTTTTGGCTTTGTACAAAACTGGAGAGTTGTATGTGTACAGGGGTGGATTTTATACCTTTAAAATGTATTAGTCATAATCTAGACCAAATAGTTTCTAATTTGATTGTTAAGTGTGTTGTTTATTTTTGGTGTAAGCGGATCAATTTAATTTTAAAAGGTAAAGATTTTAGATTTATAAAGCATTTGAATGGTTTGCATGATGGGACGCTTGTTGATCCTATGAAGCAGTTGGCACACACAGTGGGCGATTTTTCATGACATGGACTGACATGCTTAATTATGTGTGTATGTGTTAATATCCCTATAGTAGGGGATAAAGAATACTACTATAGTAAGCCTGCTTATCGTAAAAGGCGATTAAAAGGCGCAGCAAGGGGCAGCAGCCTTGCTGGCTAAAAGATATTGGAGGAGGGTCGATTGGTCTCGGGCGATCCTCAATAATTTACAAGCTTGTTGGGGGTTGGCCGTGACGGATACGGCTTTCTGCTAAAATCTTTAAAAACTGCGTTGTGGAAAGATATGGGAGCCTACCACAATATTTCCCAGGTGTGCGTGGCCTAAAACACGAAATACATATGATGGAGAGCTCACAAGTAAAATTCTTGTCCGGAGGTAAAATACTCCCTCATTCGGATCTCCGGGAGGGGGTACTTGGGGCTCGTTATCATAAGAATATAAAACAACAATTCGATTTAGTGATAGGGACTTGGAATGTTAGGTCATTACTTAGAGTAGATAAGTTAACGAATTTATTAGTCGAAATGAGAAAGGAAAAGCTGGACATTTTAGGTATTAGTGAGGTGAGATGGCCAGATAGTAATGACTTTGGAAAGATAATTATAGAATAATTACAACTTCTTCAACTAATGGACAGGCAGGGGTAGGAATAGTGTTAGGTAAAAGATTAGGGCATAAAGTTAAAGAGTACTTACAATTTAGTGATAGAATAATTATGGTTAGATTGAGTACAAAACCCACAGACACTGTTTTAGTACAGGTTTACATGCCAACAACTCAGTACGAGGATGAGGAAGTAGAAAAGGTATACGAAGATATAAATAGTATAGTGAGAAAAGTAAAAGGAGATGAGAATTTAATAGTTATGGGCGATTTTAATGTGTTAGTGGGAGAAGGTAGTGAGGGAAAAATGGTAGGAAAATTTGGGTATGGCAGACGAAATGATAGAGGAGAAAGATTAGTTGAGTTTTGCCAGGAACATAGATTAGTAACTGTAAACACCCTATTCGAACAACATGTTAGGAGAAGATATACCTGGAAAGCGCCAGGTGATAGGGCTAGATACCAAATAGATTATATTTTAGTTAAACAAAGATTTAGAAACCAAGTTAAAAACTGTCGTAGTTATCCAGGGGCTGACATAGATAGCGATCATAACTTAGTTAAAATGAAGTGTAAACTAAAATTAAAAAAATTGAGAAAAGTTAAAAGAGAGGGATGGGATCTAGGTAAACTTAATGATAGTAGGGTAAAGAGGAATATAAACAAGTATTAGATAATAAGAGTAAAGAGATAGCTGTAGGAGGAATGTAGAAAATAGATGGAAAGAAATAAAACTGACTGTACATGATACAGCAACACAGACTATAGGTAAGAAAAAATAGAAGCGAGAAAACCCTGGGTAACAAAGGAGATATTAGATTTAATAGAGAATAGAAGAAAGCTTAAACCTTTCAGAGAAGTGGATAGTGAAAATAAGCAAAAATATAATACAGTTAGAAATAAGATAGTACATGAGTGTAGAAAAGCTAGAAATAAATGGATGGAGGAGAATTGTAAGGAATACAAGATGATTTGAGAGTAGGTAAGACAGACAGGGCTTACAGGGCAGTTAAAAAGTTTTTTGGGGATGATAGGAAAAAATATAATGGTATTAGAGACGAGAATAATGAGCTTCTAATAAATAAAGTTGAGGTAGCAGATAGATGGAAAAGATATTTAGAAGATTTATATAAGGGAGACGATATAGATGAGTTAGAGAACGACCAAGAAGAGGATGTAGAAATAGGGTTCTCAATATTAAGAGAGGAATTTGATAGAGCTGTTCGGAATCTTAAACTAAATAAAGCGCCAGGGATAGACGATATTCCCGCAGAATTAATAAAATATGCTAGTCAGAAAACTTTAGATAGATTATATGAACTAATAAAAGTAATATATGACACAGGAGAGGTTCCAATAGATTTCGAAACAAATATTATTATCCCAATCCCAAAAAAGTCAGGAGCTGATAGGTGTGAGAATTTTAGAACGGTTAGTTTAACTTCTCATGCTTCCAAAATACTAACAACAATAATTAAAAATAGAGTAGAAGCTTTGACTGAGAATTATTTAGGCGAAGACCAATATGGTTTTCGTAAAGACAGAGGGGCTAGAGAACCGATACTAATGATTAGGTAATTATCGAAAAAGGTTACAAAAAATAAAAGACTCATTTTGCGTTTGTAGATTTAGAAAAGCATTTGATAGGGTTAATTGGATTGTTATGTTCAGGGTTTTGCAAAAATAGGAATCTCTCATAGGGATAGAAAAATTATTTACAGTCTATATAAAAACCAGAGCGTAGTAATTAGATTGGATGAAATAGAAAAGGAAGCTAAGATTAGAAATGGTGTTAGACAGGGTTGTATACTGTCTCCCTTGATTTTTAATGTTTATATTGAGGAAGCTTTAAACTTAGCTAGAGAGAGAAAAGAGATAGGTATTAGTGTACAGGGACAGAAAGTAGACATGTTACGTTTTGCAGATGATATAGCCATTATAGCAGAGTCTAGAAAAGAGTTGGGAGAGTTTTTAAATATTTTAGATGAGATACTACGGAGTAACTATAGTATGAGAATTAACTCAGTAAAGACAAAGATAATGACAAGTGAGTTACAGCCTAGTTCTAAACCAAAATTAAAAATAGGTAATACCGAGTTAGAGGAGGTAGATGAATTTTGCTATTTAGGTAGTATAATTACAAAGGATGGACGTAGCAGAAGGGATATAGTAGCTAGAATAGCTCAAGCTAGAAAAATGTTTTTAAGAAAGAAAAACTTACTAATAGCTAATAGTATTAGTTTAGATAATAGAAAAAGTTTCTTAAAGTAGTACGTATGGAGCGTTCTACTATATGGTAGTGAGACTTGGACAATTAAAGAAGTAGATAAGAAAAAGATAGAAGCTTTTGAAACTTGGTGTTATAGGAGAATGTTAAAGATTAGTTGGACAGATAGAGTAACAAACGAGGAAGTTTATAGAAGGATAGGTGAGGAACCCTGTATGTGGAAACAATTGAAGGTCAGGAGAGATAGAATGATAGGGCACCAGTTAAGACATTAGGGACTATTTAGTAAAGTCTTAGATTATAGACTACCAAATAAAAATAGAGTAGGAAGGCCTAGACAAAGCTATATTAGTCAAATTATTAGAGATCTAGGTTGTGAAGGGTATGCAGACCTTTTTAGACTAGCTCAGAATAGAAAAGAATTTAGAGCTGCGTCAAACCGACTTTAAGTAAGTTCGAAAACAAAATAAAAATCAGGTAACTAAATGTCACCATGACATAACTCACAATTAGGTAGCGGTCTGGCATGTTGGCAGCGATTCGTTGCTTAAGTCTTACCATAACATATAATTTAACACTTTTCTTTTTTGAAGCGGATAACCAGGTTATATTTCATTTCCTTATAAATGGTAATTATGTAACCATGTTAGAGTTCTTTAACAAACATCAGGTTGCTAATATCTTGTAGAGCCAGGTGGATAGGAAAAAGATATAGGAAGACCTAGACCAAACTATATTAGTCAAATTATTAGAAATTTAGGTTGTGAAGGATATGTAGAGGTTTTTAGATTAGCACAGAATAGAAAAGAAGTTAGAGCTGCGTCAAACCGACCTTAAGTAAGGTCGAAAACAAAATGATGATACTCATAGTTGAAATCTGTATGTTTGATACTATTTAGTTCACTAGTTTGACTCTTGAGTGGTGGTTGGTTAATTACCCCTCTTCTGAGTAATAACTATGTCTACTTTATAATTTTTGTAATTCTTCCCTGATAATATGGTAATAAAACTATTGTAAACGACTGTAGTTTTTCACAATATTACTAACTAAATAAGAAACTACTTTAGAGAGTTTAAAAAATCCAAAAGTGAGACTTATGTCACAAATATTTAAGAATATATTATGTTCTAATTATCTGTGGTGGATCGCAGCAGCAAAAACTAATAATATCAATGTTTATGCGTCCCTCTGTATCGTAAAATATCTAAGGAACAATTAGAAAATAACTTTAATTTAATTTTAATCTGTCATCTATCTCCTCTTTTTTTTAAAACAAAAAAAACAATCTCCATAGCCAAGCTACCAGTGCCTTCTACAAAATTGTTTGCATGGATTCAAACACAGAAACTATATCTAAATAGACAACCTTGATTACAATTCAGTATTCACATACTACATACAAAATTTAATTACTTGGTCAACTTGTATAGTTCATTTAAATTGCCCTAGATGCTATATTATAATACAACAAATATTTTTTTTTATTAGTAATAGAACCAGCCTTTAAATAAAACAGTTATACATTATACATGCTACACTTATTTCCAAATACTTCAACTACCAGGAGAGGTTTCTTTCTTAACAAAAAACAGTGCCAAAATAGCAAAATTGTCAAATCCTTTATTAGAAAGTGCTTTATATTTAATTGTAATGTATTTTAATATAATGTCCAACATCCATGTATTGCTTTTATAAACAGTGTAACCGCAACAATACACTACATATAACATAATATATATATATATATATATATATATATATATATATATATATCGAGCATAGCTACCTGTCTATAACTGACATAAGTCAAAAACTTGACAATGTCAGATATGATTGACAAAAATGCCAAACGTAATTGAAAGTTAGGTTTATGTATAGTTGTGTACACGATTTAAATTTGTAAAGTTCCCAATTGTGTCATCGGTTTCGGTGGCGTAATTGGTAAACGCATGGTTCCTGCAAAACCAGGATACAAGTTCAAGTCCTGTCCAAGACCTTATATTTTCCATCTTTCAATTACTAGCTCGATTTGAAATGATCATTTGGGCTTTTCATAAAAGTCTAAGTTATTATTACATCTTATTCACTGTAATACTATAGTATTTATCAACTTACCTTGTGTAATTAACTATGTAAAATATTTATATATATATATATATATATATATATATATATATTGCTATGATAAGAGGGTAGTTTAAGAATAGATTAAGTCATAGGGGTCATAGAATAAATGCATATAATTTTAACGTTAAGAAAAATTATTAATTCCACCAATTATAGGAGTAAATAGACTATTTTACAAAAGGTCAATAGCGAACACACTGTAATTATATTTAATTTAATGCATAAGAAAGCAGCTCAATTTCCAATAATTAGATGATATTTAACTAAAATAAGAATGTGTACGTTGTATAATATGTTTTAAGTTAAATTTATAAGTCCAGAATTAAATAGAAATGAGTAAAAGGTAAGGTTCTAAATGCAACAAATTGCATAAATAGCTATTTAAGAATATCCTCAAAATGTGAACGCATGAATAAGTAAACGCATTCTAATACGTCATTATTAGAAAATGAATACGTGACTAGGAATATTATATTTACATGAAAATCCAACATATTTCAAATGACAAACAATAGATAAACAGGCGGTTCGCTATAAGTTAAGCCTTGGACTATAAACGACACAAATATGACATACGTGACAAAATTGCAATGGATATTTAGAAATTCTAAGAAGATGCCATGATGTAGTGAATGTCGACGTGCGAGATTGAATGAAAGTACAACAATTGAAACCAGGGAATTTGAGAAATATCAAGGTTCTACAGAGATAGGCAGAAATTACAAACGTTTATCAATAAACACGCGATGCGCGCTAATTAAAACGCTGGAAGGTGGAGCTTATAAATACGATGGAAAACTCGAAAATAGACAGTATATCTTCAACAAGGCACGAGTCACGTCGATTTAAAGTGAAAATTACGTACCATTAACAATTAGTGAAATTAAATAATTTATTAAAAGTGAAAAATTAAAAGTGCCAATATGTGCAACGAAGAATAGGCTGTTTTACGCGAAAACGTAAGATAAACTATTAACTGTATTTTATTTTAAATATTTAACAAATTTAGGGCTTTGAATAAACATCCAAGAAAACATATTTGAATAAAGATGCAAGTAAACGTATTCAAATAAAGATTCAAGAAAACGTATTTGAATGGCATATTTAAGTAATACGTCTGAAAACACGTCCAAATAAATTATTACATGGAAATAAAAAATAAGCGCGAAGATATTCAAAGTTACTCCAGAAATACAAGGGAAAAAATACAAGCAACCATTAATACATCATTCTGGCCAATCAAGTGAAGCAAGTCGAGCCGTAACAATTAAGGGGTGCTGACCACAGACACTCTGAGGCAATTCCAGTGACAAGCAAGGAAAACGCATGTTAGAGATCTTAAAATTTTTATTAGTTAAAGACTGTTTCAATTTTAATATTTGGTTAAATATTATATATCTGTAAGAGTCAACAAAAAGGTCATTTGAGAATTTGAAAATAGGGAAAGCATCTTTGAACGTTCGATAGATACTTTAGAGTAAATACAAAGATATTTTTGCTGACTTTTAGGAAAATTAAATTTGGGGAATGTGAATAATTTATTCAGGGGCTAAATTTTGAATTGAAGTAAAACTGTACATATTACAATCATTATACTGTGTAATTTTGGATTGCTTTATTTAAATTATTTCAACAGATAGAAAGAAAGGGGAATGTTACAGCAATATTAAGGGGACACCAACATAGGGAGCATTTCATAGCAATATTAATCGACGCCCAATCAAGGAGCTATTGCATAGCAATTATAATAACGACCAACGTGGGGCAAGAAAGGGCGATTTCATATCAAAAATTAATTGCGCACCAATCGTGGGGCTTGTAAGGGGCATTTCATATCAATATTAATAACGCCCAATCTTGGGGATTTCATAGTAAATTTTAATCGACGACAAATCGTGGGGAGTTCATATCAATATATATATATATATATATATATATATATATATATATATATATATATATATATATATATATTGCTGTGGATTCCTAGAACAATCGGGATCGCCTTCGTTGGGCCGTCGTAAACTTTTCTGAAAATAAAAAAAATCTTACAATACCTTTGAAACGCCTCCTTATTTCTGCACACCTCGTCTAGCTCTAAAATCTGCTTCTTCTTGGATACCAACCATCCTAAATTCACTCTTTCTCACATATACAGTCAAATGAAATTAGCACTCAAATAATGCAACAAGACATACAACCTTTTTATTTACACATGTTAACAAGTTTCCATTAGTAAGAAAATATTTACACCTTTGTACATACAGTTTGATAAAAATGTTAGCATCTCAATCTTTAAATCGTTTAAAAATTTTATGAGTTTAATATATTACAACAATTTTATTTTAGACGAGTAGATGGGCCCGTCGTGCAACCCTAAATTGATTTTTATTCTATCCAAATCTCTGCAACCACCTTTAGTATTTCTACCCAGATAATGGTTCGACCAAGCTTAATCTTCCATAACCACTACACTTCACGAATACTGGTTTCAAATTTCTCAATTCGCTTACCCAAGTACCATCCTATCATCAGATTGTAGCGTGTAGTAACAGCACCTTTGATAAGCCAGCACCCACTTGTGCAAATCGCACTTTTAATAGATTACCGGTACGTTACTAACAGCTCTTACACACTTTTAAATAGGATGTTGTACAATAATTCAAGTAATAAGCGACAATCAGTACAACGTAAGAGCACGTAATAGCCAGTAAGAGATATCAGATCTAAGAGATATAAGAGAGCTTTAATATCTCTCCCAGTGTATATATACTCTTTTTAATACCCCTCACGGAACCTCTTTTCATCGAAAAGCTTATTTTCTAAAACAGATTCTCAAATACGTCCAACCCTTAGCTACCTTTTTCGTTTCACCCATATTTATTGTCTCTTTTAGAACCCCTCTCAAGCTACAGACGTGTATTGTAACCAACGTTTTATTATACGTGTTACATTATAGCTATTTTATTTCACTCCGTCTTTAAAGCATTTGTTATTTTAACAGCTTGTCGTACCGACCGTTACAAACAATTCTCTTGAATTCCGTTTCAACGTATATTTCAGTTCTTTGAACTTGACATATAACGATCAGGTGTTTCTTTGAAGTAAACTACCCGTTTAAAATTATAATTCCGAGTTTTTAGCACTTCTTAGGATTTGTATAACGAACGTTTCGTTTATTTAAATGGAAATATGCGTTTAAATTATTGATTTTCTATACTTAAAAGCTCAGTTTCTTATCCAATGCGCTTGATTTAAACCATTACAACTAATTATGCGTATCCTTGCGTTTTCATGTACTTTAAAGCTCCCCTCTTTTATGCAATTTTAACATTCTGATTTAGAAATACAAAAATATCTTAATAACCGTCCGTTTTCACTATCTAAACTGATTAATTTGGCGCGTAAATAAATTGTTCCTATTTCCTATATACACAGTTGTTAAAAATTTATTATCTAGACCTATATACCCTTCTTAACCTATAATTTCCACGACAAATATATATATATATATATATATATATATATATATATATACACACACACACACATAGCATTAACTTGGTAAGATGAAATCATAACTTATATTTTTCTGCAAAGTCTAAATGATCATGTCAAATTAAGCTAGTAATTGAAAGATGGAAAATATAAGATCCCGAACAGTATTCGAACCTGTATCGTCGATTTTGACTGCCTATGCACAAACCAATTGCGCCATCTGAACTGGTTATGACAATTGGAAAGACACAAATCTAAATCATGTATACAACCATACATAACCTACTGTCAATTGTGTTTATTTAATAATCTCTGCAGTAATAAGACATTAAGTTTTGGAAGCTAACATATTAATGAATTTATACAAATATGACATTTATTGTATTTATATTTTAACTGTTTATTAAGATCGTCTTGCTTTAAAACTTTTGATTAAGAATTTAAGAAATCAAAAAATCTTGATATTTAAAAATGTGTTCTTGTCATTGTTATCGACTAAATGCCTAAGAAAATGTTATTATTTTTATATGTAATTGTGATCCAAAATTCAAATTACCAACAATATATGAATATCTCACTTGAATGATGTAGAGACATTTCACTTTAAGAAGAATCCAACATCATTTGACAAATTGTGCAGAAATTCTAATATCAATGCCGTAGTTGAGTAATTACAGTGATCGTTATGTATAACATATAAAGGTGCATTTTTTTATTCCAAATCAGAGCAAAATAATTTTCAGAATTTAGCAACATGATACAGACCTATCGTATGCCGATAGTGTAGATAAACTATAATGGAGTTATTTTAAAAAAGGTAGTACAATGTGGGTCTAGATTAACGCAAGGTAATTTTTGACTCGTTGCACTGATGCCTGAAAATTGCAACACCTAGTTATATATAATGAACTCTTCCAAACCGATTTTTGTTTTTGCTTATAATTGCGTTGGGTTTTTAAACTGAAATACCTCTACTAAAGTAATGGTTGACCAACTATTACTGCAATCCTAGGAGATTGTGGAATCAAATACAAATGTCAATTCTATTTCACTCAAAATAATTGTACTTGACGTAAAATTAAAACTGATCTCAGTGAAAGACCAATTTTTGAGTAATTATTTGATTACGGTTTTAAATAAAGATTTAATTCAAGAATTGTACAATAAAAGATTGATATAATCTTTATCAACACAAAACCCAGAAATTTTCTTATAGTTTAAACTTGTGACAGTCAAAATTTGAAATATTAATTTAACAATGCAAATTAAGAATTAACATTGTGTTTGATTCTACAGTCACTCAGGAGACTACAATAATTGTTGGACACTTGCTAATTGCCTTAAATCTTAATTAAAACATCACTAATAACTTTGTCTTACAGATAACAGGCTGTGGGGTATTAGGTGTAGGAATATGGTTAAGAGTCTCATACGAAGGCTACACTACTCTTGTTCCTGAATACGCTTTAATAAGTGCTGATTCATTAGCAATAGCTGTAGGCACAACAGCATTTATACTAGCTTTTTGTGGATGTTGTGGTTCATGGTTTCAAAGTCGTTGGATGCTCATTAGCGTAAGATTTAAAACTGTGATAATTGCAACTCATTAAATAAATTCCTTTACAGTATTTCAGTTTAGTGGTATTAATGTTTGTTGGTGAATTTATAACGGGATCTTTAGCATTTGTATTTCGGGAGCGACTAGGACACACTTTGAAACAAGAATTGCAGAATGGTATTCGGCACCATTATAATATAACAGCACATGGTTCTAATAGCTTAGTTGAAATATGGGATCACCTACAGACAGAGGTAAGTTGTATCTTAGCATCATAAAATGTCATAAGTTGTATATCTGACCATTGCGTTTTGTGCATCTACATTTTTCTTATTCTTTTTTACTTATTTTTGAGTATAAGATTCTTTCAAAACTTCATTTTGTTGTTTCTTCTGCGATTTGCAGGATTGCTAATAGTGAAGAGTGGGGGTACATGAGAAAACATGGAGTAACTATAGTCCATTTCACGAATCACTGTAGTAACACCAAATGAAATCAAAAGCTATGTACGTAAATATTTAGTACCTAGAAAATAAATGCTACCGGTTGGCATCGCTTTGCACTGTTGTCATTAGCACTTTCCTAAATTTCATTTCATTTTCATCTGTCATCTGTCAGTGACAACTGTATTAATGTGCTCCTCACAATATTACAAATTTCACTGATAATTACTGCTATTTCTATAGGTATCCTATTCAAGCTTGTTACACTGACTTTCATATGAAAATATCTTTTTATAAACAAGGTGCATCATATCTATGAAATCATTCGATTTATAATTGCAAAGATTGCAGTAATTGGAATGAAACATAAACATCTGTAATTAGAAGATAAACAATTAGAGTTAAAAGCAGCATTTGCAGTGTTATCTACATAGCCTTGCTTTTAATAGTTATAAACATAACAACATACTATTTCTATGTTTATCTCTATTTTTACAATTGAATTAAGCTGAATAACTATACAGGGTGACTAAAATATCACACTGTACTTTCTGTAACAATAAGGACAAATTATTTTACTGTGATAAATGCCAATCACCTACTTGTGATAATTGTAGTGGGCTTACCATAACTGAAATTCGATGCCTTGAGTTGAAAAGACGAAGTCTATATTTTACTATAAGGCTTGTCTATCAGATGTAGATAATAAACCTGATGTTGATTTAGAGAGCTTGGAGGGCCTACTGCGGGCCAAATTTCAAGAGACATTAAATAACATAAATGCTTTATTTAAATCGTTTAAAATTGAATTTATCGATATGGCAATAAAATATGTTTCTACAACTCAGGCAACTACTTTTACTGATGAACCAATTACATCTTATGCATCCATGGCAAAATCTGAACCCGTCCTAGTGGTAAAACCAATGCATAACCAACTAAGCAAAGAAACTAGGAGCGAAATCAAACATACAATAAATCCACCCTCCATTGAAGTGAATGTTTGTAATATTCGTGACTCATCTCAAGGTGGTATAATTATTGGCTGTCATAACAAAACAGAACGAAGCTTACTACAAAAAGAAATGGTTGGTAAACTCAGTAACAGATACAAGATAGTAGCTCCAAACTTAAAAAAAAACCAAAATCAGAATAGTAAGCATTAACAATGATGACGTTTGTGATACAGACATGAACAACATAAGTGCAAAATTATTCAGCAAAACAAATTGAAAAATGATCTCAACAATTTCCATTTAAAAGTGCTTAAAATTATGAAAAATGAAATAACAGGCAACAGTGTAGTAATTGTTGAAACCGATTCAGATACCCACAAAGCACATTCAAATGGGAAGAGCAGCAATTGAATGGTTCATGGACAGTGTGCACAACCATGTGCATGTTACACAGTGCTTTAACTGTCTTAAGTTTGGTCACATAGCTCAAGTTTGTAAGTTTGAAACTGATGCTCCTTGTGTTCTGGTACACATAGGTATGTAAATTGTACTGCTGACTTCAAACGATGTTCAAACTGCACAGCTGCTAAAGCTAAATTAAATATTGGGATCAATAATGCTCATACAGCAATTGATAATGTACTTGCTACCTTCAATCTTTAAAGAAAGAACTCGCTAAAATTGAATACCTAGATGTATCATAGCAATCGCAGATTTTTACTCAGAACAACACTTGTTCAAAACAAATCAGTCGTGATTTTGTAGTTGGTTCCTTACGAACATTTCTTGTAAATATTAGATCATTGAATTCGTGTTTTGACGATTTTTTAGCCTACATAATTAACCAGGATTTTGATTTGATTGTAATTACTGAAACGTGGTTGACCAGTGATTTTCCCTCAACCCTTGTACAGATACCAGGCTACAGCATTATTCGGGCAGATAGAAAGTCCAGAGGTGGTGGTGTGTGCTTGTATATTAACCATGCCCTGTTTTATAAGCAAATCAGCATTGACTTCATTGAGCATCCTTCACTCGAACAACTTTGGATTACTTTTAAAATTAAAAAAAAGGACTATCGCTAGAGGTATTGTTTATAGATCACCAACTACTGACATTTCCTGTCTGCAGGAATTGGAATTGGTCTTAGCCAATGTATACATGAAATATGACAACCTAATTTTAATGGGAGATCTTAATATAGACTTTCTGCACTATAACTCTAATTGAACCAAGCTGATATCTATATTTAATACATTTAATCTTACACTTCAAGTTACCGAAGCAACACGAATAACATCTACTTCATCGACCTTTATTGACATTGTATGTACTACGCCTGGACTTAAAAGTCAACAGGTGTGGAACTGTAGACCTACTTAACCTTACAGATCACCAAGGGATCATATGCGATTTTGACTTAATGGTCCCTAAGCATCAGTCTTAACTTTAAACAGTAGAGATTACTCCTGTTTTGATAATGATGAATTCGCCTTTGATGCAGGAAACATTTAATGGAGTATGGTACAGACCTTACCTGACATAGATAGCAAAGTATTTGTTTAATAGTAAAAGTCATATAGGGCAATGCTTTTTCCTTCTTACTATTGTTTTGACAGGTGCATGGAGATCAAACAGGAACCTAACAGTCTCATTGAGGTATTTTACTTTTTAAACGGAAGGACACAGTCAGTCAAAATTAACAACCAAATATCCATGCCCCTTGCCGTTGCTCAAAGAGTTCCACAAGATAGCATCCAAGGCCCACTATTGTTTGCAATCTTCACAGCAGCTCTACCTCAACAGTTATCATTTGCTTGCAAATATCATATGTATGCTGATGAAGTGCTTCTATATACTTCAACCGACATTTACAATATTAACCATGCTATCAATCATTTAAGTGATGATCTTGCAGCAGTCAGTTCATGGGTAGCCAATAACGGTTTGGTACTTAATGCAAATAAGACTGTAGCTATTTGTGTTGGTTTCAAAACTTTCTGCACCAAGGCTGAAATGAGACACTGTTGACCTACATATTGATAATTCAATAATACCCATTTGTGATTATGCTAAATACCTGGGGGTAACTATAGAGTGTCAACTTAGCTTTAAACAGCACGTTAATACAAAAATCAGAATTGCTTATCACAAAATGCGCAGCTTGTACAGGGGTTCTATTCTTGACTTCATGCGTTATTTTTCACTGGTGACAATTATCACCTAAAAATATTGCATGGAAAACTGTTGGAAGCGAAAGTGGTATTCTTGACGGGAAATGATATGCCATTTTCAATATCGTATGGTATGCATTGTGTCGTAAATAGATTCGTACGTACATCCCAGAAATAACCAATAGCAGGCCGACATAACTATCACGTGACCACATTGCAATAAAATTAACTCATTATACCCTAAACTTCAATTTATCAAATCGTGCTTGTTGCAGTATTACTGATAATTTTTAAATAAGTTAAAATAATAGGCCACAGTATAAAGAATTAGACGGTTATGTTACGTGTATGAAATTTCGGTCGAACCAAAAGTAAGAACGGGATATGTATCCAATGAACAAAAAAAGAAACTTACAGAGTTATTGGAGCTCAAAGAAAATTTAAGCTACGGAAAATGTAGTTATAGTTTTACTAAAACGACTAACATTTCAATTCCATCAACATTTGTCATGGTTTGACGACTACAAGACAGAGAAACTAACCCAAAAACTTTTTTAGGTTAAGCTTTTATATTTACAGTATGACATTGACACTTGTTTCATGCGATATAATTTTGTCGGGTAATCAACACCGCACGTTGCATGTCATGCGATAAATTTCTCAGGCGAACTTTCCATAATACATATTGACGTTTTCATGCGAAAATCGTAAAATATCGCATGCGATAAATATCACATCTATTCGAGAATACACCCCCAGATACAAATTACTTCTAAGTCCTTCCATAAAATGGAGACTTTGTAACAGTCTAGTATTGTGTAATCTTGACTATACTGCAGTGTGGTTTATTACAACTTTCTATCACAACTATTCTAACACAAAATACAGGTGCTGCAGAATGTATGTTTTAGATACTCATTTAACGTGGAATCTAGGGAACATGTAACACCTCATTATAACTCCAGAACAATACTTAAATTCCATAATAGAGTTACACTGCAGTTCTTGTATTTCACATATCAAGTAACCACTGCAAAATGTCCTGCATACTTAGTTGAAATGCTACTACCCAGGGCACTGGCACATAAGTTAAACTTAAGGAATATTCAAGATTTATCTATTCCTTATCATTTAACTAGAAAATTTCAATGTTCTTTTAGGTACATGGATCCATCCATATTCAATAAATATTGTTCAAGTTAGTCGCAAGGAGAGCTTTAAAAAGCAAATCTTGTTAGCTTTATTAATGGATTAATGCTAGATTAGTAGCACATAGTTATATACCCTATCTTGTAGTACTCAAAATACTGTAATTTACACATAAGGCTTATTGTTTGTTTTGTTGTATTGTTGTAAGAGAGCTTGTAAACCAACTTAGCTGAAGCTCTTCTTATTGGAGTTCTAGTTCACTGTGCATGTGTCTAGTGTACCAATGAATGAATAAATAAATAAATAAATAAAAAATTGGAATTTCGTGGTTTTTAGTAATTTTACGAATTTTTCTTGTTCTTCTGTTCTTTTCAGGTCAAATTTTTCTTTTTGTATTGTTATTCTAGATTAACAGTGGAAAATATGCATAAGGATTTACACAAACATTCTAAAGAAATGGTGTTAATGGTATTATATGCAATGTATGGCAACATAGCAAGTGCTGGTATATATGACATCACTACACTGTTTCGTGAAACTGACTATATTATAAAAGTACCATACTATATAACAATATTCAGTTTTTTAATGGTGGTGTAGTAGTAGGGGAACCAAGTAATATGTGGAAAACTAAAAAACAGGAAAGATAGGATGATGGGTCACTTACTAAGACACGAGGGAATAGTGCGGAATATATTAGAAGCAAAGATACGAAAAAAGAGAGGTAGAGATAGACCTAGGTTAGACTATTGCACACAGATAATCAAATATGTAGGCTGTAGGAATTTCAGGGAAATGTGTAGGATAGCTCAGAATAGAAGTCGGCGGTGTTACGCATCAAACCAGTTCCAAGACTGATTATTATAATCAACTACAAGCATTGGTTTTGCAATATTCTCAACTAATGTTGATTGTGTGAAAAGATTTATTGGAAAACTACTCATTTGGCAAATGTCTAAGTGTTGGCGGATCGGGGTAGCCACAGGTTGCTTAATCCTCTTCACATACCACTGAATATCGGTGAAACGGGGTATGCATTTATAAAACAGTAGAAGGGAAACCGAGCTGTATCTAAAAGGAAAGAGCAACGGCTATGTTCGAAGACAACAAACATAGAAACAAGGAAAAATTGTTGAAAGCATATGTGTAGTGCACAGTACTGTGTGGCTATCAAATAGCGACGGACAGTAGGAGAAGCAGACAGGAAAAAGGTAGAAGCCTTTTGAAATGTGGTACTTCAGATCCATGATGATGATAGCATGAACAAACAAAGTCCATAACAAGGAGATTTTAGAAATAGTAGGGGAAGAAAGATATCTGTGGAAAACAAAATAAAATAAGAGAAATAGAAAGAGGGGACACGTTCTGAGGCACTTGGGGAATAGTGCAGAATATACTGCAAGCAAAGATAGGAAAAAGAGAGGTAGAGGTAGAACTAGATCAGACTATTGCACGCAGATAGTGAAAGATATAGGCTGTGGGAATTTCAGGGAAGCATGTAGGTTAGCTCAGAATAAGAAACAATGGAGATACACGTTTATTCAGTTCCAGGACTAAAGACCTAATGATGATGATGTACTATAGTTTAGGAGACCTTGTTATCACCACTAGGTTTCGCAAATGCAACAGTAAACATTTTTAAAAATCTCAATTTTGAATTATAATAATATCCATATTTGCTGACATATTGAACAGCGGGTGCTTTGCATTTTGAAATCAGTATATTTATATGTAATGCGAAAGTAACACGTAGACACTTGTTTGAGCAAACGTTGTATATTTTACACCGTTTTCATTTTGAAGTCAACCAACGTTAAAAAATGGTAATGCAATGCAATCTACAACTTTAAAATTCAAATGACCCTTGCTACAATTAAAATAAAAATTTTAAAACTTAATCAATCATACAAAAAAATTCAATTCTATACTTTATTTTAAGCATCATCCTCATTAGATCTTCAGTCCTGAAACTGATTGGATGCATACATTCATTGTTTCCTATTCTGAGTTAACCTACACATATCCCTGAAATTCTCACAGCCTGTATCTTTCATTATCTGTGTGCAGTATTCTAATTTAGGTATACTTCTACGACTCTTTTTTCTATTCTCTGCTTCTAATATATCCCGCACTGTATTCTCATGCCCTAGAACGTGTCTTATCATCCTATCCCTCCTATTTTTTAACTGTTCTCCACATAGTTCTTTCTTCTCTTACTATTTCTAGATCCTGCTTGTTTGTAACGTTGTATATCCACGATATCTTCATCATACGTCTGTACACCACATTTTAAAGGCTTCTGTTTTTTTCCTGTCCACTTCTCCCATTATCCACGTTTCACAGTCTTAGAGTGTTATGCTCCACACATATGCTTTCACAATTTTTTCTTTGTTTGTGTTCCTTGTTTTCAAACACAGCAGTTGCTTTTTCTTGTTAAATGCAACATGTGCTAACCTTTTTTATATTTGTTGCGCTTTTCCCATTTTGCGTTATTTGGCTTTCTAGTCAGCAGAAATCCTCAATCTCTTGTAAATTCTCATTTCTAGGAATCGAGAATGTTTGAGCACATACCAGAGTAGGAATCATCAATTTAATTCAGGGTATAAATAAGACCGCTGATGAAGTACAGAGTTAGTCTATGTGTAAATATCGAATATAAATTATATCCTGTAAAGTTAATTAGTTACGGTTTTGAAAGTCCAATAGTAAATATAAATTTGTGTTACATGAACATGTATATTGTACCGCCAGCTTGAACATAAATAGACAAAAGTATAATAAATAAATTATAGTAGTATTTAGTGTTGTTAAGAAGACTTATGGTTTAGAATTTAGTTTAAGAAAATAGTAGTGCTTGTAAATAACGTTAATGTTATAGTGCTTTATTGTTAATTTGACTGAAAACATCTATAAGGTATATACTGTTAATTAAACTTGTGAACAGTAAGTAATAAAGACTTTTGTTATTACTTGTTTTAAATTGGTGAAACGCGTTAATACTAGCCCGCTGCAATATTGTATAACTTTTTCTCCTAAATGATTGAATAGAAGAGTTATTTTAATATTTTAGCATCTTTACCACTAGCAAGCATATATAAATTAAATTTTGCTTCCACAATTTCCATTTGCTTGAAACATTTTCATCGAACATCATTTCACTAGGAGGTTTCACTTCAGCCATATCTTTTCTTACGCATATTCTCCAAGTTTTCCACCTTAATGAGTGTTTTTGCTTCAAATTTTTAACAAATATCAAAGTAATTTAATCTCTTTTTATAACCATGTTTTTCTATAACCTATTTCAATGCAACAATTAACAGCTTGAAGAAACTAACTACCACCATTTTTCTATTGTTGTATAATAATTGTCTTTTTGTTGTGATCGAAGAGGCACAACAGAAATAGAAACAGTGCAAATATACAATTACATATTTTAGTCAAACGCTTCAGATTTGCAGACATATCAAGCTCGGCACCGCAGTGTCTTCGCTGCCGTTCCACATGCATATATATATATATATATATATATATATATATGTATTTGTGTATATATATATATATATATGTATTTGTGTATATATATATATATATATATATATATATATTGCAGTGTTTTGTTTTAAGGAATCGAGCCCCACTGTTGGGCTGTCATAAAAATTGCAGTGTTTTCATGGAAAGAAGCCCTAAAAATCGTGCCCTAATGTTGGGTAAGCATAAAATTGCAATGTATCTTTCTATAATCGTGCCCCTTACCTTTGAAATTTCTCCTCTTATAAATTTCTACTTACACTAGCTGAACTTAAAACTAAACTCCTCCAATCTTTACCTAAATAAAACAATTTATGCTTCCCCAAGCTAATCTTCCACGGCTACTCATTCTCTCAACACCTTTATATTATAGAAAATAAAAAAATTCAAAAATAAAATCTTTCGACAAAACGTACACCCTTTTATTCATATGATATAAATTATGATTCACACAATCTCAATATTTACCAATTATTTACAATAAAATGTTTCACATTATAGTTCAATCTAAATTCTCGTGAATTTTAGGTTCCTCTATACTTCAACATTTTATTTAAAAGTAGACGAGCCTATCCTGAAACCCTAAATTTACGTTTCCCAGGTCTATGATGAGCTCAGTATAAACCCCTTTTATTCTCTATGCATAAATTATTGCATCATCAAATTACGCTAGAGACCCGTTTACTCTTTACATCAAATAAAATTTTTATTCATGTATTTACACGCTCAGATTTAAAATAGAAAAGTGTCTTTTCACATGTTAATCAAATTAATTTTCAGTTCATAAAATTTTCACCGAGTAATTCAAATCACTCATAGTTTTTATAATTCAGTACCAGCACAACAGTTCAATAAAAAAAATTCGTTACCCGGATTGTTCTCCGGAATCACCACTCAGTAGATGACGTCCACCAAGCTCACGTTCCTGGACTACACCCAACGTCTGCTTCCTAACTAGGACAACCATTCCATCTCGACTCGTTCATCCAATTCCTTCAACGATTGGTGGATACCTTTCATACAGCTCCCCATCCAGAGTCCAAACTCCACTTAACGTCCAACCAGCACTCTCGTTCAAGATGTAATTCAATCGCTTACCTCAGTAACATCCAGCATTACTCGTTATAATTATTTATACAGATATGTTCGGTCCGTTTACTTCAATTGCACCTACTTGTGTATTTATAACACTAAAAAATACATTCGGCAGACTGCACCTTCACCCGGTTTTTAATCTAGGATGTCTTCTCAACGGTACTCAATGTAAGCGAAGTGAATCAGAAAATAAGCGAACAATAAGAGAGAACCTTGCCACCTCTGGCAAGGCTTATATAAGCTTAAAACTCCCTTTTGTGACGTATTTTCACTCAGCTTTCCTTGAACTGTAGCAACCGCCACACGATTCCACAAAATTCTTCCGTACAAACAACATAACGAACTTTCAAAACTACGAATTTCACCACTCCGACACTTTACCCCGAAGAACTAATTAAACTGGTCCACCGTCCGTATTTTCCGTGTAAACCGTCCCTCTACTATTCCTTTTGACAAATCCTAAACACACCTCTTATGTCCGCGTCCATATTCTTATTGCACTCACGCTCTAATAATCACCTTGTCTTGTATCTGTCTTGTTTTTCTACTTACAAAGTCAACGTTATTTCCACTCTACTACTATCTTTATCTACCGCATATTTTCCGTCCTTCTGATAGTCCCACTATTACCATGTCGTCTACGGTTAGTGCCGTTCCTACACGTGCGCCGTGATAAATTAATAACGTTCACAAACATGTTGCATCTCCGTCCTGATTATTTATTGTTTAAAATACATTTCTCTGTCACGTGCTTGAAAACTGGTTGTCATATAGCCACCTGCTATATTTTTCATCTTACTTTGTTACTTTATAACGATTCTCTGTCCCTTAATTTTATGGATTTGTTTGCAGACTAGTCGTCTGTTTGTTAACCTTGTTAACCCGTTGGACAATATTCTGAAATGTTTTCCTAACGTATTCTAGCCTTCACCCGAATAGCTTATCTCCCCTAAGCGTTTATTCCTTGAACTCCTTGGCTGTTTTCAACTTGTTTTGCTGCCTCAAACATTGTAGCATTCTACAAATTTAATAAATGTACGTTACTAAATTATTGATTTTTACCCTACAGAGCTTTAATACTGCAAATTTTCGTATGCAATTTTTAACCTTGCAGTAACTTAACGTATACAAATTATTGATTTGAACCTTCATTAAAAATGCCCTTTTATCCCAATCTAATTAATTCTAAGCATAATAGATAAATTATTGATTTGAACCTACACATTGCACTGTCCATTTTTATACCAACTTAATTAATTTACAGAGTAATAAATAAATTCTTGTTTTCTATATACAGGGTGCTACATAAATACATACTTGACCTATTTACACATGGTTAGCCTTACCCATCACCGCATTTTATATAAACGACATGTGCATCATAGAATATATAACGATTACTACATGTAGGTACATTTATATATGGCTTATATGCAAGATCAACCAAAAACAGCATCTCAAAAAGGCTTTATTAAAATAAGCATAAAAACGCTTTCAGCTTCTGAAGATATTCATACGAACTTATCTTTACTTAAGAAAATGTGATACAATTACCATGCAGATTATGTCATCAGAGAGTCAGAGGTGACCAAGGATCTTGCTGCCTACAAAGCGTGTATCACAACAGAACAAATAAACAACATTCAAAATTCAAGAGAAAACCACAAAAAATGTTTTATCTGATAGAAGTTTTTAAATATTTCGACATGTTCTGATGAACCTGCATCATCTACATGACATAGTGAGAGTAATTTTAAAATGGTTCTCTTAAATTGCAATGGTTAAGAAATGAATAAATGAGCATTTACCGTTGGAAGAACTAAATTTTCCCCTTATTGTGGTCATCAGTGAACACTGGTTGAATATACAAGAACAAGTCTTATATACTCAGATATACAATCGTTTCTAGGTATAATAGGGGTAACACTATCAATGGAGGCACTATGATACTGTATAATAAATGATTTCCAATTGGTAACAAAATTTAACTCTGTTAAAAAGTTTACAATAAGCAGTCAAAATTTTCTATTATATGCATTTATAAAACTCGAGATTACTTACATGTTGAGCATATTGATTATCACTCGGCAAGACTAATTACTTGATGTTACATATTACTGTGCACGCAACAACACTGAGAAGGCTCTGAGGACTGAGATAGTTAACTAACTATTAGTAGCCCCTGGCTATAACTTATATTAGGTCAAGTCGACATCAGTGTGCTTTACCTAACTTTCCTAAGATGGTTTTCTACTGATGACACGAGTCCTGCTTGTGATAATCAGTTCATAAAAAATCGCATTAGCTTATTGAGAATGAGATGTCAAAGTCTGTACTTTTCAGTATGAATAATTCCCTGATGAATCGCAATACAGGCAAAAGTTCTCTCGTCTGAAATTACTGTAACTAATAATGCAAGTGACTGATTGAGATCGATTATTGATTTATAATTCGTTGCTTTGCAACAATATTGTAATTTATTCACATTATACTGTAAACTTCATGAGATTCATTTCATTAGTTTTTCTTCGATAACATTTACATATGTGACTATTGCTGTTTAGCAAGTAATACCGCCATTTGATATTTCCCATTCACTATACTCATGATTTTCCTTCTAAAATAATGATGTTTGCAGACAAAAACTTTTATTTATATAATACTTACAATTTATTATTAATAACTGAAGATTTGACAAACCAAGAAAATTTGAGACATTATTTAAACGGATCTCTGGAAAACCTTTAGTCCGAAATCTTTTATTTTTCTTCAATTTATTAAATTACATCATATCATAATAAACTTAAACGACATGACCTTTAATAGTACAGGAAATTAACTTACATCGGTTCTCTTTACAGAAACAATGTTTGAAAATACAAGCTCTAATTAATATCACGTTTCTTACTGACACCTATGTATATAAACTAAAGGCTCTTTTGCAGAACATTCTTAAAGTATTCAAACGTTAATTGTAAAATTTTTGAGTTTATTTAAATACCTAATTGCGGCATGCTTTTGAGTAACCAATCCGAATATTTAAAATATATTCACAATTTTTTGAAATTACTATTCAAGCGTATTTGTAGTTACCGCGATATGAAAATTTGTTCGTTGTCAATTAGGCTTCTGCTGTTTCTGAGAGATGATTGTGAAGCGGAAATATTTAAAAATATGGTTATTTTTTTACTAGATTTAAGATTTACATATTTCTTGTATTCTGTGCAATATTCTATTAGAAAATATAGTAATTTTTTAAATAATAATCAATGCAGAGTCTGAAGATGTTCATTTTATATGTATCTTTTCTCTTAGTATACTAAACTTCAGGACTGAGTTACCCGATCTTACCTAAATCATGCCTCATTTCCATGTCCTAAACATTCGTAGATATCCATAAAAGAAACATTAAGTAATTTGGTTTTCTTCGTCTCTTTTGAAATGCATATGCACGTCTTGTGGTGGCCAATGTAATTTTTGTTGCAGTTGTTGATTTCTTAATAATCACTTAACAAATAGTTTGAAAGTTTATGTATTGGAATTGTTTTCTTATATATTTCTAGAAAGATAAGTTTTAGTGATAATTATTTTAAATTAACTTGTATTACAGTTTCATTGCTGCGGTGTGCAAAGTTACGAAGATTGGTTTATGATAGATTCTTGGCCAACGGAACGATGGGTTCCTGATTCGTGTTGCTTACCTGCGGCTAATTTGAACGAAACTACTAAACCATGTGGACACACTGAAAATCATGAAGATTGGTATCCTAAAGGCTGTTCTGATCAGATTCAGATGTGGTTTGTACAGCGATTACATATAGTAGGAGTAGTAGGCTTAGCTGTTGCTTTTATTCAGGTAATAAATTTTAAATGTTAATGTAGTAAATGCTTAATTCATTTTATTTTTAGTTGTTTGGTTTAATCTCCTCAATGTTATTATTTTGCACAGTAAAACACAAACGTGCATCGTATAGTTATAAAGCATACGCACCACATTCGTAGCAGTAAGAAAGTCATTATTGTTGTTGTATCTTGTTTTTCAATTTATTATTATTGATAATTTAATTGTTGAGTTTAAGATTATTTTACAATCGGTGGTATAATTTAAATTTTGGCTGAATTTTAGTTATAGTATAATATTGAATCTCATGTGAAAATGTCACAATTACTGTGGTTTGACATTGATCGAAGCTCTAATACTAATTTTAATTATTTAAGAAATTTATTTGCTTACCTTTGAAACCAAAGGTACAAAATATTATATGTGGGCACATATTTATTAGTAATAACAAATATTCAGAGACCGGAATCAAAATAAAGGGACACCAGATCAGAACTGCAACCCTTAAATTTGTAAAACTGAAAGTGTGGAATGTATAAAAATATTTATTTGATTAAATGTTGTTTTAAATAAGTTTTATTTAGCTGTACACAAACATTAATTTAGTAGACAGGGCTTTTCACGACGACCGTGCATTAGACATTTCTCAGAAAGTACAAGAGATAGAAGTATGAAGTTTTATATGTACTGATTGTTCGAGATGCCGAGTTGATCTAAAATATGTTCGTTTTGATAGCACTTCCGGTTGTACCGGAAGTTGATATTATCTTTGTTATTTTAAATGGAACATCCTGTATATTTTTGCATTTTTAGATTCTACACACAATTTTAACTTAAATTCTTTTAATAAGTAATATCTCAATATTTTACCGTTTTCGAGATAATTAGCTTTTTATGTTTTTTTTGTAAAAACTGATATACTTTCTTGACAATAATGTACATTTAAATTTACAGTTTAGAAACCAATTATTAGCAGATATACTATTCAAATGTTTGATAAACATTTGAATGTATTTGTTTCCATTCAACACCATACGAGGCGTCCGACATTTTTACTTAAAGTTTCTTGCATAAAAAAATCTGAAAAGTCAATTTTTCTAAATGGAACACCCCGTATATTTTGATATTTTCAAATTGTTCAATCATTTTAAGGTAACTTTATGTAACAAGTCCTATTCTGAAGTTCAACTGTCTTTAAGTTATTTGATTTTAATGACATTAAGTGGTTCTACTACGATAATAAAAATAAATATCAGCATTATGTTCGTAGGAGACTTTAATGAAGGTTGAAAAAGAATAAAAGAATAATTAATCTTTATACTATAACATATTCTCGAAAATGTCACCATTTCTTTCCAAACATGCATTTATTCTTTTAATAAGGTTATCGTGTGTTGCTTTTCTTATTGCTTGTGGTGTTAATGAATTTATAGCAGCTCTAACTCTATCTTTCATATTGGCTTTGGTTGTGATAGGATCTGAATAGACGATGTTCTTTAAGTGACCCCAAACGAAAAAATCTAGTGGATTACCATCTGGAGTTCTCGGGGGCCATCGAAATGGACCATTATTTGCAATCCATCGGTCTTGCAAAATTCCTGTTAAAAAATCGCTAACCAGTCGCTAATTGTGACATGGAGCACCATCCATTTGATACCATAAGTAATCCCTTTGTGGATGGTTTTGTATTATTGGCTGCACTCCATTTCTTAACATATGACCATACCTTTCTCCAGTTAAATTTTCATCGTAAAATTCGAGATAAAGGATTGAATCACAATTAATGGCACAAAATACATTAAATTGCCATTTGTCTTGAAAATTTCTTTCACGGACTACATGTGAATTTTGCGAAGCCCAATAATTGCTGTTGTGACTAATAAAGACTCCATTTTTGGTAAACTTTGCTTCATCTGTCCAAATAATGTTTTTTAAAAAGTTTTTGTCCTCTTGACTTTTAGTTAGCAACCACTCAAAAACTGAATTCTCCGAGGCAAATCAGTGTCTTTTAAATGTTGGATGCAGTAAAATTTATATGGGCGCCATTTGTGTTTATTAAGTATACGATAAATGGTCACATACGGTATATCTATTTCTCTTTCGGCTTCGTGTAATGAAGCAGTTGGGTAAGCAGCGAAAAATCCTAAAACAGTGATTTCCATGTCTTTATTTTCAACTTGCGGCTTTCTGCGTTTAATGTGTGGAAGAAATGCTCCATTCGTTCTACAGTTTTGAAGTAGACGATTAACTGTATTCTTATTGGGTTTTAGGAGATGCGGGTATCTATCTGCAAATAATCGACAAGTTCGGCTATTTATTCTATTACGTTCACCGTAAGTAATTATTAAATTTAAGAAATCTTCATTACTATAATCTAATCTTGACATTTTTATTATTTTATAACACACACAATCTAACACGTAATCTAATAAAGTAATAAGACAGTTTGTTAATTCTGTATCACCGTTCGATTATTTGCCAAAGCGTCGTACGAACATAATGCTGATATTTATTTTTATTATCGTAGTAGAACCACTTAATGTCATTAAAATCAAATAACTTAAAGACAGTTGAACTTCAGAATAGGACTTGTTACATAAAGTTACCTTAAGAAAAAACATAAAAAGCTAAATATCTCGAAAACGGTAAAATATTGAGATATTACTTATTAAAGGAATTTAAGTTAAAATTGTGTGTAGAATCTAAAAATGTAAAAATATACAGGGTGTTCCATTTAGAAAAATTGACTTTTCAGATTTTTTATGTAAGAAACTTTAAGTAAAAATGCCGGCCACCTCGTATGGTGTTGAATGGAAACAAATATATTTAAATGCGTATCAAACATTTGAATAGAATATCTGCTAATAATTGGTTTCTAAACTGTAAGTTTAAATGTACATTATTGTCAAGAAAGTATATCAGTTTTTACAAAAAAACATAAAAGCTAAATATCTCAAAACGGTAAAATATTGAGATATTACTTATTAAAGGAATTTAACTTAAAATTTTGTGTAGAATCTAAAAATGCAAAATATACAGGGCGTTCCATTTAAAATAACAAAGATAATATCAACTTCCGGTACAACCGGAAGTGCTATCAAAACGAAAATATTTTAGATCAACTCGGCATATCGAACAATCACTACATATAAAATTTCATACTTCTATCTCTTGCACTTTCTGAGAAATGTCTAATGCACGGTCGTTGTGAAAAGCACTGTATAGAAATAATCAAGTGTGCTGCCACTATAGCTGATTGATTAGTTTGGATTTGTCATCATATAAAAATGGCATCGAGAACTGCGTGAATTTTTCCAGCCCTAAAGCGATTACGATCTGTTAACGTTAGATTGTCTAAAGCCATTTATTCTGGAAGTCAATGTTGCATAAACATATTTTCGTGCAACAATGTCGTGTTATTTGTACGTGCAAAGAGTAGAACTGCTTCCTTCATAGGTAAACTTAAGACAACAAACGTCTCTTTTGTAATGAAATTTATTTGAGAGCTTTAGTTAAACATAATGTGTAATTTGTTGAAATTAACAGCTGTTTCTGTACCAGATAGGTAAATACTGAGTGTCTTATTAAGATTGAAACTAGACATGTGGTACCTGCAGAATTGTTACTGATAGGGTTTAAATGCAGAGTTGTGGGATACGCGCCACTGTGGCTCTATTTAAATGCTTGTTAACTTTAATAGTTTTCTGATAATGTGATGTGAATGTCTAATAATTGTCATAAATTCAAGCATTGCTCGTAAATGAGATTTGGTGATGTACACTTGTTTTCGAGTCATTCACCACCATAATTAAACTCTGTTACTGGAAAATATTCTGAAACATCATATGCAGTTCCTGAAACGGAAGACATTAAATACTCCAGTTTTCCAAATGTAGGATTAGACTAAATTAAAGCATCCAATCTTTGGATCATGCAAAGTCTTTGATACACACACTTTACCCACGTATTTCGATATTATGAAATGCCATGTCAATGTGCATGATGAACTTATGCCTAACGTTAATTCAAAACAACCAAACTTAAAAGAAATCCCTCAAATTGTGGTAACCAAAGTACAAAAGATATGAAAAAAGGCTTGAGTTCCTATTGTAGCTTTTAACCGTGCTAATCAAATGCTAAAAGACTACCTTACATTTGATTTCCCAATGCTTTACCACAAGGTACATTTAACAAACCAGCTTTGTACCTGGAAATTTTGAATGTTTTCCGAACCCTTGCTGTTCCAAGCAATATAACTAACTTGGAATTTAAAATTAAAGCAGTTATAGACGAATGACCTAATGGTGCCACAGAAATAGGTTAGTCATACATACTTCTAAAACTACTATTATTAACTTCCACAATATAAGATCAAATCGTCATCAATTAAAGTCACAACTAAATATTCCATATCAAACTAAAGCTAAGTTTTTAGGCTTTCATCCTGACAGTACCTTATCATGAACTGATCATATTGACTTTGTCTGCAAGCAATTAAATAAAGCGTATTATGAAGTTTTACAATTGCGTGCTTGTCTTAACCAAACGGGTTTAATGAGTGCCTACTATGGATTATCATTCTCATTCATTGCTTACGGTGTCTCTATCTGGGGTAAAACTGCAAAAACGCATAGGATCTTTGTATCTCAATAGCTTATCTTAAGACTGATATTTAACTTAAAATACAAAGAATCTTGTAAAAGCATATTTATCAATAATAGTATATTGTACAACGAGCATGGAATGATGCCCATTTCTCACGAGTATGATAAATTGCGGCACGAGCTGAAAGCGAGTGCTGCAAATCATACGAGTGAGAAATGGGCATTCCATGCGTGTTGTACACTATACTTTTTCTACGACTGTAGTACCTACTTTATAAATGTGATACCTCCTTTGTTAATATTATAAAATACATGGTAAGTATAGGAGTATACATTTTATTAATATCATAAGTTTATTATCGTTTGTGAATATACATAAATTCAAAGAAAAGTACAAATTTATCATAATAAAAGTAAATAAATTGATTTAAGTTTAGTTTTTAGATTCATTATTATTAACAATATTAAAGGTTACATTGCAATTATTAAACGTCATTGTAAAAGGTGTTTTCCCAAAAACTAAATTTTCTTGACGTTGGAAATTCTTGTCTTTGGACGTTGATGGAACATTTGATGTGCTATCAATTGAATTTTGTATTATGTTGCCTACATTCAACTTATTTGTTAAAGAATCGGCTATATAGTTTTCGGCGACTGATGTTGATTTCCAGCCACCGTACCTTTTTAAAGATGTTATATCTTCTCCAGCATCTACAAGAATAGTGGCGGAAGATCTCCGGAAGCAATGACCAGTATATAATTCCGGATTGGGTAGTTTTAATTACGTTGCAATTTGCTTTCCCATAGCACCAAATTTATTGATACCCACTTTCTGTGTGGTGCATTTTACTTTCTGATAATTTAAGAAAAAACTAGGATCGCAAACATTTGATGGACGTAGATTCCAGTATTTTTTTGTGATTTCATAAAAATTACTCGTTATTGTAAAGCTGCGTATAATTTTTGTTTTCGTGTCGGGAACTGTAACTAATATCGCAGAACCCAATTCCGTGAAATGAGTAATCTTCATCTGATGTAATTCCTGTCTGCGGCAAGCACCCATAATTCCCATAATTAATGCAGTCTGTAACAATATAAAAATAGATATAAACACGCATTATTCTCCTAAGTTAATATTACATACTTTTGTCAGAAGAAACTGTTGATCCGGAGCCTCAGTAATAAATTTATTTATTTCCTCTGTTGTAAAAATTTTTTATTTTTTCGATTTATAACCGCTTGACTTTCGTTTGAGAAACGCTCTTAATTTTCTATACTTTGTTATATCTACATTATGATGGATGGTGAGACTTGTTCTCAACATAGAATAATGCGTCCACAATGTCGGAGATTTATACTTATTAGATAATTCATTAAAGTACGCAATTAAAACATTTTCAGAATAAGATGTTGTCTTTTGATCTCTTCGCCAATCCATAAACGATTTATAAGCAGTCTCATATTTTTTTTTGGAAATTTCCGGTAATAAATTTAATGTAGTTGCATTTGCAGCTTCCACAATATTTGGAGGCGTCGGTTCTAGTTCGCTTTCACTATCACTAGCCATTTTTAAAGACTTTGCAAATACTTTAAGATTTTAAACGCTTTCACAGTATGAAATTATTTATTTGACATTTGTTGGTTTATTATTTGTTTCATAGCCCACCTTTGAAAACTCGGCCGTCATTGGAAATAAGATGCAAGTGCAGGGCTACTTGATTAATAGAAATATAAGCGCAACCGTGCAAATTGAACATTCCCGCACTGGTTGCTTAGCAACTTGCCTAGCAACGAGTGCGGGAATAAAAACCTGTATAGAATGTAGTAGATTTCTCTATCAAAAACACACCTAAAATAGGCTCGTTCCAAAACAGTCGTAGAAAATAGAATATTATCTTTTCCTTCCATATTTATCCTAGACAACCTACTGTTTGTAAAGAAAAATTTGTCACTTTTTACCACTGTTGGTAGCCAACATAAGCACAACACGCACATAGTGAAAGTCTGGTTATTTCTATGCACAACACTAGGTTATTCAAGAACTCTCCACTCTACTACTGTACCATTTTGTATAATGCCCTACCAATAAATTTGAAAAAAATAAATCAATTTAAAACCTTCAAGACAGAGGTCAAAAATTTTTTAATTGTTAATGCCTTTTATAAAGTAGTTGATTATATAAATTAGGAGTAAACCATTTTTTTGAAATCATTTCATTAAAACTGCAGCTTATTCAGAACTTCTAATATTGCTGTGATATCATTATATCTATGAATGTCTTAGACTATGACAGAAATATAATTTTTATCTTCAGTATAGTCTGTAAATTTTAACTAGTCACATGGTTTTATTTTTTCTTTAGTTATATAAAGTTGTATTATTGTATTGTCCCACTTTCCATACTATGCACAATTTATGTACCATAATGGTGAATAATGTAAGAATACTAAGGTAGGGATTTTTAACCGGCTTGACAACACTCACACGGGACCTACATCTTATCTCTAATCTGAATGAGAGCGTATTTTTGTGAAAAATGCTTGCCTATAACATTTTTCAAAGGATCCATGTCGGCAATCAAACTCAGGAACTTGGGTTTAGTAGTCACACGTGAACCAACTAAGCTATGGAACCGCCTGCTAAAAGACTACCACAAAAAATATATGAGTTTGAAAGAAATCCAGTCATTAAAAAGATTTATTTGAACGAGTAAAGCAGAATTATTTATAAGTAACACGGACAAAGTGTTTGATTTAGCCAGTTGCAGCTGTGCTCGTCGTTGTGGAAAAAAATGAAAAATTCCAAACATTGAAAAAGCTTTTGTAGAAGATGAGAGAACTGTTGGCAAAATGGTTATTGGCGGCATTGGTCAGAAAATTGCAATAAAATTATTGACAAAAGAGCAACGAAAAGTAAAAGAAAGAGTCGATCAAAAAACAGAAAATTTTCTTAAATCATAAGGCCACAATAATGTTCTGATGCTGAAGATATGATTTTGAGAGGAGTGTATCGACCTACCAAAGAGTTTCCTACAGAGAAAACCAGTGCATGCAGCATAAACTTTGAATGAAACGACAAACCTATCAGAGGAAGTTTCTCCTATTTCAAATGTATGAATAGCAAAACTTTATCAAGTCTTAAATACTCCCTGTATGTTTGTTGAGCATTCTTCTTATTCTTCTTTGGGAATTAAACCACTCCTAGTTTTTAAAATCATCAACTCTTGCTAGGGAATGCGATAGGGTGTTAGTATCTGAGAACTGAAAAAATATAGAGATTCAGTACAAAAAGAAGAAAAATCAGCTATTTCAAAATCACCTTACTTTGATGGGTGGGAGGTCCAAATGTTAGAGATGGAAAAAATTCACTGCAAGTTTCATAAAATGAGTATTGTAGAAGAACATTTAATTCTCCTTCCAAATATATATGACATGTCGTTCTCATTTCAAGCACTGCAGTGAAATATGCAGAAAGTATTCTAGATTATTTGGCAGATAACTTTGATTTATTGGAACTTATGCCTATAGGATGTGATGGGACCTCAACGAATACAGATGTATATGGTGGAATAATTCGTATGATCAAGTCGACACTAGGACATTCACTTCACTGGTGTATGTGTCAGTCACACAGAAATGAACTTTTTTTGCAATACTTGTTTCAGAATTTAGATGGACAAACTATACATGTTCAAACAATTTTACTGAATCGATTGGCATTTTATTACAGAAATATGAAAACGTTCCTGTAACTAAATACAAATCAATCAAAATAAAATTAGAATTGCCTTCCTTAGATTGTATAGATCAAAGTACTGACCCAAGATACCTGTTTGAAATTTGTCACACAGTTGTCAACGGTGTATGCCCAACTGATTTAGCCAATATATCTCTTGGAAAGCTAAATGATGCTAACTGGTTAACATTTGCAAACTATATATTAAGATTGTATGTCGGAACTGAAAATTCTTCACAGAATTTAGTAATCATAATGCAGTATGTTGTGAAAGTTTACGCACTAGTTTGGTTCACTATATAAAAAAAAAATTTATGTTCTGATGGTGCGCGAAATCTTTGGAAGCTCATTAAATATTCTAAATTTATGGACAAAGAATATTTAAAGGTCATTGTCCCTGTCATTCAGCGCACTACCTATTTTGCATATGCAGAAAACATTCTTTTGATTATGGTTACAAATCCAAGAGAACACTAGAGGATTGGGACTACGAAGGATGCTAAAAGCAAGAACCGTGGCTTTACACATAAGTCAAGCATTAGAACTTTCAAAATACTAACAATTAACTTTGACACAATTGAGTATATGGAGATGATTTATTGGTAAAGCATAACGATAATCGATCTGCCAGCTTTTCATAATATTACAAACGCTGATCTTAAGGACGCAATTCAGATCAAAAAGTATTTGAGATCTCTAAACTTATCATACACAAGCAGTGGAAAGGAGCATCAAGCTTGTAACTGAGGTTTCTTCATCGGTAAGTGAACTCCGTCAATGAGTTGGCTTTACAAAAGTAAAACTAATGTCACAAATTTTAATGCCAACTTTTGAAACCAAAAAGGAACATAAATTCCAAGAGTAAACAACAATTTTTAAGGTCGTAGGGTTAAGATGTGTAAAATAATGATTTTTTATGAATTTTATTAATTCAGGCAGATTTTGTAGAGATTAATATTTCTTTAAGACTGTAGTTTTGCTATGCACTGATATTTTAAATATAAAGGTTTTTATTATTATAAAAACGTTTAAAAAAATGGTCTTTTCCTCTAAAATTTAACTTTTGAAGGGCCCAGCGGACTCTCATATTTTTTTCCATGTTAAATTGCTAAAGCTTTTAGTAAAGATAACACAACCAAACATCTTTTTATAACTATTATAAATTTGAAACGAAAAAGTGTTTTTTTTTTGTGGGCTTTCTCAATTCACCCTATTAGGGAGTGATGCCATTGGCAGTGTGATAAAAGTATGATATTCCGAAGTGGTAATCGTATTTACTTAAAACCCTTAGAAATTAGTTCAGTCAAATTTATTTTTAATTTTGAAAACAATTAACATATGCCATATTCTAGAAAATATTCATTAAGCTGATGAGCAAAGTCGACATCGAAACTTTGTTCTAAAAACAAGTTATAATTATTTATTAATCTTTTACAACTTCCATATTTAAACTTAATTTTATCTATTTCTGCATGAGAATCGCTAAAATTTGCAAGCTGTTTTTGTAAAATGGTTATATTCTACTTTAAATATGGCCGTTTGTCTTTAAAACGTTAAAAAAATTTATTAATCAAGTCTAATGTTACAGTCGTGCTTAGTAATTCAGGTGAAAATAAAGGACTGAATCAAAGGAAATTGACCTTACTAATGGTTTCTCTCTAGCTGTGATAAGTATTCTTGTTTCGTGTTCTGCTTGAAAGCTGATGTACAGTTTTTTGACTGACCTCCAGTTTGTAATGCAACACATTCAGAATAATCCGATGGACTCAACTAGGCACTTAATATGTCCACGGTTGTGTTAGAATTGGAATTCGCTGCCAAAGATAACTCATTTAAATTGCATGGTGAAATTTCAATAAAAATTCATGCACTAAGGATGTTATGTAGCATAATGCTTTTATTTATTAAAGAACGAAAAATTGTCAATTTTTAGAATATCCAATTCGAAGGAACTAAATCTTACTGAGTTGCTGCAGTTACTAATGATTGGATAAAATAAATAACTATAACAGACTATTTATTATATAATTGAGTAGATGCATTGTAATATTGCAATGTAAATAATTATAAAGAATGAAGTAATGTACATTAAAGACTAACCATATTGAACGACACGTAGATACAGATTAGTTGTGCACCTACAAAAGCGGTTGATGATAGTTACAAGCCTTGACTTTGCTTGAAGCTCAAGCTAAATGTGCACATACAAACACTGTGCTGATAAGGTATTTTGCCAAAAAACATATGATAAAATTACATAGTGTATCCCAAGAGTGGCTGATACAAACAGGTCTATGAAGGCCATAACATAATACATGTGATTAGTTATAATAGCAAACTATATTATCTGTGTTGTTCCGTCTTTTTTTAATAAAGCTTTACCTTTTCATTTTACTTAAGTTCGAGGGATTTTTTAAACCCCGCATCAAAAGTTCTCCATTATTATTTTTAATTTAAGCTTCACATGTAAATCACACGAAGATTTGGTTCTCACGTATTTTAGAACATTGAACTATGATTTGTGGTGTAAAAACTGCAAACGCTGCGTTTCCCATGCTTTGAAAGTGCAGCTGCGTCTAATAGTTTTAGCGTGAGAACATTAAAACTCTTTGAGGGACGATAGTTGGTGGGAACCAAGCATTGAAAAGAACAGCACTTTTACTACTGGCCTTCGTCAAGTTCGGACATGGAGAGTGTAGAGTTTGGAGAGTCGACGAAGTGATCCGCCTTTCTTTGTTACCTGTCCCGTTACCGAAATAAAAAAAACACCGACGCTTTGTCGACAAGGTTATCCGAACAGCTTTAAAAAAACCACCGCCAGCCAAACTACGAACACCTGAACAACCCCTGAGATACGAGACAACCCGGGTCATTGGTGATTTATTTGGTAAGTTTTTGTAGGATTCGTTTGTGAACATAACCTGCGACTCATTCATATAATACAATTAGAGACTTATTCCTTTTTTTGTCAAGTTTGTATGGTTGTCAACGTGGGGGGGTTAACTTTAAATAATTTGTTGCCGAATGTAATCTATAACTATGTACGTGTAATATTTTGAAGGAAATGAATGCTACAGGTTGGCAGCACTTTGCACTGTTGTCATCAGGACCTTGTTAACTTTCATTTCATTTGCATCTGTTGGCTGTCATTTGCGGTTTGCTGTATTTAGCAATTTTACGAAATTTTCTTATTTATTTTGTATTAAAACTGTACTCTTCAGAACAAATTTGGTTTTATGTAGTCTTATTTTGGATGCATTTATATGCAATTTAAGGCAACATAGCAACTGCTGGTCTATATGACATCACTACACTGTTTCGTGAAATTAGTTATACCTTTCGTTTTTATTTATTATGCAAACCTGTAAATATAAATAGCTTTACCGTCAAAGTTGAAAACATTTAATAATTTCATTAAACAGTTTATTTATTTCTTGATTTTAAAATTCCACCCCTTATAATATTTCTGGTAGCATATATCTAATAACCGCTATGGTTGGTAACACTGTAAAAATAATATCAAATATAGAAGATTTATTAGTTACATCAAATTGGCAAAGAAAAATGTGTGCTTTAAATATCTAAGGTAAGTGAGCTTAAATTATTATTTATCACTTTCCAAAATACCTATCTATCGACATTTTTATTCATTTTTCATTAAAATCTTCCAATTAAAAAACTTATTCTACAATTCGCGATAATCGTAGTGTCTATGTATATATTGTTGCGAGCTACTACTAGGCAACCCATCAAACACACAAGCGTTGTAGACTCTGCATAGTTTTCAGGGTACGAGAATTCTTCTAGCAATCAATTACACACAAAACGCCGCAAGCACTGTTTATTCTCTACGGTTCCAGAATTGTTCTGGAACATACTAGATAATGAGTCATATATTTAAATCTGAGTATATATAAGACCGCTAAGAAATGCAAGAGTTAGTCTATTCTATTCTTGAATGTCTAATATAAATTATATCGTGTAAAGTAATAGTAGTTTTGAGCTTTAGAAGTATATATAAACGTGATATGCTGTGTCTAATGTACATGCAGCTTGTAGTATACATAAATAAATAGAAGTGTATAAATAAATAGTTGTGTTAGTGGTTAATGGACTTATGGTAGAGGAGTTAGTTTAAGAAGATATTAGTGCTTGTCAATTCATTAGTGTAGTAGTGCTTCATTGTTAAGTGGACTGAAAACATCTATAAATAAGGCATATACTGTTAATTAGACTTGTGAACAGTAAGTAATAAAGACGTTTGTTATTAATTGTTTTAAATTAAAGAAACGCGGTAGTAGTAGCCCGTTACACTGGTGTCAGGCTGTGTTGGGTGATTAATTAAGTCTAAAGACATTTGAGTAGTTTGTATATGCCAGTTACAAGAAGTCAAAGTAAAATGGAGGCAGAAGCTTTAATGAATTTCCTTAAGGATTTTAAATCCGGTATGGAGGAAAAGTTAAGCGAAAATACTACGAAATTAGAAGAAAAGTTAAGTGAAAACGCAGTGAGGTCAGTTGAACTGGAATCAAACCTCACAGAAAGGTTAAGTGAAAATGCTAAGAAAATGGAAAAAAGGTTTAGTGAAAACGCTGAGAAAATGGAAAGGTTAAGTGAAAATGCTGCCAAAATGGAAGAAAAGTTGAATGAAAGTACAACCACGTTAGAACAAAGATTAATGGAAAGTTCCATTGCATTGAAAGAAGATTTCACTGAACAGGTAAAACAGTTGAGCAAAAGTTGGATAATAAATTGGTAAAAATGGAAGAAGATGTGATGAGGCTTCAAGAACAAATGATTTCACTAACAACGCGACCACTTGAATTACCAAGTCAAGTTGTTAATCAGAACATTCCAGAAATAAGAACCATAGAAGGAAGCGAGTCAATTCCGTCTAAATTTAAAGTAAAACCACCTACATTCGATGGTAAAACACCTTGGCCCACATATTTGAAACAATTTGAAGCTGCTGCAATAGCCAACGGTTGGTGCAACAAAGAGAAGGCTATCTCCTTAATAGTGGCGCTACGGGGGGAGGCTCTTAACATCTTGCAAACGATTCCCGATCACCAGCAGAATGATTACGGCCTCTTAACATCAAAGCTTGAGATGAGATATGGAGATGCACACCTTCAACAGGTTTACCACGCACAAGTTAAGAACCGCTCGCAAAAGACAAGTGAAAGCCTGCAAGAATTCGAAGCTGACATTGCCAGGTTAGTTAGATTGGCGTACCCAACGGCACCAGATAGCTTTCTCGAACAACTTGCTGTCCAAACATTTGTGGATGGCGTTAAGGATGGCGAAATACAGCAAGCGCTAAGACTAGTACGGCCAAAAATGTTGGATGACGCACTGGCCCATGCGCTTGAATTTGAAGCAGCTAAGCAGACATCACACAGGATGAGTCACAAAGTTCGGTCTGCATTAGAAGAACCTGAGCAATCGCAGAACAGCATAGATGAAATAATAAACCGTGTGTTTGAAAAGCGAAAAGCGGAAAGGCTGAAAAGATTACGACCGCGGAGATGGCGTCTGCGATGCTGGAGCTGCGGTGAAGTTGGTCATATGCAGAGACGCTGTACTCAACCAAAGAAAGAACCGGTTGAGTTAAAGCAGGTCAATGTAAGGGGGCGAACGTCGACAGCACAGCGTAGTGCTCCGGAGATTATCATCCGTGCTGCATCGTCAATGGGAAGTCTGGACAGCATTTATATCGATGGTAGAATTAATGGTAGGACTGTCCGATTACTCGTGGATACAGGAGCGACAAGGACTATTGTGAGACCAGACTTAGTTGGTCGTGGAAAAGTGCTACCTGTATCGGTGTGTCTTCGAACGGCAAGTGGTGAGAAAATTTGTACTCACGGAGAGACTGCCGTTATGTTGACACTTGGGGACAAATTAATTAATCATCGAGTGTTGGTAGCTGAAATTACAGAAGAAGTGATCTTGGGAATGGATCTCATTAGAGAATATGGGTTTCATGTAAACATGAAAGAAAATGTGCTTCGGATAGATGAGGATGAGATTCCATTTCAAGGTAGGAGTAACCAGACGATGCAAGTTCGAATGATTAGCGATATGAAAATACCTGAGAAGGCAGAAATGATAGTAATGGGATGCCCGGATGGTACGCTCCGGGAAGGACAAGTATGCATGATGGAAGCAACTGAATCGGGAGTGGGTCAGGAGGGACTTCTGATTGGAAGAACGCTGGTAAAGTCTCGAAATATGGTACCAGTAAGGGTGCTGAACATTAATCCCCATACAGTGACCCTGAAGAAAGGCATGATTGTGGGAAGTTGCATTCCAGTATGTCATATTAAACGTTGTGTGGACGACACGAAAAATAAACCAACCAACGTTTGCTCACAGAAATTGCTGGATATGTTGATACCCTCGTGTCAAGGATTAAATGGCGACCAACTTGGCAAGGTAAAAGAACTGGTCGGACGATATCGAGGTGTGTTTGCACTGGATAATAGTGAGAAAGGAAGGACGAATGTTGTGCAACACAAGATCAATACTGGAGATGCGCAACCGATAAGACAACACCCAGGCGGCTTCCTTTGGCAAAACGTAAGGAAGCCGAGCAAATTATCACCGATATGGAAGAACAGGGAGTGATTGAACCCTCGAATAGTCCATGGGCATCCCCGGTAGTGCTTGTCAAGAAAAGGACGGGTCGACAAGGTTTTGTGTAGACTACCGGCGGCTTAATAACGTGACAAAGAAAGACAGCTATCCTTTGCCCAGAATCGATGACACCTTAGATACTCTATCCGGATCTAAATGGTTTTCGACCTTGGATTTGAAAAGCGGATACTGGCAGGTAGGCTTGGAGCCAAACGATAAAGAAAAGACTGCGTTTACAATTGGAACTGGATTATGGCAGTTCAAGGTCATGCCATTTGGATTATACAATGCTCCTGCTACTTTTGAACGATTGATGGAGTCGATACTGCGTGGACTGTCCTGGAAAACATGTCTGGTATACCTAGACGACATGATAGTGTTAGGCCGGTCTTTTGAAGAACACCTTAAAAACCTAGAGGAGATATTCCAAAGATTACGCGGGGCAAACCTTACATTGAGCCCCAAGAAGTGTCACCTATTTGGAAAAGAGGTGAAATACCTAGGACATGTCGTTTCAGAGACCGGAATAAGAGCTGACCCTGACAAAATAAAAACGGTACAAGAGTGGCCTACACCAGCAGATATACACCAACTACGCAGTTTTCTAGGATTGTGCACATATTACCGACGTTTTATACTTGGGTTTGCGAACATTGCCAAACCGTTAACAAAATTAACCGAAGATGGACAAGAATATGATTGGAATGACGACTGCCAAAGGGCATTCGAACAACTGAAACGGCTACTGGTTACAGCACCAATTTTGAGTTATCCACGGATGGAGGGGAAATGTGTGTTGGATACCGATGCCAGTAACACAGCGATAGGAGGCGTTCTTTCTCAAGTGCAGGACGGACAAGAAAAAGTTATTGGGTATTTCAGCAAGGTCTTGTCGCGGCCAGAAAGGAACTATTGTGTGACAAGAAGGGAGCTGTTGGCCGTCGTCAAATCCGTAGAGCACTTTTATAAGTACTTATACGGCCGTAAATTCCTGTTGAGAACAGACCATGCTGCACTGAAATGGTTATTGCAGTTTCGAAATCCTGAAGGGCAAGTGGCAAGGTGGATAGAGCGGCTGCAGGAATATGACTTTGATACAGAACATCGTGTAGGAACTAGCCATCGGAATGCAGACGCTCTATCAAGGAGACCTTGTCCGGTGGACTGCAATCATTGCTCCAAGATGGAAGAGAAAATAATTGTCATCCATAGAATGACAGTAACCGATGATACTTGGCAACCCGAAAGAATGCGAGAAGACCAGGAGAATGACGCCGAATTGGGACGTATTATTGAGTGGAAAAATAGAGGACAAGGACCAGCTTGGTAAGAAATTAGTATTTCAAGTAGGAGCCTGAAGGCATATTGGGCACAGTGGGACTCCTTGATGATGGAAAATAGAATCTTGAAACGACGCCTGGAATTTGAAGATGGCACTGAGAGACTTCAAGTGATAGTGCCGAGAAGCAGAGTGCCGGAAGTGTTGCAGCACTTGCACGATGGTATTTCCGGAGGGCACTTTGGCGTGAAAAGAACTCTCGAAAGAGTGAGAGAAAGATTCTATTGGCTGAACTGCAAAGATGATGTGAAGGATTGGTGCCGGAAATGTGAATTGTGTGCCTCTGCAAATGGCCCGGTCTCAAAACGGAAAGCCCCAATGAGACAGTATAACGTGGGGAATCCTTTTGAGAGGGTAGCCATTGATATAGCTGGTCCGTTTCCTGAATCAGAGAAAGGAAATAAATACATCTTGGTTGCAATGGATTATTTTACCAAATGGCCGGAGGCATATGCTATACCTAACCAAGAAGCCGAGACGGTTGCAGATGTACTAGTCAGGGAGTTGTTTTGTCGTTTTGGAGTTCCGTTGGAATTACACTCCGATCAAGGTCGAAACTTCGAATCAGCATTGTTTCAAAACGTCTGCAAGCATCTTGGAATCAGGAAGACTAGAACCACGCCACTTCATCCCCAATCGGATGGAATGGTTGAAAGAATGAACAGGACGTTAGGGAAGTACCTGGCCAAAGTTGTCTCTGAACATCAACGAGACTGGGACCAATATCTGCATTTGTTCCTACTGGCGTACCGATCTTCGGTACATGACAGCACATGGTACTCGCCCGCTTGCGTAATGCTAGGACGTGAATTGCGGCTACCATGTGATCTTCGGTTTGGATTTAAACCAGGAGAAGAGATCGCAGGTGAAGATTACGTTAGTAAGCTTCGTGAAAGATCAAATAGTATTCACGAAAACGTCCGAAAGAATATACAGGCAGCAAGCGATCGAATGAAATCACAATATGACACGAGAGCACAAGAAGGTGGTTATCAACCTGGAGATTTAGTGTGGTTGTACAATCCACAAAGAAAACGTGGATTGTCGCCAAAACTACAAAGACAATGGGAAGGGCCGTACGAAGTGTTAAAAAGGATTAATGATGTAGTGTACCGGATCAGAAGATCTCCTCGTGGTAAACCGAAAGTGGTACACTTTGACCGTTTAACATCCTACGCTGGCAACAACCAGGAAGATTTGAATAATGATAATGGTGTTCGGCAAGTTATTAATCATGAGCCAAATGTAGATTTTGAGAGCTTTATGGCGGCGTATGGTGGTTCCGCTAAAGCGAGATTTGGCGTTGTTGTTGAAAACAGCAAGATCTGTTTAGAGCACCAGAAGAGTATTCCCTTGCACATTGCGTAGCTCAAGATCTGGAAATGTCAAGGGGAATAGCTGCTGTTTTCAAGAAAAAGTTTGGATGTGTGGATGAATTAGTACAACAGCGGCCAACTGTAGGAAAAGCTTTGGTTCTTCAGGATAAAAATCGTTATGTTTACTATCTGGTCACCAAAAATTCTTCATGGCAGAGACCTAGTTATGGACATCTATGGGAGGCTTTGCTGAATCTTAAAGTTCAGATGATGGAAAATGGAGTAACGAAACTAGCGGTCCCCAAGCTAGGTTGTGGACTGGATCGCTTAGATTGGAGGATAGTCCGAAATATGCTAGAAGTAGTTTTCAGGAACCAACGTCCAGGTCCTTGTTTGTTGTTTTCAACCGGTTGCCTACCAAGACCAAGAAAAGAGTGTTGACTGTTATTTCCAACGACGTGGTGGATGCACCAGAGGAGATAGCTGCCGATACCGTCATCAGTCATCGAATTGGCGCCAAAATGTATCTACAGTTACGAGACGTAACGGTTTTAAAGAGGGGGCAGTGTTGCGTGCTACTACTAGGCAGCCCATCAAACACACAAGCGTTGTAGACTCTGCATAGTTTTCAGGGTACGAGAATTCTTCTAGCAATCAATTACACACAAAACGCCGCAAGCACTGTTTATTCTCTACGGTTCCAGAATTGTTCTGGAACATACTAGATAATGAGTCATATATTTAAATCTGAGTATATATAAGACCGCTAAGAAATGCAAGAGTTAGTCTATTCTATTCTTGAATGTCTAATATAAATTATATCGTGTAAAGTAATAGTAGTTTTGAGCTTTAGAAGTATATATAAACGTGATATGCTGTGTCTAATGTACATGCAGCTTGTAGTATACATAAATAAATAGAAGTGTATAAATAAATAGTTGTGTTAGTGGTTAATGGACTTATGGTAGAGGAGTTAGTTTAAGAAGATATTAGTGCTTGTCAATTCATTAGTGTAGTAGTGCTTCATTGTTAAGTGGACTGAAAACATCTATAAATAAGGCATATACTGTTAATTAGACTTGTGAACAGTAAGTAATAAAGACGTTTGTTATTACTTGTTTTAAATTAAAGAAACGCGGTAGTAGTAGCCCGTTACAATATAAAAAATTCGTTCTTTTAAAAATTATAGTCTATCTGTTCGTTTGTTAAGTGATTTTTACCTAAAGTTCCAATATATTTCATTTTTTCAAGTATCTATATTTTAAAAACAAAGTCTCTTAAAACTAAAAAACCAATGGCTTTAAGTTCGTCTATGTGCTAAATAAACATGGCTGACTACCTCAGTTAATTGCGAAATATGTTTATTAATTTAATTTCTTATTCAGAATATTAATGAAATTTGTGTGTACGTAGGAATAGACAAAAATTACCTTTGCTATCTTAAAAATTAAAGATGAATCCAAATCATTTCGTGTCTAACACAACTAGCAGTTTATATCATAAACTAATTTTTAATGATATCGTATGTAAATTATACCTTATGGTACCATTATTAATTCATTGACAGCACGATTTTAATTGTAAATTTTACCTTTAACGATTAACTTGTAACTTTTACCTGTCATCTTACTTTTAATTATGTAAATATACCTTGTCTTCTCTATTGTTCATGGATAAAAAAAATTCCTGTAGTTTACCTTCTGTACATAAATATTACCACAATATCCAACTTTTATATCTTCCCTCTTATGTAAAATTTAGTTTATAACCATTAACTTATCTTATCGTACATTTAAAATATAGATGTAAAATACTCATTAGTTATCGCTTTTGTTATAATTTATAACCATTAAAAACGATTCTTAAGTAATCATGAAGTACATCTGTTATTGTTTGTAGAAAAAATTATTTTATTTAATATATTTATTTTATTTACCAGAGTTTTTAAGACAACATTGTAACAAAAAAAACTAGCTTTTATTAGTTTTTGTAATGTCCCTCCCCATTGGACTAAAAAAATACAAAAATATTTATTCAATATTTTTTGTTTACCATTGAAAATATAAAATTGTAAAAAATACTTAACAATAATGTAAATGGAAACAAATAACTAAAACAAAAAAAGAGAAAACAAATTTATTTAGAATGAAATTTTGGAAAACAGGTCCTCCTTTTTATCAAACACAGATGAACTTGACACTTGGAACAAAGTATATGGGTCTGATTTTTATAGTTTTCTAATTTGCATCTGGAATCATCTTTTTTGTCATCTACATTTGGAGTATGATTATAGCCATCATACATGGTTTGCTTCACACTTTGTTTTTTCTAGAACCAGAGAATTCGAGTCACTGGGCCGTCTCTTCTTAGCAACATTCGTAAACAGTATGAAATGTTCTGCAAAACTTTCACAAAATACTAGAACATCCGTTATCTTTTTCTTTTGAATTCTTAATTCAATAGCTTGCTGCTTATATTCCAACCATGAAATCACTAAAGCCAAGTTAATGGCATGAAATATCATTCTGACAGTCTATTTTCTAGATCTAACAAACGAGCTATACACACTCGACAAGAAATCCACCTTATTCACCCCTCCTATATTGAGATTACGTAATGTTTATGCCTATGATCTTCGAATTTGAAGGTAACTTTTGGCGAATATGTCTCGCCTAGTACAATGACTTTCTTTTTCAACCCCTATGAAATTAGATTCTGCAATAACGGGTTTGTTATCTTACCGTATGGTTATTATAATACCGTCTTTGCTAAGTGAGGTACAAGAAACAGCACGCCCTTTTGCTTTTAATTCATTGTTGGTAGATAACATAAGCGCTACATTCGTTCTATCTATGCTAAACTTATGCTGGAGCCTTAAAACATAGACTTAGAGATAACGCCAACGTTATTGCTTTAAGGAAGCAGGTTGATAGATTTAATGCATCTGAAACACATACCAAAAAATTAGCTGCAGCCACGGATATCGAAGATCGTTTTCTTTAGATAAAAGGTTTGGAAAATATTAACGAGAAGTATACACATTACATTTGTGTTTTATGTAGGCCACAACTAACAGACTGTAATTAGAGATTTTTTAGAGGAACTACCGAATATGTATCAACTGGAATAAAGAAAACGCCTATAAAGTGTATTAAATACTATATTTTGTTGTATTTGCGTGTTTACATGCAAAATTTGTCTATTACTTTTGTGTTTTTATTTTACTCAACCTCCGACTGTGATCGGACTGTGTAGTCACTCAATTCTAATCTGTACAATATTTTTGCAACGCTTGCGTGTTTACACGCAAAATTCACCCTATTACTATAGTTTCTGCCTGCCCAATCCCCGATTGTGTTCGGATGTCTATGGTCCATCAACGTCGGGTGGTGTTAAACGTAGCGCGCTACTTCAAACAGACGCTTTCGCTCTATATGCTTGGTTGACGTACCTCTACCATCATCTACCCAATATTTATTACATTCAAAGAAAATTTTAAATTGTGTAAGGCTGAATGTACTTCTATTAAAAAATTGTATTTTTTTTGTGATGGGAAAAAAATTTGACATTTAATGTTTCTTGGCAGGTAACAAAATGTCACTTTTATGAATTAATTTTTTCTGCGGGAAAAAATGAGTACTTTTTTCCCGGGTATGTGCAAATAAGTAAGAACACGAAGATATTTAATTTAAAGCCGGGTCCACACTTGTAACATTCGGGTGTAACATAACATCGTATTGAAACATGCCACTGCTACCGCGTTTCTTTAATTTAAAACAAGTAATAACCAGAATCTTTATTACTCACTGTTCACAAGTCTAATTAACAGTATATACCTTATTTACAGATGTTTTCAATCCACTTAACAATGAAGCACTATTACACTAATGAATTTACAAGCACTAATATCTTCTTAAACTAACTTATTTAGGATTGGTCTATTAACAACACTAACACAACTATTTATTTATTATACACTTTGTCTATTTATGTATACTACAAGCTGCATGTACATTAGACACAGCATATAACATTTATGTATACACTTGAACCTCCAAAAGCTCAACTACTATTACTTTACAACGATATAATTTATATTAGACATTCTAGTATAGACTGACCCTTGCATTTATTAGCGGTCTTATAAATACTCTGAGTTAAGGATATGACTCATCCTCTAGTAATTACGAGAAGCTTCCCGGGTCATTGAGAATAAACAGTGCTGGCGGCGTTTTGTGTGTTTGATTGCTAGAAGAATTCTCGAATCCTGGAGACTATGCAGAGCCTACAACGCTTGTGGGTTTGACGGGTTGCCTAATAGTAGCTCGCAACAGTATCATAACTTTGTCGCGTTCAAAACAACCGATATAAACAACTTAAGTAAGCAACTTTTGAAACCATTTTTTTCAATATTAAATCATCGTGTGTTTGTCTCCCGACGCGAAGCGAAGTGAAACGAAACACCGAGAGTTAAAATCTTACATTTTTACCCGTGTATAATACACTATTTTTTTCTGTGACAGGCAAAACGATGATTTAATATTGAAAAAAATATTAAAATATATTAAAGTAAAAAAATCAATTGATGTCAAATTTGAAGTTTCAAACAAGTAGGCTGTTGTACTTATAGAGACAGTTAGAATTGCGTTACTAAGGAAACCTTTAAAGTAATCAAGTATCTGTCAATTTAATTCTGGGAGTGGTTTCAAAAGTTGCTTACTTAAGTTGTTTATATCGGTTGTTTTGAATATTCAGAAATCAGAAATGGACAGTTTTGCGCTTCACGTCCACACAGGTGTTGCGGTTACGCGACGAAGTTATGATACGAAGTTATGTTACACCCGAATGTTACAAGTGTGGACCCGGCTTTAAATTAAGTATCTTCGTGTTCTTACTTATTTGCACATACACGGGAAAGAAGTACTAATTTTTTTCCAGGGGAAAAAAGTAAATTCATAAAAAGTGACATTTTGTTACCTGACAAAAAACATTAAATGTCAAATCTTCTTCCCGTCACAGAAAAACTATATTTTTCCATAAAGTATGCCACTTGTATTGAATTTGTATATTATAATCTTTAACCTAAAAATATTAAATAGTTATAATTATTTTTTATTTACTTTAAATTTTATACACTTACGACTATAAAATTGGGCATAAATAAAGACATGGTTGTAAATTGAACCGTGGTCGACTACGTCAAAAACATAACGTTCAGCTAAAGACTGCGTCTGTACTGTCTGGTATTACTCGTCATCTAGACTGGCATAGAGGTAATATAATTCATCGCGTAATTATACAGAAGGCGTAGTAATATTGCGCAAATTTATAATACAAAAGGAATAATAATGATCACTATGAAATCGCTTACCTTTATTCGTCTAGTTAAGGTGAGCCAATTACTTAATCCTTGTTTTCTAACACATACATTCGGGTCGTATTGGTACAGTAGCCTCTATTCAGCAGATTGCATTGAAGTTCGTTGATAATCAACAAATACCGGAACAAAAACTATTAAGACAAGGCAAAAGATGGCACGATAACTTTACTGCATTATAGCGCACTAACACGTCACTTTGTCTTTTAGGTACGGTAGCCCAGAGTAGTCTGAAATCATGGCTCGCGTTCCCACCAACTTATAAACACCTCGCCTATTGTCGCACGTTTTCATTGGTTGAAGCAATGACATATCACTTCAAAGCGCGTGAACACCACTGTGATTCAGAATATAATAATAAATTATAAGTTATTCCCCGAGCAATGATGGAAACCTAAAACCACATTTATAATGCGTCATGACCTACTTAATTCTACAAGAAAAGGTCCCCTAGAATAATTGTTAGAATAAATTCGTTATGTAGTCAAATGAGGAGTAGCAATCGCGTCAAAATTTCAAATAGAAGAAATAAAAAGTCTCTTTTTACGAGAATTTATATTATACGAGAAAATTATGTTTTAAATAGTATTTTAGGCGCCACAAATCGTAGCAAACCTTGCGATACCAAGAAATGGAAATAGGCAGCCACCCGATCAACACACTATATCATCTTAACGCACAAGAGTATTGTTTGCTGCCACCTCAACCACATCAAAGTGTCGGAAAATACGAGATTTAAATATTTAAAACTAACACTTAAATTCACTATCCAACTTTATAAAAGATTTATTTTTCTTACATTGCATAGAAATGCATACAAATTTTTAAATACCTTTAAGGTATTCTTATAACTCAAACAAATTAAGAACACTGGCTTACTAGCAAGATAAAAACAATAGTGTTGCAGCAATTAAAACTTTACGTTAACAAAATAGTCAATACCGCTGCATTAAAGATAAGTAAATTTTTTAATCTTACCCTACCAAAATACCAAGTTAAAAAACAGGTTAGCTCTTTTCATTTATACAATAAATTCTACCTTTGATCATAAATACCAAAGGTTCGAAATATCAAATAGATACGTTCTCAAAAATATTTTGAAATAAAAATATACATAGAAAGTTCTTGCTTTGCAGCAATGGTAAGATAATGTAGGATTTCAAAGATAATTTTATTGAGAAAGATAGATATACAACTATTTATAGTTTAAAAATATTAATTGAGTAAACTAAAGCTCAAAGATAATTTCGGAGAGAAAGATAAGTAACTAACCATTTATAGGTCGATAATTCAATATATATATATATATATATATATATATATATATATATATATATTGTTATGATAATAAGACTATTTAAGGGTATATTAGGTCACAGGGGTTTAAAAAAAAAGAAAACCAAACATTTAAATAATAAAAAGTACATAATTCGATCATTATGCAAAAGGGTAAATTCCAATCGCCTTGTATGAAAGCAACAACCAGCCACAATCAATAAAAGGAAGCTCATTCTGCAATAACTTAAAAACATAAATCAAAATAAATAACTTTGGAAGTTATTCAATACATTTCTAAACATTTAAAAACATTCTCAAGCGCAAAAGCAAATACAAATCACCGTGTATAATATAAAAAGAAACTCATTCTGTAATAGCTGAACCACATTTAGTAGAATAAATAATTCTGGGTGCAACCCAATTCATTGTAGAAAGATTTAAAGCATTCATAAACTCAACGCATTGCGTAAGGAATGGAAAGCAATAAAACACATAAAACAAACTTTTGAAAAAACGAGCATATTTCAAAACGCAATAGGACATAGATATTGGGGCAAAACACGTACGTGACATTACAAATGTAGAAATCGCCACATTTTTGTAAAGCCCGACATGGGTAAATAAAATATGGAACCATAAGTTTTGGGTGTACGTGCAGAATTAAAGGTTAATATACGAAATTCATAGTATAAAACTTATTGTCGACGTGATTTTTGGAACGTTTCAGCAATGCATAAAGTAAGCAACTCGAAGTAAAACCCAACCGGCTGCATGATAGCGCAGTGCAACGCCTCGGCCATGGCCGAATAACAAGATAGCAGGTGGTCAACCAATAACAGCATGTGAAGCGATTTTTCTATATAATGCTTCCAAACTGATAACAAACATTCATTTCATAACCAAAACACGAATCGTACCAGTCTTAACAAAAGTATTACGTAGATTTTCAACTTAGTGAAGTTAAATTAAAGATTATAAGTGAAAGTCACATTAATTAAAATTTCAAGTGAAGAAAGCGTATAAATGCGTTTAAACATACGAGTTTATAAAAATCTGCCGTTGGCTTAAAACGTAAGTCTAAATTTAATTAGTAATAAACAAAATCCTTAAAATTTATTATTTAGGGTTCCAAGTAAGTACGGAAGTAAAACTCAATGCTCCAATCAAGTACTGAAGTAAAACTCAAAACAATACTTCAATACTAATACTTCAATACCTCTAAGTACTAAATACAATAAATGGGAAAACTCTAAATTAAGACGTTGAGATTTCAAGTAAAGCTATAAGCAACACGTTCATTCGAAACCACTCGTTAAGCTGCAGAAAAACAGTTCGAAGCATTGGGGTGCACGCAGAGCTGTAGGGCAACAACCACTAAACTAACAACTGATTTGAAACAGGAAACTCTCTTGAGAATTTATCGAAAGAGTACCAGATTAGAATTAAATTTCCAATAGCATAAGTTTTATTTTGAATATTTGAAATTTACATGTACTTAGATATTTTGTGTAAAGGGTCATCAAAAATTTGGTGATACGTTGAAAATACGTTATATATATATATATATATATATATATATATATATTGTAGTGTATAAGGGAGATATCAAGAGTTCTAAGGGTTGTTTAGTACAAGGTAGTATATGCCAAGCAAAATAATCCACATATTTGATCATATAAACTTAAAAATGTATGTTTCCCGTATTCTACATATGCTAAAATACCATTCAAAATGGTAGTTGAAATTAAGTGCCAAAAGGTAATATCGAAATGACTAAATGACGTAGTAAGATGTGCAGTGCTCAATGGTTTATACCGAGTTTGAATGTTAAAGGCCTTTGAAAGTACATTTGCCGTCCGGAAACCGGATGCGTCTATGAATGTTTAATATCGATTACGCATCCAGGTTCTAGTGTAATTTATTTTGGTTTTGCATTTTAAGTAGAATCAACTTTTGGACAATGTTTGTCAATTCTAAATTATTAGTTATAACAACATCAAATGTGATTGATGAACTGTAATTATTTTGGACCAATGATAGAATTTAATGTGATTTATAAAAATGTAGAAAGGACATGAGCTATGGTATGTGCGACACAAACGAAATGTTAGGATGTATTGGACGATTTAGTTATGGGGTAGTAGGCGAGAAAAAGTTAAAATGGTTGCCGTAGAAAGCAAACAACGAGAGATTATTTTCGAACTTTATTGGTAAAAAGACGTGTTTTTTTATACTGTGCTAATTTGTAACGATTTCGAAAAAAAGTTAATAAAAGTATTTGTTTCTAAAAGGGTTTTGATTTAATAAAGTGTGGTAAAGAAGCAACAGCGACAAAAGCATAAAGTAAAGATTGGTAATTGTGCGACGGTGAAACGACGGATAAGTTAGATTTGGAAAGCGAGTGGTTATAAGGAAAAAAGTTGAATTTGGATAGCGTGTTAAAGGTAGCAGGACATTGGGAAGATTTATATAAAGGAACGGAGTTTGAATTTGGATAGCGATTTAAAGCGAGTTATAGGTAGCAGGAAATCGAGTGGTTATACATAAAAAGGAAAGAAAGTTGGATTTGGATAGCAATTTAAAGGTAGCAAGGACATCGGGAGGACATATAAAGGAACAGTGGTTGGATTTGGATAGCGAGTTATAGATTGGTAGCGGAGCAGCGGGCAATTTGTAAAAGGACAGCGAGTAGATTTGGATTAATTAAGAAGAAGCGGACGGATTTATTGAATACACGATGAGCGAGATTAAGGAGAACAATAATTGATAGGAGTATTCGAAGCAGAAATTAGCACAGGGAAGTTATAGCACTGGGTATTCAAAATTTTAAATTCAGGTTAATTATTTCAGGTATTGGGGAGCAGCTTAAAATTTCAAGAACGACACCTGGAGGCGGTACAAAATTCAACCAAATAGGACATCAGTGTAAAGACGCATACGGCGACACGGATTTTGAGCCAGCAGTCAGCGCGGCCAACAACGAAGTGTAAACCAGGTGAGTGCTGAAATATCTTAAACGTCAAAAATAGTCATACATTTTGGTAGTAATTTAATTTGGCACAAAGCGTCGTTGATATTAATAGAAATTTTGGCATATACAAAAATACAGTAAAAATTTAGTACTAAAACAAAAGAGTGCACTTTGGTTGGACTTGGTACATCTACTTATAACAGAACTCACTATAAGTAGTTAAACACCCTGAGATTAAGAGCTTAAATAGTCGAGGCATTGAAATAAATAATTTAATTAAAGAACCAACCAAACGTTGCAAATACGGGGTGTGCGTTAAGTGTGCACATTTCATAAAAGGCGCTACAAAAAGGGGCAAAAAGAGAGCGAGTGACGGACAGTGAGTAGTAATAAAAAAGGGGGTAGTAATCATACAGATAGATAAATAGTAATAGTAGAATATATATATATATATATATATATATATATATTTTAATGCTATAATTATAGGGTAGTTTAGGGGTAGGTTAAGTCACAGGGGTCGTAGAATAAAGAAAAGAAACTTCCAGTTAACAAAAATACATAATTACAGATATTATAAGAGTAAATAGGTTACTATACATATTGTTAGTTGAGAGCACACTGTAAATAGAAATACATGAGATTAAACGCATAAGAAATAGAAAGATCCAAGAGTAGTTTCAAGTTAACATAAGATTTGAAAACGTAACAAAATGCATCAAAATTAAATCAACGAGAAACCTATATGAATTGGCTTGATGAATATTTAACAAATGCGTTAAATATATCATCGTATACGCAGACTAAAATTATGCATTATTTGAATAAATCGTACGTGACATAAAGTATTACATTTGTTCAAAAATCCAATATTAACTAGGAAATAAACAAACACCAATTTTATTTCGGTTTAGATTAGAATATGCAATAAACAATGAATACGTGACTGAATAAACGGAAATTCGTGGGATTTCTCAATTAAATATCATGGTATGTAAATGTAATTACGTGACAACTCAAGCATTCATCCGAATATTTGAACTATACAATTGGTAATATTTCCGGAGTACATAAGATAAAAGCAAAGGTGTCGTCCCAACACGTGAATAAACGAATAAAAAACAAGAAAGGTACGGCCTTTAAATACGATAACAATTGAGCGACGAGTTTAATATACATTATAAACTGTGCAGAGACAATACTCTGAAGTGGTGTATTATTTACGTAACGCGTGATACGAAAGTAAATAAAAATCATTTTTAAAAGTGTACAAATTGTGCAAGTTTGAGCCGAACTATTATAGACGTAAGTAAACAACAACTTAGTAAAAATACAATTTCTAACATAAATAAAACAGGGCTCTGATTAATCACCTCCTGTTAATTACTCTGGTTAATTACTTTTTGGTATTTACTGACATGGCAAATGTTCTACTACTGTCTTGTTAATTACGAACATGGAAAATCTTTTATTTACTGAAATTCAAATGGAACCTTAAATTAGATCAACTTATGGGATTTTAATAACGATTTGGATAGCATTTTGGTTTTGATGTCGACTTCCAAATTCGACTTTAAATATTTAGACTGGACACGAAAACTCTTGGGGGATGCAGAGAAACTACTGAACCATTCCAGGTTAGCGATATTGATATAATTTATTACTGAAAACTGTTTTAATTCAATATTTTGCGTATATGTAAGAGTCAACAAAACAGTGGTTTCATTGATCAATTTATGAAAGGTAATAGGAATTTGAAACGTTTCAAAAGGTCTCTAAATATAAACAAAAAGGCTTGTTCTGTTGGCTACAATTTCTTAAATCTGGTATATGTAAATATTCTGCAAAGGGGAAGATTTGAAAAGCTGTAAATATTTAATCATTATATTGTGTATTGTAGAATTGCTTTATTTAATTGAATCAGCTAGTTGAAAAAAAGAAAATCCGTAACTTAACTTTTCACATCATAGGTGCTTGATTGATCAAAGGGGCAAATATAAAAATAACACAGCATTTTATGATAGGCCCAATCGTAGGTGCTGGAGAAATATCACAGCAATATATATACACCTTTAGCAACCTCCGCCCCTATTGTTTTTTAAAAATATACTCTATTTTACCGATATTCAATCGTACGCAAAGAGGGTTAGTAATTTTGCGGCTACCAAGATCTCCCGCCACATACATTTGGCCAATCAATAGGGCTCCAATTAGTCCTTTTGCATAATCAACATTTATTGAGAATATTGCAAAGCCAACAACTGTAGTTGTTTACAATAATACAATCATCAGGTTTAAATACAATTATTTTTTCATCAATAGGTTTTCTGTTCCGAAACTGGTTGGACGCGTACCTCCATTGATTTCTATGCTGAGCTAACCTAGACATTTCCCTAGAATTCCCACAGTCTACATCTTTCACTATCAGTGTGAAATAGTCTGATCTACGTCTATGTCTATCGCCCTTTTTCGTTTCTCTGCTTCTAATATATTCCATATTATTCCCTCAGACGTTAGTATGTGTTCTATCATTCTATCGCTTCTATTTTTTTTACTGTTTTCCACATACTATTTCTTTCTTTCGCTACCATTTCTAGTACCTTTTTGTTCTTAACTTTGTCAGTTCGTGATACCTTCATCATGCGTCTGTAGCACCACATTTCAAAGCTGTTATCTTTTCCCGTCCGCTTCTCCTACCTGTCCACGTTTTACAGCCGTACAGTGCAGTGCTCCACACGTATGCTTTCAGCAATCTTTTCCTTGTCTAAAATGTATAAATTGGATTTAGATAAAAGTTAACGAAATCAAGGCTCAAGAGTAAGATATATTTATATCAAGAAAATAAATTTAAATAGTTCAATTCAAATAATGGTAGAGAATACAAGGCATATAACTAATTAAAGGTAAAAGATGTCATTATGTATTAATCGTTAAGAATAAAAAGAAAAGATTTTAGATCTTTAATAATCCATGGTTCATGAAATTAACCGTCAAAATCGTGTAATTTACAAATTAATGCAGGGACTATATAATATAGTTTACATAAGGTATAACTAGAAGTTAGTGTTATAGAGAACAGTACTTAGTTGTGATAGATAACAAATGTTTTGGTTTTATGTTTGATTGTAGCAACTCAAAGATAATTTGATTTATCTTTATATGTAAGTAAATCACGTTAGTTAATTTAATATAAAAGATAAAATCAGTCACCAAAATATACAGGTAAAAAATGTAGATATTTACTTTTCTTAAGAAAAGAATATAAAGTATTTTTCATACAAAACAATCATTAGACACAAGGAATACAGGTAGCAATTATTTGAAGTATTTAGTTATATTTTTTACTATTTAGAACGATATTAAGTTTTTTTCACGTAAACAGAGAGTTCAATCACCTCACCTGTAGAAGATAGGCAATTAAGTAGTTTTTCTACATACAGATACACATTGACAGTTTATATGCTTGAAGATGAATGTAACGTTTTTCATAAAAAGCACTATCAAACTTGTTTAAGGAGAAATGATTATACAAATGTTTATAAAAGCAAATACAAACCTGAAAGTTTATTAAATAAAGGATTATTAATTAAAGATATGAGAACATGATTAAGTTATTAGTTTCTAGACAGTGGCGTAACTACACCCCTGCCAGCCCCCGCTATGCGGGGGGGCCCCAAGTGCAAGAAGGCCCAAACGATAATAAACTCAACTTATTCATCTTCAACGTATTTGGCAGGTAAGAAACGGTCAAGAAAATATTGCAGATAATTCAGAAACCGCAGGTTAACGAACGTTTTCTTGATGTTACTACTAGGAACTGCTGAAATACAAGAAATAATAATTAAGATAAATACTGAACACCACCTGCAGCCTGCATCCTTTCTTCTTTCTATCCGTTCTGTCCTATTTTGTAAGGGTTAATAAACAGATGAAAGAGACTGTAAACTTTAATAACAAAGATTTCTATATTATTCTTAAGTGATAAGTTGTATAAAGTGGTAAAGCATTATTAAACGACGTATAGTAGGGTTAGTTTGGTTTGTGGGATTTTAAATAGGAATAAAAGGGCTATTGTCTGTACAGTACAGATTCACAGGATGGCAGGTAGCTTAGTGACCTTCGCTTTCTAGAAATATAATACTAGAAAGAAATTCATTTTGTGGTTTCTAGTCAGCTGGTTGCAACGTATTTGCATTAGCTGCATTATATATAACGGAAAGGAAGTAAAAAGCATTCCAGTACGTTTTACTCAATAGTGTTGTGTTCGTATTACAGGAGGTCTTTCATATTTAAACGTAAGTATTTATATCTATTTTTATTAAACTACTATTGATTTGATCATAGTTGAAGTCGCGCTGAGAAATACATATAAATAAATCTTTAAGCATTCAATAAAAATCATTTATATTTTGTTAATTAAAGCATTTAAAGCAAAGTATGTATGTGTTATTTGTAATTTCAAAAGGCTTTTAAATAATTATTACTTATCTAATTACATTATAATTAATTTCATTCAAAATTGCAGGAAATAATATACAATGAGCACTACAAGCGGCGCTGCAAAAAACGAAAAGGAAACTATTGGAAGAATCAAAGAGCAAGATTCCAAAAATAAGTTCCTTTTTACTTCTAAAGAGTCCGAAAACAAGAACAATCTATGAAAGAAATTGGGCTTTCGACAGTAGCATCTACTAGTTCCGCTACAGACGAACAGCAGTCGTCAACAATTTTAAAACTCTCACCCAGGGCGCAAGTACATCACATAATGACGGCCGCGATAGAAATTTGGAACTAGATACCACTACAATTACAGAGGTAAATGTGAGTAGTACTTTTCACTTAATGAACTATCTATGGATCTGACGAAAGAATATCCAACCGATTTTGCACATTTTTAAAAATCAATGTTTTACAACATGACAATTTAAGAAAAGAAATAATTAATTACGGATTGTGTAGACCAGATGGTGCGTTTCCTAAAGATAATAAAATAGAAGTTTTCAGTTCACTATTATTACTTAATAACTGCAAGCGAAAATAAAAGCAATACGTTAAACTTACCACACAATTCAAATGGGTGGTTGTGTTATTCTAAATTAAAAATTGTGTTTATTGTCAACCATGTTGGCTGTTTGCTTCAGTAAGGTCAAGTTGGACGACCGGAATTAATGATTGGCAGGGTTTATCAAAAAATTAAAGAGCATTTGCTTGCTCAATCTCATTTAACTTGTTGTTTTATTTACGATATGTGGAAAAAAATTATACCATAGATAAGAAAGATACTCTACTATTAAAACAAGAAACTGAATTTTGGAAAATGTTTTACACAGACTTTTCAATGTTACTTTAACACTATCCCAGCGCATGCTGTCATTTCGAGGACATAGAGAAAGTTTTCTGATTCAAAAGACAGTTACAACGGTAATTTCTTAAGTTTAGTTCATTTAATTAGTAACTATGATCCTATATTACAAAAGTGCTTGAACGACCCAAAGGTTCAATTAAATATCTTTCCCCAAAAATTCAAAACGATATTATTAATACTTTAAGCGCACACTTAAAAATATTTTATTAAATAAAATTAGATCCGCTCCTTTTTCTCAATCATAATAGACACTACACAGGATATAACTAAGATTGATCAATTAAGTAAAATTGTAAGATATATTGATTTTAAAAAGACAGCTTGGGAGAGGTAACCAAAATAGATATTTGTGAAACTTTTGTGGGTTTTACAAAAGTAGAGTCCCAATCTGCTGAAGGACTATGTAATACTATATTAAGCAATTTAACCAACATGCAATTAGATATAAATAAATGTAGAGGGCAGGGCTACGATGGAGCTAACGTTATGAGCGGTACGTATTCTGGCGTGCAAAGAGAATTTTAAACATAGAGCCTGCAGCCTTATATATGCACTGTAGTGCCCATAACTTAAATCTAGTCATAAATGATGCCGTTAAAGGTATAAAAGAAATAGAATCGTTTTTCTACTTTTAGAAAACATATATACATTTTTGCTAATAGTATAGTAAGATGGAATTGGCTTTCTGTTTTTAAAGAAAATTTCACACAATTGAAACGCTTAAATCCAACACGTTGGGCGGATCGAGTAAAATCTTTAGCTGCCATAAGAATTCGGTATAAAGATATAGTAATGTCTCTTAATAAAATTATTATGATATCAAAAACAGATGAACGAAATGACGCAAAGCAAATATTAACTAGCATGGATAATTTTAATTTTATTTTTTAAGTGTTTTTAAGTCAAATTCTAGAAGAGCTTAACAAGCTCTCACAAACTGCTCAGAGTGAAAAGGCGAATATTAATCAGATAACTCTCTTATTACAAAAACTTTAAAATTTTTCAAGGAAACAAGAAATAACTATTCCAACATCAAGGAGGAAGCAGCGAAAGTTGCAGGGCAATGGAATATTAAACCGGAATTTATAAAAAAGGCAACCAAAATAAAAAGCATTACGATGAATTATCCAATGATTATCGATTTAATGATGAAGAATTTAAATTTAAAATAAATGTATTTTATCGCGTAATGGATATTATAATTTCACAGCTGTCGAATCGTTTTAAATCGCTTTTTCATGTAAACGAAAAGTTTAATTTCTTAGAACCTAATGTATTTTTGAATTTAACTGCAGACGATATTTTATCTAAGGCAAAACAATTGCAAAAATTTTACTACAAAGATTTAAATGATGCTATAGGTATAGAACTTACTACACTCAAAAATAATAGACTTATTTGTGATGAATTAAAAATGTTAACGGTATCTTACAATTTTTAGAATATCTAGTACTTTCCAAATCTACAGGTTCTAGCAGTTTTCCAAACACCATAACAGCCTTAATGTTATACCTAACTTTACCCGTTAGCGTTGCAAGTGCGGAGAGATCTTTCTCAAAATTAAAAATTATTAAAATTATCTTAGGAACCGCACTTCACAAGATAGATTAGACGATTTATCCTCTTAGCAGTAGAACATGACACTGCCAAAAATATGAATATAGAGGATACAATAAACGCGTTTGCAGCAAAACATGCAAGAAAAACAAAATTTTGAATTTGATTTGGAATGTCTGCTAGCTCATAGGTTTTTTTACTGTATCAAATTTTTAGGTGTAAATAATTTTGTGCGGCGTATAAATATGTAGATTTAATATTAATTAACTTATCAGTTTGAATTTATGTAATTTGGTTTTATAATTAATAAAGCACTTGATTAATATAGTATATGTATTTAATTCTATACTGCTTCCTTCTCTACATGTACTATAATTTAAAAATATGGCTAAATATAAGCCAGTAAAAGTAATACATTTTAAAGAGAGCCCACTTTAAAATTTTTGCGGGGGGGCCCAAAAATCGTAGTTACGCCACTGTTTCTAGATAACAATTACAGGCGTATAGAGCTTATTTTAAAGTTATAAAAAATTTAGTTACCAAATGGTATAATTTAATACATCAACATTATAGGTAAAAAATTATAAATTATGAGTGCTTAATCAAAACAAACATGGCGATTGACTGGTCAAGTTAGCATAGAAATAAACCAAAAGTCATTATTCCTTATTTAATTAATTTGTTTAAGCAAAATAATGCTTTAGAAAACTATACTGTTTTTAATTTTTAAATTCATAATGAGCAAACTCCAGAGACAAAATTATATTCCGATTAACAATGAATGCTTACAAATAAAACAACGATTTTAGGCGCAAAATTATTACGTCAGTTAGACAGGTAAACGGTACAATAGTTTATAGCGTACTCGTACATAGGGCGTAATAATATGACGCGGATTTTACAATACAAGAATAATGATAATTAGCATCATGAAATAGCTTACCTTTATTCATCTAGATGGTTAAGTTAAGGTAGAGCAAATTACTAAATGCTTGTAATATGGCAATCGCCGTGCAAATTTTTACGTATTGTTTCTCTAACACGCACGTTCGGATCGTATGACTACAGTGACCTAAATCCAACAGAGTGCATTGAAGTTTGTTAATTATCTACAACATACTGGAGTAAAAGATATTGGGAGACAAGGAAAGGCAAAGAATGACACAGGTAACTTCACTGCACAATAACACCCTGATTCGTCACTCCGTCTTTTAAGTACGGTAGCCCAGTGTGATGTGAAATCATGGCGCTCGTTCCCACCAAATTGTAAATACATCGCCTTTCATTGCGCGTTCTCTTGATACGCTTGGCACCACTGATACGGTCCACGTTTCACAATATTGCGCAATTGTATATTATAGCATAATTACGCGGCAAATTGTATCAAATACCAAACACGTTTACAATTATACAATTCTTAATTTACAATTTAAATAAAGCAATGTACTCACTTAAAACGCGCCTTGCGGTTAAATCTCAGGGCCTCTCCTCGTTGTTGTTTGGGTGTGGGTTGCGTCACGCCATTGTTGAATCCAAATTTAATCGTCCTCTTTCGTCGTTTGTAGGTAAGGCAAAAGGGATACAGATAAAGGTACTCGTAGATAAAGATAAAAGGGAACCTACATCCTAAAAAAGAGAAAAGACAAATACCAGGACCAAGTAGATGTTACCGGCTTGACGTCTCGTGCCTAATCATGTCGTGTCGCACACCGCGCACTTGCGGCATTCACTCCGCGCCTGCGCATTCTTTTGCGCAAACGCAACTGTCCAAAATGACGGAAATTAACAAGTCTATTTGTTCACCTAAATCAAAGGAAATATTTCGTTTTCGCAGATTATAATGATACTTACTCTTTTCGTAAGCTTTTAACTGCAATCGCCTATCATTTTGGTTGGTTGCCGCTTGGATATTTCGCGACTCCAACTCAAAGATCATTTCAAACGCTTTAAGGTGTACGGGATTCATTGTACTATAGCGTATGAGAAAGTAGATATACCGAACTCAAATTTACTATAGTGTTTGAGAAAGTTTATATACCGAAATTAAGTTTCAGGGGATTACGATAGTTGTGTCATAGACAAAATTTTCTGTAAGAAGAATCTATAACCTATAGTATAGATTATAAGAAAACGGTTGAAAATTATAGCAAACAAAGATAATATAAGAGTCATCTAAAGTTTAAACTAAAAACAGGTTTCAATAAACTAGAGGAATTTCAGGTTCAAAATAATTATTTAACCAGATTGAGTGTGATTTTAAGGAAATTTTCAATCATAATGGATGGTAAATAATGCTTTTTTATCCATGGCTAAGAATACTTACAGAAAGAACTATTTAATCCAAAAGCACATTTGTATTCGCTTAGAAGTGAGGTTATGATAATTATTAAAGACATTCCAAAGTTACACAACACTATTTTTATAAAGAAATATACATAACACTGTTTTTGATAAGGAGGAATAATTTACAGTACATTTAAAACTGCATAGTTAAGGTAACAAAAATGTAAACAAATAATTAATGGAAGTGACAGTTTCAACTTGTTATATTAAGATTTATGCTCCCTCCAATGGAACCAACACAAGATCTGTGTGATCCGAAATCATGGCGCTCGTTCCCACCAAATTGTAAACACATCGCCTTTCATTGCGCGTTCTCTTGATACGCTTGGCACCACTGATACGGTCCACGTTTTACAATATTGCGCAATTGTATATTATAGCATAATTACGCAGCAAATTGTATCAAATACCAAACACGTTTACAATGATACAATTCTTAATTTACAATTTAAATAAAGCAATGTACTCACTGAAACGCGCCTTGCAGTTAAATATCAGGGCCTCTCCTCGTTGTTGTTTGGGTGTGGGTTGCGTCACGCCATTGTTGAATCCAAATTTAATCGTCTCTCCTATTTCGGCGTTCGTAGGTAAGGCAAAAGAGATACAGGTAAAGGTACTCGTAGATAAAGATAAAAGGGAACCTACATCCTAAAAAAGAGAAAAGACATACCACGATCCAGGTAGATGTTATCGGCTTGACGTCTCGTGGCTAATCATGTTGTGTCGCACACCGCGCACTTGCACCATTCACTCCGCGCCTGCGCATTCTTTTGCGCGAACGCAACTCTCCGAAATGACGGAAATTAACACGTCTATTTTAAAATATTGGCGGGAATTTACTCACATATTTGACAACGTGCATTTCCAAATTTGGAATGTAACACTCTTTGGTCGAAGCAATAACACACATTACTTCGAAGTGTGAGAATACGTATGTGTCGCAAAATACAATAATAAAATATAAGGTATTCCCTAAACAATGCTGGGAACTCAAAACCACGTTTATAATGCGTTATGGTCTACTTCATTTTACAAAAAAAGGTTCTCTAGAATAGTTATTAAAATAAATTCTTTGTGTACGCAAATGAGGCGTATCACTGTGACAACCTTTAGATATCGATATGTCCGATGCTGCGGAGGCAGTTATCATTGCCACCTCCCTGAATAATTTTGAAACACCAAGTGTCATAATATACATGACTGTCTTTCTTGTAGTTAGTAGAGATTTTGAGAAATATCCCAAAACATCAATTAAATTTTAAAAATGGACTCTATTTAATCGTATAGTACCTATAAAACATAAAGTTTTACAGTAGTTGCTATTAAATCGTGTTTAAATACTAAAAGTCCAAAGATCAAAACCGGTTAAAATATACCAAATTAGGCTTAAATAAGCCATAGTTAGTCCGAAAGTCTGATTAAGTTTTAAAATTTTTGGAACTCAGCGTCTTGTTCACACGTCAAAATTACATCTGTCAGTTGACAACCAAATTTGCAGTGGCCTCGTGAACCGCTCCATTTGGCCACTCCCGTATTGCAAGTACAAGGCTTAGGTTGGTCATCACACGAATGTGTTGAAAATCCTGCCTGTTCACAATTTAACATCAAGCTACCTAGTTTGCAGCCAAAGCGGCAGTTTCCAGGTTCTCCTTTCCAAAATGCATGCCCTATTTTACATACACATGGTGGGATTAGGTCCTGGCAGGATGATTTTCTGAACTGAAGGCATGAGATCAACGTGTTGCCTAGCTTACACTGAAAAGTACAAGTATTGTCGCTCATCGTCCAAACTGGCTTTCCTACAACACAGCTACAAGGTTTTGGAAGGTCTTCACATGGAGTTGTAGCGACCGCTGCGACAAGAGCGACTGTAACTAGAACTAGTAGACGGACCATGCTTTAAGAAAAAAAAATAGATTAGTGTTGAAACAGTCTAAGGGTGTGTATAAATTTAGGACCCTCTAAGTGCACCAAAGAAAGTTATACGTTTTATACGTAGATCTGGCTAAATAATTAAAAATTACGTTTTTTATAAATTGTTCGTCTTTAGAAGAAGTCGGGTGAAACCACCACATTCATCTCCTCTCGACTTCTCCAACCTACTGTATTTAATCAATTTTGTATCTTTGTTAAATCGCAACTTCATTACCTTTCGAAAAATTTTCACGTGTAAGCCATAGGTTAGCCAAAAATTTGCTTGTGCTCTTAATTACTGCAACAAGTTTTAGTTTTGGTACCGCTAGTTCGTAAAAGCCAAATAGCTTTTGAAAAAATATCCTGCACATCGACTCGTGTCCTTGGAACAGCTTATTTCTAGAATTCTCGGTTGTCTACACTCACCTTTTTTTTGTTGGTATTCTCACGCCGCTATATATGAATACGTTTCTCAGGCTTCTCTTTAGGCTAATCTTCAATATTTCGCTGATTTTTCGCTTATAAGTTAAACGGGTCTTGTAATAAAAAGAGGAAAAGAAGATGAAGAAGGGGAATTTCATAGATGATAATGATATAACAAAATTGTTTCTGTATTACGTCAACGTGGTTCTATTAGCCTTCCGTCACTCAACTGCTTTTCCATCTTTTAGAAAGATATTGAATCGCTTCAAAGCTCAGGAGTTACAATTTTTTCTAGGAGATCCGTTAGGTTTGTTTTTAATTTCACCGATGTTCTTGGATGTGATTTTCACCAAGCCCTACCCTTTCATCCACAAAATACAGCAGAATAATAAGTACATTTTGTACTGATGTTCAACACTTCTGCATATTGCAATCCTAGAATCCATCTCTCTCCCTTAGACTCTATCATTTACACGTTGATTACGCAATTGATTTGAATGATCGTGTTCTGTAGATCACTAGCAGATTACTTAACAGATAAATTTAATATCAAGAATCAGATTGGCCCACTATGCGTAAGCGCACTAATACCCTACCCTTTAGTCGAATAATAAAATTGTATATATTGTTGCAAGCTACTATTAGGCAACCCGTCAAACACACAAGCGTCGTAAGCACTGTATCTCCTCCATGGACCGAGAACCTTCTAGCAATTATTAGAGCATGAGTCATCTTTTTAATTCAGGGTATATATAAGACCGCTTATTAATGTAAGAGTTTAGTCTATATCAGAATGTCGAATTAAATTATATCGTGTAAAGTTAAATAGTTGAGCTTTTGGAAGTCCAAGAGTATACATAAATGTTATATTATGTGTCTATTGTAGAGACAGCTTGTAGAATACATAAATAGACAAAAGCGTAATAAATAAATAGTTGTGTTAGTGTTGTTAATGGACCTATGGTTAAGAAATTAGTTTAAGAAGATATTAGTGCTTGTAAATTCATTAGTGTGATAGTGCTTCATTGTTAATTAGACTGAAAACATCTATAAATAAGGCATATACTGTTAATTAGACTTGTGAACAGTGAGTAGTACAGACTCTTGTTATTACTTGTTTTAAATTAGTGAAACGCGGTAGTAGTAGCCCGCTACAATATTGTAGGAAAAATGCGTTTTTTAAAAGCGGAGAACGTGAGTAGTGTAAAGTTCAGCTTTAGTCCCGATGAGGTTATGGTAAGTTACTTAGATTACGCAATTGTAAATATTTGGAACAGGTAGAGGAGTATACGAAAATAAATAATCGTTTGTTGTCAAATTTGATAACAAAATCAAAAATATATTGATCAACTCACCCCAAGAATGAAATACACAGCTTGTTCTTTGTAAACTATAACAATGCCTTTATATGCTTTAGAAAATACATTGGCTGATAACCTATACTCTTTGACATTCAACGAAATCTGGAAAATACCAAATCAGCACTTTTAATCTTCTAACTAATTAAAACTATTAAAGTTTACTTCCATACTTACATAAATAGACTGTAAACATTTTAATGTAACATTTGTTTTTCTACAAAAAAAAATACACGTGCCCACTCACACGCACATTAAAACTTTCACGTTTATGCACGCGCCAATAGTCACGTTTAAACTCGTGTTCACGTTTACGCTGGTATGCTTAATAGTCGGTGCGTTCATAAAATAACGCAGTAAATAAGGTAAAAGCAAGCTACTTGGCATATTTACTTCATAGGTATTTTAAACAATTTTATCCGTAGCACCAAAAACTTCACCCATTTGAGTAAGGTTTTAACACTATTTCTCTAAGGGGTTAACATTTTTAAAAAATCTATGTCAACTTAATATAAAAGAAAAAAACAAATTCTAAAGTTTACCTTGAATATAAATGTATCATTTATGTTACAAAAAAAATGATAAATATGTATTGTGATTTTAAAAAAATTTCCTAGGCGATAATAAAACCTATGCTAACAAAAATCCTAGGAAACACGTATTCCAGCTAGCTCGAGATATTGTCTCCGCAGAGGGCATGAATAAATGGGTGTAAGTCTTTACTTATAACTTCGAAGCGGAAACTACAAAAAAGAGATTGAATGATAATGGGGAAAGGGGCGCCACCGCATCTTTAAAAATAAACTAATACAAAAAGCATTATAAGGGAGGATGCAGAAACCCTTAAGCATATCTAGATATCGTTGCCTAAGTAGGAATATAAACTACACCAACCACACAGCAAAAAATAGTACCAACAAAGCTGAAACAAAATTATACCGTTAAATATAATACGAAACAGCAATTTTGTGTCTTACGATTTACATAAATAAAATATTCAAACATATACTTATGTATAAAGGATTTCAAATTTTCATTAGATACCACTGATCATATTGTTTTACCCATTGGTCTCTCTTATACAACACGAACTTTTGTAAACAGCTCTATGTACTTTCTCTAGATTTTACTCAAGACGAATAAACCAAATAAAACACTTAAAGATCCAATTACGTTTTGTGATTATAATTAATAATTATGTAATATTCTATAAACGCATTTACAAGAAAAGTAATTCAATATTTGAACACATAAATCATAATTCACAAGTTGATATAAAACTCAAAAGGTTTCTGTACTATGCATTCAAAAGATTCAAGATCAAAATTCGATCATTATTAATTTGACACAAGTTATAAAAATATCCCATATCAGATCTGTTATAAGGATTTGCCAATGTTTGTGAAAGTTTTAACTTTCTTTAAATTAAAAAATAAAACAAGTTTTATTGTATTCTATAGTATTTCATATAACAGGAATTTTTAGGAAGAAACAATATTTTTTATGATTTCGATATAATGACCATATCTATACGCCGCAATAAAAAGTTCACAAAAGTGAAATGTGACTACAATAAAATTTGACATTTATCAGTTAACCGGACTGAATTGAAAACAACTGCAATCTTTGCTAAACAACATTTTTAAAGCATACTATTATTTCCTCGATTATTTCAAACTATTTGATTTCAGTTTTATAACACTATACGTAATCTCAATATAAATTCAAATTTGAACAGTAAGTATTTTACCATGTTCTTTAGTATATTTTATGTTATAAACAACATAACCTTGCAATTGAGTGAATAAATTTAAAAATCAGCTGATTCAAGAACATATACAAAGTTCTACTCACCCCTTGAATATCCTAACAAAGAAGTAGTAATTTATCGTATTACAAACCGAAACGAATTGAAGCTTGATAGGAATTTTATGGCAGCAAAATTCCAAGTTGCATTTCTTGCTGAAACAATTTATGTGTAAACCAATTGATTATTACTCCAGATTCGACTAACTGATGAAATCCTAAATTCATCAATCAACCATATTTGTTACGAAAACATGTGCATACAATCTTGACTTTAATATACCAAATTACGCGCATTGGCAAGCTCTTCTTCGGGAACCTCACATGAAGAGTTGCACTGCACCCAATCTAAATCCTTATGCGCCTTTTCCAGGAAACTATCTCCCGCTCATCTCATCTACTACCACCAGAACTTGATAACCAACACCTCGGTACTCCTAAACATCCGACTCGGCGATAAACGCTAGCGCACTTCACGTATCAGATAGTGATGCCTAACCGACAAGTGTTGTAATAAGGATGATATTCTGTTTAATTATATGCAATACAAAATGCACGGCCTGCTAATTTGATGACCGAATCGTTTTCAAAAGAACGAAATGGATAGAATTAAATATTTTATTATAAGGAAGAAATGCAATGCCATAAAATTAATAGTAAAAATTTTTTTTATTTAATTATAGCGTAAATTTGATTTCGCTAACCCCTCTCCAAATAAGAAAAAAAATCTGTAATTGAGTAGTATTTATGAAGATTTTTTTAGTGCTTGAATAAACCTCTATTTACAATCTAACAAAGAAGACTTCTGACTTCCGACCTGAAACTGAGAATCAAAAGAATACAACACAAAAGAATCGCACGGTCGCATGTTCCCACAGATTTGTGAGGGGCAGGGACAACATAAATACCCCAAAAGCCCCCAGGCCAGGCAGTCAGTCTGAGTATTACAGCTTTAGCATTGTTGTTTACCTAGGCTACTCGCCCTAATATTAGTTCAATTAATCATTTTATTTCAATTTAGAGTTTTATTAACTAATGTCTATTTAAGCAAATAAATTGTTACCAAGAATTGAAAGTAGTTTTTAAAAACACCGCTCCCAAGGCCCGAAACGTAATTCGAGTACCCCACGTTCTAGAGAAGTCAAATTCGGGAAGACACAATTAAGAGAAGACATTATCGGTGAAGACTAAATCGAGGAGTCCAGCACTCAAATACAACAAGGTAAATAAACGAGCAAAGAAAATATTATAACAAATCTTAGACTTCTAAACCTTATCAATATTACACTAAAAATTTCTTAAAGTAAAACTAAACAACATGCACAAGTAGATGCCTGACTAAGACACTGAATATTAAATCAAGAAAAATTCATTTATTCTCAAAATGTCTAAACGCGAATATTATTATTAAAGTAACACATGTACACATAATAACCATTATCTCTAAATCTCTCACTAAAAATTTCAGAACTCTATATCAAAAACTCGCAGGCATAATTATCTCTGAGCACTTGCAAACCTAAGATTCAAATTACTATAACACAAGCAAGCCTCACCTACGCTTCCTCAATGAAAACTCTAAAGACACTACCTCACCAGAAAAATAATCTACTAATCTTACTAATGGTGCACCAACCAAGAACCACCACAAATTTCATAAATCCTCTATACTAACTCTCTCTAAACAAAACAATGTTTCTAATTCGCAAAACTCCACTCACTCGCAGCTAAACACGCCATCACTATCCACAACTAAACACTACGTTTAATAATGTTACAACTTTTCCGAGAATCTCACAGTTTAAATTCCTTAAATAAAGCGAACGTAAGACGTTCAGCACGAGGAACACAATATCGCCAATATGCGATCCATGAGTACTCAACTGGGCTCAGACTTAAGAAAAACAACATTAATTAAATGATTTCTCATTCATCTCTGACAAAAGCTAAACTATACCAATGCGCACATATTCAAAATTATCACATCTACAAAACAAAACTTAAATCCTATGCATATCACACATACAGACCAGAACACCATCATCAAAAATAATATCAGCTTGTGAACATATTTTCTCGCAATTCTATCACGAATATTGTAAGAGCTCGCGCCAAAAATCAAAATTAAATTCATACAAGCACCTATACAACCAAAAAGTGAGGACCCAATATTCTACCGCAACCACGAATATCATTCATTCTTCAGGATCAATTTCTTCTGAACCCTGAGCAAAAAAGGGCTTCAAAAACTTAGATCCATCAGGGTTGTTTAATTCGTATACTAAGTTTGAAATCTTTCTATGAACTACATTACAACATAAGTTTTTGTCCAAGTTTTGTGGAAAATTTCCCACCAACATTAGAAAGCACTTTGTTGGCTCTCCACACCTTATCACCAACTTTGACAGAAATATTTCTCCTTCAATTTCTCCTCCATCAATTATATTGTCGACTTGTACGCTCATATGCTAAGTGCAATTTCGAACGAACCTCCTTAAAAATTTCCCATAAACCTTGTCGATCTGAAACATAAAGAAAACGACTTCTAGGAGTAACTTCAAAATCATCAGTAGGAAGAATCCCAGCACTATAAAATATACCACTTATAGGAAGGGTAATACCAAAAACAAGAAAATTTTGAGAATATCCAGTGGCCTCATGTTTCGCTGAATTTACTGCATACTGGATTTGAGGTAACTCTTGATCCCATGCACCATGCTTGTCAATATCCAACTAATAGCAGTGCCAACTGTCCTATTGATTCTTTCCACAAAATTGCATTGCGGTGCATACACAGTATTATACCATATCTTTTGAATCTCATATTTTCTACACAAAGACTTAAAAATACGACCTAACAATTGAGGACCACTGTCGCAAACAACAAATTGAGGCACACCACAAATTAAAAATACTTTTTCTTCTAAAAAGCTTTCGATCGTATATGATTTAGCACTACGCAATGGGTGTAAAATAGTGTACTTAGAAAACTAGTCACCCACGATAAATAACCACTTATGCCCTGACTTTGAATATGGTAGTGGACCCATAAAATCCAAAACCATGATCTGAAAAGAAAACTTTACTTTCCCATAAGACCGAAAAGAACAACATTAGAAGAATTTTGCGCCCCACATATTAAGCATTTTCTACAAAATCTTAAAATATCCAAATTCATTTTGGGCAAATAATAATTCTTCTTAATACGAAAAAGTGTTTTTGAATAACCAAAATGTCCAGCAACAGAAGAATCGTGACATGATGTCATAATTTCTTCTTATTGTGACTTGGGCACTAAGTATTTTCATTCTATAATGTTTGTAGAAAACGATAAATTCGAAGATAGAAACTTAAAGGCAAAATTATTCTCAACTTTCGCAAATATAAATCCGCTTCAACAGTAAAAATTGGGGCTAACATTTCATTTTTGAATGATATCGCTTCATCTAAATTAAGTAAAAAGTAAAAAAAGTAAAAGTAAAAGTTGAGGTCGTTGTTGTCGTCAAGCCGAACCAGTGGGCCCTTTATTATACGTCAACATAGAAAAATTGATATCCAAGGCTGACTTGCGAGTTGCAATTTAGTTTCAAGCAATCCATCGATCTGTAGGTTTCGAAACTCATCATGGTTTGTAATTTCTATTTCTAAATAATTCAAACTAATTTTAATTTGGTTTTCCTTAGCGCAACACTTAAAAACTGAAGGAATAATGGTTGTACAAAACTGTTAATTTTACTACGTATAAGATATATACGTTCCTAATGTTTTAACATGGAAGCTTTGTTTTAATTCAGAAACAACACTTAAGAACTTATTAATGGTTATAAGAAGAAGTTAATTTATTTGCGTATAAAACGTTTATGCATTGGAAACTTACAGTATGGTTCTAGTTTACGAGGCGTTGTTATAACAATGTAGAGAACTGCTTTTTTCATGTGTTTGTTCAATGTTAGAAGTCCACATGTGAGTCGAGCTTGTTTGCTAATTGGTTTGTAAGCAGCCATGCCCTGAGTTCAAGGTCGGTAAGTGATTTCCATTTGTTCAGGCAATCATCTGTTCGACGTTTAACGTCATGTATAAACCGTAACCTTGGTAGTTCGAACGCATGGAAACTAACATCTTAATGATAATATTTAATTATGAATTTAAATTTTCAAACTTTGCTTTCGAATAAAATTATGCTTTATAATATTGTTTATCTAACAAAATCCTTATAAATTTGCATTTATGAATAATATAGTCATATACTTGTTTACACATGACAACTATTTAACAAAGTTTAAGTTCACTAATTTAAAAGATCTTATTACAAAACTGATTTTGTAAATCTGTGAGTCGTTTAGTCAGTACTGAAAAGTTGACAAAAAAGCTCATAATTGTGTTAATGATATTTATAGTGCCTATTTGCTTTAGAGGCCTTCTTTTAAATGACCAAGATTAGTAATATATATATACACAAAATTAATCGAACATTCAGAAAATTTATAGTAAATATCTGTCAAAATAAATCAGAAATATTTTTCAGTTAATATATGTGTTGATATTTAAGCGTTTTGATTTCTTCATAAACTTAGAAAAGATTATTTACACTCATACAAGCACTTAAGAAATAGTGTTTATTCTATCCATACTTATATTTGAATTCTATAAATTATATATATATAAACTAGAAATGCGTAAATTTAATAAGTAGAGTGTCCATGCACTAACACACAAAAGAAAAATACCGTAGATGCACAAAACCTGTCTAATTTATTGATTTTTTATTTTTAGGCGCAAACTGCTGTCTCCAATATTATTTTATTTATTTTATTTTAATTCAGGATAAACGTAGTACCATCTAAAAATACAAAATCTTGTACTCCAACGACAGAATATATTCGTTGAGGTTCCTGTATTTTTCTTAGCGATATTTCTTGTTTTTACACCCTACCTAAGTACAGTGGCGCCCTACCCATCCGTATTTATTTAACGACCCCCCTGATAGTCTCTCTAAACCGCTGAAGATAGAGTTCAGAGCTAGTGCGGAAGTCCTCAAAAGTCAGTTGTGTTAATACGGATAAAACTACATCTTTTGCACGACTTTTCTGACAAAAAATAAAGATCTTTTTAGAAAGTTGCACTAACGCCCAAGGCGTGGGGCAAGAAAAAGTTTCACTGTTTGCGCGACCAGCAAGATGAATTAATCTAGATTGCACTCTTTTAAAAATGGAATCGCCAGCATCGCCATCAAATTCTGACAAAACACTTTTTATCGACTCAAGAGATGAATTAATTTCTCCGCACTCCATTAAAAAAATTTTTTTAATACTCTGAAATATTCATCAAGCAACCTGGTTCTTACACTTCCTTTGCCAATAATCTACCAAAAATTTTCCTTTTTTCAACAACAGGCTTACTACTTTCTATACCTCTAATTTTTCAATTCGTAATCTAACTCTTTTTTATGCAGATAAACTAACTAAAAAGTCTCCGCCTTTTCTAAAAATTTATAAAACTCCGATACTAGGTAAAGTCCAATACAATTATTAAAGACACAATACTTAGGAAATTTTCAAATTTAACGATGTTAAATTATTAAACGCAGCACCAAAAATGTACAATTTTTCTCAAATATACTATCCAACCAATAGAAAAATAAGAAAAATATTTTAGCTACACAAAATATGTTCGGTATACAAAAATATAATAATGTTGAAAATTTAGGCAACAAAATCAATTTTTACAAATCAAACTAGCCAAATCAGACTAAACCGCTCTACACTAAGATTATCCAGACAGAATTAAATTAATCAAAGACAGAGTGAAATTCCACTTTATTTCTCAACAAATTCGAAGTGATAAATATCGAGCACAAATACGAGAATAAAATCGGGGCCCACACGTTGACGGCGCCAGTGTGAATTAAAAAAAAATTCCTGAGCGATATAAAAACCTTCTATGCTACCAAAAATCCCAGGAAACGCGTATTTTGGAGAGCTCGAGATATCGTCTCTGCAGAGGACATGAGCAAATGAGCGTGGGTCTTTACTTTTGACTTCAAAGTGGAAACTACAAAAAGGGAATGAATGTTAATGGTGAAAGGGGCGCCACCGCATCTTTAAAAATAAACTAATACAAAAAACACCGTAAGGGAGGATGCAGATACCCTTAAGTATATCTAAATATCGTTGCCTAAGTAGGAATATAAACTACACCAACCACACAGCAAACAATTGTACCAACAAAGCTGAAATAAAATTATATCGTTAAATATAATACGAAACAGCAATTTTGTCTCACGACTTACATAAATAAAATATTCAACTTTGTGTTGTATGTACTGCACTGTTGTACAGAAAAATTGTTGTAAACAGGCAGGTGTTCGTAACTATGGTACCATAAACGTTTTGAGTGCCGCAAACGGTCGACCGCTTATCGTCCTGCCATTGCCGCCGCTGCAGTTTATTACTAGTAAATGCTTGAAAGTGCCGGTTTTTTAAATTTTCTCATAATTTACACATTCACTATCTCACCATCTGTGGCTGTCGAAATCACCGCAAGACAATGATGCAAAACGATTTTCTCTTAGATTAAAATTTATAGTGACCTAAAACTTATATTTCTTAAAGGGAATAACCTAACCCTATTGCTGGTATTTAAAACCTTGTCCTAGAAGCAAAAGAAATTGGTTCTAATCCCGTTTACTTAAAAAATAAATATAGCTAACTGTCTTTATTAACTGCAATATCTATTTTTATCTTAAATTACTTGCTCATTTACGTTGCCAATATGAATTACGTGAATGTAAACTTACATAAAATTATCTTTGCTATTTTAAAATTTAAAATGTATCCAAATTATTTCTTACCTAATACAATTAAAAATTCTTTTCAAAAACTAACTTTTAATTATATCTTATATATCACATAGTACCTCTATTAACTTATAAATTACACAATTTTAATTATAAATTTTAAGAACGATAACATAAAAAATTTACAATTTTTTTTCTTTACTTCCAACGATTACCAAGCAAGTCATACCTGTCGCTCTGCCTTTAATTATGTAAATATACTTTGTCTTCTCTATCTTTAATTGAATCCAATTTTTTCTCGTAACGTTACCCTCTCTGTATAGATATATCTTACAATTGAACTTTCATTTTGTTAAACTTGTACCAAAATTCAATTTACACCTATCGTATACTTAAATGTATCTTATTGTTGAAGCTTGAATCGTTTCAAACGTTTTCATTTCATAAATAGCTCTTTCACTTCTAAATGATACCTCCCTCATTCCTAGTTAAATTTTTTTTATTTGTCATTACACGAAAATAATTCCATTTCGTTTAAATTTTTATCTTTTATCTCGCTATTATTTCACAATCCACTACATTCATTTATAGTGGTTGATATATATGTTTCGTTTGAACAACTCAGCGAATCTTTAGCACTTGTACTAGCTGATGTCGAGTTGTGCTTTATCTTTGGATACGCATAGCAAATGCAAACTATGCCTCTGTAGTAAAAAAAGTAAAATTCTACAATTGCGACTACAAGGATTTTTTTATTCGGTGCGTTTTCTTTCACAAATATTTCAATCACTTGTTACAAATTTCGTTATCAACCGTTTTTATATCCCAGAGACGTTAATGCATTTTTTGTTTTTCCTGAACATGTTGGTGAGGGGCTATGTCGCCTTTGTCGTTTTCAACGTTATTCATTATTGTACTGGTGTATTCAAAATTTTTCTACTTTTATCTTTGACTAACTGCTTATCGTAGAAATATGTCTCCGTGGTAGTTACTTGTCTTTGAAGAATGTGGGTATATTTAAACTGGTCACAGTACCTTTGTCTGATTTTTATCGCAGTGGGTGCGTTCGGTAAGAAAATGATTTGTCTAGGTCTTGTTTTGGAACTTAGTTATTCTTAATCATCGGCGTCCTGGAATAGGAATTATTTTATTATTAACGTTACAGGTGGTCCTTCGGACTGCTCTTTACCCTTTCTTTAGAATGCTTATGCTAAAACATTACTTTTCTTATTTCTCTATCTCCGTTTCAACCTTATTTTTTGCTTCGTTGTACTTGTCTTAGTCCCAAGACAACCGTCCATCACTTAAGAGTGATGCTTCCCCACTCCAGGCTGCTGACTACACTTTGGCTAGTCAAGTCTGCTTCGCTCGCCGCCGTTTTTTTTATCACTATAGCTCAATACGAACCCTTCCTCGTATCTCTTCTACCTAGTCGCTTTAAAGTTCCGAATATCACACTTCCTTCTTTTATCTTTTTGATAGCTTCTATTTTATTCTTTTACTTTCTAAGTCGCTGCATAGTTAGAGAGTTGTTGCCTCACAATATTGGACTATAGGCGTGGGTAACATCGGTCTAGCTGTATATTGCCACTGTCCTCGGCCGATTTACGTAAAGCCGTCGCCAGTGTAATTTGTTATCTGGTTTTGCCTGTGGGTTGATTCCTTCCTAATCAACACAGGTATGCAGGGTCCAAATTTCCATTTCTATTTGCCCTCGCATGCTGTTCATATGAACGAGCACCACTTCACGAAATTCCTTTTAAAGGGCATCAATAAAATTCCTTTTTAGGATTCTACGGGATCATCTACTCCCTCAGGAGTCCCTTTCTATTATTATATTTGTATGAGGGGCTGTGTGCCTTGAAAAGTGTAAGGCTCCCGAACAAAAATTATTTTTTAACGTTTTTTTCTTTAAAATGCTTCTTAAGACATTATCTGATTATTAGGTTAAATAATAAATGTTTAGAGTGTATCTTTCTCTTTGAAATTTTCTTAAAGATCTTATCTTCTTAATGTATAAAACCGTCAATGAATGGTTAGTTATATTTTCCTGAAAATATCTCAGAGATTTTATCTTACTTGGTTAATGTTTCGAACAGCAAATAGTTTGGTACCAATCGTTCTTGTCGAAATTGTCTTCGAGACCTTATCTTATCTAAACAATACTCTAGGGATTGATCTTTCTCTTTGAAATTATTTTTGAGGTGTTACTTTATCTTACCATTGCTGCAAAGCAAATAAACTACCTATATCTTTCTCTTTGAAATACCTTTGAGAGCATACCTTATCTATTTGATGTTCCGAACCCTTGGTATTTTTGACCAAAGGTAGGATTTACTGTAAAAGTAAGAGCTATCCTGTTTTTATTCATATTGTATTTTGTAGGATAGGTTTAATAAATTATGTATAGTTAATGCAGTAGTACTGACTAATTTGTCAACTTAACGTTTTTACTGTTGCAACGTGTTTTACCTTTATCTAACTAAAAGCCTGCAAGTTATTTGTTTAATTTAAGAGAATGCCTGATGACATTAGTTAAAATTTGTATGCATTAATATGCAATAAAAAATAAACTTTATATTTAATTTTATTGTGGATTTAAGTGTTAGTTGTACGTGTTTGAGTCTCATGCTCCCCGACTAATTTTGTGCGGTCGGTGTGGCGGTAAACAAGACCTTTGCGTGCTTAAATGATGTAGCCTGAATATCGGGTGGCTGCTTATTTCCGTTTCCTTGTATCAGAAATATTGCTGGGATTTAAAAACCAGATGGCGCCTACAGGCATTATTTAATTAAAATTTTCCGTGTATGTGACCTCTCGTACAAAGAGACTGTTACGTTCCAATTTTGCTTAAAAAATATTCTTTGTTAATTCATAAGCCGGCTTTACGATAATTTTGTTAAATTAACTACGTTGCTATTCTCACATCCGTCAACTTAATTAATAATAAATACGCTGTCTAATACTTTTCAATTCAAATCCCTTTAGCCTTAAAAACGACAAGTTTATGCTACAATTAAATAGTTTACATCCTGTATATTTTATTTTTCTGCAATAAATACGCTTTCGAATAATTTCTCAATTTGCTTGGAAACGACAAGTTTATGATAAAATTTAAATAAGTCAATATCCTGTATAGGTATACGTGAGCGCGTTATACCTTCCGATAACGTATAATTGCGTTCTAGTGGGTTTCCCATCTAAAGATTTGTCGAAATAATATATCCTACTATGCTCCGGTAAAACCGTGTTTTCCAGTTTCAACCACGTTTTGATAACGCGGATGTTTGCTTTTCGAGTTCGTGTTATTTTGAACTCCTTTTAGACATTGATTCTTCAGCTTGTGCGTCGATGCACTTGTAAAAACTACTCGTTCTGTTACTCCAAGAGCGATGCACGTTTCTCCTCTATCAAATGTGTAGATATGGTGTGGATTGGTAAGCGCTCCTGAGTTGTTAATATTAGTAATATTTTCCTGTTTTTTTAGCTCTTAGCTGGATGCTAAAATGCTTGTTGCGTAGCCCGATTATTCCTTGATGTAGATCAACTGCTCTTGCATGTAGACCGCCGTTGCAATTACGGTAGTAACATGGTTGTTGCTGACTTCCGTTGCTGTGTCTAATCGCTTCCGAGCGCTGACAAGATAAGTATTCCGACACATGTATGTGACTTGTTTTCCTTTTCTAACATACCCCGGGATAAACCCAATTTGAAATTAGATACGCTAATGTTTCTTCTGATAAAATCCTTACTAGAAAAGTTTCGAACTTTAATGCTTTTGCTTTTTGTACTTAACCCATCTGCTTATACGGAGGTATCAGCAGTATTCTTTTTTTTACTGATTAGAGTTATAACAAATGCTTCGTATGGTAAAATCCTTACTAGAAAGGTTTCTAAATTTAATGTTTTTTTTTAATTAACCCATCCGCTTATACGAAAGTATCAGCGTTATTCTTTTTGGTACTGATTAGACTTATTGCATGTTAGCTACGAATTGCGCACTTCGTGGAACTATTAGTGAATTTGTCCATAGAGTAAAATTGTTTTATTAAATAGTAACCTTAGTTAATTTTGTTTTGCTGTTTCGGTAGAAATTTCTATATTTGTGTTTTATATTGTAAATAGAAAATCGTTGCCGATGTATTATTTTTGTGTTGCTAGGAACCCCTCTCCTCTCCGCATTGGTAGTTATCCTAGATATTTACGTTTTGCTCCGGCTACGTCATGGTACATAGCAAGACGTTTTTTTATTTTTCTTTTTGAAGCTTTGATGCGACTATTACGTTTTTAGCTGCACAAAAATTTTTTTATAATACTAGGAAGAGAGAATTTTTTTAATCCAAAAAAGAAAAGTTTCTTCCCATCGTCAATTAATTAGATTACTACATGTAAAGTTTGTGGTTACTAGGTTCATGCAAACTGAAATTGAAAATCCGTAATTTATCGATATATTCTTTTAAGCACTCATTTTCCCAAGTCTAAGAAATATGTGGTTATTACGCTTAGCCAATGAGAAATGTTTTGGTTTTTTGGTGAGGACAACGACAAGTTCATGTGAAAGACGCGTTTTAAACTTAACTTTACCTCCAACTACCGGACGACATTTTCGCATTAAACGCGAGTGCATACGGTGATTTTCGACTTAAGCAACAAGCACAGAAGCATACCTTTGGTTACAGCTATTAATCGAAGCGAACCTTTACCATAATTTTTAAATTGCATGTAAATCTATACTCTTTGATGGCAATAATTTGCGACCACATTTGGGACATAATATATCACGCCCGGGGTTAACTTTATAATCAACGCCCACGCTGGTAATGTAATAACTGGTAGTTCTACTTCAATTGCATGTTTTGGAAATAAATCAACTGTTAGTTATATTTCAGCTGCATTTTCTACCTCAACTGCTAATTCTACCTAAACTGCAAATTCTGCTGTCACCCCTTAATGGTTAGTTCTATTTCAACTGAAAGCTTTAACTACCTTAACTATTAGTTGCACCTCAACTGCAAATTTTGTTATTAACTCAACTGCAAATTCTGTAACTACCCGAATTACTAGTTTTATTACAACTATAAATTATGTTACAGCCTCAACTACTTGTTTAACTTCAACTGCAAAATCCGGTGCAGTCTCGATCACTAGTTGTTTTGGTACTGCTAGTACTTGAAGGTGATATTACCACGAAAGGCATTAGTTCTATTACTAATTATAGCTCAGCCGCAAATTATGTTAAAACCTTAACGCCTAGTTTCATTTCAAGTGCAAATTCTGTTCTATCTTAACTGCTAGTTTTGAAACCGCCTTATCTGCTAGTTCTACCTCTGTTGTTACTTCAACTTCATCATACCTGAACTGCATGGTGTTTTGTATCGGGTACTACTATTGAAAATTCTGTTTCCCATGCAACTGTTACTTCAACTACATGTTCTGTTACTACCTCTACTGTTAATTTTATCTCAACTGCAACCTATGTTACTACCTTAATTGCTAATTGTACCTCAATTTCAAGATCTGTTATCACGTTAACTGCCAATTCTACTAGGTCTGCAAATTAAATTTCTACCTCAACTGGTAATTCTGTTGCTAAGTTAACTATCCGACTTACAAATTCTGTTTCTACTTTAATTTTTGTATCTATACCACAACTGCTTATTCTACATCAACTGCAATCTACGTTACTACATCAACAAGTGCTTCTACTTCAACTGTTACTACGTCAACTACTAATTATACCTAGTTATACCTCAACTGTATCTTCGGGTGAAGCATTGAAAAATCAAATGCACTGTACTTCAACTGTAAGGCTGTTCCGTGACGTAGTTGGTATGCGTGTATCCCAACACGGTCCGCTTGAAAAATGTTAGGCGAGCATTTTTCAAAAAAGTACGCCCTCTTTCGGATGAGAGATAAAATAGAAGTCCCGTGTGTGAGTGTCGTCCCCCACTTTTTAAGATCTCTATCTTGCTTGGAACAGCAAGGGTTTGGCAAAATTCAAAATTTCAATGTAAAAATACTCGCTTCCTGACCAGTGCAGTACTATCGGGTGGAGCATTGAAATATCAAATGTAGTGTACCTCAACTGTTTTTCTACTACTACCACCTCAAATGCTAATTATACTTCAATTGCAACCTATATTACTGCCTCAACGGCTACGTCTACTTCGATTATAAATTCTTTACTCGCCTCAAGTGCTAGTTCTGCTGCAACTGCAAATCATGTTAATAATTTCTTCAGAAGCTGTAATGGCGATGTCTATCGCCTGTGTACCGTAATCGACTAGAAAGAATCTTGTAGCTATCCCCAAAACTTTTTTCTAACAGCAATCTTTTTGGTCATATTAGAATGTCCTGTTTTGGAATGATCCGTTTGACCAAAATTTTGTTCTATATTTTAACAAGAAATAGCTACATAGTTGGATGTGTTTCAACACCCTTGGATGCGGAAATTTTAGTCAGTCGTAGTTCGATATGGAAAATTCTAATCAAAACCAATGTGAATTCATTTAAAGGTCAAGTTCATGTTTTCAATTTATTTACTACGTTGTGCACGTTATTTTTGTATTGAAAGTATATTTCCGACGTAATATTAACATTACACTCTGCAGGAAAATGCCTATCGAAACTGCTTGACCTTAACCTATTTCGTTATCTAGAAGCAACAAAGTATTATATTTGTATAAATACAGTACTCACAACTTATTTATGTATACAGAAACACAAAGTTATTTATATTTACCAGTGATTAAACTTAGGGTAAGTTGATAATTAAGGTAGTTTAACCTACCCTAACGATTGTTTGAATAAGCAAAAATTTGTAGTAGTTAGCACAAGTATTGATGATGATATTACCTATTATTTACCTACGAAGATAATATTTCAAATGTGGGGTTGGTTAGGTTGGGGTGGGGTACGATGTAGGGAGCTGCAGATTAGGTTAGAGTTTTAAATCGTGATACTACTAAAAGTAGATACTCTACGTGACATAATATTTAACCACTTTTGAACGGAAGAAAAACATAGAAACAATACAGCGAGACAATAATCTACCTATGTAATATGGGTAATTTTGTTGTTATAATAGTTAGCAAGTACATTAAATTGAAACTATTGGGCAGTTTTTTATACTTAATTTAATATGTTTTGATTTTTTTCAAAGAAAGGGCATGGCTCGCTAGATATTTCCAAAAAAGCAGAAAAATTTGATTTTTGTTACAGGCGGAAAAGCTACTAAGTATATTATTTTCATTAAAATTATAGAATGGGGGCGGTCTGTAAAACAAAAATTAAAGGGGGAGGGGGTCACCGGCACTAGCTAGCGGAAGGTCGTGGATCATATAGAGGGTTAAAATTTTGCAGAAAGGGCTAAATTAATATACAAAATACAACAAAAAAAATTTGGCACTTACCTTTCATAAATATTGTGGCTTAATGATAATTACCAAGGGCGCCAGACAAGTCTACAATGTCCAAATATTCTTGCAAAACCTTGAGAGACTTGTCATCCCAAGGAAGACAATTGTTTCTTTTAATCAATTCTTAACTTTTTAACTACTTATGCAACTTTCATGATAAAAAAAATAAAAAAACTATTGACTTAATCAACGACAAACAAAAACTATTTAATTAACAGAGCAATAAACGTGATCCTCTTACATTAGGAAATTCATGGACTTTAATTTAGAAATTTAATTGAATGATTGATATGAATATATGATAATTTTACGTATATAAGTAATTCCCAAATACTTTATATAGACGAAAACTTATCTTATAAATTTTACACCAAATTAATCCTACGGTTTATGGCCAAAACGTCCTAACAAATAAATTAACTAATAATTGATCATGCTACTTAACTATAAAACTTACTTACTAAAAATCGTCAATTAGTTGATGGCTTGCCTTCCAACGCAGAACAGTTCTTAAATTGGGCGGGAGAGAATTTCGCTTTTTGCTCTTGTACTTTGCAATTATTAAATAATTCAATGGCACACGAACCTGGCAGGATCTTGTTGATAACTTAACTTGTGCGTCACACGCATACAAGTTTTTTATTATAAACTTTATATCATTGATAAATCCGCGAACACACGGGCATCAACCCTCGCGAACTGGAAGAGTTAATTAAATTACTCCTTTCCAATTTCACTATCGTGATACTAAGTGCAATATCATATCTGTGATGCCGGCGAACGCTACCAGCGAACTTCTTTGACTACGTTTCTTTCTACCTTTTGACAACGGACAACCCCATTGGAAAACTCTGTCTTTTGGCTAAAGCCTTAAGTTATATATTAATCCGACCCTAAACCATTATTTTACGTCATATTTCTGTTATCCAATGACTGTTAACAGAACCTCCCAAAAACAAGATTTCAGAAACCCAAATCCAACCCCTTTCAAAATGAGGGTCACGGATAGCAATTATTTTTCTAATGGTTTAAATTTGTTGTCTCTTTTTGGAATTTTAATTACTGAAATTTGTTGACCATATCTATTGGCGACAGTTGTCTGCCATTGACAAAAGACCGAATAGCCGAAATGGATTTTAATACAATGGATGTTTCCAGACTACTTAAAATTACTTGCAATCTTTGAACAAATCAAATTGGAAAATAGTTTGGCTATTTATAATGCTTCGTTTTCTATAACCCTTGTCAATCGTCGAAATATTGAGAAAATTAAGTTTTACAACTGAAAATTGCTTTTCTTTGTTTACGTTAAAAGGTACTATTCCATTTAAATTTATCAGACTCGTCAATCTATAACCGACATAAATTTTAAAAGAGTTATTGTATTCGGTTTGCAAGGTTGGAGCTTTAAATTATGATGACAGCCGTTGGAATTTATAATATTTAAGGGTAAAGCTATTTTTAATTCTGGTCTTTATTATAAGGGATGCTTATTAAAATGCAAGGGTAATTTATTATGGAATTCTGCCTATAAGTTATACAAGTTATTGAAATTTAATTAATCAATTAATCTGTTCATAAGTTAACATTTCAAAATAATGTTACATTTTTTCAAATTAATCTAGCTACCTTGTTATCGTAGATGGAGAAAAATGATTGTATTGAAATTTGTAGATATTCATCTCTTTAGAGTGCTCTAGCGGAATAATTGTTTTCTTGTACGGTTTACGGGACATATCTTTGCATTTTTTTTAAATAGAAACCATAGCTGGCCATGATATCCAGAAATAGCAAATTTTCTTCCCCTTTCCAATGCTATAAAAATATTGATAGGTTTGACTGAAAAATTGTGGAGATACTTGCATTTATTTGATTTTTATGCAAAAATCAAGTAACTACGACATCAAAAGAATAGATGGTGGCATGGAATCATAAAACAACAGAAACAACCGTCACGTTTTAATTATTATTAGTTTTTCAATAAAGTAAGTAACCTAATACTTGTTATTAATCACGATTACTATTAATAATAATTCTTCTTAATCTTCTTTGGGAATTAAACCACTCATAGTTTTTAAAATCAACTTTATTTACGTTTCGATCCATGACCTAGGATCGTTATCAAGAGAAGAATGCTAAACAAACCACAACAAACATACAGGGAGTATTTATTAATAATAATTGGTGTGTAGTGTTCAATATTTCAATAAATATGCCCTATTCGACAGAGGAGAGTAAATGAATATTGTTTTGTTACTACGTTTCCAATAGGGATGCAAATGCGGCTTCAGAATTGTATCTTCAAAGTTGCATGGAAAGGAATCATTATGATAAAAGGAAATTCTTGTTAGGTAAAATTCCAATCACTTAAAAGAAACCGCGTAGAAAGGAGGTCACTGCTGATCTACAGAAAATCTGATTGTTGGAATTCAAATCAGTTAGAAAAACCAGACAGAAGGAATGTTACTGATGATCTACAAGGAAGAGAAATTTGCCCGTTTTAAAACTGTTATCACTTTGCAATAAACAAATAGACTAGATGTTACTGATGATCTGGGGAAAACGGAAATCATTGCCTGTTAAAATTTCAATCACTTAGCTAAAACGGGGTAAGAACAATTTCAAGAATGATCTGCAAAAGTCGGAAAGCTGTGTCTGTTAGAATTCTAGTCACTTAATAAAAACAGATAACATACGGTGCTATTGACTCATAGAGAACGGAAATTTTGATTAGGTAAAATTCCAATCACTTAGCAGAAACCTTGAAGAATGGAAGTCTGTTTGCTCCTTTTAAAACTGTTATCATTTTACAGTAACCAGATAGAGTGGATGTCATTGATGATCTGGGGAAAACGAAAAATGTTGCCTGTTAGAATTCCAATCACTTAGCAAAAACGGGGTAATAGTAATGTGTTATACTCCGGTTCTAAACTCTAAGGTATACTTTTAAAGTCCCAATGCACATGTATGAGAGCCACTACGACCGTTGGTAACAATGATAAATATTTGCAAAATGTTGCGCAATAAGGGGTTACGTCATGTTAATGATCAAATTATTATCACATGCAAAAAATGTTTATTTTAATTATAAGAGAAGACAAAAGGTACTCACGTAAAACTGTAGAACTCTTAACACATGGCAGCTATTCTCGCGTTAGTTGGGCGTTGCGGGCGTGGGTCATCCTTTGCCCCCTCGTTGAAGTCAGATTTAAATTTGCCTTCTTCTTTCCTATGTAGAGGTACGATAAAGGAATACAGGTAGGATGAACGATATCAGGTAGAGATGAAAGGAAACCTACATTACCTGAAAGAGAAGACAAGATAACGGCACACAGATAAACACTCCGTTCGACGTCTGGTTGACTAGTCCCCACTCTTCTTTTTTCACACTCCGCGTCTGCGCAATCTTTTGCGAAAACGCAACTATCTCAAGGGACGGAAATGCACGCACGTCTTTTAAATTCTTGGCGCAAATTCACTTTCAAATTAGAAACTTACAGAAATGTTTAAATGCCGATTTTCGGCATGTAACAAATGTTACTGATGATCTGTGGAAAACGAAAATCATTGCTTGTTTAAAATTCCAATCACTTTATAATAAAGAGATAGAATGGATGTTATTGATGATATATGGAAAACGGAAATCATTGCCTTTTAGAATTTCAATCACTTAGACAAAACGGGGTTAGAGCAGTTTCGTGGATGATCTACAGAGGACGAAATGCCATGTCTGATAGAATTCTAGTCACTTAACAAAAGCCGGTCAAATGTGGTCCTATTGATTTATAGGGAACGGAAATTCTTGTTAGGTAAAATTACGATCACTTAGCAGAAACCATATAGAAGTGAAGTCACTGGTGATCGACAGAAAATCTTACTGTTGGAATTGAAATAGCTTAAAGAAGTCGGGCAGCAGGAATGTTACTGATGATCTACAAAGAAGAAAGGTTTGCCCCTGTTAAAACTGTTATCGCTTTGCAATAAACAATTACAATGGATGTTACTTATAGGCTGGTAAAAACGGAAATCGTTGCCTGTTAGAATTCCTTCCAATCGCTTAGCAAAAACGGGGTAAAAGCAATTTCAATGATGATCTTCAAAGAACGGAAAGCCATGTCTGTTGGAATTTCAGTCACTTAACAAAAATCGGGCAAAAAAAGTGTTACTTCTTACAGAAAACGGAAATACTTTCTATCAGAGAATTCTATTCACGAAATTTTAAGAATAATTTTCAGAGGAAGGAAATTCTTGCTTGATAAAATTCCAATAATTTATTTAACATCGGGATATCACTAATCTACAGAGAACGTTTGTAAGAATATTAACAAATAAACTATTGTTCTAATTTTGACGATATACCACTTATACTTCATATCTAGAACTGCTTACTTTGTAGTCTAAATTCCTTCTGGTGTTAAATATGACTAATTGAAAAAAACTGTCTTAAAAATAAGTTAATATGTTAAGTGTTAGAAAGTTGATTAATTCTTGTCAACTGATGATTACACTCTACGAGTGGCAACGAAAAAATCTGTAAAATGATTTTGACACTTTTCTTAATCCATCTTCGAACAGACTTGATTGGCTGATGCCTTTTTAATTTTTGAATGCGACCCGAAAATGACTCAAACATTTTAGCCGATTAGTGTTATATAGTTTGTTATATACAGGGTGACAATAATATACCTACGTTCTACGAGTATAGGTCTTTCAAAATCTCATGGGCTGTGAGATGCGCAATAAAGGAAGTACGACCGTCTTACGCCAGTAATGCCGTGGCTGCAATGACAGGTTACGTTACTGTTAGAAATAGATATTATTATTAAAAACACAAATCACTTAACACGCATATGAGTACAGTCTGCAATAGTTTTAGAACAACTGCTCTGATATGTGTGTTAAGTGATTTGTATTTTTTAATAATAATAACTATTTCTAACAGTAACCTAACCTATCATTGAAGCCACGGCATTACTGGCGCGAGACGGTTGTGTGTTCTTTTTACCAGTAATCTTAGATCATTTTGAGATTGGCTGAATTGAGATTAACAATTTTTTTATTTAATTTTATATGTATTTAAAAGGATAATTATCTAGAAACAAATAAGTACATAGCTATTAAGTATTTATTAAACAATTAGTGCAAGCATTGAATTCATATTAAGGTTTACGAACCCATCTGATAGTTATGAGCAATTTCACACTATGTGCAATATTCTTGGATCTGTATAACATTATTGAATATTTTCGCGAAATTGCTAATAACTATCAGATGGGCCCGTAATATAAATTCAATGCTTGCAATAATTGTTTATTAAATACTCAATAGCTATGTACTTATTCGTCTCTACATGATTATACTTGTAAATACCTAAAAAAATTAAATTAAAAAAATTGGTGTGCTTAAATTTTATTTCATTTAGTAAATAAATCTTGGTAAAAAGATTAATTGGCACGGCGACCTGCAGACGTCAAACTGGGGCCGGCAACCTGGCGACGGCGAAGTGTCCTAGAACGTAGAATTTTACCTAACAAAAATTTCCATTCGCTATAAATCAATTGCATCGCAAATGAGCGCTTTCTGTTAAGTGTCTGGAATTCTAACAGACATGGTTTTCTATCCTCCGCAAATCAGCTTTGAAACTGCTTTTACCCAGTTTTTGCTAAGTGATTAGAATTCTAACAGTCAGATTTTTTTTATAGATCACCAGTGATTTCCCTTCCATACGCTTTTTGTTTAAGTCACTGGAATTTTACCTAACAAGAATTTCCGTTGTCGATAAATCAATAGCAATGAATTTGACTGGTTTTTGTTAGATGACTGGAATTCTAGCAGACATATGGCTTTCCGTCCTCTGCAGATTATCGTCGAAGCTGCTTTTACCCCGTTTTTCCTAAGTGATTGGAATTCTAACAGGTAATGATTTCCATTTTCCACAGATCATTAGTAACATCCATTTTGTATAGTTATTGCGAAGTGGTTATCGTTTTTACGGACGAAAACCTCTATTCATTGGAGATCATTAGTAATATTCCTTCTGCGCGGTTTTTCTACAATATTTGAATTCTAACAGTAAGATTTTCTGTAGATAACCAGTGACTTCCATTTGTGCTGTTTTTGTTAAGTAATTAGAATTTTACCTAATAAGAGTTTTCGTTCTGTATAAATCAATAGCACCACGTATTTCTTAAATGACTGGAATTTTAAAATATATGACTTTCTGGCCACTGCAGATTATCCTTGAAACTGCTATTATCCCGTTTTTGTTAAGTGATTGGATTTCTAACAGGCAATGATATCCGTTTTCCCCAGATCATCAATAACATCCACTCTTCCTGGTTATTGCAAAGTGATAACGGTTTTAACAGAGACAAACTTCTTTTCTTTATAGATCATCAGTAACGCTCCTTCTACCCGGTTTCTCTAAGTTACTAGATCATCAGTGAGTTACCTTCTACATCCTTTCTGTTAAATGATTGGAATTTTACCCAACAAGAATTTTCGTTGTCAATAAATCAATAGTACTGCGATTGACCGGTTTTCGTTAAGTGACTGGAATTCTAAGAAACATGGCTTTCCGTCCTCTGCAGATCATCCTTCAAACTGCTTTTACCCCGTTTTTCTAACTGATTGGAATACTGTCAGAAAGTAATTTGAATTCTAACAGTAATATTTTCTACAGATCACCAGAGAGTTCCCTTCTATGCGGTTTATATTTAAGTGGTTGGAATTTTACTTAACACGAAATTTCCGTTCTCTATAAATCAATAGCATCGCATTTTGTTACATTCCCGTGTACGTATTCACCGCCACTGCTACAGTTGGCAACACTGATACGATCCACGTTTCACAATATTGCACAATAATGACATAATTACGTGTCAAATTGTATCACATACCAAACACGTTTACAATGATACAAATTGCACTTAAAATGTAAATAAAGCAAAATACTCACTTAAAACGCGCCTTGCAATTAATCTCAAGGCCTCTCCTTGTTGTTTTAAGGTGGGTTGCGTCACTCCATTGTTGATTCAAATTTATTCGCCTTTCCTCTTTCGTCGTTCGTAGCGGTACGATAGGATACAGGTAGAGGTACGATAAGGCAAGAGATAAGGAAACCTACATCCTAAAAAAAAGGAAAAGACAGAAAACACAACGCAGGTAAACGTTACCGTTCGACGTCTCTTGGCTAATAATCATGTCGTGTCGCAAACCGCGCACTTGCCCATTACTCCGCGCCTGCGCATTCTTTTGCGCAAACGCAACTGTCCGAAATGACGGAAATGAACAAGTCCATTTTAAAATAGTGACGGGAATTTAGTCACATATTTAAAAATGTACAATGCCAATTTTGTTATGTAACAATTTAACTAATTTTTGTTAAGGGACTGGAATTGTAACTGATATGGCTTTCCGTCCTCTGTATGTCATTTTGAAACTGTTTTTACTCGATTTTTGCTAAATGGTTGAAATTCTAACAGACGACGATTTCCGTTTTCCGCAGATCATTAGTAACATTTTTGTATTTGGTTAATGCGAAGTGATTAGAATTTTAAAGGCGAAAACTTCTATTCTTTGTAGATAATTGGTAGCATTCCTTCTTCGTGGTTTTTCTAAGTGATTTAAATTCTAACAGTCAGATTTTCTGTAAATTACTAGTGACTCCCATTTTATGCAGTTCTTGTTTAAGTATTTGGAATTTTATTTAACAAGAATTTCAGTTCACTATAAATCAGTAGCACCGCATTTGACCGGTTTTTGTTAAGTGATTAGAATTCCAATAGACATGGTTTTCCAACCTCTGCAGATCATTCTTGAAACTGCGTTTACCCCATTTTTGCTAAGTGATTGGAATTCTAACAGGCAATGATTTCAGTTTTCCCTAGATCATTAGTAACATCCAATCTATTTGGTTATTGCAAAGTGATTACAATTTTAACAGGGGCAAATTTCTCTTCATTGTAGATCGTTAGTAGCATTACTTATACGCGGTTTTTTAAGTGATTTGAATTTTAAGTCAAATTTTTTGTAGATCACCAGTGGTTGCCCTACTCCGTGGTTTTTGTTAAGTGTCTATAATTCCAGTAGGGAAGAATCTCTATTTTATGTAGATCAACAGTGACATTCTTTCATCTCAATTTCTGTTGGAATTCTACCAGACAAGAATTTTAGTTCTTTGTAGATCATTGACATCCCTTTTACTCGGTTTTTGTTTCGACTGTAATTGTAGCACGCAAGGATATTAGTTTTTTATAGGCGATCATTGATATCACTTTTACATTAATTTTGCTAAGTGAAAGGAATTTTAACGTGCAAATATTTCTGTTCTCTGTAGTCCAGTGGCATCCATTTTAAATAGTTTTTGTTACGTAATATTGTTACGGGTAAAAATGACGTTACGTTACAAATTTAGATTTCCCCAGAAAGGACAGGCACGCTGTAACAATTTTAAGAGTACACCGGCAAACTACAATGGTGCGGGAGTGGCTTCCAAAAGAAAAAATAATAAAAATAAACAGTTGGAATGGTTAAAATAGAAAAACTATGTTACAAAAACCACTTATCTTGAGGGGTTTTACCTGTTGTCATAATTAAGAGGCGGCAAACCGTCTCGTCTCAGAAATCCCTTCAATATTTTTCTTACACGGAAAACGGTTATTCCGAATAGGTCTCCTTTGTTTTTGGTTCCCTAAATCTATCACATCATACTATACCTTTTTGTACGATACCTTAAAAACACTCATTAAATTGTCATACTAAAGAATCGTTAAAATAAAGGGGCCTCTCTCCAAATGCGACTTCGTCACTGTGATGGCTGGATATCCTTTGACAAATTTATCTATTTTCACCTATTTTATCAATAAATTCAGACAAAATTCCACCTTAACCTTAATTAATATTAAATAATTATCATAAAAATACAAAAACTTCAAAAAAAACTTAATTTAATAACATTCTACTACATCCACTCTTCCAGTTTCAAAAGATTAATAAGTAATATTTGGAATTCCATTTTTGTAAATATTACTTAACAATAAATGCAAACTTTCAATGTCCACATTCCATAATCACTTAAAAATACCATCTTAACTAGCACTGTACCATATACATAAAACCTACCTTTAAAATATACACCTAATGATTAATCATTTAACAATGCTCTCATTTCATTTTCCTATAATATCGTACTTAAAATTGAACAAAGCTATGGCTTTAGCTCTTGTCGCTAATCAATAGTGTGATAAAATAATAATTTAATGTTGTATCAATTCCCTATTATTAAATTACTGAAAACCATTTACAATTTACATTTAAATTCGCCTGTACATATTTATAATTTATAAACAACTTTACTCAAAGTTTATTTTTCAATTAATCTATTGAAATTGAAGTATATCCAGAAACGCCAGGCTTTAATTTTTTCCTTCTAACAGTAGTTTCTTTAACACAAAACGAAATCCAAAAATATTTGTAGGGTGAATGAGAGTCATAATCCCCTTTAACGCGGTCGTCACAACGTTTAAATTCACGAACACGTGATTGAAACATATCCTGCACTGGCAAATGTAGTTTAAAGAAAAGGTCGCACACCGTTTCGCTTTTAGAGAAATCGGTGTTTACATCTTGAAGCTATATTACTACCAACTTCACTTGTATTTTGTCTTCATTCTGACCCACATGTTGGTCAAAATTCTACAACCCGTCAACGAAATCCTTTATACACTTGACCACAGCAAATGTTTCAGCAAATGCAACGCGGTCCTTCCCTCCCGCTTAGTGAATACTTGTACTACTACATTTTGACTTCTTTACTTACTTTTTGTGCTTCTCTTGCAACTTGTCAAGCTTAGTTGTTATATAACATTTCTCCTGCTCCAAATTTCAATCTCACGATGTAATATATTTAATCTGTGCTTAAGTTTAAGGTTATTGTACCATAATTACTACAAAGCATGCACTTTCTTTATTATCAGTCTTACTGTTGCAAAGATGGTATTTTACATGTCTTAAGCGTTTATCCATGTCTTAGATATGGTTTGTATTTTAGCGATTTACATGTTTATGCAGTTTCTGTGGTTTTATATCTCGGCATTCATCCTAATTAATGCTATTACGTTATTTTTTATTCTATTAAAATGTACCAATTTATTTTCAGAAAACTCATTTTTATTGCTTTTGGTGATAGTAACTGCCCGAATTGAAAATATATTTTCAGAAATAAAAGAATTAAAATATCATTCTCAATTAATGTTCTTTGTTCGTAGAATCTTACTATATAAAGTATGTCTATATTTATTCTGTCCATACAAAATTAAATTTTTCTTTCTTATCTGGTCTATGTTTAAAGTAATGAATTCTAACAGATCAATATATCTGTTTTTTATAAATCAATGTCATCCTTTCGATCTTTTTTTTTTGTTTAGCGACTGCAATTCTAACACTCTATACATTCCGTTTCTGTAAATCAACAATTACATCGTTTCTAGCTGTTTTGGTACGTAAATGGAATTCCAACAGGTTAGAATTTTCTTCAGTCAGTGACCTCTCCGCCACCTACCCGGTTTATATTGTGACTTGAAGTGTAACAGGCTACGATTTTTGTTTTCTGTAGATTATTAATCCCCACTTTTTGTTAAACGATAGAAATTCTAACAAACAAACCTTCTAATATACTAATAGTTTAAAGTTCAAAACTACTATAGGTAAAACATGGTGTAAACAAGAATAATTGCAAGGTGGGGAATCATAAAAGATATACAACATAATAAACACATCGTCCAACCCTACAGCTAATGATAGCTCCTAATCTATTCCCTTACTTTAAATATAATGTAAGAATAAGTGTTTATCGTTTTCAGGAACTAATGCAACACCTGCTTCTACTATTTACACTGCTAACGATTAGCAGTGCCAGATTCAACCCCTGTGCAAGATTTTCACCTTTATGTAAGTGTGTACTTGGAACGCCTTACTTTTGGTATGAAAGAGGCAACTGCAACTTTGCTTGCCAACTAGGAGGAGAGTTGATAACCTGCGAACACAATGAAAATTTGCTCCACAGAAGTAGGTGCAAAAATAGACCAGCGCCTTGTGAGTGTAAAATAGGTGAGCCGCGATGGTTGGGCGAACCCCCGAATTGTAAATTCACCTGCGAACTCGAAGATAAGTGGATGTCATGTGAGAATACTGAAGATTATATAGCAAGGCATTGCGAATATGTTGACAAACCTTGTATTTGTAGAGTTGGAGAACCAATTTGGAGCGGAGAACCGCCCGACAACTGCCAGTTTTTCTGCAAGAATGGCGATAAGTTATTGACGTGTGAGGAAGCCGAAATATTTTGAGTTGTTTTGTTAATCTAAATGTAGCTAATTTAAGTAGATTTACGACTGTTAAATAGATGGTTAATTAAGTATTACAATTGTATTTGTTAAGAATCTGTGAGTTATAAACGTTCATGCTCTAGATGTGTATTAAAGAGAATGTGTGTTGTAGACGTATACTAAAGAGACTGCAAAATGCAGACTTACATTAAAAAGACTGAAAGACGCAAACCTACATTAGCGAGTCTGCATCGCATACGTATACTAAAGGGTCTAGAAACCGCGAACATACAGTCAAAAGTCTATGAGTCGTAGATGTACTGTAATGTTATAACGTTTTGCCTTACTAAGGGGTTATTTTCTTTACTCCTATATGGCCAGCTGAAAGGCACAAGGATAGATAACGAGGATTTCCTGAAGATGTAAAGAGCCCACGGTTAGTTTCGGTGGAAAATGACTCGTAGATGAGGAAACCTCCAAAGGCTAAGCGGCTAGTCGAGCGATTTGCTCTGGGTAGAACATGAGCTTTGGGTCGGGGTTGGACTGCGACCAAAATATAGTGAATATGGCGCCACCGAATTTTTGTATACTAAGAAGACCCAACTTGAGTCTTTTGTATAAGGCGAATGCGGAAACCTATACTCAAATACCGCTACACCAAAAAATATTACAGAACCCAATCCCTAAAGTTTTCTTACCTTATGGCTCGATATTGACCTTTAAAGATGCACTGCTACACCTGTAAACAGATTAAAACAAGGCTAGCACAGTTTGTGCATTCATTTCAAAAAATTCATAATTAATAAGAATCAACCCTCATTCATTCCAATTAATAATCATAGTCTTGAACAAAATGAATATCTATTCCTTTAAGTTGCAGTTTAAAATTATTTACAAAACATCATCTTTAAAAATTTGACTAAATTATGATAATGAAAAATATGTATATATGTACTTGGTCATAATCACCATCTCTCAAAAATAGAACAATGTAGTTTTTACATTAGTAAAGTCTAGCAAGAATTTATTCTTGAAAATGTTTAAATTTGAGTTTTTGGATTAATTAAATTTATATTACAACTTTATTTGGTCTTGGTAGTACTACATAGACTTCACATTAAATGGTAAAATATTCCAATCATTAATTAATGAAAAGCAAAATGAAACAATTTAGTTCTCTAAAATAGCTTTAATTTTTGTTAATTCTGAAAGTTAACCTTTCCTATCTTTATATCGCCATCTACCATTTTTTGTTAGTGCTAATACAAAGATTAAAAGTGAAGCTTTATAGATTCCTTTCACCAGAGTTTAATAATAACTTGTCTGTCACTCACATAATGAACTAGGAAATTTCCATGTGAGCAAACAAAACTTATTTGTCTGTTATGCCAAAAGTTACAGCTGACGTATTAAAAAACACTAATTACATACCAGATGTTAATCCATCAGAAGAATACTTGCAATGTATTAGGGCCATACCCGGAATGATAATTAATAAATTGAACTATTCTTATTTCAGCATTTACAGATTAGAAATCTCAATACCATACAAATCTAATCAGCTGGATACTGAATACCTAACACCATTAAGGGCGTTCGCATCGAACAAATGAACCACTCCAGATTGATTACCATATCAAGTAAAATTTCAACTATGTTTTACTATTCCTACAAGATGTCAAATAGTTGCCAATAAATTTTCCATTGATTACTAAATAAATTTTATAAATTTCTTAAATTATAGTAAGCTGCACTGCAAATATTAAATTAATAAGGGCTTTGAAACTCGGTAATACTTACTGCTATCCTAAAGCCAATCAGAACAATTTAACGTCCCGTCTTATACGAACTAATAAATGCCAAGCGTGGACATATAATGAGTTTCGCCGAGACGATTTCATCTTGAAAATCGACCTTAATCTTTCGGTGCTTACAACATGTGGTCTGCAACGCCATGTTCTTTTATGTAAAGAACAATTGACCTTCTCTAACAACAGCCCAGGTGGAAGTGTTCTATTGACTTATGCTGCCGCCTGACAACAGTTACGATTTTACAATCATCAAAAGAAGGGAGCCCTTCCAGTGACGCTAACAAATGGCATTTTCTGTCACCCCTTAATTTATAATTTTATGTTCGCAGTTCGAAAGCTTATATTGGATTTAACAATATGTAATATTTATCACGTAGATTGTGTAGAGATATTATATTTGAATTGACTTTTTATGAATTAATTAAATTAGGTATTTGTGAAAATATTGCTAGAAAATAAACTTGTTACAATGTAACCATCCTGTGGTCGACGGACAAACAAACGCCCTCTCTTGACAATACCTGACCCAATGATCGAGTTGTCTGGTGGCAGTGGCTCATGTTCCTACGTTGTGTTAACATGGAACCTAAATATACACTGGTTACTCATGCTGGTGGGAAGAATTGTAATAAAGCTACAATTTACTGACCCTAACTTTAATTAAAAGATTATTTGCCAATAGCAGTTTATACCTTTTGAATAAACAGTACTATACTCAAACCTGGGCGATTGGGCAAAGAGCACGACAGAGAAAACACCAAACAGCCCTGATGTATACAACTGCATTTGGCACATCGCTCCAAAGACAGGTAGCGTACAAGCACCTGCTTCCTCACTTGAATATAACGGTATGTCAGCTGTTACCCAAACATACAACATGTGGTATCTAAAGAAATGTTAGTGTAGTCTAGTTAATCTTTTCTAGAAGGTACCGAGGACGGCTGAGCCATGACTACCCGGCCAAAGTTGAAAAGGAAGAACACCAGGAAGATAAGGACCTTCACTACCAATGTTCCACCCCACACGTCCATAAAACGTAGGTAAATTCAACAAAGGCTCAAACATACACATTTACCATACAAACCATTAACAGTTTACAACCCGTTTTGCAATATATTTCACGATAGTAAACCGACTTTCTATCATTTGCAAAAGTACCACTGCATGTACATCAACGACAACATTTATATATAGGCATGAACCTACGCCATGATGCGCATGATAAAAGGTGCTATTTATGAATAGACCATCTACAACACAGTCTTAATGCAAACGCGTAAGCACGAGATGGTCGGTCATGCCACAGGTTCAAGGTAATAGCATTAAGAAATTTATCCAAAAATCTTTAATTCGTTAAATAGCAACGTTGGCTAGATAGTGGGACCAACACGAACAAATATATAAATAAGCTATACCCCACGATGTGAGCAATGCAGTTGTAAACGTGACTAAAAATACTGAAAATCAAATTACATACATAAAAAGGTATTCAAAGTATGTTATCTAGGGTCAAGCAAATAAAACAATGAATTATAATAAACGCCAACATTCAAACTCGGCTACAAATTTAATTGAATATTATCTAACATTAGTAATTTTCATCAATTATTTTGAAATGGTCATTCTACCCTTGATGTTTTATTACGCTATTCACATAATGAACCTGCAGTTCAGCCCTGGACTGGTTACTGAAAAAACATTATGTTAACAAAATTATCATAGATTCATTCAATAAACACAAAGTTAAAATATGTTGGGTCCTCTCATCTTAAAATACAGGTGTTAGTAAATCAAATGAACATAATTATACCTAAAAAAACAGCCCTAAAGGTAAGTAGTAGCGTAGGATATCACATAAATGCGGGTCACAAACAGGAACATGTGACCTCAAAAATTTATTCGTCAACATTTATATACACAATAGTAGCACAATCATATCAAAACATAAAACTAAAAGAAAGTATTTCATAACCAGATTAAAATGGTTAATTTATATTAACATATTATTAAGGTTATTAAAGATATTACTTGCAATATTAATTCCTTACTTGTCATGACCATTCACATCACCTGTTCGAAAAGGAAACCACAAAAACCGTTAGGCAAGGAACGTGGCTCCTCTTATCTCTCTCACATCAGCCCAAACGATCATTTCAAATCGAGCTAGTAATTAAAAGAAGGAAAATATAAGGTCTTGGACAGGATTTGAACCTGCATCTCAGTTTTGGTCACGATTTAGATTTGTAAATTTCCCAATTATAGTCATCGGTCTCGGTGGCGTAATTGGTAGACGCATAGTCCCGGCAAAACTGAGATGCAGGTTCAAGTCCTATCCACGACCTTATATTTTCCTTCTTTCAATTACTAGCTCGATTTGAAATGATTATTTGGGCTTTGCATAAAAGTCGAAGTTATTATTTCATCTTATTCAAATATATATATATATATATATATATATATATATATATATATATTGTCTATATTGTCGTGGAAATAATAGGTTAAGAAGGATAGATAGGTCTAGATAATAAAATTTTAATGACTGTGTATATAGGAAATAGGAACAATTTATTTACGCGCCAAATGAATTAGTTTGACATTGAAAACGGACGGATAATAACATATTTGGGTATTTCTAAATTGGAATGTTAAATTGCATAACGTGTAGAAGCTCTAGAGAGCATGAAAACTCAAGGATACGCATAATTAGTTTTAATATTTTAAATCTAGGGCATCGGATAAGAAACGGAGCTTTTGGGTATAGAAAATCAATAATTTAAACGCATATTTCCATTTAACTGAACTAAACGTTCGTTACACAAATCCTAAGAAACTCTAAAACTCGGAATTATAATTTCAAACGGACAGTTTGCTTCATAGAAACACCTGATAGTTAAAATGTCGAGTTCAAAAAACTGAAATGAATGTTGGCATAGAAATTATGTAAAATTGTATGTAACGGTCGATACGACAAGCTACTAAAATAACAAATGCTTTGAAGACAAAATGAAATGGAATATCCATAATGTAAAACAGACAGAGAGCACGTATAATAAACCGTTGGTTAAAATACTCGTCTAAAGTACGCGGTAGATTTGGAGGTCAATCACAATATCGATTTTCTGTTGCTTGAGTGGGATTCTAAAAGAGAGAGTAAATATGGGTTAAACGAGGCAAGATAGCTAGGGGTTGGACGTTAAAAACGGGGGAAAGCAATCTAATCGGTTGAAGGCGAGAAGTTTCAAAAAGCTCGCAACGGTTAGATGTTGTTGAACGGATTTCAATGTAAAAGCACGGTAGACTGGGAATTTGTGGACGTAGAAGTTCGTTACGTACAAAATTTGTAGAATCTGTTTTGAAAAATAAGCTTTTCGACGGAAATAGGGTCCGTGAGGGGTGTACAAAATCATATAAATACACTAGGAGAGGTATTAAAGCTCCCTTTTTACTTACTCTTACTTGCTCTTACTTTGTATTGATTCTCGTACGTCGCTTATTCGTTGACTTATATAACATCCTAAATTAAAAGTGTGTAAAACGCAGTTATTAACGTACATCAATAATTTATTAAAAGTGTGTTTTGCACAAGTGGGTGCAGAGATTATAGACGGTGCTGTTACTACATGCAATGAAGTAATGAAAGGATGGTACTAGGGTAAGCGAGTCGAGAAATTTGAAACAAGAATGCGCGAAGTGTAGTGATTACGGAAGGTTAAGCTTGGTCGAGACAATTATCGGGGTAGAAACACTGAAGGCGGTTGCAGAGACTTGGATAGCGAGTGAAAATGAGTTGGATTTTTGTATAACAACGAAGTGTATGGACACAACGACGAGGGTTTTGAAACAGATCTTCAAAGGTACCGATGGAAAAAGCTTACTCCATGTAAAAAAAAAAAATTCTTGCTTTTGCTTGAACATTGGTGCTGGTATTTCGTGCTTGAATGATTTGACTTATTGGGGGTGTATTTTATTACCATAAAAACTCATTTGAAGGGGTATATGTAAAGGACAATTGATATTTATTATTTAAAAATGTTACCAAATGACATAAAAATTTTGTTGTAAGGAGTAAACGGGTCTTTAGGTTTATTATAAACAAAAATGCGATGTTGAAAAGCATTTAGAGTAACTGGGTTATACTGAGCTCACAATAGACCAAAATAAAATCAATTTAGGGTTGCACGACGGGCCCATCTACTCGTCTAAAATAAAATTGTTGAAATAAATAAAAATCATGAAATTTTAAAAGGTTTAAGGATTGAGGTTGTAACAATTTATGAAACTGTATATACAAATATGTACATATTTTCTAGCTAATGGAAACTTTTTAATATGTGTAAATAAAAATGTTGTATGTCTTGTTGCATTATTTGAGTGGTAATTTCATTTGACTGTCTATGTAAGAAAGAATGAACTTAGGATGGTAGGTATCCAAGAAGAAGCAGATTTTAGAGCTATCCAGGGTGTGCAGAAATAAGAAGACATTCCAGAGGTATTTGTTTTTTTTTAATTTTCAGAAAATTTTTATGACGGTCCAACAACGCTGGGACTCGAAGGCGATCCTGATATTTTTTTAGAGGAATCCACTGCAAATTTATGTTGGCCCAAGCGTGGGGCTCGATTGTTATCGATATATATATATATATATATATATATATATATATATAATATATAATATATAATATATAATATATAATATATAATATATAATAATATATAATATATAATATATATATATATATATATATATATATATATATCTTGAAGTGTACGTAATATCTAAAAAGGTATAAAGAGTATTTTGTTGTTTTAAAGTTGTGTATATGCCAAAAAAGCCAATGATCAGATCACGTAATTCTAATTTTTGTGTTTGCCGTACTTTACAAATGGTGAAGTATTTAAAGTAGATTGGTCAGAGTAAAAGTGCCAATACGTGAAAGAATGACTTGATGACGTGAGAAAACTCAGTATTCAAGGATTTATACTAAGTCGTACGATGATAATCCATAGAGTGTAAACTTGCTGGTCTAAAAGCCGGGTGCGTCTGTGTAGGTTCCACTGTTCACAACACATGGCCAGGATTATATGTGAAACATTTCGGCACATATTTATTAGAATCAACCTTTGGACAAACTTGTATTATCAAAATTGTATGTGAAAGTACTATATAAAAAGTGATTTAAGTGCGACGCGATCATATTCGCAAATGATCGAACAGTTATTAACATAATCGCAAAGTGTACAAATATAACTGATAGGTATTAGTGACACAACACTAGTTGTGACGATATAATTGGGTGTTGGGATTTAGAAATGTATAAAGAATAGGCATAATAATTTTGAAGGTGGCGGTATCACCTAGGTGAAAATAATAAGAGAGAACGATTTGAATATTTTTTGGTAGAAAGACGTGTTTTGATAAAAATGTACTGTTTGAATAATTTAAAGTCGAAATAATATCTTTTGGAAGCTAAAGCATTTGATTTCAATTTGAGAAGAGTATAGAGAGTCAGAGGGAACAGTGCGAGTTAAGAAGAGTGGAAAGTTAGTGGTGTAAAATCAGAAGATTAGATATTGGAGCGGTACTGAGAGGGGTTAATAAGAGCTGGTATTTATAGTGGTTTGGATTGAGGTGAATAAGAATTGGAGTGGATTTATAAGGCCGAAGGAAGACGAGTTAGAAGTGATTTGGGTTTTACATGCGATCGAAAGGCATTGGGTGGAAAAATTTATAAAGCGGCACAGAATTTGAAAGAGCAGGTTAAAATTGGTATTGGATTGTATATTGCTGGATTAGAAGGAGTGGTTGAACAGAACGACGGGATAATAAGAAGAAAATTAGCGCGAGGAAGTTAAAAGTAGAGGTTTTTCTAAATTCTAAATTCAGTTAACTATTTATAGATTTGGTTGGAAAATAACAGAAATTATATCAAAAACCTGGTGTGTGGAAAGCCAAGTAGTCCATGTGAAAGTGGAGCGTAGTGTGAAGATACAGCCGGCCACCGAGATCGTTAGCCAGAGTTAAGGAAAAGGCCTACAACAAAGGATAAATCGGGTGAGTACTGTGTTTTTCGGAGCGTCAAAGTCATTTGGTAAGTTTATTTGAATTGACACAAGGCTACGCGGATCTGTTTGTGTATTTGGCATATACGCATAAAAAAAAAGGTTACTTATACTAAAATTAAGGTAGTGCTGTTTGGTCGGTGTCGTGATCATCTACCTATCACCGAACCCACGGTAGGTAGGTGTAGATACCCTGAGAAAAAGAGATTCTAAATAGTCGAGGCACACTTATATAAGTTTTTTTGTAAACCGACCAAATATATTTAAAGCACGTAAAATAGTCAAAAAGTTTTCACACTATCAAGTAAAATTAAAATATATAAAAAGTAAAAAAAAGTATTTAAATAGAATAAATAAATACCAATATATATATATATATATATATATATATATATATATATATATATATTTATATATTGACGTGATAAGGGGTCACAAGAGGTCATTGAAACCCAAATTCTACAAATAAAGCCCACTACAATATAAAAAAATCCGGATAAAAATAGAAATTTCCATAAATTCATCCTTACGCCCTGTATAATATAAGCGTACTTTTATTCATCGATGTACAAGCAAAAAATACAATTGCACATGCATAAATAATCACCCTGTATGATATAAGCGTATTGTAAATAAATAGCAAATAATGTAAGCTGTACATGTAAAGATAATTAATTTTAAGATACCTTAAAAACTCATTCAATGCAGACGCAAATCGATCATTTTAAGATAAATACAAAGCCATTTATTTTCACTTATTAATTAGCCTTTGTATAGCATAAAAATATTGTATTTAAAACCCTAATTTTAATCTTAAAACACGTTTTACCGTGAAAGCAAATATTTGCAATAAAAATGCAACTAATTTGTATTATAAATCCATTAAAGTTTAAATTAATATGTATTACCTAAATTCAATTTAAGTAGAACATGTTCTTGACAATTCGGGAGGAATTGAGAAGAAATACGTAAACTTTGTTGAACTTTATTAATAAATAAACGTTTATTCTACGAAGCGGCCCGATCATTGAAAAAACCCGTAAAATCCATGAAATAATTGATAAAAATTATTTATTACCTTTCGCAATTACTAGATTAGTATGTGACGCCTTAATAACCTTAGGTGTTAAACAAAGACGAACAACGCACGTTACTAATAACTGGAACCAGATAACGAGGTAATAAAACTCAACAATTTTGAACGCTAATGAGGATTTTCAAAAATTATGTAAGATAGGTGTTTATTATTTAGAATGGAATCGCGCAAATACTGCTACATCCTAGAAATAGAGCATTCTGTATAAATAAGGAAGCGTTTATTAGATAAATTCATTCAGTCATTCATAAATTCGATTGCAAAATGTTATTTTAAGTCGCGAGCTGTTGCTTTGCGAAGATGATATTTGAAGTATGTAGTTAGTATACTTCTTATTTAATAATTACGATGTTACAATGAATAAAGAAGTGATGTTTTAAACGTAATCTGATGTTAAAAAAAATGGAAATTATTCAATTTAATTATATACAATTAAGATGAGAAATGCTTCGATATAAAAAGCTATTTAAAATTCTATTGATTAATTAAACCGAGGATGCACATTGGTTTGTAAATGGAGATGTAAATGATATGAAAATCTGGTAAGTTGATTTGAACATCAATTTAAAATAAGAAGATATTTAATTACGAGTTGGATATAAAAGTGCTTCCTAGATTTTTGCAAATATTAATTGTAACTGATACATGCATTTTGTAATTTAGTTACGATAGAATAAATTCTAATCATTTTATTTTTGTACGAATCTTTACCAGGAAAGCTTGTGTTCAGAGTTCTAAGCACTCTGACCTTTTAATACATTATCTGTCAAGGATTTTTGGGCCAAACCTTACAAGCGTAGGAATCAACAAAATCAGGTGAAATATCCATAAGAAAAGAAATTAAGTTCTGTAAGTATAAGATAAGGTAAGAAACATTCTTATAGTTAAGTAAATAAGTGTTTGTTGGAAATATTTGTATGTTTGAAAGAAACGATGTAAATATTATATATGCTTTTGTATGAGGGAAAATATTTCATACTGTATAAATGCTTTGTGATATTGCTGTTTGATTTCATTTTTGAAAACTCACATTTTCGTTGAGCTAGCCAGGCAAAGTTAGAAAGGAAGATAAGTGAATATTTTCAAATTTTACAATTTGCAGTATCTGTATCATAGCACTCTTTTAACGGCGCATCAAAGCGAGGCGTTGTCACAGCACTCTTTTAGTGATGCTTTCAATGTGGTATTGTCACATCAATATATATAGAGTACTGAATTATGTGTTAATAATCTTCGACCAATGAAAACACGACTCAGGAAAACACCGGATCACTACGGTACACCGAGTCTATATGTGCCAGGCGCATATTAAAGAGAGCAAATGTAAGAAACTGTAAGACGCAAACGTGCACTGAATCTTGTTACGTGCCAACTTGGCACTAAACATTCCTGAGCTTAATTTTGATGTGCGGAAGTTTTCGCGCCTTAAAATTCAAAAGACTTGGCGTGTATTTCCATCACGTCAGAGTGCGCTTGCGCTAGATCGCGCGACGCGAATGGCGTGAGAACAAGAGTGGAGAAGTTTCCGGGAAACTCTGTACGTGGCTGTTTTGTCTGAGACTTCCAGAAGAGTGGTTGGGTTTTTGGTAACGTATCTTTACCTTTTATTTATGTAGATCCTTGCCTTTGTTTATCTTTGTTTGTCGCCCCTTATACCTGTTTCCTTATTCGCTTCCTACATAGGTAGAAGATAATTTGTAAGCAGCCTGCTCGAACAGTAGTCCACGACCCTAGACGAACGAGTCCTGGGAGCAACTGCGACTGCCGTAGCTGGTCGGAGCGCTTTGGAAGGACGCTAGGCGTACTCTCCGTTAATTATCTTAAAGGGGGCTCCAGCCATCCTGAAGGACGCTATCCGGTGGGACGCCATCCTTGGCGTACTTTGTGGGAAGCTGGGCCTATTTATGTGAGTACCTTATTGTCTATACTGCATTTGTAATGTTTATTATGATATTTATTGCGTAATTGCGAAATTAAATTTGCGTATTGTGTGACATCATTGACAGATGAGCGCGCCAAAATCTGTATAAAGATTAGCGCTACCAACTGCCATTGTGTCTCTTATATCGAGTTCACGGGTAGATAATAATGGCGCCTTCAATGTGTTTTAGATTGTATAGGAATTTCTTCTTTTGTTTTATGACTTTATAATTATTAATTAACGATATATATATATATATATATATATATATATATATAGCTTTATCACTAAAAAAAAATTATCTTAATTCTTCAACACCTATTGACCTTAAATTTTAGGTTGGTATTTTGCAAACTCCCTAGAGATTTTCTGAATTGACATGTCAGCTGATTGCAATGTATAACTTTTGTCCGAAAAATGTTTCATTAAAATAATTAATTTTCTAGTAATTTTAAATGCAGTGTCATTTATAACTCAAATTATTTGAAATGTGTGATTAGTTGTTTTAAATGGAACTATAACTTTTAGGAAGGATCAACAAGTTAATCTCACTTTTAATATACACAAGTAAGTATATTTGCACAAATACATAAACAATTAAGTAATTGCATGCCTTAAACATTGTTTATTAGGAAAATTATCTATTTATATTAGATTAAAATATAACCCTTTCCTGTTTTTGACTTTAGAAAACTGGTTTGAAACCGTAAATCAACACTATCTTGTGTGTTTACATTTTAAAAGTGTCTTAGTAATCTACCTATTTAATTATGACATTCGAATTACTTTTAAAAGAAACCTTGTCTTTAAAAGCATTTAACGTAATGATTTGAGTCTTTAAAATATTTTTTAAAACGTTAGAGTACCGGGATCTGGTTTTATTTGTTAAATAACACATATTATGTAACTTTTTTATAATTTGGAGTGTCTTTTTGTAACCTAACCGTGATATATTTCTTTCATTAAATACTATCTTGCTCTAATACAGTTGTAAACGTGGTTCCTTAAGTGATTTATACAGTTACCGTAATTAAATTTAAATACTATACCTTATGAATTCCTTTTATAGGAAGTTTTACCTATAAATATCTTTATCGTACTGACTTGAAGTTAGTTGTACCGTTTATTATCTTCTGAATTACCTCAGTATTGTATATCTGGTATATATTGTGTCTCAAATATTTTTTCAAGATGAATATTACACATCTTAAGTCTTTGGAGCTGATTTACGAGATTGAGTGTAGAAACATTACACCTGCCCCTAATCAAAATGATAGACGATTACAACTTAAAGCCATTCTAGCCCAGGAAATGAAAGGCGTACCTATTTTAAAGAAAATTGTTTCCGATTTGGCTCAAAACGTATCTGAAATGAAACTGTCTCTAGGCGATATAACTAATATAATACATAAAATAGACCCCGGCCCAACTGATATCGAGTTAAAACGTTTAGTTTCGAGAATCACCCACCTCAAACAGCGCATAGAATTATTGTCCTTATATGACAATGAACAAGCGAACCAAGCTATACAAACTTTTCTATCAGATATATTATTACTTGAAGGGATTGTTCTTGGAGACTCAATCCAAACGCAGACGCAGATATATCTTCACCGCTATGAAATCTCGTAATTACCCAAACTCAACCATTAGGGAAATCTATACCTGTTTACAAATGGGGTCTAACTTTTCAAGGTTTCGACTCTCAATCTTTTTAATGTCTTTCCTCGACAGAATTAACGATTTTAAAATTTCTCGACAATGTACCGATCAGGATTTATTTGTTTCAGCGGGTGAATTGTTTTCCGATTCTGCGTTGATCTGGTACCGAAACATTAGAGATCAAATTACTACCTGAGAGGAGTTAGTTGCGTGTTTAAAACAGGACTTCCTACCTCATGGTTATATTACCGACCTTTGAAACGAGATACGAAATCAAACCCAAGGACCTGACGAAAATGTTCTTTCCTTTATTACCTCAATAGAAGCTTTATATAGTAGACTCGATAATAAACCTTCAGAATCTGAAATTATCGATCAGTTGCTTAGAAATTTAAATCCTTATTTTTCCGAACGTCTAGCATTACAACACATTTCTTCCTTAGTTCATTTTAAAGATTTATGTCGTTGCCTTCAGGAAGTAAAGCTAAGAGTTGATAAATACCGTCCCCCTCCAGAAAAACAATCTGGCCTTTTAGAACCCGATTTAGCGTATCAACTTTGAGCTTCTCATAAAGTATCTACCCTTAATGTTCCTTCTACCGCAACAAATAACTCACTTACCTGTTGGAACTGTAAGAGAAGTGGACATAACTATAATGTTTGTACATGCCCTAAAAATATTTTTTGTTATGGTTGTGGTCGCGCAAATATCTATAAATCTAACTGCACTAATTGTAATACTAACGTATCGGAAAACTCTCGTCGAGATATTTCTACTCAGGGCGTAAATATCTCAAGAAATCAAAATCGTCCTCAACACCAATCATTCAACGGACCAAGACGTCAATAAACTTAAACCATACAACTACCTCTAACCCTGTACCGTCATTAAATTTATCTAACAATAATATCGCCACTGTCAATTTACAAAATGCCTTACCTTCATTAGAAGAATTATGTTATACTACCCCGTCTGAATGTTCTAATTGGCTACAAACCGTTAATTCCTTTTACCATAAAAAGTCTGCCGCTTTACAACTTGTTAAGAAACCCTTTGATAATCGTCCACACTTACCCATCTCGATTGGTTCTTTAAATGTAATAGCTTTATTGGACACAGGTTCCTCATGTTCCCTTATAAACAACGAAGGTCTACAACAATTATCTAAACAAAATATTAAAATTCAAATTGTTCCCGAAAAAACTTCTATAAATTTAGCTGACGATAATCAAATATATGTAACGGGTTCCCTTAAATTAAAAATTCGAGTAGAATCACTTGAACGCGAGGTTCCATTTTTGATTATACCTGCATTAGCTTATCCTTTCCTACTAGGTGTAGACTTTTGCAAACTTTTTAATTTGTCACTTTACTTCCAGGATTTATCTTGGCAAACTTCTCTTAAAACAAATTCCTGTGCATCTGCAGGAATATCTAACAAAATTTCTCTTACTGATTCACAAAATGTAATTCTTAACTCTACAATTGACAAATTTCGTAAACTTAATACCTCTGAACTTGGTTGCGTTACTACTGCAACACATGTTATCTCTACAGGTGATGCCCTCCCTTTTAAGCGACGTCAATATCCGTTATCGCCTGCATTGCAAAATCATTTGCATGCTGAAATAGATAAAATATTAGAATCTGGTGTTATCTCTCCCTCAAATTCACCCTGGATGTCTCCCGTATTATTAGTTCGTAAGAAGAATGACGATTGGCGTGTTTGTTTTGATAGCAGGAAGATGAATTCCGTGACTGTTTCTGATGCTTATCCTTTACCAAGAACTGACTCTATTTTAAGCCGGCTTCGAAACGCAAAATTTATCTCATGTATCGATCTTAGACAAGCTTTTTATCAGATACCTCTCGACCTATCTTCTCGTCAAAAAACTGCTTTTTGTGTTCCAGGCCAAGGTCTTTTCGAATATAATTTTTTGCCATTTGGTCTCTGTAACGCACCACAAACCCTACAACGTACTATGGATCAAACGTTAGGTAACTTACGTAAACGAAATATTTCCTTCGCCTTGGGCGAACAAGTTTGGAAAAGGAATTATGTCTTATCGGATGCATCTAAGAAATTTTCTTCAAAATTAGCCCCTAAATTCATCCTTTGTAAAGTCGTTCGTGTCATTAGTCCTCTTACCTACGAACTTCAAGATGCTGAAGGAAAACGTCAAGGCAGGTGGCATATTAAAGACCTTAAGCCATTCTCTGCTGACCCAAATGCTACTTAAGTTTCTCACGTTCCTTTCTTCTCACAATTTCCCTAATATTTTTTTTGTTCTCACCATCAATTAGTATCTTTAATTACTTATTCCTTCTCTTATACACCTACCTTTTATACGTTTAACTCATTTACCTTAAACCTTTTGCTTCTGGTCGACTTTTCTTTGACCGTATTGTTACTTGTATATTATTTTATCCTCTAGACCCCCCAAGTCGTTTCATTTAATTAATCCTCGAACTTTTCCTACAGCATATTATTTGGTTTTTAGTATTTGTCTTACATCGTTTAATTGTGTGGTAATTGTCGTAACTTTGGTTGTAGTAACTCATTGAATTTTTATGATTGGTTTTAGCTGATGTTAGAGTGGATGTTTTTCTTCTTTGGGCTCACATAGGACATGCGCAGCCTATACCATTGTTAGAAATAGTTCATATTCGCAGTTGCAAAAAACTAGGATTGCCTATTCCATGTGTTTTTCCTCTGAATTATTGCAGTCGCACACATTATACTATATCATTATTTGTTTCTTTTTCTACTAAATCACCATAACTTATAAACATTTTCTTTCATTGTTTTTTGTTGAACTTCGTGGTGAGGCGCTATTGCTTCTTATTGATATCTTATTAAATTCTCGGTTGTTTTAGCATATTGGGACAGTGTATCTGCATTTAATTGTTTATAATTAGGCATCTTTGTGTGTTTAGGGCGTTACCGTTTTAAAAAACTACCTTGAAACAGTTGGGTTTTTGTGTGATTGTATCTGTAATGATACTTTTAAGTTGTTGTGTCAACTTTTGTCGGATTTGTGGATGCACTCGTTAGGAAAATGATCATACTAGTTCTCTTAAGAGTCTAGTTTTTTTAAATTTATGTTATACCTTATTTTGTCGGATTAATATCGCAAGTGGTCCTTCAGACCGCGCTGTGTTTAAACAGGGACAATTCTCTACTTTCTCTCGGACGCTTGTCCAAAAACTCTACTTTTTTATATCCCGCTGTCTCCGTTTCTGCCTTATTCTTCTTTCGGTGGACCTGTTCTCGTCCCGGAACACCCGTCTGCCACATAAGAGTGATGTTCCCTCCCTCCGGGCTACTGACTACATTGGCTGGTTAAGCCACTCTACCGTTATCATATCTATTATCTTTGGTAATGATTAAGTTAATATCTTTATCTTATTTATTATCTTAGATAATAACCTTAGTTTAATATCGTTATCTTACCGACTACCGTTAGTAATAACTTTAGTTAATTTCGCGTTATCTTACCTATTATATTTAGTAATAACTTTTGTTTAATGTCGTGTTACCTTACTTACTATCTCTAATAATAACTTTAGCTTAATATCGCGTTATCTTACCTAGTATCTCAAATAATAACTAAAGCTTAATATCGTTATCTTATCTATTACCTTTGATGATAACAATTTAAGCTCAATATCGTTATCTTATCTATTATCTTTAACAACAATTTGAGATCTTGTTTTATCTTTTTATCTTCCTAACGTCTGGTATTTATGACCGGACGTGGGAATTATTTTTCTTGAATTTAAGTGAAAAAGCTAACCTGATGTAGAAATGTAATTTGTTAAGTTAGCAATGTAAGGATTTCGTAGGGTGGTACTTTTGGTAAATTTGTTGATTCACAACCATGTCATGGACAAGTTAGTAAACCAAAGTACCAGTAACAAAATTTGCTAGAGTGCAGACTAACGCACTCTCATGAACATTTTAAATTTGGGCACTTTTTGCCAACAAAGAACAGTTTTGATGCAACGCTCATGTGCGTTTGCATGTAGGAAACTTTAATGTTAGCTTTAGTTTAGATAGGTTAGGCGACTTGTCGCATCTGTTTTAATTTAAGTAGTGTTTCATGCTCCCCGACAAATTTGTGCTGTCGATTATTAGTGTAGTCAAAGACAATGGGGCTACATTTTCCGTTTCCTGGTAATTCGGTAGACGTGTTATCGGTTGAAAAAACCAGGTGGCGCCTTATATAAACATTTTGTAGGTTTTAAGTTAGGATTTACGTAGGGTAACTAGGATTTAGATTTTAAGCTGTTACTGTGCTAACAGACTTTTTTTTTTAAGTTTTTTCTTTTCTGACTTTGTCGCAATTGTTACGTGCCAACTTGGCACTAAACATTCCTGAGCTTAATTTTGATGTGCGAAGTTTTCGCGCCTTAAAATTCAAAAGACTTTCCGTCACGTCAGAGTGCGTTTGTGCCAGATCACGCGACGCGAATGGCGGGAGAACAAGAGTGGGGAAGTTTCCGGAGAACTCTGTAACGTTGCTGTTTTGCCTGAGAGTTCCAGAAGAGTGGTTGGGTTTTTGATAACGTATCTTTACCTTTTATTTATGTAGATCCTTGGCTTTGTTTATCTTTATTTGTCGCCCCTTATACCTGTTTCCTTATTCGCTTCCTACATAGGTAGAAGGTAATTTGTAAGCAGCCTGCTCGAACAGTAGTCCACGATCCTAGACGAACGAGTCCTGGGAGCAACTGCGACTGCCGTAGCTGGTCGGAGCGCTTTGGAAGGACGCTAGGCGTACCCTCCGTTAATTATCTTAAAGGGGGCTCCAGCCATCCTGAAGGACGCTATCCGGTGGGACGCCATCCTTGGCGTACTTCGTGGGAAGCTGGACCTATTTATGTGAGTACCTTATTGTCTATACTGCATTTGTAATGTTTATTATATTTATTGCGTAATTAAATTTGCGTATTGTGTGACGTCATTGACAGATGGGCGCGCCAAAATCTGTATAAAGATTAGCGCTACCAACTGCCATTGTGTCTCTTATATCGAGTTCACGGGTAGATAATAATCTGTGTCGCAGACACTAAAGAAACTGTACCACGCAAGTACACTTAAGTCTGTGAATTGCAGACATGCACTAAAAGTATATAAATTGTAAATGCACACTAAAAAGCGCGAGCGGCAAACATACACTAGGCAGTTTGGAATCGCAGAAACACATTTAAGAGTCTGTCAATCACAGACATGTACTAAAGGATATGTGAGTCATAACGTACAAGAAAAAGTTCTTTAAAGCACAGACGTACATAAAAAAAAAAAAAATTTGTACTTTCCAATCTGAATCATCCCTACAGCAACAAAAATTGAAATATCCTGACTAATTAACATTGATTATTTACGAAATCTTTTATACAAAGCACGTCCATACATTTTGCCCTCAAAATTAAATTTTATTTCTTTCGCATCTAATTTATTATTAGCATAACGTGTTACAGTTAATATAACTACTTCTACATTATTGTCCTTATAGGCTGGTCAAACTTAAAACGTTAGTTCATTCGTGTCCATGTATTATTATTAAAGCATAATCCACTTTTGGAAGCGTAAGTAATCGAGGAGCATCAGTTCCGTTTCTACTTACCATTTTATACAGTTCTTTGAGGTCCTACTTCTCATCCGTTACCCTAGTCTTTAAATCTTAACATGTTCAACACACCTATTTCATTCCATTTATGTATGGATGTCTCTGAAATACGGGCAGTAGGAAAAGCAGACAGGAAAACGGTAGCATCCTTTTGGAATGCTGTGCTTCAGATGTATGAGGATGATAGTATAGACAGACAAAGTTAAAAACAAATAGGTTATAGAAATAGTAGGCGAACAAGGATATCTGTGGAAAAAGAATATGAGAAATAGAAGGGCAGAATACGTTCTAAAGCATTTTGACTAGTATGGGATATATTACAAGCAGAGATAGGAAAAAGGAGGTAGATGTAGATCTAGATCAAATAGTGATAGACGCAGACTGTGCAAATTTCAGGGAAATGTGTAGGTTAGTTCAGAATAGGAAACAATGAGGGTACACTTCTAACCGGTTCCAGGACTAAAGACCTAATGGTGATAATGTATGGATACTACTGATGGAATAGAAGTTCCCACTGAATTGGTGCTTGCTCCAGATGCCGACATCGGATGGAAAAACGAGTTGCAGAAATACTAGAAGATCAATTTAGTTTAGACAAAACAAAGGAACACGAGAGACCATTTTAATTTTACGGGTGATAATGGAGAAAACAATAGAAAAAGGAGAAAGCGTGTATATAGGATTTGTAAATCTGGAAAAAGCATTCGATGATGTAAAATGGGAAAAATGTTCGAAATATTCAAAAACATTGAAATGAGTTATAGGAATAAAGGGAAAATACATAGCTTATACAAAGTGCTAACAGTTGTAATAGAATTGGAGCAGGAACATAGAGAAGTAAATATTAAAAAAGAAGTGCCCTATCTCCACTAACTTTTAACTGCAGAAAGACATTTGGAATTACTATGCGTGGACAAACGATTGATATGCTTAGACTTGCAGATGATATAGCGGTATTAGCATCTAGCAAGGAAGAGCTAGAAGTAGTTCTTAATGAAATGTAAAGAGTACTAACAGAGAAATACGGTATGAAAACTAACAAAAATAAAACTAAAATACAAGTATGTAATGGAGAGGTAAATATGTTAAAATCCAGAATACAAATAGGAAACGAGAACTGAAAAGAGGTTAAGGATTTCTGCTACCTAGGAAGTCAAAAGGCACAAGATGGGAAAAATGCAAAAGACAAAAATTACTATAAGGTTGTGCTGCATTTAACAAGAAAGTGCAACTACTATGTTCAAAGACAACAAACAGAAACAAGAAAAATATTGCTGAAAATATATGTGTGGAGTACAGCATTGTTCAGCTGTGAAATATGGACAGTAGGAGAAGTGGACAGCAAAAAGATAAAAGTCTTTGTAATGTGGTGCTTCAGACATATGATGAAGATATCATCAACAGACCAAATTAAGAACCAAGAGGTTCTAAAAATTGTGAGAAAAGAAAGAAATATGTGGAAAACAGTAAAGAATAGGAGATATAGTATGATCAGACATATACTAAGGCATGAGGGAATAGTGAGGAATATATTAGAAGCAGAGAAAGAAAAAAGAGAGATAGAGGTAGACCTAGATTAGATGTAGGTTGTGGGAATTTCAGGGCTCAGAATAGAAATCAATAATGATACTCGCCAAACAGTTTTAGTACCGAAATTTAATGATGAAAAAAGTATTTGTATTTAAACTTGATGATTATTGTAAATAACTACAGATGTTGGTTTTGCAATATTCTCAACATTTGTTGATTGTGCGAAAGGAGTCATTGGAAAAGTATAGATTCGGCAAATGTCTAAGCGGTGAGGGATCTTAGTAGCCGTCAGGTTGCTTAACTCCCCTCATGTACCATTGAATACTGGTGAAATAGAGTATACCTTTAGAAATCAATAGAAGGAGAAAAGTGCAAAAGATATAAAATAAAAGAAAGATTTTCACAAACTGGACTGTATTTAACAAAAAAAAAGCAGCTGCTATATTCGAAGACAGCAAGCATAGAAACAAGGAAAAATTTGCTAAAAGCATATATGTGGAGCGTAGAACTGTATGGAAAGTGGACAGCGCGAGGAGCAGGCAAGAAAAAGATAGAAAGCAGCCTTTGAAATATGATGCTTCATATGCATGATGGACAGACAAAGTTAAGGCAGAGTTTATAGAAATGGTACTGGAAGAAGGATATATGTGGAAAACAGTACATAATAGAAGAGATAGGGTACATACTAAGGGATCATATGTTAGTAGCAGAGAAGAGAAAAAAGAGAACTAGAGGTAGACCTAGATTAGATTATTGCACACAGATGGTGAAAGATGTAGACTGTAAGAATTTCAGGGAAATGAGTAGGTTAGCTAGGAATAGAAAACAATGGAGGTAGGTGTGCAAACAGTTCTAGAACTGAAAGCCTACTGATGATGATAAGTAATTTATGCTCATTAATGACTTCCGAAACAGTTTTCGCACAAATATGATTGTTCTAAATTACACTTTAAATCCATTGGATTAAAAAACAAATACTTTCTAAAATTTATTTTTACTTTAAAAATTACTTTAGATTACAATACAATAGTTTTAAATAAATCGTAGGGTATCAAGAAAAGTACAGTGATGTTGTATTGGTGGTAAAATGGTTAGAGAGTTTCTCGAATTGCTGTAGCTTCCTGTTGAGAAATAAGATACGAAGGGATATTATAAAATGGTAAGTAGAAAGAGAACGAATGCTCCTCAATTACTTATGCTTCTAAAAGCCGATTATACTTTACTAATGATATCATGACCATGGATAAACTAACTTCTTAAGTTTAGCCAAAAATGACAATAATGCAATGTCCCACAAAAAAATTATCTTAATTCACAAGAGGATTACCACTACTCACTACGCATTAATGTGACCTCACTGGTGTAAAAGACTTGCCCTAACTAGTAGTAAAAACCAAATTGCTTTATTACATCTGTTACGCATTATTGCTTTCCCAGTTTGACATCAATTATTACGTTAACCCCCGGCAAAATTTATTACGCCTCCAAATTTGATGGCAAATTATTACTGCCAAATGGGTAAAGATTTGCATGCCAAAGAAGCCATTAAAAACTAAACAAAGGATTTACCTTAATAATAACTGCAGCAAAATCATCCTCTGCGGATGTCTTCAGGTAGATCAGGTTGTGTGGAGGCCCTTTTCTTATGCTTAGTCCAGATTTTGGCAGCGAAGTTCATTGTACCAACACTTTTAGGAAATGCGTGTAACCAAATAGATTCAATAAATTATGGGTTATTGTCCTACAATGCGTGAGAACGGAAAACCGCAATATTATGATATTAACTTAATTAAAGATGAAGAAAAGCTTTTATCTATTCCTAACGGTAAAACAAAAGCTTTATGTAGCCAGAGGCGTAACACAAGAGAATTTGGGCACCACTTCTTAGAGCCAAAGAAAGATAAACAAATAAAATGGCAAAGCTGTGGCCAATTAAAGCCATTGATAAAAGAAGAGCACAAAAATGCCTCGTGGAACCTAAAAATGTGAATTACTCACAATTAATAATTGGTTATGAAAGGAGGTAATGTATATTTACCCATATTAATGAATATCTAACTTCTTGCCAAAATAAGACTGACAAGACGACCTAGGTCCAAACCAGAGTAACTAAAAGCACCGGAACACTAAATATTTACGTTCACGATGTGATGTAGAAGCGGAACTTGTAACCAGTAGAAAGTGAAATTTTCAAATAGGAAAATTTAAAACAAAAACAATCCTTATTCAAGTTACTCGACCGAACGGTTGACCTTGAGGTACTAGATATGCCATGAACCTAGTTTATTACCTGTAATACAATTTTTTTGCTGACATGCATTTGGTGATAATTTTCGAACCACGCACTTGATACTAGCTTCGCTGCTACAACGTCAGATAAGGTATTGTTGTTCTTCCAAGCACTATGACCCACAGTCAATGTTAAAGGATGTCTACGTAAATTACATCTAGGTTAGATTGATATGCCTTTTGGGACCTTGATTGTACTTTCTTGTATAAAAACTTTAACTTAGAGATACATCAACATTCACATTGGTATTCCTATATACGTAATCAAATAAGTCCACCTACCTGCAAAAATTTAAAAAGGAGAGACTATGTCTCTGTTTACATACCAATGAATATCGATGAAATAGGGCATATATTTACAAAGCAATAGAAAAGAAACAGAGGTTTATGTAGGCTGTAGGAATGTCAGAGAACTGTGTAGGCTAGCTCAGAATAGAAATCAGTGAAAGTACACGTCCAACCAGTTCCAAGACAGAAAACCTAATGATGAAAAAATAATTGCACTTAAACCTGACGAGTACTACAAACAAATACAGGTGTTGGTTTTACAATATTTCCAACTAATCCTAATTGTGCGGAAGAATTTATTGGAATATTAGTAATTCGACAAATGTTCAAGAGTTGGGGGATCTTTATAGCCACAGGCTGCTTAACCCCCTTCACATACCTTACATGTGATTTTCCAATGCTCCACCCGAAGGTACTACATTGGCCAGGAAGCGAGTTTTTTTTTACCTGAAAGATTTTGAATTTTGCTGAACCCTTGCTGTTCCAAGCAAGGTAGGAATCTTTAACGTGCGTGACAACACTCACACACGGGACCTCCATTTTACCTCTCATCCGAACGAGGGTGTATTGTTGTGAAAAATGCTCGCCTAACATTTTTAAAGCGGACCGTGTCGGGATTCAAACCCGGGACCTTGAGCGTAGTAGTTACACACATACCACTATGCCACAGAGCCCCCCCCCCTTCACATACCGTTCATTTACATTTCCACTGCTCCACCCGAAGGTACTACATTGGCCAGGAGGCGAGTTTTTTGTTGCCTGAAAATTTAGAATTTTGACGAACCCTTGCCGCTCCAGGCAAGGTAGGGATCTTTAATGTGCGTGACAACACACACACGGGACATCCATTTAACCTCTCATCCGAACGAGGACGTAATTTTGAAAAATGCTCACAGAACTGAAGACTAATGTTGATGATAATGATGAGACTATATCTGGTAACTTCATGTACACTGATATGCAATGCATTCAAATTCTGGGAGTTTCTATCGACCGGTGATTATTTTCACATACGAGCCAATAATTGTTTTGATAATGTGGTTCATCCTTTCACATGGATTGGTTTGGGGGTGGTAATTGATATTGTACACAATATTAGAATTATAATTCTTAGTCAACTTTTTAAAATTAGTACTAACATACCGATGGCAGTTATCACAAATAATTCTTTCTAGTGCCCCAAAAACTAGAAACACGTCTTCTAAGTGATTAATAACTGTATTATTAGTTGCAGATCATAAAGGATCTATTTAGTAAACATATCCGTGATAACCAAAATAAATCAATTACGTTTTGATGACAGAGCTCAGGGTTCAATTATTTGTCGAAATAACTTCCCATGGCACGGACATTTTTATTTTAAGCATCGTTCCATGCAAGGGCTTCTGCTCAGGTTTCTGGGATTAGCACATGATACAAGTCCTGAGATAATATCCTATATTAACATTCATAGCATGTCAGTAAAAACGACAAATACATTGATGTGTTTTGAAATAACCCAAATGGCATGCATGCAGTTGGTGCATCATAATTTTCAAGAACAGCCTTTTCTAATGGATTGTGTATAACTAGCTTTCACTGCTCTTCATTGTCAAAGTTGAGATGGTTTTTTGGTATACATTTATAAATTGAATCTTCAACCACGCGAAATTGTGGATAACTGTTTGGATTATCTATATTTTCCCCCATAAACAACTTATATTCATCGATATCCCCTCTCTCTTGACTTTTCTAAAGGTATATAGCTCACGACATAGCACCTGGTACTTGGTGGCTAGCATCTATCCTATGAATATTCATAAAATCATGACCCTGAAATCAATGTAATCAATAAGCTAATCCGCTTGAAGTGTTCTGTAACTTATTTAACCATAACTAGTTATAAAGATCTGCTATAACCTGAAATTGCACCCTTGATATACGGGTGAAATTTTTCAATCCCCACAAAACAGCCAAGCATTCAAGTTCGGTAGTTGAATATTTCCTTCCAGGTCAGTTAAATTCCTATTAGTACGAGCTATTACATGTTCATCATTAACTAACGCTTGGGCTAAGTATGCAACCAAGTCCAAATTATGACACGTTTAGTCTCTAAAAGAAATGTTTTCAAAAGTTAGAACATAACACTATTGGAGGTGTAATTAAACATTTGCTTGATATTCACAAATGTCTAGTTATCCTCTTTATTCCGTTCAAATTTTACGTTCTTTTTTGTTATATAATTGAGCCGCACCAAACTACTAGCAAAATCTGCAATAAACTTCCAGTAGCATCGAATGATACCAATAAACCGATGAACACCCTTAGCACATTTTAAAAAAGAATAATTCAACGTCGTACATTTAATGCTTCTAGGGTCCACCCTCTATTCTAGCTCATCAACAATGTAACCTAATAATATCAATTGTTTTTCATAAATTCACATTTATATGGATTAATTGTGACAGGAGGAAAACAGTCTGCTAAAAATTTCAGTTACAATCAAGATATATGTATCAAAATAGGGGGTAACTATACGGATATCGTCCAAATACACTGAAAGACAATCTTGCAATTAAGGATCAAGCAACCTGTCAAGCAAACGCTGAAATGTTGTGAAGACCATAAGGTACTCCCTTGAACTGAAGCAATCCTTTCCCTGGGTTCGTAAAAGTGGTCTTTTCTTTATCATGAACCTCAAGTTTTATTTGTCAATAAGCAGACCGCAGATCAATCTAACACAAGAATTGTCATCTCGTAAGTGGTGTAATATACTGAAAATATAATGTAAAGGAGAAGCATTCATTTTGTAACACCATTAACTTGTTTAAAAATCAATGCAGAATCTATATTCTCCTGAAGGCTTCTTCACCATTACCGCGGGTAAACTTCACGGTGAAGTGAAATCAATTTGGCCTGGAAACGACACAATGTGTTTTTGCATGTATGTAATTTGGCCTGAAAATGATACAACATATTTTTGTATATTAGTGGTTTGGTCTGAAAGTAGCCCTACCCCCTACCTGTGTTCTCTATAGGAAATGCTTGCGTTACCTAAGGTGAAAGCAAATAAAATGTCGCTTCTCTTTTTAAAATCAGTTTTTAATACCAAAATAGAGTAAAATGTAATTAATTACTAACATGAATAATTCGTATATGTATTATTTTACATATGGTTTGATTTGGACAATAAACACAATTGCCATCTAAAATAACTAAATTAAGATGTATAGATAATAATTACCCTAAAATAATACGTAAACGTCAAACAAAAATAACATATGTAAAGTAATTGAACACAATATTCAGTACAGTAAATAAACTATTCTAGTTACTGACATGTAACGGTGTCAAAAAAATAAATGGCTACATAGCAAGAGGACAATTATTAGAATAAACCGCTAACAAATTATAAATATGTAATTTTACTGTATTAACACAAAAAACAAGAAAAATAGGTTTTCTAATACTGAATTAGTTCAGATTTGTAAAATTGTACATCAACTTATTACTAATTCTAAATAGGAAACAGTTAAATATACGAACATCACTCCAAATTCTGCACATATATGATTAAATTAATTGTCAATGATGAAAAAGAATCAAAATTGTTAGTTCTACCTGATAAACAGGAAATTCATCTTTCTAGGGAAGTGATGTTTATAGTCAGACGTTTTAAATTAATTAATTCATAATTATTAACAACGTATGTAGTATTTTTAATAGGTCTATAACCTGCAATGTGTACCTACTGATATATTGAACGGTATATTTTGGTAACAAAGGCCTTACATTCTAATCTGGCTGATTATAAATTGAGGTTATTCAACAAGTAACTTAAATAATCGACAGTCAGTTTATTTACAAGTAAGCGACCTAACAATAATGTTTTCATTCCCCAAGCACATTGCAAGATACTACAAAATTAGAAAGTGTTGCGATTAAAAAAATAAAAATTCTGGTTAATAGTACCAGATACTTTAATCTACTTTATGTATTAAAGTGAGGTGGGGTAAGTGTGTAGACTGGTTAGAAAATGTAATATTTTAAGGGGTAGGCATCACATCTACTAGAATAGTGCTTAATGATAATGTTGGATCTTGTCTAAATAACTAAACTGTAATAGTACAGTAATAGTTGTGTATATTAGCAAAGCGACTATCTGTCAAACATTCAGCAGCATCTTTTGACAATGGATACAATTTGAGGAGCAGCAGTTAATCGGCAGTCATCAGCCCAAAGACTTTTTTTTAAATTCTTGTAGGAAGTGTAACACATAGTCAAGGTAATAATTATTATACTTTATGAATATTTTCTCATAAATTTTAAGTTAACCCAAAAATGTCAAATGCTAAGCACTAGACTCATTAACATTTCCATAACGGGGCAAGTGTGTTCTAAAGTTATGGGGCAAGTGCATAGTATACTACACACTTACCCCTTACTCAACAAGTGAAATTTAGTACTTATACTTTGTTTATTTCTAGGCAAGAATGGTTAGAAAGTACATTAACAAAACAACAACAAGGAGTACATACACAGATGGCACTCTTGAAAAGGGCATTACAAGACATTTCAAGAGGTATAACACAGTAAGGGGTTCACTAGAAATATAACCTCCCACAAATGATTCTTAGTTACCACCAAAGAGGAGTTAGAGGTTTGAAAAGTACATCTATGGAAAGAGGAACAGCAATTTCTTATGATAAAGAAGCGAGACTGACCAGAGTGCTTAATAACACTGGAAAAATGGGATTGGGAATTAATGCGGTATGATATTTTTAATATTGTTGAGAAGTTTGTTATTAGAAATAACTTAACGACGGCTTTTCAAAATGGGCGTTCAGGCGAGAATTGGTTTCTTGGATTTTCTAAACGTCACAATTTATCGATTAGAAAACCAATCTATGGAATATACTAGAAAGAGTGTTTGGATCCATTTATAATTAAACATTATTTAAAAAAAACAGTTAGATGATCCCAATTTACACGATATACCACAACAAATATGGAATTGGGATGAAACTAATTTATGTCTATACCCATCAAAAACAAAAATAGTGAGAAAGAAGGAGCACCTTCATCACGAACAACCGCAAGTACAGGAAAAGAAAACACAACTGTATTAACAGTAGTTGGTGCTGATGGGTTTAAAGCTCCACCCTTAATAGCTTTTAAAGCAAAGAATATGTGGGACGAATGCGAGGCACCATCATCAGAAAAATTTCTTTGAATTACCTATACTACAAAGGCAAATAGTTGCATGGAGTCAGATATTTTTCTACAGTACTCTGAGAAACGTTTAATAGAAATTTTTTGACCTGAACATTCAATTTTGTTAAATTATGACTGTTCCAAATCACATGTTGACAAAAGATTAATCAGAATAGCTCAAGATAATGGCACTACTATATTAAAATTACTTCCTCATTCATCCCATCTGTTGCAGCCACTGGATTTAGCCATTTCTATGTCATTGCAAAATAAGTGTAACCCTGCTTTAGTAGACTAAACGAGATATAATGAAAGAAGAAAAATACCGAAGAAACGTTTTAGTTCATTAGTTCGTAAAATATGGAAAGGAGCAAACAACGAAATAATTATAAATGATTTCAAAAAAGGAAACATTGTTCCTTATAATTCTGAAGTGGTGCCCTAGGAGCTATATGATCCATTATCATACAAGACATGGGAAGAATAATGTTGGACCAGATACTTCTTGTAGGAAGGACATATGGTCAGTAACAAAGTGCGCTTTAGCAGAAATGTGAAACCATCAGAGGCAGTTCAGAATGTTAATGTCGTGTATAGTTTCACTGTCATTCAAGAAAACAGGGCAAGAAAATGGTCTTCTCGTTTCCAGGAATCAAATTTTAATATGAAAGATTGTTACATGCCAAAATTTGGCAATGTGCATAGTTAAAAATGTAAATAAATTCCCACGAATATTTTTAAATAAACTGGTCAATTTCCGTCGTCCCCGAGTCGCGCTTGCGCGGAATAAATGGCGCAAGTGCATACGGTGTGATGAGACCTGATTAAGCTACGAGACCTCAAGCCGAGAACATTTATCTATGCGGGGTTGGTGTTGTCTTTTCTCTTTTTAGAATGTAGGTTCCCTTCTACCTTATCTTCGTGTGCCTCTATCTGTATCCTTCTCATCCCACCTACAAACGAACATAGAGGATGGACAGATGAAAGTTGGTGTCAATAATGGCATAGCCTACCCACACAAAAACAACAAGGATCCTAAGATGTTAAGAAATACGAGTGAGTACCCGCTTTATTTATATTGTGCTTAAACTTCGACCATTGTATCACTTTTAAAGGTGTTTGGTATTTGATACAAATGGCGCGTAATTTTCCACATAATTATACGTTGTATTAAACAATTGCGCAATAGTAAGAAACACGGGAAACCGTGATAAGATACTCTACATATGTGAAGGTCTCAGGTTTTCATTAACACCATGTAAATAATTTAATCCATGATGATTCACGTCAGCTGAAAAATTCACGAACTATTGTGACCATTTTAGCATCTTCCATTATTTACATTACAAATGTAAGGCTCAAAAATGGGATGCATGGGTATCATATGTTCTAAACTTAAACAACAAAAATCAACAGGTGATCATATGTGCATCTTTGTTTGCTCATAATGAGTTGATTTGGGAACTACATTGACCATTCTTAACCAAGATCATAATTGGTGATGAACAATTGTGGCTATATATCAACATCAAGAACAGAAAGGGATGACTGCACTCTGACAAAAAGCAACTTTCCATATAAACATTAATGCCCGTATGCAGAAAATAGTATTATTCATCTGGTGGAATGTGGGTATTAATACTACAAAATACTTTTCATGAATGTGACGATCAGTGTTGATGCCCATTTCCAATGAATTAGATTTATAATTTAAGAAATACAACCAGGAAGATGATATGAAGTAAAACTTCTACACAATAAAGCTACACTCTTACAAAGAAATCATCAATGAGAATGTGTGGGAGGTTCTTCCACATCTCCTTTATTCTTGTGATGTTGTATCCACCGACTTTCACCTCTTCTGCTTTCTACCCATCGATCTGTAATAACTTCTTTGAAAATTGAAAATGCTTTTCAGATTTGGTTTGATAATTTCTTTAACTCCAAACTGACTGGTAAAGCTTTACATGTGTGGAAGAGAAAAACTACCCCAGAACTCTCAAATTGTCATAAATAAAAAAGAGATTATGTTACTGCTTAATATTAATATATATTATGTTCATCTGAATAATATAAATAACAAGTTGAAAATGCAAGGCATTGTCGCAACGAACTTCCAAATGTAGACTTACTTTAAAACAATTTAAAGAAATTAAAATTATTATGTTGTAATAATTATAAGTATTCAGATAAAATACAAAAATTTATAAACAACAAAAGAGACATTTTAATATATTTTATTTTATTGAATAAATATTTTAAAAGCTATATATGTGTGTGTGTGTGTGTGTATGTATGTATGTATGTATGTATGTATGTGTGTTTGTGTGTGTGTGTGTAAATAAGGGGGCATCATATTTCGATTCAGTTTTTTCAGAGGATTCTAAATATGTATCGCACATTAATTTTGGACCTATTTGAAATTTTTGATAAAAATTAATTCCCCGGGGGGGTCGGGTATCCGTGGTCAGATTTCGTGGGGGGTACCATATTTCGACTCAGCTATGTTAGGGGAGTCCAAATATGTATCGCACATTAATTTTGGACCTATTTGAAATTTTAATTTTCCCGACGGAATATCGCGGGCACGGCGTCCCGTGGCCCGATTTCAACTGACATCAAAACTTAAGCTCAGGACACCGAGCTGAATCGATTGATGTATCACACATTGATGTCCGACCATTAGAAAGGCCTCGGACGGACAGACGGACGACAAATCGATTTCATAAACGAACGAAGTTCGTTGAAAATATACTTATGCACTTATATATACACACCAACCTAATAAATACATTCAGTTAACTATCGATTAACCAAATTCTCTAATTTATGATTCTAGTACGTGTAGTACCACTACTCAATGAAACTTGTAATTTTTTATCATGTTTTCTTACAGAAATAGGAATTAGAAAAGACATTGCATTACATGATCTTAATTTAGAAAATATAAAAAACAAACCACTTGTAATGTTTATAAATAGTGATCATTTCGAAAGGAACTTGCACAAGTTATAAAATAATAATTTTGGAATGATGTTCATATGTACACTCTTAAATGCTAGAAAAATTATAATAAAAATCAAATTACGAAGGATATTACCTTGTTTAAAAAATAATAAACACAACCCGTAATTACACCGATGTCTTATAATGTACTAAATAAGACCATCAGTAACTATTTTTCTAAACTTAGTAGGTTTTATATTCGAAATTGACAGGTGAAGTTGATAAACTAATTTCAATACTTAAATAAAATTTTAATTAATACTTAATTTTCAAACACAAAAATTAAAAAAAAACATTCAAACAGTTGTAAGCAGTGGAGTGAGAAATTTTAAAATAATCGTACTCAGTACTTTAATAGAACGTGAACGATAACTAATGGCTAATCAAAATTTGTCATACATTATTAAGGAATTTATATTTTTAGCATATTTTTGTGTAAAATAAGGTTATCCAAGTGATTTTGAATAATATACATAATGCTGATTTACGAAATCTACAAAGTAACACTGAAAAATTGAAAAAACCAAATAGGGCATTGTACTTTATTATAATCTTTCGTTTGTGAATATACCTCTCTCTCTCTCTCTCTCTCTCTCTCTCTCTCTCTCTCTCTCTCTCTCTCTCTCTATATATATATATATATATATATATATATATATATATAATTTATATATAATAAAGTACAATGCTCTGTGAATGACAAAAAAAAATTAATGACAGAACAATTATGGTACTAATTATCCATGAATACATTTCTGGAAAATCTAGTACTGTTTTCGTAGCTTTTAGTCGATCAAAAATAATTATAGCTATGCTACAGAAAATAGTTTATTTACAACAATAATACTTTTAAATCAAAAATAGTCGGCATTTCCTTTGAAAATATATTATAAACTACCTAAATAATAATTATATCATGTGAAATTATACATGCTCAAAATGTGGACGAAGCATTGAAGTAGAAAACCATTTAAATTGTAAAAAAAATGGTGAAGTTTGAAAGCCTTTAAGAAACCAGTACGAAAAGTTCTTTGTCTTGATTAGTTTTTGAAATACTTTGAAAAATATAAATTACTAATGTTTGTTTTTCTTTATTTCACACTTTTAGACATCAACAAATTAAAACAACTTTTATGCTGGTACTTTTTGAGTTCCACAATTTTTTCATTAGAGCTCTTTGTCAAAAAACAACCATCAATTTAGTTTTATATGTACATAAAAATATGCCCCATATCCATTGTTATTTTTCGTAACAAATCTAGCAATCTATTGTACACATTATTTTCATACTTCTTATTTGAAAACTTTTGAATGACAACTTGACACAATTATTTCTGTTATTTTTGTCAAATATTATTGTTTAAAATGCCTTTAATTAACTTTCGGTAACTTCTTTTTGTTGTTCATTTACATTATTTGTTTATAAATATACTATGGAAAAGAAGTTTATAAATGAAGGAAACAGACAGTTACCACTAAAGTTGTAGAGATGCTAAGCAGGCATACCCTGAAGGTAAATTGGTTTCTAGGCATTTTACAAACTGCCTTTAAAATTTTTGAAATACAAGGTGATGATAGATGATAGACACCATTTCAATTTGTTATATTGCTATATTTCTTGAACATTGTATTTTAATTCCGTGAGTTAATCTACGCACATGAACTCAACTGCTTACAGTTATTACACATTCTTCATCGTAATGAGGCCCGCTTATCACTTCGTCTGAGAGAAGATTGTTACGTGCCAAAGTGGCACTAAACATTTTCTTAGCTTAATTTTTATGTGCGGAAGTTTTCGCGCCTTTAAATTTAAAAGACTTGGCGTATTTCCGTCACGTTAAAAGTGAGTTGGATGAATAATTCCACGCCGACGCGGGAAAGGACAAAAAAAGTGGGGTTTTTCCGGTGGTCTTTTAATGTGGCTTTTTGCCTCTGACCTTCGTGAAGAGCGGTTTTGTTCAGGTATCGTATCGTGCCTTTATCTTTATCTATGTAGATTTCCTTGCCTTGCTTATCTGTTTGTCGCCCCTTATACCTGGTTTTCCTTGTTCATTCCCTACATAGGTAGGAAGTAATTTGTAGCCGCTGGCCGAACCGCATTCCACGCCGGAGCACCATCTTTAAACACTCCGGAGTGGAGCCCTGAGATCCAGTCGAAGCCATTTGGATGGACGTTAGGCGTACCCTCCGTTAATTGCCTTAAAAGGGGCCATCAGTAGCCCTGATGGACGTCAACAGAAGCCAACTTTAACTCAGGGACATATTCATGTGAGTATTTCGCTGTTATAAACTATTGTATGAAAATTGGCATATTTTCCGTCAATGGCGTATTTAATTTGTTATTGGGGACGTCATTGTCAGATGGCCGCGCTAAAGCCTGTGTAAAGCTTGGAGCTACCACCTGCCTGTGGCGTCGCTTATTCCACGCTTGCGCGATGTAATTATGAACTTTTTAAAGTGTAAGAAGATGTTCGCAAATCTTCACTTTGAAAACTCATTTGTTGTCGCATCCCTTTTGCTTCATTTTTCGTGTAACTGGTCTTTTATATATCACTTCACTTCCATTAGTATCAGTGTTCTCGGTAGTAGGATGTTTGGCGATGATGGGAATTTGATTCTACTTTCATTTTTACAGTTGCTTTACATGTAACTACTGGTTTCTTTGTTCATTTCTTATTCTCACTATTAGTATTTTCGTTACTGGATGTTGGGCGACAAGTATTATAATCTGAATTTGTTCTTTTTATCGATTTTCGTGTTGGCGGTTTATGTGAAACGGTTGTTACATCCCATTTGTGCTACTGCTACCAATAGAATATCTTCTACGCTGAGAATAAAAACGAACTTTTCGTTTAGCCCTGGGTTTACATACAGAACCCTCACTAATACTTAATGAAGGTGAATTTGATTCAGCTTTCATTTTAACAGTTGCATTGCATGTAACTACTGGTATGTTTATTCTTTTTTTAATATCACTATGAATATTTTCGGTGGGTGACGAGTATTAAAATCTGAATTTGTTCTTTTTATCAATTTTAGTGTAGGTGGTTTATGTGAAACGGCTGTTACATCACCATTTGTGCTACTGCTACTAATAGAATACATTCTATGCCAAGAATTTTAAATAACTGTTCGTTTATCCCTGAGTTTATACACAGAACCCTCACTAATATTTAATGAAGGTAATAGTGAACTAGCTGATGACATGGGAATCATTATTTTCAAACCGATAATCACTTATATGACCATTTGCTGTTGTCGCTCCATTAGGAGTTTTACCTTCACCAGAAGACGACTCAGTACCGCTTTCTTTAAGGCTGTCTTTTGAGTAGTTTCTTTCTTTGGCTTCTTTTTATATTTTTTCTCAGAGACAGTTTTTCTACATATATTATGTTGTGAGTGAAAATTAAAATAAAAAATTGGTAAGAAATAAGAGTTTTTCTGGACTACAAAATTTTCAAAGGTATCCGCGGACTCCGCCTAAGACTATTTGCAGACTCCTTCGATATAACATAATTTGAATAAAATAAAAATTTACATACACCGATTTTAAAAATCTGCAACAATTTTGTTTGGCAAACACAGAGAACTTTAAAATGCGCACTGTCTTGTATACGTTAACAAATGCTACATAAATATATTACTGCAGGTACTTGTTAAGAATTAACACAAACACACTAGGAATACTATAACTCATGAAAGATTTATTTCTCAGGCCATATTTTCAAACAATAAAGAATTAGTTATTTCACGGGGGCATGATTAACAAATTCGCAGCTAATAACACAGATGAATTGGTCAACAAAATCTACGTAAAGTTAAAAACTTAATTTTTCTGGTAGTTTACATATTGTACTTCACCTATGTATTGTACGGGTCGGGCTGTCACATGTTAACATTTTGCAACTTCCAGTGTTTCTCTAAACAGACAAGATCAAAGATGTCTTCCCTCTTTACAATAGCAAGCCCTATAATAGAAAAAATATTTTTTGTGCGGCCGATATAAAAACACGTGTTTCTCATAATTTTTCAGCTCGGAAAGAGCATTATTTTCAAGCTAGAATGGTAAAGTTGCACAAGAGATCAGAAAAGTGACAAAAGAGCTTCCCGGGCTCATATGTGAACAATTACATTAAAAACGCATGTTACGTCGTGGCAATGACAGTACTATTTTTATCAGTCAGTAAGTTCTTGTGAATTAATCACTACAAGTTTGTAAATTATTTAAAAATTGAAATATTGTTGTAGTTCTGTTATTGTCAAATTATTTGTGACAGCGCAAAAAGTTTAGTACGTGCCACACTCAGAAAGTGTCTTTACGGGGCTCACATACTTTCAGGGTTCTGTCGTATCGCATGCTCGCTTAACTATTAATTATTAACTATAAAATTGTTAAACTTTTTTTGATGCACATTTGTTTCCACTGTTTTCTTAACTTTTGTTGTTGTCAAAGTTGGTTTTTCAAAAAAATATGGAACCAATTTTTAGTATTTATAACTAAATACCTATGTTTTTCTTAATTTTCTATAGAGGGTTACATTAATAAGTGGGGCCTTCTCTTTAGTATTTTCTTTCTTTACTAACATGTCTATTTTTCAATGTGAATTTAATGTAGCATGATAAATGCTCTTACTGTCATAAAATGAAATTTAAAGTAAACAATTTTTGTAAATGTCAAATATTGAACATGACAATTTCTGCGCTAATTTTTAACTATTTCTAATGTAAGAAGAGTGAATAAAATTAATGTTTTAGTGCAGCAGCTACATACGTTTACATTTGGTACAAAAAAATTTATGTACACATTCAAAGTATTTTCTAAACTAAGCATTAAAATTTTTTAGAACTGAGGCATTTATTGGAGCATTGGAGCATTTGTTGAAAACCTTAACAAGATAATGCAATAGAGTTGTTGCTATCATTACCAAAATATGGATTATTTCTTCTGGTTTTTCGCCTAATAAAGCGAAGTAATTGTTAGTTATGTGTGTGTAAAATTTGAAGAACCCAATTGCAAATGTCAAAGTCAAGATTTTGTTTTCCCAAATACAGTGAAATTGCAATCACGTTATTCAAAACAGAAACCTTTTAAATTCCATATATGTCAACCTTATTTTAAACAACAATTCTATTTGACAAATGCATGATATATTCATTACCCATAAACATCAATGTTATTTAGAGAAGCAAAAACATGTTTAATTATAAGGCTTTTAAGTTTTCCCACCACACTGCATGACCTTGATATATAATTCCTCACAATTAAAATATTTAAATAAGAAACTAACAATCTTTAATAACCTCAGATATTGCACAGCCAGGTTATGTAATTATTATACTTAATGGAGAAATAAACCCTTTAATAGGTAAAAAATCAAGAAAATAAAAACTTACAAGTAATACAACCTATCTGCTAAGCTACTTGAAGGAGGTTTCTTAATATGCTGACCTGCTAAAAATGCAAGTTTATGTGCATACATACATGGAGCAGGGACCCTAATGGTTCCGGGCCAATTATAATACAGATGACATAGCTTATAAGATAGTTTTTGAACATGTTCTGGTCTTAGTTTCGCATCATCATAAACAACTACATAATGAGTGGGAGTAACACTCCCCTGACGAACATTTTGTGCTATTAAGAAGAAATCGTACCTGAAATTAAAATAATATGTTAGATATTGTAATGTGCATTTTAATAAAATAATTAAATGCTTATATACAAATGTAAATTGCAATCAACCATATCTTTTTTGACAAAATTTTCTTACAACTAAAGAGCATTCATTAGCCCAAGTTGATCAAGCTATATCAATATCTAGTTTGAGTTTTTATCATCTTTAGACAATTAATTCATATTCAGGATGCCCTATTTGTAATATTAGCGAAAAGGTTAAAAATGGTATTGCAGTTTTAAAGGTCGAGTTCAGCCTTGAAGAACTAATTAACATACAGAGTGTAAGAAAAGTTTTATACCAAAATAACGAAATTTTTAATTTTTTTTTGTTTTCCATTGTGGTCCGCGATTTATAGCAATGTTAGAAATGTTCATACTTTCGTGCGCGTAATAAAGATCACCAATTCGATCTGCTATTAATTTAACAGTTCCATCTCTACTGAGAACTAATGCACAGTCTTGTTTATATAAGATTTCAAAACCACCTTTAGTAATCTTACTAACCGATAAAAGATTTGTATGTAAATTCGGGGTATGAATCATCATCATTAGGTCTTCAGTTCTGGAACTGGTTAGACGCGTACCATCATTGTTTCCTATTCTGAACTAACCTACAGATTTCCCTGAAATTGCACAGTCTGCATCTATCACTATCTGATCTAGGTCTACATCTACCTCTTTTTTCCTATCTCTGCTTATAATATATCCCGTACTATTCCCCAAAAATGCCTTAGAACGTATTCTGCCCTTTTATTTCTCCTATTTTTTTCCACAGATATCCTTGTTCCCCTACTATTTCTATAATCTATTTGTTGCTAACTTTGCCTGTTCATGCTATCATCCTCATACATCTGAATAGTGTCATTTAAAATAATATTTTTGACTCACTCGTATATCCATTGTGAATGTTACAATCCCTTTAGCTACCGCATCTGTTGAACTTTTGTTAGCTAAATTTAAGCTGACATGAGTGCATTCTTCGAGTTCTCGAAAACTTTCAATATTCCTACACAATTGCAAAGTAGCTCCACTATCCAGGCACCATCTGGTATCTTCATTTATAGAACTAACTTGACACACTTGCAAAGCAACAAAACTCACATTGCACTTGCACTTTGGGAACAACTTGCTGAAAATTGCATGTTTGCACTTTTGTGTTTGTAACACTCCCAAGCTTTCTGACCGACCTTTCTGTATTTATGACAACGAAATTTACAACACTGAATCAGTTGCCACCTTTATTTACAAGTACACCTCCCGTAGTTTTTGCAGATTTTTTATTTTCACACTGCCACTGATGGATTTTTTATTTACAAGCAAGGCATTCTGAGAATTATTTCGATCATCGCTTTTTCTAGTGTCACTTTCTTCTACTATTTTAATTCGTAACGTATCTGGTGATGGCGATTCATCTTTAGATTCTATAGCACACATGAAACTCGGTGGTAAACTATATAATAACATTATTGCAAGTAAATCTGGATTTATTTCAAGATCCATTTCGGCTAATTTATCAACAGCGTCAAAAAACTTGTTTTCATATTCACGTATATCAGAACCTTCTTCCATACGTTGTACAGTTAGTTGCTTCAATAAATTTGCTTTTCTTGCTGGTCCCTTAGACTGATAAGTATTTTCCAGTTTTAACCGAACATCCCGCAAAGTTGTACATCCTTTAATTTGTTTTAATTATGAGGGACAAATTGAAAGAATTGTTTCTGATTTGGCTTTACTATCCCCTTTAAACCATTTTTCAATTTCTTTCTTGGAATTTGCGTTCTTGTCTTTTAAATCTGGTTTAACGTAAGTTTCGTTCACATAACCCCAAGCATCATGTTTTATTAATAGTACTTCCATTTGTATTTTCCAAGTATCAAAATTTTCTTTATTTAACATTTCAAGACCTGAAACGTTCGCACTATTCATCTTGAAAAAAAAGATGTGACCTACTTTTTCCCGGTGTTATGAAAAAGTAGATACACGACGAAGCATTAAGCACACTTCCGCACAGCTGGCATTGGCCTTTAGAGGCTTCGGAGGCTACATGGACTTATAATCTTAGGGAGATAAATATGGGGGTGTTCAATACTAAAAAAGTTAGAGAATAAAACTCAAGTACCTTGGCTATATTACAAAAATTAAATTTCAATTAAAAAAAAAGGAATTGCAATCTTATTAATTATGTAGTTGAATTGTTTATCATGAATCTTAATTTTACAATTATTTAGAAAACCTTCGAACAAACATATGTTTTCCTGTTAGTTACTTGTAAGGAAACTTTCACCAATACAGCTATGTTAATACTATTATCAGCGAATAATATAGGGAAACACCTAAGTTATTAATATTTTAGAAAAACATATGTACCTATTTTGTGTTATGTACGTACGGAAACTTTTATTGCTTTAGCAAAACAATTAGCAATATAAGGGCTTAAACCTCCAGTTTCATGAAACCTAGGGTGTACACTTTAGTTGTATTAAATACTTGACTTTAAAGTTATACAAACATGTGTTATGTTGAAACGGGACAATGTAAATTTAACAAATATATTTTAAAAACACTATTGCTGTTCATAAATAGTAACAAAACTTTACTTCAACTTTTACTTGTGTTGAATTATCACATAAGAAAACTTAGTTGTAAAACACATACCTATATATTTCCTTTATTACACTTTGTTAGAAAAATACCTGCTGCTTAACACTGTAGGGAATTAAGAACACGAACAGGTGGTTCTTGAACCATAACTAAAGTCGGTAGTTGAGTTCAATTCAGGCAAGGAACATAACATCAACCATCCAATGTATACAGATTTTACAGGTAACCAACCACTAACTTCATTTTGTTACATCGTTTTGAAGGTAAAACTACACATACCAGGTATGCAAATTCCAGGTAACCTAAGTTTAAAATTATAGATAAGGTACTGTGAAGTCATCTAGATATAAATATTGTGTATCATCACGGTAGATATATTATACCCTGAAGTAAGTATAAACTATCCTTTCAGAAGGAAAACCAAACCTCTCGAAAGGCAAATAAAATTTCTCCGGAGGTAAAACAGTCCTATCGGAAGGTAAAACGAGCCTCTTAGAAGATAGAACAAATCTATCGGAAGGTAGAATAAATCTTCCGGAAGGTCCCTACAATACAATTTTCGTGTAAGTGTTAAGGAAATTACCACGCGGTACGTTGAAATTATAACAGGTTTCAATCTATAACTATCCTTACCACATTAGTCCAATCGATGGGTAAACAATGTGCGGGATTAAACTACATTTCATCAAGTGATTCTATAAAATTATATCTGTTAAAATATTTCAGTATAACTCTGGAGGCTAATACATACCTTGCAAAAGCCAGGCATTTGAGGAACAAATGCACAGATAAAGAGAGAAATGTGTGATATGCACATATACGGATTTGAATAGGGATCTGCCATGTGCAGATAACTAAAGATAAATAGGTCAGTAATACGAGGAGTCAACTAATGTCAAGGTAAATGTAGATTCAGAACTACCTCACTTGTGTTACTGGAAAATAACAACCACTGAAATAGAGGTTATGTTTTATAACATTTTCTTTTGAAGTAAATATTCAAATAAATTGTTATATAATAAAAGATATATTTATTTTAAAAGAAAGTAAATTCTTACTTGAATAAAATTATTAATTCGTGTTATAGCATAACACAACCTAAATATAACTCATACTCTAAATTACAAAACACAGTGCATAAAGATAAGTAAAAGCGGAACTTCTTTAGTTTGTAAAGAAAATAAAGGGAGGGAAAGGCATAGGGAGGCAATTTGAAAACTGGAACATGACCAGTGCAAAACTGGCATGTTACAAAGAAAATAATATACAAAAATCGACACGCCAACACACAAAAACGTAACAGTCACTGCAAAACCCCTGAACACGTGCTTATAGTTTTAGTTTCTTATCTCTTGTTTTCACATTTGCTATCTTCGTTTGAGCTATTCTGGGTCCATAACCTGTTGGATGTGATGGAACAAAGCAATATAACACATGAAAACAAACGAGATGCATGAATATAATGCGATTTAATAAGAAACTGAACTCTGGTTAATACATGAAGCAATCAGTATAATCATGACATAGTCACGATGTAACCACTACAGCTGCGCGTGAACAAGTCGTATAGCGAGCTTGACACATCACTACCACTAACGCTATCACTAACACGTTATATAATAGATACCTATTGATTTTAATATGTTCAATTTGTTAAAAAAAAAGTAAATTAAAATTTTTTTAAATGATCTACTCCGATAGGATTTCTGTATATACCCTAAAATCACATCTTTTTAATACTAGTCAGATATAGTGGCGTTCAATTTCACTTTATTTTGTTTTCAGTTTTACAAAGAATATTTCAACCCTGTCCTTCTCATGAAATAATAGCCAAGTTTGCCGCCGGCACAGTAGGTTCTCATAGTTCCATCTCGTACGCGTAAAAATTTTAAGTCCCATTAAAGCTCGATCTAATCTCTCCCTAGGGGCAAAATCTCAAAGCGTGGTTCTCTATAATAACTAAAACTGTTACATTAGCACTCCCAATACGGGGCTTGAAAGGTGTAATAATTTGCATTCACCACATTTAAAAAATAATAACTGTTACACTTTCATTTAATGCAGTTTAATTTCAAGTAGAGTCATGATTCCTTAAAGTGTCAACTTGACAATATGGGGTAAACAGAACCTGATCTTTGTTTCATTCAGTTGGTGTGCAACGTTCTTATAATATTCCTGATTATGGATTTTATTTTATTACAGCGTTTTGGCATTTTTTTAGCTATAGGTTTATATACTCTCTCGTAGGAGTTTTCCCTTCGGTTATCCACTATTAGGTTGTAGTGGCATCCGTTTGTAGATCCTTTAGTTTTGCTATACCCACGATCCAGCTCAGTTCTTCCATGCGTTAAACCCCAGCAAGATCAAAATCTTTTAAGGAATTTCTTTTCTTTATTAGCCATTCGACATCTAATGTCAATCGTAACTATTATTTTTATTCACAGGAACCTCATTAATATTGCCAAGAGTGCCCTTAGTAATAAAATGTAACATTCAGTAATTAAAAATGTCACAGGTCAACAAAATGTGTCCGCAAGTTTTAAAATGTCCATCAAATATAAAGGTTAGTAGCAAATACCAAACCAGAGCAACTGGAATGGGGAACCAGTTCTTTCAGAAGTTTTATAGGTGGAGATTGAGTAAATTGAAATAACTGCACCCAAGACAATTAGTGATTACTGCGCCTGACTGAAATGCAGATGAAAAATTACTATATTACAATTTTCTGGAAATAACTTTAGATTAATAAAACAGATACCTTAAAAGTAAAATTTTCCAGAATAAAAATATCTCCCCCTTAAGGTTTTCTGATAAAGAACATTGAAAAGAACAAAACTAAAGTATGAAATGAGACAAGAGCGAAAAATTAAACAAGACAGAATAGGAAACATGCCGAGTACAATAATGAATCTTTCTTAAGGGAAGAAGGGAAAGGTAATATGGAATAATATTTCCACTGAGCCAGGAATTAAAAGAAATTAAGATGCAAGACTAAAGTTAAAAAGAGAAAAATGACTTGGTAGTTATTTACATACATTCCAACAAATAATTATTTCAATCAGAAAATTCAAAAACACTAAAATCTGGTAAAGTTATTGTAAAAAAAGGAAAAGAAGTTGCCTGATAATGAGGAGTAACGAATGAGGTGTCAGGGATGAACAAGATTGTATAGTGATATAACCCAGGTAAAAAATTAAAGAAGAAAACGACATCGGTTTTTATAAATAAAATTCCGTCTTAAACAGAAACATGTTTCTTTTATATAATAAAAAAAGAGATAATACATAGACGCTGAGAATAACAAGAGTTTATATCATCAATTTGATTTGTCTAAGAATGCAAATGCATGGCTAGGAGTAGATAGATACTACATGCATAGCTGATTGACAAAAAAAAAGATAAAAGGAATGACAAACACAATAATTAACAACAGAAATGGCACAAATATGTTGAAAATGTATACAAAACAGGTCAACGCCTAGATAAAATACATATAGAGATGGAGGAAGAAATTAATAACAATTCACTAGAACTTATAATATTCAACGAGGAATATGAGAAAACTTTGAAGAAAGCAAAAACATAGTATAGTCCATGAAACTACTAAATACAAATAAAAAGTGATTAAAGTTGAAGAGATAGGAAATGATACATCATGAGAAATCTGCTACAAGACATGAAATGTAACAGTGGTCTGAAAACTTCCTCAAACCAATCCTGATACCTTATCATGCACTGAGATGGGTTAAATATGGGAAATTTTGCACCTAACTAAAACAGTAAACACCAATACTGACCAGAAAATGATATGAAAAAATAGATAAAGATAACACTTAGAAACAATTTTGATTTCTATGGAAAAGGAGTATGTAGCGCAATTAAACTACAAAAAATAATAAATAAAAGTAGATGAAAACAAGAAATTTTTATAAAATTTATAGATCGACATAAAGAGTTTGTTGAGATTCTCTGGAATAGTCCAATGGACATACTAAAGAAATAAAGAATGATTTTGGGAAAAAGAAAGTTGGTTGATACAAAATTTATATATCAGCCAAATAATTGCAGGAGAAAACAAAACAGTAGGGATTAAAATAGAAAAGCAGTAAGGCAGGATGTTTCCTTTCGCCAATCTTATTCAACATATATCTCAAGAAATTTAAAACAAATGTCTCAATCTGGAGTAAAGAATAATAGCACGTGAATGAAGAATAGAATCTTTCAGTCTCAACTACTGGTTCAGACTGAAGAGAAAATAAACGGCATGTTTGAAAATATAATGAAGGTCAACAAGAAACATTGCACAAAGATCGAAGTCATGAAACCAAAAGGAGTGACTATTGAAAGTTAAATGTGCTCTTGGAAGTAGATACAAAATTTTTTTAAAAAAATGAGTTTTAAATACCATTCAACCATAGTAAGTTGTGATAAGATTATAAATACACATAACAGTGAGTCAGGTAGCCTATAGCAAGAAAAAAGGATATTCTGCAGACAAATAAACAAGAATTACCAAAATAGCTTGATTTATGTTACATATACAGTGTATATCTGTTGCAATATGATTTGGGCACTCTGAGAAAAATAACAGAAATGCAAGGAGAAATTAAAAATGTGGAATTGAAAATGAAAAACCAGACAGAAGTTAAAACTGACAATTTCTTACAAAAAATTGGCATCTAGCTGCAAAAAAATTCATGATACAGAATAAACAAAATATCTAAGTATTAAATTCAAAGCAGATTCTGCACAAGTACAGAAAACTGATAATGACGGCGTAACTTAAAAAAATATCCTGCTATTTATAATCTGCAACATGAAAATTTCTATTTCGAGTATATTTCTGTCTTAATCGACAAACCTGCTTCAAACCACAATTTAGTTCTCGCTTTTATTACATCGATGCCTTATATAGCGATCAGAGTTTATTGCTATCACACAGGTACAGGAATATTCAAGGTAGTTAGTTAAGAATATTATTATTAGGTTTTTGTTGTTTTCCAAGCTGATATTTGTGCTTGGTGGCTTAGAAAAATTCGAGAAGTGCTTTTATAGCTAGTATCAATTAGAAGCCATCATTTGTAACATTTATACTACCTTTCTGCTCTTCACAGTTGAGAATATACCTACCGCATGTTGGATTTGGAAGACAACTATGCTACTTGCTTTTATACTGATATTTTGAAACTGGAATTAGCATTAATGACCAACCACAAAATTCTGTTGACATTTGTGGTTATGTGCTAGTGATCACGGGTAATGTTTGAAAGAAATTACTTTGGTAATAGAACAAAACAGATACTTGGATCAGATCACTCTAGATTCAAATTCTCTAACTTAAATTCATATCTACCTGAAGATTTGACTGGTAGCAGCGAGTCAATGTACAAAACAGGATGTGCATGAGGTTTTGTTAATGGCTAAATTATAACTGTAGCTATACAAAGAAGATTATCTTTATACGAGATTTTATTTGTTTTTAACATTGTAATTTAATTTATTTAACTTATTAAGTAAGAGATGTAATGATGTACGAATGCCATAGGTACATTTAGGATTATAGGTATATTTAATATTTAGGTATTGGCATAGTGCTCTTAAATTATTTTGAGAATTAGCTGTGACATATTTTATTATTTAACTAAATTATTTATTTAAGCACATAATTATGGAGAGTGCGATAAAATAAAATTTTAAAACAAAACTATACTACCCATTACAATGTAAAAACAAATCAAATGTAAATAAGTTAAATATTATAATGGCTTACCAATTCCGCCTTGTAATAGTTGCATCAACAATTGTCCCCGGTGCAGGATTATCGTAATTGTTGGAATCCTTTTTTAAAAATAATCTTGTATTTATTCTTTTTTGTACTACGACCATTGTAATTTTTATAGAACCTATGTTATATTCACGCAAACATTGTCGTAATTGACCGACTTCGTAATCTTGACAGTATTTTAACTGACCATCCCCTACGCCATCTCTAAATATTACAACATTAGTAGGATAACTGCCATTTGTGTTCCGATATTTTTCTAAGGCCTTTGCAAATGTAAGCTTTAACTGATCGCCAATTTCTTTCTCTTGAAAAATAACAGAACTCCACCTAAAACATATATAATAATGTGGAATGTAATTATACATGACGTACCATCGAGTGACAGTTTCATTCATGCTGGAAATAAAAGCACAAACAGCTTGCTTATTATTATGGCCATGGTAAACATCCATACCACATATCATCCAGCTTTTAAATGGTAAACGCAATGACCAAAGAGAACCTCCAATTTTGCAGTTAATTTGCAAAGCAATCTTTTGAACAATCGAACGAACTTTTGATGGATTTGATAGGGTACGTGCATTAACAACTTGTGTTGCTATAGGTATTTGAGAACAACATAATCTTTTTATTGCAGAATAACGATCATCACGTGATGTAGGGCAAATAAAAACAAGAATATCAATTTGGGGTTGAATTATAGTTTTTAAAGTGTTAACGTAAGTATCAGTGCGATCATCTTTAAGTAGATACAAAGTTGGCTTACTAATTCTTATACCCATAGGACCTCCTAGTCGTCCCATAATTTGTGCAAATTCATTAGCAATCCTAAAAATAAAATCAATACTAATTCTAGAGTACATAAAAGTTTATCCATAAATGTTGTTAATACTTTAAGAACATTAAAATTATATTAAAAACTTGAAAGTATTTTTAATTTACAAATATTCTCTTTATTACATTTTATTACTAAACGTAAGCATATTTTCAATCAAAAAATTCATTTAATCATTAGCTGATTTTCTTCATTCATTTATTCAGTAAAATTTTTCACAACTTCCACAAAAAATTTTGCTTTAAAGCTTTTGCATTTGGCTGAAGTCTGTGACAATACATGTAGAGAAAGTTTCAATTTTTAAATATTCAACTCATAAATTAAAACGTCTGAAAAGAATACAAGATGCTTGTAATAATAATTTCACAGAAATATCATAAAAGATTAGATTTTTCACTTACAACAATTAGTCTCTTCAAAAACAAGAGCAAGGTCTTGTGTATACACAGCAATGCTCACTAGAAAGACGTAATTCGAAAGAGGAAATACCTTACACTTTCATTGGAGACGATATATTTGCAAATCGAACCTGAATCTTTGGCTACAAGTAGTATTTAATAAACTTAATTAATAATACTTATAAACATTAGCTTCATAAATTTTTATATAAATAATACAATCTTTCAAAATTCCCTGACTTTCCCTGTTAAATTTGATAATTTTCTACGTTTCTTATTTAAAAAGATTCAAACTATCAAACATGTTATTTTCCAAGCTATAGTGCAATTTTAATATTGTTTATTTATTTATTTAAAAAATCCGCTTTTTTTTGCGCATCTTCGAAAGTTTTCATGGGTTAAATCATGGGAAGTACTCAAGAACTTGAAATACATACGAGATTTTTATTAAAACTAGTTGGAAATTTTAGCACAAATGGACATCAAAGCTTTAAATTATTTTAATAATAAAATCTTTTGACTATCGAAAAAATAGCCGACTTCTAGAAATATGAAATTTCCTAACTTTTTTTTCCGGTTGTCATCTGAGAAATTAATGTATTAAACAAGTTACATAGTTTAGTAATTATTAATTGTGTGTAAATATTAAAAGCATAAGTGATTTGTTCTGCTTTATTAATTAAGGTAGAAATTGAGACAACATTAAAAAAGCCTGATAAAGAATATCATGAATTTTAAATTGATAAAAAAATTATCGAAAGTATTAGTTCTATCACTATTAAGTTGTGCCAAAGCTCTCCAATATCAAACTGCAACAAGTGCATCGCCCCTCCTACGAGTGGGGTTTTAAGAACCTGGCGATCCTTAAGTTGCATTTCTAATCACTTCACGGACGAAGTGGAACTTCGGCACGCATGCTAGATATATGGAGTTGAATGTAGTCGTTTATAATGAATTTACTGTCAAAATACATGTCAGCACGGAACGTGAATGTTTGCAAACTGCAAACTTTTGTGCTGCGTGCCGTGTATTAGACATGCGTATTAAAAATGTTTTTAAAATGTCAACCGTTTTTATTTGAGATTTTCATATTTATGGTTAGGTTCTTGCCTTTGTGGAGTTCAAAATTAAAAACGTTTTTACAAATGGAGGAAAATAATAATGATTTAAATTTATTATTGATGGGAAGTCTGTGTTTACTAATTAAAAAAAAAACGTAACGAAAAAGATTAGAAAGCAAAAACAGTTGGGTATACATCCAATATTTATGGTCGGCAAAACGCAAGGAATTTATGAAAATTTATTACAAGAAGTACGTTTAAGCGATCCTTTAATATTTATTAATAATATTAAAAACAATGAAGTTTAATTAATTACGCATGTCACGAACTTAAGTGAAGTGTGCTGCATTGAAAATGACTATGGCACAATTCATGATGCGTGCCGAAGTTTGACTTGGCCGTCGAAGTGATTAGAAATGCAGCTTTAGTGCTTCATCTTATGATGAGCACCTCAAGCTACAAATGATTTCTTAGATTGCTCAAATGTGTGCAGTAAAGTACAATGTGTAAATCTAATATTAATTTCCTGAGTTATTGCATTTGCCAATAGTCAACAGTTACACTAACCAATGACGGCACCAACTGCTTTTTATCTTTGCTAAACGAAATTTAAAGTTTGATTTCTCTTTGAATTTTTCAGTTCTTACTTTAGCAAAGGTCAACAATTTAAATTACCTATATTTAAAAATTCCTTAAGCCCAGAATTTTGCTCAAACATATAATTCAAGTTGAAGATTTACTGCAAGACTTAGTTATTTTCATTTAAATCAATACTGTGAGTTTATGCCTTCTGTAAAAATTCACTCTTGAAACATTATCTAAAGATGTTTTAATATCATTATTTCCTATTTATTTGATACTTCAAAAAATTTTATTTCAAGCTACATTAATTCGTTGCATGGGAACCAAAAGACAATTTTTAAACAAGATCAGGTCATACCTAAGAAGCCTGTTTACCGAATTCTCTACTCGAATGACAGTCATTTGCTCTTGTTTACGTCTTGTTGTCTTAGAATTCAACTTAAATCAACAGGTGTTCCACTAGAGTGGTTTTGTATCGCATTGGCTTGACCGAAAAATTTGTTGTTCTGTTCTTAATGTGAGCATTTGATTAACCACGAGTGCCTCGTTTGGATTTTCTTCATCATATGCCAGCGTGCTGCTTTCTAGGCTGTGTAGCAGGCCCATCTATTGGTATTTAAATTTAATGTGTTAATTTTAAACTGTACGTGTGTTCCCACGCAAAATCGAAAAAGGTGGTGTGAGAAATAAACGTAAGAGGGAGGGGACTGGACTTGATCGCGAAATCTAGAGAGAGTGCACAGACATTTTTGAATGAAGTCGTCAAGTATTTTAAATCAAGCTCGTTTTAATTGTTTCAGACTTGTACAAAATTGAAGTCCCTAGATTAGTAACTAATTCAAGAAAAAAAATTAGGTTAATGAAATTGCATGTGCTGCTTTAAAAATTTTTACAGTAGTTTTAACTACTCATCAAATTAAAATTTTGCTACTATAATAGGAATAAAATTTGTAATACCTGTTTGCGTGTTTGGTATATAGATATTTGTTGTCACCTGATTTGTTAATATCGATGTTACCTAGAGGCCTCAACCAGAAGTTCCTATTATTGATCGATCAAGGACAACACCTGTGAAGATAACAGCTTCAAAAACAAAATGAAACAGTGTGCACGATTACAGGCTTTCCATATTCTACGATTACATCACCAAAACGTATTTTTGTGGATTCCATGCAAAATAACTTATTAAACTGTAGATTGGTTATACGGACAATTGCTAAAAAAACTCTTCAGAAATGATGGATACATTGCAGGGTGCGTCCATAGTGGCAACGAATGGTGTTTTAGATGTCCCAAACTTAGTGGTTAGAATTCACCATGTGCGAATTCTATTAAAATAATACGTATTTTGGATACCATAGTAATTATGCCGAGATCAAAATTATTTCCACGTGTTCCCGGGAATAATTTAGTATTGCGTGCTTCTCGCAATAATTTAGTGTCACACGAATCCGTAACTAATAGGCTGAAGTGAAAAACCCTCATAAGATTTAACAATTTCAAATTAATAAAAGCAAAGTAAACTTACCCACTTTCGGCTTTGCACATTATGACAAAATGAATAAACTAAGTTCTGAGCACTTAAATACTTGATGCTTTTCAGGCAAACTCAACTTCACAATTAGAAAGGCCCATTTTCGTACAGTGCTTAAATCAAAAAGGAAGACAAAATTCGCGTATCTAACAAGGTAGATAATATCCCTCCTTAGCACAGATGGCTTCTAAAATGATCTTTTCAACCAATCACGTTCCTAAGAGGTTTGTATGTATGGTTGTCTATCTATCAGAATAAGTAGAATACATTGCCCAACCAACAAAATTGGTAACAGAAAATTTTAAACTGTTACAATGTAAAGAGCATAAAACTAGTCTAAAATGTAAATTCAATCTTTTTAGGAATACCACAATAACCGTCATTTAATCCAAAACTAAAATATCATATTTATTAGCTTATACAAACTACGATTTCGAGAGTCTTCAAAAAAATCATAAATCATTTACGTCAACAGCTAATTATTTTGTATTAAAGAATATACGTCAATTCAAAGAACGCACTGCTACAGGAAAGACTATCAAACTGATAAGATAACGCTCTAGCTCTAATTATGACAGACATGTAATGTTGGGAACCAATTAAAGATGCTGGGATCTGAAGTGATTACTAAAAGTGTTGCCCTAATTATTTTTTTCCAGCTGAGTTAAATGAAACGAATAGAATCAAACATCAAGCTACTTTACACGAAATATTCTTTAACAATCTTTCAAATAATAATTACTACATCCACAACAGATTTTCTCTAACAAACAATATTTTACACGTAACCTCTAAAAAAATACGTTCATTCAAATATTAAAATCTAAAAGTAGAGTCCAATATTGCGACAACGGCTTTTCCTTACAAACCTTTTCAATTGAATTATCAAAACATGAATTACATAGAATGTACAGATTTAAAAGGAATTATCTTACCTTTCATCCCGTGATGTATAGAAGATATACCACGTTTTCAAATCAACGGCTGTGAGGACTTTATTCTTACATACTAAATTGCTCCAATCACCCATTTGTCCAAATCCATGGACACCACCGCCAAACAAAATTGTTTCAGGATCAAGTACTCTGGCTAATACATCTATTGTAGCATTCTCTATTTCTAAACCCCAATTACGAAGAATTTCATTTGCTTGAGGTGTTGCTTTAATATTGTTTAAATAATTACGCAAAGCGTCCATACGTTGGGTTGGGGTAACTCTTGTATGCATAGCAACATCTTTCATTATTTTAAAATCAGAACGCATTTCATCAGTTAAACCTGTTGCAAAACAAAGTTCTGGAATTAAACAAATACACTTTTCGATTTTCTCTTCTTTCCCAGATTGTTTAACACGCTGCATATTCAACAGAAGTGGTTGTTTTGAGTCCTTTATTTCAATATTATGCTGCTTCTTATAATATTCCATATATGATATCGTACGGCCATCTGAAGTAGTAAATTGGCTTTCAGGTGTTTGATCCCATAAAATTTCATCAACTCGATAGTTCTTATTGTTGTATCTAAAAACAAAGTTATACAAAAATTAGGTATTATTTATGCAAGTATAGATAATTTTAATTCAGAAAAATTCTGCATAGAATCGCACAGTATGCAGGATTTTGCAATTTACATACAAGTAGAATATGATTTCCTATAATTTTTGTTTGTAATTATTAATCTGGAAATAGTGACCACAGTTGGAATTGAAAATAAAAGAAAACTGTATTATTGATTTTGTTATGCTTTATTAAAAACAAAAAATCCGAGCTCGTCAAGACAAATAAGTTTACTGTACAAAATTAAAAATCAGATATGCATAATGTTAAATTTGACAAAGTTGTTAATAGTTCAAAATACATCATAAATAAAACAAGTCTTGTATCTTGGAACATTTTTTATATCCTTTAATACAACATCACACACTTTACCAACTGTTTGCGACACAATAGATTCATTTACCGTTTTGTTTATTACCTTTTAAATTTCTTGATCATTTGGCAAATTACTTGAATAAACCTATTCTTTCACAACACCCAACAAATAACAAATCTATCAGTAATCTGACAACCAAAAAGATTAAATAAACTGGTGCAAACCTTTCACCAAAATCTAGCCACTATCTGATGCAGACTGGAATGAACAGGAGATAGCAGTCATAGTGAACAAACATTTTTTGCTTTAAAATGTTTAAGAACGGTAAGAAAAGATTTGTAAAACGTAATAGCTAATACGACTTCAATTGAATAAAAGTCTAAGTTATTATTTCATCTTATTAACTGTAATACCTTTGTATATATCAACTTGCCTTCTGCAATTAATTACCTAATATGTATATTAAATAGTTGACATACAACCATTAAATTTGGGCGTCGCTTCCTGTCTATATCTGACATAAGTCAAAAACTTGACACTGTCAGATATGATTGACAAAAATGCCAAACGTAATTGAAAGTTAGGTTGATTTATGGTAACCTACATGATTTAGATTTGTAAAATTTTCCAATTCCATCACCAGTCCTGGTAGCATAATTGGTAAATACATCAGCCCAGAAAGTTGTAAATGCAGGTTCAAATCCTGTCCGGGACCTTATATTTTATTTCTTTCAATTACTAGCTCAATTTGAAATAATCATTTGGGCTTTGAATAAAAGTCTAAGTTATTATTTCATCTTATTAACTGTAATACCTTAGTATTTATCAACTTGCCTTGTGCAATTAATTACGTAATATGTATATTAAATGTTGGCATACAGCCATAACAATTGGGTGTCGCTTCCTGTCTATATCTGACATAAATCAAAAACTTCACACTGTCAGATATGATTGACAAAAATGCCAAACGTAATTGAAAGTTAGGTTGATTTATGGTAACCTACATGATTTAGATTTGTAAAATTTTCCAATTCCATCACCAGTCCCGGTAGCATAATTGGTAAATACATCAGCCGGAAAAGTTGTAAATGCAGGTTCAAATCCTGTCTGGGACCTTATATTTTACTTCTTTCAATTACAAGCTCGAATTGAAATGATCATTTGGGCTTTGAATAAAAGTCTAAGTTATTATTTCATCTTATTAACTGTAATACCTGAGTATTTATCCACTTACCTTGTCCAATTAATTACCTAATATATAATGCTATTATAAGAGGGTAGTTTAAGGGTAGATTAAGTGATAGGAGTCGTAAGATTGTAACGTATTTTTTTTCTAGTTACAGTTAGTTCAATAAAATAAAAATAAAACAGCTGTATTTTAAAGCATTTAATTTGTGAATTATCATCCAATAAAAATTAATGTATAATGTTCGTAATAACACATAGATTCTCATCATCATCATTTTGTTTTCGACCTTACTTAAGGTCGGTTTGACGCAGCTCTAACTTCTTTTCTAATCTGTGCTAATCTAAAAAAGCTCTACATACCCTTCACAGAAGTTGTAATTATTCTATAATTATCTTTCCAAGTCATTACTATCTGGCCATCTCACCTCACTAATACCTAAAATGTCATTTTCCTTTACATTTCCAAAGTATTCCCTAATCACCTTATCAATCCAAACTAGTAATGTTTTTTATATTCTTACGATGACGAGCCCCAAGTACCCCTCCCGGAGATCCGAATGAGGGAGTATTTTACCTCAGACAAGAATTTTACTTGTGAGCTCTCCATCATATCTATTTCGTGTTTTAGGCCACGCACACCTGGGAAATATTGTGGTAGGCTCCCATATCTTTCCACAACGCAGTTTTTAAAGATTTTAGCAAAAAGCCGTATCCGTCACGGCCAACCCCAACAAGCTTGTAAATTATTGAGGATCGCCGAGACCAACTGACCCTCCTCCAATATCTTTTAGCCAGCAAGGCTGCTGCCCTTGCTGCGCCTTTTAATCGCCTTTACGATAAGCAGGCTTACTATAGTAGTATTCTTTATCCCCTACTATAGGGATAGGATGTGCTTAGAACCACATCATATGACATAGATTCTAGAATATATATACTCTGAAGTTTGTTACCAAGCGCTGTCAAGTTGTTAGTCGGCACTTTATTCCCAACGTCCGAGAGTGCAAGCCGCTTTTGTAGACGAGATAAAGTCAAAAGTGTTGCCCTAATTATTTTTTCCAGCTGAGTTAAATGAAACGAATAGAATCAAACATCAAGCTACTTTACACGAAATATTCTTTAACAAACAATCTTTCAAATAATAATTACTACATCCACAACAGATTTTCTCTAACAAACAATATTTTACACGTAACCTCTAAAAAAATACGTTCATTCAAATATTAAAATCTAAAAGTAGAGTCCAATATTGCGACAACGGCTTTTCCTTACAAACCTTTTCAATTGAATTATCAAAACATGAATTACATAGAATGTACAGATTTAAAAGGAATTATCTTACCTTTCATCCCGTGATGTATAGAAGATATACCACGTTTTCAAATCAACGGCTGTGAGGACTTTATTCTTACATACTAAATTGCTCCAATCACCCATTTGTCCAAATCCATGGACACCACCGCCAAACAAAATTGTTTCAGGATCAAGTACTCTGGCTAATACATCTATTGTAGCATTCTCTATTTCTAAACCCCAATTACGAAGAATTTCATTTGCTTGAGGTGTTGCTTTAATATTGTTTAAATAATTACGCAAAGCGTCCATACGTTGGGTTGGGGTAACTCTTGTATGCATAGCAACATCTTTCATTATTTTAAAATCAGAACGCATTTCATCAGTTAAACCTGTTGCAAAACAAAGTTCTGGAATTAAACAAATACACTTTTCGATTTTCTCTTCTTTCCCAGATTGTTTAACACGCTGCATATTCAACAGAAGTGGTTGTTTTGAGTCCTTTATTTCAATATTATGCTGCTTCTTATAATATTCCATATATGATATCGTACGGCCATCTGAAGTAGTAAATTGGCTTTCAGGTGTTTGATCCCATAAAATTTCATCAACTCGATAGTTCTTATTGTTGTATCTAAAAACAAAGTTATACAAAAATTAGGTATTATTTATGCAAGTATAGATAATTTTAATTCAGAAAAATTCTGCATAGAATCGTGCACAGTATGCAGGATTTTGCAATTTACGCATACAAGTAGAATATGATTTCCTATAATTTTTGTTTGTAATTATTAATCTGGAAATAGTGACCACAGTTGGAATTGAAAATAAAAGAAAACTGTATTATTGATTTTGTTATGCTTTATTAAAAACAAAAAATCCGAGCTCGTCAAGACAAATAAGTTTACTGTACAAAATTAAAAATCAGATATGCATAATGTTAAATTTGACAAAGTTGTTAATAGTTCAAAATACATCATAAATAAAACAAGTCTTGTATCTTGGAACATTTTTTATATCCTTTAATACAACATCACACACTTTACCAACTGTTTGCGACACAATAGATTCATTTACCGTTTTGTTTAATACCTTTTAAATTTCTTGATCATTTGGCAAATTACTTGAATAAACCTATTCTTTCACAACACCCAACAAATAACAAATCTATCAGTAATCTGACAACCAAAAAGATTAAATAAACTGGTGCAAACCTTTCACCAAAATCTAGCCACTATCTGATGCAGACTGGAATGAATAGGAGATAGCAGTCATAGTGAACAAACATTTTTTGCTTTAAAATGTTTAGGAACGGTAAGAAAAGATTTGTAAAACGTAATAGCTAATACGACTTCAATTGAATAAAAGTCTAAGTTATTATTTCATCTTATTAACTGTAATACCTTTGTATATATCAACTTGCCTTCTGCAATTAATTACCTAATATGTATATTAAATAGTTGACATACAACCATTAAATTTGGGCGTCGCTTCCTGTCTATATCTGACATAAGTCAAAAACTTGACACTGTCAGATATGATTGACAAAAATGCCAAACGTAATTGAAAGTTAGGTTGATTTATAGTAACCTACATGATTTAGATTTGTAAAATTTTCCAATTCCATCACCAGTCCTGGTAGCATAATTGGTAAATACATCAGCCCAGAAAGTTGTAAATGCAGGTTCAAATCCTGTCCGGGACCTTATATTTTATTTCTTTCAATTACTAGCTCAATTTGAAATAATCATTTGGGCTTTGAATAAAAGTCTAAGTTATTATTTCATCTTATTAACTGTAATACCTTAGTATTTATCAACTTGCCTTGTGCAATTAATTACGTAATATGTATATTAAATGTTGGCATACAGCCATAACAATTGGGTGTCGCTTCCTGTCTATATCTGACATAAATCAAAAACTTCACACTGTCAGATATGATTGACAAAAATGCCAAACGTAATTGAAAGTTAGGTTGATTTATGGTAACCTACATGATTTAGATTTGTAAAATTTTCCAATTCCATCACCAGTCCCGGTAGCATAATTGGTAAATACATCAGCCGGAAAAGTTGTAAATGCAGGTTCAAATCCTGTCTGGGACCTTATATTTTACTTCTTTCAATTACAAGCTCGAATTGAAATGATCATTTGGGCTTTGAATAAAAGTCTAAGTTATTATTTCATCTTATTAACTGTAATACCTGAGTATTTATCCACTTACCTTGTCCAATTAATTACCTAATATATAATGCTATTATAAGAGGGTAGTTTAAGGGTAGATTAAGTGATAGGAGTCGTAAGATTGTAACGTATTTTTTTTCTAGTTACAGTTAGTTCAATAAAATAAAAATAAAACAGCTGTATTTTAAAGCATTTAATTTGTGAATTATCATCCAATAAAAATTAATGTATAATGTTCGTAATAACACATAGATTCTCATCATCATCATTTTGTTTTCGACCTTACTTAAGGTCGGTTTGACGCAGCTCTAACTTCTTTTCTAATCTGTGCTAATCTAAAAAAGCTCTACATACCCTTCACAGAAGTTGTAATTATTCTATAATTATCTTTCCAAAAGTCATTACTATCTGGCCATCTCACCTCACTAATACCTAAAATGTCCAGCTTTTCCTTTCTCATTTCGACTAATAAATTCGTTAACTTATCTACTCTGAGTAATGACCTTACATTCCAAGTCCCTATCACTAAATCAAACTGTTGTTTTATATTCTTACGATGACGAGCCCCAAGTACCCCTCCCGGAGATCCGAATGAGGGAGTATTTTACCTCAGACAAGAATTTTACTTGTGAGCTCTCCATCATATCTATTTCGTGTTTTAGGCCACGCACACCTGGGAAATATTGTGGTAGGCTCCCATATCTTTCCACAACGCAGTTTTTAAAGATTTTAGCAAAAAGCCGTATCCGTCACGGCCAACCCCCAACAAGCTTGTAAATTATTGAGGATCGCCCGAGACCAACTGACCCTCCTCCAATATCTTTTAGCCAGCAAGGCTGCTGCCCCTTGCTGCGCCTTTTAATCGCCTTTTACGATAAGCAGGCTTACTATAGTAGTATTCTTTATCCCCTACTATAGGGATAGGATGTGCTTAGAACCACATCATATGACATAGATTCTAGAATATATATACTCTGAAGTTTGTTACCAAGCGCTGTCAAGTTGTTAGTCGGCACTTTATTCCCAACGTCCGAGAGTGCAAGCCGCTTTTGTAGACGAGATAAAGTCAAAATGGCCCTGTCGAAACACATGGCTTCTAATAAAGTTAAAAAGAAAAAGTAGAGAATAATAAATTCTTACGGTCTGGAGGTCGAGCCTAACAGCGGTTGCGTGAGCACGATTTTTGATAAGCCTCGCTTCAAGTAAGTTAGTTGATCCCGACAGGCCTGAGAATATGGAACCCCTTTAGGACATCATTTGAGACAGTTGGTATATATTAATACAATAAATTATACTAATATTTTTCATCTTAGTGCAATATCTTGAGGACATATCTTCAACTACAATTTTCGATAATAAACTAAAACAAATTTTCATCGCAGTAATTTAAAGCAAAGATTTATGGTTTAGTTCTATTTAATTTAATAAGCAGTAAAGTAAACGTTCATTCTACATGGGATCCCGATATTTCAAACTTACCGATGACTAATAACACACGGATATTACGCTGGAAATGTACAACAGCTGACGTCAAGGTCTAGCACCTGCAGCACATTTGGATGCACGTGAGTGTTTGTAACTTTCGATAGCTTTGAAATTATAGTAAATTATTATGAATTATCCAACGTTGATTATTTGAGTAACGAAAATATAAAGTAGTTTTTTAGAAGTTAGTAACATTAACGAATAAGTATCTAGCTTGTCAGTTTGTTTGCACACGCATTCAAACAATGTATTTTAAGAAATTCAGAATGACAACTTATGTCAGACAAAAAATATTGTAGATTCTGTTTTCTAATCTAGACGCCATATGCTGTCTTGGTTAATTTTACATTATGTTTAAAGACTTTCAGGTCATGTAAAAGCACTTTCATTGGTGTAGGAAATTCGCGTGTTTTTAGTAGATTACAATTAAATTAGAATATTTGCATTTTACAATCTCTGCTTTTGATAATCAATCTTTGTTGTAACAATCAAGAAAGTACTTCTATGATTAAAATAAACTTATGTGTTATGAACAATTAATAAATTACATGTCTATCTAATTAAATCTTATAGAAATGATCTACTTATAGATCTTAATTTTGAATGTTAAATTTCACTAGAATTATTATGAAAAAATATGACAATGATACAACCTTAAATATTGCAGTCACCTGTATATAATCAGACATTTATTCAAATAGAATTCCTTTTGTTTTTTGAAAGACGTTTTATTATTCAACATTTAATAAAAAAGAAAATAGTGCAAGTCCTCCTTAAGTAAAAAGAGTGTGTAATGAAAATGAATTCCCTTAGTATATTTTAGATGCCTAAATTCTATTATTCTATTTTTGGCAAATGTTTTTGAGGACACAAACGGTGTCCATGTTGTGCTTTTGTTTGTTCACAGGTAAAGCTGAGACATCTGTTTGACATCTGATGGTTGAGGTTTTGGTAAGTGTGTCCGAAAGAGTGAAATTCAAGTTTTATAGCTATGTTAGTGGTGTTAAGATAAGGTTTCCGCATTCCCCTTATACAAGCACAGTTAAATTTTGTTGGTTATTGTATTAAAAAATACGGTGGCGCTCATTAAAGGTATTTTTGGTCTATTATTCACCCATGACTCAAGCTCATGATCTACCCAGAGCTAACACTCGACTAGCCGTTTATATCTTAAGAGTTTTCTTTGTCTCAAGCCATTTTCCATCCGACATTACCTTGGGCTTAAAAGAAAAAGAAGAAATTCTCGATGATTTATAGCTGATAGTCACGAGATAAAGAAATATAAAATTACAAAATCTTTTTTATACTACACTGGCGCCCAACGTGGGGGCTCGAATAATTTCATTTAGAGGCTCGAATAATTTCATTTAGAGGCTGGAATAGTTTCACTTGGGACTCGAATAATTTCATTTAGAGGCTGGAAAAATTTCATTTAGAGGCTGGTAATAATTTCACTTAGAGGCTGGAACATTTTGTAGTTATTTTCATCACACTTATATTCAGCGACTGAGGTTTGCTTTGATTCTAGTAATGTCATTTTTTTGCTTCATTTTTGTTACAGTTTGTTACAGTTTATAGTGGGTTCTTTATATTGTTAGGACATCCGTTTGTTTGTGATTTCATCTTCAAAATTATATAGTTGGGATACCTTAGAGAAATTCAGATATTTAATTATGGCAGAAACTTATAGCATCGTTCATTTACTTAAAAATGAGTTAGAATATGAATTGAACATTAGAGGCATTGAAAATTCAAGACCAGTTTCAGATAAAAGGAAAATTTTAGCGAGGTTGTTGGCCAAAGAAACAGATAAACCCGGTTGTTTGATAGATCCTTCAAGCTATAAAGTGGATTTCGAAGTAGAGAAAGAAGAGATTGAGTCTAGTATAGAGTCAGTTAAAAATGTTTTGTTAGAATTCATTGATGATCCCGCAGAGTCTATTTTTAAAAGGATAAGGTCACGATTAATACATCTTACAGGTAGAATTCAACGGTTAAAGCTCCCTACAGAAAATTTTGAGGAAGTTGTGTTATTTAAAAATGAAAGTTTGGCTACTATTCTTATTGTGGAAGCAGATCTTCATGAGAAATTAAATAAAGATTCAAGTTCAAATCATAATGATATTAGCATAAATTCTATTGTTGCATCTAATGTTCCCATTCCAACGGTCACATATGTCACACAGTCAGTCCCTATTGGATCTTGGTCAATAAAATATTCTGGAAACCCATCTCTCTTATATCAATTTTTAGAAAACATTAGTGACATTGCACAGTCCCGAAAGGTATCTGAAGTGGAATTGTTTAATTCTGCAGTTGAATTGTTTACCGGTGATGCCTTGGTATGGTATCATTGCGTTCGTAGTTCATTAACAGATTGGAGTTCGTTGGTTAGTAGATTAAAGGAAGATTTCTTACCAGCACATCCTGAGGACGATATTTGGGAGAAAATCAAAATAGATTACAGAAGAATGGTGAATCAGTAGTCTTGTTCATTGCTAATATGGAAAGTTTATTTAACCGATTACCTATTATTCCTGCAGAACATACTAAAGTTAGAATAGTCAAGAAAATTTATTACCATATTTCATTCAGCACCTTGCTCTTACAGAGATAGAGAATACTAGTACGTTAGTTAAATTGTGTAAGAAGTTAGAAGAAGCTTCTTTAAGTAAACATAAGTCTGTTTCAGCTGCATCATATAGTCACAAACAGCCTATTAATTATTTTAATCCACATTTTAGAAACAAAACCCCTAGTTCATTTCAGAATGCTTCAAGTCGTGTTTATACCCCTACGTCTTCGCATTCCCCAGTTCAAGTTCTTAATTCTGCTACCCCAATGTCAATAACGAGTGGAGTAGGTAACTCTTTATTAGACATAAATTGATATGTTGGAATTGTTCACGTTATGGACATACTTTTAGTGTCTGTAGATCTTTCAAGAGATTATTTTGTTATGGTTGTGGTCATAAAGGTGTGACTAGTATCACTTGTCCGCCGTGTCCAACTCAACGAGTAAAGGAACAGAAGTTGAGTAGCGAAATTCCTGTTTCTAGATAAAATGTTAAAGCTGTTTAATATGGATATTACAAGTTTATTTGAGTCTGGATGTATTACATCGATAATAGGTTCATCTTTCAGTCTTATTAGTTATATTAGTTGTTCGATTAATGGTACACAAGTTTTTACTGTTGAAATATAGTTTGAAGATTGCTCTTGTGCATGAGCACGTTTTGGTTTGATTTGATTTATTTTGAGTAGCAATTTTTATGTATATCCGCGTTGCAACGTAGTATGTTGAGATAAGTTAGATCTAAGCGAGACTTGTTGTGGTTCATCCCGTAGCGTTATGTTAGTCTAGACCATAGGTTCCCAACGGGGGCGGTACCGCCCCCCAGTGGGCGCTGTAGCTTTCAAAGGGGGCGGTAGCGAGTACAGGGGCAAAAGGGGGGCGTTAGGAGGATCAAGGGGGGCGTTCGTGACGTACTTACCTTTTAGAAAATAAATATATTAAAATACTTTGAAAATACCTAGTTGGCATGAATAGACAGTTTATTTATCTATCTAAAATGTCTGTTATTGTTATCGAGAAAATATACTTTAAAACATTTAATTCAGCATTAGGTCTATGAATACCTAATTCCGTTTAATATTGTCCGCAACAAGTCTTTGCAAGTTGATAAGCAAAGACGCGATATGACTTGCTTACAAAGTGCACCGCATCGCAAACAAGATAAAACATACAAGTTGATGCTTATATGAAATCAAACGTATAAAAGGCAGGGATAGCTCTAGGAATGTGTTATTATTTTGTGCTTCGCAAATAATCCATGTTCGTGAGTGATAAGTTATATAAGTCATTATAACCATTAATTTTATAATTATCTATAAATTCGTTGAAAAGTTAATTTATTTTAAACCGTGGCAAGTTTTGGATTTCAAAATGTCTGAATCTAAGAAGAAATGCCGGCAGTACAGTCTTTTGTATTTGAAATATGGATTTACGCACTCTCCTGTAAACCCATCATTACCCATGTGTTTACTTTGCCAAAAGTTTTCTCAAATGAAGCCATGAAGCCTTCTAGGCTACAAGAACATTTAAATAAATGCATACTGATAAAAAGGACAAAGATTTGTCCTATTTTCAAGAACTGCAGTAAGAAATATTTTGAAACAGCCAACTATATCAAACCTATTTGAGTCTTTCTAAACAAGAAGATGATGGCTACGAGCATCATATAACATTTCATTGTTAATCAAAACGGTAAACCACATACCATTGGCGAGGAACTTATCTTGCCGGCAGTCAGAAGGTAATAAAACTGTTCTTCATCATAAGACATCAGCAGATGTCATCAGATAAAATTCCTCTGAGTGAATAACTCAGTGCAAAGGAGAATAAAGAAATGGCTCAAGACGTTGAAATATCATATGCATTACTTAAAACTTGCAATTTTTCCATTCAACTTGATGAACTCCACTCTACCAAATAACGAGTCACTGCTGTTATCAACGTTCGGTTCATAAAAGACGAAAATTTATCAAGAGTTATTATTTGCAAAATATTCTGGAAACTGATACAAAGGGAGAAACGATATCTTAATACCATGAGTACATTTTTCAAGAAAAGAAATACCTATGCATAATATTTTGTCGGCAGCTACTGATGGTGCTCCAGCAATGACGACGTCATGAAGGGTTTCATAGCTCATTTGAAACAAGCAGTACCAAATGTTACCGGTATGCCATTGTATGGTATTCATTGCGTCAGCACTTGGTTGCAAAAATTGAACGAAGTTTGCAGTGTCGCTTCATTACGTTATTAGAGCAGTAGATATCGATTAGAAGCAATTCATTGCATGACAGATTATTTGGAGCCAACTTTGCTAGTAAAATAGATGACAGATTACAATGCTGCTGCACAGTAGTTCGTTGGCTCTCAAAAGGTACATTGTATGAACCGTTTTTTCAACTATTACCTGATTCAGTACTGGACTTTCTTGAAAACAGAAACGAAAAATTCTGAAAACCTGATTATACATAAAATGACATCCTTATTTGACAGACTTGTTTAAGAATATTTAATGAAGTCAATTTACAATTGTCAAGAGTGACGAATGGAATTTTAATTAAAACAAAACGTCATAGGTGCTTTTGTGGGAAAACTTCTTCTATTCAAACGAAATCTAGCCGAATGGTGAATACAGCCACTTAATCCCACATTATCAGCAGTCTCTGCAAAACATGAAGATTTACTATTCTGCCAACACTTGGACGTTCTTCATGTTGATTGTGTGGAGCGATTCCTAGGATATTTTAAACATGAATATACCGGGTTGGGTTTTAGATCCTTCCAAATGCAGATACAGCAGAATCATCAAATTTAGAAGTGGAACTCAGTAACTCATCAACTAACGAAGAACTAAAAGTAAAATTCTAGAAATGGATATCAAGAGTTCTGGCTTCAAAACCAATACTTTAGTTCTTTACCCTGGATTGTGGTCAAGAGTACAGATATTTTTAATTGCATTTCCTTCATCTTATTTGGCTGAGCGTGGGTATCATGTCGCAGTAGCTAATTTATTGTCTAACGAAAAGGAACAGACATGCACATTACTGAACGTGGCGAATTTCGGCTGATGTTAACGAAATTGGAACCCGACATTAGCAAATTATTAAAACTTCACCAGCCTCAACTATCTCATTAATTTTTTCTTCTTAATCTTTATTCTGTTCATTATGTATTCATATTCAAGTTTTTAATAAACAAGTTTGTACTACATTTGATAGTCGTTTTAATTAAGGTGTACTTTTGCGATTTAATATATATACCTTGTCCAACGCTTTAGTGAACGCTTGTAATAGCAGTCAAAGTGCAACGTTCGATATGAGTATCTATGTGTTATATATATATATATATATATATATATATATATATATATATATATATAGATATTATGCAACAATATTTTAATATTTGTTATAATGCACTATGATGAGGAGGGGGGCGTTGGAAGTTTTTTTTCCAGTAGAGGGGGCGGTGGTTCAGAAAAGGTTGGGAACCTATGGTCTAGACGAAACTCAGGAAGGGTTGGTCGCTCAGCGTTATGTCAGTCTATACGAGAATCGTGGTAAGTTTGTCGCTTTAGCAGTTTTGGCATCGTCACTTGAGATTATTTGAAGTCAGTTATGATGTAAGTCGTTTTGCTTATTTAGTTTGTCAGTCTAGATGAGACTCAGAGAAGAGTTTGTCATTCTAGCAATTTTGTTTATAAGTCTAGGTGAGGCTCATGGAGGAGCTTGTCATTCTAGCAAATTTATGCGTTGTGAAGCACTTTAGTTTATATCGACAGTTTGATAATGGGTAGAGTAAGAGTGTACCAGAACAGTTATTAATAGTTATCATGAAGTAAAGTAGAAAATAATTTCGTATTCAAATTCCCCCCCCTTTTTCATTTACCATATCTTCAAATTTAAGTCAAAGAAAATGTTTAGTATCGATAATTCTGCGATAGGTGAAGAGGAAGATGAAGATGTTAAAAATGTTTCTGAACCTTAAGTACTTCCAATTATAGTTGATGTCAGTCGTAATTTTTTTTTGGGTCCATGTTTTAAATTCTTAAGTAGGACAAGATTAAAGTCAGTAAAATTTTTTTGATTTGCTTAAAGTAATTTTTGGTTTTAGTAGTAATAGAGCTTCATATATTTGTTGATTTAGATATTGCATGTGTTAAATGATATTTTTGATGACAAGGATGTGTTTATGGTTTTTGAATGGTGATACGTTTATTGAGGAGTTTGAGAGTGCAGCATGTGCTTAGAGATGTTGCATGTATATAGTGATGAGTATGTATTCAGTGGAGAAATACGTATTTAGTAATGAAGTATATGTTTGAGGATGTAGAGATTGTTTAGTAAAGTGTTAAGCATATAGTTATATAGTTAGAGTGTGATAGTATATTAAGCATTAAAGAATGCTTGAGTTTTGGTTTAGTAGTGTGAGACTAGGCCTGATGTGCTTATTCTTATTGAGAGTGTACATGAGCTAAGATAGTTCATGAAGAGTTTTTTGGTGAGTTGCTGGTGGATGTCTCCCAGTAGGCTCAAATTATAGTTTGTTAGTGATTTTGGAGTTCTTTAGTGTTGGATCACTGAAGCTGTAGAATTTTTGAGAGAGATAGTTGAGTCTGTAGCATAATGGTCTTACAGAAAATGTTGTGAGGTGCTCACTCAAAGATTAAAGGTATCTTGTTGATGGATAAGTGTTGTTAATACTTTGTCTGCTTCTCGAGTATTAGTGATTTGTTTCGTGAATGGACTTTGTAACTAACAGTTTTTGGTACTTATTCAATTCATCAATTAGTTTAAATATAATCAGCATTTGGAAAGTTATGTACATAAATCCTTAGGACAGATATAGTAAAGTAGAGAAGAGTATTCGTTGTACAGATTTTTGTTTAGTAGTAATTTTGTCATACTATAGATTTTGTTTATTACAGTTCTGATTTATAGTAAAATATTTTTCGCTTTAGGTAAAATTTTTGACTTTGATATGGTTGTTGCGTTTGTAACTATACATAACATGCATCTAGTGAGTGTTAGATTCCCCTAAATATTCTTAACTGATTGAAGTTAATACCGATTATGACTCCCCGAATTTGTCCCTTTATAGGCGTGTAGTACGCGTAGTTACTGATCACTCGTTCCCATGCATTAATATTCCCCCCATATCAATTAGTGAATGATTCTTATTTTTTTGGTTAAACTCATCGTTAGTTATAGTTAAAGATTGTGCTATTTTGTTGTGAGTTGTTAGATGTTTATACGGTTAATATGAGTAATTTTGATGCTTCAGTCGTAAAAATTTTTTTAGAAAAAATTCTTCTATACCTCGAATTTTTTCTCTTGGGAAGAGGCTGTGTAACGTATTTTTTTTCTAGTTACAGTTAGTTCAATAAAATAAAAATAAAACAGCTGTATTTTAAAGCATTTAATTTGTGAATTATCATCCAATAAAATTAATGTATAATGTTCGTAATAACACATAGATTCTAGAATATATATACTCTGAAGTTTGTTACCAAGCGCTGTCAAGTTGTTAGTCGGCACTTTATTCCCAACGTCCGAGAGTGCAAGCCGCTTTTGTAGACGAGATAAAGTCAAAATGGCCCTGTCGAAACACATGGCTTCTAATAAAGTTAAAAGAAAAGTAGAGAATAATAAATTCTTACGGTCTGGAGGTCGAGCCTAACAGCGGTTGCGTGAGCACGATTTTGATAAGCCTCGCTTCAAGTAAGTTAGTTGATCCCGACAGGCCTGAGAATATGGAACCCTTTAGGACATCATTTGAGACAGTTGGTATATATTAATACAATAAATTATACTAATATTTTTCATCTTAGTGCAATATCTTGAGGACATATCTTCAACTACAATTTTCGATAATAAACTAAAACAAATTTTCATCGCAGTAATTTAAAGCAAAGATTTATGGTTTAGTTCTATTTAATTTAATAAGCAGTAAAGTAAACGTTCATTCTACATGGGATCCCGATATTTCAAACTTACCGATGACTAATAACACACGGATATTACGCTGGAAATGTACAACAGCTGACGTCAAGGTCTAGCACCTGCAGCACATTTGGATGCACGTGAGTGTTTGTAACTTTCGATAGCTTTGAAATTATAGTAAATTATTATGAATTATCCAACGTTGATTATTTGAGTAACGAAAATATAAAGTAGTTTTTTAGAAGTTAGTAACATTAACGAATAAGTATCTAGCTTGTCAGTTTGTTTGCACACGCATTCAAACAATGTATTTTAAGAAATTCAGAATGACAACTTATGTCAGACAAAAAATATTGTAGATTCTGTTTTCTAATCTAGACGCCATATGCTGTCTTGGTTAATTTTACATTATGTTTAAAGACTTTCAGGTCATGTAAAAGCACTTTCATTGGTGTAGGAAATTCGTGTTTTTAGTAGATTACAATTAAATTAGAATATTTGCATTTTACAATCTCTGCTTTGTGATAATCAATCTTTGTTGTAACAATCAAGAAAGTACTTCTATGATTAAAATAAACTTATGTGTTATGAACAATTAATAAATTACATGTCTATCTAATTAAATCTTATAGAAATGATCTACTTATAGATCTTAATTTTGAATGTTAAATTTCACTAGAATTATTATGAAAAAATATGACAATGATACAACCTTAAATATTGCAGTCACCTGTATATAATCAGACATTTATTCAAATAAAATTCCTTTTGTTTTTTGAAAGACGTTTTATTATTCAACATTTAATAAAAAAGAAAATAGTGCAAGTCCTCCTTAAGTAAAAAGAGTGTGTAATGAAAATGAATTCCTTAGTATATTTTAGATGCCTAAATTCTATTATTCTATTTTTGGCAAATGTTTTTGAGGACACAAATGGTGTCCATGTTGTGCTTTTGTTTGTTCACAGGTAAAGCTGAGACATCTGTTTGACATCTGATGGTTGAGGTTTTGGTAAGTGTGTCCGAAAGAGTGAAATTCAAGTTTTATGGCTATGTTAGTGGTGTTAAGATAAGGTTTCCGCATTCCCCTTATACAAGCACAGTTAAATTTTGTTGGTTATTGTATTAAAAAATACGGTGGCGCTCATTAAAGGTATTTTTGGTCTATTATTCACCCATGACCCAAGCTCATGATCTACCCAGAGCTAACACTCGACTAGCCGTTTATATCTTAAGAGTTTTCTTTGTCTCAAGCCATTTTCCATCCGACATTACCTTGGGCTTAAAAGAAAAAGAAGAAATTCTTGACCTTGTGATATCAGATTAAGGTTTAGAAAATTGGGAGGTTTGATTTATAGCTGATAGTCACGAGGATAAAGAATATAAAATTACAAAATTTTTTTTATACTACAAGATGAATATAAATATAATGAACGTTAAGAAAACCAAATAATTCCACCATTAAATAGGAGTAAATCGAATATTTTACAAAAGGTCAATAGCGAGCACACTGTAAATAAATTATATTTAATTTAATGCATAAGAAAGAAGTTCATTTTCAATAATTAGATCATATATTGCTAAGATAATAATGTGTACGTCTTACAATACGCTTTAAGTTAAAGAAACGAACAAAGATTCATCAAAATAAACACGTAATCGGGAAATATAAACAATCAGGCATCCTAACTATTTAAAAATTTCAGTAAAAATGCCAACGCATAAATAAGCAAACGCATTCAAATACATCATTATTAGAAAGATGGGTACGTGACTGGAATATCATATTTACATGAAAATCCAACATATTTGAAGTAAGAAACAATAAATAACAGACGGTCCGCGATATGATAAAAGTTTGGACTATAATCGACAAACATTAAAGACGTGACAAAAATGCAACAGATATTTGGAAATTCTGAGAATATGCGACGAAATATTGAACGTCTACGTGCGAGATTGAATGAAGGAACAACAATTAAAGCCAGAGAATTTTGAAAATATCGAGTTTTACAGAGATAGGCGCAAAGTACAAGCCTTCATCAACAAACACCGATTAAAAACGTTGCTAGGTGGAGCTTATAAATACCATAGGAAACACGTAAACATTCAGTATCTCTTCAACAAGGCACGAACTACATCAATTTAAAGTGAAAGATTACGTACAAATGAAACACAGTAAAAGTTAATAAATTTTTAAAAATTGTGGTAAGTAAAGTGCCAATTTATGCAATGAAAATAGCTGTTTTACACTTAAAACGTAAGTTAAACTTTTAATTGAATTTTATACTAATATTTTATAATGTAGGGCTCTAATAACAGATCTAATAATACATCTAATAACACATCAAATAACACCTTTAAACATTCAATTAAACATTTAAATTTACGTTCAAATAAACGTCTTAATTAGATATCCAAATATGCTTCGAAAATATTGTAAAACGTGAAGATTCTCAAATTGGGCTACAAGATACTCAAAGTTAATCCAGAAATCCGAAGGGAAAATTCAAGCAACCATTGATAAATCATTCTGGCTTTCAGGAGATATAAATTTGGTGGGAAAAATAAATGTTAATATTTTATTGAGGGACGAAATTTTGAATGATATTATAAAACTGAACATATTATCGAACATTATATTGTGTAATTTTTGGATTGCAACATTTAAATTATTTCAATAGATATAAAGAAAAGGGGTTAAACAATCTTTATAGTTGTGAAGTAGGGCATTCTGTGTTTGATAGATAGAGCTAGCCGTGGAAAAACAAATTCAAGAAATCATAGAATATTAAAAGGGGTTGATATTCACGGCAATTAAAAATAACAACACCAATCATAAAAGGGCATATCATTGCAATATTAATTGCGCATTAATCATGGGGCATTATATCACAGCAATTAAAAATAAACCACCAACGTGGGGCTTAAAAAGTTTATCACAGCACCAATCATGGAGCATAAAGGAATTAAATAGTAAATCACAGATATATATATATATATATATATATATATATATATATATATATATAAAATTATTATATTTTATTTGTGAGAAATACTGATATTATCAAGTACATATGTACATATCTTTCATTAATATTATTTAATCAAACTTATTTAAAGAAGATGTCTTGTAAATAATTTAACTGCAACTGAAGGAATAGATTTTTATTTTGGTCAAGACTATGATTATTAATTGGAACAAATGAGAGTTGATTCTAATTAATTATTAATTTTGGATATAAATGCACAAACAGTGCTCTTTGTTTTAATCTGTTTACAGGTGTAGCAGTGCATCTATAAAGGTCAATATCGAGCCATAAGGTAAGAAAACTTTGGGGATTGTGTTTCAGTAATATGTTGTATAGCGGTAATTGAGTAAAGGTTTCCGCATTCGCCTTATACAAGAGACTTTCTTACACGCAAACGGTAGTTAAAATTTAAAGTTCGATATTTACTACACCGGTAACGTGGTGTAAGAGACACTATTACAGTTGGCAGCGCCGACTCTTATACGGATTTCGGCGCGTCAACTACTGGTGATGTCATCGATATTGCACAATAATTTGCAATATAAAAATTAAACAATTAAAGATAAACGAAAGTCATTTTAACAACAAATTATTCCGTTTTATCACAAATAAGCAAAGGAGTACTTACATAAGGGATCCGGTATCCGGCGGAATTAGAGATCATCCGTCGACGCCATCATATGCGTAAGGAACAGCTACAGCTCGGCTCGGCTAGCTGAGGTGGAAATGAGGCCTCTCCATCTACAGATGTGGAGGTCGGTAGGCCCTAGGCGACGCAGATCCTTACCTATGTAGGGAATTGACAGGAAGGAGGTATAGGTAGACAACAAAAAGATAATTAGAGAAGGGATTTCTACATAGGTAACCCCTAAGATACGTTACCAGACAATCACGTGCACATAACTTCACGATCAAAGGCAAAATGGCCACGATTCAGCGCGTCACCACAACTCCTTGTCTAGTATTGGTATACCCCTATAGGGATATGCACACTACGCAAACTCACTACTATTACGTGCCGGAAGCACCGCCTAGTCTATTTAAAATGTTCCCGCGTCTCGCGTATTTGAAAATTATGGCGGGAAACTTCCGTACATTAAAAACTAAACTACTAACAATGTTAAAGTGCAAATTGCACGTAACAATCGCGACAAAGCCACAAAAGAAAAAACTTAAAAAAAGAAAAAGTCTGTTAGCACAGTAACAGCTTAAAATCTAAGTCCTAACTACCCTACATAAACCCTAACTTAAAACCTACAAAATGTTTATATAAGGCGCCACCTGGTTTTTTCGACCGATAACACGTCTACCGAAGTACCAGGAAACGGAATAGGTAGCCCGATAGTCTTTGACTACACTAATTATCGACAGCACAAATTTGTCGGGGAGCATGAAACACTACTTAAACTAACACGGGTGCGACAAGTCGCCTAAACTATCTAAGCCTATCTAAACTTATCTAACTAAAGCTAACATAAAGTTCTTATATGCAAACACACATGAGTGTTGCATTGAAACTATTCTTCCTTTGGCAAGAAGTGCCCAAATTTAAAAAATGTTCCTGGAGTGCGTCACTTGCACTCTAGCAAATTTTGTTACTGGTACTTTGGTTTCCTAATGATGCACATTTAAAACTTGTCCATGACATAGTTGTGAATCAACAAATTTACCAAAAGTACCGCCTACTAAATCCTTATATGCTAACCTGACAAATTACATTTCTAAATCGGGTTAGCTTTTTCACTTAAATTTCAGAGAGATAATTCCCACGTCTGGTCATATATACCACACGTTAGGACGATAAAAAGATAAGATAAGATCTCAAATTGATGTTAAAGATAGTAGATAAGATAATGACATTAAGCTTAAGTTGTTATCCTCAAAGGTAATGAATAAGATAACGGTATTAAGCCTTAGTTATTTTTTTTTGAGATACTCGATAAGATAACACGATATTAAGTTAAAGTGATTATAAAAGATAGTAGGTAACATGAATTTAAACAGAAGTTATAACTAAAGATAACCGGTAAGATAACGCGAAATAACTCGGAGTCATTCCTAACGGTAGTCGGTAAGATAACGAGAAATTAAACCAAAATTATTACTAACGGTAATCGGTAAGATAACGATACTAAACTAAGTTATTACCAAAGGTAATCAATAAGATAACGATATTAAACCTAAAGGTATTATCGAAGATAATAAAGAAGACAAAGATATTGGCCTAGTTATTACCCAAGACAATGATAACAACAAATAGAATGGCTCCAGTAGAGCCGTTGAAATGGGATTGACCCGTGCCCTCTAAAAAGAGAAACCTGTGAGGCAGGTCCGTTCGCAAGAACAGCACGGGGGACCGGCAAAGACCTTTGGGTGCATTCCTGCACCCAGCGTTGATCGATATCGGTGAAACTATCACCCGATATCCACTCGGTATATACGATAAACAGATATATACACATTCACTCACACATTCACACACTCATACATACCTTCACTGCCAGAGCCCATGCACTGACAGCGGCACCGCATGACCCCACGGAAGATTCGCAGAGACATGGTCCAGGTGTCTGTGGAAACCTCCCGCGCAACCACACGGTGACTAACAGAAATGAAAAGGCAGTAGAAATAGGAAAGGTAAAAAAAGAAGGAGGTTGGTTTTTTGGAGTGCATAAGAGGCACCTCCAGGCAGAAGAAAGTAGAGGAAGGGCTCGCATTGAGCAAAAGCGACAGAGGGAAAGGTGGATAGCAAAGCGCTACTCAACCAACAAGTGTGGTCAGTAGCTCGGAATGAGGGAACATCATTCTTATGTGGCAGACGGGTGTTCCGGGACAAGAACAGGTCCACCGAGAGAAGAATAAGACATAGCGGAGATAGCGGGTTAAGAAAAAAAGTATAGTTTTTGGACAAGCGTCCAAGAGAAAGTAGAGAATTGTCCCTATTAAACACAGCGCAGTCTGAAGGACCACCTGCGATATTAATCCGACAAGATAAGGTATACACATTTTTAAAATTCACTAGACTCCTAAGAGAACTAGTATGATCATTTTCCTAACGAGTACATTGACTACGATAAGAAAATCAGACAAAAGTTGACACAACAACTTACAGGTATCATTACAGATACAGACACACAAAAACAACTGTTTTGAGGTAGTTTTTTTAAATCGGTAGCACCCTAAACACACAAAAATGTCCAATTATAAGCAGTTAAATACAGATACACTGTCCCCATATACTAAAACAACCGAGAATTTAATAAGATAACAATAAGAAGCCATAGCACCTCACCACAAAGTTCAATAAAAAAAACAACGAAAAAAATGTTTATCAGTTATGTTGATTTAGTAGAAAAAGAAAGAAATAATGATGTGGTATAATGTGGGCGATTGCAATAATTCAGAAGAAAAAAATAGGCAATCCTAGTTCTTGCAACTGCGAATATGAACTATTTCTTTCAATGGCATAGATCGCGCGTGTCCTATGTGAGCCCAAAGAAGAAAGCATTCACTCAACATCAGCTAAAACCAATCATAAAAATTCAATGAGTTATTACAACCAAAGTTACGACAATTACCTCACAAAATTAAATGACGTAAGATAAACACTAAAAACCAAATAATATGTAGTAGGAAAAGTTCAAGGGTTGATTAAATGAAACGACAGAGTTATATTTGGGGGTGTAGAAAATGAAGTGATATATAACTACGTATAGTCAAGGGAAAGTCAACCAAAAGAAAAAGATAGCTAATTTAAGGGAAGTAAAGTTAAACGTGTAAGAAATTGTATATTATATTAGGAATAAGTAATTAAAGATACTAATTGATGGTGAAAATAGAAAAATATTAGGTAAATCGTGAGGAGAATGGAACGTGAAAAATTTAATTAGCATTTGGGTCGGCAGAGAATGGCTTAAGGTCTTTAATATGCCACCTGCCTTGGCGTTTTCCTTCAGCATCCTGAAGTTCGTAGATAAGGGGACTAATGACACGAATGACCTTACAAAGAATGAATTTAGGGGCTAATTTTGAAGAGAATTTCTTAGATGCATCCGATAAGACATAGTTCTTTTTCCAAACTTGTTCGCCCAAGGCAAAGGAAATATTTCGTTTACGTAAGTTATAATGGTCCTTGCTCTTTTCGTAAGCTTTTTACAAATTTTTTCTAACGTCGTTAAAGATAGAAGGTAATGACTGTTGGTCCTTGTCCCAACGTACTTTATCGTCAAATTCAATTACGTTAGTATCGTCAGGCACTAAACCATAGTAACTCCCATCGATTGGGGTATATCTTCCAAAAACAAGAAAAGACGGAGTGAATTGGGTTGCTTCGTGTTTAGATGTACGCAAAGCTTGAGCAATTTTAAAGATATGTTCATCCCATGTAGTATGATCTGAATCAATATAAGACGAGATAGCAGTAATTAACACTCGATTTACTCTTTCGGTAGGGTTTACTTGGGGCTGATATTTTGCGTTAAACCAAATTTTTTGTACTTTATAACTTTTAACGAAATTCTGAAAATCTTTAGAGATAAATTGTGCACCATTGTCACAAAGGATAATCTGGGGGACACCAAAGATAAGAAAGACATTCTGTTCTAGAAATTTAATTATTGCTGCGGAGGTAGCTTTACGTAAGGGTTGCACCATAACAAATTTAGAAAACCAATCGGTAACAACCAAAAGATATTGATTAACTCTTTTCGATCGGGGGAGAGGTCCTAATAAGTCAAGCGATATTAATTGAAAGGGATAAGATACACGTTTGAAGTTACCCATTAAACCAGGGCAGCATCTTGTGAACTCTTATGGGAACCACAAATTTTGCAGCTCTTAATGTAGCGACAAACAGATTGCTTAAGTGTGGGCCAGTAATATAATTCAGATATTTTGGCGAGAGTTTTTGTAACACCAAGGTGTGCAGCAATGGGATCGTCGTGACATAATTTGAGCACCTCACTGCGGTTTGCAGTGGGCACGACCAGTTTCCATTCAGGTATATTCGATAATTTATGTGGGGACGAAGATACAAATTTATATAGTCTATTATTAGTTACACGAAAGGTAGGAAATTTGTCGGGATTATCGGAAACTTTTTTAATCATATTGAGGTACCAGGTATCCAGAATTAAATTTGGAAGGTTTAGAGAAACAACATCTCGAGATAAGGCATCAGGTACGATATTTAATTTGCCAGGCCTATGCCTAACGTCAAAAGTAAATTGGGATATACGCAAGTTCCATCTTGCCAAACGACCTGCGGGTTGTTTCAAGTTATTAAGCCAAGTGAGAGCTGCACAATCAGTGATTACGGTAAAGTGTGTACCTTCGACATATCCTCTAAATTTCTCGATGCCAAAGATAACGCCAAATAATTCCCGTTCGGTAGCAGAGTATTTTTGTTCGGCAGAAGTTAAGGCACGGCTCGCATATGCGATTGGATGTTCTAAACCATTGCTTACCTGGAATAACATTGCACCTAACCCAGTAAGTGAGGCATCGGTTTGTATATAAAACTTATCATCGAAATTTGGTGAGATTAAGATAGGTGCTGAAGTGATTAATGTTTTAATTTGTCCGAAAGCCTGTTGGGATTCTAAATTCCACTCGATAGTTTGGGATTTCTTTTTATTTTTAATTAAAGCGGTAATGGGTGCAGATATAGTTGAAAGGTTAGGTAGAAAAATGCGATAATAGCTAATCATTCCAATTAAACGTTTGATTTCGGTAACAGTTTTAGGTGTCTTAAATTTAGTAATAGCATCAACTTTAGCAGGATCTGCTCGCAAGCTAGTCCCATCGACAATAAAACCGAGAAATGTGAGGGATGAACGACAAAATTGAGACTTTTCCCAGTTTATCTTAAAACCTGCTGCGCTTAAACGTTCTGCAACTTCATTTAATGTGGCGATATGTTCATCGAAAGAACTTGAGATAACTAAGATATCATCTAAAAACACAAAGGCACGTTCTTGATGTAAGATAGGACCTAACGTTTGATCCATAGTACGTTGTAAAGTTTGTGGAGCGTTACAGAGACCAAATGGCAAAAAATTATATTCGAAAAGACCTTGGCCTGGGACACAAAAAGCAGTTTTTTGACGAGAAGATAAGTCGAGAGGTATCTGATAAAAGCTTGTCTAAGGTCGATAGATGAGATAAATTTTGCGTTTCGAAGCGGCTTAAAATTGAGTCAGTTCTAGGTAGAGGGTAAGCGTCTGGAACAGTCACAGAATTCAACTTTCTGCCATCAAAACAGACACGCCATTCGTCATTCTTTTTCCGAACTAGTAATACAGGAGAGGTCCACGGTGAATTTGAAGGAGAGATAACACCAGATTCTAACATTTTGTCTATTTCAGCATGTAAATGCTTTTGTAAGGCAGGCGATAAGGGATATTGACGTTGCTTAAAGGGAAGGGCATCACCTGTAGAGATAACGTGTGTTGCAGTTGTAACGCAACCAAGTTCGGAGGTATTAAGTTTGCGAAATTTGTCGATTGTAGCGTTAAGGGTTACATTTTGGGAATCAGTAAGAGAGATTTTGTTAGATATTCCTGTAGATGCACAGGAGTTCGTTTTAATAGAGGTTTGCCATGAAAAATCTTGGAAGTAAAGTGACAAATTAAAAAGTTTACAGAAATCAACACCCAGTAGAAAGGGATACGCTAAAGCAGGCACAATCAAAAATAAAACATCACGTTCAAGAGATTCTACTCGAATTTTTAACTTAAGGGAACCGGTTACATGTATTTGATTATCGTCAGCTAAATTTATGGAAGTTTTCTCGGGAATAATTTGAATTTTGATATTTTGTTGAGATAATTGATGTAAACCTTCGTTATTTATAAGAGAACATGAAGAACCTGTATCCAATAAAGCAATTACATTTAAGGAACCAATTGAGATAGATAAGTGTGGACGGTTATCGAAGGGTTTTTTAACAAGTTGCGAAACAGCAGCAGCCTTTTTATGGTAAAAGGAATTGATGGTTTGTAACCACTTAGACCACTCAGCTGGAGTAGTATAGCATAGTTCCTCTAATGAAGGTAAGGTATTTTGTACATTAATAGTAGCGGTATTATTATTAGATAAATTTAATGACGGTACAACGTTAGAAGTAGTTTTATAATTTGAATTTATTGGCGTCTGTGTCCGTTGGATGATTGGTGTTGAGGGTGATTTTGGTTTCTTGAGATATTCACACCCTGATTTGAAATATCTCGATGGGAGTTTCCCGATACGTTAGGATTACAGTTGGTGCAGTTAGATTTGTAGATATTTGAGCGACCACAACCATAACAAAAATATTTTTAGGGTATGTGCAGACAGTATAGCTATGTCCACTTCGCTTGCAGTTCCAACAGGTAAGTGAGTTATTAGTTACGGTAGGAGGAACGTTAAGTGTAGATACTTTACGGGAAGCTCAAACTTGGCAAGCTAAATCAGGTTCTAGAAGACCAGATAATTTCTCGGGCGGTGGCCGATATTTGTTAATTCTTGACCTCACTTCTTGAAGAGAACGACATAGGTCTTTAAAGTGGGCTAGCGAAGATATGGGCTGTAATGCCAAACGTTCTGAGAAATAGGGATTTAAATTTCTAAGTAATTGATCGATAATTTCGGATTCGGAAGGTTTTTTGTCGAGTCTGCTATATAAAGCTTCTAATGAGGTAATAAAAGAAACAACATTTTCGTCGGGACCTTGGGTTCGGTTACGTATTTCGTTCCAAAGGTCGTTAATATTGCCATAAGGTAGGAAGTCTCGTTTTAAACACGCAACTAACTCTTCCCAGGTAGAAATTTGGTCTCGTATGTTTCTGTACCATATTAATGCTGAGTTTGCGAACAAGTCACCAGCTGAGACAAATAGGTCGTGATCGGTACACCCGCGAGAGATTTTAAAATCATTGATACGATCAAGAAAGGATGATAAAGAGACCTTCGAATCAAACCCTTCGAAAGTGAGACCCCATTTGTATACAGGTATAGGTTTTCCTAATGGTTTAGGTTCGGCAAGCACAAGATTTGAAAAAGGTAATGATATATCTACGTCTGCATTTGGATTAAGTCTTTCTAAAACAATCCCTTCGAGCAATAATACCTCGGACAACAAACTTTGTTTAGATTGAGTCGCTTGGTCATCGTTATATAAAGATAATGATTCGACACGCTGTTTGACGCGAGTTATTCTCGAAGTCAATCTCCCTAACTCGATATTAGTAGCAGCAGAATCCGTTCTATTTATTATACCCGATATATCATCTAAAAATAATTTAATTTCCGATACGTTGAGGGGCCAGTCGCCAACGGGGTTCTTTAAGGAAGCAACGCCTTTCGATTCCTGTGCCAAAATGGCCCTGAGTTGAGATCTCCTATCATTCTGATTGCTAGCTGCGATAATGTTCCTACACTCCAGCTCGTAGATCAATTCGAGGGATTTTAAATGTGAAACGTTCATTGTGAATAGAATATTCAAGACACGATATATAAAATATAAAATAGTTAGGCAATTCGAGAGGGTAATAAATGCTACAGCTATTTTAAATTAGTATGGTACGGTATTTAAAGGTAAAAACTTGTTAGAAACGTCACCGATAAAGAATAATATGCTAATGTTAAAGCGTTAATTAATTAACACACTAAGGAAACACATTTAGGGTGTATGACAGTAAAATCAATGTTCAATTAAATACATATTTTGTTGATAAATACAGAAAGGCCCTTCTAAATAGAAAATGCACGCAGGTGATATGTCATTTAACCTATAAAGGAAACAAGGTATAGTCAAACACTTCTTAAAAAGATATAATAACCGATTTATTTCAATCAGTGTTTTTTAAACACAAAATTTTCTTGTAAAGGTATAAACCATAATGCAGTTTTTAGAATGTAACATAAAAGTTTCAAAAAACCTGTCTTCTAAAGTTAAGAAAGCAATAAAAGTTATATTTTAATAGATACTCTTGTAATAACTGTATTTAAAGGTATCCAAACAAGATAAATGCTTAATAAGGAGATATATGCTTCATAAGTTGCAAGAAAAAAGCCCTTAATTTAGAAAATACACCCTGTAATGCATTATTTAACCAATAACCCTAAAAATCCATAGTTTAACTTTACATAAAAAGGTATTAAAAGGCAATTTATTTCAATACGTTTGTAACATAAGGTTTCTTTAAAAACGAGTTTAAATAACAGTTAACAAGTGGTTAAAACACTTTTTTTATAAACAAACTAGAGAATCCCAGGTGCCGTTTTTTTATTATTACAGCAAGGGTTATATTTTTTCTGAGATAAGGTAAATAACTTTTAAAGCAAACGGTATTTAAAAAATGCAATTAAAAATATTTATTATACGTACTTGAAAAAGTAAGGTTATCCATCTTGGTAAAAATTTGAAGTTTTATATATACACTACACACGCGTTTTCAGACAAACAACACATATTTCAGGCAATTGTAGTTATGAACAGTATTTTTTTAGTTACATTTAAGGTAAATAGAATGACGTTTTTTTTAGATAAAACTATTTATTACAATGACGGTTTTTAATTACGAACGCAATCTGTCAATTCTGAAAATATTCTGGGGGAATATTCACAAGGTGCCAACTGAAATTAAAAAGCCACAGATATCTTAATGAACATAGATAATGAATTTATTTAGGTGAAAAAGCCTGTTTAAAATTAATCTATACATTCCATAGGTATAGTACCACCTAAAATAACACATTGGAGCGCCATATTCTTACACGCAAACGGTAGTTAAAATTTAAAGTTCGATATTTACTACAACGGTAACGTGGTGTAAGAGACACTATCACAGTTGGCAGCGCCGACTCTTATACGGATTTCGGCGCGTCAACTACTGGTGATGTCATCGATATTGCACAATAATTTGCAATATAAAAATTAAACAATTAAAGATAAACGAGAGTCATTTTAACAACAAATTATTCCGTTTTATCACAAATAAGCAAAGGAGTACTTACATAAGGGATCCGGTATCCGGCGGAATTAGAGATCATCCGTCGACGCCATCATATGCATAAGGAACAGCTACAGCTCGGCTCGGCTAGCTGAGGTGGAGATGAGGCCTCTCCATCTACAGATGTGGAGGTCGGTAGGCCCTAGGCGACGCAGATCCTTACCTATGTAGGGAATTGACAGGAAGGAGGTATAGGTAGACAACAAAAAGATAATTAGAGAAGGGATTTCTACATAGGTAACCCCTAAGATACGTTACCAGACAATCACGTGCACATAACTTCACGATCAAAGGCAAAATGGCCACGATTCAGCGCGTCACCACAACTCCTTGTCTAGTATTGGTATACCCCTATAGGGATATGCACACTACGCAAACTCACTACTATTACGTGCCGGAAGCACCGCCTAGTCTATTAAAAATGTTCCCGCGTCTCGCGTATTTGAAAATTATGGCGGGAAACTTCCGTACATTAAAAACTAAACTACTAACAATGTTAAAGTGCAAATTGCACGTAACAACTTAAGTAAGGTCTTCTTCGTACACAAAAATTCGGTGGCGCCATATTCTTTACATTTTTGGTCGCAGTCCAACCCCGACCCACAGCTCATGTTCTACCCAGAGCAAATAGCTCGACTAGCCGCTTAGCCTTTAGAGGTTTCCTCATCTACGAGCCATTTTCCACCAAAACTTGCCGTTGGCTCTTTACACTTTCTGGAAATCCTCGTCAAACATCCTTGTGCCTTTCAGCTGGTCACATAGGAGTAAAAACCTAATAAATAAGCCCCTTTAGTAACTAAAAAGGCTATAATATATATATATATATATATATATATATATATATAAAATAGTTGGCACGTAGCCATAAAATTTGGACATCGTTTCCTGTCTATATTTGACATAAGTCAAAAACTCGACACTGTCAGATATGATTGACAAAAATGCCAAACGTAATTGAAAGTTAGGTTGATGTATGGTGACCTACATGATTTAGATTTGCAAAATTTTCCAATTCCATCACCAGTCCCAGTAGTGTAATTGGTAAACACATTAGCCCGGAAAGCTGAAAATGCAAATTCAAATCCTGTCTGGGACCTTATATTTTACTTCTTTCAATTACTAGCTTGATTTGAAATGATCATTTGGGCTTTGCATGCAAGTTTAAGTTATTATTCTATCTTATTAACTGTAGCACCTTAGTATTTATCAACTTACTTTGTCAGATTAATTAACTAATATGTATATTAAATAGTTGGCACACCGCCATAGAATTTGGACATCGTTTCCTGTATCAATATCTGACATAAGTCAAAAACTTGACACTGTCAGATTTGATTGACAAAAATGCCAAACGCAATTGAAAGTTAGGTTGATGTATGGTGGATGACCTACATGATTTAGATTTGTAAAATTTTCCAATTCCATCACCAGTCCCAGTAGTGTAGTTAGTAAATGCATCAGCCGGAAAAGTTGTAAATGCAGATTCAAATCCTGTCTGGGACCTTATATTTTACTTCTTTCAATTACTAACTCAATTTGAAATGATTATTTGGGCTTGGAAGAAAAATCGAAGTTCTTATTTCATCTTATTAACTGTAATACCTTAGTATTTATCAACTTGCCTTGAGCAATTAATTACCTAATACGTAGGTATATTAAATAGTTGGCAAACAGCCTTAAAATTTGGGCGTCACTTCCTGTTTATATCTGACATAAGCCAAAAGCTTGACACTTATCAGGTATGATTGACAAAAATGCCAAACGTAATTGAAAGTTAGATTGATGTATGGTGACCTACATGATTTAGATTTGTAAAATTTTCTATAAATAATAAATTTGACACTAATTAGACTATTAAAGTCATGGAATTCGCAGAAATATTGCATCACGTAGGTGACTAAGATGGAAATTAATTCGCGAAAACCCTGGAAAATGGGACGTATAGAGATAATTTAATATAAAAGCCGGAACTTGATTAGCATGATTCATTCAAGATTTAATTCGCGATTCTTCACCAAAAAAGTATGTAACTTAAGTAAAGATTGTATTCACAGTCAAATAACATGCAATAATTGCATGATTTTTGATGAAATATTTGTTTTATAAAATACAATGAAGATTGAACATTCTTCGATACAAAAGCTACTTTAAAGCTAATTAATTAAAAATAGAAAATGCAACTTGAAAATTAACATCCTAAATGGAGATTTAAAATAATATGTATGCTTTTGTAAACAGGGATTTGAATGTCAATTTAAAATAAAACCAGGAAGCATTTAATACCATTGAGGTTAAAAAAAAGATTTGAATAAATGCTTTTCAACAAATACCCATAAGTATAAAATTTTGGACTTCTTTGTTTGTTAATTGATTATATTTGAATATTTTGTAATTTGAAGCTAGAATAAGCTTTAATCATATAATTTTTTGTAAGCAAATATTTACCAGAAAATTTTAAGATTGAAGTTCAATGTATTTTGACGTTTAATAGATTATCTGTCAAGGATTATTGGTCAATCGCCCTTACAAGCGTGTTAATTAAACATAGATAAATTATCCCCAAAAGAAGAGATTAAGTTCTGTAAATGTTAGAAAAGATTAGGTACCATTTTTATTATTTTCTGTATGACCTCGAACTGTGAATTGTTTTGTAAACTGTATTGTATGAAAGAAAAATGTCTTTGAATGTATAGATGTTTCTTGAGATTGCTGTTTTATTTCATTTTGTAAATTCCACAGTAAAAATTTTCGTTGAGCTGACCAGGGCAAAGAAAAGAGATGGAAGGTAAGAGTATAATTTAAAATGTACAATTCTCGGTACCGTTATATATATATATATATATATATATATATATATATATATATACTATAATATATATTACTCATATTTAGACCAGGGTATGAAAATTAAATAATCAAATCAAATAATTTTAATTACCGTGTATAAGGAATTTCATTAAATAATACGCTTTATTAAAACCTTGAAGCATAAATAAACTCGGTCGTTTCAGTAAAATAAGAAATTTAAATTATCTATAAGACGCTTTACATCAAAAGAAGCAGTATTGTAAAAGCGCAGTGGATAATTTAATTATTCCTAAACAAATGGAAATTACGTGCAAAGTTTATATTAATTAACCCTAGTTTAAGTAACCGGTATGTAAAACAAAGTGTATCATATAATAATTAATATTTAAGGTGTATTCGCTAAAAAATGAAAAGGATGGAAATCAATTTTAATAATGGAGTTAATTAAACCGTTAATAACATATAATAAGCATAAAAGGCTTGTGAAAACCCAATAATAGTCAAATCGTAGGAAGGTTATTTAAAATGTTACGTTTGAACACCCACTGCGTGTTTTAAAAGGCAATTTCAAGTTAATTTGTTTGGATAAACATGTTGATTCTAAGGATATTGGAAACGATCAGATGCTTTAGCAGGAAATACAGAACACCTGCGTATTTTAAAAAGCTCATTCTGCGTAAATTTGGCAAATAATTAATGTTTCAAAGAATCTTGGAGAAACCGGGACTTAGTATTTACGAGAATGTGCGATACGGGTTTATTAAACCCAGATAACAGTCGCGTGGACTAAAATATAATCGATAATAAAGAATATAAATTTGCACCAATACGAACAGGTTAGAAAAGGAAAAAGAAAATGCGTCAAGCAAAGACACATATTGTAAAGGCGGGATTTAAGCAACGTCAAGGGGCTGCGATTGGTTAAAAATAGGATGCATATATCAGAGGTAGAACAACAATTTCTGTATAAAAGTAATTAGTTTTCTCGGACAACTTTGCGGGCCGTGTTGAAATTTTCTGAGATCTCAATGGGGTGAGTACTAAATTCATAAAAATCGACGTGCAGGCTACAGACTGGGAACGTAGAATGAGGAATTCATTGGAATTACCCGTTTTAGGGAACAAAGCGACGTGTCGGCTATTCGCTATATATACAGGCGGAATATGTGTTTCTCTCTTAGACTCTTAGACTTTCGACGATTAGATGCGTTAAAAGCTCGTGCATCCGCGACTTGATATTAAACAGTGCATTTTAGTTTGATTAAATAATTTAAAGTGTGCTAGTATATTTTAGTGACTCAAAATAGTTGGTTATTTTACGTGCTAACATGAATGTACTTCAGTGCACTTAGACACAAGGTAATAAAAGTTTATTATCACGGTACCAATTAGTAAAATTTACAACGACAAATGTATACCCAAAAGTAGGCAGTTTTGGCGTATATTGGTAATATTGGTAAAAGGAAGTATGAATTTCTTTGCTATTTTGGGGTGTTAATGACTAAATGGTTCGTAAATGTGTCTGCATCCACTGAACCAGAGGCAGATATACACAGATGAGTTCCGGAAAAGCCTAGAAACAACTTTAAATTAATGGTGATGGAGAACATTTTTAAAGCGTTGACAACTTGAAGCTGTAAATAGAATCCGGTTGGAATGGTGTGATTTACAAAAGGACGATTACACTGAAGCTACGAGGACAATAACCTTCAGGTAAATTGTACTATTTTGTTTGACATTTTTGTGTGTATTGAATGACTTTATAATTGATTTACTTTAAATGGACATTAGTGGAATTTTTCTAACCATAAAATTTAATTTTAAGATGAAATTTGCTTGTTTAAGTAAAAGGGGTATTTTGTTTTGATGTTCGGGAATAGGATGAAACTTTGGGTAGGTCTTTGAGCTCAATTAGACAAACCTGGTTAATTAACGTAAAGGGGTGGTAGATGCTCCTTTATACTCAGACTCGGTCTGCTTATCTTGTTATATTAATTAGTAGGCATCCAACAAGGACTTTAATTTTGGATGCACAGTAAAATGATAATAAAATTAATCCGGAAATTCTTTTAAAACTGAATTTTATGTTCAAATTTAATTTGAAAATTTAATGTATTCTGAATATTGATGTAAATAGAGTTAACGTTGATGTTTGTGGTAGGAATGTGTTGTTTAATTTTATGATTGAGAATGGAAGTTATCTAGAAGAGCAGCCGAGGCGATTAACAGAAGGAATCAACGGACCAGGTGATTTAAAAGGTTTCACAGCATTCTTGACGCCCAATCTGTGGGGCTCGATTAGAAGAGGAGTACCCGAAAGATGGAGGTGTCACAGCATTCTTGGCCCAATGTGAGCTCGATTTTATACAAGGTTTCACAGCATTCTTGGCGACCCAAAGTGAGGCTCGAGTTCCAAATAAAATTTTGTGATTTTATTCCAGGAAACTGGCGATCTGAGAGAGAGTTTCGTGTGTGTATAAATTTAAGAGTATTTTAGAGTGTGTGAGTGATTAGAACGTATGCAGAGAAAGGAGTGGTTAAGGAGTCAAGGAGTGGAAATTGGAAGTGACGATAGTGCATTGTGTGGGAAAAATTCGAAAATGGAAGAAGCTGGAGGCAGTAGAGATCAGTCGAGGACGGAATCAGGGATCAAGGAAATGAGTTAATGATGAGAATGTTAGAGGAAATGCGATTAGCTAGGGAGGAATCAATAGAAAATTAGAACAGCTAAGCGATGAATCGAATAGAGCGAGAGAGGACTCAAATCGGAAATTTGACCAATTAAATCAGGAATTAGGGAATAAAATAGAAAAATCGGCAGAGAATTTACAGAATTTAAAACAGTCTTACCGTAAAAATGGGAGAAGTTGAAAATAGGGTTGATAAAAATGAGCGTGATATTACAGGTCTTCGACAGGAAATGGGACATTTAAGGTCCGAAGTACGCATTTTTGTGAAGAAGAGATTAATGTAAAATGACTGAAGTGACGGACTCATGTAGGGATCAGTTAGGCAGGGTAGAACGTGAAGTTAGTAGTATTAAATACAACATGTCAAATTTAACGGGGATGGTCCCAGATTTTCTACAGGTGGAGTATCATTGGACCAACACATGAAGTTTTATGGCGATAACAGGGTAAATCCACAAATTTTTATTAATAGTGTAAGAAATCTAGTGGGAAATTTATTTGACGAACAGACTAAACTAAATACGATAAAGGCTTTATTAAAGGACAATGCGGAGGCATGGTACAATTTAGTAGGACAGGACATAGACACGTATCAGGACTTTGAAAACAAATTTTACAACATTACTGGAGTGATCACAAACAGGATCAGATTAGGGACGACTTGATTACAGGAAAATTTAAGGAGAGTTTGCAGGTTCTAGGGAGCAATATGCCATCCGCAAGTACAGTGTGGCCAAACAACTGAATCCACCATTGACGGACAGACAGATAATCAAGTACCTATCACGACATTTTGAACTGGAAATTAGACAACACGTGGCCTTACAAAACATCACAGAACGGGAGACATTTTTAGAGTATTTACAGAGATATGACGATGTATGTGTTGGACGGACAAGAGAGATACGAGAACGAAACGTTAACACAGTTAGGTTTGACAACAGGACACCGAATTATCCGAGACGGCCTGACTACAACAGAAATTTTCGACCGAATTGGGAACGACGAGGACAGGAATACAGGAGCAATAGTGCGACTAGGGGACCGACGCCAAGACCTAGTTACACGAGACAGAACAGTTTACCGAAGTAAACAGGACTGTGACCAGCACGCCGAATAGAGATAGGGACACGGATATTAACACGAGGAGGACGTACGCACAGGTTGTAGAAGGACAACCAGGACCAAGCACGGAAAACAGGATGAGACAGGATTTTTAGAACGCGACAGACCACTAGATTTCTGTGTAAATGTATACGAACATCCACGTGAATTTTTCAAAATTGAGGAGGAAGTAGAGCCAGAAACTGAGGAAAAATTATGTTTGCCAATTATTAATTTAGAAATTTTTGAGAATAATGTAGAAGTATTACTTGATACAGGGGCAGAGGCGAGTTTAATATCGGAGGAATTCGTCAGCAAAATTATGGATAAGGTTTGTGATAGAATTATGCCTATAAAACGTAGCCATTTAGTAGCTCCAAATAAAAAGAAGTTTGCTGTAGTAAATAGTGTTGTGGTGCTTAGGATAGATATAGGAGATTTAAGCTGTGAACAGGAGTTTGTAATTGTACCTGGACTGAAGTTTCAGAGCATTTTAGGTGTTGACTGTATGATGAAGTTAGGGGTTTTGATAGATATGGAAAGGAAGGTAATAAGAATTAAGGATAGGGTAGTGCCATGGAAAGGCAGTTATGAAGTCACAGAGGATGACACTGGGTTTAGTATTAATGTAGTAGAGGTAGAGGATGATGAGGTTAAACAGATCAACACGATAAGATGTCCAGAGGAAAGGAAAGTAGAGGTTCAAGCTTTAATACAAGAAAATGCAGAATTAGTGGGGGTAGAAGCAGCATATCGGGAGCAGGTGAAGGCAGAATTATTTTTGACGAGGTTAAGTGGCAAGTTTGTTTTTAATAAAGTAGATTTAAGGAATTCATTCTGGCGGATTCCATTACACAAGCATTCTAGCAGGTACAGAGGATTTTCCGTAGAGGGAAAAATCGATAATTGTAAAGTAGTATTGTTTGGTTTGTCGGCAGAAAGGGAAACAATAATAAATGAGAAACAGACAAGTGTAGGGCATGAAGAAGAAGCAATATGTAAGAGTCAGGATAATAGGGATGATAAGTTTATGGTATGTGAGATAACAGGGATGTTAAGTGTAGATATAGAAGGGGGAGAGATAGGGATGAAGAGTATTAGGATGGTGAGAAGAAAGACTTGGAGGGTCAAGAAGAGAGTTAGATTTAAATAACTTGATGAACAAAGGATAGAGATAGGTGAATTTTAGTATAGATATAGAAAATAAAGCTAGGTATAGGATAAATATGGGAGATAATTAGAAATAGGTTTAGGATGAGAATAAAGATTAAATGTAGGAAGAAAATAAGATAGGTTAAGTATAGATATTTCATATAAGATTAGTGGAGAGTTAGGAATAGAGTAAAAGTAGGATAGGCATATAGGATTAGGTAGGGGGAAGTAAAGTATAGTGAAGATAAGTTAAAAGTTAGGAATAGGATAGGTATATAGGATGTATATAGGATTAGATGGATAAGTAGGATGAAGTTAGGGATAAGTTCAGTTTATAGAATTAGGTGAGAGTTAGGAATAGGATAGGGATATAGGTAGGTGTAAATATTTTTTTTTCGATTGGAGACAAAGTAGGTAAGTTAGATAGATAAGGGTAGAGAGAGATAGGCAGTTTTTTTGTAATTTTTTTTGTCTAAATGTTTTATATTTGAATTCAAATAAGTGGGATTATTTGTATTCAAATAGGGGGAAAATACTCATATTTAGACCAGGGTAGAAAATTAAATAATCAAATCAAATAATTTTAATTACCGTGTATAAGGAATTTCATTAAATAATACGCTTTATTAAAACCTTGAAGCATAAATAAACTCGGTCGTTTCAGTAAAAATAAGAAATTTAAATTATCTATAAGACGCTTTACATCAAAAGAAGCAGTATTGAAAAGCGCAGTGGATAATTTAATTATTCCTAAACAAATGGAAATTACGTGCAAAGTTTATATTAATTAACCCTAGTTTAAGTAACCGGTAGTAAAACAAAGTGTACATATAATAATTAATATTTAAGGTGTATTCGCTAAAAAATGAAAAGGATGGAAATCAATTTTAATTGGAGTTAATTAAACCGTTAATAACATATAATAAGCATAAAAGGCTTGTGAAAACCCAATAATAGTCAAATCGTAGGAAGGTTATTTAAAATGTTACGTTTGAACACCCTGCGTGTTTTAAAAGGCAATTTCAAGTTAATTTGTTTGGATAAACATGTTGATTCTAAGGATATTGGAAACGATCAGATGCTTTAGCAGGAAATACAGAACACCTGCGTATTTTTAAAAAGCTCATTTTGCGTAAATTTGGCAAATAATTAATGTTTCAAAGAATCTTGGAGAAACCGGGACTTAGTATTTACGAGAATGTGCGATACGGGTTTATTAAACCCAGATAACAGTCCGCGTGGACTAAAATATAATCGATAATAAAGAATATAAATTTGCACCAATACGAACAGGTTAGAAAAGGAAAAGAAAATGCGTCAAGCAAAGACACATATTGTAAAAGGGCGGGATTTAAGCAACGTCAAGGGGCTGCGATTGGTTAAAAATAGGATGCATATATCAGAGGTAGAACAACAATTTCTGTATAAAAGTAATTAGTTTTTCTCGGACAACTTTGCGGGCCGTGTTGAAATTTTCTGAGATCTCAATGGGTGAGTACTAAATTCATAAAATCGACGTGCAGGCTACAGACTGGGAACGTAGAATGAGGAATTCATTGGAATTACCCGTTTTAGGGAACAAAGCGACGTGTCGGCTATTCGCTATATATACAGGCGGGAATATGTGTTTCTCTCTTAGACTCTTAGACTTTCGACGATTCGATGCGTTAAAAGCTCGTGCATCCGCGACTTGATATTAAACAGTGCATTTTAGTTTGATTAAATAATTTAAAGTGTGCTAGTATATTTTAGTGACTCAAAATAGTTGGTTATTTTACGTGCTAACATGAATGTACTTCAGTGCACTTAGATACAAGGTAATAAAAGTTTATTATCACGGTACCAATTAGTAAAATTTACAACGACAAATGTATACCCAAAAGTAGGCAGTTTTGGCGTATATTGGTAATATTGGTAAAAGGAAGTATGAATTTCTTTGCTATTTTGCGGGGTGTTAATGACTAAATGGTTCGTAAATGTGTCTGCATCCACTGAACCAGAGGCAGATATACACAGATGAGTTCGGAAAAGCCTAGAAACAACTTTAAATTAATGGTGATGGAGAACATTTTAAAGCGTTGACAACTTGAAGCTGTAAATAGAATCCGGTTGGAATGGTGTGATTTACAAAAGGGACGATTACACTGAAGCTACGAGGACAATAACCTTCAGGTAAATTGTACTATTTTGTTTGACATTTTTGTGTGTATTGAATGACTTTATAATTGATTTACTTTAAATGGACATTAGTGGAATTTTTCTAACCATAAAAATTTAATTTTAAGATGAAATTTGCTTGTTTAAGTAAAAGGGGTATTTTGTTTTGATGTTCGGGAATAGGATGAAACTTTGGGTAGGTCTTTGAGCTCAATTAGACAAACCTGGTTAATTAACGTAAAGGGGTGGTAGATGCTCCTTTATACTCAGACTCCGGTCTGCTTATCTTGTTATATTAATTAGTAGGCATCCAACAAGGACTTTAATTTTGGATGCACAGTAAAATGATAATAAAATTAATCCGAAATTCTTTTAAAACTGAATTTTATGTTCAAATTTAATTTGAAAATTTAATGTATTCTGAATATTGATGTAAATAGAGTTAACGTTAATGTTTGTGGTAGGAATGTGTTGTTTAATTTTTATGATTGAGAATGGAAGTTATCTAGAAGAGCAGCCGAGGCGATTAACAGAAGGAATCAACGGACCAGGTGATTTAAAAGGTTTCACAGCATTCTTGACGCCCAATCTGTGGGGCTCGATTAGAAAGAGGAGTACCCGAAAGATGGAGGTGTCACAGCATTCTTGGCGCCCAATTCGTGAGGCTCGATTTTATACAAGGTTTCACAGCATTCTATATATATATATATATATATATATATATATATATATATATATCTCAACTTACCTTGTGTAAAAAAACTACCTAGAATATTGATATACTTAATTCTTGGCTTATAGCCGTAATTTTGAGTGTTGTTTCCTGTCTATACTGACATAAGTCAAAAACTTGACAATGTCAGATATGATTGACAAAAAATGCCAAACGTAATTGAAAGTTAGGTTTATATATAGTTGTGTACACGATTTAAATTTGTAAATTTTTCAATTGTCGTCATCGGTCTCGGTGGCGTAATTGGTAAACGCAGGGTTCCGGCAAAACCAAGGTACAGCTTCAAGTCCTGTCCAAGACCTTATGTTTTCCATCTTTCAATTACTAGCTCGATTTGAAATGATCATTTGGGCTTTGCATAAAAAGTCTAAATTATTATTTCATCTTATTAACTGTAATATGTTAGTTTTATCAACTAACCTTGTGTAAAAAAAAAACTACCTAGAATATTTATATAGTTAATACTTGGCTTATTGCCATAATTTTGAGCGTTGCTTCCTGTCTATACTGACATAAGTCAAAAATTTGACAATGTCAGATATGATTGACAAAATTGCTAAACGTAATTGACAGTTAGGTTTATGTATATGTTTATGTATATATATATATATATATATATATATATATATATAAAATGCTGTGTTAATAAGGTCATTTAGGGGTAGTTAGAACCAATAATATAGCGCACTTCATATAAATTACACGAGGGCTCAGAAAATGAGACAGTTTTCTGAAGAAAACAAGAAATACGATGATTAGGCTGGAAAGTAAATTACAACGCCCTGTATATAAACCATAATCATAATTAATTTAGTTAATGAAAAATATTTTTGGAGATTTATTTAAATAAACAAATTCGCAAGTCGTAAAACAACATGAACGGAAGCTGAAACACAACACGCATGAATAATGCATCATTATTACACCTAGAATCCCAATTAAAACAAGCAGGTTTAAAAAATGCGTAAGATAGAAAACGCATATAATTTAATACATAAATTGTATTAAGTCTACGTGACTAGAAGCGAAAATCAACACCTGATATATTGGAAACAAACACAGCAAGGTGATAAAATCAAAGTTCACTAAATTTATTGTACAAACAATGGTCTACGTGATCTAGGAATATGAAAATCCAAGAGAATGAATGCAATTAACTCGAAATGCTACGTGTCGAAATCAGCGCGTCAATTTTAATATACAGCAAAATACCATAGGAATATCCAAAACTTTGTACACAAGAATCATGTACGAAGTGTAATCGATTGAACTATGAGCTTGTCAATAGATAGGTGATGTCTTTATATACCACCGGATTTGTAAACAAATCGGTTTTACCATGAATTGAAGAATAGTACACATCTCCCAGAACAAAGTATTTAAGTGAATAAATTTGAAGTGATTTAATTGTTAAGTAATAAATTATATGACAGTGCAACATTAAAAGAGGTTTTGTCGTTTTTGATCCTGTAAAAACGTAAGTAACAGTAGGTTATTTATAAATTAAATTCTAATATCTACATTAACAAGAGGACTCTGGGTAATATTAAGGACTCTGAGGAACTACGAGATTTGATGTGGAAGTTTAACAAATATTAAAGGACTCTGAGTAACTACGAGAATCGATGTGGAAATTTAACAAATATTAAGGACTCTGGGTAATTACGAGATTTGATGTGGACATTTAACAAATATTAAGGACTCGAAATAATTCCTGGATTCGACCAGGAAGTTTGGTAAACATGAAAAATGAAAATTTATGAAGGAGAAGCAGTATTGAGAAAATGCAGACGTTGGGACTATATAAAAATCATTAATACAGAAGCGGTTGGAGCAGGAACGAGTTCAAACTGAAGATAGCAGGTTAGCGAATATAAATATTTTTTTGTGATGTTTGGGAATATTTCGTTGTATTTTTATTTCTATGAACATTTCAAAAATTTGCTTACGTGAATCTTTATGCTAGGGTCAACAAAGATCATTATTAATAGATGTTATAAATTACGTAAATAATGAAAGAAGTTTATTGAACGTTCATGGGGCTTCTAATAGCAATAATAAAAGAGATTTTTGCTGCCTCTTTTTTGAGTAATTTTGGGAATCATAATAATTAAAAGAATTTGATTCAATTATTAAAAACAAGTGCTATTCAACGTTTTATACCTTGTAAATATTTTTGAAAACATTATAGTAATTGTGCTTAAAGGAGTTTTGACTTAAAGTAACAGGAAGTAGGAGAGTTTAAAGGCTTTGTTTGTCGTATTGTTGCAAGCTCCGAGCGTAATTAAAAACTGAGCTGGCCGAGGTAATCAAATTATATATTAAAAATCAAAAATTGACAGAATAAATTTTTTTAACCTTTTTAATTCACAAAAAGGGCGCACCGGGTTATTGTTACCATATCACAAAACAATATATATATATATATATATATATATATATATATATATATTATCGTGTAATTAAGGGGTCATTGGAATAATAAAGGCACAGGTTAAGTTATAGGTTAATAGTCATATCTTATTAGAAAATCAATTTGTTCAGTTAGGAAAGTAGGATATTTTTAACAATTATTGTAGAGCTTATATAGTGTATAAATAATGTAGGGTTAATTTAGTTAGGTATATTTAGCTGTAACATAGTATTTATGTAAATATAGGGCATAAGAAATCATAATAATGGTGTAAAATTATAGCATCATTAATTTGTAGTGTAGTAGTATACAGGAATACAAAAACGTTGAGCATGTGTTAAAATAACACTTTTATTTTTCAAACGTAAAACCCAAGACAGTTAAAAGCATAACAAAATAACAAGGAGAAATACATTTCTAGATAAAATTGCTACAAACAAACTTTAATAGCTTATTGAAACATGGACAACCGTTGGAATTAACATAGTCAATTTGTAACAGGGACAAAAGCAAAACCATATAAAACTGACGAAGACGCAGTATGTTTGTTAAGATATTGATTTTTAATTCAGGAGGTAGCATAGGATGTAGCAAGAGACAACTGTCATGGAGAAACAAAGATGGAACAAAAACGTATAGGCACAAGCAAGAAACAAAGATCAAATGCAGAGCTAGTATAGTAGAAAGACTTGAACGAATGTATTGTAAGTAATTTATAAGCAGGCAAGCGTCAGTTGAAAGCGGGAGAAAGGAACCAAGCAAGGTGATTGGTGGATATAGATTAAGAAGGGTAGATATTCTGCTGGTGAAGGCATATATAAGAGATGAAGCTATAAATACTAGCGAGATAAAAGGTGATTTGTTCAAGTTTAAAGCGTGGAACAACTGAATAGTACAGGCTAATTTTCGCGAAATTAAAATGGCAGTTGACGGTTGGAAACGATTTACCAGGTATTTGTGTATTTGTTGCTAAAATTCACCAGACACCGATATACGTTAAAGCTTTTTCGCTGAAATTCAAGACGGTTAGAAAACAATTTTAAGAATTAGTGGAACGAGTACACAAATGTACATGCAATTTAGAAACAGGAGGGGGGGGTGAATTCTGGGTTATTTAATCAGTTTCAAAGGGGTCTCGCTCTCTTTTATTTCATCAGCCATTCGCGATACATATAGTTACTTACAAGTGAATTAGTGCAGTTTAATCCAAATTTATGTAAAAGCTAATTAAAGCGGTTTTTGGTAAAAATTAATATTGTATGTAAGTACAAAGATTGTTATTGTGGTATTTGGAATGCACAAAATTAATAAAGAGTGAAATTATTTAGATGATGAAAAAAGCGATTTTTGGGGCATTAAAGTTAAATTTTGGAGATTGGATATTTTTGGTTGTAAATTGGACAAGTTGAGATTTTGAGTAGCGGCATGCATAACAGACATGGTGATTCGACCAGGGAGTTTTTGGATGGATTGAGGACTTATTAGACGGCAGCATCACCAAGGGTCTAGTTGGTGGACCACATGCAGAAGATAGCTACCAGGTAGGCCATTGTATTGAACATTGAATGGAGAATATTTCCATGGTGTTGGTGATTATTTTTTTATTTGTGCCTTGGTGTGTTTTCTATCTCTCATGAAGAAAAGACAAATACAAGTCTAAAACTGACCTACAAGATTTTTTTAAAAGTTTACCTAAACTGTCATCTCGCTATGGGCATTCTAACTCGTGAAAACTATATTTAGAAATTACCTTTCAAAATATGTTAACTTTATAGTCTGTATCAGAACAGCTATGCAGAGGACTGTAAAGTATAATCAAGAACAGTTTTCGATGAAATATTTCATTCCTTAAACCAGTCAATATATATAATCAAGAGAGATAAATGCGATTTGTGTACATAGTACGAGGTTGGGCAATTATCAGTTAAAAAAGATAAAGACAAAATTAAGATAAACTAAAAGGGTAGTGTTTTGACTGTCAACTTACAAGTAGTCAAAGTTTGTCTAAATGTCAAAACTAACACAATTTAGTTTAATCTCAAACTTTCATGTCATAACTTTACTGTGTACGATAGATACTATAACCCACCAAGCTACGTGGTTTTGGTTTAACAAAAGAGAAGCTGATATGACTTCATCTTTGTTTGCTTCTTGTCTAATACTTTACTTGGAGACTCGCTGTCAGAAGAGCCTAATCTAATTATTATTTTCTGTGATGGATGCACTTATCAAAAAAGAACTGCATTATAAATAATGCACTACTCGAATATTCAATCAAACAATGTAGAAATCATGCAAAAATATGTCAAAGTTAGACATACCCAAATGGAATGTGATATTGTTCATAGCTTGCATTGCTTTTATTAAGAATTTATTTAATAGAGCTTTTGGGGTGGGTTCTGCATGACAATTATCTTTAATATAATAATATTTAATGTATAGTAAAATATCTTTAATATTTGCTTTTTGCATTTTCGGTAATTTGGTAAAGAGATTGTTTGATTAGCAGAACTACTTATCACATGTGCTTTGTTACAAACTGTTAATTCACATTTTTGAGTGAACATTTGTTCCACAACAATAATGATGTCACACAATTTAGATTTGTTTCTTTCCAATTGGTAGTGCATTGAAGGTGACAGGTTCAAATTCTGCTCGAGGCCTTATATTTTCTTCTTTCAATTGCTAACCTGGTGTGAAACGATCATTTAGGACTTCGTATAAAAATTTAAATTATAATTTGGTTGTATGGACTAATATCATTAATAATCAACTTACCTTGTACAACTACCTAATATTCATATCTAATAGTTGAATTTAAAAATGAATTTAAGCATTGATTCCTGTCTATATCTGACATAGTAAAAAAAGTTGACACTGTCAGATATATGATTGACAAAATTACGTAACGTAATTGAAAGCTAGGTTATTGTAGGGTAGCATACACACTTTAGATTTGTTTGACCTCTTCCAAACGATTTATTTCTATTTGGCTAGCTTAAGAACATCGTTTGTAAAGCCAATAATGCAAATGAGGTTGAGCAGCTTTATCTATGATTATATTCAAGCATTCCAACAAAGCTGAGATATACAAATTCATTTATGTATGATGTATTTGGCGATTATTTCAATATGCTCATCTAACATCACATTACTGAAACAGTATCAATAACCACGTTACATTCCATCCATTGATTCAGCATCTCTGCAAGAGAGGAATCCTCAATATATGCAATTCCCATTTCCCCTATAGCGGCTGTTGTCTATTTTAGTTTGCGTTGTCTACTAGAATTTGTTTGCAGTCACTATACACCCTGCCCATTGTTTAGATTGACAAAAAGAAGAGAGGGTTGATGGCTGTTAAAGTAGCAACATAAAAATCTGCTGCTCTAGAAAAAATGTACCAGGTTAACATGTTGAAGGTTTCCTCGTTACTATAATTTATTGTAGCATAAAAGAACATAATTATTAGTAATAATGTGAACAGTAAACTAATGACAGTTTCTTCAAAATACAAATTGCGATTATACAGGGTGGCATTAGTTTTATGTCATTAATTTAAAAGGGTGTAGAGACTGATAAGACAAACAAAAATTGTTAATAAACCTGGGGTCTAAAGCAAACAGTTTAGCTACAAATAGACACAAAAAATATCAAAATTGTGTTAAAATCACTGCAATGTTAACTAGGTCACAAATAAAATATACAATTACATCATGCTTTAGAGTCGACCAATTAAGTTGGGATTTTCAGCAGACTTAAATTAGGGAAATAGAGTGTATTTTTGCTGCCAAACGAAATAGCTTGATGTACTTTATCCACTACTGAAATAAATTTAAATTTTTTCTAAAATTCGCATGTTTAAATAATAATCATAACAAAGAATAATATTCCATAATGCTGATGTGGTCATCTGTATTGGGTTTCTGACCCCATATTTAACGTTTATTACAATTCAGTGTTTATGCAGAATACGATATTCTACTTTAAGTTGAATGTACTTTTTCATTACATGGATCGTAACTAAGGTTAGATGTTGTAAGTGTGTGTAAGTGTTGCGTATTTCACCTACATGCAGTGTTGGGAGTTAATTGTAATTGTAGTATTTTGTCGCATAGTAGCTAAATGAATTGTTCTTTAAAAATACGAAAACCCGAGAATTATACCAACCCTACACATGGTTTTCCAATGCCCCACCCAAAGGTACTACACCGGCCAGGAAGTGAGTTTTTTTTATCTGAAAAATTTTGAATTTTGCCAAGCAAGGTAGGGATCTTTAACATGCGTGACAACACTCACACACGGGATCTCCATTTTACCTCTAATCGAACGAGGAAGTACTTTTGTGCCGAACATTTTTCAAGCACACCGTGTCGGGATTCGAACCCGAGACCTTGGACGTTATAGTCACACGCATACCAACTATGCCATGGAGCCGTCTGAATTGTACCAACCATGAACTTATTGTGAGAACATTTCATGTTGTTATATGATTGGGGATAACAATAGCATAGGTAAGTTATTTCTTAAAAAACATGACAAAATAGCAGTCCTAAAACTTATACTTAAATTGACCTAGATTGCGCATTTAAAAAGCAGTCCAAGAGTAAAATGCCTTATAGGTTTTTTGTTTAGCTACTCAATCTCTATTAACTAAATTTAATGAGATAAAACTAATGCCACCCTGTATAGGTTTGTTATGAGTTTTTATGGGTAGTCTAGCTTAGCGTGTTGACCCAGTGCCTTCAAATATTAACCATCAACTCAGGGTCGTCTGCCCAATGATTTGAAGTATTAACCTACTTGGAATATTAAAGTCTTGCTCTAGTGTATTAACCTAGTAATCAAGTATATTAATGTCGTTCTCTAGTATATTATTAATGTCGTTCTCTAGTGTATTAATTATTAATGTCGTGATCCAGTTTAGTAATAATGTTGTGATCCAGTTTATTATTATATTTCAATCTCTTCAACTTATAACTTACACTAAATTTTATTTACGTAATAATCTTGTTTCAACTATTATAGTCGGTGCATTGATTATGGAATGAATATCCTTTATCTGCTTCGGTTAGTTTTTATGGACAAATTCCTTCCCGAATGTTCCATGCATTCTCATTGGTTGACAGCCCGCTATCAGTCGTTTATCTATGGAAAAAATGTTTCAATGTTTATCTGCAATGTGTTGTATTTTAACGGGTCTAAATATATACGTTCTAAATGTCACGTATCTCGCAACTTTGTAAAGGGACTTATTAACAAAATGGTATTCCGTGCACGTTTCAAACTGCACGTATATCGGAATTTTAATTTCCATACTTTAATTACGTATGCTTGTTTTGTTAAGTACGACATTTTCTATACATTCCAAATCGCACGTATTATTGAACTTTCTAGCAGGATTTGTTTAACGAATAGTATTTTGTGTACTTTGTAAATTGCACATATTCCATCGCCTCTAATATTTATACTTTATGTAATATGCTGGTTTTTAAATGTTTGCTTATACAAGCTGTATAAATTATATGTGTTTATTGACGTCTTTATGCAACTGCGTTTAGAAAGAAATTTCATTTTATGATTATTTTTCTTCAAATATGTTGAACCTGCATTTGATTTTAAGCTTAAATGTCTTAAATGTTCTAAAATGATTGGATTTCTTCCGCGATTATTTATTTTCGGGAATGTAGTGAAGTTATTACTGAATGCACTTCCTTTGATTAATTGTAGCTTGTTATTGATTTCATGCAGGCTGATTTGTTTGCTTTTTGCATAATTGAATGAATGATGTAGATTTTATGATTTAAAAGTTTAGTTTTCGTGATTTTTATGATATTTGTATGAAATATTCCTGCTTTGTGACCTTATATAACCTTAAATAAGCATATTATCATACCATATACCATTATATATATATATATATATATATATATATATATATTGATATGATAACGCCGTACTCGGTGTAATGACGTTTTTACTTAACTCCACCGCTGTGTTCTCCAATAAAATTTACTTACTAATTTTATTATTATGCCACGGCTAGCCCTATTTAATCTACACAGAGTGCACAACGTTACGATGATCAATTTTTCTCTTCTCCACCCCTTTTTGATTACCTATTTGTTTGAATTCATAAAACGAAGTCAATTAAATTCATATAATGAAAAGAAATATTATTTATAAGTTTTGAAAAATATTAAAATACACTCCTCAATCAATCAATATCATATGTATCATTTACCCCAAAATTTATATGCTTTGAAATCAATCTAAAGTCACCAAAAACTACCTCTTTTTACCAAAGAGACCTGGAACGTTCATGACCCCTTTATAATATACTACGTACTTTTAACGTATGCTATGTTTGTTGCTGATTTCGTTACACTTTTTATATAAATTGAATAAATTCAGTATTCAAGTTTAAATAGTAAAAATATCTTAAAATTAATTAGATCTGACCTGTTACAGGTTGTTCGGGTTGTGGATTAACAGCCCTTTGTTGTCCTTATTCGTCTATCAGTGCTCTGTTTAGTTGAACCCCTCATTTTCCATAAATTACTTCGTGCTTGTTTATTTTATTTGCATTGATCCTCACAACTCAAAATTGTACCAGAATTGTACCAAAATCATCGACGCTGATTTGAAATATTATATTAATCCATTTAAAATATCCCCACATTCGAATTATCATATCTATCCACACATTTGAATTATTCTTCTCATCAACCATTCGAAATGCTATACCATCAATTAGAATTCTTATCATCAACATTCGAAATATCCATGCATTCGAAGCCCTATTATAATTAATATTTAGTTTAAATAAATTACCCAAAATTCTACTCACGTTAAACGGCAAAAGAAGTCTTCATAATTGTTGCACTTTATTGTCACTATAACGTATTTGATATTTTATTATAATTACGCATGACCTTCTGATTAGCAGTGACGCAGCTTTGCCCTGCCTGAGTTTAAACTGACTCGTCTTATCATTGCTCGGTGTTAAATATAGGCTGTTCCCACTTACATGTGGGCTGGGTTTTCAACCAGTCTCGTAGATATCTTAACCAATAAGGTCTTTGTATTTCCTGCATCTTGAAGTGGTTTCGGATGTAATATATTCGGTTTTCCGTGTAATGGTGTTTGCTTGATACCTTATTATTCGCTATCTTGACCATACGTTGTTTTGTTTAGATATCGCCTTTTCCATATTGTACGAAATAAATGATGTAACTTTACTTCAATTTTCGTTTATTTTTATTTTTGAAACTGCGTTTTCTTATCAAAATGTTTTTTATTTCTGCGTAATTGCGTAAAGCTTTGTTAGGTTTTATCTCTTATCTTCGTAATTATATTATAACTAATTCAAACACTTCTCAAGGCGTGTTTAATTACATGCGCTATCATTTCTTTTGAATACGCCTACTTTTACTGAAAGATATTCTTTTTTGCATTACTTAAAATTAATAAAGGTCTATATACAGAGTGTTGAATACTTGTTATTTACCTAATGTATGAATTACCTATTTTCCTGCTAAATACGAGTACTATTGTAAGATATGCTTATTCGCATTTTTTAAAGCTAATTGTGGTCTATATACAGGGTGTTAAATGCTTGCTATTTACATAATGTATAAATTACTTAATTTTCTGCTAAATAAATGCAGTTTTCTGCTTCCTATTGCAATTTATGGTTACTACACGACCCTTGCTACTCAATACACCCCTAAACAACCCCTTATCAAAGCATTTTATATATATATATTATAATGTCTAAGGGAGCTACTAAGAGTTATAAGGGTTGTTTAGTACAAGGTAGTATATGCCAAACAAAAATAATCCACATATTTGATCACATAAACTTAAAAATGTATGTTTGCCGTATTTTATGTATACTAAAATACCATTCAAGTATAGTAGTTGAAATTAAGTGCCAAAAGGTAATTTTAAAATGACTAAGTGGCGTAGTAAGATGTGCAGTGCTCAAGGGTTTATACCGAGTTTGAATTTTAAAAGGCCTTTGAAAGTACATTTGCCGTCCAAAAGCCGGATGCGTCTATGAATGTTCACTATCAACATGCATCCAGGGTCAAGTGTAATTTATTTTGGTTTCATTTTATGTAGAATCAACTTTTGGACAATATTTGTAAACTCAAAATTATTAGTTATACCAACGTAAAATGTGATTGGTGGAATGTAAAGATTTAGGACATATATTAGAATTTAAGGTGATTATGAAATTGTATAAAAGACATGAACTATGGTATGTGCGACACGAACGAAGTTATTTGTTATGAACTTTGAGATGTAGTAGGCTAAGAGAGTTAACATGGTCGCCTTAGAGAGTAAACAAGGCGGATTATTTTCGAACCAATTTTGTAAAAAGACGTGTTTTCATAACTGTGCTAATTTGTATACAGATATCTAAAAGTAAATAAAAATAGTTGTTTTAAAAGGAGTTTTCAATTGAATAAAGTGGTAAAGAAACAAGCATCGAAAGTATAAAGTGAATAGTAGTGATTGTGCGACGGTAAGATATTGGATTTGGAGAGTGGTTTAAAGGCAGCAGGTCAGCGAGAGTGGTTATATAGATTTGAAGTGATATTGGAGAGCGGTTTAAAAGGTAGCAGGACATCGAGTGGATATACATAGGAAAGAAGTTGGATATTGGAGAGCGGTTTGAAGGTAGCAGGAGCATCGAGCAAAAAGAAATAGGAACGAGTAGATTGGGATTAGATACGGAGAAGCGGACGGATTTATAGAGAAAACAAGGATTCGAAACGGAGATTAGCACAAGGGAAGTTGTAGCACTGATTTTTCTAAATTCTAAATTTGGGTTAATCATTTCAGGTATTGGGGAGCAGTTAAAATTCAAGGACACCTGGAAGCGGCACGAAAATTCAAGAACATCATTGTGAAGACGCATACGGTGATAAGGATTTTGAGCCAGCATTCAGGAAGGCATCAACGGAGTATAGACCAGGTGAGTGTTTAAATATATCTTTAATACGTCAAAAATAGTCATACAAATTTTGGTTGTAATTGAATTTGGCACATAGCAACTTTGATCTTATTAGAAAATTTGGCATATACAAAAGTAGAGTATCAATTTTAGTAGTAAAACAAAAGAGTGCACTTTGGTTGGACTTAGCACATCTACTTATAACGGAACCCACTATAAGTAGCTTGAACACCCTGAGATTAAGAGCTTAAATAGTCGAGGCATTGCAATAAATAATTAATTAAAGAACCAACCAAACGGTGCAAGTACGGGGCGTGCATTAGGTGTGCACATTTTAAAAGTTTATAAAATAAAGGGTAGAATATAGGTGGAACTCAAAGTAGGGCGGTTTAATATATGTTTAAACCCAAGGGGGGCGGTATAATAATATATATATATATATATATATATATTCATTTCTAAATTCAACTATTAGATATGAATATTAGGTAGTTGCACAAGGTAAGTTGATTATTAATGATATTAGTCCATACAACAAAATTATAATTTAAATTTTTATACGAAGTCCAGGTTAGCAATTGAAAGAAGAAAATATAAGGCCTCGAGCAGAATTTGAACCTGTCACCTTCAATGCACTACCAATTGGAAAGACAAACAAATCTAAATTGTGTATGACATCATTATTGTTGTGGAACAAATGTTCACTCAAAAATGTGAATTAACAGTTTGTAACAAAGTACATGTGATAAGTAGTTCTGCTAATCAGACAATCTCTTTACCAAATTACCGAGAAATGCAAAAAGCAAATATTAAAGATAATTGTCATGCAGAACCCACCTCAAAAGCTCTATCAAATAAATTCTTAATAAAAGCAATGCAAGCTATGAACGAAATCACATTCCATTTGAGTATGTCCAACTTTGAGGTATTTTTGTATGATTGAATAATCACGTAGTGCATTACTTATAATGCAGTTCCTATTTTGATAAGTCCACAGAAAATAATAATTGGATCAGGCTCGTTCTGACAGCAAGTCTCCAAGTAAAGTATTAGACAAGAAGCAAACAAAGATGCAGTCATACCAGCCTCTCTTTTGTTAAACCAAAACCACAGTTTGGTGGGTTATAGTATCTATCGTACACAGTAAAGTTATGACATGAAAGTTTGCGATTAAACTAAATTGTGTTAGTTTTGACATTTAGACAAACCTTGACTACTTGTAAGTTGACAGTCAAAACACTACCCTTTTAGTTTATCTTAATTTTGTCTTTATCTTTTTCAACTGATAATTGCCCAACCTCGTGCTGTGTACACAAATCGCATTTATCTTTCATATATTGACAGGTTTAAGGAATGAAATATTTCATCGAAAACTGTTCTTGATAATACTTTACATTCCTCTGCACAGCTGTTCTGATACAGACTATAAAGTTGACATATTTTAAAAGGTAATTTCTAAATATAGTTTTCACGAGTTAGAATGCCCATAGCGAGATGACAGTTTAGGTAAACTTTTAAAAAAATCTTGTAGGTCAGTTTTAGACTTGTACTTGTTTTTTCTTCGTGAGAGATGTTGCAGTTGCTTATTACATTAGGTGGAACTGATCATTCCAGGTTTACTCTTCTTGAACCAGTCATACACAGTAAATTCGCTAACACAAAGAGTTATCAAAAACATCATTTTACAAACTAGTAATTTTGCATTACCAACAGTGAAAAAATGCTTCAAATTATTCGTTCTTCTTTTTTTCTGGGTTTGTAGTATATGTACTTTTAGTCTCGTATTGTTCAATGTGGTTAGCAATGTAAATTTTTCTCTGATCCCTATTCAGTTTATTTAAAACAGATTCAAATATTGTGGTTTGTTCTACTTCAGCAACGTTAGCGCAAGCATTCTTTGTTCTGATGCATTCCTTAGACCTGCAAGCTGATCCAATTGTTTGTTTTTTTCAGAGCACAATATGACATAACGTTCCTTCATCTGTTCTGCTATAACCCATATAAGCCTTCCCTTCCATTCGTAGAGGTTTTGATTTATTTTTGGTCACTGTGCATCCATAAGTTTTATGCTTCTCTTCCTTCCCTCTGTTAAATTCTCGTGGTTGTCATCCAAATTCCCTTCAATTTGTTTGTTTTCTGTACGTTTTTTTCACTCATCTAAGGAGGTTCCACTGTTTGTGCCGGAATCTTCCTCCCTTACATAACTGCTTTCTGGTACATAGTCCCCGTCTTCTTGTAGATTTAAAATGGATTCTTCTTCATTTTCTGCATTCAACGGATACTCTAAGTTTCTTGTTATGGACACCGAACAACATGGTTCTTGTTCTTTTATGAAATCCACAAGTTGTAGGGTGTTTTGGTTGAAGACTGCATTGGTTGTTGAATTACTAATAATTATCAAAGATAAATAATTATGGTTCCGAGTTGGGACAGTGTCATTTTATAAACTAAGGTCGACATTTTGCCCACTTTTCTAAGGAGCTTCATCGGGACAAGAAAAGAAAATAAATAATAAAATAATAATAAAGCTAAGAATGTCAAGGAATGGCAGAGTTCCATTATTTTCAATTTTTTAATGTACTTAATATCTTTATGTTGATTGTTTATGTGATCTAGAAACATATTGAAGGTTTGGTGTCCATGGGGCCAGATTACAAAAGTGTCATCTACATAACGGAGCCAAGTTTTTGGTTTAAGGTCTATGGATTCTAGAGCCATGGATTCCAGACTCCATAAATATATTGGCCACAATAGAGGATAGGGGTGAACCCATTGGTGTGCCAGAAGTTTGTTTGTAAAATTGTCCGCCAAAGACAAAATAGGTAGCATTTTTCAATGAACGTGGCCAGGTACTCAAATTTGTTTTCTTGAGGTAGGAGTTGTTTAATAATGGAGACAGTGTCTATGACAGGTACGTTTGTCAATAGGGATGTTACGTCAAAACTGACTAGTATATCATTAGGGCCTAGCTCAATATTTGTAATTAGTTCTATGAAATGAGTGGAGTTTAAAACATTAGTAGGGTGTTACCGAAATAGGGTTTTAAGAAATTTGCTAGGTATTTTGCCAGATAGTACGTTGGCAAGTCAATTGTGCTCACTATCGAATGGAGAGGAACAGACATCGGGTTTATGGACTTTAGGGAGGCCGTACAAGTGGTTTAGACTCGCGAGATATTATGCATTTTTGAATAATTTTGGGACACCGTCTTGTAATAATTGGTTGATCTTTTCTTTGTATTCTGTATGGTTTAGAATTACAGTCGCATTACCTTTGACTGCAGGAAGTATAACTATTTGCTTGTTCGATAGTAGGTGTTTTAAGTCCGTCATTTCTTGCTTTGTCGCATTTTTGTTGGGAGTTGTGGCATGTCGGAGACATTTAGTTGTTTTAAAGCGAATTAGGTTGATATCATCTCGGAGTAGAGATCGGATCGCTGATTCTACAGAGCTAATGATTTGCTCTGCGGGAATTTTTCTGGCCGCAATTGAGAAGTTTAGTCCTTTGGAGGAAAGGATATATAGTTCGTTTTCGGATAAGATATGTTCTGATTGGTTTATGACGGTGTTTGACGACAGAGTTTTTGGGTAAGATGTTTTTTCAGGGTGTGAAAGGTTCTTGGAAAGTTGCAAGAATTTGCGTAAGTGGGTTTTGTGGCGAGTTCGGTGGTTTTTTGGGCTTGCAAGTATGAAATTCGGTCAAATAGAGTCCAGTCATTGTAGCTAAGCGTGGCAGATAATGTTAGATGGAGCTGTAGGAGTTGTTTAGAAATATTGTCTATTTTCGAGTGTTAGAAATTCGTTCACAAAGAAGTGAGAGTTCTGCTCTGTGAAGAATTTTTCGGCTGGAATGTTTTAATGTGATATTTTATTTTAAGAAAACTTGGAACTATGTCAGAATCATGACACCGTAAGGTGAGTGTACAAAGTAATTTTGCTAATGAGTGTCTAATGTTACTGAAAGTTTTGGTTTTGTTTACAATATCCTCCCCGTAAAGGTTTTTGTGATATTGTCAAAAATAATAAGAATATTTTCAATATCGACTTCCTGCAAATCTTCTAAAATTGTATGTTCAACAGGTTCCCAAATGGTTTCATTTTCAGTAGACTTTAACATTGGAACTGTCTCATCATTGATTTGTATTACAACTACAAAATGTTTTATATGGTCAAACATTTATTTGAGAAAAAACTACATAAAAAGCTGAACAGAATACATTGCCACTTAACAACGTTAAATGCAAGGAAATAAATTATGTACACATTGAAATCCATCAACTTTCATCTTGAGAAATAACAATCTCATTTGTTATCATTCTTTATTACTTATTTATTATTCATCACTAATTTCCATGTTAATAAATATTTAACACTAAGGTTAACAATGCAAGTTTGTGCAACATTCATACCTAAAGTAAGATTACGACCATTCAATAGAGCTGTGGAGTGACATCCAACAGCATACGATGACGTTGTATTCTGTTCCACCTTTAATACAAACATACAAAACGGTTTTCTCTGTAAATATAAACCGAACTAGCTTTTGTCCTCTTGACAAACCCTACACTACAAAAGGTTTTTGGTAAAGAGCGTTAATAACACAGAACTGCACCACTTTTAACACAACAAAGCAAGATTATCAATGCCGTTTTAATAAAACAAGACAGAAAGCTTTTACCTGGGCAGGTTATTAAACTATGGTGGTGTACCATATGTTAGAACAGTGGGATAGGAGAAATCAAAACAAACATAGTTGATTTAAGAGATATTGCTGTATATATCTAGAGCACCCTTAGGTATGAGATATTAGAAAAGTCATTGAATTTATTGAAATAATTGGTGTGGCATACAAGGTGCACTGTGGTCTTATACTACCAATAAAGTGAACATCCAATTTTCGATTTTTTGTGGGTTACAAAGTATTAGTACTTCATAGACAATATATAGCATAGTAAATTCAATGTGGCAGTCTCATGACATTTATTGTATATCAACTTCACCATTGTTACAGAGTTTAAATATGGTTTAGACACTTTAGAACATGTTTAATTAAATACTTAATTTCTTCGTATATTAAAAATAAATTATACAAAAATTATATACCATAAATAATTTCAAAAATAAAAACTTACCTAGTAAGTACCGAAGCCCCGATTAATGTCTTAAAAGCAGCCTCTTTAAGATTTCTTGGAGATGCGTATTTTAATTCTATTAATATTTCACGTACATTTTGCCTACGCATTACCCGATGTTGGGTATCTAAACATATCATAACTCCACTTTCATACTCGTCAACTGCTACTGCGTATCCAGGAAGTACTTCTAGTTTATGTTGGGGTATCATTACTGTATGTCGTGGATCAAAATAATTGCGGCCAATTGGTGCATATAACAATGCGTACATAACTCTCTTCAGTAAAACATTAAAAAAATGTAGACAATCACCTAATCGTTTGAGTTTAATAAACTGCAAAGTCATTAATATAGGGGAATCATCATGTGGATGACTACATGTATATTCAGTTTTAATAAGTGGTAATTTTATTGGCAAATACAAGCATGAACCCCCGTCAAACATTTTTATTTTTCCAACATGTTCACCAACTAGACGACCTCTTATGTTTTTGGCATCAATTTCTGGACTAAACGATACATGATATTCATAAAAGCCTTTTTCACCATCAGCTTTAAAACGAATGTAGTTACAAGCAACACTCGCCGGTTTTCCACTTTCACCTGTTAAATAAAATAAATGGTTGATTAAAATGATATATCCACATTTTATTTGTCATGAGACTTTATTGAGCTGATTGTTATGACAATTTTTATTTATAGAAAGTAAAAAACCAAAAATAAATCCCTGAAAGCAAACTACACTACTAAAAGTTATTTGATACATGGCCAGCACATGCTCAAAAATTCAATATAATTGCAGTATCAAATTATATATGGTGCATACTAAATTCACATTGAGACTTTGTATAAAATTGTTTATTACATTTGTAAGTTTTTTTCCTCACAGTGGAGACACAATTACTTGGGCTAGTAAGAAACAGCAAATAGTTGTAACATCAATTACTGCATCTGAGACAATACAACTTTTATCATTATTATTTTCGTCATTATTATTTTTAGCGTTACAATTTTTACCATTGTTATTTTTACCATTATTATTTCTATCATTACTATTTTTACCATTATTATTCTTACCATTATTATTTTTACAGTTGTCATTTTTACCATCATTATCTTTCCATTATAATTTTTACCATTATAATTTTAAACAGTACTATTTTTAGTCTTTCTTGTTAGATGCAGTTCGGTTCATCTTCTACTGTTTTATAAATATATACCATATTTCGCAGATAGTCAGTGATATGTGAAGGGGATTAAGCAGCCTGCGGCTACCAAGATCCTCAACACTTGAACATTTGTCAAATTAATAATGTTTCAATATATCCTCTCGAACAATCAATATTAGTTGAAAATATTTCAAAACCAACACCGGTAGTTGTTTATAACAATCAAGATATAAGTGCAAAATTTTTTTCGTCATTAGGTTTCCATCTCGGAACTGCTTGGACGCATACCTCCACTTATTTCTATTCTAGGCTAGTATACACGGTTCCCTGAAATTCCAACAGCCTAGATACCGCCCGTTTCCTTGCGATTATTTTCTAATTATATGATCTATTTTACCGACATTAAGTGGTATGTGAAAGGGGTTAAGTGGTATGTGGCTACTAAGATCCCCCAGCACTTAGACATTTGACGAATAAATATTTTTCCAGTAAATCCTTTAGCACAATTAACACTAGTTGAGAATATTGCAAAACCAATACCTGAAGTTGCTTATAATAATCATCAGGTTCAACTACAGTTATCTTTTTCGTCATTAGGTTTCCATCATGGAATTGGTTGGATGCGTACTTCCATTGATTTCTATTCTGAGCTAACCTACGCATTTTCCTAAAATTCCCACAATCTAAATCTTTCACTATCTGAGTGCAATAGTCTAACCTAGGTCTACCTCTACTTTTTTTCTCTACCTCTGCTCCTAAAATATTCGGCACTATTCCCTCATGCCTTGGTATGCAACCTATTATCCTATCTCTCCTATGTTTTACTGCTTTCCACATATTTCTTTCTTCCCCTACCATTTCTAGTACCTATTTGTTCTTAAGTTTGTCTGTCCATGACATCTTCATCATACGTCTGTTGCATCACATTTCAAAGCCATACAGTGCTGTGCTCTACACACATGTTTTGAACAGTCTTGTCCTTGTTTCTATGTTTATTGTCTTTGAACACAGTAGTTGCTTTTTCTTGTTAAATGTAGCACAACCTTGTGCTAATCTTTGTTTTATATCTTTTACGCTCTTCCAATCTTGGGTTATTTGACTTCCTAGGTAGCAGAAATCCATAACATCTTGTAAGTTCTCGTTACCGACTTGTATTCTTGTTTTTGAATTATTTTCTCTTGCTTTACATAATAGTACTTTAGTTTTATTTTTGTTAATCTTCATACCATATCTCTCTGTTAGAAATGTTTCCCTTTCATTAAGAGCAGCTTGTAACTTCTCCTTGCTAGCTGCTAATACCACTATATCATCTGCACATCTAAGCATATCAATCTTTTGTTTCTGCATAATCATTCCGAATATTTTCCTACATTTGACAGTATCCATTGCCTCTTCGATGTACAAGTTAAAATTAATGGGGATAGGGCACATCCCTGTCTCATCCCTTTCCTAATATTTACTTCTCTACATTCCTGTTCTAATTCTATTACTGCTGTTTGACCTTTATATAAGCTATGTACTATTCGTCTATTCGTAAAACTCATTCCAATCTTTTGGGTATTTCAAACATTTTTTCCATTTTACATTGTCGAATGCTTTTTCCAGATCTTCAAACCCTATATACACGATTTCCCCTTTTTTTACAGTTTTCTCCATTATCACTCTCAGAGTTAAAATAGCCTCCCATATTCCCCTGTTTCGCCTAAACCCAAATTGATCTTCTTTTAGTATTTTTTCACGTTAGTGAAGCTAGCGGCCACTATCTACCGGCTCTCAAAACTTGGTAGAAAGCTAGTGTAGATGTACCAAAACAACACATACTTTTTACAGAAACGCGTTCGCCGCGGTTCACAAATTTTTTGGAATTTACCTAAGGACAACTTACGCAAATTAAAAAAAAATTTCTTAGCTTTCGTAGTACCTGCGCTCTTAAAACTTAGTACGCTGCTAGTGTAGATGTACTAAAACAACACATACCTTTTACAGAAACGTGTTCGACTTGGTTCACAAATTTTTTGGAATTTGCATAATGACTCCATAAGAAAATTAAAAAATGTTTTTCTTAACTTCTGTAAGACCTGCGCTCTTGAAACTTGGTGAAAAGCTAATGTAGGTGTACCAAAACAACACACACCTTTTATAGAAACGTGTTCGCTTCGGTTCATAAATTTTTTGGAATTTGCGTAAGGACAACTTAAGCAAATTAAAAAGTTGTTTTGTAATACCTGCGCTCTTGAAACTTGATAGGCATTACATGTGATTTTCCAATGCTCCACCCGAAGGTACTACATTGGCCAGGAAGCGAGTTTTTTTTACCTGGAAATTTTGGAATTTTGCCGAACCCTTTAATATTATTGAAAAATGAACAGAAGTCCAATAAATTAATTCTGTATTCTCTTTAAAGAAAAGTAAATAACATCTTGATAAATAACATTGTTAAAAAATTTTAATTCTTATGAAAATGATTTGTAAGTGAGAAATTTAATTATTGACATTTTATATTTTATAAATTAGTCTTGTAGGCACAAGTTAACGCTATAAACATTGGAAAACAAATATACTCAATTCACTTAGTGTTTAAATATTGCTTAATAAACATTTGGCAAAAATCAACAATAATCAGATTACTTCAAATTCCAATTTACATGATATAGCTTTCAAGTGTTATAATTTAACATATTAATACTTCAATTTGTCAAAACAAGATAACTGAGGAGATATATTCACACCTGTACAATCGGTGAGATATGATATATAATTTGAACACGCTATTAATATGAAATATAGGTTATGGTGCTCATTGGACTTTATACTTTACAAAGGGATTTTTAAATTCAATTCACAAAACATTTATACAAGTGATATTAAGTTGCTTATAGCAACGTAATGTAAAACAAATTTCATAAGCATATAATTGCATGCACAATTTACGCAGTGGACTTTGTAACGTCTGCCTTATGTTATAACAAATACATTCTTACCGACCGTGGCAATGACCTGCAACCTTGAATCGACCTGTGCATCAGTAGAACGTGCTGGTTACAAGCAACATCCGTCACATGTGGAACACGGTAGTTTACGGCTTTGCCTGCTAAACGAGTTCCATAAATTAAAGTGAAGTCTCCTCCAAAATTACTACAAGACCGTCCTTATTTCGGTATCAAAGTTTCATATTTCTTGATTATAACATTACACGGCATCAAAGCCTTACCTTCAAAGTTATACGGGATCAGAATTATACGGGATTACAGTTGTACGTTATTAAAGTTGTAGGTTAAAAGATATAGGTTAAAAGTTGCACGTTCGCTAAGGGATTTGTACACTACATTATTAATATAGTTGTCATGGACAACTTCAACAGACTGCTCGTCGGTTACGACGTCATCGCCAGGAAAACTTGGTTTTCCTGCACATGTTGAGGATTTCCAACACGGAGCGACCTTTCAGTTTAACTACTAAACGAAAAGTGATTAACGATCGCCAATCATCGGAACGATTTTAAAATCTTAGATACTTTACGATGTAGGAACACGTTAACAAGTTTGTATTTATAAATGTTATCAAAAGGAATATGTAGTTTGTATATTTTACTTGTAATTAGGATTAAAATGTGCTTTGTGAGTTTATTGATTATTAAATATGTAATAATGACTGAATGAATTATGTAAATGTTGTTAGATAACAACTAAAATAACAGCTACACCGTGCTAAGGTTAATAACCAAATTTTACCAAAAATTTATATGTTACAATGTGCTGAATCAACTCAACGGGGCTCGCGCTTACACACAAAAATCATGTGTTCTGGTTAGTTGTGCATCTAGCCTATTGTATTACCATACCTATTAATCGTTCCTCTAGTCGCTATAGAGATGTGCTTGAATACGAAACCTCTGAATCACTAAACATATATGAGGCTGCTTTTTAAAAACCGCCTAAGCGTAATTTGCAGACGTGAATTACTTTTGCAGTATCATATACTAGATTTTATCCTCTAATGATAGAATTGGGGCAACATATAATTAGCTTGTAGTTCCAGAACGAGCGTAACGTTTATTTTAGTAGTGTGTTCTTTCCGTGGCAAAATTTTGTAAAAGAGACTTCTTAAAATTAGTTCCCATTATGAACGAGAATGGGTGGCAGTAAAAAATGCAATTGACTTTCTATTGTGTTTCAAAACTAGAGTCGAATTGTTTATAGCAGACGATCATTTCAGGCAAACATTGTTAACAACCGAAAGTCATCATAAGAAAAATTTTTTTGAAGCTGAAAATAATGTAAAAAATCAGAACAAATACAAGCGGCATTGGTTAACTTATATACAAAAAGGTAAAAATAATTAAGTTAGTGACTACCTTCATATTTATTGCAAGAATTTAAAGAGCACCGCAAATTACGAATTTGCACTGTGATGTTTTAATAACTAAATGAAATGAAGAATCAAGCAGTAAAATCTTTAGTTAGTTTTCAGCAATTGTCGGCCAAATAAGTATTTTTCAATTGTGAAATTGTAGCAACACTTCAAATAACATAAAACAAGTAAGATGACAAAAACATTGCTGTTCCATACAAGAATAGAAATTAACAATAATAACAGCAGAAAGATATAATTGCCGAGTTTGAAAACGTAAGGTAAAATGAACGCATTCTTTCGTGATGGTACTTTATCAAAACTACACGTACTCATGTGTTTGTAAATACTTGTATGAACAAACAAGATGACCAGCATGAACAGTAACTTTAGTTTGCATGCGCACACTTTCTTCCAGCGTTATGTTTGTATAAGCATGTTTCTATACTAGTCATCATATTTGTTGGGTGTAATTTATACATAAATGGAGTTTAATTCGTCCCGTATTTTTCTTAATCTTTCTTGGGGATTAAACCACTCAGGGTTTTTAAAATTGTCTTTATTTACGTTTTCATCCATGACCTAGGTCCGTTGTCAAAATAATAAAAACTTAGAAATTTTGAAAACGATCCTAGGTCATGGATGGAAACCTAAAGACAATTTTAAAAACTCCGAGTGGTTTAATCCCAAAAAAAGAAAAAAAGATTAAGAAAAATACAATACAAACCACAAAAAACATACAGGGAGTATTTATTCATCCCTGTTGTTGACCACTAGGACAATTTAGCTTGAACAAATAATGTCGCGGCATCCAAGAAGGATTTGATTTTGTTGTTCATACTACATACATTTCACTAGGCGTGAAGTGGTTAGCTTGGCTGATTCGCTTCTTACTGCGATTTAAATAAAAAATTTCAAATTTCAAATGTGCGATAAGAAATTATCCCAAACAATTCGTTCAAGAATTTGTTGAGCTGTAACAAAGATTCGCCTGCCTTTGGAAGATCAACAGAAAGAAATATAGCAACACAGATTATGGAACAGGGCAAATTCCGAATTGGTTGAAAAACCAACTTTGCCAACTTCGTGCATTGAACTGTCAGTATTGATTGCACAAACATTAAATTAAAAATATAGAATAAACTTCATAAGATTATCCTGAAAGTTAAAAACACCAGTTTCCCTACACAGTCTAGAATGTTTGCACATACCTTTGCTTTCCAACTAGTCTCGACTCAATATAAGAGCGTTATGAGTATGAACATGATGTTTTTACAAACAAGTAAGTCATGCATGATTGCACGTGTAGGGTGCCCTAATCGCTTTTGAAAAGATAAGTGTGCTAGTCCTGGCTTATCGTAAAAGATTCAGTTACACTCCATTCCACAAATGCCTCTTAACCGAAAACTTTCTTGATATCCTAATATGAGCTACACTAGCTTTCTACCCAGAGCGCAGGGCTTACAGAAGCTAAACAAATTTTTTTTAATTTTCTTATGGTGTCATTACGCAAATTCCAAAAAAAGTTAATGAACTGGGGGTGAACACGTTTCTGTAAAAAGTATGTGTTGTTTTGGTACATCTACACTAGCTTTCTGCCAAGTTTCAAGAGTGCAGGTCTTACAGAAGCTAAGAAACATTTTTTTTAATTTTCTTATGGTGCCACTATGCACATTCCAAAAAATTTGTGAACCAGACGAACACGTTTCTGTAAATAGTACGTGTTGTTTTAGCACACCTACACTAGCTGCCTACCAAGTTTCAAGAGCGCAGGTAGTACAGAAGCTAAGAAAAAAAAATTTTAATTTGCTTAGGTTGTTCTTACGCATATTCCAAAAGATTTGTGAACCGGGGTGAACACGTATCTGTCAAAGGTATGTTATTTTAGTACACCTACACTAACTGTCTACCAAGTTTCAAGAGTGCAGGTCTTACAAAAGCTAAGAAAAATTTTTTTCAATTTTCTTATGGGTGTCATTAGGCAAATTCCGAAAAAGTTAGTGAACCGGGGCAAATACGTTTCTGTAAATGGTATGTGTTGTTTTAGTACACCTACACTAGCTGCCTATCAAGTTTCAAGAGCGCAGGTCTTACAGAAGCTAAGAAAAAAAAAATTTAATTTTCTTTTGTTATGGTGTCATTACCTAAACTCCAAAAAAGATTAGTGAAGCGGGGTGAATACGCTTCTATATAAGGTACGTGTTGTTTTGGTACATCTACACTAGCTCTTTACCAAGTTTCAAGAGCGCAGATGTTACAGAAGCTAAGAAATTTTTTTAAAACTTTTTTATGGTGTCATTACGCAAATTCCAAAAAAGTTAGTTAATTGGGGCGAACAAATGTCTGTAAATAGTACGTGTTGTTTTAGTACATCTACACTAGCTGCCTACCAAGTTTCAAGAGCGCAGGTAGCACAGAAGCTAGGAAAAAAATTTTTTAATTTGCTTAAATTGCCCTTACGCAAATTTCAAAAAATTTGTGAACCAGGTCGAACACGTTTCTGTAAAAGTACATGTTGATTTTAGTATACCTACACTAGCTATCTAACAAGTTTTACGAGTGCAGGTTTTACACAATTTAATAGAGCAATTGCTTAAAATATACACATAAGAATAATATAGGAATCTCAAAGTTATTTAGTTTCAATCACCCTTAGATTTAAAAAGCATAAAGATAATTGGGTCAATATACGAAACATAATTGAACAATAGAAATGCTTGTTCACTTCAGTAGGCGTGGTTTTGTAGTGATGAAGATTGGTAAGTGTATCCATATTTAGCGGCCGGCAGATAGTGGCGGCTAGCTTCACTAACGTATTTTTTCAGCTTGTTTTTCCATCCGTCTTTGTACAATTTTATTTAATATTTTTGATACGTGTGCTTTCAAACTTAGTGTTCAAAAATTTTCACATCTTTCGACACTTCACTTTTTTGTACAGTGACTATGATGTTACGTTTGAAGTCTTGGCATATCTTGTCTGTCTCATACATATAGCTTGTAAGTTGAAAGAGACATTCTGTTACTAATGGCCCGGAAGCTTTTAGAGTTTCTGCTTGCAGCTTATCTGTACATGATGCCTTACCATTTTTCAGACCTTTTAATGCTAATTCAAACTCATCTTTAGGTATAGAATATCCAAAGTCATCGTTTTTAATGTCTGATACCTATTCTGGTGTTATTAGTTCATCACCTGCATATAAATTTCTTATATATTCTTGCCATCTATCCACTTTCTCTACATTTTCTATAATGACGTTTCTTCCAGTGTCCCTTATATTTTGGCTATACGGTTTTATATCCGTAAAATACATTCTAATTAGTTTGTATGCTTAGTCTGTTTTTTCTATTTCGATCTTAGTTTGTACCTCTTTGCACTTTTCATCAATCAAGGTTTCATTAACTTTCCTGCATTTGAGAATAATTTCCCATTTTATGGCTTTGTATCTCTGTTTTCTGCAGCATGTGATTTATTTTTGTATGTTCGTCTTTTTTTTATTAGATTCAGGATATCATTTGTTATCCACGGTTTCTTATTTTCTTTTTGTGTATACCCCAGAATATCTCTGGCCGCCATGTCTAAGGTGGATTTAATGTTATTCCATTCTGTTTCTACTTCCTTCGTATCAGAAATTTTCCCCATATCTTTCAACAATTCATTTGACTTTTTTCAAATTTTACATGGATATCTTTATCTTTTAGTTTCTCAAAGTCAAAGTGACTTTTTCCGTTCCTTTTTTTCTTCAAATTTTTAAATTTAAGAGCGGCCTTTGTAATTATGATGTTGTGGTCAGTGTCTACATCTGCTTCTGGGTAGCTTCTACAGTCTATTACTTGATTCCTAAATCGTTGTCTAACAAGAATATAATCTATTTGATATCTTCCTGTATCTCCTGGCATCTTCCACGTGTATCATCCTCTAGAATGATGTTGAAATAATGTGGTTAAATTGTTTTTATCACAATATTCTGCCAGCTTATTTCCCCTGTCACTTCTCGTGCCTAAACCACATAAACCTACTACCGCTCCTTCTATACCCTGACCTACCACTGCATTAAATCCCCTTAATTATCAAATCTTTTTAAGATTCTTAGTATGTCTTCGATATCTTTGTAAATCGCCTTTATCTCTTCCATACTCTAGTTAGAGGTGGGCATGTATACTTGTATTATTACTGTATTTACCGGTTTAGATTCTAATCTAACCATGAGCACTCTTTTGTGGGTAGTTTCTACACGTTGTCCTATCTTTATTCTCATAACTATCCCCACACCCAAATTTCCTTCCTCTGATCCTGTATGAATTACCCTAAAGTCTCCGCCTCTGGACACCAAACTTCGCTGATCCCTACTACTATGTCTAGTGTTAGCCTATCCATTCCATTTTTCAAGTTCTCTAGTTTACCTACTTGCTTCATACTTCTGACATTCTACGCTCTAACTCGCAAAATGTTCCCTGCTCTTCCTTTAAACTTTCAGATCACATCCTCTGAAGTAGTCCCCTTTTACATCACATAAAAACAAAAATGGTATATATATATATATATATATATATATATATATACAGTGTGTACAGTATAAAATGCAGTACATGGGGATCTTGGAAACTGTACGAGATACGATCTTGGTTAAATGGGGCAAAAGTTGCATAATCATGAGGGTATCTCAGATCGGTTTTCAAATTTCAAAAATTTTTCATAGGTTACTAGATAGAGGCAAAAAACACAAAATTGACGATTTCTTTATTTGCTCGTAGTTAGTCTACTAATTGAAATAGAATGTTCAAATTTGGTACATCATGGTAATTCCCCATTGCGCTTCACATTTTCAACTTAGATTTTGTCTAGGGCATCTAGATTTTGCGTGACGATGTTCAACTTTTTATTTTTAAATAGCCGCCATATTGGATTTTTACATTTTTGAAATGCTGACAAAAAACCCTTTCCAAAGAGGTATAACGTGGCTATGTTTGATTAAATCAAAACACTAAAAATCACATAATTATGTTTTGGTCGTAGTAGGCTTTAATTTCCATTATGACAAAGAGAAACAATTGCTCTAAAAATTTTAAACTCAATTTTCAGTGGTAATAAAAACAGTAAAAAACGTAGAAAATTGAAAATAAATCTGTATTAATCAGAACTTACATAACTATGCATTAACAAAGAATAAATACAAACTAGCATCTATTCAATACAAAATATTATTTAAGCTGTTTTTAGTTGTCATTCATGTTCAGACAATTGCAAATTAACAATCAAGGAAAAAAAATATAACAATAATCAGCCACATGAATTCATTATTTATTTTAAATGTTCAAATAACCCCCCATTTTGTTGAACACACAACCGACACCTTTTATAAACATCTTTACAAGATCGTCTTATCATAGTTGGAGTTATTTTATTTACGGCCTCTTGGACTGCTTGTTGTAATTGGCCTACAGTATCATACGTTTTTGAGTACACACAACTTTTTAAATGGCACCATATAAAGAAATCTAGGAGTTAAATCCGGTGATCTCGCCGGCCACTTAATTGGTCCCTGATTTCTAATCCAGTTTTCATTATACTCAGAATTAAAAAAATTTCTAATAATCAGAGCATTGTGGGGTGGAGCGCCATCATTTTGAAAAATCATATTTTGCAAAGTAGCGAGTGGAAGCTCCATTAGTCTATCTGCCACATTTCCCTGCAATAAATCTCAGTATCTCGCAGAGTTTAAATTTGTATCATAAAAAAACGGACCTATAATGTACCTTCCAATAATACCAATCCAGACGTTGAATCCCCATTTAATTTGATGTCTAACTTGGCGGTTCAAATGTGGATTTTCATCTGACCAAAAAATTGTATTTTTGCGGTTGAACATATCACAATTCGTAAATCGACTTTTGTCAGACCACAAAATTGTATATGCAAAATTTGAATTTTCGTTGCACTTTCTGATGTACCAAGCACAAAATTCCGTTCTTCGAATTTGATCTTCAGTACGCAATCCCTGACATGGTCGTTCATGATATGGATGGTACTTGAAACGTTTTAAAATAGCTCTTGCCGTAGAATGAGCAACACCTGTTATATTCTGAATTTGTCTAAGAGGAGTAGGAGGATTTTCGACAACTGTTTGTAAACCGCTGTTTTAATTATCTTTTTAATTTGCCTATTTCTCTTAGACAAGCCAAAACTACCATAATTTATTAAATTATTTTGTAATCCCGATACATACATCTATTTGGTTGATGTTTTTCTGGGTATTTATTTAAATACAATTCAGCGGCTTTAACATCATTTCTTCCAGAAAGAATAAAACATTCTAACATTTGATATTTATCACGGTTAGTAAAGCGATCCATTTCAAGCGCAAATGCTTTGCTTAAATTTCTATGTAAATTAATTAACTGTTTTTAAACTGCACTACATGAAACATAAAATAAAGGACAAACTTTGACGTTTCTCAGATGTTGAGCAATTGTTTCTCTTTGTCATAATGGAAATTAAAGCCTACTACTACCAAAACATAATTATGTGATTTTTAGTGTTTTGATTCAATCAAACATAGCCATGTTATACCTCTTTGGAAAGGGTTTTTTGTCAGCATTTCAAAAATGTAAAAATCCAATATGGCGGCTATTTAAAAATAAAAAGTTGAACATCGCCACGCAAAATCTAGATGCCCTAGACAAAATCTAAGTTGAAAATGTGAAGCGCAATAGGAATTACCATGATGTACCAAATTTGAACATTCTATTTCAATTAGTAGACTAACTACGAGCAAATAAAGAAATCGTCAATTTTGTGTTTTTTGCCTCTATCTAGTAACCTATGAAAAATTTTTGAAAGTTGAAAACCGATCTGAGATACCCTCATGATTATGCAACTTTTGTCCCATTTAACCAAGATCGTATCTCCTACAGTTTCCAAGATCCCCATGTACTGCATTTTATACTGTACACAATGTATATATAGGATACTTTAATTATTATAAATATCATATTTCCCAAGCCTGCTTGAAACATCTATTAAATAGGGTTATTAAATGGTACTAAAATCTTTTTACCATAACAATTGCATTCAAATTTATAAATGATAACTATCAACATTAAAGTCTTGTGACATAATTTAAATAAGCACCAAATATTTGATTCAACATAATTTTAATGAAAGAGATACCTCGATAAAAGCATGGGTCCGAAACGGACATTGTTGACATTGCTTGGGTAGCTTCCGAGACTGCTGAAACCATCGTTTGTGATGGAGAACTGGAGGAACTTGTGGAGGCTTCACTACCAGCACGCGATTGTTTTGATTGGACATGCTTTTGTAATAAAGCTGCTCTTCCTCTTGGTTTTGGGGGTTCTTGAGGCGGCTGCGGTTCCGTACTAGAACCCACTGCAGTTTCTACTTTTTTAAGAACTTTCATTAGAGCTGCTCCGCGACCCCATGGCGGGGGTCTATTGTTTTGTTCCGACATGATTAAATTTTATCAAAATATTTTTAAATAAATGTACTGTATAATTAGGTTGAATACGATACAAAACTACTTAACGTATAAATTACAAATGTTTATTGTCTTAAAACACGTACTACTTAAAGAGGGTCAAGCACAAACAAAATTGACATACAAAGCGCAAGAGCACGCTCACATTAATCAAATGATCACATTAATCGTAAATGCAGAAGCATCAAACAGGTATAGAAACGCTAACATGGATGTGCAACAGAAATCGATATTCTAAAGTTAGACTATAATATGTGAAATCGAACTTTAACCATCGAAGATATCTTCAATTCTATTTAAATTGCCTTAAATCGAAATAGACGTCCAACACAGAAGTCTTATACTATCGAAAAGAAAATCTAATAGCTGTTATACATACAACAATCTATTGATAAATTTATAGAACTTAAAAAATAAGAAGAAAATTACCAAGAATCTTGATGACTTTGAATAGTTTTATACACATCAACTCTCCTCTGGTTATTTCAAAAGTAGCAATCGTTCTTAAATGTTTACTTTCTATTTACACATCTTCTATAGATTGTTAACGTGATTTCTATTGAAGTTAGCAGAACTTACACCACCTTAGGAATTCACAGAAACACCAAACAGTAAATACTAAACCTTTTAATTATTTAGTAATAAACAAGTTAGTCAACGTCTTGTAGGTTGGTAATTCAGCTGAAACATCAAAGTTACTGCAAAATAGTCAAAAACCAATTAAAGATTAGAACATGCTCGAAGTCGGTTTAAATTATTAACACCAAGTAATTGATTTGCACTATAAATTGTTGTATATATTACACACTTTAGAGCTGTCTTGGTGCTCAAGGTGAAAAAGTTCTGGAAATTGATTCATAAATTGTGTGCTAAACAACTGTAAAGTGGGTACACAATTATGTTGGAAATACGATAAATTAAATGACATTGCATTGGCTCTGCTTCTGAGGAATCTAAAAAATTAATATATATTGGTTCAGTTACTAATTGTATAATAAAATAGTTTTTCAATATACTTAAACCAAAAGTATAAAAAAAGGTAGATTTGCATTTTAAAATTTTTTCAATACTTTTAATCTTACCATCCATATTTTTAATATGGCTAAAGAATATACACATCGTGTTTATTTAAATAATCATAATTAAAAGATATGATTTGATTAAGTTGTCAACTATTATTATACGTGTAGTTGGTAAAATAGATAATTGCATGAACAGATTGGTTTTACTAAAATTCCTTTAAAATCGCATTTACAAAGGAATATTTTCCGTATAAACCCAACCCTAAATTTTCTTTATTAATAAAGTAAAGCGGAATTCACTTGTGTGATAGTACACCAACTACTGCATAAATTTGATGTTGTAACTAATTTCAACTAACGATTCGTATATCTATGTTTAATTATTAAATTTCAACTACATATATACTCAAGCATATACACACACTTACGCACACGCATACATCCTCCCGTAAACACACTTAGAAATACAAATGGTAACACGAAAGTTATTGAAATTTAAAAGAGACTTAATAAAGCAAATGGACTCTAAGAAAGAAGACATATAGTATACCAGAAAAATTCTATGTTGGATTGAACACGCTACACTATTCTATACAGAACAATTAACGCCTAAGACGTAAGGCGCAACTATTAAATAAAAACCTACAGATGATATCAAACAGGTATTTTTCGTTGTACGTATAAATTAATTTTTTTTCTATAACCAGCTACTTGGATTTATAATTATCTCTAACCTATATTGCCAATGATATGTAGAAAAATTGTTTTAATATAATTAATGACAAAACACACGCGTGCACACATGCAAACAAAAACACACACACAAACACACACGCACACGACACACACACACAACGGTCAAGTTTATTATAACAAAAATAGTTTTCTGTATTTACAAAAGTCAAAGCAGAAAGTAATTCTTTTAAAAGCTATAATATTGTCATCTTGCAAGTAGTAGTTTGTATATAAAGTTTACTACCTGCAAGTGAACTTAATCGTTGTAAAGTTATTCTAAATTTTAAATGGTGCATTTTAAATAAATGTACATTATAAAATGGTTAAATCTAATTTCATAAAATTATTGATTTTCGAGATATTCACTTTTGTTGTACGACACTGCTATACCCATTGAATTAAATATATTTAGTTATATGACTATACCCAAAATATTACGTGCAACATTAAAAATCTTATGGTGACTTTACATTATGCAATTTTGATGTAATGCAATTCAAATGTTAACGTATTGCAAATTCCTGAAAATGGCTTTCTATTATGCAATTTTGATGCAATGCAAGGTATTGCATTGTGTGTTACTTGCATATCATATCCTTTTTACACTTGTGTAATTTGTATGCAATTTTAGTTTGATGGAAAGTGTTACCAACAAATGAAAATAACATTTTATCAAAACTATACTTATAGCTTTTATTAACTCAATAAACTATTTATATAATAATGATTTAATATGCATTTTGTTTATTTATGTTGTTCATCAATTAGTTATAAAAATATAGATCATGTGATACTTAATACAATTTAATTTTTAATTTGGCATCTCACTTATCACTAAAAGAAATTACCAGAATTGCATAGAAATTGCCAAAAAATAGAGCATGCTCTAATTATTTGAGGTCGCAACAGCTGACTGAAAACTAGCTCGAAGGCATGCGCAGTATGTTGCTTTTGTATTGTATTGCATCAAAATCGCATTATGTAAATGTGACTGTTCATTATGCAATTTCGATGCAATGCAAGATATTGCATTGTATGTCACTTTCATGTCATTTCCTTTTTACACTTGTGCAATTTGTATGCAATTTTAATTTGGTAGGAAGTGTTACCAACAAATGAAAATAACATTTGATCGAAACTTTACTAATGCCATTCATTAGCATCATATATTATTTATATATTATTTATTTAACATACATATTGGTTATTTATGTTGTTCAACAATCAGATATGAAGTTATAGGTCATATTAAGCTCATTAAAATTTTATTTCTAATTTGGTGTCTCACTTATCACTAAAAAAAATTACCAGAATTGTATAGAAATTGACAAAAAATTGTACATGTTCTATTTATTTGAAGTTGCAACAGCTGGCTGAAAACTGGCTCGAAAGCATGCTCAGTATGTGCATTTGTATTGCATTGCATCAAAATCGCATAATGTAAATTCACCTTAAAGCCACCTTTCGAGCAAGTTTTAGTCAGCTGTTGCAACTTTAAAATATTAGAACATGCCGAACATGTTCTTTTTTAGTCAATTCTGGTAAATTATTTTAGTGATAAATGAAATACCAAATTAAAAATTAAATTATCATAAGCATAAGATAACCTATATTTTATTATTTGATTGTTGAACAACATAAATAATCGAAATGCAACAAGGTGAGATAAACAAACTTTCTATTATAGTCGAAATCAGGAACAAATGAATGCACGTCATTAATTTCTTATCCAATCCAAGATATAGTTCCGCATATACAATGGGCGTATTTACATGTAAGAGAAAGAAGGAATACAAGTAGCACGTGTTTCGAGCAAACTAGCTTAGTAACGACTTACGATGTTTAGTTTATGATACGTAAAGAATGGGAACAGTAAACTGTCGCATGTCCTAACTATATTACACTTATATTAATAAAGTCTTTAAGTTGATTTGTGCGGTTTTTTAACACATGTCATTTTTAATACAACATACCTAACATAACCATAACTTATAACTGCGCCTTTATATTTGGGTTTGCTTTTATATTTTGTTATTTTCATTATATTATTAAACAGAACCGGAAACTAGTTAATCCTCCAATGGGAATATTTCTTGAAATCTTTATTAAACAGTCAATTGATTAATCTTGATGCATACGAATACTGTTGATGACGTGCATTCATTCTTTCCTGATTTCGACTATATATTCATTTGAGTATTAAATCAAATTTTTCTTTTGATTAAATGTTATTTTCATTCGTTGGTTACACTACCCATCAATCTAAAATTGCATACAAATTGCACAAGTGTAAAAAGGATGGTTTGCAAGTGACATGCAATGCAACAAAATTGCATTATGTGAAGTCACGTTTAATAATTGTTGTTATGGATTTACGAAACTACTAATATCGAATATGTATGCACAACACTAAACTAGGAACATTTAATTTTTGAAATTCTTCAACGTATTATTACCAAGGTCGTTATAATTTTTGTATACAGTTATTTGCATTTGTTGTTTATTGGCAGTTCTTCCTTTTATTGTCAACTTATGTTTAAACTTAAAATTTTTCCTAATTTATGTTAATTTTATTTTTGATTTTTATTAAGAACATTTCTTTTCAAGGTAGTGACTCCTAGAAAAAAACCTTTAGTAAGGATCAATTCACCTCGAAATTTGAGTTCTATGTAATATAGGGACTTGTTAATAATGTAAGTTACTGGCCTTTAACGATTTATTTTACGCTAACACTGAAAAAATGCAGGTCTTACACTATTTGTCGAATACTGTTTTAATAATCTAATCTTAAACCACAGAAAATAAGAAATTCAAGGTCATTTCCGGAATAAAATATTTGACCTAACCACAAAAACATAGATCAAGTTTTCTATGATATAGATACCAAAGAATATTGTCCACGAATTCTTGTATTTAATATTCTTTGTATACACTAAAGATTATGTTAATAATTGAGGTATTCAGTGCAAAAGTCTAAAATAATACCTTATTTTTAAATATTATGTATCTTGGGACATTAGTTTTTAGCATTTATACTTTTCAAGATTAACTTTTGTAACTAGCGTCCATTTCTTTATAAAAATATGAACATGACTGATTTGATGTGGGTTAGTTCGTTTTTGCATTCAAACATTTAAGTTTTTAAAAAATTGGTCCCTTATAAAGATAGGAAAGCCACTTAAATAATGAAGTTAGTTTAAGTAAAACTCGAATGATTTCTTCTAAATGGTTTATTAATATGTCATTTTATTAATAATCGTCTTTGCTGGTATAGTACTCTGTTAGTGATATCTTTTCTACTCCATTATAGAGTTTGAAGATTATTATAGTTATGATACATGGGGGGGATAATCTAATAAATTATTATAGTTTATATTTCTAACTATTATATAATTTTACATGAGAATACTGTTTTTGGATTTTATTGAAAAAATTTCGTGTACACAGCCGGGAAGTTTTCATATAGTCTAATAAACCCAGTAAGTTTGTCTTTTGTTTAAGGAACCTATGGAATGACCATGTGGATAATGTCCAGTTTTTTGACCAATGTTGAATTCCTTTTGCTTACATGAGTTTCATTAAATGACGGTATCTCTAGAGTGGGCCAATCCATATCAAGTGGTCCAGCAGTGGTTGCTTGATCATTTTTACAGAAATGTATATTTACTGGGTGATGACCCATATATGTTGGAAGCATAAAACTAATATTCTTTTAAATTTATATTACTTGTTTAAAAATAGCAGCAATTTTTGCTTCATGCTCTGTTACATCTTTTGCATTTCCAGAGGTTTGCGGAGAACTCTATATTTCAGTTGTGGTTTGTCACAGAGCTCTGAAACAAATCATGTTATTCGGAGTAGACTACTTTTTTGTTAATTACTTTATTTGGCTATCTTGTTTCTTTATGCCTGAAATTTTGTGTCATACTTGACACTTGTTTATTAAAAATTCAAATTTTGGAAGAGTAATTTTTTGATCGGGTTAAAATATCACATTTTTGTTCGCAAATATCTATATTAGGGTAGTTTATGTAATTACACAGTTGAGAACTGATACTTGTCTCCTTATTACAGGGTTCCACAAATATCGACTTTTCAATTTTTTTGTAAGATTTAGGAGCTAATATCTCTGGTGGGGACCTGATAAAAATTTAAAATGTGTACTCAATGGGAAACCACCACATTACCTCCCAAGTACACTGCGTACAGAAATTGTTAAACATGATGGCATCCTCTGGGGTAAAAAATTCCGGAGGTAAAAGTCTCCCATTCGGATCTCCGGGAGGGGACTACTTCGGGGGATGTGATCCGAAAGAATAGAAAAAGATCCGTGAACATTCTGCGAGTCGAAGCGTGGAATGTCAGAAGTATGAAACAAGTAGGTAAGCTAGAGAACCTGAAGTTCGAAATGGATAGGTTAGCACTAGACATAGTAGGAATTAGTGAAGTCCGAGGGCCAGAGGCGGGGGATTGTTGGAGTGGAGACCTCAGGGTAATTCATACAGGATCAGAGGAAGGAAATTCGGGTGTAGGGATAGTTATGCGAAAAAAGATAGGACGACGTGTAGAAAACTACTTACAAAAGAAAGAAAGAGTACTCATGGTTAAATTTGAATCTAAATCAGTAAATACAGTAATAATACAAGTACACATGCCCACCTCTAGCTACAGTGAGGAAGAGATAAAGGCGATCTACAAACAGGGGCGGTCCTAGCTAAACTTTTCGGTGGTGCGAGATCTTATGGTGACGCCCCAGTTTACATAGACACGAAAAAAATAACATACCTAATTAATTTTACATTTATGTTCTTTATTTCGTGTCAATTTTTTTGACGAGAAGAAGAGAATAAAGGAAAAAATATTAGTTTGACTATATTTATTTAATTAAAAACGTAGAAACTAGAAAATCACTTTTCTTGCCTTTGCGTTTGCGAATTTTTTTATTAAATCGGAATAATTTAATCCTTGGGCAATGTCATTTTCTATCAATAGAATTGCAAGATCTGACAGTCTTTCTTGACACATTGTCGAACGTAAGTACGTTTTAATTAGTTTTAATTTACTAAAGCTTCGTTCAGCTTTGGCGACAGTTATAGGGATGGTCAGCAAAATTCGAAGCACTGTCCACACATTCGGGAAAATATCCTGCCAATCATTTTTTTTAATAAGTTGACGAGATTTTATTGGCTCTGCTGATTCAAGGTTTTTAAATAATGGATTCAGGCTCAAAAGTTCTTCAACCAATTCGCAACTAGACACATCACATTTTTCCCCATCGGTTAAAATCATTTGCAAATCTGCACAGGCTTTTTCTAATAAAGACTTATCAGGAATTATTTTGATGTTATACAAAAAAGACCATGTATCATTGAATTTGGATAATTGTCCAAACCGAGTTACCAATACATTTTCAATTGTATCTATCATAGGGTAAAAAAACGTTAATTTTAAACAGTTCTTCGGGATCTGTTGGTGTTTCATCTGCAGCTTCATACTCAAATAATCGCTTCTTTCTCCGGGATCGGACTGGCTTAAACGTGGAATCTATAGCAGCCTCAGAAGCTATTTCCTTAGCTGTTACTTGAGCAGATGAATCAGTCCGGTACTGCTTCACAAATTCCGAGCAGTTTTTCAGCAATTGCGATGCATTTGATAAATCCATAGTTTCAGACTGCATAGCTTTACTTACAATGTTTACTTGAAACAGTATATCATACCAAGCCACCAATGTAACTAAGAATTCAAATTGCTCCATATACTGAATCAGTGACAAAGCCTCTGATGCAGCAACTGAATCATTCGTTTCTTCGTGAAGATTCAAAAGAGCATCACGAACTGAACAGTAATTGTAGCGAACAGAAGCAAGGCTAGAAACTCTACTCTCCCAGCGAGTTTCGCAAACTTTTTTCAGTGATAGTCCTTCTATGTGTTTGGATATGACTTCCCACCTCTTTGTTGATCCAGAAAATAATACAAATAGTCTTTGGAGAAATCCAAATAAAAAGACCGATTTAACGGATGATTTAGCTGCATCTGCTACCACCAAATTCAAGTTGTGACAGCCACATGGGTTAAAAAATGCTCGAGGATATTGGTTCAGAATTCTGGTTTGGACACCTTTGTTTGTTCCTACCATGTTGGCGCCATTATCGTACTCTTGACCTCGACAATCGTTCATATCCAAGTCAACTTCATGCACAATTTCATCAAGAAAAATGCCAGTGAGCCCTTCTCCTGAAGAGTCACTTACCGGCTTGTAAGCAATGAAACACTCTCGTACTTTCACTTCTTCTCCATTAGTGTCAACAAAACGGAAAGTTATTGATAATTGTTCAACGCGGCTTACATCAGGAGTGCAGTCCAGTATGATAGAGAAGTATTTGGATGACTTAATCATAGTCAAAATTGTATTTCGAACTTCACTTCCAAGTAAGCCAATTAACTCGTTTTGAATTCTTTTGCTGAAATAGTGGACATTAGTCTCCTTACCAACAATACGGCGAAGGTGTTCCATCATCACAGGATCATATTTTTCTAGAAGTTGCACCAAACCCAGGAAGTTGCCATTATTATTAGTGTATAAAGTTTCAGATCCAGAGCTTCCTCTGAACGACAAATTATTTCCTGCTAAGAAGAATACTATTGCCATCATTCGTTCCAGTATAGCGGTCCACCTTGATTTTTCGTCTTCAATCTGTTTTGCAAGTGTTTGTCTATTCCACTGAAATTTTTCAGTCTAATCGAAGTTTCTATCCAATTGTTCATAGCACGTCGATGATCTGTAGATGTTTCGTGAGTTTTGAGACGTGTCGACAAGTGTCTCCAGTCGTCTAATCCATCTTTTCCCAAATTAGAGTGGACATTTCGATTAAATATACTGCAGCAAAACAATATACCTTGTCTGCTAATTTTGAGTATACAAGCCATCTTCTATTAAAAGTTTCCCCATTTGGCATTACTCTTTGAAAATGTATATTGGAAAAATGACGCCCATCATATGTTCTAGGGTCCACGAATAATTATTTCGTCTCGTGTGAACGAATGAATAAGCGGCGGCCATTTTGAAATATCATCACTTTCATCTTGAAGGCATGCTGCATCTGAAGTTATTATAGAAGATGTGGATGGTATATGATGTATATCTTCTATAATAACTTCAGATGAGGTCCCAGGAGTAGCATCATCTTCAGTGTTTTTCTCTTCATGTTCATCAGCTTCTTTGTCTTCTCCTGTGTGTTGAACGCTTGATGATGATGATTTAAAAAATGTTGCAAGTTCTTTTGCAGCTTTCTCAGTATCCTCTAGTTTTGCTTTTTCTTTTTAGGTTCTGAGATCCTGATAGTTTTTTTAAGCGGCATGTTTATTTTCTGTAAGAAATACATTTATATTATGTAAATAAATAGGATCTACTCCATGGCAGTTGTCGTAATTTATGATTTTGATATTATTCGAACAGAATATCAGAATTAATAAATCTATCTCTAACACGCATAAATACTTACTTGAACCGAGTTGAACCGTGCTTGAAATGTGTCTGTACTGTAGTTTTATCGGTAGAAAACAATAATTCTGGTAACATTTAAGGTAATAAATAACAATTTAATAATTACACGTTACACAAGTAAGTAGGTATATCAAAATCCAAATACACCCGTCTTGCGAACAGGCGATATTTGCGGCGACTGTGACTGACGAAACAAATGTTCATTCACCCGTTCCCTCACCGCCTCCACGTTCGTCGCTTGCGCGTAGAGCACTAGCAGGCCATAGGAAAATATGAAACAGTCATGTAAATAAATTTAGTTGGTATGTCGACGTTTCAATTACTGCAGTAACCTATATTCTTCTTAAAAACACTTTTTCTTTTATAAATCAAAACTAGAAACTGTAAAATACCTAATACAAAAAGAAAGCAATCGCAAACTTCTTACAAAAAATGACTGCTTTGAAGCAGCCTTATTATAAATTACCCGATGACTACGTGTAAAACATTCACTGAATTCTGTCTGCTTATAAAGTAATAATTGACCAATCTTGAGCAGCACAATAATCAATGTATTAAAACCTATAAGTGCCTGATACACTTAACTGCTATTAAACCTTCTTACAGTGCGACAGGTGTCCTGAAGTTCACATATCCTGAGCTCTGTTTAAAACATGTTGTTTTTTAGTTGTGAAAATATAAAACTAGGCGAGTGCTGTTTCGCTGTTTCGGTATGGGGTTTCAGTACATTCTAGTGTTTCAGTATCATGTCTCATGAAACAGTATGCTGTTTCAGTTTGGTTACCTCTACTTGCGCGTAAGTCGATCGGTACCTAGTCGGGCGTTCAGCCGTTTTCGGCGCCCTCCATATGACGGCGCTCGGTGTGGTCGCACCGCTCGCACCGCCCTAGGGCCGCCGCTGTCTACAAAGATATCAAAGACATACTAAGATACGTGAGACATGAAAATTTAATAATTATGGGGGATTTTAATGCAGCGGTAGGTGAGGGTAGGGAGGGGCGATAGTAGTTTTATTTGGTTTAGGCACGAGAAATGACAGGGGAATTAGGCTGGTAGAATTTTGCGACAAGAACAACTTAACCATCACAAATACCTTATTTCAACATCATGCTAGAAGACGATACACGTGGAAGGTGCCAGAAGATATAGGAAGATATCAAATAGATTACATTATTGTTAGACAACGGTTTAGAAATCAAGTAAAAGACTGTAGAAGCTACCCCGGAAGCATATATAAACACTGACCACAACATTGTAATTATGAAGGCAGCACATATTTAAAAATCTGAAAAAGAGGAACCAAAAAAGGCACTTTGACTTTGAGAAGCTAAAAGATAAAGATATACACGAATGATTTGAAAAAAAGTCAAATGTATTGCTGAAAGATATCGGGAAAATTTCTGATACTGAGGAAGTAGAAACAGAATGGAATAACATTAAATCCAACTTAGACATGGCGGCCAAAGATATTCTGGGGTATACACAAAAAGAAAATAAGAAACCATGGATAACAAAGGATATCCTGAATTTAATAGAAGAAAGGCGAAAATACAAAGCCATAAAATGGGAAATTATTCGCAAATGCAGGAAAGCTAAAGAACAATGGATTGATGAAAAGTGCAATGAGGTACAAACTAAGATGGAAATAGGAAAGACAGAAGAAGCATAGAAATTAATTAGAATGAATTTTAGGGATATAAAACCATGTAGCAAAAATATAAGGGATGCGGGAGGAAACGTCATTATAGAAAATGTAGAGAAAGTAACTAGATGGCAGGAATATATAGGGAATTTATATTCAGGAGAGGAATTAAGAACACTAGAACAGGAATCAGACATTGAAAATGATGATTTGGGATATCCTATACTTAGAGATGAGTTTGAATTAGTATTAAAGTGTCTGAAAAATGGTAAGGTGCCGGGTACAGATAAGATGCAAGCAGAAACTCTAAAAGCCGCTGTACAAGCAGTAACAGAACGTCTCTTCCAATTTGTAAGCTATATGTATGAGACAGGCGAGATACCCAAAGATTTCAAACGTAACATCATAGTAACTATACAAAAAAAAGAGGCACCAATTGATGTGAAAATTTTCGAACAATAAGCTTGACAGCACACGTTTCAAAAATATTAACCAGAATTGTACAAAGACGAATGGAAAAGCGAGCTGAAGAAATACTGGTAGAAGATCAATTTAGGTTTAGGCAAAACAGGGGAACACGGGAGACTGTTTTAGCTCTGAGGGTGATAATGGAGAAAACAATAGAGAAGGGGGAAAGCGTGTATATAGGGTTTGTAGATCTGGAAAATGCATTCGACAATGTAAAGTGAAAAAAAAATATTCGAAATACTCAAAAAGATTGGAATGAGTTTTAGGGATAGACAGATAGTACATTGCTTATACAAATAGCAAACACCGGTAATAGAATTAGAGCAGGAAAGTAGAGAAGTAAATATTAGGAAAGGGATGAAACAGGGATTATCCTCATTAATTTTTAACTTGTACATAGAAGAGGCAATGAATACTGTTAAATGCAGGAAGACATTTGCAATTAATATGCAGCGATAAAAGATTGATATGCTTAGATATGCAGATAGTATAACGGTATTAGCATCTAGCAAAGAAGAGTTAGAAACTGCTCTTAATTAAAGGGAAACAGTTCTAACAGACAGATATGGTATGAAAATTAACAAAAATAAAACTAAAGTTCTAGTATGCAAAAGAGGGGAGAATAATTCAAAAACAAGAATACAAATAGGTAACTAGAACTTACAAGAGGTTAAGGATTTCTGCTACCTAGGAAGTCAAATAACGCAAGATGGGAAAAGCACAAAAGATATAAAACAAAGATTAGCACAAGGTCGTGCTACATTTAACAAGAAAAAGCAACTACCGTGCTCAAAGACCACAAACATAGAAACAAGGAAAAGATTGCTTAAAACATATGCGTGGAACACAGCATTGTATGGCTGTGAAGCCTGGACAGTAGGAGAAGCAGACAAAAAAAGGTAGAAGCCTTTGAAATATGGTGCTAAAGACGTATGATGAAGATACCTTGGACAGACAAAGTTAAGAACAAAGAGGTACTAGAAATGGTAGGGGAAGAAAGAACTATGTGGAAAACAGTAAAAAACAGGAGAGATAGAATGATAGGCCACATGCTAAGACACGAGAGAATAGTGCAGAATGTATTAGAAGCAGAGATAGGAAAAAAGAGAAGTAGAGGTAGACATAGGTTAGACTACTGCACACAGATAGTGAAAGATGTAGGCTGTGAGAATTTCAGGGAAATGTGTAGGCTAGCTCAGCATAGAAATCAATGGGGGTACTCTTCCAACCAGTCGCAAGATGGACAAACTAATGACAAAAATAATAACTGTACTTAAATATGGTGATTATAAACAACTACAGATTTTGGTTTTGCAATACTCTCAACTGATGTTAATCGTGCAAAAGGATTTACTTGAAAACTATTAATATGGCAAATGTGTTGGGGGATCCTTGGCAGCCACAGGCTGCTTAACCCCCTTCACATACTTTGCATGTGATTTTCCAATGCTCCACCTGAAGGTACTACATTGGCCAGGAAGTGAGTTTTTTTTTACCTTGAAAATTTGGAATTTTGCCGAACCCTTGCTGTTCCAAGCAAGGTAGGGATCTTTAACGTGCGTGACAACACTCACACACGGGACCTCCATTTTACCTCTCATCTGAACGAGGGTGTAATTTTGTGAAAAATGCTCGCCTAACATTTTTCAAGCAGACGGTGTCGGGATTTGAACCCGGAACTTTGGGGGTAGTAGTCACACACATACCACTACGCCACAGAGCCACCTTACCCCCTTCACATACCACTGAATCTCGGTGAAATAGGGCATTTAATTAGAAAACAATAGAAGGGAATCGAGCTGTATATCGGCTGTTGTGAGAATTGCAGGGAACGGTGTAGGCTAGCTTAGAACAAATAAGCTGAGGTACAAGTCCAACCAGTTTTAAGATGTAAAACCCAATGACGAAAAAATAAGATCTGATGATTATTATAAACACCTACAGGTGTTGGTTATGAAATATTTTCAACCAATGTTGATTGGGCGAAAGGATAAATTGGAAAAACTATTAATTTGACAAAGGTTCAGGTGCTGGGGGAACTTGGCAGCCAAAGGCTGCTTACTCCCCTTCACATACCACTGAATATCGGGGAAATAGTATATAACTGTAAAACAATAGAAGGTGACCGAACTGCATCAAACAAGAAAGAACAGCAGCTATGTTCAAAGACAACGAACATAGATATAAGAAGAAAACTTTTCAAAGCATAGTGTGGAGCACAGCACATCTATGAAATAGTGGCAGTAGGAAAAGCAGACAGAAAGAGATAGGAGCCTTCTGGAATGTTGTGCTTCAGATGTATGAGGATGGTAGCATGGACAGACAAAGTTAATAATAAATAGGTTGTAGAAATAGTATAGGAGTAAAGATATCTGTGGAAAATGAAAAAAATACGAGAAATAGAAGGACAAGATATATTCTAAGGCATTTCTGGGGAATAGTACGGGATATACTACAAGCAGAGATAGGAAAAGAGAGGTAGAGGTAGACCGAGATCAGACTTTCGCACACAGATAGTGATAGATACAGACTGTGCAAATTTCAGGGAAATGTGTAGGTTGGTTCAGACTAGGGAACAATGAGGGTATGATTCCAACCAGTTCTAGGACTGAAGACCTAATGATGATGATGATGATGATGATGTACACAATAAAGTAGTATATGGTAGTAAACTACACTAAAAATTTTGAGTTTGATATTCAATCGGGAGCAGAGTTATGGAAGGTACAAAACTTCCAACAAATTTTAAAAATGTGCCCCTGATCACAGCTCATAATGTATTTTATATAATTTTACAGCTATAAATTATTTGTTGAAATAACAGTAAAATGTATAGTCTATACTTCTAAACTGGTGAGGATAGAACTTTGTAAACATTAAGTATTTGAGCATGAGAATACATGAATCATTACTTTGGCTTGGCTGTGCCTGTTAAGACAAATCCATTCATGCAGCACCTGCAGAGTCAATTGCTCCCTTTCTAGTTACTAACAGTCAGTTTTGGCTGCTGTTGTATTGGAAGGTGTTTCTCAGGTGACATTGTTAAACACATTGATCACGTTTGATTCCCAGTGTAATATAGGTGCCTATATTGATGAAGTGTCATAAAAGTGTTTATGGTGTTGCGGATAAGGAATTAAGGGCTATTAATGCTCATGGAGAAGAAGATCAAAGATCGTTTTCTTTAAGAGCATGTCCTGAGGTTTTAAACACGAAGCAAAATACTTGATTAAATATCATCATCTTTTTGGTAAATCATGCAGTGACCCTTTCCAAAGAGACAAAAAAGTCATTTCAAAAGGGTTGAGAGAAATTAAACTGAACCATGTTTCCAAGGAAAAACAGCTACCTATTAACCTTATGCCAGCTAAATCATTATGTCCTAATTGTTACTCTAAAATATTTGTGTTACGAAGTAATGATGATCGTGAGAACTTTACTCCTGAATATACGATTGAAACATTTTCACCTTAGATATGATAAACGAGGAAATACCGTGTGTCAAGTATTGAAGCAAAATCTAGAAATATCCTTTGATATCATTATAGGCGATGTAAATGAAAACCCCCAGATTTTGTGCAATTACAGGGTGTCTACTGGTACGGAAAATCCGGAAACTACTGAAAAAGTGCTGATTTTGTAGAGCAAGTCTAGATATGCGGAAAAAATGTGGAATTTATACTTCATGTATGGAAATTAAGCATCTGCTTTTAGGCATTACAAAGTTTGACTTTTATTTTGTAGTCTTTCATTGTGTATAAAATAAAACTTTCGTGATTGCTAAAGTGCCTAAAAATATATAGGTACATATATGTGAAAATAGTGTGCAGGTATCAGGTTATTCTTAGAAATGTTTTACTACTAAAAATTGGCCAAACGGATACAGCAACCATAAATACATTCATAATCGAAAACAAGTTACATTACATCTCTCTCAATTGAATTATTTAAGTGCTTTAATGCTGGATCTTTAGGCAAGGACCATCTATTTCGGCACGTATTGATCTGAATAATACATCCCTATTGATAATTGACAAGGTCCCGGGTTCGAATCCCGACACGGTCCGCTTGAAAAATGTTAGGCGAGCATTTTTCACAAAAATACACCCTCGTTCGGATGAGAGGTAAAATGGAGGTCCCGTGTGTGAGTGTTGTCACGCACGTTAAAGATCCCTACCTTGCTTGGAACAGCAAGGGTTCGGCAAAATTCCAAATTTTCCAGGTAAAAAAAACTCGCTTCCTGGCCAATGTAGTACCTTCGGGTGGAGCATTGGAAAATCAAATGTAATGTTGATAATCGATATATCATCACTTTACAAATCTAAAAGGAATTGACGAAAGAATGCCTCAATTCATTTTATAACTTATTAAAAACGTCAATAAGAAACATGATAACCTCTAAATTACTTTCGAATGCAAGTAGTTCAGTTGTTCAGTGGTGAAATTTGTAGAGTTGTTAGCAGAAGATTAACATAATTATTTCAAAATTTTTATCCGTATTCTAGTTTGATGTTAGTCAAGGTGGTATACATTGTGTTAAAACACACGCAAAAGGTAAAAAACATTTGAAAATTGTGCAACCTTTACTGATGGGGACTCAAAGTACACTTTTTAAAGTGCCTACAATTAGCATGAATATTGAATGCTTAAATTCAAATATAGGACGTCGTCGCTGATGGTGATAAAGTAGTAGCAAGTACAAGTGCATCTAATTCCTTAACAAAAGATAGTTCAACGTATTCTGGTAATAGTAATATACTAAAGTTAACCTACTTACAAAGAGAAGAAGTAAGTATAGCAGGAATTTTATGGTGTATTCACAAAGTTATTACACATTCTTCAGAGAGAAGTTTTGCAACTGCCACCGACGTTTTTCCTGCTGTTTCTAGATAGTGTGATTGCAAAAAATTTACAACTTCATAAAGATAAAATAGCTTATTCTATAACGTATGGACTAGGACCTTATATCCAAAACGAACTTTCTTACCAATTAAAAGAGTGTACATTTTATACTTTGTCATTTGACGAAAGTCTTAATAAAATATCCCAACTTGGTCAGATGGACATAATTGTCAGATTTTGGGATGAGGCAACAGATGCTTTGCAAACACGATTTCTATATTCGGCATTCTTGAAACATGCAACTGCTTCTGCTTTAATCAATAAATTGATTGAATCTATAACTTCGTTGAGCTTGTCCCTGAAAAAAATTGTACAGGTAGGGATGGATGGTCCTAACGTTAATCTAAGAATGCTTGAAGACTTGCTCAAATATTTAAAAGATGAAAACAGTGAGGATCCTGACCTGTTTTCCACTGGAACTTGTGGAATACATGTGATTCATGGGGCATTCAAAACAGCAGAAAAAAGACGGGTTGGGAAATGTAAGATTTTTTACGATCACTCTATTATCTTTTTAAAGACTTTCCTTCAAAACATGCTAACTATACAGCCTTTTCTGGTTCTATTGTATTTCCAAAACGACTTTGCAGCATACGTTGGGTGAAAAATCGAGCAGTTATTACTAGAGCCAGTGAAATCATAAAATCTGTAGGGGTATATGTTGAACAATCTATTGCTTTAAAGAAGTGTCCTAAGAGTAGAACATTCCAAAAGATAAAAGGTTTTTTAGCAGATAAACTTTTACTAGCTAGATTACAATTTCTTAAATCAATTTGTGTAGAAATTGAATCGTTTTTAAAATTTTTTTCAATCAGGCGATCCCGTAACACCATTTTTATATTAGGAATTGTATACTATTTTGCGTAATATCGGAAGTCGTTTCATTAGTGCGAAAATTATAAATGAAGCAAACACCCCTAATAAACTAATTAAAATTGATCTAACCAAAATTGCAAACTTAAAGTCAGTTGCAAACATGGATATTGGTTTTGGGGCATCCGTTGTTTGTAAGGCGAAGGGTTTGAAGGAACTTGATGTCGTTAAATTTAAAAATTATTGTTTAGCTTTTCTAAAACATTTTTCTAAAAAATTACAGAGAAAAATCATTTGAAATACAAAATTATCAAAGGTGCTTCTTGTTTGTCACCTAAGGTAATGTGAAGCAACGTCTAAAAACATCCAGGTTAAATATTGCTTTAGAGGAATTTATTGAGCGAAAGCAGATAATTGCATCTGATGCAGACATTGTAAAAAAACACTATAACCAATTATGTGAGGACACGAAGAATGCTGTGGAAAAATGGAACAATTTCCCAGAAAAGGAATGATTGCACATATTTTTTAATGAGGTTGTGTAAAGTGTGACATCAGAATTTGTATTTTTAAATTTTATTTAAAAAATTTTAATCATGTTTCATGACAATACTTCGGTTGAAAGGGGTAAGTTCTAAAATAAAACACCTTTCCGAATTTACAATTTCTAAGAAGATGATTTTAGAGTTTCGAAATGCATCGTCCATAAGGCGAGAAGCATTAAAAGTTAAGCATAATGAAAGACTTACTAAGAAGAGAGAGGTTTAACAATTGCATGCTGATATCAAGATACTCGAGTTAAAGAAAGTTGAGGTAACAGAAAAGTGCCAGGAAAAAGAACTACAGATCAATGCTGTATTAGAAAAATTAAAAGAGACTGAAGAGTTCATAAATAAAAATATTTTCTATGCACTTTATTCTTGAATATGTAGGTATATTCACTTTTAACTAATTAAAATATTCCAATGTTTTGATCATGCTTATTTTTCGTTTGTCATGCAACAAAAGATACTCAATTTTTTCAATAAAAATACTGAAAAGTACAGAAAAAGTACTGAATTTTTATTCAGTTGTTTGAGTAGACACCCTGAATTAGTACAACGAATTCATTGATAAGCTGTAATTCTGAAAGAAGATAGAGTAAAAATCCTTAGCTTCTCAGTTCATCGTCTCGCAAAAAGATAACATCAGAATTTGATGTTTTTGATCGTCTTGTTAAATTTAGCTGTAACCTACGGTTTTTATCTTTGTAAATACACATTAACCATTTCGCATATTTTCATTTTAAAATCCATATTTTAGGAAGGTAAGGAAATTACATTCTAATTCTCAAGGTGAAAACCAAGGGTTGGTAGTTCTAAATTAGTTTAGCATATTCTTAGTAAGTCCGGTTGTCGAAACCCCAGCAGGTATATGAATCGTTTTAAAGAATCCACATTTAAACAGTTATTCTATTCATGTATATTCGTTCCTAACAACCCGTTTTGTATAGACAAGTTTTGACTTTCACAGTCCTGTTCGCATTCCTGCTACGGCAGATGTTAGGTGCTTCCAAGAATTAGCAGCGAGGGACAAAACACGTATCACGTGCCTGGTTCATGGCACAGACATGATAATGTACACTAGCGTTAGTTGGCAACATCGTTACACCCCCGTTCATTTTGCTAGAAGGGTAAGGGATGGTATGAAATAGTGAGTAAGAATTATGCGACGAGCAGTGTTGGTTGGGGACTAAAAAGGAATAAGATGTGAAGGCTCGGTGGTTGATGAAGAGACGAGAAGTGAAACTAAGTCACGCGCGGGACTAATTTAACAATTCGTGTCGTAGGTCAGTTTTCTTTGGACGCAATTAACACTCTTCAATAGTTTTGAAGGATTTGTGGCGCGTGACAATATAGGTTTTGTTATAACCGGAACGATCCTATTTTATTTTATATAGGACGGATTAGATAATTCGAAAATTGATAATTCGTGGAGAGCCGCCGAAGTAATATAGTGTAAACCCCGACCCAACAAACACTAACTTATTAAATACGGAATTAATTTTACGTTTAGGTTTAATGTATTAGCTAGTGGTGAGTTTCGAGTGAACTTAGGTTATTTTGTAAAGGTGATCGTGATTAGTGACTCATCCAATTAGAATTCATTAGTGGGATGAACATATTCTTCGTGTTATCGTACTCAAATTCAGTTTTCCGCACATACCACTGACGTCATTGATAATTTAGAAAGAGCCGCTTGCTGATGTCGCTATCCTGGAACTTCGACGCACCAACCAAAAACATCAGGGGAACCATGTGCTGAATTCCTGTGGTAGTTTTACCAGTAAACTGTGAGTAATTTTTTTTGTTTACCTAACTACAAACTGTTTATACATTGTTCGACATTACTTCTGGTAGCGTATGAAATGAAATTTTAAAGTTACGCCATGATTTAATTTCAATTATCTATTTAGTAGTGTATAATTCGATTAGCGCGAGGATCCTCTAGGGCATAAGTTAAGAATTTTCTCGATGTCAAAATATATATATATATATATATATATATATATATACTTGTCTATAATGGTGATCGTAATTAAATCCAAGTTAGTCGTTTGATAAATAAGATATTAAGGAGAAGTGACTTATTAATAAATTAACGCATGTGTCTGAAGAAGTCGAGTTTTCCCTCATCTTGTAGGCTTCTCTGAAGGACTAGGAATCCATGCCATTTTAGGCGGAACTCGAATAAGATAAGGGTGGTGCCCTCATATTACCCTGACCTAAGACTAACGGCAATATAATATTATTTCCAATCCCCTCCCCTTCGACCCACGCCCGTCGCGACTAGCCAGCCGAGCCGCGGTATAGTTTACTCCTAGGAGCAGGCTTACCTCGTTTGTTCATGCCCGTCCCCCCCTTTCCAACTTTATGACAATTTGGCAGGTAACAAAATGGCGCCCAACGTCTAAATTTGTTTTTGTACTAGTTTATATTTAACTAAATGGCAAATGTATTTAATTTTTTTTTCGTATTGACGCCTGACGGCAAAGTATTTTTGTTGTCGGTTTGTTTTTTTTGTGTAATATTATCACCCTAACAAATTGGCGACCAAATCCTCATTTTCTGTTTTGGTATTTTTTGTAATAGAATAGGTCACCGTTGCAGAGAATTTTTTGTAAAAAGTAGAACTTTTGTTTAATTTTTGGGGGTTGATTATTCATAGTGACATTTTCCCGATTTTGGCTATATGTAAAATTAGGAAGGTGGTTAGTAAGCATTGGAAGTTATTTTGGTGAAGATTTTCTTTTGTGGAAAAGTTTTATTTTGAGACATTTTACTACATTTTTGGTAGGATTTAAAAGAAAATTTTTGAAGATGGATTATGATATTTGTGTTGAAAGATTAATCAAGCACGAACTACAGTATGAGGCAGAAGTGAGAGGAATTTCTTCACAGGATTTAACGGTACAACAATTACGTAAAACATTACGCCCATTATTAAAAACAAAGTTTGATTCTAGTAAAAATGATTTTGAGTATCCGTTTGACTTTGAGGATGACGTTCTGGCGCTAAAAAATGGTTTTGTAACAATAAAAGAAGCTATAAGCCAATTAAATGAAATAAATTTGGACGCTAACCAACAAAAAATAGAAACAAAAATCGCGCATGCCACATTCAGACTAAAAAATTCAGTTCCATCGGAGGATACCGATGAAGAAATTCGAAAATCTAATAATTCAGTTAGACGAAATAAAATGTTTTTATGAAACTACTTGTCAAAAAATTATAGTAATTAAAGCAAATACTCCTAGAAAATTAATGATAAATAAACCGGTAGTAAAAGAAAATTTTGATGAATTAGAATTAGCCGAAAAATTAAAGTTGGAAGATACTAGTAATAAAAAAATAGAAAAAGAACCTGATGGTAAACCCATATTACACTCCGAACATAAAAATACTGTAACTAGCCCTATTTTTTATAAAAGTGTACCGGTAACGAAATGGAATTTGAAATATTCTGGCGAAAGTTCGTTGAATGCATTTTTAGATAGGGTAGACGAGTTAAAAGCAGCGCGTAATATTTCAGACGAACAATTGTTTATGGAAGCATGCGATTTATTTGAAGGCAAAGCGTTAATTTTTTTCCGAGCAAATAAAAATTTAGTGAATAATTGGTCTTCTTTAAAAGAATCCTTAAGAAACGAATTTTTACCAGTGAATTATGATGAGAGATTAATGAACGAAATAAATAATAGGACCCAAGGCGAATCAGAAACAATCGGAATTTATGTGGCAATTATGATCAATCTATTTACAAGACTTGTAGAACCACTGTCACTAGAAAAACAATTAAAAATTTTACGTAAAAACATTTTACCTTTTTATCAAACCCAATTAAGTTTAATCGAAATACAGTCTATTCAGGAATTAATAAAATATTGCAAAAATTAGAAGAACGAAAATTTATATTCAAGATTTTGTTCCACCCTCAAAGAAACCAACGGATTTAGAAACAGATCTGGCTTACAATAATAATCCCTCAACTAGTTCGACTTCGGTCCCAAAAATTAATAAAAATGTGTACTCTATACAAACTCCCGTAAATCAAAATCCAAACTATTCAAATTCAGATCCGCGTTGTTGGAATTGTAGAGGCATCGATCATGTTCAGGCGCATTGTAAGGAACCACGTCGTGTTGGTTACTGTTATAAATGCGGTTTAGACAATACAACTTTTCGTTGTTGCCCTCGTTGTAACAGAAAAATGCAGGGAAACTTCCACGCGAGACGCTAAACGGTCGTATCGTGTCTCGTATATATTATAACTCGACCAAATATATTTCTGATTTAATTAGTGAGAAGGAACTGAAATTTAGGAAAAATAAGTTAATGTTAGATTATGTGATGGAACAATCAGAGGAGGACAAACGTCCCTATGTAACAGTAAATATTTTAGGTTTAGAATTGTTAGGTCTTTTGGATTCAGGCGCGAATACAACTATTTTAGGACAAGAAGGATGGGAAAAATTTTCTACACTAAATTTATATATCGATAAAAAGCAGGCGCCGATCTGTAACGTCGCTGACGGAAATCAACTGCAGAGTTTAGGTACTGTTCGTTTGCCGATTAGGTTAAAAGAGAGATTAATAATATTAGACGTATTAATTGTGCCAGAGCTGAAACATGCCTTAATTTTGGGCATTGATTTTTGGAAATCAATTCAAATTATACCGGATATTTTCAAATGAGAGTTTACTTTTTCTAATTTAGCTTCATTGTCAGTAATCCAAGAACCGATTCTGCATTCAAAATTTGATCTGGTACTGGAACAACGCGAAATTTTAGAATCACTTGTCAACACACATTTTAAAAATTCAAAACTTTTGGAGTAACTGATTTGGTTCAACACAATATTAAAGTTTCAAGCGACCCCATTAAGCAACGACACTATCCTGTTTCACCGGCCATACAAAAACAGATTGACATAGAATTAGATAAAATGTTAGAACTGGGTGTGGTAGAAAAAAGCCATAGCGCATGGTCTAACCCGATTTTATTAGTGAAGAAGAAGGAACCAGGTTCATACAGGTTTTGTGTGGATTTCCGAAAATTGAACAAGGTTACCGAACGTGACGCTTGCCCGCTACCGCATGTGTCATCAATATTAGATAAACTTAGAGATGCGAAATTTATATCCACACTCGACATCAAATCCGCATATTGGCAAATTCCGTTAACGGCAAATTCAAAGCAGTATACCGCATTTACCGTTCCCAATAGAGGTCTGTATCAATTTTCCAGACTCCCTTTCGGTTTACATAATGCTCCGGCAACCTGGCAGAGGTTGATTGATCGCGTCTTAGGTCCAGAGTTGGAACCGTTTGTTTTTTCATATTTAGATGATGTAATTATTTGCACAAAGTCCTTTGAGGAACACATCACAATTTTACGAGAAGTTTTAAAACGTTTGGAAGAAGCAGGGTTGACTCTGAGTCGTGAGAAATGCCACTTTTGTAAGAGTGAGCTTAAATATTTAGGGTACGTAATTAATTCTAAAGGGTTACTTGTGGATCCCGAAAAAGTCCAAGCAATTGTTGATATCCCCACACCTAAAACCGTTAAAGAAGTTAGAAGAATTATTGGTATGGCGTCATGGTACAGGAGATTTTTACCCGAATTTTCAACTATTATTGCTCCCCTTTCAGCTTTATTAAGAAAAAACAGAAAATTTATTTGGGATGAATTTTGCGACGCAGCTTTATCGACAATAAAAAATCATTTAGTTTCCGCACCGATTCTTTCATGTCCAAATTTTGATTTGCCGTTTTCGATTCAATGCGACGCTTTCGACTACGGGATTTCTGGCGTCCTAACTCAAGTTATTGATGAAATAGAACATGTAATTTGTTATATTAGTCGTTCACTTACTCCGATGGAAAGGAAATATGCTGTAACTGAAAAAGAATGCCTAGCCGTGCTGTGGTCAATCGAAAAGTTACGTCCATATGTAGAGGGTAGTCATTTCCAAGTTATTACGGACCATCACTCGCTAATTTGGTTAAATAAATTGCAACAACCTTCGGGTCGGTTGTGTCGATGGTCATTGAAATTGCAACAGTACGATTTTGAGATTATTCACCGCAAAGGGAAAGACAATGTCGTTCCCGATGCTCTTTCACATGCGGTCCCTATTATAAATACTGTTTCTGTTAACTTACCTACCTTTGATAAATCTACAAATTCTGGTAAACCTGAAAATAAAAATTTAAATAAAATTGATTCTGAAGAAAAAAAACCTGATCCTTGGTATAACAAGATGCTTCTACAAGTGGAACGTGACCCTATTAAATATAAACATTGGAAAATTGTAAATAAAAAACTTTTAAAATATGTACCTGGTAAATTCCTAATTTGGTAGATCCTGAAGTCGATTGGAAATAAGTCGTTTCTAAAGCTCAACGTTTGAATATTTTAAAAGAATGTCATGACGAACCCACGTCGGGACATTTTGGTATTTTTAAAACGTTTCATAGAATTTAACAGAAATACTATTGGCCAAAATTAAAAGCAGACGTTATACATTATGTTAATCGTTGTAAAACATGTTTGATGCACAAACCCGAACAAAAGAAACCTCAAGGGCTAATGTCAAGACACCCTATTGTATCTAAACCATGGCAGATGATTTCGATAGATTTGATAGGCCCATTACCTCGTACAACCAAAGGCTATACTTACATTTTATCGGTGGGTGATTATTTCACTAAATTTCCATTATTTTTCCCCTTGCGTACCGCTACCGCTTCAGCGATAACGCAAAGAGTCGAAGAATTTGTCATTTTACTTTTTGGCGCACCGCAATACATATTAGTTGACAATGGAAAACAGTTTACAAGTAATCTTTTTAAGACTTTGGCTTCAAAATACAAGTCAAAAATAATATATAATGCATTTTACCACCCGCAGGCAAACCCGATTGAACGTGTTAATAAAGTAATTAAAACTCTTTTGGCATCTTATGCGGACGATAATCAACGTCACTGGGACAGAACATTACCGATGGCCGCTTGTGCCGTACGCACAGCAGTTCACGAAGTAATTAAGATGTCATCTTATTTTGCAAACTTTGGACGTGAAATGGTGATTGATGGATCTAGTTTTGGAGAAGTAAAGGAGAGTGAAACCTTGTTGGATGTCGACTTTGCAGATCGTAATACATTATATAATCGCGCACCCGAATTTGGAAAAGTATATCAAGACATTAAAAAGAGATTAGAAGATGCGTATAATAAAGCAAAAAGAAATTATGACTTGAGGAGACGTGACGTTAGTTTTGCCGTTGGAGACAAGGTTTGGAAAAGGAATTACGTTCTATCGGATGCATCAAAACACTTTAATGCAAAACTCGCACCAAAATTTGTTGGCCCGTACACGGTGTCGAAAAAAGTGGCTTACAATACATATGAGTTGGTAGATGACACGGGTGTCTCAAAAGGCACTTGGCACGTAAAGGATATTAAAGCTAATCCTCCAGATTAGTTACGTTACTATTGTATTGTGTTTTTTTCCCTCGTTTTTTACTTTTTTTGTTCGTGTATTATTAGTGGTAGTATTTGGTAGGATTAAGGAAATTAATTTGGTGTTAGGAAACATCAACTTTTTGTCTATTTAGTAAAAAGGTTGAGGTCTGTTTGTTCTTCCACTGGGCCAGACTGACTGCATCTTTTTTTTTTTGTATGCTGTAGTACACAAGAATTTTAGGTAAAATTCTAGTTTTGTGGGGAGAGTGTAACCTGCGGTTTTTATCTTTGTAAATACACATTAACCATTTCGCATATTTTCATTTTAAAATCCATATTTTAGGAAGGTAAGGAAATTACATTCTAATTCTCAAGGTGAAAACCAAGGGTTGGTAGTTCTAAATTAGTTTAGCGTATTCTTAGTAAGTCCGGTTGTCGAAACCCCAGCAGGTATATGAATCGTTTTAAAGAATCCACATTTAAACAGTTATTCTATTCATGTATATTCGTTCCTAACAACCCGTTTTGTATAGACAAGTTTTGACTTTCACAGTCCTGTTCGCATTCCTGCTATGGCAGATGTTAGGTGCTTCCAAGAATTAGCAGCGAGGGACAAAACACGTATCACGTGCCTGGTTCATGGCACAGGCATGATAATGTACACTAGCGTTAGTTGGCAACACCGTTACACCCCCGTTCATTTTGCTAGAAGGGTAAGGGATGGTATGAAATAGTGAGTAAGAATTATGCGACGAGCAGTGTTGGTTGGGGACTAAAAAGGAATAAGATGTGAAGGCTCGGTGGTTGATGAAGAGACGAGAAGTGAAACTAAGTCACGCGCGGGACTAATTTAACAATTCGTGTCGTAGGTCAGTTTTCTTTGAACGCAATTAACACTCTTCAATAGTTTTGAAGGATTTGTGGTGCGTGACAATATAGGTTTTGTTATAACCGGAACGATCCTATTTTATTTTATATAGGACGGATTAGATAATTCGAAAATTGATAATTCGTGGAGAGCCGCCGAAGTAATATAGTGTAAACCCCGACCCAACAAACACTGACTTATTAAATACGGAATTAATTTTACGTTTAGGTTTAATGTATTAGCTAGCGGTGAGTTTCGAGTGAACTTAGATTATTTTGTAAAGGTGATCGTGATTAGTGACTCATCCAATTAGAATTCATTAGTGGGATGAACATATTCTTCGTGTTATCGTACTCAAATTCAGTTTTCCGCACATACCACTGACGTCATTGATAATTTAGAAAGAGCCGCTTGCTGATGTCGCTATCCTGGACTTCGACGCACCAACCAAAAACATCAGGGGAACCGTATGCTGAATTCTTGTGGTAGTTATACCAGTAAACTGTGAGTAATTTTTTTTGTTTACCTAACTACAAACTGTTTATACATTGTTCGACATTACTTCTGGTAGCGTATGAAATGAAATTTTAAAGTTACGCCATGATTTAATTTCAATTATCTATTTAGTAGTGTATAATTCGATTAGCTCGAGGATCCTCTAGGGCATAAGTTAAGAATTTTCTCGATGTCAAAATATATATATATATATATATATATATATATATATATATACTTGTCTATAATGGTGACCGTAATTAAATCCAAGTTAGTCGTTTGATAAATAAGATATTAAGGAGAAGTGACTTATTAATAAATTAACGCATGTGAGTGCTTAAATCAGAAGAACCGTGCTTTGCATAATCTCTGTAAAGTTATAATTAATCCCTGAAACTAAATTTTGACAAGTCATATTTATTTGTTAACAGGAATTCAGTTACCTTATTTTTTTTATATAGATAGTTTTGTGGAAATCTTAGTTACCTAAGGAATTTATAGGTAAGACCGACTCACTACCTTAGATATTTCAACCGGAAGTAGAGTGCATATAAAGTACGAAGACCGGGAACTGCAATCAGCTTGGCACAATTGCGGAATTAAACATTTTTCACAGCCAGGTAGGACTTATCCGGGTTCATGTCTGAAGAAGTCGAGTTTTCCCTCATCTTGTAGGCTTCTCTGAAGGACTAGGAATCCGTGCCATTTTAGGCGGAACTTGAATAAGATAAGGGTGGTGCCCTCATATTACCCTGACCTAAGACTAACGGCAATATAATATTATTTCCAATCCCCTCCCCTTCGACCCACGCCCGTTGCGACTAGCCAGCCGAGCCGCGGTATAGTTTACTCCTAGGAGCAGGCTTACCTCGTTTGTTCATGCCCGTTCCCCCTTTCCAACTTTATGACAATTTGGCATGTAACATAGCAGTGAAAGAAAAATGAATTCTCCCTGAGTTAGGAAAAAGGCAAGGCCATGGAATTTCAAAAGGAACTGAAGATAGTTGCAGATTTTTATGAAGATGATGAGTATAGTAGAATATGTCTGGCAAAAAAAATTATGTATCAGATAAAATAAGTGGGTCAAAAATGAATACCCAGAAGCGATTGTTGTTGTTGATTAATTTAAATGAGCTGTATGTTGCAATTCACCCAACAGCTAATAGCAGCACATTAAGAAGATTTATAAGTAAAATAGCTGTATACAATTCTGGCGTTTAGGTGAGCATGCTTTACCATCAATATTTAGAGGTTACAATTTATGTTTTTGTAAGATCTTTATGTGGAAAGCTTAGCACAACACAGAGTTTTGTTGTGACATTTGTCGTTCTAGAATAATCCAGTACGCATTGCTAGTTACTATTGGGATACATAGTTACTTTAAGCTTTAGTGTATAATTTACAAAACATAGAGTTTGTTTGAATATAGATTGACTCGTATTTTAAATTTTTCATGCCAAAGAATGCCCATGACCCTATGAGATTATAAATGAGGTGTTTTTTTCAAAGAATTTAGAACCACCACAAGACGAATTATACAAGCAAATTGGAATGAATTTTAGGGATATAAAATCATAACAAAAATATAAAGAACGCGAGAGGAAACGTCATTATTGAAAATGTAGAGAAATTGGTTAGATGGCACGAATATATATGGGATTTATCTACAGGAGAGGAACTAACAACATTAGAATAGGAATCAGACATGATGAGTTAGGGTCTGAAAAATGGTAAGGTGCCGGGTACAGACAAGGTACAAGCAGTAACTCTAAAAATCACTGGACAAGCAGTGACAGAACTTCTCTTCCAACGTGTAAGCTATATGTATGAGACAGGTGAGATACCCAAAGATTTCAAACGTAACATCATAGTAACTATACCAAAAAAGAAAGGCGCGGATAGATGTGAAAATTTTTGAACAATAAGTTTGACAGCACATGTGTCAGAAATACTAACTAGAATTGTACAAAGACGAATGGAAAAATGAGCTGAATAAATATTAGGAGATCAATTCGGGTTTAGGCGAAACGGGAACACGGGAGGCTATTTTAGCTCTGAGGGTTATAATGGAGAAAACAATAGAAAAAGGGGAAAGCGTGTATATAGGGTTTGTAGATCTGCAAAAAGCATTTGACAATGTAAAATGAAAAAAATGTTCAAAAGATTGATATGCTTAGATTTGCAGATGATATAGTGGTATTAGCATATAGCAAGGAAGAGTTAGAAGCTGCTCTTAATGAAATGGAAACCGTTTTTACAGCGATATACGGTATGATAATTAGTAAAAATAATACTAAAGTACTAGTGTGCAAAGTAGGGAATAATAAATCAAAAACAAGAATACAAATAGGTAACGAGAACTTACAAGAGGTTGAGTTCTGTTACCTAGGAAGCCAAATAACGCAAGATGGGAAGAGTGCAAAAGATATAAAGCAAAGGTCGTGCTACATTTAACAGGAAAAAGCAAATAATGTGTTTAAGGACAATAAACATAGAAACATGGAAAAGATTGCTTAAAGCATATGTATGGAGCACATCACTGTACAGCTGTGAAACCCAAACAGTAGGAGAAGCGGACAGCAAAACGGTAGAAGCCTTTGAAATGTGGAACTACAGACGTATGATGAATATATCATGGATAGACAAAGTATAGTGTACATCTTCTGTAGGTTTTGTACAAAATGTTCTTTGGTCTTTTGTTTATCACACTTAAACAGAATAGCTTCTCAATACGCATTTATTTCTTTTTTATTAATAAATTACAACATTTTTACTCTGATATAATTTTTATATCTTTATTTTTTTTTGTTACTGCCTACGACCCTCGATATATAGTAATTCATACTTAACTACTACTATAACATATTCTTTTGTATTTCTATTCTACCCTTTTCCCTGTTTTATTGCAGTATTCGGTGTAGGCAATTTTCTTTACTTACCTTTACTGCTTTCTTTTTGTCTGCACGGACTACTGTAACAATTTTTATTCTGGCATAACTTGATATCCTCCTTTTTTACTTGCCTACTTCACTTGATATACATGGTAATGTATAGTTATAGTACTATGACATTATGAGTGCATCACAATATTTTAACATGCCCCCTTGATGCAAACCAGGTTGTACAAACTAAACCAAACAAATAATATTTATTATAAATTTAAATAAGCTCTAAGTTTCCAGAATTGAATTCGACCGGGGATTTTGTAAAGATATCAGCAATATTTTCAGTACTTGCAACTTTTACAATATGTAGCATCTTTTGAACGATCATGAACAAAATACAATGCTTATAGTTCTTTATAAAATTTCCATGATTAGCTAGTGCTATTGCCCCACTGTTGTTCTCTTGCATATTTACAGGTAACATATCATTATGATTAAACCGAGGGGTAAATCGCTGAGGAAGTTTGGTGTACAAACCTTAGGAAGTATCAAGGAAGTACGGGAAGTATCAAGGAAGTATGGGAAGTATAGGAAGTTTCAAGGAAGTATGGGAAGTATCAAGGAAGTACGGGGAGTATCAAGGAAGTACGGGAAGTATCAAGGCGTGTTTTCCTCATGAACTAGATATTTATCAAAAACCCATATTTCAATTTTGTTTGAACATTTATTATGTAAGATCCATATTTGTATACATGTTTCAAAACGGAACAAAATGTTTATTATAAAAGCCAGAAAAAAAATAAGGTTTAATTTTAAAAAACAAATGAAAATCTCTGCTTTTATACCAGTGCAAATTTTGAAATTTTTTTTAGTGCTATCTTACGGAGAATTTCCGCCCATTTACAAATACCTAATTATGGTTCATTATTGTTATTTTTCAAAATAAACAAGCTATCTCGGGAGTCAAGTTTGCGACACCCAATATATATTTTTATACTTCACAACATGTCTATGTAATAAACTATATATGTAGTACCAGAATTGAATTATTGTTAGAATAATAGAATAAGTTCACTTATACGATATTCGTGGCACAGAAATCTATAACGTACACTGAATTTGAACAAAGCTAAATGCAGGGCCATACAAAGGCAATTTAGCGCTTTGAAAAACAATTGAAATGTATTCAATTCCAGGCTAATAAAATTAAAATTAGAACATATCTGAAATTAACACACAAAACCACGAAAAGTAAAAGCCATAAAAGCTTACCAATACCAAAATCAAAACTGCAACAGAATATTTACAGTAAATTAAATACTCGAATTAAAAGCCAACTTTGCCTCAATTTAACCAACTCTCTATCTCTTGCCGGTTCTAAGATTCCAATGGTGAGCTTCCAAATTGAATAACCCTGTACACAGTGCGTTTCACTTTTCAATTTGAATCTACATAACAATCTAGCACTTTATTTATATCGTTAACATAGTGCACGATTTTAATATCTCGGCTACGATACGGATAAATCAACACTCTTAATGCATACTTAAAATGTGGTTTATTATAACAGTTTTGAAATCTGTTTAGATAATTTACAGCATTTGCTACGCCAGGTCGCGTATCGGATGTAATATGCAATAAAGCACCTATTACATTTCTAAAACCTAAGTTTGTAATATTCTCACTTAGGCACAACTTTAAATTTTTTTTCCATTGGCGTATGACGGGTTAGAATTGATGACATTAAATTTGTTTGCCAAGAATTCAGTATATTTTGTCTGCTTAAGACACATGTACTTCCTCTTATTATCGTATTCAATATCTATTCCCAAATAACATTTAACTACGCCCAAGTCTTTCATTTTAAATTTAACATAAAACGAGGAACAACAACATACAAATAACTAAAGTTGATGGAAATCAAACAACATGAATGTTAATAACTACTCGTGTTTTTTCAAGTCAGTTGATCCTTTAGAAATAAAAAAATATATCCTGGAACTTAAGTTAGGTAAAGCATCAGGTATCGATGGTTTCAGTACTAGGTTGCTTATAAAAATAGTGGATGTTATTAATATTCCTCTATCTCTGATAATCAATAAAACATTCATTGAAGGAACCTGTCCAGACCACTTTAAAGTTGCATGTATACATCCTATTTTTAAATCTGGAAAAAAAAAGCGAGAAGACAAACTACAGGCCTATATCTTTAATTTCAAACATTGCCAAAGTATTTGAAAAAGCCCTTAAACATAGAATTACAACATTTCTTAACAAACATAAAATATTATCTAACAACCAGTTTGGCTTTAGAGAATCAATGAATACAAACAGTGCTTTAGTCACTGTCACCCAAAAGATTTACAATGCCATGGATGGAAGAAAACCTGTAATAGCCATCTTTCTAGATTTGCAAAAAGCTTTTGATACAGTTTGTCATAAAAATTATTGAATAAACTTGAAAATGTAGGTTTTCGTGGGATTTGTTTAGAACTACGTTGTAGTTACTTAACGAATCGTCACCACTGTGTAACACTCAATAACACATTTAGTGAGTATGGAAGTATAACGTATGGTGTTCCCCAAGGGTCTGTACTAGGTCCGGTACTTTTTTTGGTATATATTAATGATTTACTAAATTTAAATCTAGATTGCGATATTGCTTCATTTGCAGATGATACTGTCTTGATTGTACAAGATGATGAATGGAATAAAGTTATGACTAAGCATCGCACTGTTTAAGCATGGTAATCTGCTGGCTGAACGATAATTTAATAACATTAAATGTAAGCAAACCCAAATACATGCCTTTTGCATCATATAGAGATGGCCTTCCACCATTAAATAAAATGACTGTATCAGTAAATTATGGGAGTATACAAACCAATAACAATATACTTCAAGTCAATATTTTACATGTTTTAAAGTACAAATATCATGGTATATTATTGATTGCCACTTAAAGTGGGGTGAACATATTAATTACTTATGTGGAAGGGTAAGGTACTTAATTTTTCGATTTCTCCAACTCAGAGAAATATTAACTTTAAACCAACTTATGATTATTTATATGGGGTTGGTACAGTCCTTATTAAGGTATGGAATTATAATCTGGGGTGGTGCCTCAAACAATAGGATAATTAAACTTCTTGTAATGCAAAAAACAATATTAAAAATAATCCTTAAAAAACCCAGAACCTACAACACTACAGCACTTTTTACCGAAACTAACACTTTTAATTTTAAACAGTTATATTCCTTTGAGATTCTTAAATATTTCCATAAATCTGGTATAAAACGTACGATCAACCACAAATACAATACAAAAAGCAAAAACCAGCTAAATGTAAAAACGCACAAAATAAGTAAGCACATTAGCCAACAGAGTTATGAATATGTTGCTGCTCGCCTATACAATAAATTACCAATTGAACTTAAAAATACAAGATATCCGAAAATTATTAAATTATTGAAAACATGAGGTTGCTAAACACATCAATATACAATAACTAATTAAGTATTAAATAGGAACTTCAAATAAATGTATTTCCATACATGAACAATAATTATCTGTAAAAGTAATTAAATGTGAACTACTTAAAATATCTGAAATTTGTTTACCTGTTGTACAAAGAATAGAATTTGCAGACTAGTTTGTAATATATACACAGCATCCTCGTGTACAAGCAATTATAGCTTCTACAAGGTATACTTACATTTTTATTTTATTACTAAAATTTATTTTATATTTTCTATTAATATTGCTTTTATAAAACTATAATACACCTTTATTGAACATTTGTAAACAATGGTATTTGTATAATAAAATTAAAATTTCTTTCTTCTTTCTTCTTCTTAATGTTAATTTCATACTTAATCATTTTAATATCTCGCACACTATGACCACAAATTAGCAAATCATCAACGTAAAGTATTATATACACGTCATACAGTTTACAAAAATATAAATACATAATACATAATATATGATAAATTCATTAAAACATTCATATAAATTTCTTGGACTCTCATTCAGTTCATAAAGGGACTTATATAGTTTATATACCTAGGTAGTAATGTTACAAAACCTTTTGGTTGTTCCACATAGACTTCTGAACGAATATCACTATGTATAAATGCTGTTTGCACATCCATTTATTCAATATAATACCCTCTGTGACATACATATTAATAAAGTTTTCAATTTACTCTTTCTAGCTACTGGTGTATAAATATCTTCTATAACTACTTCTTGCAGAAATCCTCTCACAACTAATCTTGCTTTGAATACTTCATCACTCTTTATCTTAAACAACCACTAGTATTTGTTTATCTTCTGGAGCATCTACTAATCCAAGTATCTTCATTTAGACATTCATTGCATTCAACCACTTATCACTCTTACTGCTTTTCATGGCTTATTCAAAATTTTGAGGAACCTCAACACTACAATGCGCTGCATACAGCACGTAATCATTTAATCTGTACACTGAGTTCGTACAATTTATCTTTTTATGTGCTATAGCTATAATTTTTTTTTTATATATCCAACTGCTTTATTTTGCCAATAATTCATACCATTTTCAGCATTAGTTATTACTAAAACACTAAGTTTCGACCCATTTCTGGCACATAAAACACATTTTTAATATTAACTTTTGAATCTTTATCATTAACCTTAAAATTACATATTACTTTTCCGACTTTTAGAGTTTTTACAATATCTTCATTTCCTATCTTAACATTTATTGGTTTTATTAAGTCAACATGCTCATAAAAAAAGTATTTATCACTTGCAATGACATGACTTATACTTCCATTATCTAACAAAAATTTAATGGGTTGCTCATACATAGACTTACTGTCGTGTTTCGAGCGATTACACTTCTTTAAGTAAAGTATTACTTGCGATTCCTTTTGCAGCTCCTTACTTTGCTCTACTTCGGAACTTGCTACATACCTATTCCACGTTGAACCTATGTTCTAATTACTTGGTTGTATCCTCTATGACGAAAACCTCCTCTATATGTCTCTTGTGAACTGTGGTTAAACTTCTGAGCCATACTTGAGTAACAATTCTTTTGAATGTGGCCCGCTTTAGTACATTTATAACACTTCCAGCATGGTCTTGTATTTTCATGTTTATTTGCGTTCCTTGTATTTAACTGCGTTTTAAAAACATGTATATCATTTTTTGCTTCACTCTTTTCACTCCCTATTATTTTATGCTTTCTACAATGGGCTTTAAGTGTTAACTTTTTGCATACATAATCAACTATTTGCTGTTCATCTGGCAATAAGTCTACAGTTTCAGTAATATATTCCAATGATTCAGGTAAAGACATCAGATAACTCAACTTCCTTTTCCTATCAATAGCACCGCCTGCATTGACTAAATCCTTAGTTAATCGTTTAAACATATTAAAAATCTCCTTCAAGTCTTGATTCATCATAAACTAAATGGCTATGTTTCTTTTCTATCATGGTTTGCCTTCTTGCGATTTCTTTTGATATAAATTATTAAGCTTAGCTACCATCTCTTTGGCAGTTTTGCATTCCATAATTAAATCCACATCAACTGCGTGGGCTAAATAATTTTTGGTACTAAATTTTTTTGCTTTCCAATCAGATTCTATTACATTTTTAAAATGAACTTCATTTTCAATTACTTCATTACAATTTTTAAGTTCCAATAACAGAATAACAGCATAAAACGATATCTCAATTTGTCATAGCTTTTGCAGCCTCGATTAAACTTCGGTACTTGTATACAAGCTCCATTCATCTAAGCATTTGCCATTTCAATATTTATTTTTTTTTATTTTAATTTAAACCACGGACTCTGCTACCATGTAAAAAAAAGTTCTTTGAACTTTTGTTTATCACTCTTAAACAGAATGCTTCTCAATGTATATTTATTTCTTTTTTATTAATAAATTATAATGTTTATTCTGACTAACTTTTACATTTTCATTTTTTTGTTACTACCTACTACCCTCAATATAAATTATAATGTTTCTTCCGACTAACTTTTACTTTTTCATTTTTTTGTTACTACCTACTACCCTCAATATGTAAGAATTCATAGTTAACTACTGCTATAACATATTATGGTTGCATCACAATATTTTAACAGGCTTAAATCGAGGATCAAAATTTTTCGATATCTTGACTTATGTAAGGAGTAGTGACTTTCATGAAATACAAAGTTTGCTATGAAAGCTTCTATTTCAGCAGTTTTTTCTGGAAGTGTTTTATTGATAGACAGAACCTTCCATTGTGATCGATAGGAGTACCATGTTCATTCGTATGTTTAACGATTCTATTGATTCTTCCAGCTGTAACTGGTAGCGTATTTTGGAAAAACACTTTACATACATTGACTTTAGCTCCATTCCAATGAAGCAAACAATAGATGCGCATCTTTTGTCACTTAGTATTGTATTTCTAGTATAACTATGTATTTTGTCGCATACATTTGTTACCCATAAGATGAGAGGGCCGGTAAGAAAAGAACGAAGTCAGTAGTGAAGCACTCTCCCGAATTACGTGTCACAAAGGAAGGGAAAAAACGATGAAAACGAGTTCTGCGCTACATACAGTTGGATAGGGGAGCTAAGGAACGAAACAACAGGATACACGGTCCAATTCGCCTTTTGTATAACATCTAAAGGACAATTAAACTTAAAAACACATGTAAAAATATTACTAATAAGTAGCATCTAGCATCTATGAATTTGGATAGCAAACAATATTGAATATTAATTATATCTAAGCAACGATCACACCAAAGGTTGTTTTGTAAATAAAAAAACTACTTTATTATAACCTCTTAAATCTTGCCACATAATTTACAGTAACAAAACTAAGTGGCATTTAACCACTGCAAATAATAACAATAAAACATATATAAGTATAATAAGAATTTCACCTGCTTTGACTATGATGAGCTCATTCTCAATAGAACCTACTAACATCTTAGACACAAACTAAATATTTACACTAATATCTTTAGGTGCAATAACATTAACAGCTAATCAAATACCACAACTGATGGATTATTATCAAGTCCATATATATAATTTTGAAACAAATTCACAAACTCTACACTAATATCCTTATTCTAAAAGATAACAGTATTGAATAAGAAAAAATAATTTGCTCATCAATTTCTTAATATTTCTGAGGCACAAGTAAAATTCACATACCATAAATAAGTAGAGCTGTTTCTTACCTGTTGCTTTTGATGATATTCTCTAACGTAGGTTAAGGATTATTGGTAACTGCAAGGTATACCCATTTCATCATAACTTCATCTGCATACAACGGTAACCAAACAAAATGTGTGGTAACCACAATGTGAAATTTTTGTAGTATGGCCAAGTAAACATTAGTACAAAGAACCTAAGAAATGGAGCATAAAATCCGAAGAATATTGGTTAAGAACTAGACTGAAAATATTAACATTGTTATTAAAGAAATATCACCCTTCACTTACCTACCAGTCATGTAAAACAGAAAGCATGTTCTTCATTGTAGGGATTTTGTAACTGCCCGATTGGGTTTATATTATCACAGAACCAATGCAAACTAACGCTAGAAATACAGCTCGTTTACAAACATGGGGTAGAAGTTTAAATGGTATAATAAACACAGGAAATGTATTCTTCTTAATTTTCTTTGGGAATAAAACCACTCATAGTTTTTAAAATCTACTTTATTTACGTTTCGATCCATGACCTAGGATCGTTGTCGAACGCTCCTAAGTCATGGATCGAAATGTAAATAAAGTAGATTTTAAAAACTATGAGTGGTTTTATTCCCAAAGAAAATTAAGAAGAATGCTAAACAAACCACAACAAACATACAGGGAGTATTTACAAGGAAATGTAAGCTAATGCACAAAAAAAAAAGTTTTGAATCAAAAAGTTGATCTTACCTTTCGAGGAACAGTTTGAGGATTGCTGAATGACAGCATTAAACTACTACAAGAGATGTTCTAAGTTTTCACCACCACACTGAATACACAAGGGTGCATGTTTTATCAGTGATTTATATAACTCCATTTCCATAACTAAGCAGTATATTGACTAATTCACTGTTTTCGTATGTGTGCAGCCATAATTTTCCAACGTGTAAAAACAATTTCTAACAAAAAGTTATAATAATGACCTAATGAACACAGCGCACTCAAGGATAAAAACTATGACTGGTGCTCGAACACTTTTCCAAATGTTTACATAATCGATATACATTGCACTTTTGTGGTAACAATAACTACTATGTTTCAAAAATACACTGAGTCTTTAAAGGGCGGCCTGTGACATAATTGGTATGCGTGTGACTACTATGGGTCCCTAGGTCTTGGGTTTTCCGACGTGGTCCGCTCAAAAAATGTTAGTCGAGCATTATTCATAAAAATACATCCTTGTACGGGTGAGAGGTAAAATGTAGGTCCCGTGTGTGAGCGGTGTCACGCATGTTAAAGATCCTTACCTTACTTGGAACAGCAAGGGTTTGGCAAAATTAAATATTTCCCGGTAGAAAAACACTCGCTTCCTGGCCAATGTAATACCTTCGGATGGAGTATTGGAAAATCGAATGTAGTAAATCTTTAAAGACAAGCAGCGGTACTTTAAGGTCGGTAGGCTTATTTTGTTTTAAAACTGCACAATGAAAAACTGCAAGCTAGTCAGCATGTAGTTGTTTGTTCTTTAAATATTTAGGGTGAATTTAATTATCATTTATCATCTTCCAAAATACCTATATATTGTAATTTTTATTCATTTTCCGTGAAAGACTTTCAATTAAAAACCTAACCTACAATTTCCGATGAGCTCAGTGTTTGTATATATATAAAAAAATTCGTTCTTTTAAAAATTATAACCTATCTACCCATTTCTTAAGTGATTTAGTTTCACCTAGTATTGTTCTCGTATTCTAGCCCGTTCATTTAAAATATCGCTTGCGTCTAGTATCTATATTTTAAAAATAGGAAACACCGATTTTAAATATAGCTAATCTCGAAAATATCTATTTTTCTTTAACCTAATTTCTAATGCACTTAGAGCACTAATATAAATTAGAATTAATACTTGTGGTTTGAAATTAAACTGGGAACGAATAGATATGAATTACTTAAAAAGTAAAGAAGGTCATGGGAACTTCTGTCACGTAAGAGCCTACTGGCTTTGACCCAGAACCGACGTAGGCTTCAGTTGAAGTCAGTTTTTTTCCAGGAAAAGAACAGTATACCGTTCAGTCGTAACGTATATGTGGACCCTGAAAAAATATAGAAGAAATTACCGACTTCCTGAATGACAAAAAAGCTATCGCTTACTACACCGATCCTGTCCCCATGAAGATAGAGTTATCACAAATCCGTTCTCGTCTAATCCATTTAAAACATCTCAATTTATTTTCTTCCTCAAGCTCTGACAAAACCCAAAAAATTAAGAATGAATCTTTGTCTGAATTATTTCTTGTTGGGGGATTTGTGTTAGAAAGATTAGATATTATCCTCGATGCCCCCACAGTGATCTCAAATTTAAATAACCTATCGTTATCTGCAGAAAATGAAAATGTTTGTATTTAATTATTTTCCGATAGTGCATTGGCCTGGTTCTGCAAGGCGGCTCCGTGGCATAGTTGGTATGCGTGTGACTACTATGTGCAAGGTCCCGGGTTCAAATCCCGACACCGGACCGTTTGAAAAATGTTAGACAAGCATTTTTCACAAAAATATGCCCTCGTTCGGATGAGAGGTAAAATGGAGGTTCCATGTGTGAGTGTTGTCACGCATGTTAAAGATCCCTACCTTGCTTGCAACAGCAAGGGTTCGGCAAAATTCAAAATTTTTCAGGCAAAAAAAAACTCACTTCCTGGCCAATGTAGTACCTTCGGGTGGAGCATTGGAAAAATCACATCTAAGGCCTAGTTCCGCAATGTTAATCACCTAATTCATAGATGGCCCGAGCTAGTAGAACTTTTAAAGAATGACTTTGAAACCTTTGATTGCGATTATGAAATTCTATCTCAAATTCGTGCTCGTTTCCAAGCCCCTAACGAAAACGTAATATCTTATACTATCTAAGTACAGACATTATTTAACCATTTAGATAGAAAGCCTGATGAAACCAAGATTTTGATGCAATTAATTCTAATTTTGAATGCCTATTATGCTGAACACTTAGCTTTTCAAAAAATTGATTCTATCTCCCAACTTAAACCTTCCTAGCAAAATATATCTTACTGTAGTGGCTCCTCTTGTCCCCAATATCGAATACCGACGCAACTAATTCCCTTCCTTGTTGGAATTGCCGAAAAGGTGATGACACCTATGCTAATTGTACCGAACTCTGAAATGTATTTGCTATGTTTGTTGAACACCTAACATCTACAAAAATAAATGTCTGTATTGTAATGTTCTGGAAAACTACTGTAGGGACGCTTTTGCCCAGGGTGTACGCGTCCCTCTTTCACTAAATTACGTACCATTAACACAATGAAATTACAATAGAAGCTCAAATTAAATTTAAATCCTATTGTACCTCACCTTCATTACGAAGAAATGCCGATTTTGTCTCAACTAGCGTATCAAAGAAGCTGCTTATATAACCCTACATAAAAATAACTGCGTATCAAACGAATCCGTGACTTTCAGTAAGCAATGGATTCCATTACTAAAAGAAATAAGAAATGAAAATCAGATGCCCACAATATCTAGGTAGCATTGCAAGTTTTTCCTGGGTTTTCCTTGCGATATTAACATGAAATACAGCTTACATACTTGATTTCTATTTATACATACGACAATTAATTACTAACAATAGGCATATTACCAGCCCTTAGCTGCTTAAGCCTTAGGGTAACGTAATCACACACTTCTTTAATAACCATCCTCTCAACCGTATAAATAGAAACATGTTAAAAATGTTTTCCAAACCTCAACTTCTTGAATTTATTTAAAATTACCAAGAAAAATTAATCAGCTGATTTCATGTATAGCATATTGGCTACCTAAAAAGTCGGTCCTAGGCCACAACACAAATTGAAGGCAATCAGTCTTTTAAACTTTAAAATTTTCACCTAATGTACTCAAACCAAATATATCGAACATCAATAAATCAAAGTCACCTTCAATTCATGCCATAAATGTCAAACTTGAAGTTTTTATTATTTTGACAACGATCCTAGGTCATGGATCGAAACGTAAAGATGATTTTTAAAACTATGAGTGGTTTAATTCCCAAAGAATATTAAGAAAAATACTAAACAAACCACAACAAACATACAGGGAGTATTTACAATTGGATATTGCTCTTATCTGATAGTTTATAAACACTAGCGAAGTATTCAGCAAATATATATACAATATCTTTAGGTTCATTAAACTCTTTATCATTAAATGTCATAGTAGCTGGAACTGGAGCCGAGTTTCTTTTCTTATCGATAAATGACCAAAAATACTTCGGATTTTATTTAATATTTTGCTGTGGTGCTAGGTGTATTTTATAATCCTGTTTGACTTTATTTTTACAATTAGTTGTAATTTGTTTAAACTGATTATACAATTAATTTATTTTATGTTTTTTGTACCTTCTATAAACACAAGTTTTTTGTTTTAATGTATACATTAATTCTCTAGTATACCAATCAGGAAACTTGGTACTATTGTTTTTGTTCTAATTTAAAATTTTGATAGTCGTACATATGTGATATAAATTACTGCTCATATAAATTACTCTGTGTGATATATATTACTGTAGTGATTATATAAATTAAATAATTAGTACTTGGGTAGTTAATTATAGTACTTCTGTATTAATAATTAAGAAGATAGCATCGTAGTTTTAGGAATATAATACTTGTTCTGTTAGCAATTAGTTGGAAATAAATTGTTGTGAGAGCTTTTAGAATACCATTTTAATTACGAGTTTTTGAAAATGCTTGCATAATCAGTTTGAAAATAAAGAACTGTTATTTGCGCAAATAAAGTTTTCTTTACAGTATGAAAGTTTGGTGGGGTCACATACTTATTTTAAATAAAGTCGAAGCTTTGATTTTTTCTCGCAACTTCAGGATTTGAAAAGTCGAAGCATTGACTTTTTTCTCAGAGCTTCGACTTTTTTTGAAACTTTGACTTTATTTTCAACAATATTCGTCACCCTTAATGTAGCTCTTGCAAATTTTTTCAATTTTATTTGAAGTAAAAAAGGTTTCATGAATAAAGATGTATTATTTGAAAATTGTTATAAGGTAAGCATGAAATGATAATTTCAGTATATGTGAAGATAATTAAAAGAAATTGTAGATATCTCAGAAACACACTAGATATTTGTAAACAGACATATTTGGTTTTGCCGATGTCAGTACATTAGTTACTTTTTACAATGAAAAGCGTATATTACTGCAGTTTGCACGTTGTTTTATTTGTTATGTACTGTAGAATGACATTATAATGTTGAAATTAATGACAGTTAGTACTATGTAGCTGTTGCATAACAAAGCATAAACTCATCTATAAAATGTTTTAGAAGTTTGGCTGTATTGGTTGAGAAATGATTGGTACTACATATTAGTTTGTAATGGGCCCATATTTTCAAACGTTTTCATTGGAAAAAGGCATTGATCACTAAATTATTAAGCATGTGAAAGAACACAAGGTAAGTGAAAATAAAAATAGATTTGGATTTCTCAAACATCGAATTTAATTTGCTTAATTGAAAACATAATGAGGTACTTGTCAAAATCTGGGAATGTTAGGAATGTTATGTATAGGCAAATTCACAGTGGTTAATGCCTTTAATTTAAATCAACAGCGGCTTTGGTAAGGATAAGGACATTTATATAATTTTATAAACAAGTTGTAACATAAAGGCTGAGAATAAATTTAAACAGTGAATTGAACTTCGATTCGACAAAATACTGCCGTGATCTTACCTACGATTTCTTTGTCTTTATTAAATTATTTCTATTTATTATATGGTTTAAAATTAATTAATTCTTTAGATTGATCCTGCAGTTGTTAATATGGAAAAAGAAGAAATTATAGAAATGTTTCCGTTAACTTAGATTTTGTAAAAAAAAAAAAACGGGAAACGTGTGCAAAGAAATTGGCTTTCCTGGAAAATTTGACCGTTTGGAAAAGACCTGCACCTTGAAGAAGTTCTAGAATACTAGAACGGGTAGAATGACTTGCATGTTTCAGTGAGCTAAAGAGTCAAACTTTGGGTTTAACCTAATTAATGGGGTCTTTAGTGATGAACCAGACTAAGACATGTTTTCGAAAGAGGGCAAAGCTCTTTCGGTAAGAGAGGCAGGAGCCATAGGGGTCGGTATGGCATTCTAAGACACAACCACAGCGATGTGGAAGGCAACAAGTAACCACCACATTATCTCTCAAGTACATAACATGTTTTTTAAGAAGATGGCTTCCTCTGTGGTAAAAGATTCCGTTAAAATAGTCCCCCATTCGGATCTCCATGAGGGGACTACTTGGAAGTATGTGTTCGGCAAACTCAATAACAAGAAAACAAGACCCGGGAACGTCTTACGAGTCGAGACGTGGAATGTTAGAAGCATGAAGCAAGTATGCAAGCTAAAGAATTTGAAAACTGAAATAGATAGGTTAGCTATAGATATAGTATGGATTAGCAGTGGCCAGAGGTTGGGGATTTTTGTAGCAGATATTTTAGTGTAATTCATACAGGATCTGAGAAAGGAAATTCAGGTGTGGGGATAGTTATGTGGAAAAGATAGGACACTGTAGAAGTCTACTTAGAAAAGGCTGAAAAGAGTATTCATGGTTAGATTAGAATCTAAACCGGTAACTGCAGTAATAAAGTATAGATGCCCATCTCCAGCTACAGTGAGGAAAAGGTAGAAGTTATCTACAATGACATCGAATGCATACTAAGATTCGTAAAGTGTATGAAAAATTAATAACTACGGGAGATTTTAATGCAGTGATAAATAACACTTCTTTAGATTCTATTATATATAAAGATAATGTTGATGTATGTTTGTATACTTAAACTTTAGTCTGTAGGTCACATATGTCTATTATTTGTTTGTTCTATATTTTTGTCCTGTAAATGGTTGTTACTGTATGTCAATAAATAAATGATAATGATAAAGATGTATCGTTGTTAAAAAGCACTCATTGTTGCCACTTATTACTGTTTTGATATACCATTTAGTTACTGATGTAGTAAATTAAAAATGTTTGTTGCAAAACATCATTATATAGCTCTGATGATCTTAACAAAGGGATTAAATGGGATAATGCTATTGTCTATTTTCAGATTATGGACAAGGATGTTAACATATCTAGCACTTTCTAGAGAGTCTTGCTGCATTTATTTAGGAGATGAACAGAGTGGGAAGGGCGAAACTTTTAGAAAATGTCAACTGGTTTTAGCATGTAGAAGAAAATTTAACATGAAGTATGATAACATACAGTTTGTCCATCAGCAGGACTTTCGGGTATTGGGATACTATTCAAGTTGTTACGATAAATACACTGCGATTAAAAAACAAAATGGAGTGCATAACAAATGATTTTTAAAAGAATTGCTCATGTTCCATCATTCGATGGAGCCTGAACATAACTTTACGGAAGAAAACTTAAATACTACCAACACTTGATCAAACACAATATTTTTAAAAAATCGCAACATTGATATTAAAGAAAATGTGCATCTTTTGAAATAAGGTTTTTATAGATATTAAAATAACCGGGTTGGATTGAGTTGCTGTCAAACAAAAGTCTTTGAATCTAATATAAAACAATACTCTACCTTTCTAAACGATCAAGAAATGTTATCACAAATTAAAAACATCAATTTTGTTGCCAAAGAAATTTATTATCATTGATTGTGTCGCACCAAGTATACATGTCAATTTCAGAAACAAAGGAAAATAAAAATAAATAAGTTGACTGGTTCCGCAAAAGGAATCTTCATTAAGTGGTCTGCAAAATGTTTAAAGAATTTATACAGATAAATATATTCGAAAATCTGGAAGCCCTTTTTTTTTGAATAACCTTCACGATATAGATTGTCAATATTTCTTCGATTCTGCTATATCCGAAGATAGTCAAAGCAGAACCACTACTTTTTTCAATGCTCATTTGTTGGAGAAATTAAAATACATTTATAAAAAACAAGAAGCATAAAGGAAAATTGATCATTCACATCAGTAATTTAGATTGTAGAATATATATTGCACGGAAACAACATTTGAAAATGCGGCTTTTCAAATTTGCAGAGAGATATTGAATACGAAATAAAATCCTTTAACTGATTCTGTAACCTTAAAAGGCATATGTACCGGGGAATGTTATTCCGCTTTTGGCACAACATTATTTTACAAATATATTATGTACGCTATTTAATAGGCTACATGAAGAAAACACAGTAGTAAGAATTGCGTCCCTTGCTCAAGATGCAATCTATTCAGTGTCGAATGGATCAATTATAACTTCAAAGCATATGAAACTTTTGGTATAGCTATGAAAAGCATCACAGAAAGTCGTAAAGTTATTAATATTTTGAATCGACTGAAACACAGCTACTAAAAACTAAATTGACTTACTCTTCATTCAATGATAAATTCGTAGCACCATATGGAATTAAGCAAAAGCCACAACTGGTGACAGGCTTAGCATTTGATAATTTTGACAGATTTGTGGAAACGGTGTCTGGAAAGGATACACTCCATGATACAGTTGGGATAATCTATCAAAATAAATGTGATATAATAAACGATTCCGTAAGCAATATTACCGATCATCATCATCATCATTAGGTCTTCAATCCTGGTACTGCTTAGACGCGTACCACCATTGTTTCCTATTCTGAACTAAGCTACAGATTTCCCTGAAATTTGCACAGTCTGCATCTATCATTATCTGATCAAGGTCTACATCTACCTCTTTTTGCCTATCTCTGCTTGTAATATCTCCCATACTATTCCCCAAAAATGTCTTAGAATGTATTCTGCTCTTCTATTTCTCCTATTTGTTTTCCACAGATATCCTTGTTCCCCTACTATTTCTATAACCTATTTGTTATTAACTTTGTCTGTCCATCCCCATACATCTGAAGCACAGCATTTCAAAAAGCTGCTACTGTTTTTCTGTCTCCTTTTCAGACTACCCGTATTTCATAGACATACTGTGCTGTGCTCCACACAATGCTTTCAACAATTTTCTTCTTGTTCTGTTTGTTGTCTTTCATCATAGACGCTGTTCTTTCTTGTTAGATGCAGTTCGGTCCCTTTCTATTGTTTTACAATTATATACCCTATTTCTCCGGCATTCAGTGGTTGTGAGGGGGGGTAAGCAGCCTGTGGCTGCTAAGTTCCTCCAACACTTAAACATTTACCGATTTAATATTTTTTCCAATATATCTTTTCACACAGTCAGCATTAGTTGCAGATATTTCACAACCAACACCTGTAGTTGTTTATAATAATCATCATCAGATTTATCTGCGCTTATTTTTTCGTCATTACGTTTTCCGTCTCAAAACTGGTTGGACACGTACCTGCACTTATTCATATTCTTAGCTAGCCTACACAGTTCCTTGAAATTCTTACATAGCATGTATACAGCTCGGTTCCCCTTCTATTGTTTTCTAATTTTATGCCCTATTTCACCAAGGTTCAGTGAAGGGGGTTAAGCAGCCTGTAGCTGCCAAGATCCCCCAATACTTAGACATTTGCCGAAATAATAGTTTTCCAATAAATCCTTTCACACAATTAACATTATTCGAGAATATTGCTCAATCCATACTTGTAGTTGCTTATAAAAATCATCATGTTTAAGTACAGTTACTTCCTTCGTCATTAATTTATCCATCTTGGGACTGGTTGTATGCGTACCTCTATGAATATTACTAATATTACACCTTTATCTAATGTAGATCATGTCACTTATTCAAAATAAGAGGTGAAGATTGTATCATATATTAGATACAGAAATTGAGCCCTATTATAAAAAAACCTAAATTAAATGAAGTAATTGATCATCATCAACAAGCGTATAAGGCAACTAGATAACTTATGGATTATTTCACTTGCATTGCTAGATTTAAAAACACCTATGTGGGTAGGTTGGAATAGTCTTAAGAGTACTATGGTGTTACACGTACAATCTATTGACTACTTACCATCAATGAGTCTTCAACCAGCATGGCAGTGGTACCCACACACTTAGCGTTGCTCAAAATATTGCATTACAATGCCACCAGCCTTATATTAGCATTACATACGAGCTGGCCATTGCAAAAATAGCAATGCAAATTCAAAGTAAAGAACGCCCAAAAAATAGCAATGTATTTATTCAGTTAGGAGCATTTCTTGTGCAGTTATTATTTTTTTAGAGCAGTGGGAAAATATATCGAAGTATCCAGTGGTCCCTATAACCTCACACAATCTGGGATCTTAGCACTTGGTTTACTACAAGGATTTTTTACAGACACTATAACAGATGTAAAAGGATTCACCCTATTTGCTGTGGCTTTACAAATTTTACATGGTCAATCTTATCTTGATGTTAATAATGTATGTACTTTTGATATAATAACCGAATTGCAAGTTATCCAACAGCATAAATCAACCAAGTTAATTTTTCCGACCTGCTTAAAGACTATTGGATGGCTACGACAAATATTACCATCAAACAGAAAATGGCGTTCATGGAGTGACAGCAAAGTTTTGGATTAGTTACATCATCATCATTAGGTCTTTAGTTCTGGAACTGGTTAGACGGGTGCCCTAATTGTGTCCTATTCTGTGCAAACCTACACATTTCCCTGAAATTTTCAGTCTGCATCTTTCACTATCTCCGTGTTATAGTCTGATCAAGGTCTACCTCTACCTTATTTTTCCTATCTCATCTTGTAATATATTCCACACTGCTCCCCAAAAAGGAACCTCTTTGTATTAAATTTGTTTGTCCATGCTATCACCCTCATACATCTGAAGCACAACATTTCAAAAGGCTTCTCCCGTTTTCCAGTCTGCTTTTCCTACTGCCTGAATTTCATAGGCATACAGTGCTGCGCTCCACACATATGCTTTCAACAATTTTCTTCTTGTTTTTGTTTGTTGTTTTTCATCATAGGCGCTGTTCTTTCTTGTTAGATGCAGTTCGGTTCCCCTTCTATTGTTTACAAATATATACCCTATTTCCCCGATATTCAGTAGTATGTGAAGGGGGTTAAACAACCTGCGGCTACCAAGATCCCCCAAGACTAACATTTGCCGAATTAATAGTCTTCCAATATATCCTTTCGAACAATCAACATTAGTTGAAAATATTTCAAAACCAACACCTGTAGTTGTTTATAATAATCATCTGATTTAAGTGCAATTATTTTTATCGTCATTAAATTTTCCATTTTGAAACTGGTTGGATGCGTACCTTCACTTATTTCTATTCTGAGCTAGCCTACACCATTCCCTGGAATTCCCACAACCTAGATACGACTCGGTTTCCCTTCTGTTGTAACCAAGATTCAGTGGTATGTGAAGGGGGCTAGGTAGCCTGTGGCTACCAAGGATCTCCCAACACTTAGACATTTGCCGAATTAATAGTTTTCTAGTAAATCCTTTTGCACAATTAACATTAGTTGAGAGTATTGCAAAACCAATACCTGTAGTTGCTTATAATAATCATCAGGTTTAAGTACAGTTATTTTTTTCATCATTAGGTTTTCCATCTTGGAATTGGTTGAATGTGTACCTACATTGATTTCTATTCTGAGATTGCCCTAAAATTTCCACAGCCTACATTTTTCACTATCTGTGTGCAATAGCCTAACCTAGGTCTATATCTACTTCTCTTGTTTCCTATCTCTGCTTCTAATATATTCCGCACTATTCCCTCATGCCTTGGTATGTGGCCTATCATCCTATCGCCTATTTTTTACTGTTTTCCACATAAGAATGTATCTTTCATTATTTCTGGAGAAGAACAAAAAACCAAAGGACTGTAACGGGCATTGCGAAAAGATTCTTTTAAATCAGCCCTTGTTTACTTTTTAGTAAACTACTTGTCCACATCAGACAATGCATTAGCGATTCTTAGGAATAAAGTCACACGAATAAACTGCGAAGAAATATGTTTTATGGAAATGAAGACCAAACTGTATGTGAAATTGATCAGTCTGCTTGCTTACCACTAGGAAGCCGATACTAGAATTATTTTTCATGCATTTAACTTACCTGCAAACCCAAATGTTGTCGTATGTGCCTCGGACACAGATATTTTAATAAGAGCTTTAGGAAATATGTATCAAATGGTAAATAAAATATCATTATGGTTAGAAACATGTTTAAAGTTTAAGAATATCTTATGATATTTACAGGTTAATCAAATTTATGAAAGTTTGGGTGAAACTATGTCGAAAACTTTGTCAGCTTATCATGCCTTTAAAGGATGCGACTATACTGTGTCATTTGCTAGAAATGGAAATGTAAAGCTTTTGAGCATATTTAAAAAATCCAAAAATCGCTCGTCTGCTTCATTAGGTACGTTCGAATTAGTGTCGCAAGAAAACATTGACTACATAGAAAAGTGCCTGTAGAATGTATGGCAGACCTAATTTTACACAGGTAAACGAGTTGCGGTTTGACCTGTTTATATCAAATTATGGCAGCAATTGTACATCACAAACAAGGAAAACCCCCTTTTGAGAAAATAAAGAACTTTGGTAGCAGTGATACATTGTTTTTTGTAAAATCAAAAGAGTAAATCAAATTTGCGCAATATGAAATTTTGCAACCACAGTCCACTGTTTTATACTTCCGAAATTCATGGATGGATTTTGGTCGATAACAAGTATCAAATAGAATGATTGACTTTTCTAGCAGAAATTACAACGGCTTCAGTTTCTTCTGATGGTAATTATGATGATGAAATAAGTACCTATTCTCTATCACCAGTTTAGTGATGAAGAGGATGTCTAGTTTGTGCATGTACATTTGACATATTGTTAAAAACTGTTCGTATTTAGATATTTTTTATAAACTAAGGTATATTAATAAACAATCGATAAAGATATTTCAACTATTGATCTTGAATAAATGTTCTTCTACGTTTCTTTATGACATTTTTTCCTCTATAGAGTAGATGTAATGGAACTGAACTCATTTTCTTGCGATCCTTAATTACGAGTAGGATGGTATTGAGCACATCTTGCTCTGATGTCACATGACCAAAAATCTACCACCTGCAAAGAAGCTCTAAATGTTATAAAGGAACGTAGTATCTGATACCATCATATAATAGCTTAATAAGGGTGGAAATTGCATAGGTACCTACAGCCAGTGCACAGCACTTATTTTTAATGCAGTTCCATTTACTTTAAATACTAAAATTTAAGTTGGTAAAATATGTAGCCTGCAGTTCTCAATCTATTGATTTATCGTCATTAAATGCATCTGCTTTAAAAATGTGACCGCATTAGGTGGCAGATGCTCTTATAGCAATACTTTGAGGCAGGCACGGATCTATGAAAAAATTACGAGGGAGGGTATCACAATTTTGTTTGGAGGGTGTGTCGCAAATATATTGAAAAATCTCGATTTTTGCCTTTAATATACTTAAGCGATGCTGACGACGGATTGGGAGTGGGTTCTCACAAAACCCTAACCCCCCGTAGCCGCGCCTGCTTATCATTTTTATACAAAAACCAGCTGACATAAATGATCATAAACTACGCGAATGGTCATTGGAATATCAACCACCTTATGCGCCACTAAATAACAGGCCCCAGTCACTTATTCTAGCAGCTAAAAACTAGCGTGTACAAGGCTAGAAAAGTTTAAAAATAATAAAGGTAAGTATAATGGCTTGAATTGCCTACTATTTGTTTTTACAAAACAGAAAATCTGAAAGTGTACTTACAAATAATATTTTTGATAATTTTATTAGGAAATAACTAAACTGAAGGTATTCAAAGAAAGTTGTATTAAAAATAACTGAAAACCTTCTAGCAAAATCTATTTTGTAACTTATGTTATGCCGTGTTACCATAGGTAAAGATGATTTTTAACGAGATAATATTAGTTTAACTGAAAGGAGCATTAAAAATTATAAAAAACACCGGTGGTTGCCTAGCTTTATTCGGTTAAACAAAAAACTGAAAGCTGCAATGTTGATTGCCTAAACGGCTATGACCCGCGTTTCGAATTTTTATGTAGAAACTAACGCGCTACTGCTAACTTCGTAACAAACATCCTTTGCTGAAGTTTCAGTATCTAAGTATTTAATTTATGTATCTATTTATTACCAAAAAAGTCAGAAATTTCATTCTTGACGCTAAATAATATAACAAAAATTAAACATCGATTCCGTCGCGAAAAGTAACGTTATACGGGTATATGTAATAATATTTCACTACCATTCAAAAAAACTAATGTGCCATCTGTTGGAACTATTTTGTTATAAACCAGCGAAGGTGTAGTTTCCTATACAACAATGGCAAATTTACTTATACAGCTAAGATAAAATTTTAATTTGTAAACTTTACGTTTGAATTTTTGCAGTACAAATATTTTTAATATATTGTTCTATATTTGAATTAGTGTTTCGATTTTTATGTTATAACCAGTATACCGGTTTTCATGCATAAGACGTTTATGTGGGTTCCAATCTTTTGAAAGTCTGATTCTTTCAAGTGAATTGGATTGCTATGACATCAACGGGTAAACGCAACAAGTAAATAATATCACACCACCACCACAGAGTAAAGGAAACTCACGTAATGAAGTCACAATTGTAGTAAATTTTTAAAAATGTAAACTTTGAAGCGTATGTAAGTTATACTAATGCATAATTGGAATTTTTATTAGTAGGTAAAAGTTAATACTCCCTGTATGTTTGTTGTGGTTTGTTTAGCATTCTTCTTAATCTTCTTTTTTTATTATTTTGACAACGATCCTAGGTCATGGATCGAAACGTAAATAAAATAGATTTTAAAAACTATGAGTGGTTTCATTCCCAAAGAAGATTAAGAAGAATAGGTAAAAGTTGTTGGTTAGGTTCCGGAAAGAGTTTGTAATGTAACGCTCCTACAGAAACTGGGCACGACACTCTCAGCGTCGTTTTGAAGGCCTTGTAACTCGTGAGAGTTTTTTGGCTTGTTGGTGATGTTCTGATTGTTGTGGTGTTGTTTTGTGGTTGATATTCTAGATAAATTTGTTGTGAATTCCTACAGACCTGCTGTTGGAATCCCTATGTTTTGGTGCAGTGAGCAGTTTCCCGGATCTTCCCCTTGGTTGCTCTCCAACTACACAATATCCGAATCCTGGGTCCACTGGCCTGTGGTTTTCGACCGACAGGATGGCTATTCACCACAGACCACTCCATCGCCAGGTAGCTCGTCTAACAGGACTGACGGATGTGGATCCCCAACGACTCACTTGTGTACCCATTCCTCGGCGCCCCGCATAACTGGAGAACTCCCGCGAGTCGTCACCGTTCCGCTGCTCACCTTTGTTCGCCCGGAGGCGGTGGTAGATAACTGTTGCTGCTTGGGAATCTAGGCAGCAACTCTAACGCTCCTGGTCACGGCAACGAATTTATACCATGACCTACCTGCAGACGAATGAGCGCCATCTCTTGACAATACCTGGCTCTGTGATCTAGTCGTCTAGTGGCTGTGGTTAGTGACACTTACATTGTGTGACCGAAACATTACCCAAACACACACACACACTAAGATGGCGTTAAAGCGGCAAGGTTTGAAATAAAATTACAGTAGTAAAACGACCCTACTTTAATTATTATCTAAAAATTAGGTTACCATCAATTATATGTACAGTGCCGGACTCCCTGAGTTAACGCTGAAGAAAGAGTATCGGCAGCTAAAACCTCAACAACCCTGCGCTTCTAATTGCATGAATACACCTTTCCAAAGATGGGACGACGAACAAGCACCCTGGGTACTTTTACTATTACGAGATGTCAACTGTTATTCAGATATTCTACAATTGAATAATGTATATAAATCGCAGTGGTGAATATTGAATTTCCATTCTAACTGAAGCTTTGATTACAATATACTATAGTTTAATTTAAAGCTATGAAAGATGTGATATAAATTACTTTCGATATAAATTACACTATGTTGTATAAATTACTGGAGCTCCGATCTTAAGTTATCCTGTTGTGAAATCCCTAGAACACCTTCATAAGTATCTCAACGGGAGAAAATTTCACCTAAGAACCGACCACGCCACCCTGGCGTTTATTACAGTTTAAAAACCCTAATGGCAAGTAGTCAGACGGATCGAAAGATTATAGGAGTATGGCTTCGACACGGAACATCGTGCTGGTATGTCATTATAATACAGATACACTTTCGAGACTACCTTGCCCAGAGTATTGTAGCCATTGCTCACGGTTAGAAACGAATTGTAACCTGCTTTATCGGACTACCGTGATCAATGACGATTGGCAGCCTGTGCAGTTGTAAAACGAACACGAGAATGACAAAGTCCTAAGTGCGATTATGGGTTGGAGAACCAGACTAGAAGCTCATGTTAGCAGAATATTAGTCGGTTGAATAGCACTCTAAAATCGTATTGAGATTACTTGAGGGTAGAGAATGGGACCTTGGCGCAATTCCTGGAGAATGGAGATGTATCCGAGAGTACGTTTCAGGTTGTGGTTCTTCATAGTGGATGTAGGAAGTTTTAGGACATTTACATAATGGACCCCGGGAAGACATTTTGGGATTAAGAAGACTCTGGAGACGGTCCGAGGAAAATTTTCCTAGGTAGGCTGCAAAGACAATGTTAAAGAGTGGTGTCGCAAGTCCATTGAGAAACGATAAGGCTCCAATGAGGAAATACAACGTAAAAGGCTCATTTGAGAATGGTAATCGATATTGCCGGTCCATTCCCTGAAATCGACTCTGATAATAAATGCATCTTATTAGCAATGGACTATTTTACGAAGGGGAACGAAGCGTATGCTACACCAAATCAAGAAGCTACAACCATCGTTGACGTGCAGGTAAAGTAACTGTTCTGCTATTTTGGAACTCCTATGGAGTTGTCCGTCGATCAGGGCAGCAATTTTCAGTCACCGTTATTCTAAGGAGTTTACCGGTTGGTGGGGATGACAAAGAGTCGAGCAGCACCATTACATTCGCAATCACATAGTATGGCAGAGCGTATAAAACGCACCTTGGGCAAATACCATTCCTCCGGACATAAGAAAGACTGGGACTAATATTTACCTTTATTCTTATTGGACTATCGGTCTTCGGTTCATGAGAGAACTGGACAGACAACTGCATGTGCTACGTGGGGACACGAGATACGGTTATCGTGTGACCTTAAAATTTTATATAAGTCCGTATATGACATCCTGAGCACAAGCTACGTTGAGATGCTCAAGTGCAAAATGCATGATGATGTTAAGAAAAATATACAGATCACAAGCTATCGGATGAAGACCAGATATGGTAAAAGTTTGGTTTTCAAGAAGACAAACGCCTCTAGCTATACAATCCCCGGCGGAAGTGTGGCCTGTGGCAAAATTTAAAGAGATTTTGAGAGAGTTCGTACAAAGTTGTAAAAATGATCAACAACGTAGTGTATCAGATTCGTAAGTTCCCCAAAGAAAAAACAATAGTGGTGCACGTTAACCGGTTAGTACATACGATAGTGATGTCGTCAGTAATGCTAAATAACAGAAAGCAGTAAGACGGACAAACAGTTACCCTAGTGAGAATAAATGAAAGTATGGACCGAGATATAATTGGTTCATGTCTCTATACAGCGTCACAGGTAAAGCGAGTTTTGGAGCCACAAAAGAAATTAAAGGTGATTTATTCGATGTGTCATCGGAATATACCCTGGAACATTGCGTAGCAGCGCAGCTTGATATGTCTCGAGAACTTGCTTGGGTGTTTAAGAAAAATTTGGTGGTTTTCAAAATTTCGCCGACAACAATCAGAAGTTGAAAAGACCCCACAGTTAAGGGACTGACATTGTGGCATCTACTACCTGCCGACGAAGCAACAGCCTTCTAGCAAACCGAATTACCAGGCTCTTTAAAGGGCGTTAGTAGACCTCAAGGGTCAGATGACCAAATTTGAAGTCAAGAAATTAACCATGCCTAAGATCGGTTGTGGAATCGATGGGTTAAACTGGAGGGTGGCACGAAATATGCTAAAGGTTTGCAGAAATAGGCAGTCAAATTTTCCGAATATTTTTAGACAACTAACGAAAAGTGGACGAAAAGGCGATAGAAATCAAAGAACGGATTAATTCCCTAAGAATACAACCATCGGGGCACTCAATTCGAGCGATACAACAGCGCACCTATAAATGTAAGAATCTAAGTTTAGGGATGACGTCGCCCATCAGACAAACTTGCACATGCACGTCTGTGCTTGCCGCTTCTTCGTTTCTTATTTTCAAGGCATCTTCTTTCATATCAAAATGGAATCCGTAGGTCTTTCAAAATATATATTCCTAAGATAGCCTCTTCTGTGAAGTTTATTCTTACTATCTGAGGGTCAAATATTCTCCTTCCAACTCCAATTTTTCCATTTAGCATTATGTGCTTTCGAATTTCTTTACCAGTCACGGTACGTAGTCGTACCATCGCAAGCGATACTTTACCACGGTCGCGTACTACATCCTTATAAGTGATTGTCCTAGTAGCTTGCCTTTAAATTGTCTATATATGTAAATATTCTTCGCGTGCTTACATCGTGTGATTGAGATGTTGGTCTCCGAGGCAGAATGCACGTTAGTCGACTTTTGCTCTCTCCTATCGTGTCCCTTTAGTTTGTTTGGTTTCTTTGTTCTCTTGCGCTGTCTATATTTGGAATGTATATGCCCAAATTTGCAACAATTCTAGAATCGGAGTCCTTTTTTCGTTTGTGATCACTATATACCCGCCAAATCACATCCTTTAAGCTTTCTTCCCTTTGCTCATCTACTGAGCTTCTTACCTTGCCACAACCTCGATATGAGGCTTGCTTTGTGCTTCAGACTCTAAAGCAAGGGCTAGAACATCGTCTAAGGTATTTGGTCAAGCCAGCCGTAGCGCTTGTTGAATCTTACCGTTGCGTATATGGTCAGCTAAAGTCTGTACTTCCAACTGTTCTGAAAGCTGGCCGGTGCTCTTGTGTAGGTTAGTCTCATTAAGCAGGCAATGGCTACTTCAAACTCTTGCAAATTTTCGTTGGCCGATTCTTCACTTGAGCGTGGTACACTTGTTGCAGATAAAAGTCGCCGTATTTCATTTCCAACCTTGATGTTAAAGGCTTCGTAGCAACTTTGGTCATGGGCAAAATATTTAACGCCTCGTTTCGTAATGCGACCATCAATGTGGTTGCTCTTTCACCATCGTTCCAGCCGTTAGCTCCTGCGGCAGTCTCGATTGTTTGAAATATGATATTGTCCTAGGTGTCTTTAGGTCAAATTTAGGTGGTTCCACCCCTGCCTGGAAGGACAGAAAGTGCGGTGTTGGAACGCTTGGGTGATACTCTGCTGGAAGATTTTGTGCGCTCTTTTGAACCGGCAAGTGACGAATCCCTCTGAAAGGGCGTGTCTGTGGAAACAACTTTAACCAAGATGATGGCTGGTGTACTAGTTAGGATCTTGGATTCTTAGAAACACGATATCGCGTTAAGAAGAATGCAACGATTACGTGATGATCTTTGGTTGTTCACATGATGGGGTGTATCGGTGTCGAAAAAGAACCATCCACCAAAACGTGCTTCCCGAAGTTATTGGACCAGTTGATAAAAGCATGCCAGCATCTTGAACTACAAAAAACGGTAGAGCTAAAAACTTGATCCGGCGGAACTCGTAACGTGCCCAAGATACCAGGTTCGAATCCCGACACGGTGCGTTTGAAAAATGTTATGCAAGCATTTTTTACAAAAAACGCGCTCGTTCAGATGAGAGAAGAAATGTTGTCACGCACGTTAATGATCTCTACCTTGCTTGGAACAGCAAGGGTACGGGAAAATTTAAAATGTTCAGGTAAAAAACTCGCTTTTTGGCCAATGTAGTACTTCCGGGTGAGGCATTGGAAAAAATCAAATGTAGGGTACTTGTAACGCGGAGGACCCCGTGGCTTAGTTAACTTGCGTGTTACTACTAAGCCCAAGGTCCCGAGTTGAACGGACCAATTGCTCTCCTTCGATCGAAAGGTAAAATGTAGGTCCTGTGTGTGATTGTTGTCACGCACGTTACAGATTTCTTGCTTGCTTGGAATTGTAAGGATTCGGCAAAATAAAAATTTTCAGGTAAATAATTCGCTTCCTGGCCAATGTAGTACCTCTGGGCGGAGCACTGGAAAGTCAAATGTAGGGTACTCGGACAGTGTTCGCGCTCAACCACGATCGATTGGGAAAGACTTTAGTATTCAAGCATAAAATTGATACAGAAATGCCCGACCAATAAAACAACAACCGATATGATTCCCATTGATGAAACGCGAGGAGATTTAAAAAAAGATTGAAGATATGGCAAGAAGTAATTGAGCACGCTGATAGCCTTGAAAATTGCCTGTTGTGCTTGTAAAGAAGAAGGACGAGTTAACAAGATTTTGTGTGAACCACAGGCGATTAAATTACTACCCACTACCAATGATTGACGATACCTTTAGACACAGTTTAAGGGTTGCTATGGTTCTCGACCTTGGATTTAAAGAATGACTACCGGCAAGTGGATATGGAACACAAAGATCGGAATAGGCTGTTTTAACTATTGGTACCGGTTTATGCAATTTGTGCTCCACAGTACTCCTGCCACCTTTAATGGGAAACATTTTGCGTAAGGTGTTGTGGAAAACGTGCGTTTTATGTTTGAACGACGTGATAGTGAAGTTGTTTTGAGAAAACGAGAAGTTTAGAAGCAGTGTGTCGAAGACTGAAAGAAGCCAGTCTCAAGCAGAGTTCAAAAAGTGTCATCTTCTGGGCAAAGAGGTAAAAATCTAAGGCACCTAATTTTACGTAACGGAGTCAGGCTAGACCCGGAAAAGTTTAGGGCGGTATAAGAGTGGCCAACGCACTAAGACAAACATTAGCTCCTCGGTATTCTGGGGTTGTGCACCTACTATGGAAGATTCGTTTCCAGATTTGCGGAAATTAACCTTCACCAACTTGATTGGGCGTGGTTACGTTTGGGACAAAAATTACCAAAATGCGTTCCAACAAATAAGGCATTTATTTACAATACCTTGGATCTCATCTAGGATACGGACGCCAGGCAAGTGAAGGTCATTAGTTACTTTAATAAGATGCTCTCGAAACTGAAAGGGAATTATTAAGTTAATAGAAAAGAACTGTCGGCTATGGTAAAGTTCGTAGATTTTTATAAGTACCTAGTTGAGAAACCCCGAGGTGCAAGTTGTTAGATGGATATAATGACTGCAGGGTATGACTTCGACACGGAATACCATTCTTGTACAACTCATCGTAATGAGGATGCGCTTTCGAAACGAAGAGGACCTTGCCCCGTAGTTTGTAGCCATTGCTCACGGTTAGAAACAAAATGTCATCTATTTGGTCGGACTACCGTGATTAACAACGATTGGCAGCTCTACAGCTGCAAACTGAACAAGAGAATGTCAATGATTTAAGTGTCATCCTGGGTTGGAAAGCTGGAGCAGAACGTCCATCCTGGTCGGATATTAGCACGTTGAGTAGCACCCTAGAATCGTACTGGGCACAATGGGATCCAAGAAAATGGAGATGGATCGGTAAAGTACGCTTCAAGTAGTGGTTCCCAAAAACCGGGTGTCGGAGGTTCTAGGACACCTATATAATGGAACGTTGGGAGGATACTTTGACGTTAAGCAGACTTTGGAGAAAGTTTGTGCAAAATATTACCGAGTAGACTGCAAGAGCGATGTGAAAGAGTGGTGCAGCAAATGTCAATTATATGCACGATTGGAGAACAGGAAGGCTCCTTTTGAGACAGTGGCCATCGATATTACCAGTTTATTTCCTGAGACCGACTCCGGGAATAACTACATCTTAATATCTATGGACTATTTTACGAAATGGATAAAAGCTTATAATATATCAAACCAAGAAGCTGCAACCGTCGCCGAGGTGCTAGTGAAGGAACTTTTTTGCCGTGTGCGAGTTCCTATGGAGTTGCACGCGGAATGGGGCAGAAATTTTGAGTCCGTGCTATTCCTAAAAATTTGTCGGTTCTTGAGGATAAGAAAGACTCAAAAAATATTATTGCACCCACAATCGGATGGTATGGTAGAGCATATAACCGCACTTTGGGTAAGTACCTTTCCAAAGTGGTCTTTTAACATTAGAGAACCTGCGACCAATATTTACGCCTATTTTTATAGGGCTACCGATCTTCGGTTGATGATCACAAAAATCTGCATGTGCTATGCTGGAACGCGAGTTTGGGAGTTTGCGTATAAGTTCTGAGGAGACATCGTGGGCGAGAGCTAGGTCGGAAAGTTCAGGCGCAAGAGGTATGACATCCAAGGTGACGTTAGAAAAAATATCTAGATCGCAACTGGATCAAGACCAGATATGATAACAAGGTGCATGAGTATACAATTACAGATGAAGGCGTTTACTGTCGCCAAAGCTACAAAGGCAATGGGAGGGTCCATACGAAATTGTGAAAAAATCAACAACGTAGCAAATCGGATTTGAAAGCTATCAAGAAACGCAGAACGGTTGTGGTGAACATTAACCGACTAGGATCCTACTATAGTAATGATACCGGCAATGACGAAGAACGGCAAGCAGTCAGATGAACAAACAGTTACGCCCGTGAGGATAAACAAAAGTCTGGACTGCGTTATGATTCGTTCAAGTCTCTGTATATAGGCACAAGCAAAGCGAGATTTAGGGTTACAAAAGAGATTTAAGGTCTTCTATTAGATATGACATCGGAATACTCCCTACTAAATTGCGTTACGGCGGACTTCGATATATTCCAAAAATTACTCGGATGTTTAAAAATAAATTTAGTTATCTGGGCTAACTTCGCCGACAACAACCAGAAGTTGGAAAAACCATACGACTGGCATCTATTACCTGGCGACTAAGCAATTATTCTCTGGTAAATCGACTTACCAGGATTTGTGGAGGGTGTTAGTGAACCTCAAGGGCCAGATGATCAAGATTTATCGCACCCAAGATCGGTTGTGAACTGGAGAGTGGTACAAAATGTGATGCTCCAGAAAGCCGGAGTCCTGCTATGAAAAGTGTTGATTGCTACTTCCCTCAACATGGAAACTGTAGAAATGACTCCGACAGCCGTTATCACGAGGACTTCCACTATCGTTGATCAGAATAATACACCTGAACGTAAACACGGTATCTGTACACAAAGGATAATTGTTAACTACCTTGGGACTCTACATCTTCCGAAGGAAATTTGCTACGTACAATGACGTAGCCGGAAGAAAACATAAATATACCAGGCTAACTACGCATTCGGTGAGGGTGGGGTTCCTAGCAACATAAAAATAATACAAAGTCAACGATTATCAATTTACAAAAAAACACACAATTATAAAAGTTCCTAACGAAACAGCAAAACAAAAATTAAACAAGGTTACTATGTAATAAAGCAATTCTACTCTATGGACTAATTTACTAATTGTTCCACGAAGTGCGCAATTCGTAGCTAACAGGCAATAAATCTAATCAGTAGCAACAAAATAACGCCGATACTTTCGTACAAGCGCATGGTTAATTAAAAGCAAACATTAAATTTAGAAACTTTTCCAGTAAAGATTTGACCAGAACGAACATTAGGATATCGTCGACCAACATCTTCAAGTTCTGAATCAGTATATACAAATTTTTGCCTCTTAGGGGCAGTTTTTCGCGAATCAGGACAGCAGCGGGTGTAGCAGTTGTAGCACGCGGTTTAAGAGGTTGCAAGGGCAGTTTAGGAAACTCGAAACGAGTTTAGGAAGAAAATTGTTTGTTGTTAGGATAGGAGGTAAGAAAGTCAACAGTAGAAAAGAAGACATCATGGATTTTCAGAATATCCAAGGTAGAGAAAGAAAAATATTGGTTGTTAGAAAATCAACCTTGCGAAAAGAAATACAAGAAAGCACACATCAGTTACGTTAACTAGAGAGACAGAGGTAGATAAAATTTTATCGACGTTAGATAAAGAACTAGAAATATCACAGTTAAGACAGAAAACAGCATTGGCTGTAGGAATATCAACCTTAAGAAAATGAACAGAATGCTTCTGGGCAAAGAGGTAAAAATCTAGGCACCTAATTTTACGTAACGGAGTCAGGCTAGACCCGGAAAAGTTTAGGGCGGTATAAGAGTGGCCAACGCACTAAGACAAACATTAGCTCCTCGGTATTCTGGGGTTGTGCACCTACTATGGAAGATTCGTTTCCAGATTTGCGGAAATTAACCTTCACCAACTTGATTGGGCGTGGTTACGTTTGGGACAAAAATTACCAAAATGCGTTCCAACAAATAAGGCATTTATTTACAATACCTTGGATCTCATCTAGGATACGGACGCCAGGCAAGTGAAGGTCATTAGTTACTTTAATAAGATGCTCTCGAAACTGAAAGGGAATTATTAAGTTAATAGAAAAGAACTGTCGGCTATGGTAAAGTTCGTAGATTTTTATAAGTACCTAGTTGAGAAACCCCGAGGTGCAAGTTGTTAGATGGATATAATGACTGCAGGGTATGACTTCGACACGGAATACCATTCTTGTACAACTCATCGTAATGAGGATGCGCTTTCGAAACGAAGAGGACCTTGCCCCGTAGTTTGTAGCCATTGCTCACGGTTAGAAACAAAATGTCATCTATTTGGTCGGACTACCGTGATTAACAACGATTGGCAGCTCTACAGCTGCAAACTGAACAAGAGAATGTCAATGATTTAAGTGTCATCCTGGGTTGGAAAGCTGGAGCAGAACGTCCATCCTGGTCGGATATTAGCACGTTGAGTAGCACCCTAGAATCGTACTGGGCACAATGGGATCCAAGAAGAATGGAGATGGATCGGTAAAGTACGCTTCAAGTAGTGGTTCCCAAAAACCGGGTGTCGGAGGTTCTAGGACACCTATATAATGGAACGTTGGGAGGATACTTTGACGTTAAGCAGACTTTGGAGAAAGTTTGTGCAAAATATTACCGGGTAGACTGCAAGAGCGATGTGAAAGAGTGGTGCAGCAAATGTCAATTATATGCACGATTGGAGAACAGGAAGGCTCCTTTTGAGACAGTGGCCATCGATATTACCAGTTTATTTCCTGAGACCGACTCCGGGAATAACTACATCTTAATATCTATGGACTATTTTACGAAATGGATAAAAGCTTATAATATATCAAACCAAGAAGCTGCAACCGTCGCCGAGGTGCTAGTGAAGGAACTTTTTTGCCGTGTGCGAGTTCCTATGGAGTTGCACGCGGAATGGGGCAGAAATTTTGAGTCCGTGCTATTCCTAAAAATTTGTCGGTTCTTGAGGATAAGAAAGACTCAAAAAATATTATTGCACCCACAATCGGATGGTATGGTAGAGCATATAACCGCACTTTGGGTAAGTACCTTTCCAAAGTGGTCTTTTAACATTAGAGAACCTGCGACCAATATTTACGCCTATTTTTATAGGGCTACCGATCTTCGGTTGATGATCACAAAAATCTGCATGTGCTATGCTGGAACGCGAGTTTGGGAGTTTGCGTATAAGTTCTGAGGAGACATCGTGGGCGAGAGCTACGTCGGAAAGTTCAGGCGCAAGAGGTATGACATCCAAGGTGACGTTAGAAAAAATATCTAGATCGCAACTGGATCAAGACCAGATATGATAACAAGGTGCATGAGTATACAATTACAGATGAAGGCGTTTACTGTCGCCAAAGCTACAAAGGCAATGGGAGGGTCCATACGAAATTGTGAAAAAATCAACAACGTAGCAAATCGGATTTGAAAGCTATCAAGAAACGCAGAACGGTTGTGGTGAACATTAACCGACTAGGATCCTACTATAGTAATGATACCGGCAATGACGAAGAACGGCAAGCAGTCAGATGAACAAACAGTTACGCCCGTGAGGATAAACAAAAGTCTGGACTGCGTTATGATTCGTTCAAGTCTCTGTATATAGGCACAAGCAAAGCGAGATTTAGGGTTACAAAAGAGATTTAAGGTCTTCTATTAGATATGACATCGGAATACTCCCTACTAAATTGCGTTACGGCGGACTTCGATATATTCCAAAAATTACTCGGATGTTTAAAAATAAATTTAGTTATCTGGGCTAACTTCGCCGACAACAACCAGAAGTTGGAAAAACCATACGACTGGCATCTATTACCTGGCGACTAAGCAATTATTCTCTGGTAAATCGACTTACCAGGATTTGTGGAGGGTGTTAGTGAACCTCAAGGGCCAGATGATCAAGATTTATCGCACCCAAGATCGGTTGTGAACTGGAGAGTGGTACAAAATGTGATGCTCCAGAAAGCCGGAGTCCTGCTATGAAAAGTGTTGATTGCTACTTCCTCAACATGGAAACTGTAGAAATGACTCCGACAGCCGTTATCACGAGGACTTCCACTATCGTTGATCAGAATAATACACCTGAACGTAAACACGGTATCTGTACACAAAGGATAATTGTTAACTACCTTGGGACTCTACATCTTCCGAAGGAAATTTGCTACGTACAATGACGTAGCCGGAAGAAAACATAAATATACCAGGCTAACTACGCATTCGGTGAGGGGTGGGGTTCCTAGCAACATAAAAATAATACAAAGTCAACGATTATCAATTTACAAAAAAACACACAATTATAAAAGTTCCTAACGAAACAGCAAAACAAAAATTAAACAAGGTTACTATGTAATAAAGCAATTCTACTCTATGGACTAATTTACTAATTGTTCCACGAAGTGCGCAATTCGTAGCTAACAGGCAATAAATCTAATCAGTAGCAACAAAATAACGCCGATACTTTCGTACAAGCGCATGGTTAATTAAAAGCAAACATTAAATTTAGAAACTTTTCCAGTAAAGATTTGACCAGAACGAACATTAGGATATCGTCGACCAACATCTTCAAGTTCTGAATCAGTATATACAAATTTTTGCCTCTTAGGGGCAGTTTTTCGCGAATCAGGACAGCAGCGGGTGTAGCAGTTGTAGCACGCGGTTTAAGAGGTTGCAAGGGCAGTTTAGGAAACTCGAAACGAGTTTAGGAAGAAAATTGTTTGTTGTTAGGATAGGAGGTAAGAAAGTCAACAGTAGAAAAGAAGACATCATGGATTTTCAGAATATCCAAGGTAGAGAAAGAAAAATATTGGTTGTTAGAAAATCAACCTTGCGAAAAGAAATACAAGAAAGCACACATCAGTTACGTTAACTAGAGAGACAGAGGTAGATAAAATTTTATCGACGTTAGATAAAGAACTAGAAATATCACAGTTAAGACAGAAAACAGCATTGGCTGTAGGAATATCAACCTTAAGAAAATGAACAGAATGCGATAACACTTCAGTAACATTACATAAAGGAACAGAATCGGGTAGAAGTTCATCAAGTTCGCGACATGTGTTGGAACTGAATAGACGTGCCATGTAGCGCTCTTAATTTTATTTTATCTACTAATCTTAAGTGTAACATAAGTGTAGTTAAGCTAGCTTAGTGCATTCAAGTAAAGGAAAACAACCAAATTATTGGACACCGAAATTTCGATAATAATCAAAAACTTAAGTAAGTACAAAATAATTTTCCGAACAAGTCTTACTGTGGGGAGCAATTTTGGGAAATTTTTGGGTATTTTTGGAATCAAATTGACCGCAAACAGTATAAGGTTTTTACAATTTTATTAATTATTGGACAAAGTGCAACGTAAATAAGTGAACTCCAAATTCGTAATCGAATTTGATTGGAAACATTATTAGGTTTTTACAATTTTTTGGAACTATTGGATAAAGTGTAACGTAAATAAATGACTTAAACAAACGAAAGCGAAAAGCGGGCGTACTGAAATAGTTTTAGCGATTTCCGGGGCGCTTATTTAAAACGTGCAAGGACACAAGAACATACTTCACAACCGGCAGTGACCTTGTTACAACAATAAATATTAATATCCGCATACCAACGTATAAGTAAACAGCGAAATTAGGAAGAGTGCCAAGGACAAATAACACAACTATTTATATTTAACATCAGCATTCTTCATCAGTTTTTATATTATTAGCATTATAATAAGTTAACATCCATCCGCGTTGTTGAAGTATATGTAAATAGTGGAACTAGGAAATAGTGTCAAGGACAACTAATATTATTATTAATACGACACCATCGCATTCTTCAAAAAGATGACCTTCTAGTGGAAGTATTATTGTATTACTACAACATTTTTTAACGAGCAGCATATGATAGTTTAGTATAACGCTTTTACTGCATATTACGGACTTTTGTCATTTCATTTGTTTTTTAATTAAATTTAAATAACTTAATGATAGGTAATATCACAACACCAGACAGCTAGAGTACAAGATGCCTACTCAACATTCCCCCAAGGTTTCCCTTGGGGTAAAACAACACCAGATCTTGACTTACACTCACATTCTTCACTACATACCCCTCGACATTACCAATGCAGCTTGACCCTGCTTTTCAAAGTCAAATAAGCGTCGTACTAACACCCTCTGCCCACCCACCAACGACCGAAATACCACGGAATAAAAGATTGAAAGGAAGCCCCAGCCACAACAACACGGAAGATATGAAACAGTTTATCTTAGAGCACCTAGAGAACCTAGGGACGGACCTTCTTAACTTTATTGACAATGAACTAGACCCAAGTAACCGTCTACGGGTAGGAGCCCATAAAACCCTTAGAGATAAGATAATAAAATTAATATATCTACAAGCCGAATTATCCGGCAAACATAAATTCATAAAACAACAAAACAACACACTACAAAACAAGATAATCGAAACTAAAGTAGAACACAGCCATCTGAAACAACAATCAATGCTCAATCCAACTATGTCTTCAAAAACGTACGCAAACGTGACGGCAATACCAACACAAACATACGCCAGTGCTGTAGCACAAAACCGAAAGCTCCAAAACAAGACGCAATTTCAAAAGCGATCTCGAACCAAAATACAACGGTGTTCATAACGTCAAAACGTGGTGAAACACCTAGACAAATTCAAGAAATTTTTTCAAAAACAGTAAATCCACTGAAAGACAAAATTAAAATTAAAAACATTCGAACAACCAACAAAGTAGTAATTATAGATACTGATAACGAAACCAAGGCAAGCAAAATTTATACCATGCAACCCTAAAACAAACCCTAAATTGCGAAAAACCACGCAAGAAAATCCCTTAGTTATTATATACGACATACCAACGTACCTGAAAGATCAAAACGTGACAGATTTAATTTATACTCAAAACCTTGAACACCTAATTAACAGAGAAGATTTTAATAGGGACTTTCAACTTAGTTTCAAAACAGGACCGAAAAACAAACCGACTCAACATCATGTTGCGACGGTAAGTGGCAAAGTGAGGAATATATTAATAAATCTAGGGAAACTCTACATCGAGTATCGCTGTGTTACAGTGAAAGGCTTTTAGTAGTACCCAAATGCCTACGATGTCTCGATCTAGGGCACGTCACGAAACATTGCACACGCACCACCGATACATGTGGACACTGTGGGGAAGAAGACTCCAAGCACAAAAGGGCAGACTGCCCCAAGCACGGACAACCTTCAGTTTGCATACCATGCTTAAAACGTAACAAAAAGTGCGCTTCTAACCCTAAAGATTGCACAACCCACAAAATGTCAATGGACAGACTCATACAAAAAACCGACTATGGACAGTAAACCTAACCAAACTAAACACAAATAACCCTCACAAATTCAAAGGGACAAAGCAAGGGCAATCACGTATCGACAACATCTTCAACAAACAATACAAAAGAACGTGCACACAGACAAAATAACAACCCACCCACAAACGGAATACGAACCTACACACACACACACAACATTTTTACACAAACACAAGCATCAACCAGAATTCAGCATAAACGCCTATTACCCCTAATGGACGACGGAAAGATCAGAATTGGCCAAATAAATGCCATGCACTGTGCAACTGTAATGAAAGAGCTTAGACAACTAGCTGAAACCTTATGATTACATGCACTTTTTATGCAGGAACCTTATCTGGTGCATGGGAAGATTCCAAGCATGCTAGTCAGGGCAAGACAAATACATACAGGTAGGAACCCACAAACGGCAGTGGTCATTTTTGATCCCACATTGACAATCACGACAATCCAACGATACAGCGGAGAACACTGTACATGTCTGGAGGTCTCAAACGGTCGGATTGGAAAGTGGATCTTGGTAACAAGCTACTTCCAGTACAGACTGGATCCCCAGTCGTACATAAACATACGCAACATACTACACACTTACAATAACAAACCAATAGTTATTATGGCAGGCGTAAATGGAAAATCTCCGATGTGGCACAGTTCCCTCACGGACGAACGTGGAGAACAAGTCGAAAACTTGATTAACGAACTACAACTCGAAGTAATCAACCTTCCTAATAACCCATCCACATACAACACCCATGCAGGAACAGGAACAAACATAGACGTTACACTGACAAATGGGCTGGGGTACAACTACATACAAAACTGGCAGGTATTAGAACACCAAACTGTTAGTGACCACAACCTAATCACGTTCAACATTGACATGACAACCAGACCATTTAACACACCACAAAACTTCACCAAAGTACAACGATACAAAATACGAAATTCAAATTGGAACAAACTGAGGGACACATTTGTACCCCCCACAAGATATAAGATCAGATGAAAACGTTCACGAGTATACAAAACTACTCACCAACACAATTAGACGCACAATGGAGCAAGTGCTCCAAAAACAACGGAAAACACGACACACAAAGACAAGACGCTTACAAAACCTAAAAAAGGAAACACAGCGAGCGAGAAAAAAGCTACCAAAACTCCCTAACACCGGTCGAGAGAGCATACCACCTAACAAATTATCGACAATTAAAAGACATATACCAAAAAAAACTAACTGACGTGAAGAGAAAGTCATGAGAATTGGTCGTGGAAAGACACTTACAAACTGACGCCTGGGGAATACCGTATAACATCACTCAGGGTAAAATCAAACCACCGATGACTTATTTGACTTTAATAAAAAGGACTGGGGTGAAACTGCGACACTACTATTACAAACACTTTTGCCAGATGACAACGTTCAAGACGACACTAACGAACAACGCCTCAGACGACAAGGAGTAATCGACAGAAACCACGTAGGTAACCGACCATGGAACAGACAAGACGACAACTTAGATCCTTTCACAGAAGACGAAGTGAGATACGCACTATGCCAATCGAAGAGCAGGAAAGCACCTGGACCAGACGGAATTCTTGCGGAGATTGGCATAGCGCTACAAGATAAGTTAACACCGACGCTAACAGCACTGTACAATGAATGCATACGACAAGCTGTTTTTCCGAACATTTGGAAACAGGCAAATGTCGTGATTATCCCTAAAGGAAAGGTAAAGACCCCAAACAACCGGGCTCTTACCGACCCATATGCCTTTTGAACACGCTAGGAAAAACGTATGAAAAACTATTATGTAAACGAATGCAGGACCACAGACAAATCACAGGAGTACATCCAAGACAATACGGCTTTACAGAAAACAAATCGACCGCGGGCGCCATAAACCAAACAATACAAACCATCAAGCAATCACACAAAAAATATGTCCTATTAATATTAGTGGACATAAAAGGCGCATTTAATAACCTTTGGTGGCCTTCACTTTTTACAAGACTTACAACCATAAACTGTTCATCACAACTATACCACTCTTTTAGGAGCTACTGCAGGGACAGGTATGTAACCCTACAAAGCACGGAAAGCATTATCAAACATATAAATAAAGGTTGCCCGCAGGGGTCCATATGCGGGCCCCTATTTTAGAATATTGTAATGGATGAACTCCTGGAAAAGCTGAACACCGTTGACGAAGTGTTGTCGACGATCGCATACGCCGACGACATCTTGCTGGTGGTTGAAGGCAATTCCAGAAAAGAAATCGAACGTAAAGCTAACATCGCCCTTACCCATACACAAAGTTGTTGCAAAACCAACAAAATGACCATAACACCACAAAAAACTACATACCTTGTGATGAAGGGAACCCTGGCAAGGGACCCCACCATCAAACTAGACGGTGTAAATATAAGTAGAACACAAAACACAAAATATCTGGGCTTAACATTAGACGAAAAACAGAATTACTCTGCTCATATAAACACCGTCTGTGCAAGTGCAACTTCTGCAATGCAGAACATTGCAACGCTGGCCCAAAGGACTTATAAGATACCACTTAATTGCGTAAGGCTATATCTCAACAGTGTCTCGGTGCTATGGTATCATACGCCGCGAGCGCGTGGGGACATCCTCTTAACACAATCAAACCTAGACAAAAAATTAATAGTACACAACGAAGTGATTTACTGCAACTGACGGGGGTTTATGGGACTACCGCACATGATGCATTCATGTACTGGTGGGAACTATGCCTTTGGACCTAGTAGTGAAATAGCGAGCTGCAATGTACAATCTTACACACAATGATAACCAACAACTACAACGCATCTTAAACACAAACCAACTGCCCACGACAAAGACGGAAATAAAGTACTACATACTTGCAGAATGGCAGACAAGATGGGATCAAAGCACAACCGGTGGAAGGGTATACGCAAAATCCCAAATATTAAAGACCGCCTTAAAGCCAAATACCTGGTGCCCAGTCGGGGATTTATTCATTACCTAACAGGCCACGAACCCTATCCAACATACAGAGAACGCATGAACTTAGTTGACTACAACATATGCACGTGCGGAGAAATAGGAACACTGGAACATATAGTATTCGAGTGTAATGACTTACAACCGTACCTCTACGCACATAGACAAACATTATTAAACAAGACCCTACACCAGATGATTTGGAACGAAAACCTTTTTCCACACTTAAATACACTCACACAAAAAACCACGGCACTCATCCACCAACGTTATCTTGACGGATAAAAGACACAAACAAAACTACCAGAACAGAGACATAAAAGTACCACCTCTCCTCGAACCGAGGCTCTGCCACTGAGACCGGAGACCGATCTCCTGGAATTTCAAGAGCACTGCTCTTGACGACTAGAAGCAACAAGATCAAACCATCAACCCTACTTTGAAACGATCCAACCCCCTAATATGTAGAATTTGCATGCTTCTACATATTAGAAACTCTGTCTCTAACAAATAATAACCAACAGTAGTAGTAGAAGTTAACTTTAAGTAGTAGTATAAGTTAATTTTAAGTAGTAGAATAGGGAATTTATTTTCTTTTTAACTAACGCTAAATTTTAAGAACTTACACGTACCTGAGGCAAACAATACAGCAAACAAATCCTTTCCTCTGAAAGAACCTAATTTTTCATTTATGTAATAGTATAAGTTCAAACATGTACAAACTTATACTAATTCAATCCAACCTTTTAGTAACCTGGGCAAACATAAACATAAATTAACATTTCAAACACACTTCACACACACACAACACACACACACACACACACACACACACACACACACACACACACACACACACATAAACACACAAAACACCTCTTATGCACTGTGCAAACACAAAACAACATTCACACGCTTACATTGCCTTTTCAACATCCGTCGAGCGTTCCTCTTTGACGATTGGGATATCCGGCTTCCGATGGTCCTGGTCCTAAAGGGGAACGTAACACGGATACCAACATCACACACAACTCTCTTTCTCTCTCTCTCACACACACACTCACACACACACACACCTAAGCACACGCTTTCATTGCCTTTTCAACATCTGGATTTCCGGCTGTCGATAGTCCGGACTGACAAGGCAATGTCCGTTGTGCGTTCTTCTTTGACGGCTGGGATATCCAGCTGCCGATGGTCCTGGTCCTAGAGGGGGAACGTAACACGGACCAACATCACACCAACACACATACACACAAATATCCCCCCCCACACACACATAACACATGATGGTTACTTTCTGTGGGGAAGCCAGGTCTGCTTAAATTTCAGGTAGCAGACTACTGATACGTTGAAACAAATAAATAAATAAATAAATAAATAAATCATCAACGTTACAAGAACAAACAGTATCAAGTAGAACTTGCCGATGTTAGATAAAGGAGTCGAATGAAATTTATAAACATGAAACAAAGGAGCAGCACCAACAGAATTTCATCAACTATAGTTAAATGAACAGAAACAAGTAGCACCTTGTCAGCATGAGAAAAATGAGTAAGAGTAGGTAACGAAACAGGATCAGGTAAAACTTGGACAACGACAGCAGCCGGCATTACAGCTATGGGCTCACTAACCTCAACAGGGCCTTCGCAGACTAAATTGGAAGTTATTGTCACTTCAGCTACAGCTGTTATTGTAGACACGACAGGCATTTCTTGAGTATAACAATTTAAGAAAGCAGGAGCATGTAAAACGACAACACGCATTAATGATACAGGTCCATGGACTTCAACAGAACCCTCGCTGACTGAATTAGAAATTATCGTCACTTCTGCGACATGTGTGCTTGCAGACACGACAGGAATTTCTTGACTAGAACAATTTAAGAAAGCGGGAATAAACTCTTGAGAAGCTATCTGCAAGTCACTAATTCGAAGCATAGGTTGTAATGGTGGTGAAGGCACAGTTTGGGGTGAGAGTGAATAAGTAGGGCGAGAAGAAGGAGGAGTAGAATAGAATGTAGAACTAGAAACGGAGAAAATTTTGTTCGAAGTTATATTTGCCGAAGAAGGGTATGTTTTGCTAGTAGGACTGGATGAGTGACAGAAGAGAACGTAGAGTGAGAAGCAGAAGAAATTAGGCAGCTAGAGATGACGGCAGAATTTGAAGGATTATTTGAAGAACGATTGGTAGTAGGATGACAGTTCGGACAGTTGCGGCGAGTAACTCCCTTATATCCGCAACCATAACAATGAAGTACTTGAGGACGTGTACAACGTGTCCGAAATATGACCAGGTTTTTCGAATTAAAGCATACGACCTGACGAGTAGAAGTAGAACAAGGAGGATGAACAGTAGAACATACGGAAGAAGTATCGGATCTACTCGTATGCGTCGGAGAAATCTTAACAACTCGGTCATGTGAAGCAAAAGTATTTTCTTCAGTAGTAGCAAACTTATAAGTAAAATTCGGGGGTTCAAAATGTTGAATCAGTAAATTAGACAACGACTTCCAGTCAGAAAAACTATGCCGAAAACCACGATACCAAAGTAACGCTTACGACTCAAACAAATCCCCTGCAGACTCAAATAACTGCAATTCCGACACATGGTGAGTTCGTCGGAGTTTTTTGACCTGTCTCAAAAAATCATGTATGGTAAGGTGTTCGGGACACCAGAAAATTTCAAGTTACATTCCCACACAGGAAGACCTTAGTAGGAGGCCGAAAAAGAAGTCATTTTTAGTAATAATAAAAAAAGAAATAGGGTGAAAGTAACTAAAAAGACTAACAATAACTCGGTAGAAGCTTAAAAGAAAAAAAAATTATTGCGAATATAGGACAATCCAAAACAGATCCGACGGATAAACTTCAGGAACACTAATAGGAGCGAAACAACAAAATAGAAATTAGTATGGGGCCGTAGAATAAAAGAAAAATCGGAGGGATAAAACTAACTCTAGACTTGATGGGGAGAACAAAATGTACCGAGAGGGAAGGAAGAAAAAAGAAAAATCTTGGGCGCCAGAGTTTTCAACGGACTAGGATTATTGACGAAAACACAAGTCCGATAATCTGAAATTAACCACCCAATAATATTAAGCGCTTAAGAAAGAAAACAAAATCGAAATTCAAGAAGATCGAACCCACACAGTAAATAAAGAAAAGAAATAAATACAAATTCGAGCGTAAGTGACGAAAACATAAGTATTATCAGGTCGAGGAAAGGATACTGTAGTAACTTGGGCCGCAAACAAAAAATCAGGCCAGACGCAAAACAAAAATTGGGCCAGAAATTAAGCGGAACTAATCTGAGCACCAATTAACAAAAACCAAAATCGGAGCAACAGAAAAATTAACTACAACAAAATCGGGGTACAAAAGGAAAATTAACTAGAGCAAACTCGCAGCCCCACGCCAGGGCGTCAGAAATTATGATACGTACAATGACGTAGCCGGAAGAAAACATAAATATACTTGGGCAACTACCCATGCGGAGAGGGGTGGGGTTCCTAGCAACACAAAAATAATACATTGCCAACAATTTTCTATTTACAAAAAACATACAATTATAGAAATTCCTAACGAAACAGCACAACAAAAATTAAATAAGGTTACTATGTAATAAAGCAATTCTACTTTATGGACAAATTCCCTAATTGTTCCACGTAGTGCGCAATTCGTAGGTAACAGGCAATAAATCTAATCAGTAACAACAAAATAAGGCTGATACTTTCGTATAAGCGGATGGTTAATTAAAAGCAAACATTAAATTTAGAAACTTTTCCCGTAAGGATTTCACCATAAGAAACATTGGCTATAAATCTAATCAGTAACCCAAAAAATATTAGTTATGCTGATACTTTCGTATACGCAGATGGTTAACTAAAAGCAAACAGTAAATTTAGAAACTTTTCCAGTTCGGATTTGACCAGAACGAACATTAGCGTATCTACTTTCAAATTGGGTTTATTAATAGTAGCGTACATAATTTCAAATTGGGTTTATCCCAGCGTATGTTCGAAAGAGAAAACAGTCACATACATGCGTCAGGATACTTATCTGTTCAGCCCTCGGAAGCGAATTGACACAGCATCGAAGCGGTAGTCACCAACAATCATGTTATTACCATAATTGGAACAGTGGTCTACATGCCCAAACAGTCGATCTACATCCAAAAATAATCGGGCTACGGAACAAGCAAATTAACCTCCAGCTAAGAGCTAAAAAAGGAAAATTTTACTAATATTAACGACTCAGGAGCGCTTATCGATACACAAAAAAAGATCTACACATTTGATAGAGAAAAACGTACATCGCTCTTGAAGTAAAAGAACGAGTAGTATTTACTAGTGTATCAATGCACACGCTCTAGAATCAAATTCAAAAATAACACGAGCTCGCAAAGCAAACATCGTCGCTTATCGAAGCGCGGTAACTGAAAAACCCGGCTTATGTCGGATAGTGCGCGTGCATTATTTCAACAAGTCGTTACTTTGGCACCATCGAGAAAACCCATTATGTGCGGTCGTAATGTTTAACAAATTGAAGGTTACCTAAAAACAGGATACAAACCATTCAATTGTAGCATAAACTTGTTGTTTCGAAATAACTAAGTTCAACATGACAATTTGTAGAAAACGTATTTATTATCGTAAACAGGGTGTTATTGAAGAATTTAAGAGATTACGGGATAACTAAAACAAGGCCTTTAATTTATAGAATTAATTTTTGTTATAAAAGCAAAAGGGGTTCGCGTTAAGGAATTTATAGACAGCGTATTTATTATTAATTATGAATTAACGATCTTATTGAACAGTAGACATGGAATTTAGACCAACGGATAATGAATTAGCAACGGGCAGGGTTATTTTAAGTTTACTAAATTAATTTTCGTTTTTAACGCCAAAGGGGTTTGAGTTGAAAATTAGTGTAATTAGCTTATGCGGAAAATAAACAACAAATTATTGACAATTTACAAAAGGATGCACTTAAAATTTTATTGTGCTTAGAATAAGAACTATCTAGATGAAATTTGCATAAATCTGCATGTTCTTAAAAAGATCCAAAACAATTGAATTCAGTATATAAATCACGTGTTAGCGGATATTAAATAGGTTGAAATTCAAGCTTTGATCAAAATACTAGTTATAAAATGGTGCTATGAAATAGACTAAGTATTAAAATAAATACTTCTATATGTTATAAATTATTGAAAGTTAGTGATTAACATAAATTCGTAATTAATGGCAAATAAATTAATAGTGCTTTGATTGTTAATTATAAGTGCATTGAGTTGCAACTAAGAAAATAAAATTGTCGCTTAAGAGAGTTAGCACTGAAAATAAAATGTCCTGAGTACATTAGAATTTTACTGTAGTTACGAGTGGTTGAAAAGGTTTGTGTAATCAGTTGATAATAAAGAACGGTTGTTGTAGAAAAGAAGTTTTTGTTATAATAACATTTACTTGATACGGGGCTTTTACGACTGCAGTAAATTCATCTAATTTAGAGAGACCTAGTTTTTACAAAGTTTTCAGAGTAAATCAAACATGGCTACGCTCACATATTATTCATGCAAAAACTTTTTCATTACCTATTTTTATTCGTTGTTTACATTACGCACCTGTATTTGAAAGCAACCCGCTGTTATATTGAAATAAAGTGATAAGAACAGCGAGGGCGCCAAAGTAACTCACCTGCAGCCGATATCAAACTGATAAGAGTTGATAACAGAATGGATATTGATAGAAATACAATTTCAGTTTGATTTATTACAGTTTTATTAGTGAACCGGGGTCGGTAGTTGTGGAACGTAATTTAATGTTACTTGCTTTCAGAAAGCAATATAAAAATCCCGATCAAAATGTCAGTTCAAAGCAACTATGATGACTGTAGTTATGACAATAGTTGGCATATTATTCCTCCTGATTATGTAGGGATGGACGAAGAGTACCGATATGCGTAAGTTTATTTTTTGTGTTTACAAACTTGTGTATTTAGTCTATCACTAAAACTACTGCTACGATATCGCCTGAAATTATTTGACAAAGGTACTGCTTCAAAAAATCTCGCAATCATTAATTCAATTTAGTTATGTTTTATTGTCAATCTACAAAAGAAAATAGTTCGAGTTTCTCTAGTCCGAACTAAATTTAAAAGTGGAAAACCATTAAACTTCATTTTAAAGACTATATAACGATATAGATTACCTTTCTAAGTTGTAAGTGACCAAATCTCAATTGCATCGAGTTCGTTTGTTCGTCGATCCTTCATTCTTCAGGAGTCAATAAGTTGTATAAGGGGATCAGACGATCAAGACAAATTTGTCCAAAAAACAAACCTATTTATTTTAGTTTGAAAACTAATTAGATCTGAAAAACTAAATTCAGCAAGTTCTAAAAATAAAAACAATTATCAATAATACATAAAATAAACTACGCGTCCATATAAGTTGAGAATCATAAAATGTAATCAGTTTGTGCCAAAAGAGCAGAGGCCAAGTAAGAAGTTTATAGCAGGTACGACTAACCGAACAATTTAGTACGTCATTAGATCTGCAATTAATTTTCTTTTTTAATACTAATTTAGTTTGAAACAATTTTCGTCCTAAGCTTCGTTGACCGTCGGGAAAAACAGCTTGATCTGAAATCTAATAGCAATGTTTGATATATTTAGCTGTATTTTTTTTTGGTGAATTTTCGCTATAAAAATATAATTCGTGGTAAGTTGCGATAGTAAACTACTTTCGCGAATAAGAAATGTCATGCGGAAATATAACTATCTAGGAGGTCAACTCTCGATAGTACCATGAGAAGCATCCTGAGTGAAGTACACCGTCTCGTCTTTGACACAAACTAAAAAAGGACCGGCAATCCTGAAGGAGAATATAGAAACGCACAGGAAGAAATCAACCCAAAACTACAACAAGAATTTAAACCAATTGAATATTACCTACGTAAGGCTGCTGCAGGCCCCAATCTCCACGAAGTTTCGTTTTGGATAATATCTGAAATTAAATACAGCAAAACTATTATATGACAAATACGAAATCACCTTCTGCGTCTCGTGTAAATATACTTTTTCCACATATCGTTCAAAAATTTTGACATTTTTGATCAAATTTCTTGAAGAAAAGGTCTATATTTCCATATGTCATGTCGTTGCGAAGCAACGAAAAATAACTATAAGGAAATGTTCATTTCTGTACTGGGCTGCGATTCTCGAGCTCACTCGTAGCCATGCGAACAGCATCAATTACGAACAGTCAAATGCTATTAGTATCGGTGTCATGTATCCTAGAGCGTAGAATTTCGGTAATCGTAAGTAAAATACGCATACGAATGTGGCAATCGTGGCAGCATGGCAAGTAAATAGTATAAACAACATACAAAAGTAAATACCACTACGTTCTAGTCACATCCACAAAGCCGCCTACACTACTTAAACCACACAAACGTCACAACTGACATAAAATTTTTGTTCCTACAAAAATGGAGGTAAAAAGAGCCGGTAACATTATTGAGGAACAGAAATGCATATTGATAGAGTTTATGACTCGGCACCCAGAGCTTCAAAAAGGTAAATTTTCAAACAGTTTAGTTTAAGAAGTGCTCAAAATTTGTGGGAAGAATTAGCGATAGAATTAAACCAATTGAATGGAGGCAAAAAAGATTGGAAATCGTGGCGTAAGGTATGTGTGAGAAATTTTAATTTAATGACTGCTTATTACAGAGGCGGCAAGATCAAACCTCCAGGGCTAAATGCAAAAAGCAAAAATTTTAAAATATAGGAATAAAATCGGGGGTGGTGCAGTCTTCGGAAAAATTATCGATTTTTCAAGAAAAGATGACAGATTTATTGGGGGTAGTACTTATTCAAGGACAACCACAGTCTCGTGGGTCAGTCGTAAAGAACTTTCTAGAAGCTGATGAAATGGAGATTATTGAAATAAATACTTTACCGAACAAGACTAGTTTGACTACCGACACTTTACTTCAACATTTTTATTCTATTTCCACAACAGAAGAAAAACAAGTTTTTTGGAAGTGAAGGGTTCATTGTTTTTAACTGCTTTTGACACAGCAGTTACCGAGGACAGATTGATATTTAGAGCAGCTGCTACACGCTAAAATAGAATTAATAAACTACAAATTGAAGTAAATAATTAAATTTCCTCGCGAACTGCCGTCAAAGGAATAAATGGACCACCGTTATCTCGTACTTGTTCAAAAAACGCTGTCAAATTAGTTACAAGTAGCTTCCCTCTACTTCCTAAACGTCAACCGGACATGGTTTATTCACTCTAACAAAAATAACGCTAGTCTGTTCTGAAAGGAACAATTTTAAAGGCGGCAACACTGCAAGATTTGCAAACCGAGAAGGAAACTTTTTCTGGAGCTAGAATAAGATAAGAATATCATTTGTAGTTAACATGGTGTGACGTCATTTGTGACGAAGTCGGTTTAGAAATTGCGAGAACTATATATTCCTTTATATATAAGCATGTACCTGAGGTACCTTGCTTTGAGTTGCTGTCCGGATTCCGAAGCAGCAACGGTTATCTACCACCGCCTCCGGGCGATCAAAGGTGAGCAGCGGAACGGTGACGACTTGAGGGAATTCTCCAGCTATTCGGGGTGCCGAAGAATGGGTACACAAGTGAAGTCGTTGGGGATGCACATCCGTCAGTCCTGTTAGACGAGCTACCTGACGATGGAGCGGCCTGTGGTGAATAGTCATCCTGTCGGTGGAAAACCACAGGCCAGTGCACCCAGGATACAGATATCGTGTAGTTGAAGGACAACCAAGGGGAAGATCCGAGAAACTGCTCACTGCATCAAAACATGGGGATTCCAACAGCAGGTCTGGAGGAATCCACATCAACAAATTTATGAAGAATATCAACTAACACCACTACAACTCATCAGAGAAAAAACATCAACAAGCCAAAAAACTCTCACGAGTTAAAAAGCCCTCAAAACGACGCTGAGAGTGTCACGCACAGCTACTGTAGTACCTTACTTTCATACGCTTCTGTGACAAAGGAATCGCCAACGTAATACCACTTTTAAGAAGGAATTTCAGCGTTCAAGTCAACAAATTTACACAATAAAGATGAGAAACTATGATATTTAGGTAAACATTGCCAATGATTAATGTCATTTTCTAAAGTACGTCGTACGATATGTAATGACCTCTTGTGCATAGTAGTCACTGGTCAGGTCCTAGATAATTCAAACTAAATCTTTGGTCATATTAAATGTGAACAATTCAAACATACAATATGAAATAGACCTTGCGCCTGCTGCAACTATTATAAACAGAAATGAATTTGGCGAATATTTTTCTAAGATACAATTTCAGTAGTGTTGCTAAAATATATCATACAGGATACATATTTTTTAGAAGTATATTTATTAAAGTAAATATTTGTCTACATACAAAATAACTAAGTCATTTGAAGATTATGCACTTACAAGTAGCAAGAATTGTATCTATTATAACGATAATGTTGAGGCTGCGTCAACCAGTTGGTACAAGAATCCGAATCCCTTCCACCATTGCTACTACTGCCGGTGTCTCCTACAATAAAAACAAGTGGTTCCGCAAGATCAAAACGTTATTCAATGCTCCACCATTCATACACACACTTTTCAGCGTGCTCTATACATTCCTACCAAAATGGACCATCTATTCTTTGAAACGATTCGAACCATATGGCTCTTACATTGTCATCATTGTATTGCTGATTAAATCACCCAATACTTTGTCATAAAAATCTTTAAAGTTATCCCATATTAGCTCAATGGTTGTTTCGCGTAGTATGAGCGTAAAGTTAATTAATTTTGATTTATTCTGAAGGGCGGGGACCATATAAACCATATAAAAGTGCGTCGCTTGACTGCAGTGGAATGGAAAAATTATAAAAGAAAGTAGAAGTTTGAAATAAAAATAATAAAGGAATAAAAACAATAAATAAAATAACTCAAATACAAAAATTCTACATTAAACCGAGGGGTTATTCGCGAAAAAAAATTGTGTACACCATACTTCCAATACTCAAAACTACCTAGACCTCCTCGGACTTCCCGGTACTTCCTCAGACTTCCCGGACTTCCTCGGACTTCCCGGGACTTCCTCGGACTTCTCAGGACTTCTTCGGATTTCCTATCTAATGTACACTAAACTTTCTTCGCGAATCACCCCTCACATTAGACTATCACTTATCCTGAAAGGTATTCCTTTGGGCACAGAAATTGCTTTTTTGAAACTACTTTAAAAGCACATTAATTCTACGATCACAATTAAATATAATTGTAAAATAAAATATTTCTTTCAAATAAGATGCCACCACTGGGGTAGCTGGATATCCTTTGCAATTAGCTGATTTTACCTACTTCTTAAATGAATTCAAATAAAAATTCAACCTCTACTTAAATTCTTCACATAAAGCCATATCCATAGAAATACAAATTTACTTTCCTAAATAAAACAATTTCTTAACATGAAAACTGGCCAGGTATATTGCTAAAATAAATCCTAAAGAAAAAAAACATTAAATTCTGAAGCATCACTAAACAAAGCCTTTTCCTGTTTTCCATCTAAATCATTTGACATTATAAATCCCAATTTGGTTAGCAAATCACTTAATAACCTATAGAAAACTGCTTTTTTGTTCTACTCTTTCATTGTCCATTCAAAAAATACTAAGCTTTCATACTTTAATTAACTTAAATTTCACATATAATTTTGGGGTTTAAAATCAATATACATTTTCTCGGTCGATAATTAATCAAATCAAACAATTACTGTCGCTTTATTTTCTTATTACATAAATAACAACCAATAGACATTTTTGGTCCAGAAATGCATATTTAATGATTTTAAACGTAGAAGCTAATTCTACTCACTATTTAATGCACTTATTATAAGGTTAAAAGTCCAGAAACACCACTCTTCTAATTTTTAGATATTTTCATTTTTTATCCTTCAACGACAGCTACCATTGACTCAACACAGCTTAAAACTCCAAATTAATGGCGGGTCCAACTATTCAAACCTCCAACCTCTCGAAACGGTCACAACGACAATAATTTTACCTATAGGTGTCTGGAATATACCTTTGCCCTTGCAAGAGAAAGTTTGCGTATTTTATTGTATGGCGGTTTTTGTTATCACTGCAAGACATCCATCTTTATTTTTTCCTTGAAGCTACGTTCAGTGCCACTATCTATTATTAACTTGTATTATTAAATTTTACTTTTCAAAACAACTTCCCAGTATATCGAACCCTGACCGTGCCGATCACCACTGTATTACATTTTTGGTTGTTACCGATTCACAATTAAGTGACTACTTATTCTCCGTCGAATGTCTAACTCCGGTATAAATTCCCCACTCTGTATTATGTTCTTAGTCCGAGGTTCTTTTGTCATTACACAATCATACTATTGAGTTTTGAAGTCAAACCTGGAAAAGTTTGTGTTATCATGTGATTTACTTAGGCTCACATTCGTGTTTTTGTGTCTGTAGCAATATAAATGAATACATTGTAATTTATTGAATGGAAAAGCTAATCATTTACAATTTAATATCCGTGCATTGTCGATAGTCAGTGTCTGGGTTTTTACATTGCATAGGAGTATTTCTGGGGTTTTCTTTATAGTAACTGCAACTATGTCTATTAAAACTATGTTATATTGCATGGAATTTTTCTAACTAAACTTTCTAACAGCTCATATTTTGGATGTATATTAATTAATTCACTATTATTTCATAAATCTAAAATTTTCTTAAAATAATTGACATGAGCTCACTACTAAAATTTATAGTTATAAATGTTTTGTTTACATATTTGTGGTTTAAAATAATTGATAATCAACATTTTTATTCTATTTCCACAACAGAAGAAAAACAAGCTGCTGAAATAAAACATGCCCCGTCCTGTAATCCAAAACTCCAAATTCCACCAAATAGAAGGCTAGTTGCGGCAAGACGTTTAAAAATTCTATTAATGCGTCCGAACAGATAGTTGAACAATTAAAAAAATCAAATAAAAGCAGAATATTATGAAAAGAAGTTAATTTTATTAGAACGAAAAGTATTAGCTAAAGCGAGGTATTACGAATGGAAAAAATTTGGTTTCAAATAGGTATTATCGATTTATTTTGTTATAATTACTTTAATAAAAGCAGGAAAAGTTTATTTCTACTCTAGATATTTACAAACTATTTTCTAAGAACAATTTATGTCACGATCCTTGTTGGAAAGCTGTACCACACTAATTGTATTGACAATTTTCAAAAATTTTTATTATTTATATCTAAATCTCAAAATGGTTCCTTATTGTCGACGATTGTAAAATCTGAAAAAGTGTCACCTTCAGTTGTAATTTATTTTCGTAAACTGATTAATGTATCTTGTGCGAGTTTCTTGTAATTCTTGTAAGTTTCTGGGAAAATAAACGTTACTATTTATAATTTAAGGCGTGGCCAAGGTGTTAGTCACTTCGGCTACTGCTCTACTAACTGATGATTGGCTTACAGCAGCGTTAATGTTCTGCGCTATATTAAATTGGTAGCTTCCATATCCCAGGAAGTTAAGGGACACCAGAACCTACAACACCGCACTATTAACTTGTTTGCGTACCATATATAGTGATTTTGGTAGTTAAATAAGCCCCACCTTTGTTTGTACATCAAGAGCAGTTTTTCTTGAAGACTCGGGCAGATAGGGCTCCACTGTAGTAATCAACTCCTCTAATAAGTTTTTGGTAAAACGATAGGTGCATCGAAATTGCTTATCCAACAATGTTTCGAATGAATCATCCCTTGAGTGAAATATTCGTGGAGCAGCGTTATTTCTAATTTCTGCCATTTCAACGGCGTTTACGGCAGTAAGGGCTCCAATTTCATCCATCTGAAAACCAAAAATTCTTATACATTTCATCAAGGGGCGTTTATGTTTTGTATTTTTTTACATAAACGAATATAAAAAAGTAGTTAAATTGTGTTCAACTTACCATTTAATTATTAGTGTTTACAATTAGGTTTATAAAAATATGTATTTATACTAATTATTATAGACTAGAAGTTTTTAAAACTACGACACCGTTTGTCACTACTTACGTTGACAGGTAAAAAATTTAAAATTTACAACCTTAAACTGCTACCTAGGAAGCCAAATAACGCAAGATGGGAAAAGCACAAAAGATATAAAACAAAGATTAGCACAAGGTCGTGCTACATTTAACAAGAAAAAGCAACTATTGTGCTCAAAGACCACAAACATAGGAACAAGGAAAAGATTGCTTAAAACATATGTGTGGAGCACAGCACTGTACGGCTGTGAAGCCTGGACAGTAGGAGAAGCGGACAAGAAAAAGGTAGAAGCCTTTGAAATGTGGTGTTACAGGCGTATGATGAAGATATCATGGACAGACAAAGTTAAGAACGAAGAGGTACTAAAAATGGTAGGGAAGAAAGAAATATGTGGAAAACGGTAAAAATAGAAGAGATAGGATGATAGGCCACATACTACGGCATGAGGGAATAGTGCGGAATATTTTAGAAGCAGAGATAGGAAAAAAGAGAAGAAGAGGCAGACCTAGATTAGACTACTGCACACAGATAGTAAAAGATGTAGGCTGTAGAGGTTTCAGGGAGATGTGTAGGCTAGCCCAGAATAGAAATCAATGGAGGTACGCATCCAACCAATCCCAAGATGGATAAACTAATGACGAAAAGATAACTGTGCGTAAACATGAGGATTATTATAAGTAACTACAAGAATTGGTTGGGCAATATTCTCGAATAATGTTAAGTGTGTGAAAGGATTTACTAGAAAACCATTATTTCGGCAAATGTCTAAGTGTTGGGGATCTTGGTAGCCACAGGTTGCTTAACCTCCTTCACTAAATCTCGGTAAAATAGGGTATAAAATTAGAAAACAATAGAAAGGGAACGAGCTGAATACACATACTCCCTGAAAAGAAGAAAAGAAGAAAAGAAGAAAACCACCAAAACGCAAAATCAAAGAAGCTGCCTATATAACCCTACATAAAAATAACTGCGTTGCAAACGAATCCGGGACTTTCAGTAAACAATGGATTCCATTACTAAAAGAAATAACAAATGAAAATCAAATGCCCACAATATCTAGGTAGCATTGCAAGTTTTTCCTGGATTTTCCTTGCAATATTAACATGAAATACAGCCTACATACATGATTTCTATTTATACATAAAATAACTAATTACATAAAAATAAGCATATTAACAAGCCTTGTAAAACAGCACTGGTATCTGACAAGTATAAATCCACAATAAGGTTACCTCAAAACCATATACAATCTCCGTTAAACAGTATTGGTATCTGACAAGTGTAAACTCGCCATAGGGTCGCCTCAGATCCATATACAATCTTCATAGAACAACATTGGTATCTGACAAGTGTAAACCCGCCATAGGGTCGCCTCAGATCCATATACAATCTTCATAGAACAACATTGGTATCTGACAAGTGTAAACCCGCCATAGGGTCGCCTCAGATCCATATACAATCTTCATAGAACAACATTGGTATCTGACAAGTGTAAACCCGCCATAGGGTCGCCTCAGATCCATATACAATCTTCATAGAACAACATTGGTATCTGACAAGTGTAAACCCGCCATAGGGTCGCCTCCGATCCATATACAATCTTCATAGAACAACATTGGTACCTGACAAGTGTAAACCCGCCATAGAGTCGCCTCAGAACCATGTTAAAATCTTCCAAAGAGGTAACTTAAATCATAATGAATTTTCGCCCTCAAAATAAATATTAAAAAAAAACGACTACTTAAGCCTTTCAATAATGAAATCGCACACTTCTTTAATAACCATCCTCTCAATTGTATAAATAGAAACATGTTAAAAATGTTGGCTGAAATGCAGACACAAAACGGTAGCAGTCTTTTGAAATGCTCCAGATGTATGAGGACGATAGCATGGACAGACAAAGATAATAACAAATAAGTTACAGAAATAGTATGGGAACAAGGATATCTGGGGAAAAAGAGAAATAGTAGGGCGGAATACGTTCTAAGGCATTTTTGGGGAATAGTATGTGATATGTTACAAGCAGAGATAGGAAAAAAGAGGTAGATGTAGACCTAGATCAGACAGTTATAGATGCAAACTGTGCATATTTCAGGGAAATCTGTAGGTTAGTTCAGAATAGGGAACAATGATGGTACGCGTCTAACCAGTTCTAGGACTGAAGACCTAATGATGATGAACCTTAAACTACACCATTTCGATTCGTAAAAGCAGTTGCGCATAGTACTTCCCATTCGTATATCCTTATTCGCAAAGTCTTCGTACACGAATGCTTTGTTGTTTTTGAGAATACGAAATCCGATTGCGTATGTGCATTTATGGTGTTTGCGTATATGTATAATTTCGAGAATCGCAGGCCTGGGAACGTATTATGAGCGGATGAATTTAGCCTTCGCATTTTGTCATTTGCAAATGGTCATAGGCGCGTTCGAATGTAGATCTCTATTCTTACCCGTTCGCAATTGGCAATCGTATGTCGTTTTGAAGGCAGTGTAAATTGTGCGAATGGATATGTGGCAACGCAGCGTTTTTGTGCCCAAACTGACGGTTTAGTTCAACTACTTAACCTCTAAACCGGCGTTATTGAACGTTCAACGTAGTATATTCTTTATATTTTGTTCTTCAACTTATTTAAAATTTTTGAAAATGGAATCTGAAGCGGTCACGCTCAAGAGTAAGAAAGGCTCACATATTAGTAAAGAGCAAAAGTAACTCATGCTTGAATTTTTAAAGAAGAATCCCCAGATGCTGAGCTATAAATTTAGCGCGAATTTTACCTATACAGATTATCAGCAAAAATGGCTGTAAGTTGCTGAAATTTTAAACGCTGTTCCCGGGGGGGTTCACAAAAACACCTGGAAATGTTGACGAAAAGTAAGTAGCGCACATATTCTGTTTCAATAACAAATTCTTAATAGTAGTTTTTTAGACACGGCAAGATAATTGTAGTCTTACGAAGAAAAAGATATAAGAAAATAGGCGGTATGCAATTGGAACGGGAGGAGGCAAACCAGACATGGATAAAACCGATGACACAGGCGTGACCATACTAGATTTTATTAAAAAAAATTCTGTAGATAGTGCTACTGAAGTTTTTGAATCTCTTGTAGATTTAAATATCGAAGTAGAGAATGAAGTAGGATCCACATTCAAGCTGTTCAGGAGGATGCCCCTGCTGACGTTACCTTGCACCAGGCTGAAGCAAAAGAAACAGCTTCGTAAAACAGTGCATCTCAAGCTACTACTTCTGCAGTAAGTAAAAGAAACTGCAAGAGCCGTGCGACATTTTGAAGAATGCACTACCGTACACAATCAGTAATATGCATTTTATACAAAGGAAAAGTTACGGCTAATGAAAGAATTTAATAGTGAAGTGCTGCAACTAAAAAAAAGAGGAAAAAATTACAATAATATACGTGTTCTTGTGTTTATTTGTATTTATCGTTAATATATATTGTAGTGGATTTAAAGGGTTAAATTTGGGGATAAACAATGCAATTTCAAACACCCTGTGTAGAGAAAGGAACCATTTATATTTATTTCATTCATTTAATTTAAATTATCAAGCATTGATGTATTGTTATAATTAGGGATTAAAAAGTAATAAGTTCATAAAGAAAATCAGTTGTATAAGCCAATAGAAATGTATAATTAATTTAATTTAGTTTAATTCAACGGGTAATAACGTCAGAAAACGCATCAGAGCATGTTAGATCAATAATCCCAAAGCGAAAAACTTTCGTAACGAACAAACAGACATCTGTTGTATAGAATATCGTCAAAACAAGCTCCGAGAATTGTTATTTTAAACGATCATTAATTAGGCACACCTGCATGTTGGAAAGGTCATCTTCCGCTTATTTGTAAGCATAACAAGGCGAGCTTCAAGGAAATATTGTTCAACCGTCGGTGGTTTCGCATAAACGCTAACAAAAGTTTCTTAATGAGCAAAAGGAATGCACAATCAATAATATGCTACAGAATGAGAAGGGTACAAAAGCATTCGATTGAGTACGCACGGATTCGATCCACGTGGAGTCCATAAGACGCGGTCAGTAATATCGATTTTCTACAACTCAAGTAAAGGTTAGAACTCGACATCAAATATGCATAAGACAGGAATAACGATATTACAGGCGGAGTTTTGTGACGTCACTGAACTGTATTATTGGTCGAAATGGACAGTTTTACAACAGACGAACACGCGACAGGTGGGTGGGATAGTTTGTATGATATAGCGTGTTGACGAGGAAATATTTCTGGAAGTTTTAAGACGGTTATACAAAATTTGCAGAAATAATATTCTGAATTAGGTATTTCACGTAAAGTGTGGCCAAGGGGGCATGGTTTTATTGTATAAATACGGGAAGAAAATTAATAGGGCTCTCTTTTTAATTTCGCATCGCTTAACGACGTATAATAATCAACTGACGAGGCTTGTGAGTATTATAAATTTGTAAAATTCAGTAAAATAGTATTAGATTGTTTGTGGCCTTATAGTTAGTAACGCGATTAGTTGCGAGTAATTTAAATTTAACTGAGGTCCACGAATACTTTAACAAGCTCGTAAATTAATAATACAGTAGTAAACAAGTGTAATATAAATGGATTTGGATGTTGGAATTAATAGTGAATGGGTAGCACGAAGCTCAACTTAGATTGTGTTTTCATCTATAAATAGTTGGTGGAGCAGCGCGCATAATCACGTAGCCGAGGGGTTCAGGTGTACAAAGCATCTTCAACGGAGATGAAATTTTGAAGCTTTTCTAGGTAACGCATTTGAATTTGCTGTTTTTTTTTATAAACTGTTGAAATTGTTTGTGATGTGTGAGTGAACTTTGATGGCTATTTTTTGTTACTTAACGTATTGAAAAAGATACGTATAACTGACTATTATTATGATATTTTGAATATAACACAAAAGGTGTTCGTAAAGCTTATTAAATTTCTTGATGAATTTAAATTTAATTGTTACGAGTACATGGGTTTTTTTTTTAAGTTTGTAGTAATAGTATGCAAAGTAGAAAGCATACATTAATAAACTGGGTTATCATGAGCTCACCATACTCCAGTGTGCAGTAATAAATAAAGATAAGGTATTATTTGGGGCCCATTTACTCCCGTTGCATTAAATGTGTTTGAGAGCACCGAACTGTACATAACTATGAATTATTATTTGTAAATAGCGGTAAATAAATATTGTATGATTGTTGTATTATTTTGTGATTTTATTGAATGGTGTGTGAATGGTTAAGAGAACGATAGTAAATTTAGGTATCCGAGAGGAGGCACAGCTGAGCTAGCCAGGGAAGCTGTTGAAGAAATTAATTTGATGAAGCAGAATCCGGGTATGAAAATTTTGGTGAAAGTTTTATATTTGTGAAAATTAATTTTTTTTGACACTGCCGATTTTAAAAGGTTTAAAAGAAAAGTTCCACGGCAATTTATGACGGCCCAACGTTGGGGCTCGAATGCTTTTTTTTAGAAAGTACCAGAGACTGACCCGATCCACGGCAATATGTATCTCGAATGATTAATTATATATTTTTACTACAATTATTCTATTTAGTATGAAATTTTGATTAATAAATATACACGTTTGCCTTATAACCTATTTAAATTAGACCTTATAACCAGTGGCGGCGCTAACAACTTGGGGGACCGCCCGCAAAATATTTGAGGGGGGGGGCTTTATAAAAATAAGAATGACAGAACTATGAATTTATTTCTATGCAGAAACGTATTCAATGATAGAAAACCATTTGCCAATTGTGATACCATTAAATAGTATAACACCACTACCATAGTTAGTTAGTCTAAATTATTTTATCTATATCATCCTCTAGGCTGAGGTTTCCAGTAGAAGTAGAATAAAACATAACAAAACAAGTATTGTTTAGTTCAATAACTTTTATAACACACGGGTTCCCCGGAAAATACAAACTTATAAAAAAACTGCTTAATATTAGGCATAAAAAACAAAATTGGAGAGTCCAGTTTCAATACTATACTGCCAAATGAATACTTTTACTTCTAAAATTAAATTAAATGTATTCTAAACTCCTAATTTGCGTTTTTTCTTAATTAATCATTGCGCTTCTTAAATAAGACTTTATAAGTTTAAACTTGGAGAAACTTCTTTCAGCTGTAGCTGTGGTTACGGGAAACGTCAGGTATAGTTCCAAAGCAGTTGCAAGATCAGGGAAGTAGCTCATAAGATAAGAATTTTCCTGAAGTAATAAACTTGCAATTCTTTTAACACTTTTCTTCTGGCTTATTTCATTTTTTAGGAGTTCTGTAATTCCCTATAAGAATCGAGCCTCACGAATTGGGCGCCAAGATTGCTGTGATTCTCGTTACTACGGTGAAATCTCCTCTGATATTCGTTTTCTTACCTGAATATCGCCTCTTGACTCTTTCCGCCTCGGCAGCTCACCTAGATAAAACTTTCATTTTCTTTCATAAAAAAAAACACATTCCTACCACAAACATCAACGTTAACTCTATTTACACCAATATTCACAATAGATTAAAATTTCAAAATTGAATTTCAGCATAAATTGCAGCATCATAAAATTTCAAGTTCAAATTTGTCATCATTTTAATTTGCATCCAGAATTAGAGTCCTTGTAGGATGCATACTAATTAAATAAACAATATTTGCAGACCTGAGTCTGAATAAAAGGGAGCATCTCCCACCCCTTTACGTTAATTTAACAGGTTAGTCTAATTGAGCTCAAAGACAGACCCAAATTTTCATCATAATCAAAAACATAAACCTAATAAATACTCCTTTCTACTTATACAAGAAAATTTTACCTTAAAATTAAAAATTTGTTTTTTATACAAATTTACCACTGTCCATTTTTATCAAACAAATTATAAAGTTATCCAACACCCACCAAAACATCAAAGATCGAACAAAATTGTATAATTTACCTGAAGGTTAATGCACTCGTGGCTTCAATGTACATCGGACTTGCTAATCCCACCGTTCCAGCTGGTTTATGTTCACTTCTTCGGATCTGGCCGCCTTTAAAATTTTTCTCCACCACCATTCGTCTAAAAGGTTTCAGGTTTTCTCAGGAACTCATCTAAGTATATCGAAATCTTGTTTTGTGAATCCAATCACGTTTACGAATAACATTTGATTACTAAACACTCCCGATAAATAGCACTGAAATTCATAATTCTTTCACGCTATACCAAAAACTGCCTACTCCTATTTATTTATTTATCGTTTTTAATTTGGATAATTGGTACAGTAATACCCGCAAATATAACTAGACTTTGTTACCTTCATTTATCTTCTCTAAGTGTACTAATAACTTTTATTGTAGCACGTAATCACCACGTATTCTACTTAAAGTATCGAATAATCAAACAAAATAAAGAGCAAAACTGTTTGAAGTATCGAATAAAATCAAAAATATAAGAGAGTGAAACTCCTATTAGCACGGGTTTATATAATGGCTCGCTTGCAAGTCGAATTTGTCTCGCAACGGCCAATTTTCAGAAATTCGCATTCTATTTTCCCTTCCGATGTCTCGGCACAATGATTCTACTGAAATTTGCACACGTACCAGTTGAAAATCTAAGAAATTTCCACACGGCTCGCAACACGTCCGAGAACAACTAATTAATTTTACACACCAACTGATATGCTTTCCCCTCTCATGTTTGCATCTTATTTCAACCTTAATCGCCAATCTAGTCTGTTCGTTCTATCCAAAACCTGTGCGCTTGTTTCACATTTTCCCCCTCATTTAACTGCTAATGCATTCCATCTCGCTTGTCTTTATACCACAAATTCGCTTTCTTACTTGCACTCATATAGCTTGAAGTTTATCGACTAACATATACATCTTTATTTCTGCAGGTGTTCTGAGTTCTAATATGCCGAAGTCTTACGTGACTTTCCCATGTCTTTTATAATTTCTCGTTAGCTTTAGTGCTTGGAACGATTAAATTAACTACAAATTGAACAATTTCACTCTGCTTCTTTTTATAGAAAGCGTCCAGTGAATAATCTCAACCCCTTATTTTTAATGAAACGAATAAATTTTTATGCTCCACGGTTTTAATAACGCGTATTATCTAATGACATTCTACATTACTTCCTTCTTACACGTTCATTATGATTATATAAAAACCCTACATTCTAATTAAATGATTTAAATCTACACAGTAGACCTTTAATTAAGCATACTATTTTCCACTGCTTTAATATACACGGTGTTTAACATTATCTAAACAATATAAACCCTATGTTTAGAAGTAAATGACGAATTTACCCAATATGCCTTTAAATGAAGTGTATTATTACCCAAAGCTTTCTTATACATGGTGATTAAAATTATTTGATGTCGTTAATTAATTTTCTACCCTGGTCTAAATTTGAGTATATATATATATATATGACCTGATCCACTAAATTTTCAGATAAGTCTCTTGTATACTTGTTCACAAGAGCAATTGACTTTGCTATTAATTCTTCGTTAGTTAGGTCTTTCAACTTCTGTAGTGATAAAAATGAAAAGGTTTCTATAACAGTTTTCAAACCCGTAAATCTTCTTTGCAGATGATTTATTATAACCTCCAAAGAAGCATTAAACACTTTCACTTCAAAACATTTTAGGGTATCGTTGATTCTGTAATCTGAAGCCCGTTCATAAAAAAAAAGTTTTACAGTTCGTTTACGCTTTTCCTTAATTTTTATAGGATATACCCCAAGACTGCTCTAACTGTGTTGCATCTTCCAAATCTTCCTAATGGATAGAGCTTTATATACTACAGGTTTCTTGGAACTTTATAATATAATTTTGATCAAGCATTTCATAATAAATTTGAAGTTAATTTTTAAAGCAATTAAACAATCATTACGGAATGACCATCTTGTTGGACACAATTTTTTTAATGTTAAGAATTTTTTTTTTTAAATTATCCTTTGCCTTAATGTTAATAATCTCATTTAATTCCTGCCAGCGAGGTAAGCTTTCGCTAAAGAAAACATACTCTCTGTATAATATCGAAAAACTGACGTATTTCTGAAATGTGTTACTGAGTCGTTTATAATTAAATTCAAATTGTGTCCAACGCAATGTATATGTTATATTTGGGGGTTATAAGAGTATTAGTATTCATTTTGCAATTTATTTTGTTATTTAGCATGTAAAAACAACAAATTACAATTTAAAAACGCTTTTCAAATCATTTGTGCAGAAATTAATAATTTTACTGTAATATTTTAGGAAGCTAAAAGTTAATTTTCATAATGTTGCAGATGTAAATATTCATAAGGTATAGCGTATATAAGATAACATTTCAATTTTGATAGTTATAAACATATTTTAACAGTCTACCGAGTTAATCGGCAATCATTCTTGTTACTACAGTCGAGGTCTTCGGTACAGAAATACAGAAATTTTAGCGGGTACTTCACCGAGTTTCTCTGTGGGTTACCGCCAAGATTTTTCTGGGACCAAAACTGTATGTAGCAACTGCGGTTACACATCAATCATTAGTTCCATTAGATATTTCCATATGATTCGAATGTGTTTGGCTTCAAAATTGAAAACTAATTGGCTTCAACTGTAATTCAGTTTTTCAGCAAGATGGAGCCACTTTTCACGTTGTAAATAACTTTTTAGCTGCTCTTTACGATCTATTACCTGAAAAAGTAATTAGTCGGGGAAGAACATCAACTGGTCACCGAGGAGTCCAGATTTAACCTTTGCTGATTTTCTGTTATGGAGATACCTAACAAGTAAGGTTTGCAACTCGTTAACACCTAATTTGATCGTTTTAAAGCAAAGAATCAGTCGAATCAACACTATTCCAAGAGTGATGCTCCTGCGAGTAGTTAAAAATTTTTGTTTCAAGCTGCATGAGTGAAAATAAGCATTTATAAAGGGTTCTTTGTAAAAATAAAAATTCAAAATATGCTCTTTAATTTAGCAGCAGGGTAATTAAAACAAGTTTCATCTATTTCTGCTATTTTATTTTCAAGTATCAAAAAGAAATGAGATAACATCTACCTTGCGTTCACTTTTATTATGACTAATATTATCAGTACTTTCTGGTTTTTCTTTTAATTAAAAATGCATTCCTCACTTCCTGAAACATGCTGTTAACACCGGTAATAAACCTTATTTCCTTCAATATTTATACAGCTACATTCTTGTAAGGGTTAATTCAGAAGTATTTTAATAGAATTCTTGCGCAGGTGGTGTTAGACCGCTCGACGCCTTCAGAAAGGATCATAAGACCACCCTGAGGACCTGTCCTCTGTGAAATGCACCCAGTGTTATTTTAATGGTTCGAGTATTTAGTATTAAACTTAACTAATTTATTCTTTTACACCTGACTGAATTCTTTCTAGAACTCTCATACGGAAACATAAGCTCGCAAATTCCTCAGATTTAACATTTACAAGCAAATAAGCAGAAAACGTGTTCCATACAAAAAACTGTACAACTTCCGGTGATTTGTTTGAGAATATTCTTACCTGCTTTGGTCCATTATGAAATCAAAAGTCAACACTCCAAAGTTTAGACCAAAGGAACCGATTTTAGTGTTATGTTGATGTATTCAGACTTTTGGTTAGATTTAACACATTTTATGAGGGATGTCCGGTTTTTAGCTCAGGTGAAATATTTCTCATTATCCTGCAGCAGTCACTCAAGGGTGCCGCACTAGAATTGGCGGAGGATTTTAAAGAAGCCAAAAGTGACAATTTTCATTAAGATATACGATATGCTTTCTGCAGTATTGAACTCCACATAAAAGAAATAGAAGCAATTAAAAAATGCACGTTAGTTTGATTAAAAAAAATATGAGTAACACAAAACAAAAGATTTGCAAGGGTTTATAACTTCAAATAGGAAAAAGAGCGTTTCTGCTAATTATTTATAGGACGGCGAATTATATAATTCCTTATTGCATTAATAGGTAATAAACCTTTTCATGTACGATAAAGATACTTTGTATCTGTTAAATGTATTACAAGAAATTCTGTCAATGAACCGCTCTTGTTTTTATTTCTATTTAAATGAAATTTTGTATTTGGTATGGTGTAAGCAGAAAAATATAGCGTAGAGAGTACATGAGTCATGCAACAGTTGGAAGATTAATATGGGTTAAGGTGGCTGTTTTGTCTCATGTTACTAACATTATATATGCTAAATAAAATGTTGGTGACTATTGCATGACTAGGCAATTTCTTGTACCTATCTTCTTCTCTTTATAAACAAATATTACATTGAAAACGTCATAAGGATTTCTTTTTAGTATTATTAGTGCAGTTTGCAGTTTAATAAGTATCAACATAGTACATACCTAATAGTTCGTGGAATAAAAACAAAAAAAAAGGTCAAACTTCGGAAAAATTCGCGGAAAGCTTGATTTTTGCAAGACGCTAGTTACGTTTCGGGCCTTGGAAGCGGTGTTTTTAAAAACTGTTCCAAGTCTTCGTAACAATTTATTGATTTATCTTAAACAGAAATTATCATGGAATTTTGACAATCTGATTAAAATAACTTTAAATCGAAATTAGTTAATTGAACTAATATTAGGGCGAGTAGCCTAGGTAAACAACAATGCAAAACCTGTAATACTCAGACTGACTACTGTCAACTGGAGCTCCCGGGCTTCTTATAATGTCCCTACCCCCTCATATGGTTGTGGGAACTTGCAGATCTCATGTCTACTTATTCTTAATTCTACACTTTGTTACATTGTTTCAATCTTAATTACTAGGTAATTGCATATCTTAACCGTCTGTGACCTGCCACCTGCAATATCACTATTGTCTGGAATACATTGTATTGCATCCGTTCTCATGAACTGTTAGTAACCTTTTTATATCTATCCTTAAGTTACATTGCTGTACTCGACTTATGATTTTTTTAACAATTTCTAATAAGTTCCTATTAGATTCTATTATTTAATATATACATTAAAATGTTATAAAATGATTTAAAAGATATCTGAGGGTAAACACATTAATTTACCACTCTTATTAATGTTTTCTAAATTTAAAACTACAATAAAAAGAGGATTGATAAGTAATTACTTGTTAAACTAGGATAAAATGCTATTTACTGGTGGTGAAGCGTTTGAGATTTAAAAGAAGCGCTTTGGTTAACTGTTCTTCAATAAAACGTTTATCTAATGTAATTCCAACTGAATGAGCTTCGGTTGATTGTTTGTAAATTTCATGTTAACTGTTTGATGGATACTCTATTTCATTAATTAATTAATGTACCATAATACCTGTAAGAGAATTTATTTTAGCATGTTTAGTTAGATTTAGTTAGATTTGTGGAATGTCAACCAATAATAAGTAGTATAAGTGACACAATAAGTATCTAGCTGTTCCAAAATAGGAAGTATACATAATGATAATGGATCAATGAGTGTAGTTCTAAAATTTTTTTGTAAATAGTTGGCCAGTGGTAATTTTTAAAAATCTCCCAGGTGTTGTGTTTAGAAAATAAGTAGTTTATTTTGAAAATTTTTGTAAAAAGACAAATTATCGCACGCTTTAAATGGCTGTTTTATCGCGTGTTCTAAATAGCTGTTATATCGCGTGTTTTAAATGGCTGTTTTATCCAACGTCTGTTATTTGTCATCCTCGTTTTACCCTATGCTATTTATATCCCGTCTCTACTTTGTTTTCAAACCACCTGCTATTTCTCAGCCTTCGCTTCGACCGATAACTCAAATTTCTAAAAAATTATGTTTCAACGTACATTCTGATTTCTTGAATTGTTTATTTGTCTGTCAGTCTATTCTATGAACCGATTGCCAGTTTGAAATTGTACTTTCCCATGTTGTTTACCCTGTAGATTTCCTAGGATTTGTTTTTAACGAACGCTTTGTTGGTTAAATGAATATATGCGTTTACATTATCGATTTTATATACAAAAGCTCTACCTTATTATTTGATGTGCTCGATTTACAACCTTCGAATATTAAAGCTAATCATACTAGTATTATCCTTGCGTTTTTACGTACTACAAGGCTTCCACACTAAGCAACTTTAACATTACGATTTATTAATTCAAATGCATGTTATTATCCGTTTGTTTTAAGGTCAAAACTAATTTATTTGGAGTGTAAATAATTTATTCCTGTTTTCTATATACACGGTCCTTACAAAATTACTCTCTTGACTTATCTATCCCTCTTTACTTACACGATAATATATATATATATATATATATATATATATATATAGCTAGCTGAGTCGGTAGAGCATGAGACTCTTAATCTCAGGGTCGTGGGTTCGAGCCCACGTTGGGCGCCACTTATGATGTATGCGCAAATTTGCATGCACCAAATTCCCCTATAATTTCTTTTCTAGCCCTGTTTTGCGCGTACGCTTAATATATAGGAAATTTTATAATGAATAGCAAGTATGTATGAAATTTTTCTTTAATTAATAAATTACTAACTTCCTTATTGGGTTTTTAACTGATTTACGACTCGACCAATGAAACTCTTATCTCAGGTTAATTTTGTGAATAAATCAATATTTGCATACAGCATGAGTTCTGAATTGTATACAGATGTACGTGACACTGCCAGTCAAATGACCTCTAATTAATTCTACATAAGCTATTTCTAAATGTGACAGTGTAAACAATTACTTGAAAAATACGCCCAGTAAACAGTTTATATTGGTTACTAAATTAAGATTTCAATCGAGTATAACGGGTTAAGTATATGACACTGATACAACTAATACCTGAATTCCAATGAAACGTCTTGCTGCTGAACAATGAAGCTCCACTGCCTACAGCGACGACTCGAACCAGATGCGGGTTCTTAATACCTGTAGATAAATACGTTTTAAAATTGTGTATTACAGAATTTACGCCTTTTATTTTTAGGGTTTAGGGTACGCCAAAACTTATACTTATCGCCGTTGATCTTATCAGGAATCTTAGCTCCGTGAAATCAACGCCGTGCTCGACACCGAAGGTTCAGCCATCCAAGCGTTTCTTATAGCACCACTTCGACACTCGTCTGTACAACTTTGGTTAATCCTTTTCTTACGATGCACTTTATATAGATCCACCTTTTTGTAGTTCCTCGTTACAATTGTCGTTGAAGGTATCTATCTTTGTTTATTGTATATTTCCTTACTTTCACCACTACTAAATAAAACTTCTGGATTCAATTAATTCACATCTATTTTCTTTCAATATCAAAACTCCAATTTCAAACTTTATAGTTCACGACAAAACCAATTTTTTCTACTTTAAGAACAAATCTATCTTTTCAATTCAAAACCTCAAAATTTTCAACCTTTTTCAATTATAAAAAAATCAGTATCAGTCTTTGACTTTTTAAACCCCTCAAAAAAATTTTTTTTCTTGATCCCTTTTGAATAATTCATCTCCCTGAAGATGCCTATAAAAACATTAAAACAGCCTACTCTTTACAATTCTCTTCCCACTAACATTCTATGATCCATCTTTTTATTAACAGATCTTATTGCTCTTGTCAAATTCTAATTTGGAGTAAACTAATATACAAATGTCATTGGCCGTAAATTTATAAATTTTGATTAATATTTTAATCCTAACAACACGTGCTAAATAATTTCTTTTTAGATGAGTTGGATGTCTACAAAGTTGCAAGAAGTGAATTTCAATGATATAATGGGCTTACAACTATATACTGAAAAGTAAATAAAATTTCTACATCTTATAACTAACTTAAATCTAATAAAACCGTACTAAGTGACTTCAAATTTTAGCTTTACATACATATTCACATAGCAGTGAAGTTTCCTTTTAAATATTTAAACAAAATTTTATGATATACAAGCAACAGCAGTTCACTTCATTGGAACATACTTTTCAAATTTACTTTACGAAATCACCAACACCCAATTTGAAATCTTAAAACTTCATTTTCTCTGAAATATCATTTCACATATCTTTAACAAGTAACTGCCCTCACCATCTCCTTCATCAATCATTTTACGAACTAGAAGTCTATATCTGAGAGGTACTTCAGTGCCTCAAGGTTCAAATATCATATATATCATAATATATATAAATTGGGGAATACATATCTCCTCCCTATGTACATAAAAAATTAAGGGGTTTTCTCGCTTAATTTTTAATTTAAAATTCATAAAATTCATTTAATTTCATTATTTAAAATTCATTGTTTCTAAGAGCACACTTATTGTTTCTTTTTTTCTCTTTGTTTCCTTAAATGTAAAACTGTTTGCTTTATTCTTATATCTAAGATACATTTTGTAAAATACATATAGAATTAGAAAAATTATTAGAATGATTAACACAATTGTCCAAACCTTTATATTTCATAATGTAACTTGGGCACTTTGAGTTCACTTAAATGTTCTTTGTAGTTTTCCATTAATTTCATGGCGTGGTTGAGGTTGTCTAAGTCTAGATGTTCTAGCTGCATGGGTTTCATGATTATTTCTTCGTCTTCTGGTTGTTCTATCTTGAACTGTAATTCTGGTAGGTTTGCGAGTTTCTTTGTTGCTATGGGGTCTTGATAAACTCTGATAATTTCGTCTTTCAATTTTAAATAAGTCTTCTTTAAGGGTGATTAATTTGCTTCCGGTTAATGCTAGGTTATTTTCATCTTGATTGTAGTGGATGGTTGCTATTACTTCTGTTGAGAAAATGACGATCCATTTGTTTTCTGTAACCTTTTGAATTTTCATGGTGATTATTTGTACGGGTTTTGCTTCACAGTTTTCGTAAAGATTTGAAAGTTTTAATAGCTGTACTTCACAAGGGCTGTTTTCTTGAATGGTTGTTGTCGTCAACGATTGGCATAAATATTAGTTTGGTGTTACTTCGGAACATTTTTCATTTGTATAACCATATCTTAGTTCATTTAAGGATAGGAATTTGGTTTTGGGTATGATAACTTGGTATGTGCTAGTAACTTTCGTTGGAAAAGCAAATAAATGATAATAATTATAATTGTTACTCTCTACTATTGGGATTTCTATTAAAAATATTATTTTGTTATTCTTTAAATAGCCTTTAACTATAACTATTTTTTCAAATATAAAAATATTTGATTCTATTACATCAAAAAGTAATTTACTGTTGGTTATAAATGATATAATTCTTAGTAATTCATTTAATAAATCGGTTGGTTCTATGATACTCGAGTGTAGGGTATTTAATTTTGCAAATGTTACTGCGTTTTCTAAAGTTGCTAAAATTTGTTGAATCAAAGTAAGGGTTGATATTATTTGAGTAAATATTGTATTGAATCTAATTAAATCTCGCATGCTTAACACGGTAGTTTGCATGTTGGTTTCAAGGATCTGTATTCGGTTAGCTATACTGTCCTGGTTTCTTACTAGCGTTCTCAGTGTTTCGTTGAAATTTATAATTGTTGATTGGGTTAATGATAATTATGGTTTTTATATGTTCTGATTTTCAATTAATTGTTCATTGCGTTGTCATAACGTTCTGCGTCTTGATTATCTAAGTTGCCTGTGATAGCTTTTATTTTGCCTACTGTCAAAGATGTTCATGACACATTTAATAAATTTTAATATATTTATTGCGTTTTTATTGTTATGCGGTATTACATTAAAATAAGGAGTTAGGTAGTCGAAAAATATCGTCGTTAATAAAGGATAGTTCGTTAATGGTTGGTGATATCGATTGACTCGGTAGTCTAGTGGATAGAGCATTCGCTATGCATGCAGGCGGTCCCAATTCGAACCCCTCTTCCATCAAATTTTTCCTAGTTTTGCGACTTATGTGGAAATGTATATACAGAATGGAGTAAAAGTGGATATATATATATATATATATATATATATATATATATAGTTCTTATAATTTTTCGAACGGACGTAGGTAGTGAAATAAAGTTGTATAGAATCTTGGGATACACTCGTTCGTACAAATAAAAACTACAGCGTCAATTTGTAACTATATTCAGCCTTCTTCAAAGACTGAAATTTAACAACTTACTATGACGTCATAGTAAGTATGTAAGTCTAATAGCTACACTGTTTCAAGTTTGTATGCTAACATTTGTTAAATTTCAGTCTTTGAAGAAGGCATAATTGTTCATGCCGAAACGTTGAATATAGTTACAAATTGACGCTGTAGTTTTTATTTGTACGAACGAGTGTTTCCATACAACTTTATTTCACTATATATATATATATATATATATATATATATATATAGACTAAGCCAAAAATCGTGACGTAAGAACAAAATGTCAAAGTGATAGCTGTGGAGGCTGGAAGAGGTTGGAGAATGATTGAGGACGAAGCAGATTGGAGAATGATGGAGGACGGAGGAGTTTGGAGGATGATGGAGGACGCAGGAGTTTGGAAAATGGTGGAGGACGGAGGAGGTTGGGGGGAATGATGGAGGACGGAGGAGGTTGGTGGGAATGATGGAGGACGGAGGAGGTTGGAGGAAATTACAGGAGGTCAAAAGAGGTTGGAGGAGAACGGATAAGGTTGGAGGAGGTCGGCGTAGGTTGGAGGATCGTGGTTGGAGGAATTGGTAGGAGGTTTAAAATGTGATGGGGGTTGTCACATACTTGCTGCAAAACACATACTGCTTTTTTTGTCTATAAAATTAAGCATCAGATTCTACTGTCACTTTCTATATTCATGATAAATACTTAATAATATAATTATGATTTCGGAAATAAAGGATTAATATGTCGAGTATTTGGTAATGTATCGCTTGCTTTTCATCTAATTTAAAGCATTTGTATCTTTACTATTAAATGCTATGATAATAGATCCAAAAATATCATCAGGACCACGGAAGGCGATCATCGAGTGACTATTACTTGAATCTAGAATACACGTTTATACATTCACAGATGTATTATTTCCTTATGAGTATAATAAAGATAGCAAGTAAATGATGCGTGTTACCTCAATGATACTCATAATTCTCTTTAAAATTAATCTCAAGTTAAATTTAAATTAAATGTGGGTGTTTTATTTTCAAGTATTTTTTATGTGAAAAATCTGTTTTATGTTATTATAACTATATTTAAAAGTATACTATTTTTAGGATTTTTAAGGTAAAACCACTTTACAGATTAAAGTTAATTCTAGATATAATAAGCACCGTCTACATTATGTGAATAAATATGGAGTGTTTGCAAAGTACCATAAAGTGATAACTACACAAAAAATGTATTTATAGAAGCTTTCTTTTAATGAATAGTAACTAGTACTCATAGTATTTAAAACTCCAACAAGATATAGGAACTTTGTATTTGAAAATTTTCTTAAAAATTCCAGAACTAAGAAGATACTGTAAAACTTTTTGTTTGTATTATTAAATGGTAATGAATATGAGCACACCTTATTCGGGTGTAGTATTCTGGTTGTCTGAGGTCACCATGTTAATGCTTGCTAGCAACACAGATAGCATTTATTTACAACTTAAAATATTGATATGAATTTATTATACCAGGTGATTCAGACCACCCGTACGCCCCTGTATTCTGGAAATTTTGGAGAAAAATATTTTAGAAGAAAGTAGTATGGCATTGAGGGCAGCACGAGATGGTATTATTGGTTTGATCTTGAAGAATTACTTGATCGTCACATAAAGGTCATATTCAATTTCTTAAATAGAACCTACCGTTTTTCATTACATGTTGATGTAGTTAACCTCGAGGGCTTTCCAAAATACTATCACAAAATATTTTTCATTGAGTACTTTTCTAGTTATGAGGTTCCAAAGCATTACTTTGACATAAAGAACAAAATATGTTGTATGTTGTCTAGTAGTGGTGACAATTAAAACCTTAGGTATTATTTTAAGATCAAATTACTTTTTCACTCAAATTCGATATTATTGTCCCCTACATGTGATTTTCCAATGCTCCACCCGAAGGTACTACATTGGCCAGAAAGCAATTTTTGTTACCTGAAAAATTTTAAATTTTGCCGAACCCTTGCTGTTCCAAGCAAGGTAGGGATCTTTAACGTGCGTGATAACACTCACCCACGGGACCTCCATTTTACCTCTCATCCGAACGAGGGCAAATTTTTGTGAAAAATGCTCGTCTAACATTTTTCAAGCGGACCGTGTCGGGATTTGAACCCAGAACCTTGGGCGTAGTAGTTACACGCATACCAACTACGCCACGGAGCCGCTTGTGATATTATTGTCTGCACAATAATCATCACTCGTTACGAAAAATTAAAGAATAGCGCAAGATCGTAGTGCAGTTGGGAAGAGAACGACAGAATATACAGAGAGAAAGTCACAAACCAGTTTGTGTGACGATACATACATAGATATTTCGTGGGACTGCATATCTAGCATATCTAATAGCTATGTCTTATTCAAATGAAGAAGCATATGATATGTTGCTAATTTTTGGGGAGTGTCGAGGTGTATTCGCTGTAGCAGCAAACTGGTGGCAATAGCGTTTTCCTAATCGTACTCTTCATGCGCGCAACGTTTTTTCTAATCAAAACCGAAGAAGTCATGCAGCCTCATCACAATAAAGGTCGATAGATTAGGCGTGCCGTTAGAGATGAAAGAAAAGGTGACATTCTTGCATCGGCAGAATTGAACCCTCATGATTTCTTGAAGCGCCTAGAAATAGATTCTGGCGTCAGTGATACTAGTATCCAGCGAACAATCAGTCATTACTTCATTCGCCCTTACCGAATGTCTTTTCGTCAAGCTTTAACTTATGCTGATTTCCAAAGTCGGCTTACATTTTGTAATTGGATAAAAAAACAATCACGTACTTTCTACCAAAATATTTTACTTTTCGACGTATCTACATTAAAAACAATGGTAGTTTCAATACATGGAACTGTCGTAGTTATAGCACTATAATCCCTACTGGTTGAGAGAAATTGATCGCCAGCATATTTGGACAGACAATGTTTGGTGCAGCATTATTGGAAATCAAACAGTAGGTTCTGTTGTCTTTGATAAAATTTTAAATGTCGGCGAAATGCAGCTTTAATAGAGACAGAACTTACTGCTTTACTAGAAAATCTACCTCTGCAATTGCGCCAGGATATGTGGTTCCAACAAGATGCATGCCCATCACAAACATTCAGAGTTGCTCGAGCAGTGATAAATAATATGCTTCGCAATAAGTGGATAGGCAAATATGGTCTAATTGATTTTCCACCTCGATCACCGTACCTCAATGTGCTGGATTATTATTTATGGGGAAGGGTATAAAAGACAGTATATCGTGATCGCCCAACTACAAGGACTGACATGATTACCAGAATAATTGAAGCAATTAAATCTTTAAGTAGCGATAAAATTCTTCGAGCAATCAATTATTTTCAAAACAGAGTAGACGTTGAATACACACACACACACACATACACACACATACACACACAGACACACACACTCATACTCACACTCACACACACACACACACATCACACACACACACACACACACACACACACACACACACACACACACACAAGAAATATTTACAAATGTTTTTGAGTGCGTCATTAATTTGTAAATGTGTTTAACACTAGAAAAAAGGCAATTTAGTTTGTAAAGTTGCTGAATGTGTTTTTTTGTTAAAGAATTGAATGTTGCGGCTTCACGACGAAGACCTGGATCTGGTGTCATGTAGATGATAATGTTTATTGTTACGGTAAATGCAATTCTGCACTTTGTAACGGTGATTGCAATCGCATTTCTATGCTTCAGTACCTTACCGGTGGTGGACGGAGACGCTGGCGTACGACAGCTTCCTTGGTTGGTAAAAATTAAAGCAAGATTTTGGTGAAATGTTCCCAATCCTGGTGGGCTTGTTAGTGTCACGTGCCCGAGGAGACGGTCCTGATGCCGTTATGGCCGCGAAGGTGGATCGGCCTAAGTTATGGCAGGATCCTGTCCATAGCGTTGTGAGAGTTATTTCACTTTATCGCATTAGATTTAGGGGTCACAATAAGATAATTTGAAAGAAAACATTTAGTACACAAGGAGCTTGGTTACTTGCGTGTAACATTATCCCCCCAAGAAGTTTGGTGGTTTTCGTAAAGAGCGAATAAAAAGAAGTGAATTGCTCTAGCGTTTGGAGCTTCTTTTATATCGAGATTTGTGTGTGATTGATTTTAAGTTGTTACCAAAAGTAACTCATTTAGTATTTAAAACGCGTTCTACAGTAAATGAAAACTTGTTTTAAGGTATTCTTCTAGAGAGTAATTATTTACATACGGCTGAAATGAATTAACACAATCAATGAATGCTAATTTTAAAAGTGGGTTTCGTTCTTATGATTTATAAATGCAATAAGACTTGTATTGAAAGAAAACATTTAGTACACGAGGAGCTTGGTTACTTGCGTGTAACATTATTCCCTCCAAGAAGTTTGGTGGCTTTCGTAAAGAGCGAATAAAAAGAAGTAAATTGCTCTAGCGTTTGGAGCTTCTTTTATATCGAGATTTGTTTGTGATTGATTTTAAGTTGTTACCAAAAGTAACTCATTTAGTATTTAAAACGCGTTCTACGGTAAAGGAAAACTTGTTTTAAGGTATTTTTCTAGAGAGTAATTATTTACATACGGCTGAAATGAACTAACACAATCAATGAATGCTAATTTTAAAAGTGGGTTTCGTTCTTATGATGTATAAATGCAATAAGACTTGTATTGAAAGAAAACATTTAGTACACAAGGAGCTTGGTTACTTGCGTGTAACATTATTCCCTCCAAGAAGTTTGGTGGCTTTCGTAAAGAGCGAATAAAAAGAAGTGAATTCCTCTAGCGCTTGAAGCTTCTTTTATATCGAGATTCGTTTGTGATTGATTTTAAGTTGTTACCAAAAGTAACTCATTTAGTATTTAAAACGCGTTCTACAGTAAATGAAAACTTGTTTTAAGGTATTTTTCTAGAGAGTAATTATTTACATACGGCTGAAATGAATTAACACAATCAATGAATGCTAATTTTAAAATTGGGTTTCGTTCTTATGATTTATAAATGCAATAAGACTTGTATTTTACAGGAGAGTACGTACACATGGATTTTTAAGTTGAGCTTCTTCTTAAATAATATCTCACAACACTATATGAATTTCAGATTTTACATGAGAATACGCTTATCTTGCTAAATGAATCTTATGAGAATATCATACAGGGTAAAATTAAATATTGGGAAATCTAACTTTTTCCGTTTTGGGTGGGTTTTCTCACAGAATTTAGTGCTCAATAACCTCTTGTGATCTCATTATAACATCAATATATATATATATATATATTAATGTAATAAGTGGTCATTTTAGAAGTTCACTTAGCATCATTACGTAAATACACAACACTCCAAACCTGGACAAAACACGGAAAGTTTAAAAGAAGCTCAATATTTGTAAATATTCATTTTTATAGTAGCGTATTTGTAGAACACTCAGAATATTATAATATAAATGCATTAACCCCGTAACTACGTGACCTAATGGTATTTTTAAATAAGAATAAAGTATATTCCATGCGTAAAAGGTCTTCCTCTGTCATTTGCTATTTAAACGCGTTTTAAAAGAATTTCAGTTTGCAAGGAAAGTGCGGACATTCAATTTTCATTTCATTTCCAGCATATTAAAAGTTTTGAAAAGCGTGTATAATAAACAAAACATACGGTCGTATTTATTTTGACGAGGGCGCGTATATAAAATTAAATTGATAAGCTTGCTTCATGAAAATCCACGAGAACATTCCATTGATAATAAGTGACATTTTAAACGTTCATTGATTTAAGGCAAACTATAGTCATAAATCAAGCGATAAATGTCGTAAAAATGAAGAAATGACAGCGATAAATCTTGATAACGCGTGTAAATGTATTAATTAACGATACCTCAGGGCTATTTGATAAATGTTGCATCATTTAAATGGGTCCTCTAAATTTCAACTAATCAGAATGTAAGGAACACCTCCCAGAGATTGCAGAATCTTTCTAAATTATATAACGTAGTAAGGCTCTATACTATATAATCAATTAATAAAGGTGGTCTATGGTCACTAGTTAATAATCATTGGGGTTAATGGTCAGTGTTGAATACTCGTTTTAAAATAAAGATGTTAGAATAAAGTAGTAAACAGATGACTTATATTGTGACAACTTTGAAAGTTTATTACTACTCTGCAGCAAATAAATAATTAAATGGTTTTAAATAAATGAACAATATATGAAATTTGAATGGATGTAATGGTAAATTGATTATTCATTTTGAACAGTCTGAAGAATCTTAGTATAAGGATTTGAAATGCAATTTTAACGATATTTTTTCAACAATTTTGGACATGGATGCAAGTTTACTATATGGAAAAAGACGACCAGCATGATTTAAACCGTAAAACAAGAATCTTACTGTTTTAAAATCTTTAAAAGGGCACACCTTTTATAAATTAATTAAATTAAATTACATAAGATTTTTTGTGTAAACATTTGCATGAAAATGGATAATTAGAATTGCAGGTGGTTAAACTTCTGTAGCTTTGGCCATTGTATAATAAAAATTATTAAACATAACTGATCAGCTACGTTTAAATCCTATTCAAAAAGGAGGCTATTAAGATTATCCAACTTATTTTCTAAAATTTTGTACATAGTACGAGTTAAATGGGGAATGATATGTGAATGAATATTCTAATTGGACTCTATTTTAGTGTAAGCGAGTGGTTATCTAATAGTTATAAATTTTTGATCTTAGACAATATTGGACTCCATCTTTAGATTTTAATGTTTGTATCAAAGTATTATTTGTGATGTTACAATTAAGATATTGTTTGTTAAAGAAAAGTTGTATGTGGATGTAGCATTTATTATTTGAAAGTTTGTTTGTTAAAAAATATTTTATGTCATTTTAAGTTTGTGTCTGATTCATGTGGTTTCATTTAAACTGAGCTTTCAACACTTTTACTAGAATCGTCTTCAGTATCCACAGCAACGTTTATTGACGTCCAACGTCGGGAATCATCAGCTACAGTTCACAGCAATATATAAATAAAATTCAACAAAATAAAATGGCAGGAATGTTTGTGATTTTCGAATTATAGGTAGGGGTGGGCGATACGGGATTTAGCGTATCGAATATCGATACATATTCTATATCGATATGAATCGATATATCGAATATCGATATATATCGATACGTATCGATACGTATCGATGCGTATCGATATGTATCGTTGCGTATCGGTGCGTATCGATACATATCGATTCGTATCGATACGTAGCGGTATGTATAGATATATATAGCGATTCGTATCGATGCATATCGATACGTAGCGGTATGTATAGATATATATAGCGATTTGTATCGGAACGCTTAGATGTGTAGATTAAGTATACATATCGAGACGTAGCGATACCTATCGGTACAAATCGATACGCATCTATAAATTTTTCTACTATTTCTTTGGGAATAAAATCACAAGATCGTTTTAAAATAATGTATTTACTGACAATTCGATCTTTCACTTAAGATTGTTTGTTATCAAAATAATTAAAGTTTCAAGTTTAATATTTGTGACATAAGTATGTATATAGGGGTGGACGATACGTATCGATGCGTATCGATGCGTATCGATACATATCGATACGTATCGATACGTATCGATACATATCGATACATATCGATACATATCGATACATATCGATACACATCGATACATATCGATACGTATCGAGTATCGATATATCGATATTTATTTTTTGCTGTATGGGGGGGGGGGTAGATACGGGGGGCGTATCGATACGTATCGATATATCGATACGCCGACCCAGCCCCAATTATAGGGTACAATACTGAGCCAAAGTTATGCCGGAAATTATAACTCTTACACGTACTTGATAAACTTTTTTTCCTATTAGAAACTAAAATTATCAGGTCAATTTAATCTAAAACAGATACGGAAATTTATTTCAAGGTTATTCCATAGCTTCCAGAGTAATAAATGTTACTTGCAATGCTACTTTAAGGGTCTAGCGTGGTTTTTAGAAATGTTGTAGTAACCTAGTTATTTTTATAATAAAACTGTTACTTTTAGCTTCAATAACCAGAAAGTAGACCAAGATCTAATATCTAATATATATATATATATATAATATATAATATAATATAATATATAATATATATATATATATATATATATTGCTGTGATCCTCGTCCCTAATCTGTACAATCTCCTCTGATAATCGATTTCTTACCTGAATATCGCCTCTTGACTCCTTCCGCCTCGGCTGCTCACCTAGATAAAACTTTCATCCTCATTCATAAAAAAACACATTCCTACCACAAACATCAACGTTAACTCTATTTACACCAATATTCACAATACATTAAAATTTCAAAATTAAATTTCAAGTTCAAATTTTATCATCATTTTAATTTGCATCCAGAATTAGAGTCCTTGTAGGATGCATACTAATTAAGTAAACAATATTAGCAGACCTGAGTTTGAATAAAAGGGAGCATCTCCCACCCCTTTACGTTAATTTAATAGGTTAGTCTAATTGAGCTCAAAGACAGACCCAAATTTTCATCATAATCAAAAACATAAACCTGATAAATATTCTTTTCTACTTATACAAGAAAATTTTACCTTAAAATTCAAAATTTGTTGTTTATACAAATTTACTACTGTCCATTTTTATCAAACAAATTATAAAGATATTCAACACACACCAAAACATCTAAGATCGAACAACAATGCATAAGTTACCTGAAGGTTAATGCACTCGTGGCTCCAATGTACATCGTCCTTGCTGATCCCACCATTCCAGCTGGTTTAGGTTTACGTTTTCGGATTTCTGACCGCCTTTAAAATTTTTCTACACCACCATTCGTCTAAAAGGTTTCAGGGCTTCTCAGGAACTCATCTATGTATATCGAAATCTTGTTTTGTGGATCCATTCACGTTTACGAATAACATTTGATCACTAACACTCCCGAAAAATAGCAATGAAATTCATAATTCTTTCACGCTTTACTAAAACTGCATACTTCTATTTATTTATTTATCGTTTCTAATTTGGATAATTGGTACAGTAATACCCGCAAATAAAACTAGACTTTATTACCTTTATTTATCTTCTCTAAGTGCACTAATGCATAATAACTTTTATCGTAGCACGTAATCACCACGTAGTCTACTTGAAGTATCGAATAAAATCAAAATTAAAAAGAGCAAAACTGCTTCAAGTATCGAATAAAATCAAAATTAAAGAGAGCTAAACTCCTATCAGCACGGGTTTATATAATGGCTCGCTTGCAAGTCGAATTTGTCCCGCGACGGACGATTTTCAGAAATTCGCATTCTATTTTCCCTGCCGATGGCTCGGCACAATGATTCTACTGAAATTTGCACTCGTCCGATAATTTCTCGATATTTTTAGTACTTGGAAAGATTAAATTAAATACAAATTGAACATTTTAACTCTGCTTCTTTTTATAGAACGCGTCCAGTGAATAATTTAAACCCCTTATTTTTAACGAAACGAATACATTTTTATGCTCCACGATTTTAATAACGCGTATTATCTAATGAAATTTTACATTACTTCATTCTACACGTTGATTATGATTATATACAAACCCTACATTCTAATTAAATGATTTAAATCTACACAGTAGGCCTTTAATTAAGCGTACTATTTTCCACTGCTTTGATATACATTGTGTTTAACATTATCTAAACAATATAAACCCTATGTTTAGAAGTAAATGACGAATTTATCCAATATGCCTTTGAATGACGCTTATTAGTACCCATATATATATATATATATATATATATATATATATATATATATATATATATATATATATTACTCATATTTAGACCAGGGTAGAAAATTAAATAATCACATCAAATAATTTTAATCACCGTGTATAATGAATATTATTAGATAATACGCGTTATTAAAACCGTGAAGCATAAAAATTTATTAGTTTCAGTAAAAATAAGAGATTTAAACCATGTACAAAACGCTTTATATCAAAAGAAACAGTAAAAAGCTCTACGTGTAATGTAATGATTCCGAGGAAGGAAACAAATGGAAATTACGTGCAAAATTTATATTAATTAACCCTATTTTAAGTAACCGGTAGTAAAACAAAGTGTACACATAATAATTAATATTTAACTGGTACTCGCTAAAAATGAAAGGATAGAAGTCAATTTTAATTGAAGTTAATTGAATCGTTAGTAACAGATAATATCTATAGAAACTTGTAAAAACCGAATAAAAAGCAAATCCTAGAAGTGTTAGTTAGAAGTAGGATGTTTGAACACACCTGCGTATTTTAAAAGGCAATTTCAGTTTAATTTGTTTAGATAAACATGTCGATTCTAAGGATATTGGAAACGGTCAGATGCTTTAGCACGAAATACAAAACAGGGTTTATTTAAAAAGCTGAGAATTAATATTATTTTGAACACCTGCGTAGTTTAAATATCACGTACGGCGAAAATTGTGTAGATAACAAATGGTTTCAAAGAATCTTGGAGAAACCGGGGCTTAATATTCACGAGAATGTGCGATACGGGGTTATTTAACCCAGATAGTCCACATGGACTAAAATATAATCGATAATAAAGAATATCAATTTGCACCAATACGAACAGGTTAGAAAAGGAAAGAGAAAATGCGTCAAGCAAAGACACATATAGTAAAAGGCGTGATTTAAGCAACGTCACGAGGGTCACAATTGGTTGAAAATAGGATGCAAATATCAGAGGTAGAAACAACAATTTCTGTACAAAATTAATTAGTTTTTCTCGGACATGTTTGCGGGCCGTGTGAATTTCTGAGTTTTAAATGGGGCGAGTGAAAATTCGTAAAACCGACGCGCGAGCGACGGACTGGGAACATGGCATGAGAAATTCTTTAGAATTACCCGTTTTGGGGAACAGACCGACAGACAGGCTTTTGCTATATATACCGAGGTGAATATAAACAAGCTCTCTTAGACTTTTGACTATTCGATGCGTTAAAAGCTCTTACATCCGCGACTTGATTGAAGATGTTAAACAGTGCATTTTAGTTTGATAAAATAATTTAAAGTTTGCTCGTATATTTTAGTGATTCAAAATAGTTTGTTATTTACGTGCTAACATGAATGTACTTCAGTGCACTTAGATACAAGGTAATAAAATTTAGTATCACTGTACCAATTAGCAAAATTTACAACGACAAATGTATACACAAAAGTAGGCAGTTTTGGCGTATATTGGTGAAAGACGCATGAATTTCTTTGCTATTTTTCGGGGGTGTTAATAATTAAATGGTTCAAATACGTGTCTGGATCCACGAAACAAGGGTCAGATATACACAGATGAGTTCCGGAAAAGCCCAGAAACAACTTTAAATAAATGGTGATGGAGAAAATTTTAAAAGCGTTGAGAATTAGAAGCCGTAAATATAATCCTGTTGGAATGGTGTGATTAACTAAAGGGACGAGGTACTTTGAAGCTACGAGGACAGTAACCTTCAGGTAAATTATACTATTTTGTTTGACATTTTGTTGTGTTGAATTACTTTATAATTGATTTACTTTAAATGGACATTAGTGAAATTGTACTAACCATAAAATTTTAATTTTAAGATGAAATTTGCTTGTTTAAGTAGAAAGGGGTATTTAGTATTGATGTTCTGAATTATGATGAAAATTTGGGTATGTCTTTGAGCTCAATTAGACGAACCTGGTTAATTAACGTAAAGGGGTGGTAGATGCTCCTTTATACTCAGACTCGGTCTGCTTATATTGTTATATTAATTAGTAGGCATCCAACAAGGACTTTAATTTTGGATGCACATTAAAATGATAATAAAATTAATCTTGAAATTCTTTTAAAACTGAATTTTATGCTGAAATTTAATTTGAAAATTTAATGTATTCTGAATATTGATGTAAATAGAGTTAACGTTGATGTTTGTGGTAGGAATGTGTTGTTTAATTTTATGAATGAGGAGGTTTATAAAATTAGGTGAGCAGCCGAGGCGAAAACAGGATCACAGCAGTTTATGACGCCCAATCGGTGGGACTAGAATTTTTTTGTTGAAAGGACCCAGTTCCCGCATTCACAGGAGTATATCACAACATTCTTTGGCGACCCAAAAGTGAGGCTCGAGTTCCAAATAAAATTTTGTGATTTTATTCCAGGAAACTGGCGATCTGAGAGAGAGTTTCTGTGTGTGTATAAATTTAAGAGTATTTTGAGAGTGTGTGAGTGATTAGAACGTATGCAGAGAAAAGAGTGGTTAAGGAGTCAAGGAGTGGAAATTGGAAGTGACGATAGTGCATTGTGTGAAAAAAATACGAAAATGGAAGAAGCTGGAGGCAGTAGAGATCAGTCGAGGACGGAATCGGGGGATCAAGGAAATGAGTTAATGATGAGAATGTTTGAGGAAATGCGATTAGCTAGGAAGAATCTATTAGAGCGAGGGAGAGTCCAACCAAAATTAGAGCAGATAAGCGGGAAAATTGAACAAAATACGAAAGAATTTACAGAATTTAAAAATAGTCTTACCGTGAAACTGGGGGAAGTAGAAAATAGGGTTGAAAAAAATGAGCGTGATATTACAGGTCTTCGACAGGAAATGGGACATTTAAAGTCCGAAGTACGCATGTTCTGTGAAGAAGAGATTAATGTAAAATGACTGAAGTGACGGACTCATGTAGGGATCAGTTAGGCAGGGTAGAACGCGAAGTTAGTAGTATCAAATACAACATGTCAAATTTAACGGGGGATGGTCCCAGATTTTCTACAGGTGGAGTATCATTGGACCAACACATGAAGTTTTATGGCGATAACAGTGTAAATCCACAAATTTTTATTAATAGTGTAAGAAATCTAGTGGGAAATTTATTTGACGAACAGACTAAACTAAATACGATAAAGGCTTTATTAAAGGACAATGCGGAAACGTGGTACAATTTAGTAGGACAGGACATAGACACGTATCAGGACTTTGAAAACAAATTTTAAAGCACTACTGGAGTGACCACAGACAAGACCAGGTACGAGACGACTTAATCACAGGGAAGTTTAAGGAGAATTTTCAGGAAGTAGGAGCAATATGCTATACGCAAGTATAGCATAGCAAAGCAACTGAACCCACCACTGACGGACCGACAAATTATTAAGTATTTATCACGACACTTCGAGGCAGAAATAAGACAACACGTAGCACTACAAAACATAGTGGACAGAGAAATGTTTTTGGAATACCTGCAGAGGTACGACGACGTAAGTAGTGGACGACCTCGAGAAAATAGGGAAAGACAGATCAACACAGTTAGGTTTGACAATAGACGGGACAACTACGCTAGACGGGGGAATAGGTACGGATACCAGCGACAGAATTGGGAACAGAGACGACCATATGTTAGGAGTAATAGTTTAGGAAGGGGACCTGCACCGAGACCGGGACCTACCAGAATGAATAGTTCACCAGACATGAGCGGGACTGCTAATACAGACACGGAACGAGTGGAAACGCCTAGGACGTACGCTGAGGTGACGGCTAGACCAGGACCAAGTAGGGAAAACAGACCTGGACAGGATTTTTAGAACGCGACAGACCACTAGATTTCAGTGTAAATGTATATGAACATCCACGTGAATTTTTCAAAATTGAGGAGGAAGTAGAGCCAGAAACTGAGGAAAAATTATGTTTGCCAATTGTTAATATAGAAATTTTTGAGAATAATGTAGAAGTATTACTTGATACAGGGGCAGAGGCGAGTTTAATATCGGAGGAATTCGTCAGCAAAATTAGGGATAAGGTTTGTGATAGAATTATGCCTATAAAGCGTAGCCATTTAGTAGCTCCAAATAAAAAGAAGTTTGCTGTAGTAAATAGTGTTGTGGTGCTTAGGATAGATATAGAAGGTTTAAGCTGTGAACAGGAGTTTGTAATTGTACCTGGACTGAAGTTTCAGAGCATTTTAGGTGTTGACTGTATGATGAAGTTAGGGGTTTTGATAGATATGGAAAGGAAGGTAATAAGGATTAAGGATAGGGTAGTGCCATGGAAGGGCAGTTATGAAGTCACAGAGGATGACACAGGGTTGAGTATTAATGTAGTAGAGGTAGAGGATGATGAAGTTAAACAGAGCAACACAATAAGATGTCCAGAGAATAGGAGAGTAGAGGTTCAAGCTTTAGTACAAAAACATGCAGAAGTAGTGGGGGTAGAAGCAGCATATCAGGAGCAGGTGAAGGCGGAATTAAGTAAAGATGGCAAGTTTGTTTTTAATAAAGTAGATTTAAGGAATTCATTCTGGCTGATTCCATTACATAAGAATTCTAGAAGGTACATAGGATTTTCCATAGAGGGAAAAATCGATAATTTTAAAGTAGTATCGTTTGGTTTGTCGGCAGAAAGGGAAACAATAATAAATGAGAAACAGACAAGTGTAGGGACTGAAGAAGAAGTAATATTTAAGAGTCAGGATAAGAGGGATGATAAGTTTATTGTATGTGAGATAATAGAGATGTTAAGTATAGAGATAGAAGGGGGAGAGATAGGGATGAAGAGTATTAGGATGGTGAGAAGAAAGACGTGGAGGGTTAAGAAGAGAGTTAGATTTAAATAACTTGATGAACAAAGGATAGAGATAGTTGAATTTTAGTACAGATATAGGAATAAGAATAGAATAGAGAGTAGATATAGGTGTATATCGAAGAGTAGAAGTAGATGTTTATAGAAAATAAAGATAGGTATAGGATAAATATGGGAGATAAGTAGAAATAGGTTTAGGATGAGAATAAAGAGGAAATGTAGGAAGAAAATAAGATAGGTTAAGTATAGATATTTCTTATAAGATTAGTGGGGAGTTAGGAATAGAGTAAGAGTAGGATAGGTATATAGGATTAGGTAGGGGGAAGTGAAGGATAGTGAAGATTAGTTAAAAGTTAAGAATAAAATAGGTATATAGGATGTATATAGGATTAGATGGATAAGTAGGATGAAGTTAGGGATAATTTCAGTTTATAGAATTAGGTGAGAGTTAGGAATAGGATAGGGATATAGGATAGGTGTAAATATTTTTTGGATTGGAGACAAAGTAGGTAAGTTAGATAGATAAGGGTAGAGAGAGATAGGCAATTTTTTTTGTAATTTTTTTTGTCTAAATGCTTTATATTTGCATTCAAATAAGTGGGATTATTTGTATTCAAATAGGGGGAAAATACTCATATTTAGACCAGGGTAGAAAATTAAATAATCACATCAAATAATTTTAATCACCGTGTATAATGAATATTATTAGATAATACGCGTTATTAAAACCGTGAAGCATAAAAATTTATTAGTTTCAGTAAAAATAAGAGATTTAAACCATGTACAAAACGCTTTATATCAAAAGAAACAGTAAAAAGCTCTACGTGTAATGTAATGATTCCGAGGAAGGAAACAAATGGAAACTACGTGCAAAATTTATATTAATTAACCCTATTTTAAGTAACCGGTAGTAAAACAAAGTGTACACATAATAATTAATATTTAACTAATACTCGCTAAAAATGAAAGGATAGAAGTCAATTTTAATTGAAGTTAATTGAATCGTTAGTAACAGATAATATCTATAGAAACTTGTAAAAACCGAATAAAAAGCAAATCCTAGAAGTGTTAGTTAGAAGTAGGATGTTTGAACACACCTGCGTATTTTAAAAGGCAATTTCAGTTTAATTTGTTTAGATAAACATGTCGATTCTAAGGATATTGGAAACGGTCAGATGCTTTAGCACGAAATACAAAACAGGGTTTATTTAAAAAGCTCTGAGAATTAATATTATTTTGAACACCTGCGTAGTTTAAATATCACGTACGGCGAAAATTGTGTAGATAACAAATGGTTTCAAAGAATCTTGGAGAAACCGGGGCTTAATATTCACGAGAATGTGCGATACGGGGTTATTTAACCCAGATAGTCCACATGGACTAAAATATAATCGATAATAAAGAATATCAATTTGCACCAATACGAACAGGTTAGAAAAGGAAAGAGAAATGCGTCAAGCAAAGACACATATAGTAAAGGCGTGATTTAAGCAACGTCACGAGGGTCACAATTGGTTGAAAATAGGATGCAAATATCAGAGGTAGAAACAACAATTTCTGTACAAAATTAATTAGTTTTTCTCGGACATGTTTGCGGGCCGTGTGTGAATTTCTGAGTTTTAAATGGGGCGAGTGAAAATTCGTAAAACCGACGCGCGAGCGACGGACTGGGAACATGGCATGAGAAATTCTTTAGAATTACCCGTTTTGGGGAACAGACCGACAGACAGGCTTTTTGCTATATATACCGAGGTGAATATAAACAAGCTCTCTTAGACTTTTGACTATTCGATGCGTTAAAAGCTCTTACATCCGCGACTTGATTGAAGATGTTAAACAGTGCATTTTAGTTTGATAAAATAATTTAAAGTTTGCTCGTATATTTTAGTGATTCAAAATAGTTTGTTATTTACGTGCTAACATGAATGTACTTCAGTGCACTTAGATACAAGGTAATAAAATTTAGTATCACTGTACCAATTAGCAAAATTTACAACGACAAATGTATACACAAAAGTAGGCAGTTTTGGCGTATATTGGTGAAAGACGCATGAATTTCTTTGCTATTTTTCGGGGGTGTTAATAATTAAATGGTTCAAATACGTGTCTGGATCCACGAAACAAGGGTCAGATATACACAGATGAGTTCCGGAAAAGCCCAGAAACAACTTTAAATAAATGGTGATGGAGAAAATTTTAAAAGCGTTGAGAATTAGAAGCCGTAAATATAATCCTGTTGGAATGGTGTGATTAACTGAAGGGACGAGGTACTTTGAAGCTACGAGGACAGTAACCTTCAGGTAAATTATACTATTTTGTTTGACATTTTTGTTTGTGTTGAATTACTTTATAATTGATTTACTTTAAATGGACATTAGTGAAATTGTACTAACCATAAAATTTTAATTTTAAGATGAAATTTGCTTGTTTAAGTAGAAAGGGTATTTAGTATTGATGTTCTGAATTATGATGAAAATTTGGGTATGTCTTTGAGCTCAATTAGACGAACCTGGTTAATTAACGTAAAGGGGTGGTAGATGCTCCCTTTATACTCAGACTCCGGTCTGCTTATATTGTTATATTAATTAGTAGGCATCCAACAAGGACTTTAATTTTGGATGCACATTAAAATGATAATAAAATTAATCTTGAAATTCTTTTTAAAACTGAATTTTATGCTGAAATTTAATTTGAAAATTTAATGTATTCTGAATATTGATGTAAATAGAGTTAACGTTGATGTTTGTGGTAGGAATGTGTTGTTTAATTTTATGAATGAGGAGGTTTATAAAATTAGGTGAGCAGCCGAGGCGAAAACAGGATCACAGCAGTTTATGACGCCCAATCGGTGGGACTAGAATTTTTTTGTTGAAAGGACCCAGTTCCCGCATTCACAGGAGTATATCACAACAATATATATATATATATATATATATATATATATATATATATTGCTATATCGGAAGTTAAAAATCGTCTGAATAGAGCGACAATTTTGTGAAGTGATTTTGAAATAACTTTCTTATACAGCAGTCGTAGAATATGCTATATAAATAAAAGAATCCACTTCCTCGAGTAGTTCAGTAGATAGAACATAAAACTCTCTTGCTCGAAGAAATTGATACATTAAGCCTTACTAAACATTTTTGGGGTACAAATATTTACAGATAATATTAATGACAAAAAGAGAATTAGTACAATGTAAACCATGTAAAAATTACAAAAAGCTTGCCAAAGTATCAACTTATAATTGACATATACTTACATTGACCTTCAGGATCAGAGTACTCTATTTTCATGATTACTTCTTTAAAATAATACCTCTGAATAAAATGCGTGTAAATTGCCCTTCGTTATAAATAATTTTCTAAATCAATATTTGAATTAATTAAATTTTACAACTACAAAATCTCACTCTAAAATTATTGAATTCTAAAAGTCCTTTACAGAGAAACAATAAAAGCTAATCTGACCATGATTTCAGTAATCCTGAATTAATTCCAGGTAAACAACCTTCCAATGCTTCCAAGCTTAGAACACAGACGTCTATTTTAGGGATTGATACTCGAACGAAGTTACTCAAAGCTGACACTAGGTTTAAATCAAAACTCAATTCGTAACAAATTCCATTGCAGCCAAACCAAACCAAATAGGTTAAAGCTAATATTAGTAGTAAGGTCTGAAATGATCCAGTGAAGGTATGATTGAATTTATAAAAAAATTAATAATCGAATAAATAATTGCAGATTTAAAGTCTCGAATTGAAACCAATTTTGAAGTCCCCAATTGAAACCGATTTTAAAATCGGCAAAATCAAACTCATTTGAACAGCACTTTTTAAATAAAATATTTGTATTTATTTATTTATAAAAAAAAGTGCTAAACATAAAACTAAGAGCTCCCAAAACATTGTTACATAAGAATTAAAAAACAAGAATTAACAAAAGATATACAGATAATTATCACAATTAAAAATGAAGAGTAGTAGGATACATAATAAAGGCAATGCAACATAATATAACCTGTATCTAATATGGATATTTACATTATAAAAGTCAAATAAAAGAATACATATATTTCAAAAACCCGCAATTGAGAATATCTAAATCACTACAGAATTCGTTCAGGTTGCGTATATCTTTTATAAAAGGCACTCAATTATTTTCAAATTGTCACTAGTACACAGAAAATGTAACAATTCCTTTCAGTGTAAATCTACTCTTATTTATAACGTTTCATTCGGTTTTGTTGCAGAAAATTTCGTTTTACGCCAGATAGATTTTCAGTCGTTGGGAGCTTCTTTCTAAAAAGTTTTATTTTTATAAACACTTCTATCAAATTAATTTTAATTCTATAATTACAAAAATTGTTTATTTCTTTTACAACATCTCTTATATTCATTAATTGAAGTTGAAAAGCAAAAATATTCTAAGTTAATAAATCAATAATCAATAATTACGAATGAGTAGCTTGAACAACCAACAACGCTAAAGTTATGAAGTTCGAAGACTGACTGACGATCAGGGGCTTTTCACAGTTTACATGAAGCCTCTGGTCTCACAACATCTTGTGGGAAAGTGCAGATCTTGCTGTCTGCTATTTCTTAATAATCATACATTGTCCTATTCTAAGTAATTTTAAATGAGTCTGCTTGATTGTAGTTCATTGTTTCTGCACTTATGATATCAGGTTGCGTCTGGAATACAAAGTAGTCGTTTTCTTTCTTATTTTTGATATGAATTCTGATAACACTTAATTTAATAACCTTCGTTTAATACAATGCAAAATGTTATTACTAAGACATAATAATTACGTTTATTTTATATACATTTTAATATGGAAGATATGTAACTTGCCTAGTATTAAAACTTTCTAAGAGACACGTATACCATAACGAATCAACAACTTTTCCTTGCATAACAAAAAATTCCATTTGTTAGGCGTTTTAATTAATGCTAGATCGACGTCATTATGATATGTAAATTCCGGAATTTCTCATTTTCTATTAATTTGTAATCGCACCGAATATTTCTCCATCCAAATAACAAATTTATTTTTGTATCGCCGTTGTCATTGCAAATGTTGATTAATCAAAGAATATGACTATTTGTTTGTATGATTATTATATTAAGAATTTGTGCCTGCGCATAATACAGTTAATAATTGCGTGATTTTCAACATTAATGCAACTTTCAGCTTGAATAAATGCATCTTTCTTATAAATAAATATTTCTTGATAAATAAATGAAAGATATGCATAAAATGTTCATTTATTTAACTAACACAAAAAACCATGCTTTTGTATATACGAGTGTTGTAAAAGTAAGCGCCTTTACACTTTGTTAATGTAAGTTGGGATTTAACTCTTACTGATCAAAATAGCGTCATTTTCTCAACAATGTATATGTTGAGCTAAGTAATCAGATAATTAAAAAGGCACTAAAGATTACTAAACTATTACAAGAGATTGCTTAATATAAGTGCCAAAATTGGAATTTATTTTATAACAGCTCCCTGCTAAAGGTTTAATGTCAACTGAAGATATTTAGAGTGTTACTGGGCACGAAACATGTCTTAGAAAAGGTTTGAGTCTGTCAATCCTCACAGAGCAGTCACTTGATTCATATCTTCAAAACCTAATAATAAAAAAGTTATTAAATTAAACCGTTTATGGTTTTTAATTTTTTATTTTATGTGTACCTGATATATAAGATTTGATAAAAAATCCATATACTTTCTTAGATATTGTTAATTGGATCTCAAAGCCAATAGCCATAATCCAAAGTTTCTCATTTTCCTGATGTGTATATTCGTTGATGCACTAGGTTTCTCATTAAAGCAAATGCATTTCTCTAGTATCTAGTTAGTATAGAATAAAAATGCATTGCTTAAAAAGAGAATATCATTCCTTGCATTATTTTTAATTGTATGAATACAGGGGACTTTTATAAAAATGTAGTTGATATCTTTGGAGTTTACATTCATCTTTCAGTTACCTAGGTGAATACTGAACACATATCAATGTTCAGCGTAATGCCACAATGTATTTAATTTTAAATGCACAATGAGAAAGCGGTGCTATACAAGGTATTATTATTATTAAAAGTTACCCCTAACTATCTCATCACATCTAAGAGGGTGTATGAAATCGATAGTATATGCACCCTCAACCCTCATTGGACGAAACAAAACTCCTACTTTGAAAAACAGTTTCGTATTGGTTAGAATAAGAGGGCCACGAGAGGCCCATCCACTAGAGGGTTGCTCTTCAATGCTCTTCAGTACGGGTGCTCCAGATAGTCAAGAGTATTCGCGTGCCGGACCACTTGAAATCATCGCGAAAAGGTTCCGGATTCACCCACGCGCGTAGATATTATTTCTGAAAATTTTTGTATAGTATTTTCATAAGTTCTAAGTTCATACACTGGCTGAAGAACAGAAGCCTCGGACCGGGGCAAAATCAGAAAGCAACGAAATGCCTTCTGCAGTTACTCCTTTTTTGGCCTGGCCACCGTTATTGCTACATCCATGGGCTTCTGCTTTACTGCCGGGAGCTTGGTGCACATCAGCTGCTGCTATACGTTCTGCATTGCCTGGGTTAGTAGATATTTGTATAATACAATTAGAAATTTTGAAATATTTAAAAGTATTTCTTATATTAAAGAAAATTGTAGTATGCTTATTTTTTAAATATGGAATTTTAGGCGATTGAACTGGGGTTCTGTAAGCGCCTGCAAAGCTTTAAAATGTTTGATATACACCTCAAATGTTGTAATAGAATTACTGAAAATAGAAATTGCAATATTTTAAAAATTGAAGGATGTGTACGGTCCGGAAAAGCAATTCTGTTATTGTAGAAAACAACCAACGCTAGAATCCTTCAACTTAATTAAGTTCTTTTATAATTCACTTTCATTATCATTCTGACGATCCTTAAAATCTCTTAAATGAAATTTATAAAATCTAATCGTTTTGTTTTTAAAGCCTATCAGAAAATTTAGTATATCATGCATGTACTGATTTAAAAAAAATTTCACTCATAATTAATAGGTTCACCAGTGGAATACTTTTCATAAAACCTTTCGATTTAAGAATATTAACACTTTTATGTTTGGCGTTTAGTGGGTGTGAACCATATAATTTTTTCAAAGTGGTTTTGTTCATTTTTAAGGTTTTCAAAATGATATTCTGTAACTTCTTAGATAATTGGTTCTAGTGCGTCTGCTTGGAATCAAATACAAAATAATTCTTCCAGTCAAATTGATTATCAAATAATTATTAATAAAACCTCATAACAACTTCTTAATTATTACACGCTAATTTAAATCTAAATCTTATTTACATATCTTAAATTTATACAGAAAAAATCCTTACGCAGTTTATTGTGATTATAAAAATATCACTAGTTTAATGCATGATGTAGCTTTAAATGAAAATTGAAGTAAAAACTGTTTAACAGTACTCTGGATATGAAACATAGACATATTAATAGAAAATTTATAATATACAACAGTGCACAATATAATGATTAATGAATAGAATAATATCCAGAAGCTAATGAAGGTTTAATAGCATAAGGTCTAATTCCAACTCATATAAGAATTTTCATATGTGGGGAATTACATAGATATGTACATATAAAGTTGGGGTTATAACTCCTCACTTAAAGTGAGAATATGTGAATAAGTATTCAATCCGCCAAGCAAAATTGTAAGTTAGTTAAAAATGTAAATGTATAATAACAAAATATGGTAAATATAAAATGCAGGAAAATATATAAAATACTGTAGACAAAAGAAAATATTACAAGAATAACTAAAAATATTTAAAATATTACTTAATATAGAGTAGTATAAGAATTATGACGCTATAAGTTTAAATAAAAAACGAATTAAGAATTATAAATTTGAGTAAAGATTAGAGAGTTCAAAATTTTGCAAAAATCACCAATTGTTGACTCGGCACAATACTTGAAGGAGTAATGAGGAATTTTAGAAACTATGACCATTATAATGTTTTTTTCCGACCGCATCTTGATTTGTTTTAATAATGGGATTAACTGAATTGTTACTTTTGCTAATATTCTAGTCATCTTCTTTTTATTATTCTTTATTTATTCCCATATAAGCCCGAATATTCACTAGTATTTTGATGTTGCTACAGATGTCTAACAATTACAACAATGTCTACTAATACTAAATTCGATCTTCACACGACGATTACACTATATTTATTGCTAAATTCGATAACGTAGTTTATATACCTCTTTAACGTATCTATTTTAACAATTTATCCTATAATTTATTTCATACTATTTACTGATTAATACATCGACTGAAACTTTGACGAGTTGTCGATCAATCCACGGTTGTTATAATAGCTTTGCCTCTTTCGATTCTAGACTTTTCGGCGCTTTTGTTACAATATTAATTTTAGAAAAAGGTAAATTTTAAGTATCCCCTTAATTTACCAAGAAAATAAGAAGTAAGGAAAATTGTTGGTATTAAATTTAGAATAAAATGAAACTATAAGTTTAAATAAAAGATGGAAAGTTTACGATTTGATCAATAACGTACTCAATAAAATGTCAGAAGAACGATGCAAAGGGCCGAGGTTAAAGTTTTTAATGGTGATGCACGAAACGTAGTAGAGTGGTTGTTTACAACCACCGCAAGGTATAGTATTAAAAAAAGAATAAATAAACTGATTGGAATAAATTGTAGTTGAAGTTATTTTGTCGTTTCAGTAAATAACATAATTCGAACTTAACGCAATTGCTTCAGTTCCACTAATTAAAAGATCCAGTCTCAATTAAATGTTGCAATAAAAAATGCTCCAGACTCTTATTTTGAGACAACAAATAATAATTTATCTGCTTTTTTAAATTTATAAACATTTTGTATTAATTATTATTAGTAATTTTAAAATTTCTTGATGGTGGATCAAGTAGTTTAGTTTGACAAATTGGATCTAATGTAGTAAACTTCAAAAAATTCATGCTTTTACAAATGTTAAGAATTTTGCAACCATGTATAGAATTTATAAGTATATATCGAATGCGAGTTTGTGTTACAAAATACATAACAATTCAATAAGAAATTGTGTATTTTTCTTATATAAAAACCTAATATTACATTACAGTATATTATACAATATGGTTAAGTATATAATTATAATCCAGATACCTAGATTATATACTAAGGCCAAAGCACTGAGAAATTTGGGTGCAAGGACGATAGTACCTTCTCAAATGATGAGATGTGATTTTTTTCACTACTAGCAACATAGGTATACAATTTTGCAATTTTTGCTTTAAAGGTGAACTAAACATTCTTATTCAATAAATACTTGTTCAATAATATTAATAAACATGTGTATAATGTTATTAATATTTTGTGATATAAAATACTGTAACAAAAGTAAAATATTACTAGAGTAATTCAAAATATGTAAAACATTACAAAATATAAGATAGTATCAACAATTATGACGATATATGTAAAACGATTTAAGAATTATAAAGCAGAACAAGAATTAGAGAGTAAAGGATATTGATTCCAATTCAAAATCTTCCATGCAAAAATCATAAATTGTTCGTTCCGCAAGATAGGTTTTGGGCCCTTTGGAGCGGCTTTTTAAAACGGAAATTATAAAATTAATTTTAACTACAGGTACGTTATATTCATTAACGACTTGGTTTCAAAAATAATCAAAGTTACTAAACACTAAATTAATTAATTAAAACTAAATTGAGTAGCTTGAACAACCAACAAAGTTGCGAAGCTCGAGACTGACTGGCCATCTTGGGCTCCTAAAAGTATTTATGCTATCCCTGCCCCTCACATTTCTTGTAAGAATTGCAGAGCTCATGTCTGCTATGTCTTGATACAATACAAAGTATTACATTTTAATAATCTTAATTCTAATAATTGCTGTCTTATTGTCTAGTGTGACCTGCACCTGCAGTGTCATGTTACGTCTGGAATACAAAGTATTCACATCCGTTCTCATGTCTGGTTTATGAACTTCCATTAACCTTTTGTAATATGTCTTTCAATTTATACATTGTAACAATTTTACTTAAGATTTAATAATTCCATTTGATTACATATATATCCTAATTTGGGGATATGTAACTCGCACAATACTTAAAAGAGTAATAGAAGAATTTTAGCAACTGGGACTACTATAATGTTTTTTCGACAGCATCTTGAAATGGTTTTAATAATGGAATTAACTAAATTGTTACTTTTGCTAGTACTCTATTCATTTGTAGCGTATAATATTCTAACAAACGTCTTTTTGCTGTTCTTTATTCGGTCCAACATAAGTCTGATTATTCAGTGAGATGCCGCTGCAGCTATAACTGACAACAATTACTATAATGTATACTAACACTAATTTCATCTTCAAACAGCGATTACACTTTATTTATTGTTAAATTCTTCAACGTGGTTTTTATACACGTTCAACGTATTTATTTTAACGATTTATTCATTAATTTATTTTATACTATTTACGGATTCATACATCGACTGAAACTCTGACGGATCGTGAGGTTTATATACTTGATTTGTAAAGCGTCAATATATCATAAATTTCGGGACCTTTCTGCATTATTTGTTTTATGCTTTATATAGGTTCTTAAATACATATAAGGTTGTAGATGTTTTAGCTATTGATATGGATATGTATTTTACTAACTTTTTTTTCTTGCGGATACGAGATTTTTAAAAAATTAGAGGTTTTGATACCAAAAATATCAAGTATAAAATACACGGAAGCACGGGAAAACGTGTAAGTTTGTGGTGACGTCCATGGGCTAGGATATAAAAAGTTACCGGTAAAAACAAATCGGGAAAATTACTTCAAGCCAATAACAAAATTTATACACATTACACAGCTTTAGTTTGTGTAAAATCTACTTACTAGAAAGCTGAAATTCTCTCGATAGTTCTGTTTGACGGCGATATTAAGACTTGTAACAGATACTTGGTTTGTATGCTAGGTGGGAGAAGAATAATCTTAGAATCACTTCTTTGTTCAAAAAATTTGTGATGTTCCTATGAGATAAAACCCGATGTAACAATAATGACTTTCAAAATTTTCTATTTAAAACCGTTGGTCCTCTATGCAAACAGATTTAATCGTAATATCGTAAAAAATAAATAAAATTTTTATAATCCTGTAAGTGGATTTTTAAATTATGTGAAAAATATTTTTTTAGGAAGTTGTATTCTACCATTTGCAATTAGTTCTAATAAAGATTAATTTATCACACTTAATCTTGTTAATGATAGTTACTTAATATAAATCTAACTTGCAGATAGTACTATTTTATCTTTTCCTGTAATTAATACTCGAATGCTGTTACAAGTTATTGCTGTTTGTTTAACTGTTTAGTAAACATAACTTTTATTACATTGATCACTTAGACGAAAACCAGAGTACCTAGGAAGCATAATTATTGTTTTTAATCTGTCCGTAACATTACTACTTAAATTTTTTTTACTAGAATACTTGCTAATATAAAATATATTTCTAAGAGATTGAGGTGACCATTTTTTCAAATAAAAAATCAGGACATTTAAATAAACAACTGAGTAATGTGAGTATAATGTATCTGTAAAAAAAAGTTTTAAGAAAATGGAGATTCAAGTTTTTTAAATTTTTTACTCGTTTTAATGCGGTCTAAATTTCACAGCAAGGTTTTCCAATAAGTATTTAGTGAGGAGAAAAGTGAGATTTGAGTAGGCGTAGAAAACTATTTGTTATACTTTCTTCCTAGTAGATCAATCGACTCTTGCTTTAAATGGAGGTTTGAAGAAACTTTATGAGCAACAGCAAGAGCAAGAGCAAGAGATAATGAAAATACTGAAGCGCTGATGCACAATAAAAATTCGCGGTTAAATTAATTCTCACCACACGTTATTAGCCATACTTTGAATAAAAAGAAAACAGCAATCCCCGGGTTATAATAAAGAATAAACAATTCCCATTTTTGGGACATTGGCTAAAAATAAGAAATGCTTAGGAAAATATTGGACAAAGAAAAAAATTTTTAAAAATTTATGCAAAATAAAAAACTGTTTACACTATAAGTAATGGTAAAAAATAATTTTGTGTGAAATGGAACAGAACATGTTATGTAGTTGTAAATCACATTTGCCACAAATCTCCTTTGTTTTTATCCCATAGGATAATCTTCATTGTGTCATTACTGGAACTGCCGTTTGCTATTAAATCTCACGTCCGCTTACTTGTCCACATAAAAGTTTAAACTTCTTTGGTTCTGGCGTTTATAGAGCAGAATAAGTTATTTTTGATAGATATGTTAATACTAGATTTCTGTGTACATGCAGAATCAATAAATGTTTTTGAAAATTTGTATTGATATAATCTTCAAATGTACAATTCACATAAGTACCTAGAATTTGTGTGAATAATGGTCACCATTTGAACGAATTCTGATTCTATAACGTAGAATTTATTAATCTATAATATACACTCCACCGATATCAACTTATAATATAGTTTAGAACGTTTTCTTAACGGGCGCTTTAACATTTTTTTGTATATTGTTTATTGTTCTAATTCTTTTTGTATCGTGTTCCTGTGCATGTGTAGATGACAATGGACAGGTTGAACTTTTAACAGCCAAAATATTGTCTTCTGTAAGCAACAATATTGTGGCTACCAAAGAGACATTTTCGAAATCCGCATGTCCATTCTCCCAGACACACACCTAGAAACACGATACAAAAAGGATTAGACTAATAAACAATACAGAAAAAAAACAGCACCCGTCCGGAAGTAATCATTTCTCAAAAACGTGTCCTACATGCCAAAATACACACACACTAAAATAAAACATTTTCAAAAATATAGCCTGTCCATTTTTATCTACACACACCAATTGTTATGTCAATCCTGCCATACAAAAAAACACCAGAAAAAGGGAATAACTGCGAAACCTTTATTATTCAAAGAAGTAAATTCTTGGGGAGAAGTGGATCTTATTAATATGCAGACCTGTCCTGATCAAGACTTCAAATATATCCTTAACTATCAGTATCGACTCTCCGAGTATCTCATTCTGCAGCTACTCAAAACAAAAACGGCAGAAAAGGTGGCACACAATTTGATTGATATTTTTTGCGTTCTGGTGTGTCTGTCGATTTTGCAGCCTGATAATGGACGTGAATTTGCAAATCGAATAGTTAAGGAGTTAAAACTAATGTGGCAAGAGCTGTGTATAGTCCATGGAAAGCCGTGACATTCCCAAAGCCAGGGGAGCGTCGAGCGTGTAAATCAGGACGTCCAAAATTTGTTATTTTCATGAATGGAGAACATTAAAACTTAGCGGTGGAGTGAGGGTCTGCATTTTTGCTAGTTACACAAAAACAACGCATATCACAGAGGAATACGACACGCTCCGTTTGAAGCAATATATAGTAACGTTTCAAGTACGTTTTAAACAAATTAAATTGTTTCTTTTTTCTTGAGGAAGTAAAAGTCATATCGGAATTCAGTCTAGTCGGATCAAATTAAAAAGGTATTAAAAACTGAAAAGGAGCTGGAAGAAGTACTTTTGACAGTGAGCGCTGATGAACATAATGATGGATTTGGCTTAGAAGTGGAAGATGTCGAAATAGAAAACAACAGGGACTCAGTAGCTGACTCCAGGTCCACAAAGGCTGTATGTGCTGTTTGTGAAAAGAAAACATCTAGTGTGCACAAATGCAGAACCTGTAGTAATAACGTTCACCTTACTGAGAGTCAGAGTTCTACTAATGATGAAGGTTTGTAGCGACGGTTCTTTGTCTCCGCTGTGCACAGAAAAATGTAATAACGACAAATACCGAGATTGCTTATGAAGGGCTAAAACTTCAAGCAGACAAGATGAAACGGCAGTCAAAGAAAATTTCCGAAAATTCAAGTAGGGGAATCAAGTGCCTGTCCCTAGCTTAGACAGAAGCAAAGCAGATGTCCTTTTCATAATTCAAGTTATGGTGAAAATACGGTTTGTACAAAGTAGGCACTAAGCAAGGAAGAATTTGTTATCTATATTCAAAAACCCAGATTCAAAGAAATTCTTAGAAATCGATGTTGTCCCAGACAAAGAATTATTGCTTAGAAGCATTAGCAGTCAGACTTCTGGTTTTGGAGACCAATGATTTGTAAAGTGTAATTGTAGTAAAAAATGTATTACTAACTTTTGTAAATGTAAAAGAGGAAACTTACTTTGTAATTAAAAATGCCATCACTCAATATCATGAATAAATAAATAGGGGAAAAATACATTTCTAAAGACGAGTCCATACTGAAACAACTTGCAGGAACCTTTTGCCACTGTAAGATGTTGCCTCTAGGTACAGTTCTTCAGTGTAGATAAATGTTTTCATCTGTTGCGTGTTGCCGATTGATTCCATCACAATAAAATTGTGAAATATTTTTTCCTTCTATAAGCTTTTTTTTGTAAGCAGCTTGTAATTAGTTGCATAATAGTTTTAAAACATTAATATTGCGTATTTTATACGCCTACATAAAGGTATTTCGAACTTTGCCAAACACGCATATGGCAAACATAAGATTGTGGGATACGTATCAATACGAAATAATTTCGGACTTGGCCTGAAGTACTCCGGCAAAGTGCGGTTCGCCTAGATAAACTAACACAACGGGCTTAACATTTTTCAAGCGGACCGTGTCGGGATTCGAACCCGTGACCTTGGGCGTAGTAGTCTCACACATACCACTACGCCACGGAGCCGCCTAACGGGCTTTACCGCTAACATATTGTCGTCATTAAATCGAAATGGTGTATCTCAAACTTCGTTACTTTACTTTACAATAGAGCGATTTAAAAAAACAGGACTAATTTACCTATAACTTTGAATATCGAATTAATTGCTTTATGAAATTTATATTTTATAGCGAACATTATATGGTAGAACACAGAAAGTATGAAATTTAGTCTTAATTTTATTAATAACAATTATTTTTTGAGTTTTTCTGAGATACGCCTTTTCGTCTTAATAATAATAATTCTAAAGTCCTAATACAAACGGAAACGTCTGCTTAGAATCTGCTTCGCAAGCTAATATTTAATACTAATTTAAATCATAAATAACATTTTCAAAAACTTAACCATTTTATTTGAAGTACATAGCAAAAGAGAAACTTAAACGAGCTTCAATTAAACCCAACAATCAAGAAAACAAAATTCGATTATATAAAACTTATCAGTCTAGGCTTACATTAAAACTCTATTCTTTAAAAATTCAAAACTAAGAAATGCAATGTGACTCGTCTACTGTGTTGCATAAGGTAGAGAAGTATAAAACTGAACATGTTCAGGTAACTCAATTACAACATTCTCATCAACAGAAAGTGTTAATGGTCATAGTCCTTTGTTTAATTTTAACAGTCCTAATTTTAAAATCGTCGTTATTTGTTGTTTTAAAGTAATTTGATGGGTATTCCATTTCTAAACTGCTAGTTGTAACACTTCGCCCTTTTTCTTCGTTTTAAGTTACACTCAAAGAAACAGGAAACGAGTTACCTTATATACATATAAAATAAAATGCAAACTCTATATCAATTCTTACGGTTCAAAATTTCAATACAAGGGTCCACTCACCTACTCCAGACGGTTGTCAACTATTTCTGATCCAACAGTCATCACTATACTTCACTCAAACGCCTCGGCTCCTCTACAGCGGAGAGTACATGGACATTCCTCAGGGTGGTTAGGCATAGAACTCTGAAATCGACACTGGTAAGTTAACTTACCCGAGAATTTACAAAATCTTTGTACCCTCAATGTATTTCACTCCACACCTTCTAATTGTAACATATATATGTATCTCAACATTCGTATCAAGTAATGAATTTAATAACCTTTGGTATGGTGATATAACTATGTGCATTGCCTATATCGACATACCTTTCGCTTTCTTGGTCTTTTACACAATAAATTAAAAGACATACATGAATGCAAGAAGAAAATATCTATTATTTAACTAAAAGTTACCTTAACCCGGGTTGTTATACACTGTACTAATCAATGTAAATTCTATAATTAAAACAAATTGACCCGAATTAAACATAACCAAGAACTGATATTCTACACAAAATTCATAATAATAAGTGGTAACGATAATAATTATGTCCAAAAATTCCAACATTAACCTAACAACTTAAAAACATATTCATATAAAAACATATGTATAAAGGTTCATACCTGCATCCTCACGTGTATGCATGCATATACACGTCCGTTCTCTCGAATCATTTATTCAAAGATTCACCCAATACCTGTTTTGGGTATACAATACCCACTGTTGCTCCGGTGTCTACGGTACTTCCTAGGTAACTTATCCTCACCAGGGTTGAAAGCGCTTAACACGGGTGTTGATAAATTTTGTGCTCGAGACTCTTTATATTCCCCTAATTCTTCACCAAATTGGATTGGGACCAAGCTTACAAAAACCTGAGTCTGTTCATTTCAACTAGCACTTCCACAAGGTAGCAAATCATCATATGGTGTGGGAGTCTCACGTATTGGATGTAGGCAGGGATTATTTTCGGTAAACCACAAACCGCACGAAGGTGGCAATTCTTCGTGATCCCCAAATAATGCAGAGTATGGAGGTGGTTCTTCCTCGTGAACCTCAGAACAACCGGACTTCCACCATCACTAAATAATGAACAGTATGAAGGTGGTTCTTCTTCGTAAATTTTATTTTTATTTAGCCTGTCACCATCGTCAATAGGGATGGATTCGGGCCGGGCCGGACCGGGCTTTTAGATGCGAACCGGCCCGGCCCGAAATAATTTGCTCCGGCCCGGCCCGGTGGCCCGGCCCGAACCAAAATGCATCGGCCCGGCTTGAGGCCCGGCTTGAATTTCGGGCCGGGCTTCGGGCCGGGCCGGGCCGATTCGGGCCGGAATGTAACTAAAACCTTAAGTGATGTATAGATTTTTTAACATCCAAATGGAAAGTATCATTTGTTAGTATATGTATTTTCGGATGTATAATACTTACTATTACTATGCTTTTTTACAAAAGTTGAATATATCAACTTTAATAAATTATAGTTTATAGTATCATTTTAACCTCGAAGAATCCCAAAGGTATTTGGAGATGATGCACACTTGCACAGGCAATCCAAAATAGAAGGTGGCTTGCGTCAAACATCAACCTTAAGTAACAAAATGCATTTTAGACCTCATGTACTACTACTAGTATATAGTAACATATTTAAAGGAAAGTATTCAAAATTTGACTGAATATTGTTTCCCCATATTCTAAACAAAGACCGTTGCCAATTTCCATTTTACAGATTGCTTGTGTATAGGTCTACATTTTGAGAATGTGCTAGCATCCGTTCAGATAACTGACTATTCAAGTCTCTCGTATCAGGTAGACATTACTTTGTTGTCTATGAATATTTTTTTGTAGCATGCTTTACTGGAAATTTTAATTATTATGAAAGAAAGGCCGACAATATTATCTATAAAAATGTTCAATATTAATATATGCAGGGTTTTTCAAAATTATGGAAACGCTGCTTTCGCCGTATATAGAGAATCTGCTACATATTGAGTAAAACAATAACATATAATTACAAAGAATCTAGCTCTTTAATATGAAAAAAGACATGTATACAGGATGTCCCACACCGAGCTTCCATTAAAAGTATTTTAAAAACTACAATTTTGCTGGCAAATTAAAACCTTGTGTAGGAGTTACCGAACAAGGCGAAACTATAACTAAAATAGTTTTGAAGTCTTGCAAATATCTTTCACATTAATTATTTTAAATAGCACATCCTGTATTTTATTCCATGTATGAATGATGCTTTAGAAGATGATTATTCTGATTTAAGCGTATGTATCTTCAATTGTTGTGCATCCAGGAATTATTGATCTAAAAAATCGTGTTAATAAACATTTAATCAAAACGGATTGCAGGTTGTGTTTCCATTACACCTTAAGAAATGTTTTTCAATAAAAACAATAAAGTAGTTTTTACAATTTTAGGAGGTGAAAAATTCTGATTTGAAAAATGTAATTTTTATAATTGAACCCCCATTTTTTATATCTCGACATGAACGAGCATAAAAGTATAATCAGTTATTTGCAAAATTTCGGTTTTTGCTTAATTTTCTTTAATTTTACTGTCGTTTTTGGTATTGCGGGTATTAAGGTTATACATAATTTTCTTAATAAATTGAGCTCAAGCAAAATTCAAATATTTGTTAAAGAATTTCATTGCTTATTCTAACTTTGTTATTGTTCTTATTGAGATTGAGAAACAGTTGTTTTTAGGTGTTATGCAAACACAACGTATAAACCATTTTAATAAAATGTTTATTAATACCATTTCTCTGATCCTCTAAAGTGCACTTTTTAGGAGAAAAAATTCCTGGAAGCAAAACAATTGAAAATAGTTTTACACACCCTAATATCAAAATAATAATCTACTCGCGCACTATTCAAATAAGCAATAAAATGTGGAGTATGCCATTTAAAATAATGAAATTGACAGTTACTTTTGATATAATCGAAAGTTTCACAACGTTGAAAATATCTTAGCTAAATTTGCCTTATTGGGTAACACCTACATGCAAAGTTTCAATTTTTCAGGAATTGTAAGTTTTGAGATTTCTTTAATGAAAGTTTGTCGATACATTCAAATAATTAAATATAATTGAGCTGTTTTTTTGTAATCGTGAGTTTTAAATATTTTTTCATATACAGAGTGGTTTCGATTTATTCATAAATAATCTTCAGTGCGGGCCACAATATCAAGTTAATTAATAAGTATAATAAAATAAACCAGCTCAATTAACATACGTTGCAATACTCCTTCAAATTAATTAAATATAACACGGGCAATTTTATTTCAAATTTCTTGAAAAGTGAAAAGAAGTGAATATTACTTATCGAAAAAAATCGAAATTCACAAATCGGTTTAAATCAAATCATTTTCGTTTTCGATTTACTTCCATTATCACACTTACCAATATGTGTGTAACTGTACCTAGGTGATATATTAAGAGGAGCGTTAATTATAATTTTGCTTAAGAGGCAACTAAAGAAATCATTAAATGGAATCTTTTACTAAATCAATAAATTTTATATTTCGTTACATAAATTTCGGGCCGGCCGAAATAGCCCGAAAGCCGAAAGCTTGAGGAGTCTGGCCCGGCCCGGCCGGGCCCGACACGTCTTGGCCCGGCTTGGGCCCGAAAAAATTTTGTCGGCCCGGCCCGAAGCCCGGCTTGATATTCGGGCCGGGCTTCGGGCCGGGCCGGGCCAAAGCCCGGGCCCGTGGCCATCCCTAATCGTCAAAAAACGAACTGTATGTTGTTGGTGAGTCATAATCTTCTTTGCATTAGTAAACCTCCGCTTCCTATCGTTAAACGCCTTACGACTTAACCATTTAGTTTTCTGATTGAATTTAAATTCACCGCTATTAAATTCTCCTTTAAGAGTCTTATCCTGTAAAATGAAGCTAATATTTTTGTGTCCCCGAATACTAATATCTAGTATTGTCCAACACAAACTCCTTGAATTACACTATTTCTTCACGTATACGCATCATCACTTTGCAGATTTATTAACTAAACATCACGTTAATTTAAACTTGAACATAACCAATGCTGCTAGGCGGCCATGCAGCATTACACGTAACAACCCCCAGGCTAATTACATTAGAATTCGTATGTCTTTTTATATTTTTGTGTGTTTTTTTTTAATTTTCCACTTACCGTATTTATATACTTTCGGTCACGTGACTGATCTAGCCAATCAAAAACCTTACATCACAATCTTAAATCATCCCCACATATGCTTTCAGGTTAATTGCTTAAATCAACTTTTATTATTACCATTGCCGATTGGAAACTACCCTATATTTAAATTTAAGTTATTCTTCAATATTCTAAATTACCTTCTGTTCATATTTTTATAAATATTGCGAAAAATTAAATATTATTGCCCACTGCCGGTTTTGAATTTTCTAGAACAAAACTAGCATTTCCTTTGGCGCCTTAATTTAAAAATTCCTAAATTCCACGGGATGTTAGATCTCAGTTGATAGGTTATGGTCCTTTAAGTCGTCAACTTTCACCCAAAACCAAACTAGGGATGGGTAACAATATTAATTCTGTTCAGTGTTGAGTTACATTTTATATAGAATTGTCAATGATGGGCAGAAATTTTGTTTAAAATTTGGATTAATTTAAAAATGTTCTTGGGTGTTACATAGTTTTAAAAAAATCGTATTCAAACATTCTCGCTTCACGGAAAATTCGACAATATCGGTCAATTTAAAATCGTTGTCATCCAATAGAAGTATATGCAGTCTACAGTCGCTAAATTTTTAAAATCTAAAAGTCGTCTGACCGTCTGAGTTCAAATTATAAACTTCATAAGGTTTTCGGTCTAGCTAAACAAAATACAGGTGTCAACTGACATGGCACAAACAATTCACCTGCGTTTTTCAAAGCATACGGAATGGCACTGTGTGCCGAATCACCTTCATTTTTGCCGTGATGTACAGCAAAAAAGCACATACTGATTTCTTTCAAGGTCCTTGTTTGTGAAATGGCATACAAAAAAGATAATGCTACGATAGAATTTTTATTTTTCTCTGGCACCCGATAGCAAATCACTGAACTGAAACGGTTTCCTTTAGCAATGCAGTTGATATTTCAGATTACGTTCTTCCGCTGGTGCTTCCGTTCCATGTGAAGCAGAAGCAAGTGTGAGTAGCAACAGTATAAAATGTTGGATTGAACACGGCAAATCTATTTTTATTAAAGATCGCACTATCATTACAAATGGGCATGTAGATTACTTGTTGCAGATTGAACAAACAGCACAGTACCATACAATTAATTTGAGCATCAATTTTGCATTGGCTCTTGATTTCGCAAATTTCATTTCTTTCCTTATGTGACTTTCGTATCTTTCAGCTGCGCAGTTGTACATCAGTTGGCTTAACTTCATAGTAGGTTTTACACAAACCACACATATCCTTTTTTGACCGATGGAACCACAGATTCATAGTATTAAAAACCGTGCGATACACCGAAAAACAAGGTTGGGCTCTAATTCGTCAATATACATGCTGTACATTTTTTAAGGATAATTCTGAAGAAAGGTATTCTCGCAAGATACTTTTACGACAATAGTGCGATTCAACCCTAGAGAACCTGTTAATATGGCTTTCAATCGTCTGCCTTACAGCCGCCTACTTTAATCTAGCCGACTTTGGCCAACAACCTCGTCTATCCTCTTCAACTACTCCGGTAAATTTTATTTTTTGTAGAGCTGTTTGCATTGTCTTTTCACTTATACTTAAAGTATTTAGAAATAGTTTTTTGTATACCTAAACTTTAGTTCCATGTAAGAGAATATAAAAATAAGTTGTGTTTTGGCGTCGCGAATTTTGTTTGTCCACCCTACTAGATCTCTTTAGTTATTTGCAGTTGTAGATTACAAGTTTTATAAAAATCATTCAGGATATCTTGCTTTCGTTCTTTATTGAAACGTGCACATTGCTGTCCACCTTTTCTACACCACTCTGAATCACAAGTAATTGGCTCCAACGGTTTTTTCGAAATTATTTTTTTAGAATAAACCGAAGTGTATTCCGCACCCCTCCCTGAACATTTTTGCAACTTTTTCATATTAATCTTTTTAATTTTCTTGTTAACAAATTCTTTTGGTGCTCCCTCTACTACAAAATCTTCAAGCTTTTTTGTTTGTATTTTCCATTCATGATTTTGTTGTTTTCGCTTCTATTATGATTTGTACGTGCAAGCAACAACGTCATCATCGCTTGACATTGCGAAGTGCATATCACAAGAAGATTCCTCTTTTTCAAGTAGGTCCAAAATAAAAGGGCCTAATACCGGAAACAAGAACTAAATACTTTTCGCTTGCTTGCATAACTTCGTATGTCTGTACGTATGAGGGATCTTCTATGTCATTAATGTCAATAGATTCGGTATCTAAATCCCGTTCAGTTACAATTTCGGATTCTTTTCGTACACATATTTTTGCAATCGAATCTTCGGCATTATTAAATTGGGGAATAGATATTGCATTGCTGTAAGTTATAAAATTACGAAACAGATCTATTTCTTTTAAGGCACTATTATGTTTGTTTGAATTGCTTTTTAGCTTTCGCCCAACTCTCGAAAGCGGTACATCGTCAGATGAGGAGTTGTTATTCTAATGAGTGCTGGGTCTGATCAATGTATGTGATGTATAGTGTATTTGCACTTTTTTTTTCTTAAGTATAAAATATACAGACCAGAAATTTTATATTGTTTTGCAAGGATATAACGATAGCTACAGGTGGTATTTTGCGTGTATCATGAGAAATAATCACTAACTTGAATTGAAATGCAAACAATGTAGTTATAAAAATATAAAATCGAGAACACAATAGCAATGTTAGCGATGTTAGAATAAACCTCAATAATATATATATATATATATATATATATATATATATATAAAGTAAAAAGAAATTATTGGCAAATGACTCAAATTCAGCAACGAGGGCATCCTGTCGACGCGTTTCGCCCTAATTGGGGCTCATCACGACAGGAATAGCAAATTTGTAATATTTAATACAGACACCTTATGGGAAGTACAGCATCACCTAGCTCACACGAAGACACAAAATTGTGAGCTGGGTGATGCTGTACTTCTCATAAGATGTCTGTATTAAATATCACAACTTTGCCCTGATGAGCCCCAATTAGGGCGAAATGCGTCGACAGGATGCTCTCGTTGCTGAATTTGAGTCACTTGCCAATAGTAAAACTTTGTATGAATTTAAAAATCATTAAACCTACTTTTCTTTTAAATTATAAATTTTGGCTATGGAAAAAGGCAGTTGGGTCGGATCTCCTGCTTCTGTCCTGATGAGCCCCAATTAGGGCGATGTGCGTCGACAAGATGCCTTCGTGGCTGAATTTGAGTTACTTGCCAATAATTCCTTTTTACTTTGTATAAATTTAAGACTCATTAAACCTACTTTTCGTATATATATATATATATATATATATATATATATATATATACTGGGTGCTTCAAAAAAATGTATACACACTTTGAACTTCCATAGAAAATTTATTTACCGTTCTACAAAGTTAAATTTCAGGAAAATAGAAAGCTGAAAGTCCAATGTAAATGAAACATAAATAACAAATGTTAATACTGTTCAAATTGGTGACCTGCATCATCAATACAATTTTGAGTACGAGTCACCACAGATTCTGTACATCGTATCAAAACGTCCAATGAGATTTCTCTACACACTGCTTGAATCTCATTCCAAAGAATGTCTAGGTTACGTGGTTTACGTTTGTACACCTCATCTTTTACTGTGCCCCACAAGAAGAAATCCAGTGGTGTAAGGTCTGGAGAGCGTGCTGGAAACTCGATTGGCCCCTGCGTCCTATCCACTGGCTCGACAAATTTTGATCCAGGTAAGCTCGTACGTCCCTGTGATAGTGCGGCAGAGCACCATCTTGTTGAAAATAAAAATCATCATTACCGTATAATGCACGAATGGCAGGAAATATGGAATCAGCAAGCATTGTTAGGTAATTAATACCAGTTACAGTGCCTTCAAATCGAAAAGGTCCAATGAGTCCCCTTGAAGACAAACCGCACCACACATTTACACCAGGCAAATTTACAGCTTTTCAATTGTAATGTGAGGATTTTCTTCACACCAGTAAACACAATTGTGCCTATTGACAGTTCCATTAAGTTTGAATTGGGCTTCATCCGACCAAATGATGCTACCCATAAATCCCGGTTCACGTATCACCATCTCCTGAATCCATTCACAAAATTGCAACCTTCGATCTGGATCGTCGTCATTTAGCTGTTGCACCAGCCTTGGAATGTAAATACGATACTTGCCTCTCTTCAGAATGCGTAGCACGCTGCTAGCACTTACATCACTTTCACGTGCCCTTGCCTTGAAGATTTGTTAGGAGAGCGTTGAAACAGTTCCAAGACTGTCGTTGATGACTCATCACTTGTAGCTGTTCGAGGCCGACCTGAATGACCTTTATGCACATCACACACTGTTCCATGAACTTCGAATTTGTCTCGTATGCGTGTAATTGTTAATCTTGAAGGTGGTTCTGTATCATACTCCCTTCTCCACTGTCTTTGAACTTCATTTACATTCTCAAACTTCCAGTACCACTTAATAACCTGCTTTCGTTCTTCAAAACTCAAACGTACGTCCGCCATGTTGATATTACAAATTCCAACTGATAATATAACATAGAGGGACGATTATGCTGGCACCTGGCGAAGAAATATAACATTAGCCTTGTAGTGCGGGAAAACTACAATAGTTTAAAGTGTGTATACATTTTTTTGAAGCACCCAGTATATATATATATATATATATATATATATATATATATATACATATTTTCAAATAATTTCTATTTAAAATTTTTTTAACCCTTTACGTAAACAGATTTAATCATAATAGATATCATAAATAATTAACTAGAATTTTTATAATCCTTTAAGTCGATTTTTAAATTACGGGGAAAATAATTCTTTTTTGGTAGTTGGGTTCTATCATTTGCAATTAGTTCTAATAAAGATTAACTTATCAAACTTAATCTTGTTAATGATAGTTACTTAATATAAATCTAACTTACAGATAGTACTTATTATCTTTTCCTGTAATTAACACTTGAATTCCATTACAAGTTATTTCTGTTCAACTAACTGTTTAGTAAACATAACTTTTTTACTAAATTTATCATATATACGAAAACGAGACTACTTAAAAATTTATCGGCAATACGTGAGCTTAATTATCGTTTTTAATCTGTCTATAACATTATTGCTTAACTTATTTTTTTATTAAACTACGTACTCTAATGTAAAAATATGTATTAATATATTTCTGAAACATTGAGGTGATCATGTATTTCAAATACAAAAGTCAGGACATTTAAATAAACAATTGTGTAATGCTAACACAAGGCATGTATAAAATAAGTTTTGAGAAAATGGATTTTCAAGTTTTTTAATTTTTTTCTCTATGGGAGTCTTATTTGTTTTATGATGCGCTCGAAATTAAACAGTCAAGTTTTCCAATAGGTATTTGGCGAGGAGAAGGGTAAGATTTGTTTAGACGTAGAAATATGATTTGCTATACCTTTCTTCTAGATCAGTGGAAGCTTGAAGAAACTTTATAACATGAATGAGCAAGAGATAATAATAACACCGAAGCTCTGGATGCACAAAAAATCGCGGTTGAAGTTATACTGACTACCCATTACCAGCCCCACTTCAACTAAAAAGAAAATCGCCACTTTTTCGCTGAATGTTGGCTAATGGCATTCAAATAAATGCATTTAATAGAAAAATATTTCGTTATGTCTTATGTTCGTCGGAAAATTTGTTCCCGTTTCTCAACACCAATGATTAGTCATAACAATAGACCAAAATATATCAATAAAGCAACAAAAATTCAAATTTATTAGATAATTTATATATACATTTACTATAATAGTACATTCTTGTACATATATTTTATATTTACATCTTATATTGCAGCATCATATACTACAATAACTATTCTTTATTTCAACAGCAATCCTAGCAGTTTAAGTGTCGTCCATGATTGAATAGTGTGCAATAGGTAGAGTTGCATATGGGTCGGAAGCAAGTAGCGTTTGTCGTCACCTAGGCTAATGCAATTTTCTCCTGTATAATGGCGTGCACTTGATGCTAGGTCGACTAAGTTAACAAACACTTCCTTAGACTCTTCTATGCAGCTGATATAAACATCGCATGTAATTCTATTTTTATCGCTGATTGTCTACATCCTATATCTTTCCAGTAACGTCGAAATTTTGAATAGCAAGAGAATGTGTATATGATTCATGACTCTTCTATTAGTCGCACGAATTCAGCTTTCTCTTCCTCATAAGTTTCAAAAATATTCCTCACATACATCTTTTATCGAAATCAATCAAATCTGTCATAAGTCGTCCATTATTTTCATCCTTCATCATGCCCAATACTTTCTTGTTAAGTAGAGGAATTCCATAAACGTCGTTGGAAGGATAGTCTGATGCATCAAAGTGTCCAATGCATTCTCGTTTTATGGTTTCGTAAGGATCTTGGGTTAACAATTTTACCGGTAAAATAAGACATAAAATCAGAAATCTCTCAATTGTATAAATAGAAACATGTTAAAAAATGTTTCCCAAATTATTGAACTTATATAAAATTCACCAATAAAAATTAATCAGCTGATTTCACGTTAAGCGTATTGGCTACCATAGGAAAGTCGATCCCAGGTCGCAACACAAATTGAAGGCAATCATTCTTTTAAACTTTAAAAATTTTTGCTTAGTGTACTCAAACCAAATATTTCAAACATCAATAAATCAAAGTAACCTTCAATTTATGTCATAAACGTCAAACTTGAAGTTTTTATTATTTTGACAACGATCCTAGGTCATGGATCGAAACGTAAATAAAATAGATTTTAAAAACTATGAGTGGTTTCATTCCCAAAGAAGATTAAGAAGAACATCATTAATAAGTTTTCTCAAATTCATTTCTTGCACGTTTCCGAAGTTCAGTATTTCAATCAATGTAGGATTTTTAACCAACAGCTTTGTTTAAATTTTAGCTCTCGATGGGTTCTTAATCCATGTTGATAGACGTAGCACTCAACACTTTTCAGGGTAGACGCCGTACTATTGAATTGCTACCACACACCAAAATGTGGACCCCGGTTTCAAGAACAGTATCTCTAGCATATTTCGTACCACTCTTCAGTCCAATCCATCAATTCCACAACCGATCTTGAGTATGGTCAAATTTTTGTCTCCAAATTTGTTCATTTGGCCTTGATGTCCACTAACACCTTTTACAGATCCTGGTAATTCAATATACCAGAAGCCTGTTGCTTATTCATCAAGTAGCAGATGTTTCATACGATCCTTTAGCAGCATGAACCTTCCAACCCCTGGTTGGTGATCCAGACTACCAAATTAATTATTTCTTAAATAGTTGAGCAAGCCCTCGGGACATATCAGAGTCTACCGCTACGCTATGTGCCAAGGAGTATTCCGATGGCACATCGAATAGATCATCTTAAATTTTTTTGGTAATCCTAAAGCTCGCTTTGCTTGTGCCGCTATACAAACACATTAACCAATCATAGCTCGGTCCAGACCCTCATTCATCCTCACAAGCGTAACTGTTTGTCCATCTCATTACTAGCCGTTCTTTAGCATTATCGGCATCATCACAGTGGTAGGGCGCTAACCGGTATAGGTGCACCACTATTCTTGTTCCTTTTAGGAGCCTACGAATCCAATATATCACGTTGTTGATTCTCTTTACAACTTTGTACGAACTTTCCTAAAGTCTCTATAACTTTGAGGACAGTCTTGGCTTTCATCTCTGATTGTATAATCAGACGCGGTCGCCCTCTTGAGAACCAGATTTCTGCGCTTTGTTGTCATAACTGGTCTTCATCCAAGTGCTTGTAAACTAGATATTTTTCTTAACGTCACCATAAGTGTCGTGCATCTTGAGTTTGAGCTTCTCGACATAGCTCTCGTCTACGATGTAATCTCCGGGCTTACACCCAAACTCAAAATCATACGGTAGAATATCTCGCGCTGCAGCATAGCACATGCAGATGTCTGTCTAGTGCTCTCATGAACCCAAAACCGATAGCTCAATAAAAATCCATGTAGATATTAGTTCCAGTCGCTCTGATGTTTGGAGTCCACCTTGCAAAGGTACTTGCCCAAAGTGAGGTTTATGCGTTCTACCACATCATCCGATTGCTGGTGTAATGGTATTGTTCGGGTCTTTCTCATTCCCAGCAACCGACAACTTCTTGAAACAAAGATGACCCAAAATTTTCTGCTCTGATCGGCGTGCAACTCCATCAAAACTCCGAAAAGGCAGAACAATTCCTTACCAGCACGTTGCAGTTTCTTGGTTTGGTATAGCACACACTTCGGTCCACTTTGTAAAATAGTCCATGGCTACCAAGATGTACCGGAATCGGTCTCAGGGAATCGACCGGCAATATCGACTGCCACGTTCTGAAAAGGACTCCTCACGTTGCTTTGCATCATTTGAATCTTATGGTTTTCCAATGGTGCACATAGCTGATACTTGCGGCAGCACTCGTTTACATCTTCCTTGCAGCCTATCCGACAGGATCTTACTCAAACTTTCTCCATAGTCTTCTTAACGCCAAAGTGTCTTCCGGAGGTTCCATTATGCAGATGTTCTAAAGCCTCTCACACTCGGCTTTTAGGAACCACCACCTAAAGCGTACTCATGGATCCATCTCCATTTTCCAAAGTGCGCACCAAGATATCATTCTCTGTTTTCAGGGAATCCCATTGTGCCTAGTACAACTTCTGGCTTTCTAATCCAGAATGACACCTATGTTTTGTTCGCATCTGTAGAGACTGCCAAGTGTAATTGGTCATGGCAGTCTGATCAAGTGAGTCACATTTTGTTTCAAACCGCGAGCAATAGCTACAATCTTCAGTGCAAGGCGTATCGAAATCGCATCCGTATTCCTGAACCAGAGTGGTGTTCCGTATATAAGTCATACTCCTGCAGCTTTTCTATCTATCCGGCAACTTGTGCCTCGGGGTTTCTAAACTGTAGTAGCCACTTCAAGGCGGCGTGGTGGGTTCTCAGGTGAAATTTTCTCCCACAGAGGTACTTATAAAAGAGGATTAACGACCTGGTATATCGGACTCGTATATTCCCAAAGGGAAGATCAATAGTGGCGCACTTTAACCGGTTAGCATTCTATGATACTGATTACGGCAAAAACGGCAAGCAGTGAGACGAACAAACAGCTACTCTCGTGAGGATGAACGAAGGTCTGGGCCAATTTATGATTCGTTCATGTCTCCGTCTCGCGGCACAAGCAAAGCAAGATTTCGGATCACGGAAGAGATTCAAGGTGATCTATGCCACCCGAATATTCTCTGGCACTTTGCGTAGCGGCGGACTTTAATATGTCTCGAGAACTTTATCGAGTGTTTAAAAATGAATTTCGTGGTGTGAATTAAGTTCGCCAACAACAATCAGAGGTTAAAAGGAGTATACGGTTAAAGGATCGACATCGGGCATCTACTGATTGATGACTAAGCAACAGCTTTCCGATAAATCGAATTTCCAGGATCTGTGAGAGGTGTTAGTGGACCTCAAGTGTAGGATTATCAAATTTCAAGACAAGAAGGTGGCCATACCCAAGATCGGCTGTGGGCTCGATTGCTTGGAATAGAGGGCGATACGAAATGTGTTAAAGCTACAGCTTCCGAAAGCGGTGTCTAGATTTTGGCGTGTGGTTGCAATCCAAATGGTACGGCGCTTGCTATAAAAAGTGTTGATTGCTACTTTTATCGACACGTAAACTGTAGAAATGTTTTCGACTGTTTTTACCGCCACAGGGATTTCCAACGTCCGGGTCACAGAGTGTTCCGGGACAGAACGTTTTATAACGGGGCAGTGTAGCGCCGTTCGATCTGACTTTAACCAGGATAATTACACTGGAATGTAGGCGAAGCATTGATACATAAAAAATGGTTGATAGGTCCTGACAGCAGCTCGTCTTTAAGATGGTTTTGAATGACAGGTACAAGAGTTTGCATTTAAGAGTTTTATAGATTACAAAAGGTACAATAGAGATGTTATTTGTATAATTTCTGATACGTTTTAGAATAATCCTGAGGTTATTGAATATCTATATGTATATGTTAAATTAAATTTGGCAACGACCTTGCTTTCTTAATTGTATATAATTTGTTTTGGGTTTTAGATCAGCAGAATTGAAGAGTTCTCTTTTTTATAAACTCAAGTTTTCGGAAATTTATTTTTCCATTATCAAGAGTACTAAAAGCAAATACCAATGAATTAGGGGTGAATTAATAGCTAGAAACTATTTATAACTGATAGTTACTTAAGCGAGATTTAGATCCAATTGAACGATTAATGATTAGTGTACAGTGTATAAGGATATGGCATAATTAAATTTAAAAATAAAAATAATAATAACTATATCATAAAAAAGAGTAAAATATATTTTTGATTATGATGTATACAGTCTTTATATTTAATTTTTGTAAACATTTGTTTATATGAGATCTTTTTTTTTTGTTTGGAAAAGTTATCTTTATATGTATAAATTAAAAGCTCTAATGTATGGAATTTGTCTATAGATACACAACATTTTAAAATATTTTTATCGATTCGTGTAGTTATCTATCTCTGTAATTTTTTTGTGTGTCAGTATGTTTGTAGGCAAAATAATATTATAATTTAATTATTTATTTCTTAATTTTTCAAATAAATTTTTTAAATTTGGAATATATATATATATATATATATATATATATATATATATATATATATATAATCTTCACGTTTTATTTGCTGAATATTAATTTAAAATAATTCAATTTATTGGGGATTGCAGCAAATTGCTGCAATCCCCAATAAATTGAATTATTTTATATATATATATATATATATATATATATATATATAGAATGTTTTAATGGGTTTGAGGTCAGCTGGTAAAAAGAAAACTCTTTTATAATGCCTAAATTTTCGGATGTATTTAATCCTTGATCACAGGCTTCTAAAAATGTTACGAACAACTAGGTTAAATTATACAAATATTAATTGCAACTTACAAGATGAGTTGTTTTAAAACTTAACATCGAAATTAAGTATTAAACATAACTTTTAGTATTATACTTTTATAATGTAATAAGGATATATAATCTTCACGTTTTATAAGAAGAATATGTAAATATAAAATTAACAAGTTGAAAATGCAAGGCATTGTCAGCAACGAACTTCAAATGTAGACTTACTTTAAAACAATTTAAATTGAAATTATAATATATATTATGTTGTAATAAGTTATGAAGTCATTGCAGATAAAATGACAAACTACTTTATAAACAACAAGAAATTTTAATGTATTTAATTTGTATTCAATAAAATTTTAAAACAACTATGGTTAAATTATGAATATATGTATGTGCAATTAGTGTAGTGTGTGTTGTTAAATAAGGGGCATCATATTTCGATTCAGTTTTTCAGAGGATTCTAAATATGTATCGCACATTAATTTTGGACCTATTTGAAATTTTTGATAAAATTAATTCCCCGGGAGTCGGGTATCCGTGGTCAGATTTTGTGGGGGTACCATATTTCGACTCAGCTATGTTAGGGAGTTCAAATATGTATCGCACATTAATTTTGGACCTATTTGAAATTTTAAATTTTCCCGACGGAATATCGCGGGGCACGGCGTCCCCGTGGCCCGATTTCAACTGACATCAAAACTTAAGCTCAGGACACCGAGCTGAATCGATTGATGTATCACATTGATGTCCGACCATTAGAAAGGCCTCGGACGGACAGACGGACAGACAGACGGACGACAAATCGATTTCATAAACGAACGAAGTTCGTTGAAAATTATGGCAGATTTTGAAATCTTTCAAATTTTCTTTTTTAACAGGATACCTGATACCTTTATTTAATGTACATGTTATGTTGTGTGATAGTTGTTGCTTGTCTGTATGTGTGTGTGTATGAGCATGCGTTTGGTTGTATGATGTGTATGTGTGTATGTATTTATAACGTTAAACATATTAACAAATATTACATTAGGCATGTAGTTATGTTTTACAATTAAGTAAATATGTGTAAATCGATCTTAAACCACTAATATCAGTTTTTTATTTATACTATCTTTTGCACTAAAAATGTCATACATTTCAAGAAATAGTCTTTTTGTTTATTTTTCTCTAATTCTAAAATTTTTGAATTTTTGAAATTTATGAAAATTAATTTTATTTTATGACTAAAAAGTAGAATAAAAACATAAGCCATCCTTTTCTATACCAAAAAATTTAAACAAACTTTATAATATCCTAATAGATAACAGTTATGCTGCTCCTTTAATAAAAAAGACTGATATTTAACCACACTCCTAGAATATACTATAAAAATTCTACTGATACTACAACCAGTACAACTCATTACAAGATATTGCCATATTTTGATAAGTTAACTTCTCAATTAGATAAAAGTTGCAAAAAAACCCAATCTAACAATAAATAATCTTTTTTCTAAAATTAAAGACAAAACCATTCCTTTAGATCAAAGGAACATCATATATCAAATAAATTGTTCAAATAGTCCCAATATATAAATTAAGCAAAGTTCACAGAACCTCAAACAACGAATAACACAGCACCAAAGTGACATCGCACTAATCCAATTGCAACTGCCCTAATAGCGCACATAAATACCACCAACCACAAAATTGATTTTAACAATCCAAATATGTTACATATAGAAAATAATAAATTAAAATACGAATTCCTTGAAATGTGATACATTTATCAAAATTCTAATACACTTAATAAAAAAAACATGGAAGCCTTGAGTTCTATATTTACCTACCTTCTTAATTTAAAAAAATGTATTTGAAAAATTAAGAAATAAATAATTAAGTTATAATACTATTTTGCTTACAAACGTACTCTCACACAAACAAAAAGTTACAGAGATAACTACACGAATCTATAAAAATATTTTAAAATGTTATGTATGTACAGACAAATTCCTTACATTGGTGCTTTTAATTTATACATAAAAATATACATTTTCCAAACAAAAAAGTTCTCTTATAAACAAATGTTTACATTGTTTACCCTATCTTTATACATTGTACACTATTATTAATCGTCCAATTGTATCTAATCTCACTTTAGTAAGTATTAGTTATATATATATATATATATATATATATATATATATATAATTATAAAGAATAAGTAAATTTAATAAGTCTTAAAGTAATATCAAAGAATGAAGTTTATTGGCAAGTGACTCAATATTAGCCACAAGGGCATCCTGTCGACGCGTTTCGCCCTAATTGGGGCTCATCAGGACAGGAGTAGCAAAGATGTAATATGTAACACGAACACATTATGGGAAGTACAGCATCACCTAGCTCACAATTTGTGCCTTCGTGCTGTTTCACCTGACTTTGCAGGTTTTATCAACAGTCGGCACGGAGGAGATCCGGTTCAACTGTCTTTTTCCATAGCCAAAGATTATAATTATAAAGAATAAGTAAATTTAATGAGTCTTAAAGTAATATCAAAGAATGAAGTTTATTGGCAAGTGACTCAATATTAGCCACAAGGGCATCCTGTCGACGCGTTTCGCCCCATATATATATACATATATATATATATATATATATATATATATATTATGTATATATATATATATTATCGTGTAAGTTATATGTAAAGAGGGATAGATAAGTCAAGAAAGTAATTTTGTGAGGATCGTGGATATAGGAAACAGGAATGTATTATTTACGCTTCAAATTAATTAGTTTTGACTTTGAAGCAACGTATAATAGCATACATTAGTATCAAGAAATCATAGTGTACGTTGAAACATAATTCTTTAGAAATTTGAGCTAACGACCGAAGCGAAGGTTGAGAAACAGCAGGTCCTTTGAAAACAAAGTGGAGACAGGATATAAATAGCATAGGGTAAAAGAGGATGGAAAATAACAGACGTTATATAAAACAGCGAATTAAAACACGCGATAAAACAGCGATTTAAAACACGCGATAAAACACCCATTTAAAGCACGCGATAATTTGTAGAGGCTAACAACAATATCGATTTTAAGTTGCTATAGTGGGATTTTAACAAAGACGGCAAATCTGAGTTAGACGAGAATAACATATTTGAACGATAGACCTACAATGAGGGGAAACGTTTGATTGGCTGATTTCGAATGGAATGAGAAATTTCTGAGTTTTAAAAGATCGTTGTGTTTTGGATTTTTAGAATCGGTAAAGGTAGAGGTGAATTTCAATGAAAGTAGGGTACAGGAGGTAGGCTAGAACGCTTATAAATACACTCTTCTGTTCGCTTTAGACCTACATGGTGTAACATCTAAGTTAAAAATTTGTAAATCGGTGATAGTGCAGTCCGTTTAATTTAAATTACAAGTGTTTGAAAGCACGAGTAGGTGCTATGTCATAAACGGGGCTGTAAGTAAATACGAATAACGAGCAAAAGATGTTATTAAGGTAAGCGAGCCTAGTTATTTTTCTGAACGAGGGTGCTGGTTGTATGGTATATTCAGAGGCTGACTAACATATTTGGACAATTATATGGGTAGCTGTATCGAAGGCGTCTGCATAGAATTGGATGAACGAATGGAAATGAGTTTGATGTACATGTAGCAAAGGGAAGTTTGATGGAATGCAACGACAAGGATTTGGTGGACGACATCTTCAGAGGTGATGGTGCAGGAGCCTACACCAAGTAAAGAAATTTGTTTTCTCTTGTTATTGCTTGAACATTTTGTGCTGATATTTTGTGTTAGAGTGATTTGACATATTTGGTGAATATTTTATGAACATAAAACCTAATTTGAAGGTTATATGAAAAAGATAATTTCAATTTATTATTTGAAGGTATAAATACATGATGTATAATTTTGATGTAAAGAGTAAACAGGTCTTTAGAATAGTTTGAAACAAAATGCAATTTATTTATGCATTCAGAGTAACAGGGTTTATACTGAGCTCACCATAGACCAAAATAAATTTCAATTTATGGTTTCAAGGTAGGCCCATCTACTTGAACTGTATATAAAGAAATGTTGAAATAAATTAAATTCATTAAATTTAAAAGGATTTAATGGTTGATATTTTGAAAATTTATGAAGATGTTTATATCCAATGTAAATATTGAGCTGGTGTGACGCAATTCTTTAATTTGTATGAATAAAAAGGTTGTATGTTTCGTTGAATTATTTGATTGGTAATTTTTATTGGTAGTCCTGGTGATTAAGAGTAAGCATAGGATGGGTAAGTATCTCTAAAGAAGCTGAAAGCAGAGCTAGCCGTGGTATGCTAATTTAGGAGAGCTTTTCCAGAAATATTGGAATTTTATATTTTTTCAGGAAAATTTTATGACAGCCCAATTTGTGGGGCACGATTTTAGAGCTTAACCACTGCATTTTTTTGGCTTCCAACAGTAGGGCTCGAAGGTAATTTCTAAGTCCACAGCAATTTTTATGACGGCCCAACGCTGGGGCTCGATTGTTCAAGCCAAACTCCACTGAATATATATATATATATATATATATATATATATATATATAATATATATATATATATATATATATTGCTGTGATATTCTCCTTTGAATGCGGGAACTGGGTCCTTTCAACAAAAAAATTCTAGTCCCACAGATTGGGCGTCATAAACGGCTGTGATCCTCTTTTCGCCTCGGCTGCTCACCTAATGTTATAAACCTCCTCATTCATAAAAAAACAACACATTCCTACCAAAACATCAACGTTAACTCTATTTACATCAATATTCAGAATACATTAAAATTTCAAAATTAAAACTCAGCATAAATTTCAGTTTTAAAAGAATTTCAAGATTAATTTTATTATCATTTTAATGTGCATCCAAAATTAAAGTCCTTGTTGGATGCCTACTAATTAACATAACAATATAAGCAGACCGGAGTCTGAGTATAAAGGGAGCATCTACCACCCCTTTACGTTAATTAACCAGGTTCGTCTAATTGAGCTCAAAGACATACCCAAATTTTCATCATATTACCGAACATCAAAACTAAATACCCCTTTCTACTTCAACAAGCAAATTTCATCTTAAAATTAAAATTTTATGGTTAGTACAATTTCACTAATGTCCATTTAAAGTAAATCAATTATAAAGTTATTCAACACACACCAAAATGTCAAACAAAATAGTATAATTTACCTGAAGGTCACCGTCCTCGTAGCTTCAAAGTACATCGTCCCTTTAGTTAATCACACCATTCCAACAGTATTATATTTACGGCTTCTAATTCTCAACGCTTTTAAAATTTTCTCCATCACCATTTATTTAAAGTTGTTTCTGGGCTTTTCCGGAATTCATCTGTGTATATCTGACCCTTGTTTCGTGGATCCAGACACGTATTTGAACCATTTAATTATTAACACCCCGAAAAATAGCAAATAACTTCATACTTCTTTCACCAATATACAAAACTGCCTACTTTTGTGTATACATTTGTCGTTGTAAATTTTGCTAATTGGTACAGTGAAACTAAATTTTATTACCTTGTATCTAAGTGCACTGAAGTACATTCATGTTAGCACGTAAATAACCAACTATTTTGAATCACTAAAATATACGAGCAAAATTTTAAATTATTTTCTCAAACTAAAATGCACTGTTCAACATCTTCAATCAAGTCGCGGATGTAAGAGCTTTTAACGCATCGAATAGTCAAAAGTCTAAGAGGGCTTGTTTATATTCATCTCGGTATATATAGCAAAAAGCCGGCACGTCGCTTTTGTCCTCAAAACAGGTAATTCTAAAGAATTCCTCATTCTATGTTCCCAGTCTGTCGCTCGCGCGTCGATTTTACAATTTTCACTCGTCCCATTTAAATCTCAGAAATTTCACACCGAGCACCAAGCATGTCCGAGAAATAACTAATTGACTTTTATACCGAAATTGTTGTTTCTACCTCTGATATTTGCATCCTATTTTCAACCAATTGTGACCCTCGTGACGTTGCTTAAATCCCGCCTTTACTATATGTGTCTTTGCTTGACGCATTTCTCTTTCCTTTTCTAACCTGTTCGTATTGGTGCAAATTGATATTCTTTATTATCGATTATATTTTAGTCCATGTGGACTGTTATCTGGGTTTAATAACCCCGTATCGCACATTCTCGTGAATATTAAGCCCCGGTTTCTCCAAGATTCTTTGAAACTATTAATTATCTACAAAATTTACGCCGTATGTGATATTTAAACTACGCAGGTGTTCAAAATAATATTAATTCTCAGAGCTTTATTTTCTGGTATTATAATCTTGGGTTTTACAAGTTTCTATAGATATTATCTGTTACTAACGGTTCAATTAACTTCAATTAAAATTAATACTCTTTAATTTTTAGTGAATCCTAATTAAATATTCAATTATTATCTGTACGTTTCGTTTAATACTCGTTGCCCAAACTTGAATCAATTCATATAAATCTTGCACGTAATTTCCATTTGATTCTTTACTTTGGAATAATTAAATTACACGTTGAGCATTTTAAAACTGCTTATTTTTATATGAAGCGTCTTGTAAATAATTTTAATCTCTTATTTTTAATAAAACGAATGAATTTTTATTCTCCACGGGTTTTAATAAAGCGTATTATCTAATAAACTTCCTTATACACGGTGATTAAAATTATTTGATGTAATCCATTAATTTTCTACCCTGGTCTAAATATGAGTATTTTATATATATATATATATATATATATATATATATATAATTATTAACTATTAATTCTACCTTGTTCTCATAACTATTCATTTGTATTTACTTTTAGTACTCTTGATAATGGAAAAGTAAATTTCCGAAAGCTTGAGTTTTAAAAAAAGAGAACTCTTCAATTCTGCTGTCCTAAAACCCAAAACATAATATATATGTATATGCCTATAAATAGCCATCGTAGATATTGGAGTTCAGTTTCGATTAAAGCTTTGATGACAATATGTTCTGGTTTAAAGCTCCGAAGGATGTGATATAAATCAGTGTTGTTATAAATCATTGTAATGATAATATAAACTAAGAATTAGTGCTTGGATAGTTAATTATACTGATTCGATACTAATTTAGAAGATAGCATCGTAATGTTACGAAGATAATACTTGTACTGTTAGCGATTAGTTCGGAAATAAATTGTAGTGAGAACGTTTAGCAAATTCCATTCTTACTACAAGTTGTTGAAAAGGCTTGTATTTCCAGTTTGAAAATAAAGAACTGTTGCTATTGCAAATAAAGTTTTCGTCACAGTAGCTTATTGGTTTTACAAATAGAGTTTCATACAACCATTGAATAAAATAAGTGGAGGGCTTACTCAAAAAATTATTTCAAAGATAAGCAACTCCAAAATTTATGTATAAATTAATTTTAAGGGCATACAAGTGACTCCCGTTTCGTACAGCTTCTTAATTAACTCGGCTTTAAATAAATTCGTTTTTGAACGCTTTTTCTTTATGCTTATTTAACATTATTAGTATACACGAGCATTTTTTGTGTTAGGAGTCGTACTACACAGCACTATCGATAAGGTTCCATTAACACTCGTTAGCATAGGAATTTAGATAACTTCTTTATTATTTGGTTAAGTAAAAAAATATATTTTTTTAAAAATGAAAAATACCTCCTCTAAACGGTGTTAAATTGAATGTACTAAGTTGTTTAACGCGCTTGCAGAAGTGGAAAAAGTTGTCTTCGATTCAAGTTTTCAAAAAAGACAAATCAATGAAATCTTTTGTTATGCTTGTACTAATTAAAAGTTTCAGTTTTAAAGCTATCGTCTTATCTTGGTCATCATGGATAGAATTGATATTGATTCTTCACGTAAAACAAGTAACTGAATATTTATAAATAGATCATTAGCAGACAATTGCAGAAATTACTTAAAAACTTCTTATAAAAAAGATTACAATTTCGGTCATGTTCAGAATTATGAATGAAATCGACTCTTCCAAGTCGGTGAGAAACAAATTTGCTTCTATTGTTAACACCGGAGAGACGTAGTAAAACCTATTTCCGTTGAAGTATCGCAGTCAATAGAGCTGAAGTGTAATATAGTACCGATACAGGTAGGAATGTATACCCGTAAAACTCAGAAACAGGTGACAATTGAGAAAATCCAAAGCAATAAACGGAAGTCACGTTCGAGTCCGAATATTTTACTTTGTGAGCAGAGCTGCGACACCTAATAAAATGCAGATACTTATACACCGACCACTTGTGTACATTCATTCTTAAAATTATTTGTTATATTTCAAGGGCATTGGTTAGGGTTTAAAACGTTCTTTGTATAACCGTACGTTTCACTTCCTAAAATTTAAAGAATTACTTCAGAGAAGAATATTTAGTTTGAGACCTCCATCGTGGATAAAGCTAATTAGGAGCCTTACCTTAAGCCAGGGGTTCTCAAACTTTTTGCCACTGCGACCCCCTTTTTAGACCTAGTATTTCGGCGACCCCCCTATTTTTAAATATAAACAAAAATGAAAAAAAAAACACTATTGGCTAAGTTTTATCCATAAAAATACTATTAACTAGTAAAAATAAATACAAATTGTTGTCACTTGAATTGTTTATAATAAGAGAAAGTGGGATAACTCACTTCGTGGCACGAACAAGGACAAAGCAATGATGACTCATGGGGCCTGTTTGCGCGCCCACTCTCTGCTAGCCGGTGCCCGGCAGACGACACGACAGTCTGGCTTCTTGAGTCGATCACTGAACACTGTGTGTGTACTTTGTGAGTAGTATTGCGAGCAAATACAGTTAGAAAAAGTAGCAATGGATAAGTTTTGAAAAGACCGTCGTCAAGTAGTGATGCTAGTGCTAGTGAGTGCGGAAAGACAAAATTCCGCAAATATGACCAGTCGTACATACAATTCGGTTTCACTGAACTGGCAAACAAACCTCAATGTGTGGTGTGTAGTGAAGTGTTGTCAGCTGAAAGCATGAAGCCTTCGAAAATGAAACGCCATCTTGAAACTAAACATTTTGCTTTGAAAGACAAACCAGTGGAATTTTTCCAAAGAAAACTGTTATCCCTTCGAAGTCAACAGGTAAACATTACGGATCTTGCTAATGTTAATAAGAATGCTCTTAAAGCTTCATACGAGGTAGCACTGAAGATTGCTAAAAAAGGGAAACCCCATACAATTGCTGAAGAATTAATTCTTCCTGCTGCAATTGATATGGTTTCAAATATAATCAGTCCTCAAGATGCTGAAAAATTGAAAAAAATCCCGTTATCAAATGATACTATTTCAAGAAGAATATGTGACATGGCTGAAGATGTTCAGAACCAGCTAAAGAAGCAAATAAAAGACAGTACTTTTTTTGCAATTCAGTTGGATGAGTCAACAGATGTTGCCAACTGTGCTCAGTTTTTATGCTTCATCCGGTACGATTACGGTGATGCTATTCATGAAAATATTTTGTTTTGTAAGCCCCTGCCGAATAATACAACAGGTGAAAGTCTTTATAAGGTGTTTGTTCAAGCAACTGAACCTTTTGAATTTGATTGGAAGAAATGTGTTTCAATTTGTAGTGATGGAGCAATGGCCCTTACGGGAAAGAAGAGTGGCTTGATTGCCAGGTTGAAATCATTTATACCGAATGCAAGCTGGGTCCACTGCTTTTTACATAGGCAAGCTTTGGCAGCTAAGAAAATGCCAGATGAATTACGGCAAGTTTTAAATGAAGCTGTCAAGATAGTGAACTACATCAAAAGTCGCCCGCTGCAAAGTAGGATGTTTAATATTTTGTGTGAAGAGGTAGGAGCCTTGCATAAACATCTTTTATTTCACACTGAAGTACGGTGGCTATCCCGTGGTAATGTATTAAGCAGACTGTTTGGATTAAAGTCAGAAATGTTGTTATTTTTGGTTGATAGTAAACCCGAACTTTCCACTTTTTTCAGTGATGAAAAGTGGTTGGTTGCTTGCTTATTTGGCTGACATCTTCTCTCACCTTAATATTTTGAACTTATCCCTACAAGGACCAGACAAAATATGCTATATACTCAAGACAGAGTAAATGCATTTGTAAAAAAACTCAGTGTTTGGAACGCAAGAGTTAAGAAAGAAGATTTTGAAAGTTTTATACTAACTCAAGAGTTTATAGAGTTTCTGTCTACATCCTACTGTACATCCCCTGACACTTCATCTCTCTCCTTACTAGTATCTTCTCATCTCGAAGGTTTGATTGAACAGTTGACAGATTACATTCCAAATAAGGATACGAGTGGGGTTTTGTGGGTAGTCAATCCGTTCAGTGATCAAGTCGTAACAAAAGCTGAGCTAACTGCTCGTCAACATGATCAACTGATCGAAATTTCAAGTGATCAGTCAGCAAAACTCACTTTTAATAGTGCTTGTATCGACAAATTTTGGATAGGTATTAAAAATGAATACCCAGAACTGTCCACAAAAGCATTACAGACTTTGATGCCATTTTCTACGTCTTATAACTGTGAACAAGGTTTCTCCATAATGGTGAATATCAAAACAAAATCAAGAAATCGTTTGATCCTGGAAAATGACAACCTTTTGTGTATTACAAAACTCATTCCGGACATAAAAAAATTGGTTAATTCCAAACAAGCTCATGTTTCCCATTAAATAGTATTAGGCCTTTTTCAACTTGTATGTGTATTACAAATTTGTGTAGCCTATAAATTTTGTTATTAATAAAAACTACAGCTATGACTGATTTGTTTTTTTGATTTTCCTCCTTATCCCGCGACCCCCCTGGACACACCACGCGACCCCCCTGGGGGTCGCGACCCACAGTTTGAGAACCTCTACCTTAAGCAATACCATAGCAGGGAGTAAATGTTAATTATCTTCCATCACAATACTATTACCATTAAAACAAAATTCAATTGTATTTTAGTGTTAATTTGTTGTAAAACGAGAAAAAAAAATTGGTTTAAAATTAATGGGTAACAATGCAACAGTAGAAACCACGAAAGAAGACATATTGTTATGTGTATGAGTTAACACAAAATACCGAAGTCAATTGAACTGCCACAATATATCACATACATGATTGGACGCACTTCCCTTTAGAGACCATGCTTAAAACAATTAACAAGCAATGTTGCCACATGTGTCTTTCCGAGTTCATAGTCAGAATTAAATGTTTTAATTATTAAACTTTATGTCTTGAATACATAAATCGTTTAATGAAAAACTTTATTGTAGGTTTTTCTGCATTTCACAGTTGGAACAATTAAAATAAAAAAGACTTATGATATTCTAAACTATGTAGCATGTCAATAGGCAAATATTTGGGGTAAAATGTGCTAACATGAGGACCCTAGGCACGAGACCTATTTATTTTACATTTTATTCAGAACTGCTGATCTGTAATTTTGTTGTTCCAATTACAAATTATTTATATCTAGTGAAACCAATAAAAACATTTTATTTATATTTTTTATTATCTATTTGTTTATGCTAATGCTGGTTCATTTCAATTATATAACAAAATATATAACATAATTATGGGGACTGTCAATCACAAACAAAATTACTCGCCAATAGTGATGTAAATTAATTACTCATAAATCCAGTATAAACGATGTATAGGAGAAAGGATGCTGAGTGTAGTTACACAAAATTATTTCACTAAATAAACTTTAAGTACTCAGCACATTAATCTTTGTAGTTACTTGAACAAAATTCAAAACCCAACTGACTTGCTTTCTTATTAAAAAAATATGTTGTTTTTCTTAAATGCAAATTAAACAAATAAACTATTGTAACGCGCTACTACTACCGCGTTTCTTTAATTTAAAACAAGTAATAATAATGGTCTTTATTACTCACTGTTCACAAGTCTAATTAACAGTATATGCCTTATTTATAGATGTTTTCAGTCCACTTAACAATGAAGCACTATTACACTAATGAATTTACAAGCACTAATATCTTCTTAAACTAATTTCTTTACCCTAGGTCCAATAACCACACTAACACAACTATTTGTTTATACACTTCTATTTATTTATGTATACTGCAAGCTGCATGCACATTAGACACAGCATATCATTTATGTATATATTCTAAAAACTCAACTACGTTTACTTTACAACGATATAATTTATATTAGACATTCAAGAATAGACTAACTCTTACATTCATAAGCGGCCTTATATATACCCTGCATTAAGATATGACTCATTATCTAGAACTTTGTAGAAGGATTCTCGAATGCTGAAGAATACGCTGTGCCCCGGGCGTTTGTATGTTTGACGGGTTGCCTAATAGTGGATCGCAACACTGCCCCCTCTTTAAAACCGTTACGTCTCGTAACTGTAAATCCATCTTGACGCCAATTCGATGACTGGTGACGGTATCGGCAGCTATCTCCTCTGGTGCATCCACCGCGTCGTTGGAAGTAACAGTCAACACTCTTTTCATGGTCTTGGTAGGCAACCGGTTGATAACAACAAACAAGAACCTGGACGTTGGTTCCTGGAAAACTACTTCTAGCATATTTCGGACTATCCTCCAATCCAAGCGATCCAGTCCACAGCCCAGCTTGGGCACCGCTAGTCTCGTTACTCCATTTTCCATCATCTGCGCCTTAAGATTTAGCAAAGCCTCCCATAGATGTCCATAACTAGGTCTCTGCCATGAAGAATTTTTGGTGACCAGATAGTAAACATAACGATTTTTATCTTGAAGAACCAAAGATTTTCCTACAGTTGGCTGCTGTTGTACTAATTCATCCACACATCCAAACTTTTTCTTGAAAACAACAGCTATTCCCTTGACATTGCCAAATCTTGAGCTACGCAATGTGCAAGGGAATACTCTTCTGGTGCTCTAAACAGATCTTGCTGTTTTTCAACAACAACGCCAAATCTCGCTTTAGCGGAACCACCATACGCCGCCATAAAGCTATCAAAATCTGCATTTGGCTCATGATTAATAACTTGCCGAACACCATTATCATTATTTGAGTCTTCCTGGTTGTTGCCAGTGTAGGGTGTTAAACGGTCAAAGTGTACTACTTTCGGTTTACCACGAGGGATCTTCTGATCCGGTACACTACATCATTAATCCTTTTAACACTTCGTACGGCCCTTCCCATTGTCTTTGTAGTTTTGGCGACAATCCACGTTTTTTGTGGATTGTACAACCACACTAAATCTCCAGGTTGATAACCACCTTCTTGTGCTCTCGTGTCATATTGTGATTTCATTCGATCGCTTGCTGCCTGTATATTCTTTCGGACGTTTTCGTGAATACTATTTGATCTTTCACGAAGCTTACTAACGTAATCTTCACCGGCGATCTCTTCTCCAGGTTTAAATCCAAACTGAAGATCACATGGTAGCCGCAATTCACGTCCTAGCATTACGCAAGCGGGCGAGTATCCTGTGCTGTCATGTACCGAAGATCGGTACGCCAGTAGGAACAAATGTAGATATTGGTCCCAGTCCCGTTGATGTTCAGAGACAACTTTGGCCAGGTACTTTCTAACGTTCTGTTCATTCTTTCAACCATTCCATCCGATTGAGGATGAAGTGGCGTGGTTCTAGTTTTCCTGATTCCAAGATGCTTGCAGACGTTTTGAAACAACGCTGATTCGAAGTTCCGACCTTGATCGGAGTGTAATTCCAACGGAACTCCAAAGCGACAAAACAACTCCTCACTAGTTCATCTGCAACCGTCTCGGCTTCTTGGTTAGGTATAGCATATGCCTCCGGCCATTTGGTAAAATAATCCATTGCAACCAAGATGTATTTATTCCTTTCTCTGATTCAGGAAACGGACCAGCTATATCAATGGCTACCCTTTCAAAAGGATTCCCACGTTATACTGTCTCATTGGGGCTTTCCGTATTGAGACCGGGCCATTTGCAGAGGCACACAATTCACATTTCCGGCACCACTCCTTCACATCTTCTTTGCAGTTCACCCAATAGAATCTTTCTCTCACTCTTTCGAGAGTTCTTTTCACGCCAAAGTGCCCTCCGGAAATACCATCGTGCAAGTGCTGCAACACTTCCGGCACTCTGCTTCTCGGCACTATCACTTGAAGTCTCTCAGTGCCATCTTCAAATTCCAGGCGTCGTTTCAAGATTCTATTTTCCATCATCAAGGATGCCCACTGTGACCAGTATGCCTTCAGGCTCCTACTTGAAATACTAATTTCTTCCCAAGCTGGTCGTTGTCCTCTATTTTTCCACTCAATAATACGTCCCAATTCGGCGTCATTCTCCTGGTCTTCTCGTATTCTTTCGAGTTGCCAAGTATCATCGGTTACCGTCATTCTATGGATGACACTTATTTTCTCTTCCATCTTGGAGCAATGATTGCAGTCCATCGGACAAGGTCTCCTTGATAGAGCGTCTGCATTCCGATGGCTAGTTCCTACACGATGTTCCGTATCAAAGTCATATTCCTGCAGCCGCTCTATCCACCTTGCCACTTGCCCTTCAGGATTTCGAAACTGCAGTAACCATTTCAGTGCGGCATGGTCTGTTCTCAACAGGAATTTACGGCCGTATAAGTACTTATACAAGTGCTCTACGGATTTGACGACGGCCAACAGCTCCCTTCTTGTCACACAATAGTTCCTTTCTGGCCGCGACAAGACCTTGCTGAAATACCCAATAACTTTTTCTTGTTCGTCCTGCACTTGAGAAAGAACGCCTCCTATAGCAGTGTTACTGGCGTCGGTATCCAACACAAATTTCCCCTCCATCCGTGGATAACTCAAAATTGGTGCTGTAACTAGTAGCCGTTTCAGTTGTTCAAATGCCCTGTGGCAGTCGTCATTCCAATCATATTCTTGTCCATCTTCGGTTAATTTTGTTAACGGTTTGGCAATGTTCGCAAACCCAAGTATAAAACGTCGGTAATATGTGCACAATCCTAGAAAACTGCGTAGTTGGTGTATATCTGCTGGTGTAGGCCACTCTTGTACCGTTTTTATTTTGTCAGGGTCAGCTCTTATTCCGGTCTCTGAAACGACATGTCCTAGGTATTTCACCTCTTTTCCAAATAAGGTGGCACTTCTTGGGGCTTAATGTAAGGTTTGCCCGCGTAATCTTTGGAATATCTCCTCTAGGTTCTTAAGATGTTCTTCAAAAGACCGGCCTAACACTATCACGTCGTCCAGGTACACCAGACATGTCTTCCAGGACAGTCCACGCAGTACCGACTCCATCAATCGTTCAAAAGTAGCAGGGGCATTGCATAATCCAAATGGCATGACCTTGAACTGCCATAATCCAGTTCCAATTGTAAAGGCAGTCTTTTCTTTATCGTTTGGCTCCAAGCCTACCTGCCAGTATCCACTTTTCAAGTCCAAGGTCGAAAACCATTTAGATCCGGATAGAGTATCCAAGGTGTCATCAATTCTGGGCAAAGGATAGCTGTCTTTCTTTGTCACATTGTTAAGCCGCCGGTAGTCTACACAAAACCTTGTCGACCCGTCCTTTTTCTTGACAAGCACTACCGGGGATGCCCATGGACTATTTGAGGTTCAATCACTCCCTGTTCTTCCATATCGGTGATAATTTGCTCAGCTTCCTTACGTTTTGCCAAAGGAAGCCGCCTGGGTGTTGTCTTATCGGTTGCGCATCTCCAGTATTGATCTTGTGTTGCACAACATTCGTCCTTCCCTTCTCACTATCATCCAGTGCAAACACACCTCGATATCGTCCGACCAGTTCTTTTACCTTGCCCAGTTGATCGCCATTTAATCCTTGACACGAGGGTATCAACATATCCAGCAATTTCTGTGAGCAACCGTTGGTTGGTTTATTTTCGTGTCGTCCATACAACGTTTAATATGACATACTGGAATGCAACTTCCCACAATCATGCCTTTCTTCAGGGTCACTGTATGAGGGATTAATGTTCAGCACCCTTACTGGTACCATATTTCGAGACTTTACCAGCGTTCTTCCAATCAGAAGTCCCTCCTGACCCATCCCCGATTCAGTTGCTTCCATCATGCATACTTGTCCTTCCCGGAGCGTACCATCCGGGCGTCCCATTACTATCATCTCCGCCTTCTCGGGTATTTTCATATCGCAAATCATTCGAACTTGCATCGTCTGGTTACTCGTCCCTTGAAATGGAATCCATCATCATCTATCCGAAGCACATTTTCTTTCATGTTTACATGAAACCCATATTCTCTCATGAGATCCATTCCCAAGATCACTTCTTCTGTAATTTCAGCCACCAACACTCGATGATTAATTAATTTGTCCCCAATTGTCAACATAACGGCAGTCTCTCCATGAGTACCAATCTTCTCACCACTTGCCGTTCGGAGACACACCGATACAGGTAGCACTTTTCCACGACCAACCAAATCTGGTCTCACAATAGTTCTTGTCGCTCCTGTATCCACAAGTAATCGGACAACCCTACCATTAATTCTACCATCGATATAAATGCTGTCCAGACTTTCCACCGACGATGCAGCACGGATGATAATCTCCGGGGCACTACGCTGTGCTGTCGAAGTTCGCCCCTACATGGACCAGCTTTGGCACAACCGGTTGTTTCTTTGGTTGAGTACAGCGTCTCTGCATATGGCCAACTTCACCGCAGCTCCAGCATCGTAGACGCCATCTCCGCGGTCGTAGTCTTTTCAGCCTTTCCGCCTTTCGCTTTTCAAACACACGGTTGATTATTTCATCTATGCTGTTCTGAGCTTGACCAGGTTCCTCTAAGGCAGACCGAACTTTGTGACTCACCCTATGTGATGTCTGCTTAGCTGCTTCAAATTCAAGCGCATGGGCCAGTGCATCATCTAACATTTTTGGCCGTGCTAGTCTTAGCGCTTGCTGTATTTCGCCATCCTTAACGCCATCCACAAATGTTTGGACAGCAAGTTGTTCGAGGAAGCTATCTGGTGGCGTTGGGTATGCCAATCTAACTAACCTGGCAATGTCAGCTTCGAACTCTTGCAGGCTTTCACTTGTCTTTTGCGAGCGGTTCTTAACTTGTGCGTGGTAAACCTGTTGAAGGTGAGCATCTCCATATCTCATCTCAAGCTTTGATGTTAAGAGGCCGTAATCATTCTGCTGGTGATCGGGAATCGTTTGTAAGATGTTAAGAGCCTCCCCCCGTAGGGCCACTATTAGAGAGATAGCCTTCTCTTTGTTGCACCAACCGTTGGCTATTGCAGCAGCTTCAAATTGTTTCAAATATGTGGGCCAAGGTGTTTTACCATCGAATGTAGGTGGTTTTACTTTAAATTTAGACGGAATTGACTCGCTTCTTTCCGTGGTTCTTATTTCTGGAATGTTCTGATTAACAACTTGGCTTGGCAATTCAAGTGGCCGCGTTGTTAGTGAAATTACTTGTTCTTGCAGCCTCATCACATCTTCTTCCATTTTTATCAATTTACTGTCCAACTTTTGCTCAACTGTTTTTACCTGTTCAGTGAAATCTTCTTTCAATGCAATGGAACTTTCCATTAATCTTCGTTCTAACGTGGCTGTATTTTCACTTAACTTTTCCTCTATTTTCTCAGCATTTTCACTAAGTGTCATTTCCATGCCGTATTTAAATTCTTTAAGGGTCGATTCCAGTTCAACTAACTTCACTAAGTTTTCGTTTAGTGTCACTTCCAGTTTAGCCGACCTCTCCTCCATTTTCTCAGCATTTTCACTAAGTGTCAATTCTAGTTTATCCGACCTTTCCTCCATACCGGATTTAAAATCCTTGAGGAAATTCATTAAAGTGTCTGCGTCCATTTTACTTTGATTTCTTGTCACTGGCATATACAAACTACTTAAATGTCTTTAGACTTGTGTTTTAAATTAATCACTATATACCCCACAAATGCCTGACACCAGTGTAACGCGCTACTACTACCGCGTTTCTTTAATTTAAAACAAGTAATAATAATGGTCTTTATTACTCACTGTTCACAAGTCTAATTAACAGTATATGCCTTATTTATAGATGTTTTCAGTCCACTTAACAATGAAGCACTATTACACTAATGAATTTACAAGCACTAATATCTTCTTAAACTAACTTCTTTACCCTAGGTCCAATAACCACACTAACACAACTATTTGTTTATACACTTCTATTTATTTATGTATACTGCAAGCTGCATGCACATTAGACACAGCATATCATTTATGTATATATTCTAAAAACTCAACTACGTTTACTTTACAACGATATAATTTATATTAGACATTCAAGAATAGACTAACTCTTACATTCATAAGCGGCTTTATATATACCCTGCATTAAGATATGACTCATTATCTAGAACTTTGTAGAAGGATTCTCGAATGCTGAAGAATACGCTGTGCCCCGGGCGTTTGTATGTTTGACGGGTTGCCTAATAGTGGATCGCAACACTATCAATGCCATCAATCCTTATACCTTTCAATATGAATTTAAAATTAACGCGTGCTATATTAAACAAATAAATTATTTTCTTATAACGCCCCTCTGAAGCATTCTTCAGCATTTTCCACCAAATAACAAAAGAAAAATTAAATTATAAACATCTATGTACCGTATATACATACTTCTGATTTTCAGAGTAAAATAAAAAAAAGAAAAGAAAAAATTATCGTGAAGGTAAATGGCACAAACGCATCACAGACCTTTTATAAATACCAGTTTGAGTTTTGAAATTAGTCACTCCTACACCCCCATCTTTCCCAGGAAATGCTTCATAAGTAATACCTACATTAAAACTGGCCACGTAAACTAACGGCGACGGTTGACGTTCGCCCGAATCAAATAAAACACCAGTCTACGAATCAGCTGGTGCCCGCACTCGAGAACCTGGTCACCAAATGAAACAAAATCATCAACGCCCCCAAGCTGGCAATCACAACTAACACGTCATTAGAACGACTATAATCTTCTCGCAAGCTGGACAGGCCCCTCCAAGTGACATACATCCAGCAAGCCGATCAACTGCCCCAAGTTCAAGCGTCGCAGAGTGACCACCTATCACCGCAATGTATGAATCAGCAATGGCAAAAGTGAAAGACCGAGGTTCACAAACCTACCATAAACTCCATATTCTGAACAACTTCATAATAGAAGACGAATGTCCATGGCATTGTAATCTAAACAGCAACCGACTAATGGTGCCTACCGAGATGCAATTCGAAGTGGTTTATAGATGTCACGATGAAAAGCCCACTGAAACAGAAAAAACGCACAGGGTTATTAGCTAACGTTTTCTCCGGCAAAAATGGGTGACCACATTAATAAATAGGTTCGTTAGTGTTGGACCTGCGCGGCCAACAAGCAAGATATTTCACAGCCTAAGGCAATACTAAGACCACACCAAACGACACGATCCCGGGAAGTAACATCAGTCGACCTAATTGGACCTTCCCAGAAAACTCCGGAAAAACAAATGTATTCTCGTCATCCCCGATATATTCAGTCGCTGGAAATCTTCACCCTAGCCATATCAGGCTTAGAAATGATCTGCATAACTGTTTTCCTACGTTATGGTTATCCAAAAACCATCACCACCGATAATGCCACTCAGTGCCACTACAGACACTGGAAGCAAAACCTGCAAAATTGGGAACCCAACTCTATACACTATTCTACTACGCCTGCGCCAATCCCGTTGAAAGAAGCAACCAGGAGATCAAATATGTACCTACACGCCACATAGAATTCCGTAAACAGCTGGAAAATTGTCCTACCACCTATACTGTACACATAATGGATACGCCAGAACGTACCTACCGGCACCATTCCTAGCGAATCATTCTTAGAGTACGAACTACCAAGGCCTGGGGCATAAACCAGAGGCCAATACCGAATCACGGATAAGCTAGGGAAGACGGTATCCAAAGAGTTCATCATCGCAAAAAGAATTTTCGCAACTATTACGCCAACCAAGGTCCCAACGCGTCTTAATTCTACGTTGACCATTGAAGCGGAGGAACATTATCTTGTCTAATAGTAACTAACGTACCCCTTTTTATGGATGCACCTGGTGTATTCCATTTTTGGCGATGTTGCAACTGAGTCAAATACTCATTATGCCACCGTTTCCAAAATCCTTACACTAAATGATTCAATACTAGGCCGACTTGGAACATCTGCTGCTGGTAGTGAAGTTAGAGGCGTTAACGTAAGAAAATGGGCTATCGAGTTACCGGAGTTGAATTAGAAGGATCTGTATTAAGCCAGGGTAGTGCCCTAGAATTTAACAATGCTTCTATCACCTTTAATATGGTACTAACGGGTTTGAGAAATCAACCCCTGTATTGGAGTTACTCGGTTTGCTACAAATATTTATCAATGATATGCCGATAAGCCTACCCAATTAACGGTTACTGTAGAATCAGATAATGCAAAATTGCTAAATTGCACCGTACAAAATTCAATAACCTAGCTAACATATTTGTTGTACAAAGTTCCAATATAGGAATAGATCGAACCTTTAAAGGAACAACTTTGATTTTAGCACAAACTAAATTGACAAGAATATCTCCATTTGGAAAAATTACTTTCATATACCGGGTGAATCATTTAACTTGGAATTTGTTGAATTGAAACTATAATATTTCCGAAGAGGGCATCCGTTAGTTTTAAATTACGTCCATCCCCATACCCCACGTGGGCGGAGCAGACAGCAAATTAGAAATCTTAAATAGGAACCCCTATTTTTATCGCAGAGTTGGATTCTACGTCGAAAGCTACGTACGATTTTTCCGGAAAATTTTTACGATTCGCGACAGATGGCGCTGTAATCGCAAGAAATGGAATAGAAATCAAAAGAATAAGAAAACACAAATACGTATTTCATATTTTTCGATGGGCTATTCAATGATGTTACGGTTGTCCCATCCACCTCCTGTGGGTGGGGTGATTGGTTAATAAACTACTTTTAGCATAACCGAGGAACAACGACGGGGACGTAGTAGTTTTTGTTTCCTTTGGGTACTTGATTAACGTTAGTCCCCTTGCCTTTCATTGTTCAAGTAAATGCTTTTAAATGGTGACCTTGAGCTTCCATACAAATGACTATAGACAACTGAGAACGTCTCCAGTAATATTGACGCAAGCATTCCTGATTTGTTCAATCACATTCCCACGAGTTGTTGTTACTAGGTGGTACACGTTGTCTTTCAGGTATCCCCGCAAAAATCTAACGAAGTCATATCTGGCGATCTGGCTGGCCAATTTATCGGACCCGCTCTACCGATCCAGCGACCGTGGAAATCACGTTCAAGTACTTTGCGTGCTACTACCGAATAATGCGCCTGACAACCGTCATGTTGAAACCACATGTTCTGTAGCACTTCTAAACTTACGTCTTCAAGTAACTGTGGCATTTTATTGTCCAAGAAGTCTTGGTACATTTCACCGTTCAAATTACTTTGAAATATGTGGGGACCGATGAGTTTGTCGGCAATTATCCCGCACCAAACGTTGATAGATCAAGAACGCCGATGCTCAACTTGACGCAGCCAGTGTGAGTTTTCCACACTCCAATAATGCATGTTTTGTTGATTAATAGCTCCATGGTTTGTAGAAGTCGATTCGTCAGAAAATAATACCCAACGAAAGAAATTGTGATTCATTTGTATTTGTTCCCGTACCCACTGACAAAATGTTAAGCAATTTTTGAAATCAACGCCATGAAGATCTTGGTGCAAAGATACGTGGTAAGGATGATATTTATGGTGCTTTAAAATTCTCAAAACACTGACTTGGGACACTCCGCAATCGCGAGTTATTTTTCGTGTACTGATGTGAGGATTATACGCCACTGCGGTTAATACAGCAATTGCATTATCTTCTCGTTATTGTTGTTCGACGTATCCTTTTTTGTAGGTTGACGCTTCCTTCGGCAGTAAACAGTCTGACAGTACGGAAAAACGAAGTGCGTGATTGCGATCTGTCCAGAAAAGTTTACTGCATTATCAAAATTCCTGCCAGATTCTCCGTAAACAAAAACCATTTCAATTTTCTGTTGTATGGTTAACAAGTCAATTTTCACATTGTTCCTTATTAATCTTTATTAGGTATAAGTACTATTTTCTGCAACAAGGGCCACAAAAAAATCGCTCTCCTTATTTTAGTTAAATTTCGACTTCAATGTCGAAATTTAGTTAAATTTCGAATTCGATCTCTAAATTTAGTTAAATTTCGACTTCGATCTCGAAATACCAACAAGAACAAACTTTTGAGTGTAAGTTAAAAATCCAGCCGAATTTCGAGATAGAAGTTGAAATTTAAGTAAATTTCGACATTGAAGTTGAAATTTAACTAAATTTCGAGATGGAAATCGAAATTTAACTAAATTTTAACATCGAAGTCGACATTTAACTAAAATTCGACTTCGACATCAAAATTTAACTAAATTTAGAGATCGAATTCGAAATTTAATAAATTTCGACTTCGATCTCGAAATTTATTAAATTTCGACTTCGATGTCGAAATTTAGTTAAATTTCGAATTCGATCTCTAAATTTAGTTAAATTTCGACTTCGATCTCGAAATACCTACAAGAATAAACTTTTGACTGTAAGTTAAAAATCCAGCAAAATTTCGAGATAGAAGTTGAAATTTAAGTAAATTTCGACATCGACGTAGAAATTTAACTAAATTTCGAGATGGAAATCGAAATTTAACTAAATTTTGACATCGAAGTCGACATTTAACTAAATTTCGAGATCGAAGTCGAAATTTAACTAAATTTTGATGTCGAAGTCTAAATTTAACTAAATTTCGACATTGAAGTCGAAATTTAACTAAATTTCGAGATGGAAATCGAAATTTAACTAAATTTTGACATCGAAGTCTACATTTAACTAAATTTAGAGATCGATGTCGAAATTTAACTAAATTTTGATGTCGAAGTCGAAATTTAACTAAATTTCGACATTGAAGTCGAAATTTAACTAAATTTCGACATTGAAGTCGAAATTTAACTAAAATAAGTGAGCGATTTTTTGTGGTTTTTCTATGCCTTCGTACGTACATATTATTTCATTAGTTAGTTGTTTAGAGTATGTGTTAATTCGAAAGATAAGGATTCAGAGAACCATCAAATTGAGAACATTGATGTTAACGTTTGATAATACGACCGGCTACTATATAAAGAACGGGTAAACAGAGTTCGGTCTCTGTATTTTAAGGTTTTTATTTGAAGCTCTCGTAATTTCGGTGTTTTATTTCGTGCTCTCAATAACATTATTTGAATTTATTAATAGGGAGCTTTTATGTAAAACCCTTTAGTAATTTCATTAGTGTAGTACTGATCATACATAATTCGAAAATGACATTAAAATAATTAATAAAAATTTGTGTTAATTACGAAGGAAATGGAAAATCCCGCTGTATTAATTCAGAGAGCGGCTCCATGGCTTAATTGGTATACGTGTGATTACTAAGCCCAAGGTATTAGGTTCGAATCTCGACACGGTCCACTTGAAAAATGTTAGGCAAGCATTTTTCACAAAAATACGCCCTCGTTCGGATGAGAGGTAAAATGTAGGTCTCGCGCGTAAATGTTGTCACGCATGTTAAAGATCCCTACCTTACTTGGAACAACAAGGGTTTGGCAAAATTCAAAATTTCAGGTAAAAACACTCGCTTTCTGGCCAATGTAGTACCTTCGGGTGGAGCATTGGAAAATCAAATGTAATGTATTAATTCAGAAGATAATTAAACTCTGCCGAGCACAAAAAATAAATTAAGTGGGTCAAGATGTAATGTTTCGATAAATTTAAGATGGAAATAGACGCTAATAGAAATTTTGATTAAACTACGAACCAAGTCAGTAATGTACTTGCTATTTTTTATATTGAAAACTTATACTTGAAAATTGAATTTTAAGTAATTTTGTTATTGTAATTAAAATATGACTGTTGTTGTACCACGCATGTTTTGATAACTTCATTAGGTTAAGTTATGAAAAAGGTAAACAATTGTCTTTAAAAAATAATATTAGTAAAAAGGTTGAAATTCGTGTTTTTAATTAATTGAATGGATGATATTCCAAATTGATATGTAGAATGCTTTACCTGTACAAGTAGAATTTTAAAAAAATAATTAGAAATAAATATGTTTAATAAAAATAAGATTTTAAAATTTTAATCACCATAAGATGATAAAATTTTATGATGTGTTATAAACAAATTAATAGCTTTTAAAAAATTTTATGTTTTTATTATACCGGAAAAATACCCGATAAAGTATTTGTGACTAGGTGTAATTTGTAATGCAATTAGGTATGACAGCTTCACTGTTTCTTTGTATTTGATGGACAGCATTTAAGAGTCTCATATGTATAGTTTATCAAAAAAGGTTAAAACAAAATACTGTTTCTCATAGATAACTACTGAATGCGCAGAAAGATTAGGTAATTATCTTTATTGAAGATAAGCATGCTATGTTAACCAGAGCTTATAAAATAAACACATTCAAGATTACAGATTATGTAGGACGGGAACATAGCAATGTGGGTGTGTGTGTGTGTGTGCGTGCACCAGTGCGTGCGCCCGCGCATGCGTACGTACGTGTGTGGGTATGTGCGTGCGTGTATGTGGATGTGTGCTTGTGTGAATGTGTGTGTATGTTCGTGTGTGCAGGTATGCGTGTGTGCGCGCGTATACGCGTGTGAGCGTATGCGCGGCTGATTCGCTAACCAATTGCACCATCCGAGCGGGTGATTACATCTGGAAAATTATATAAGTTTAAATCATGTGCGTAACCATATATCAACCTAACTTTCAACTACCTTTGGCATTTTTATCAATCATATTAGACAGTGTGTAGTTTTTAATATATGTCAGATATAGACAAAAAGTGACGCTCAAATTCACGGCTATAAACCAATATTAGTTATAAATATTAGTGTTATATTAGCGTCGCATAACAATTAAAAACCAATAATCTAACATAAGTAAAGAGTCTGTTAAAACACCTAAGCTTACCTTACATCAGATATCCAATTAAACGAATAACATCTGTGATCAAAAATAATACTATCATAAAAAATTACAAATTAATCAGAAACTTTGTTACGTGCCGTCCATATAATTAAAATTTGGCGCATAGTTTAATTTAAAACTTCATAATCTAGTAGTATTTCCACGATTATTTGCGTGTATCAGCGAATCCGGCAGCCTTTATCAATTGAATTAGTTGCTTATTTATGATCCTGTAGAATTTGTGTTAAATATGCAGTTATACAATATAAGGTGCCTCGAATTTGCGATTATTATTATCCATTAACAAAGTTAAATGTGTTGAATCTATTCTATGTTGATAACGTGCTACACCCCCAAGTTTTATTAGTACCTGTAATTATAATTTAAATATAACAAATTACTCTTTCAATATAATATTAGAAGCTGGTATCTACTTATCAAAACAATTGCTTCAGAAATATTATAATACGTTCAGGAACGTGTTTTGGATTGTTAAAGCAATTGTTTGGGAAATATTACATTCATTTAACGACGTGTTTTATCAAATGGGTTTTCTATTATCAGTGTAAGCTTTAGAGTTTCTAATGTGAGTTATTCAATCCATGATTTTAATTCTGTCGGTTTCTTACTTAGAAAAGAATAAATTGGTGTTACGGGCAATCTCGGCTTATCCTTTTTCTTTTCTAAAAAGCTTGAATTTGTTTGTTGACATGATGCAATGGGATAGAAGACAAGTATTTGCTCCGAATGGATTCTGTCGATTGCTAACTTATAGTGCAAATTTAGAAATATTATATTTTCTTTTATACGGAGGATATAATACTAGCTACTCATAACTGAGGATTCATGGGAATTTCTGTACTATGTTGTGTTTGGTTATATTGAAGACTTTGAAAGAAAATCATTACCAAATAAGCCCAGGCCATTGAAATATTTTTGAGGTGTTCTTGGAGGCAAATGCAGAACGCCTTGCTAAGTTATATGAATGGATTTCCTTTGTTAAGATATTCAGGAATTGAAATAGATTTTGCTCCGTTTGGACCACCGCAATGTGCCTACAGCGATCGCTAGTATTGGGGGAGTATTAATAATAGTTTCGCACTGACTATATAAAATTTTACTCCGAAACATTTCTTTTTAGGGCTGCCCTCCCGTTTAGGGTATAATTTCTTTGGGCAATTTATGTAGAGACAATCGGGTAAGATCTCATTACTTTGATTTCATGTCAAGAATATATTAATGTCGACGACCGCTTTTATTGTTATGGTTTAAATGTACTTATTTTTTTACATAATTTTTTTTCAGCTCCAGCTCAAATGCATTTTAGCTGGTAGTAGCTTTAATTACCGTGTCCACTATTATATTAATGTTTTTTCTTTTAAAGAGACGTGAATACTGAGTAAGTACTTAGTTTGCCTACCTTGTTCTTTTGTTATGGAACATTTAAATACTATGGTAACCAAAGGACCAAAAACTGTCCACTATATATTTGCGTGATTGTTTTTATTTGATGATTAAAGGAAGGTATTATTTTATTTTAACGGAGATTCTCTTATGCTATGTAAATCCTCCGGGACATTTTGGTTCAATGTGATTTTCCTCCGCAGGCTGATTTTCCTTCTTATAACTTGTTATTTTTTTTGAGGTTTTGTAAACAAAAACATTCCCTTTGAAGGTTTCTTTTTTTTTCTGTGAAACCCACCCCATTATACGACGTTTTTTGCTAGCATGGTATTAATTCTTTCGATTACCACCCTGGTTTTGTTGCGGTAGTCGGGGCGGGCTTACTGTACTTTAATTTTCTCCTGTCCGCACGGATTACCGTAACAATCTTTACACTAAAACCAAAGATGCAACTTAAAAAGAACTAAAATCCAACATAATCTACAAAATTCCTTGCTGTAATTGTATTCAAAGCTATATTGGACAAACATCAGCAACACTCATTCAGAGAATTATTTCACAGAAAGATGAATTATACCAACGCAATAATTCTAGATGTAGAAAAGAAAACTACAAAAAGGAAATTTATAGAAATGTTTTGGATTGCACAAGAATCAGGAGCACCAAACTTAAAAAAATATAGATAATCTTAGCTGCATATACGCATATCTGCTAGAAAGAGACACCAAAATCGAAACAACAACACTACCACAAACATAGCTAAAAATCTCATAAGTGCCTGTGTGTGTGCGCGCGTGTTTATGTGTTTGTGTGTGTTTGTGTTTGTGCTTGTGTATGTGAGTGCGTGTACGTGCGTGCACATACACATGTGTATGTCTATACATTTATTTATGTGAATACGATGTGTAATTAATGTGATTTCATTGCTAGGTCTTCCTGCTACTCTTGAAAATGTTCTCACCTACACGTGCATAGACTTGCATGTAGTTTATACCGGTTAGTTAATTATTTCAATACTTGTTTAAAATTCTTCCAAAAAATTATTATTTTTATATGACTCATCTGAATTTTGTAATACCTGTTGACATTGACATCTATACCTTCAAAATTTTAAAAACTTAAAACCAATTTTTGCAATTTAGAATTAGTATTTTTAATTTAAGTCAAATCTCACATTTGTAAGTATTTAACTTTTAAAATTTATTTATTTGTTTACCATTGTATGTATTTACTTACTCCTGAAGACGAGAAAAATGTATTTTCGAAAGATTGAGTTTAAAGAAAAAAGGGTAGACCTTTTTAATTGCTGCAATCCCCAAAAAAGTTTAGACATATACACACACAGATATATATATATATATATATATATATATATATATATATATTGCTGTGACAACGGCCGCGTTGGTCGTTACTAAAAAGGCGATATGAAAATGACCGCACGTTGAGGTGCCGCTTAAAGATTGCTGTGTTAAAGCCTCGCTTTGGGGCGTTACTAAAAGGGTGCTGTGATACAGATACAGCAATTTGTTTAACTTGAAATTATTCACTTACCTTCTTTTCTAATTTTATCTGACTAGCTCAACGGAACTGACGAAGTTTTTCAAAATGAAATTAAACACAGCAATATTACAAAGCATTTATACAGTATTAAATATTCTCTCTCATACAAAAGCATTTAGAACATTCTCCTGGTAAAACCCTTTGCATAAAATTATTATACGATTAAAACTTATTATTATACCTTACATTAAATATAAATCAGTTAAAATAAATCTAAAAGTGATACTTGCAGAATCCACAAAAACGTTGCTCATAATAAAATATCTTCTTATTTTTAATTGACGTCAAATCAGCTTACAAGTTTCTCCATATTAAAAATTCTCATTTCAAACAGCAATTACCAAAGTACATTTCTGGTTAAATCTTCCTCTCGATTATTCAATATAATCTTTAAAAATAGCGTTATCTAGAAGAACTTTCCCTCTTGTAATTAATAATTTTCATTTTTCGTTGTAAGTTACGTTTAAAACATTGCTTCTTTATTCTTTGACACCTCGCCACTATTAAAAAACAGTATGCCTACTGCATACTCAAACACTATTTGCGACTTAAATAACATTTCGCGCTCGAATCAAATTACTGAATGAACTTCTAGAAATCTAATAAATGAATGACCTGTTTATGTGATAAACGATTCTTTATTTAGAAATTTATCTGTTTCCAGAAGCTTGCTAGAAAAATGTAGAACATTTCAATGCAAGGTCTATCGGAAAACCAATTAGCGTCTAAAATCGCAACTATTTATTACCTAATTATTTGATTCCAGTTATTCGTGACGCTCTTTATATGTCCATGTCTTGCATATACTATTATTGTGATGTCGCATACTAATGCTAAAATCATAAATTATTTTTATCAGTTATTTCCGGGATTTTGCAGGTTTTTTCAATGATTGGGGCGCTTCTAAGAATAAAATGCTTATTTATTAATGAGTTTATAGGAATTTGACTCATCCTTTTATATTCTAGAAAATTCTCTACTTAAAATGAATTGCTGTTATCAACGGTGTAATTAATTTAAACTTTAATTGTTTTTTAATGCAAAAGGGGTTTTAAATACACGTTGATTGTAGTTTCTTAAACTAAAAGCGTAAAGCTAATATTTTTTTATGCTATTTACAGCAAATCAAATGTATTTCTATCAAAATGTATTGATAATTAATAAGTAAAGTAAATGGCTTTTGTATTTATCTTAAAACGATGGTTTTTACGTTTACATTTTTACATATTCGACTTACGTTACTTGCTATTTTTTTACCAATATGCTTGTATCATACAGGGTGATTATTTATACACGCACAATCTGCGCTTTTGCATAGCACTTTAATGAATAAAAGTACGCTTGTATTTTACAGGGTTTAACCATGAATTTATGGAAAATTCCATTATTTCCAGATTCTATTATATTTTGGTGGGATTTATTTTTAGAATTTGGGTTTCAATGACCTCTCGTGACCCCTTATTACGTCAATATATATTATTTACTGTGTAATTTTATAAGAATCGAGCCTCACGACTTGGGCGTCAAAAATTATGCCGTGGAACTCGGGTAAATCCTTACCAACAAAAATATTTTCGAAAATTTTATAAAATTTTCAAAACTCGAAATTTCAAAAATTAAATAATACAAAAAATAATATTTCTTACCCGTTTTCCTTTTCTACCTCGGTTGAATGGCTTTCTTCAACTGCTTCCGGCTAGCTCATTTGGACCTCCTTTTGGATATCTATATTCACCCTCATATTCTATCATTCACCCACACTCCCAATAAAACCACAAAATACAACCAACATACAATCTTTTATTTATTCCTATTTACAAATGCAATTCAACACTGTCCATATTTTATTGTTCACGTTACACTTCAGTAACTCTTATTTTATAATGTCCTGTATTTAATTTTAAAATCATCAAACACATAAAATGTACTCGGAGTAAATGGACCTTGAATAATACCTTCTCTAAAATTCCTTCTTTATAATTTATTTATTTATTTTAATAATCTAAGTAAACTGTGGGGTATGGTGAGCTCATAATAACCCAACTAATTCTGCATAATGTATGCCCTTTTACTTTGCATACTCTTAAAATAAAAAGAAACAAAACCATGTACTCTTCACAAAATTTCACGTTCTGATGGAACGTTTTAAAAGCTTTATAGACACCTTCAAATTTTTAGTTGACTACCGTAATAAAGTTATTTACACATATTCTGTTCAATACGCAAATAATTCACACTACCTTGAATAACACTCTCCTACGCCACCCCAATATTTACAGTTGATAGGAATCACAATTTTAAATCGTTACCTGGAAAATTTTAGAAGATCTCCGCTCTGTCGATGATGCCATGTATTTTTCTATCTGGTCTGGAGGTCGTTTCTCGCTATTACTAGACGAACTCCATCTAAGTTGATCCGCCAACGCCGCCTTCTCGGTGTAACCAAATTCCTAATTTCATTTCAATTATACTTCTTTCACAGTAATCTACGTTATTTAATGTCCCGACACGAGTTGATTAAAAATTATAGGTGATACCTCAAAAAAATTATACTCTCGGCACACTAACCGCGTTTTTAATTAAGAGGCTACCACTAAGCAATACAATTTAAATGATTTGATAATACTTACAACTCGTGTTAACTTTCATACGTGCTTTTGGAACGATCGAAATAATAAGGGCTTTAATAATATTCTCCTAAACTATTTATATCTTTCCAATGTAACCTCTCCTGGCCACATTTATCCGAAATCCCCTGTTCACAACAACACATTCCCACAATTTTGCACTCAACCCCATTTTCAAATCCGCGAATTTCAGTACCTCGTTATAACATTTTAAGAAAATTACGCTACTCTATCCTCGTGTTTATATCAAGTCAAACTTACATATCGTCCAATCGTAGACCTAATGACGTTTCTCAAATCCCTCATATACTATTGTGGTCTCATGCTTATACGTTTTCTACGTCTCCTTCTAACCTGGTTTAAGTTGTAGAAAATCAATATTCTTGTTTATGCGCTGTCTACTACACGTGGACTCTCTCATTAGCATTTCATTCTAAAACATCCGACCGTTTGAGCACTCCTTAGAATAATATGTTCGTTATCTACAAATTAAACAGAACTTGACATTTAGAAAATACGCAGGTGTTCAATCGTAACATTTTAAATAACACTTCCACGATTTAGAATTCGGCGTATTTCTACCCCACTGATATATTTGTCAGATAGTAATGCGTTTCATCTTGGTATCCTTGGGTTTTTACACGCGTTTATGCAAATTATACATCAATAATCGTTCAATTAAATTCAAATTAATTAATAAATTAATGGCATTGGCTTCTACCATTTAATTTCTTTGCAAACCTACTTAAATTTCATTAATTATTTATAAAATTTCGTTAATACCTGATACTTAAAAATGAATTAACTAATATAAATTTCGCACGTAATTTCTGGTTGTTCCTTTATACAGGGTGTTTTGAAATTGTTTCTTTTATATTTATTTTTGATCTTTTAAAACCACTATAATATATATATATATATATATATATATATATTAAATTTATATATTTATATATATTAGGTTGTTATTTACACAAGGTAAGTTAATAAATACTATCGTATTATAGAAGTAGTAAAGTTGTATTACATTTACCACTGACACAATAAGGGCGATACGCATCGACAGGATGCCCTTGTGGCTAATATTGAATCACTTGCTTGATGTTAATTTAAGACTCATTAAAATTACTTATTGTTTATATATATAAATATATATAATGTTGTGCTGCTCCTCACAAAATTGAATTCCAGTAATGAAACAAATACAAATATGATGAGTTTACAATATCCATCTCGCAAACAATATTATAAATACACAGTTCTCAATTGTTCTCTACATCACTATTTTAATAGACGAATTTTAAACGCACAAGAATTATTCATCAATAAATTGTCAATTAACCTTTCATTAGAATTAGTATTTGTACCAATTATTTTCAGAAAGTTATCTAGTTCAATAACTTTTCCTTTAAAATCGTATTGAACTTGTTAAATTCAGTAAGATTATTATATATAATACAATCACAAATGCTTTGCTTAAATTTGTAACCCCACAACAAATTATTTAACTGACTTGTAGATAAAATCTACTATGAAAAATAAACTCTTAAGCTAAAATTCGTCTTTTATGAAATCACACAATTTGAACAAACTATTTTATATTGACCTCTTTATAGCGAAATGCCCTTGTTTTATGGTTTGCTTTTACTTTACCGTAGTCCCTCTTCAAAAATCCAAATAAAATGATTTTCCAATCCTTATAAATCAATACCAATGTTCCAGTTTATTTTAAAGTAGTTTTAAATATGTATTAAATTGAAAATTTTTTGAACTAAAATAATATACCCTAAAAAATAATTAACTGCCAAATCTTTTCCATTTTGCGTACGAAGTTGAATACTTAACGTATTATAACTATATCAATAGCATGCTCGTGTTGGAGTTTCAATCAGTACCGACTTCCCATGTGCTATGCGAATTGGTGTTAAATAGACCAACTCATCTCTGACGTCATCTTTCTGGTATCTTTCAGCAATTTCCCGAATGCACTCGTTGTCCTCACATTTTCGAGAATATACGAATCGCTTTCCAATACATTTGATACGAAATATGTGCATCTCATGTATTTTACTATTCGATTACTTCGATTTAATGGTTTAAATTAATTATAAATGTTGAAATTAAAGCGTTCATGCAATCTTTGGTTATTAAATATAAATAAAAACACTTTAAGAATATTTCTATGCATTAAAAGTACTTATATAAAAATTATGATCCTTTAATAATTAAATATAAATGAAAATTTTTTTTAGAATATTTACAAAAGCGATTATTCCGCTATTAAATGTAATTGAAATTTTTTAAGAATACTTCTTTAGGAGTAATTATATAAAAATTACGATTCTTCAATTATTAAATTGGAATGAAATATTCTTTCAGAATCATGCTCTTATACGTTAAACATAACTAATACACATTTATACAGTACATTTCAAAATATGCTCCCAATGTCTTATATGCAAATAATATAAAATCTTTGTCATACGCTATACTATGACCTTGCTATGACCGTTAATCGCGGTTATATATGTATATATATACATATATGTATATATATATTTTAGGTAGTTATTTACACAAGGTAAGTTGATAAATACTAGCGTATTATAGTTAATAAGATGAAATAATAACTTAGTCTTTTATGCAAAGCCCAAATGATCATTTCAAATTCAGCTAGTAATTGAAAGATTGAATATATATATATATATATATATATATATATATATATATTATAGTGAATAAGATGAAATAATAACTTAGACTTTTATGCAAAGTCCAAATGATCATTTCAAATCGAGCTAGTAATTGAAAGATGGAAAATATAAGGCCTTGGGCAGGACTTGAACCTGTATCCTGGTTTTGCCGGAACCATGCGTTTACCAATTACGCCACCGAGACCGATGACACAAATGGGAAATTTACAAATTTAAATCGTGTACACGACGATACATCAACCTAATTTTCAATTACGTTCGGCATTTTTGTCAATCATATCTGACATTGTCAATTTTTGACTTATGTCAGTTATAGACAGGAAGCTACGCTCAAAATTATGGCTATAAGCCAACTATTAAATATATAAATATTTTAGGTAGCTAATTACACACGGTAGGTTGATAAATATTATCGTATTATAGTGAATAAGATGAAATAATAACTTAGACTTTTATGCAAAGTCCAAATGATCATTTCAAATCGAGCTAGTAATTGAAAGATGGAAAATATAAGGTCTTGGACAGGACTTGAACCTGTATCCTGGTTTTGCCGGAACCATGCGTTTACCAATTACGGCACCGAGACCGATGACACAAATGGGAAATTTACAAATTTAAATCGTGTACACGACGATACATCAACCTAACTTTCAATTACGTTCGGCATTTTTGTCAATCATATGTGACATTGTCAATTTTTGACTTATGTCAGTTATAGACAGGAAGCTACGCTTTAAATTTGTAAATTTCCCATTTGTGTCATTGGTCTCGGTGGCGTTAGACGCGAAACTTTATTGCTCTGAAAGGACTCTAATTGCCCACTCTGTATGCAAACTTTCTGAATTAATAAAACAACGGTAATAATACATCAGATTTATAATAATTAGGTGAACATTTATCTTTTATTATCGCACCGGTCTATTAAATAATTGGGTGACGTCTTGTACACGTGTTTTATCTCAATATATGATCGTTTTAGAACATGGGATCAATAAGCACGCGTTTTCTTTAATTAGAAATACGTCTTTTCAATTGAAATACTAACGTACTTTTATTATTAAACGAATATTTCTTTTAAAATATGCAATTTTACATAAACCTGACGTAAATTGATACTGAAATTTCTTTTGGAATATTTACGCATTTGAAAAGGGAGAAAACATATGATTGAGTATTTAAAGGCATTAGAATGTAATAAATATCTTTATTTTTATTTAGAATACGATTAAACTATTTAATAATCACGGTTTACTGCACCAAACATAATTGATACACTTTATATCAGGTCTTTTACAAATGTTTTCTATACAAATAAATATCTACATAATTTGGAATTTTCTCAAATTTTTTCGAATTTTTTAGCATTTATAAAGTCAGATTTCTATCTTATGGTGGAATGTGACCTTTCTATGACCTATAATCACCTCTATGTATGTATATATATATATATATATATGTATATATATATATATATATATATATATACACACACACACACACACACACACACAACACATGTACATATATATATATATATATGCATATTATATCAACAATTTTTCCACTGCCACATCTGTACATGAGGTGACCTTCTTCTATAAATTCTACAAAGTCTTATACCGAGTGTTATAAGAAAATGGCCTAAATAAACCATTCCTAAACCGAAAATGCTTTATCTTTCTAACTCGAATACCATAAAGTTTAAAAATACAATGCCAATGCTAAGGACTCACTAATAATACATCCTAGGATTAAAATTAAATAATAGTACGTTCTATAGCAATTGAAACTATATTGCTTTCTTTTTGTTTCAGGCTGCTAGATAGTATGAAAGTAAGTGCTTCGATTCATAATCAAAAGCCACATTCCGCCCCATCAGGATTTGCAATAAGTGATATTCTCGAGTTAAATGATCGGACAACTAATATAGATAATAATCATGAAGCTTCAGTGTATCCAACATCATCGGATCATTCACATACACATACAACATTATTTCCTCCACAACCAGCAAAAATTTGGCATCCACTTCCGGATGAAGCACAACTACACACACAACCACATAGCGGTAAGTTTAATGCACCCTTTACTGTTTCAATGTTAGGATTGCGATTTGGAAATCTCGCCAAAATAAAGATTAAGGGATGTTGCTAAAATTTTGAATAATGCAAAAATATTTGGAATTTAAAAATTACTTATTGTTCTTTAAAATATTTCGTTTTATTATCTATATAATTTTAAAACAATCATCAAAAATTTTTTTTTATTAAAAAAGACAGCACAACACTGAAAATATTTCTAAACATTTCTGGTGTTAATTATTGTTGATCAGGAAGTTGACTTTTGTTTTCTAGAAATATAAAGAAGTCATTGAATCTTAAGCCAGGACTCTAGACAGGATGACACATTAATGCCACCATTTGACTGATTAAATAATTCGTTATTTGCTGTGTCGTATAAGAGTTTCAGTTGTCCTGATGCAAACTGTTACGATGCTTCCTATTCTTTTTTTGCATTTTAGACAACATGCGATTAACAGATCTACGATCTTCGAAAGAAATAGTAGCCTATACGTGCTAAATTGACATGTCTATTGCTATAATAGTTAGAATACGGTAATTTGTTCGTTTCGGTTTATCACCTGGCGCTCGTAATGGAAAAGTTCGGTCGAACGAAAATCAAGGTCGCGATGTGGCGATCACGGGGTGTTTTAACGTAGTTCTATATGTGAATGATGGTGTAGTTAAGAGTGGTGCAAGAATATGGCAAAATTCGGTTCCTTTATTTTCTCTACTGCGATTTTAAAAACAAGCTTTCGGTGAATTTGATTATCTACCAAGACCCCCAAGATGACTAGAATAGAGAATCTATGAATATTGCCCTTGGACGCTAGGTTGTTCCTTACATATTTGAATAGCAAGTTATATTGGTTACATCAATTATTTATGATGACGGCTTGGTTTAACTGATAATAATTGGTATTACTTACATCCTTAAGGTAGGTGCTTCCATATTGTAAGTACAATTGTACATAATTTCTTAGGCGTCTCTAGTAGTCCTTGTTTGACGAATCGTTATTACACTATTAATAAGTTCATCCCTCCGTCTTTCCTGGATGCTATCATTTTGGGTGAATACTGTGGTTCTTGAATATAGTTATTAATTGAACAAGTAAATATCTAGCTGCTCCTACCTCGCTTGTAGAGGATAATAAGCCACATGTCGAGTTTTGAGAAAAAAACGAACAATAATTCTTTTGAAAACACCGAGGTACCAGCAATTTTTGTTGGATTAGTTTCACCTCGGAATTACGAAGCAGTTGATTGTTGTTTCGTTTTTGGTTCATATGCATATATCCACGCTTCATCTACGCCAACGATGCCATTTACCAAATTTGATGTTCTTAAGTTATATCGTTTAAGCACTACCTGACACCATTTTGATACGAATTTTGTAGTTTTTATTATGGTGGGCGCTAGTGAAACTTATTTTTCTTAATGGGCGCCAGTAAACAAAAATTTTCCGACATAGCTAGGGGTCTATTCCTGGGTAGAGCAATAAGAAGTGGGGGGGTAAGTCGAATTTTGTTTGCAAACCAAAGCTAATCTAAGTTAAATAGGCGCCACCATGTCCTGAGATAATCACGATAATAGCAAAGCACAATTCTAAGGGCGGACGTGGAAACCCAAAGATAATACGATCGCCTTCGTTAACAAAAACCTGTCTTATAAAAATAAGACACAGTTCCTGTAAGAAATTACAAAGATTAAATAAATAAAATGTAGAACACCATTTGTGTTCTATAAAAGTATCAAAAATAAAAAGTGTATATCCAATATGGTATTGGCATAAAATTATTACTCAAAAATTCTACCTTTATGTTATCAAATTCGATCGCATTTGACCAAAATAAAAGTCTCAAAGTTTAACTAATTGTTTACTGAAGTAAAAAACTTTCTTTTAAAATTTCATAACTTTTTACAGGTAAAAAAAATTCTCAACAATAAAGTTTATAACAAAATCAAAGTTTAGTTTTTTTTAAAACAAAAGACAGCTCACTAAACATAAGCTTGTTTTAAATATTTGATCAAAATAATTCATAAACTCAATGCATTGAATTGTCATTTCTATCCTGGGCAGATCTTATCAGGTGGATTACAATTTCATAATTAGTTCGTAGCGTGTATTTAAATTTTCATACTTAGATTTTATAATTTATCTGTAAATAAAAGCTAATTACAAGATTGAAAAATGTTTAATTTGAATTTTATGAAAGCTGCACGAAGCATCTGCTTTCACGGCAACATCTGTCAAATGTGCTACAACACAAAAAAATATGACGTCGAAAATGTACCTTGAAATTTATCTGAAGTTCAAATGGAACAAAGCTTACAATTATATATACCTAACTTGACAAAATTTCTTTCTACGGCTTGTAAAACCAGTTCAACAATAATTGAAAATGAAACAGATTATATGTTCGTAAACATGATAGCAACTTTCGTGCTTTTTATATGATAGTCTGTTTGTCAAATTTTAACGACATTGAAAACACATGCAAAAATTTCTTATATGTAATAACGAACCAAACTGCCTCTGTTTTTCCAAGACAAATCCGGACGGAAATTCATAAGCTCCAAACAATGCTACAAGCCATTTCAAACTTGAGACGACAGCAATCAAAACCAAAATCTTCACTTGTTTTTATCTATCGTTTTTCGTAGGCGAATTCTTGTACAAAACCATACAAATTACAAAACCAAAATCTTACTTGTACCTTATCTATAGTTCTTCGATGGCGAATTCTTCGTTGACGCGCTAAATAAATGAAACCAAATTAAACTAGTTCGTAAAATGTATAATTTACAAACCGTTAGTAGAAGTTATCAAAATTGTTCCAGGTCTAGCACGATCTGGCCCGCTCACACAAATAATTCAACCGAAGGTCGCATGCCTCTAGCCGGGAATACATCTTGATAAGTCGGTTGCTAGGGAACGACTCACTCGACAAGGCGAGGAACGAACGATAGCGACGTTAGAGGTGGGGAAATACGATAGACGCAGCATTGCATAGAGGTGCTCGCCAAAATAGCTTTATGTGACAGAGATATTTTACTATAAGAAGATTATTAAAACGAAGCGTTCCGTTATGTACCATATGAAACCTTAATAAAGAATAAGACACGCTTAGCGCATTATCCTCGTAATTCAATGCGAATAAATACTGAACAAATTAAACATGTTACATTTTAACACGAACATCTCTTAGTCTTGTGCTAAATTATGGAGAATGCAACGTGCACATAATTTTTAATCGCTTAAGCGTATATAATTTTGATGCCAAAATGCGAATCAATTCTCCTATACGTTACATACTGCTCTGATATTATCATTTATCAAATAGCATAGCATTAGCACTTTTTTTGCTGTTGTCGATCGTCAAGAAATGCATCACTAAAGCTAATACGACCAAATTTAAATTCGCGATCCAACAAAACAGTTGTGCCTCACACCAGAAGCTGTTTTTAAATCATCTTTTACGCTCATTTTTACTTCTTTCAGTCATTGATCGAAGATGCTCATGGTTTAAATCCATGCTTCTTTAAATGTTCTTAACTTTAAAATTATGTTGCAATCAAACTGTTCAATATTTTTACATTCTGTTACTTTTGTTTGACAACGTAAAATCAAAATTGATGAATTTTTATATGTCAAATATCTATCTGATGACTACACTGTTGTTACATCCTGAAATTTTAGCAGTAGCCCTCGTTATTACTACAAAAGTAAAGAATGGAGTTATCGATAATGCGCCTGTGTTATTTCGACACCACATCGTGGTATTCCGGTATTTCATTTATTTAGCACCATTTGTGGGTATTTCTAATCAAATCTATTTCATTTATAAGTTAAATAAAGTAATATTATGAAGAATTTGTTTTGGGAACCAACTTCACAGTTGTACATCAATCAAATCAAAAGGTGTAAACTGTTTTATTACTTTTCAGATTAAAAGCTAGGAAAAACACAAAGGCCGGAAGAAATCCATGCGTAACACAAGAGATCCTGGATTTAAATAGATAACCGAAGAATTTCAGAACGCAAAAGACGGGACAGGCAAGCGGAAGTATAAGAGCCTCAGGAACGAAATTGATAGAAAATGCCAGTTGGTTACAAAACAAATGCTAAGATGTTAAAATTTGTATGGCTGTGAGAAAGGTAGACGCAGCTTACAGAAGAATTAAAGAAACGTTCGGAGAGAAGAAAAACAGCTGTATAAATCAAAGGGACTCAAATGGGAAGCCATTTGCAGGTAAAGAAGAGAAGGCTAGCAGATGGAAGGAACTGAACTTTTGATGAAGATAAGAAGGGTGACAGGATACTTAGGTCTGAGTTCGACAGGACATTGAGCGATCTGAGTAGAAATAAGGCATGTAGAATTAGTGAAATACCATCAGATTTGTTAAATGTCATGTGAAATATAGCTAGAACAAAACTGTACAATCTGGTAAGTAAGACGTATGGGATAGGTAAAGTGCACTCAGATAAGAACTCTGATGTTAAATATCAGCCGCTTGCTAAGTCATATGCCAGTGCTACAAAGATTGACTGCGTCCTGCTGGTAAGACCCAAAAACTCAGCACAATCAACAACTATAACCAAGCAAGATGTTCTACATAACATTGATCCAGCGTAAAGCAAAATTGCAATAACAAGAGTCTTGACTGCTAGCAAAGGGGCTTTAATTATGGGTTATCAAAATTCTGAAGACAGAAATTTAGTGTATCAGCATCAGGCAAACTTGGCGAAAAATATGATCTAAGAACAGTTTGCTGTTATGAACCCTGGACTAAAATGGTTGGTATGCCTTAAGACTTTTAAAAAATATTTTCATGGATTGCATCGCAAAATAGAACAAAATGGTTTTTTCAAATACCTCAATGTGTCAACTTGTAAGTTTAAAACCGCTTAAGAAAAACGGTAAATTAAATCAAGTACTCGTTCGACCTACCATAGAGCACTACAATCAAGCAAGATTTATGTACAATTATTGCTCAGTAAGTGATGCCATTGGGTTCCGTAGATGTTATAACTGCCGTGGTTTCTCCATTATCTTGTACCAATGTACGAGTAAACTAGTTGTTTGCCCTAAATGCTTTGACCAGCACACGGTGAAGGATTGTTATGCCAAATTACTAAAATGCATCCACCGTAGTAACTTGAAGCTAACACGAAAAGATTATGATATAGATATAAACCATGCAACCTGGGATCCTAATTGCTAGGTATACAAAGAATTACTTCACAAACTTAAAACTAGATACTTGGTATAAAATAGCAATCAACGGAAAATCATATTTTGTCCATATATTCTACCACGAAGTCGATTAATAAGGACGTCAACTTGGGCGTGATTCAAAAATACCACTAAGAAACTACATTTAAACTATGTCATGTAAATATCGGTTCTTTAACATCGTGCTTACAAGACCACTACTATTATTTAGTTACTCACGATTATGACCTAATGAGGTCGAGTGAAATCTGATTAAAATGAATAAGACTCACAATAAGTCAATATAATTAATTATAAGCTTATAAAGAAAGATAGATCTACATGTGCTGATAGTATTTGCTATAATAATCAAAGTTTTAATTAGAACTGAAGTTCAAAACCTCTAACGGACATTTTATATTTTATTCAATTGTTTTACATTATTTTAAGAATGTACTAAAATTATGTAAATAACATCTAAAGGCTTACTATTGTAAGGTTAACAAAGCTCTTAAATGCAAATTCTTGTAACCTGTCAATCAAGTTTACCTGAAAATGTCACGCCACAGGGTGGCTATCAATTATCCTTTGTGTAAGATGCTTAGTTTACGGTCTGATGTATCACTCTGGTCAAAGGTAGGCAAAGCAACGTGCGTTACAAGATCTTTTCCATAGACTCGATTAATGTAACAAAATATAAAAAGAAAATTCCATTAAAGAAGCAAAATTTTTGAAATTCTATTAGTGGAATTTTTGTAGTGCATTATGTAGCACCCTGTACATTACAATAAGATTTTTTAGCATTATGAAAGAGTATCAAGATTTGTTAATAGGTGTGTAAAGTATCGATTCTTCAAAGTTCTTAAGTTTTTAAATAGGGCAATTTATATAGCTGTATGCAAATGTAAAAATTGAAACCCAAAACATCTTAAGAACGATACTAGATAGAGGCATGGTTGTTTATAAAAGTTCACATGAAAATCGACGGGTAATTAAAGAAAGCATTATAAAAACAACGATGATAATGCCGACCTGTGGTATAACGGGAAGGGTATTGCAGAGTTATGGCAACGAATTATCAATAAATCTCAGTTAATTTCAAGGGAATCTTGAAGATATGTAGTAGACATTACAATCGATTAGGGTACTGTCAAATTACCAATTGAGCACATTTCGAACAATTGATTAAGTAAACATTTTTTTGTAGGTACCATTTACTTTTTGTAGGAATCAAAATCTATTTAACGCTTTAGAAATCTTTCGATTGGTATCTTATAATCCAGCTGGAACTAATTTTCATTGACATACGGTATGGCATATGGTTGAACCCGTGTTGAAGGGTAGATCCAAAATTGGAACAGTTATAGGGTGTTGCATTTAAAATACCAAAATTACCTATAATTTCTGAAAATCTGTCGATCTGGCAACAGTGCAAATAACAGAAAAGGTAACTTCATCTCGCCTATACGCAAAACTTTGTTCATTTACGATAACCCGTTTCTGAAGAAATAGGTGTTTCCAGACCTTTCTTCCACTCCATATTATCAGAATTAGGTCAATTTTACCGTCCATGATATCAGTTACCATATCATAAATAAAAAGGAAATAAAAGTGGACCTAAGGCAGTAACTCGGGAGACAACAATGGGAAGTTGTCTATAATCTGACCAAAAATTACCCCAACATGTTTATTTATCCGTAAAAGTAAAAATTTGAAATTTTACAGAAATAGAAATTCTAAATAAGATTTCGGTTAGAGACTGAGTTATCTTCGTTCTCTCCATCTTTACAACTGACAACGGTTTGTTGGGGATAATTTGGCGTTTTGGATTTAACTGCCCCAGATAAATTTAATTAGTATAATGGAAGGCGTATTATTTTGTGAATGATACACACACAACAGAAAACTTACTAATCACTGTATCCAGATAGAACCTTCAGGTGGAAAATCACATGTAGTGTATCAAAATGGATCCTGCTGCTGTAGCAGGTGTTGTTCTAAAGCTTTATTCCCAACAAACTGCATCCAAGTGGCCTTCCCTGCTCGATAACTGGTAGCAGACGCAGAGATTGTATTATTCACCGAGTACGAGTATTCTAGCCATTTGCAGATTTCTAGCTGCAATCTTCATGTTATAGCAAGATAAACACCGGTTTATGCGTTTGAGGATTAATCGTCTAATAGAAATTATCCAGTATCTACGCTGAATATGAGATTCACATAAGCTAGAACCGTCATGAAGAGTCCATTAATAATAATCACATATAAGAGAAGCTAAACGAAATTCTTTGGGAAATAGTAACGGATGCCTTGCATCATATGATAACGAGGAGTTCTCTACGCGACCGCCCCCTATAAGGAGACCCTGGTCATACATAAGGCGACAGTTTTTGAAGATTAGGCGAACACGATTTATTATTTGCAATCTGTATAATATTGTAACGCGCTACTACTACCGCGTTTCTTTAATTTAAAACAAGTAATAATAATGGTCTTTATTACTCACTGTTCACAAGTCTAATTAACAGTATATGCCTTATTTATAGATGTTTTCAGTCCACTTAACAATGAAGCACTATTACACTAATGAATTTACAAGCACTAATATCTTCTTAAACTAACTTCTTTACCCTAGGTCCAATAACCACACTAACACAACTATTTGTTTATACACTTCTATTTATTTATGTATACTGCAAGCTGCATGCACATTAGACACAGCATATCATTTATGTATATATTCTAAAAACTCAACTACGTTTACTTTACAACGATATAATTTATATTAGACATTCAAGAATAGACTAACTCTTACATTCATAAGCGGCCTTATATATACCCTGCATTAAGATATGACTCATTATCTAGAACTTTGTAGAAGGATTCTCGAATGCTGAAGAATACGCTGTGCCCCGGGCGTTTGTATGTTTGACGGGTTGCCTAATAGTGGATCGCAACACTGCCCCCTCTTTAAAACCGTTACGTCTCGTAACTGTAAATCCATCTTGACGCCAATTCGATGACTGGTGACGGTATCGGCAGCTATCTCCTCTGGTGCATCCACCGCGTCGTTGGAAGTAACAGTCAACACTCTTTTCATGGTCTTGGTAGGCAACCGGTTGATAACAACAAACAAGAACCTGGACGTTGGTTCCCTGGAAAACTACTTCTAGCATATTTCGGACTATCCTCCAATCCAAGCGATCCAGTCCACAGCCCAGCTTGGGCACCGCTAGTCTCGTTACTCCATTTTCCATCATCTGCGCCTTAAGATTTAGCAAAGCCTCCCATAGATGTCCATAACTAGGTCTCTGCCATGAAGAATTTTTGGTGACCAGATAGTAAACATAACGATTTTTATCTTGAAGAACCAAAGATTTTCCTACAGTTGGCTGCTGTTGTACTAATTCATCCACACATCCAAACTTTTTCTTGAAAACAACAGCTATTCCCTTGACATTGCCAAATCTTGAGCTACGCAATGTGCAAGGGAATACTCTTCTGGTGCTCTAAACAGATCTTGCTGTTTTTCAACAACAACGCCAAATCTCGCTTTAGCGGAACCACCATACGCCGCCATAAAGCTCTCAAAATCTGCATTTGGCTCATGATTAATAACTTGCCGAACACCATTATCATTATTTGAGTCTTCCTGGTTGTTGCCAGTGTAGGGTGTTAAACGGTCAAAGTGTACCACTTTCGGTTTACCACGAGGGATCTTCTGATCCGGTACACTACATCATTAATCCTTTTAACACTTCGTACGGCCCTTCCCATTGTCTTTGTAGTTTTGGCGACAATCCACGTTTTCTTTGTGGATTGTACAACCACACTAAATCTCCAGGTTGATAACCACCTTCTTGTGCTCTCGTGTCATATTGTGATTTCATTCGATCGCTTGCTGCCTGTATATTCTTTCGGACGTTTTCGTGAATACTATTTGATCTTTCACGAAGCTTACTAACGTAATCTTAACCGGCGATCTCTTCTCCAGGTTTAAATCCAAACTGAAGATCACATGGTAGCCGCAATTCACGTCCTAGCATTACGCAAGCGGGCGAGTATCCTGTGCTGTCATGTACCGAAGATCGGTACGCCAGTAGGAACAAATGTAGATATTGGTCCCAGTCCCGTTGATGTTCAGAGACAACTTTGGCCAGGTACTTTCCTAACATTCTGTTCATTCTTTCAACCATTCCATCCGATTGAGGATGAAGTGGCGTGGTTCTAGTTTTCCTGATTCCAAGATGCTTGCAGACGTTTTGAAACAACGCTGATTCGAAGTTCCGACCTTGATCGGAGTGTAATTCCAACGGAACTCCAAAGCGACAAAACAACTCCTCACTAGTACATCTGCAACCGTCTCGGCTTCTTGGTTAGGTATAGCATATGCCTCCGGCCATTTGGTAAAATAATCCATTGCAACCAAGATGTATTTATTCCCTTTCTCTGATTCAGGAAACGGACCAGCTATATCAATGGCTACCCTTTCAAAAGGATTCCCCACGTTATACTGTCTCATTGGGGCTTTCCGTTTTGAGACCGGGCCATTTTCAGAGTCACACAATTCACATTTCCGGCACCACTCCTTCACATCTTCTTTGCAGTTCACCCAATAGAATCTTTCTCTCACTCTTTCGAGAGTTCTTTTCACGCCAAAGTGCCCTCCGGAAATACCATCGTGCAAGTGCTGCAACACTTCCGGCACTCTGCTTCTCGGCACTATCACTTGAAGTCTCTCAGTGCCATCTTCAAATTCCAGGCGTCGTTTCAAGATTCTATTTTCCATCATCAAGGAGTCCCACTGTGACCAGTATGCCTTCAGGCTCCTACTTGAAATACTAATTTCTTCCCAAGCTGGTCGTTGTCCTCTATTTTCCACTCAATAATACGTCCCAATTCGGCGTCATTCTCCTGGTCTTCTCGTATTCTTTCGAGTTGCCAAGTATCATCGGTTACCGTCATTCTATGGATGACACTTATTTTCTCTTCCATCTTGGAGCAATGATTGCAGTCCATCGGACAAGGTCTCCTTGATAGAGCGTCTGCATTCCGATGGCTAGTTCCTACACGATGTTCCGTATCAAAGTCATATTCCTGCAGCCGCTCTATCCACCTTGCCACTTGCCCTTCAGGATTTCGAAACTGCAGTAACCATTTCAGTGCGGCATGGTCTGTTCTCAACAGGAATTTACGGCCGTATAAGTACTTATAAAAGTGCTCTACGGATTTGACGACGGCCAACAGCTCCCTTCTTGTCACACAATAGTTCCTTTCTGGCCGCGACAAGACCTTGCTGAAATACCCAATAACTTTTTCTTGTCCGTCCTGCACTTGAGAAAGAACGCCTCCTATAGCTGTGTTACTGGCATCGGTATCCAACACAAACTTTCCTCCATCCGCGGATAACTCAAAATTGGTGCTGTAACTAGTAGCCGTTTCAGTTGTTCAAATGCCCTGTGGCAGTCGTCATTCCAATCATATTCTTGTCCATCTTCGGTTAATTTTGTTAACGGTTTGGCAATGTTCGCAAACCCAAGTATAAAACGTCGGTAATATGTGCACAATCCTAGAAAACTGCGTAGTTGGTGTATATCTGCTGGTGTAGGCCACTCTTGTACCGTTTTTATTTGGTCAGGGTCAGCTCTTATTCCGGTCTCTGAGACGACATGTCCTAGGTATTTCACCTCTTTTCCAAATAAGTGGCACTTCTTGGGGCTTAATGTAAGGTTTGCCCCGCGTAATCTTTGGAATATCTCCTCTAGGTTCTTAAGATGTTCTTCAAAAGACCGGCCTAACACTATCACGTCGTCCAGGTACACCAGACATGTCTTCCAGGACAGTCCACGCAGTACCGACTCCATCAATCGTTCAAAAGTAGCAGGGGCATTGCATAATCCAAATGGCATGACCTTGAACTGCCATGATCCAGTTCCAATTGTAAACGCAGTCTTTTCTTTATCGTTTGGCTCCAAGCCTACCTGCCAGTATCCGCTTTTCAAGTCCAAGGTCGAAAACCATTTAGATCCGGATAGAGTATCTAAGGTGTCATCAATTCTGGGCAAAGGATAGCTGTCTTTCTTTGTCACATTATTAAGCCGCCGGTAGTCTACACAAAACCTTGTCGACCCGTCCTTTTTCTTGACAAGCACTACCGGGGATGCCCATGGACTATTCGAGGGTTCAATCACTCCCTGTTCTTCCATATCGGTGATAATTTGCTCGGCTTCCTTACGTTTTGCCAAAGGAAGCCGCCTGGGGTGTTGTCTTATCGGTTGCGCATCTCCAGTATTGATCTTGTGTTGCACAACATTCGTCCTTCCTTTCTCACTATCATCCAGTGCAAACACACCTCGATATCGTCCGACCAGTTCTTTTACCTTGCCCAGTTGGTCGCCATTTAATCCTTGACACGAGGGTATCAACATATCCAGCAATTTCTGTGAGCAACCGTTGGTTGGTTTATTTTCGTGTCGTCCACACAACGTTTAATATGACATACTGGAATGCAACTTCCCACAATCATGCCTTTCTTCAGGGTCACTGTATGGGGATTAATGTTCAGCACCCTTACTGGTACCATATTTCGAGACTTTACCAGCGTTCTTCCAATCAGAAGTCCCTCCTGACCCACTCCCGATTCAGTTGCTTCCATCATGCATACTTGTCCTTCCCGGAGCGTACCATCCGGGCATCCCATTACTATCATTTCTGCCTTCTCGGGTATTTTCATATCGCAAATCATTCGAACTTGCATCGTCTGGTTACTCCTACCTTGAAATGGAATCTCATCATCATCTATCCGAAGCACATTTTCTTTCATGTTTACATGAAACCCATATTCTCTCATGAGATCCATTCCCAAGATCACTTCTTCTGTAATTTCAGCTACCAACACTCGATGATTAATTAATTTGTCCCCAATTGTCAACATAACGGCAGTCTCTCCGTGAGTACAAATTTTCTCACCACTTGCCGTTCGAAGACACACCGATACAGGTAGCATTTTTCCACGACCAACCAAATCTGGTCTCACAATAGTTTTTGTCGCTCCTGTATCCACGAGTAATCGGACACCCTACCATTAATTCTTCCATCGATATAAATGCTGTCCAGACTCCCCATCGACGATGCAGCACGGATGATAATCTCCGGGCACTACGTTGTGCTGTCGACGTTCGCCCCTTACGTCGACTTGCTTTAGTTTTCCTGCTGCTCAACCGGTTGTTTTTGGTTGAGTGCAGCGTCTCTGTATATGACCAACTTCGCCGCAGTTCCAGCATCGCAGACCCCATCTCCGCGGTCGTTGTCTTTCAAGCTTTTCCACACGGTTGATTATTTCCTCTATGCTGTTCTGCGCTTGATCAGGTTCCTCTAAGGCAGACCGAACTTTGTGACTCATTCTGTGTGATGTCTGCTTAGCTGCTTCAAATTCAAGCGCATGAGCCAGTGCGTCATCTAACATCTTTGGCCGTGCTAATCTTAGCGCTTGCTGTATTTCGCCATCTTTAACGCCATCCACAAATGTTTGTACAGCCAGTTGTTCGAGGAAACTATCTGGTGCCGTTGGATATGCCAATCTAACTAATCTGGCGATGTCAGCTTCGAATTCTTGCAGGCTTTCACTTGTCTTTTGCGAGCGGTTCTTAACTTGTGCGTGGTAAACCTGTTGAAGGTGAGCGTCTCCATATCTCATCTCAAGCTTCGATGTTAAGAGGCCGTAATCATTCTGCTGGTGATCGGGAATCGTTTGTAAGATGTTAAGAGCTTCCCCCCGTAGGGCCACTATTAGAGAGATAGCATTCTCTTTGTTGCACCAACCGTTGGCTATTGCAGCAGCTTCAAATTGTTTCAAATATGTGGGCCAAGGTGTTTTACCATCGAATGTAGGTGGTTTTACTTTAAATTTAGACGGAATTGACTCGCTTCTTTCCGTGGTTCTTATTTCTGGAATGTTCTGATTAACAACTTGGCTTGGCAATTCAAGTGGCCGCGTTGTTAGTGAAATTACTTGTTCTTGCAGCCTCATCACATCTTCTTCCATTTTTATCAATTTACTGTCCAACTTTTGCTCAACTGTTTTTACCTGTTCAGTGAAATCTTCTTTCAATGCAATGGAACTTTCCATTAATCTTCGTTCTAACGTGGCTGTATTTTCACTTAACTTTTCCTCTATTTTCTCAGCATTTTCACTAAGTGTCATTTCCATGCCGTATTTAAATTCTTTAAGGGTCGATTCCAGTTCAACTGACTTCACTAAGTTTTCGTTTAGTGTCACTTCCAGTTTAGCCGACCTCTCCTCCATTTTCTCAGCATTTTCACTAAGTGTCAATTCTAGTTTAGCCGACCTTTCCTCCATACCGGATTTAAAATCCTTGAGGAAATTCATTAAAGTGTCTGCCTCCATTTTACTTTGATTTCTTGTCACTGACATATACAAACTACTTAAATGTCTTTAGACTTGTGTTTTAAATTAATCACTATATACCCCACAAATGCCTGACACCAGTGTAACGCGCTACTACTACCGCGTTTCTTTAATTTAAAACAAGTAATAATAATGGTCTTTATTACTCACTGTTCACAAGTCTAATTAACAGTATATGCCTTATTTATAGATGTTTTCAGTCCACTTAACAATGAAGCACTATTACACTAATGAATTTACAAGCACTAATATCTTCTTAAACTAACTTCTTTACCCTAGGTCCAATAACCACACTAACACAACTATTTGTTTATACACTTCTATTTATTTATGTATACTGCAAGCTGCATGCACATTAGACACAGCATATCATTTATGTATATATTCTAAAAACTCAACTACGTTTACTTTACAACGATATAATTTATATTAGACATTCAAGAATAGACTAACTCTTACATTCATAAGCGGCCTTATATATACCCTGCATTAAGATATGACTCATTATCTAGAACTTTGTAGAAGGATTCTCGAATGCTGAAGAATACGCTGTGCCCCGGGCGTATGTATGTTTGACGGGTTGCCTAATAGTGGATCGCAACAATATCTTCTTTGAAATAGTTATGTTGAACTTTCTTCGCACAACATAACATCGCGTTTTCGAGTTAAACAGGAAAGAGCACCCATGTGAGACGGATTCTGTTAATTGCGAGAACGGGTATTATAAATAAAGCGAAGCATAAAGGCTACAATTCTTTGTAAATCTGTCAGACCCGAAGCATTTGACATAAGCTCCATCAATGGGTTTGCTATTTGAAATGAAACAGAAAATGTTTCTAATTCAGGAATCGAATGAAGCGATATCGATGGTCTTGAAAACGTTGGCCAATGCTAGAAGGTTTGTTGGAAAATGCGAACCTTTCCACGATAAATCGAAACCTGACAGCTCTCTACTAATACAATCATTTGGATTTTCCTTAGATGCAATGAGATACCAATGAATTGAAAAAGTAGTTTCTAAAATCTAAGCAATCCTATTTGCGACAAAGAATTTTAGCATATGCGGTTGCGTACGTAGCCAAGCAAGTACAATTGCTGAATCCGAAAACAAATGTACGCTTGTAGGCTGGATGTGATCAATAAATGGGACCGCGACTTAATCAATTGAATTAACAAAATGGCAGCGGACGATTGTATGCGCGGAATACACATTGTTTTAAGCAGAGTGACTTTGCCGTTAGCATTTGAAGATTAGGCGAACTCGATTTATTATTTGCGATCTGTATAATATCTTTCTTGAAATAGTGCTGTTGAACTTCCTTCGCACAACATAACATCGCGTTTTCGAGTTAACAGGAAGGAGCACCCCTGTGGAACGGATTCTGTTAATTACGAGAACAACTATTATACATGAAGCGAAGCATAAAGACTACAATACTTTGTAAATCAGTCAGACCCCGAAGCATTTGACATAAGTTCCATCAATGGGTTTGCGACTTGAAATGCAACAGAAAATGTTTCTAATTCAAGAATCGGATGAAGTGATATCGATGGTCTTGAAAATGTTGGCCGAATGCTAGAAGGTTCGTATGGAAAACGCGAACCTTTCCACAATAAATCGAAACCTGACAACTCTTTACTAACACAATCATTTGAATTTTCCTTAGATGCAATAAAATACCAATGAATCGAAAAGTAGTTTCTAAAATCTAAGCAATCCTATTTGCGACAAAGGGTTTTAGCATATGCGGTTGCGTACGTAGCCAAGCAAGTACAATTGCTGAATCCGAAAACAAATGTACGCTTGTAGGCTGGATGTGATCAATAAATGGGACCTCGACTTAATCAATTGACTTAACAAAACAGCAACGGACGATTGTATGAGCGGAATACTCATTGTTTTAAGCAGAGTGAGTCTGCCTTTGGCCTTTGAAGATTAGGCGAATACGATTTATTATTTGCGATCTGTATAATATCTTTCTTGAAATAGTTCTGTTGAACTTCCTTCGCACAACATAACACCGCGTTTTCGAGTTTAACAGGAAGGAGCACCCATTTGAGACCGATTCTGTTAATTGCGAGAACGAGTATTATACATGAAGCGAAGAATAAAGACTACAATTCTTTGTAAATCAGTCAGACCCGAGGTATTTGACATAAGCTCCATCAATGGGTTTGCAACTTGAAATGAAACAAAAAATGTTTCTAATTCAGGAATCGAACGAAGTGATATTGATGGTCTTGAAAATGTTGGCCAAATGCTAGAAGGTTCGTATGGAAAACGCGAAACTTTCCACAATAAATCGAAACCTGACAACTCTCTACTAACATAATCATTTAGATTTTCCTTAGATGCAATGAGATTCCAATAAATCGGAAGGGTAGTTTCTAAAATCTGAACAATCTTATTTGCGACAAATGGTTTCAGCATATGCGGTGGCGTACGTGGCCAAGCAAGTAAAACTGCGGAATCCGAAAACAAATGTACGCTTGTAGGTTGGATGTGATCAACAAATGGGACCATCGACTTAATCAATTGACTTAACAACACAGCAGCAGACGATTGTATGCATGGAATACTCATTGTTTTAAGCAGAGTGACTCTACCTTTGGCCAATACGAGATGAATACTAATTTGGTCTATTTGTTCACACCGAATATAGACAAATGCTGCATAACCCTTTGAAGATTCATCACAAAATACAATCATTTGTCGAAAGCTTCTACAAATAATTGAAATATAACGTGGAATTTGTATACCAGCAAGCGCTAGTAGATCAGTGACAAAGTTAGTCCGTATTTCTTGAATAAAAATTGGAAGTGGTTCATCCCAATTTAATGCCAGCAGCACGATTGCTGGATTAGTATCTTTGCGTAAAATGTAAGCGGATTGAGTCAACCCACAAGGTCATAAATATTAACGATCTCAAACAACATACGTTGTTTAGGCAACATTATGGGATTTGAGCAAATAGAATATGCAAAGCAATCATCAGACGAATTGTTTTGAATGCCTAAAATCTTGATTGAGTGATCGTCGGAATTCAAAGTAATCGGATCTTTACGATGGTTCAACGGAACGGCATCTAAAATTTCTTGGTGATTACTAGCCCATTTTCTTAGACTAAAACCTGCTTTAGCAACAATGTCGATTAATTCTAGTTGCAAAAGCAGTCCCTCTTGTACTGTGTCAACACATTTGCAAATATCGTCCACAAAATCGCCTTGGAGGTCAAAGGGAACTGAATTCCTTTATCTTGAACTAACTACTGTAGTACGAGTTGAGCTATAAAGAGCGAAGACGAAACACCAAAAGTAAGTGTTTAAAGCGTATTTTTCAATGCCACCTCCTTCAACAGGACGATAATAAGTGAGTTGATATTTGCGGTCGTCAATGTGTATTAATGCTTGATGATACATTTAGCGTACATCACAACATACCACAACCACCCGAAGGCGAAAACTGCATAGAATATCATAGAAAATCGTTTGAAGATTTACTAGAAGAAGCGGGACCAAATGATGCGTCAAAAACTGTTCTAACATTTGTTGTACTGAAACCTTCCTTTATTACACAGTGATGCGGCATTATGTAATTTGAGTTGAAACTGCCAAACCCATGCGGCCTAAAGCAATATACTCATTCATAAAACGGCAATATTCTTAATAATGCGAAGGTTGACGTTGTAGCGGACCTTCTACATTTATTAAGCGTTTGCGTGAGTGGTCCCTTGTTTCGGGCAGCATCGGATTTTTGTCAATAAAGGAGGGCAGGTATACCGAATATCCTCCTGTCGCATCACTAAAATGCGCATTGGTAATCAAATTTTCACATGCCATATCTTCGGGATTGGAATACGATAATGATCCACTTCTTCTATTTCACAAAAGCGGAATCTATAGACGAATCTAATGATTCACAACAAAGGAATTAAGATGTGGGATATTTGGTTGCTGACGATTGAGAATTGAACTGAAGCAATTTACCACGTATGACCCAACCAAAAGTGGTCGAGACGGCACCTGGTTCCCTGGATTATGTGAGGCGGATTTTCTAAAATATCTAAGTAGGGAGTTGATTCCAATAAAAATTCCATAGGTTCGTTTTTTGCAGAATAGGAGTCAGCGAGAGTGACTTTATGGAATCGATTCTGAATATTAGCATTTATATGCAGACTAGGTTGATCGTTACATGTTTCGTTGAGAACGCGAGCGAGTGCTCAACAAAGTATCTTCATTACGAAGTGGACTAATTGAACATTTTACAAAACGTCTATTTTTGTAATGGCAGCATTGGCACTGTAATAAAATCTGCATGCGTCCGTTGACACGGTAACCCCAATTCTTGTACAGAGGCATCTGTAATTCAGCCAGTTTGAAAGCCACCATCAATAACGGCTCAAACATGGCGAAGTTTGCCTGAATAATTTCCTATACCAATAATCACTGTACATAGCATCACGCGAGTTACGTTTCGGGCCTTGGGAACAGTGTTTTTAAAAACTACTTCCAAAAACTTTGTAACAGTTTATTTATTCTTCAAACAGATATTAAATATGGAATTTTGACAATCTTGATTTAGTGTTCTAAGTCGAAAAATAATTACTAATTGAACTAATATGAGTGAGTAGCCTAAGCAAACTGCAATGTTAAAGCTGAGATACTTTGACTGACTGACTGGTCTTGGGGCTCCCGGGGTATTTATGTTGTCCCTGCCCCTCACAATTCTGTGGGAACTTGCAGAGCTCATGTCTACTTATTTCTTAATACTATTCATGTAACAATCTTACTTTCTAGGTAATCGCGGTATCTTAACCGTCTGTGACCTGCCACCTGCAGTATTACTATCGTCTGGAATACATTGCATTGCACCCGTTCTCATAAACTGTTAATAACCTTTTTATATTTATCCTTGAATTCCATTGTTGTACTTAACTCAATAATTTCTTAATGATTTCTAATAATTTCCTATTAGAATCTATTTTATAATACATACATAAAGATTGGGGGATACATAACTCGCGTAGATTCATATTAGTATTACTACTTACAGCACATGATACATATTCAACCTGAATGGACGCAGATGGCGTAGTTATAGCGGTAAGTACATCTTCAGATGGCAGAAGTTGTCGACTGGGAATTTGAATTTGTAAAATGCAAGAGACTACGGTGTCTCTTCTAGCAATGAAAATATTTAGCGGTTGATTTGCTAGATGCAATTTTATGAAACCCGAGCCAATTAAAACGCTACAAATTTTTCTTTACAAACTCATGGCGTTGTTCTATAGATAGTTCTTTAAATTTGACGCAATTATAAAGTTTGTGGTGTGTCCTAGTACACATGCGACATGCGTAATTAAGTTTCAGTAAACTATCTTTGCTAGATTTAACTGTAGAGGCAGTGTGCTGCAAGCACTACTATTCGTAGGTTTACCAACCAAGATGGCGCCATAGCTTTAGCTTTTAGCGGTTCTTCAACATGCGTTAGTTCTTAAAGTGCGAACTTGCTTGATTAAATTTTCAAAAAGAGGAATACTTTCATCAGAGTGTTCTAATTTAAATCCTTTACGTGCTGTGGAGGTTAAGACACTAAATTTAAACATGTAACATTATCAGATCAGAAAGATCAGTCCCTATATTTGATTTTTCAATGCTCCGCTCGAAGGTACTACATTGGCCAAAAAGTGAGTTTTTACTTGCCGACCTTTTCCTATTCCAAGCAAGGTAGGAATTTTTAACGTCCGTAACAACACTCACATACGGGACTTACATTTTACCTATCATTTGAATGAGGACGCATATTTATGAAAAATGTTCGCCTAACATTTTTCAAGTGGTCCGTATGGAGATTCTAACTCGGGACCCTGACATCAGCAGCCATACTCAAACCTATCTGATCCACGAAACCGCCCCAAAAAGATCAGTCACGTCAAGTGCCTTTAAGGCTGCTAAATTGATATAAAATGTCTTAAAAACTTTAATGATTTAACGGTAAAGTCTAATAACGGACAAAACGAAAAAATTTTATCCAAGTAATTGAAAGCTGACAAACGTTTATTCTGATAACGTTAAATGAGGGTGTGCATAGCAATATCATAATTCCCTCGTGAAAAAGGTAGAGTTTCGATTTGTACTAAAGCATGAGATTTTAATAAACTGCGTAAGTAAGTTAATTTTTCTACTTTGGAAAGTGTTTTGTTCTTATGTATCATGGATGTAAGGAATAGAAATTTGGCTATTTTGAAATTGTCCCATCAAAGAGTTCAATTTCTAATTTTGGATGATGCGCTTGAACAGGTGGAAGACTAGGACTAATAACTTCAACTGGTGATGAAGCAATTGTAATCTGTTGTTTCATTTTCTATTGGCGAGTCTACGTTTTTATGTTGAAATATAATGCATCATAAGCTAAATAAGGTTTGTGTATATATAATTTCATCCACTTCCACACGTATTTCCACTAATGATATATCTTCCGATATTTATTCAAAAACGGTAGCGTTTATATTCAGTTTGTGATAGCGAAAAATAAATAAATCAATATCCGTGCCAACTTGTTGACCTGATTGTACGAATTCATAACATTCTTTTGCGATATTATATAGGGCTTGTAATCTACCAAAATGCTTTTTGCGTTTAATTTGCAGGGCGTTTAGTTTTGCTAGATCACTCACCGATTGCAATCATAAATTTAAATCTATTAATGACAATGTATAACTGCATATAAATAAACACAATCGAGCTTTTCTTAAAGCCAACAATCCAAATCAAAGCGTGATATCTCTAATTATACAAGCAACGCACCAATAAACTTTCAAAACGTACAGAACTGTAGGATTTGATTTAATCCAAATTGTACCGTTATCAATAAACAATAACAAAAATAAAGTTGTAATTGATTTGTTAGACCTTATTTAATTTTACCACACTGCAGTAAAACGCGAAATACGATAAAATTAAACAAGAATCCGGCTCGAAGATCCAAAAATATAATGGGAATAGTTTCGTGTTCTGGATTTAACTGACGCAGTAAATTTACTGCGTCAGCAGTGAGGATCCAACTGGAAACAACACTTGGCAAGCTTTTTTGTTTGTGTGTCATTGTATAAGGGAAAGCCTACTATTTTGTGAATGACACACAAACAAAAAAGCTTGCCAAGTGTTGTATCCAGATAAATCCTTACTGCTGCTCTAGCAGATGTTCTAAAGCTTTAGTCCCAACGAACTGCATTCGAGTGGTCTTTCTGCCACAACAACTGGTAGCAGACGCGGAAATTGTATCATTCACCGAGTACGTAACATAAGTAAACGATATAAAACTTTAAAATAAGAAACGTGGACGTTGTTTGTGTATTAATTAGCATGACATTTTAATACGAGCGCGGTATCAATCTCGGTTACGTACCACTACACTTACAAAAAGACCTATCACACAAAGGAGCATTTTCCATAAGATGACACCACAACCAGTTTATAATGAGTAAAAATATCTAAATTAAAGTTGATGGTTCTTTTAAAATTACCAGAAATGCAAACAATTGAAAATTACATTGGAACGCAACAGGTTAATATCGTATTTTCTAAATATCTCCATGTGGCGTTTTAATTTTTGTTTCTAAATGTATTTTTAGTACAGAACCAAATAAATGGAAAGTCACAAGTTTGTGTGCTCAATTACAGTGAAAATAATATTTATCTAATTCCACTTACTTAAATAAGATCCATATTCAAAATTATAAGTACTACAAAAATTAAGCTTTATAATAAATAAGGTTCGAGACACACTTTCTCATCAGTTCTTTAAGATAAGAATTTAGGTATGTAGGGTAAACGTAGGTTAAGTAAACTGACTACCGAGCTAAAATAGATAGTAGAAATCAATCTTGCTGTAGATTACATCAACTGTAAACCAGAACACGATACAATACTCAATTAAAATTTACTATATTAGCTTGATTTTTCTTAATATCCGCCTATATTGATTACCAGCGTAGGATTTATTGCATGCCAGGATGCCACAAACGTTTGTAGAATCTATGCTTTCAATTGTGCGACTGTAACGGTTTGATGGACATAACCTATAAACCACAACACAGTGTATAGAGACGATGGAGTTTTTAACAATGGCGTTGACAAATAATAAGGCCACAGGCAGCTGCAATTTAATACAGCTGCCTTGTGATGGAAGGCGTGATCAAAGCCACCAATCCTGCTACCGTTTAGCTAAAGGCTAATTTCTTTTTAAACGAGAATTAATGTCTTTCGCCCTCGTGTAGTGTGAATGTATCGATGCCCCTATTGACTGACAATTTGACCCGCTTTTTGTTCCCACCGATATATAGATACACTTACAACTGGGGTGCTATTTGGATGCTGTATGAAATATTCAGAGATGAATGAACGCTACATACACTCTCATCATTTATTGAATCACGTAAGTATGTATGTTATCGAAGGGTCTGGGATTTATGAAATTATTAGTTAAACGATAGTAAATTTTGGAATGTTCAAGATAATAGAAATTCCTAGATTGGATTTATCTGTTATTTTATAAAACGAATTAAAAAACGTTTTGGTGGATGTATTAGTAAATGGCGAAAAGTCAAAAATCTAGTTTTGTCAAATTAAAGAAAATAATTTAGTTCTGGACAGTGTCTACACATATACGTTGTCATACTTCGTACTTCTTGGTGACTCTTAATGGACATTTTTATGAAATTCAAAAGATAAATTTTACTGTGTATGCTGTGGTTAATATCGTAAATCCGGATTAATAATAACCCATCATCATTAATAACATCCGCGCCTTTTGGTAAATATGAATGATAAATAGTAATTGTTATATTGATCGGTAAGTATTGATAATTACCCATGTGGCTTGGCACATTTAATCCGTACATTTAACCACTTCACTGTATTTCATGTGTTTATGAACAAAAATATGAAATTTTGAACAAATAATATTTATTGACAAAACTATTCCGCAGAAAATAAAACTATTTTTCATATATAAATGAAATATTACAAAACAAAAATTGTATATTTTTATGGTTATAAATTAATCATTTATTTCTTCAAAAGGAAGTTCTTACAAAAGAATACTTACTTAAATTATATAACATTCAAATACTGCATATTACAAAACATCATCATCATCATCACCAATATTAAGTTTTCAGTCCTGGAAGTGGTTGGACGCGTACATCCATTGTTCTCTATTTTGAGATAACCTACACATTTCCCTGAAATTCTCACAGCCTACATCTTACATTATCTGTGTGCAATAGTCTGATCGAGGTATACATCTACCTTTCTTTATTCCTTTCTCCGTTTCTAATATATCCCACACTATTCACTCGTGTCATACAAAGTGTCCTATCATCTCATCTCTCCTACTTTTACATTTTTCCTCATAATTCTTTCTTCCCCTACAAGTGCTAGAACCTATTTGTTCTTAACTTTGTCTGTATATGACCGCTTCATCATAAGTCTGTAAAACCACATTTCAAAGGCTTCTTATCTTTTTTCCTGTCCGTTTTTCCTACTGTCCACGTTTCACAACTGTACCGTTTGTGCTCCACACATATTATTTTAACATAGCAGCTGCATTTTCTTGTTAAATGCATCACGGTTTTGTGCTAATCTTTTTTTATATCTTTTATACTTGTCCCATCTTGTGCTTCTTAGGTAGCAAAAATCCTTAACCTCTTGTAAGTTCTTGTTTCCTATTTGTATTCTGCTTGTTTACTTATTTTCCCTTCCTTTACATACTATTAATTTAGTATTATTTTTGTTAATTCTCATACCATATCTCTCTATTAGTACTGTTTCCATTTCATTAAGTGCTGCTTCTAACTCTTCCTTGCTAGATGTTAATACCGCTATATCGTCTGCAAATTTGAGCATATCAATCGTTTGTCCGTGCTTCATACTCCAAATATCTTTCTGCATTTGGCAGTATTCATGAACTCTTCTACACACAAGTTAAAAATTACTGGGGATAGTGCACATCTCTGCCTCACCTCTTTTTTTATGTTTACGTCTTTGCGTTCTTGCTCTAATTGTATTACCACTGTTTGCCCTTTGTACAAGCTATTTACTATCCTCTTATAGCTATAATTGATTCCTTTTAGTATTTAAAACATTGTTTCCCATTTTTAATTGTCGAATGCTTTTCCAGATCTACAAACCCTATAAACCCGCTTTCTTCTTTTTCTATCGCTTTCTAAAAGTTTACCCTATTTTTCCTGTATTCAATGATAGGCGGAGGGGCGTAAGTAACCTAACGCCTACCAAAATACCCCATCACTTACACATTTGCCGAATCAATAGTTTTCCAGTTACTCTTTTCCTACAATCAACATTTGTTGAGAATATTGCAAACCCAACACCTGTAGTTGTTTACGATAATCTTCAGGTTTACATACAATAAATTTTCCATTATTAGGCTTTCCACTCTGGAACTGGTTGGACGCGTAGCCTCATTGTTTTTTATTCTGAGCTAACCTACACATTTTCTAGAAATTTCTACGGCCTCCATCATTCCCCATCCGTGTGCAACAGTCTAATCTAGGTTACCTTCTTTTCTTTTCTATGCTTCAAATACATTCCCCACTATTGCCTCGTACCTCAGTATGCGTCCTATCATACTATCTCTTCTATTTTTTACTGTTTTCCACATTTTCGTTCTTCCCCTACCATTTCTAGTATCTTTTGTTCTTAGCTTTATCGGTCTATGAGATCTTTATTATACGTTTGTAACAAAACATTTCAAAGGCTTCAATCTTCTTCCCGTCCGTTTCTCCCACGGTCCACGTTTCACAGCCGTACCGTGCTGTGCTCCACACATATGCTTTTAGCAACCTTTTCCTTGCTTATGTGTTTGTTGTCTTCAAACACAGTAGTCATTTTTTTTTAAATGCGGTACAGTCTAATACTAATCTTTGTTTTATATGCTTTGCACTTTTCCCATCTTGCGTTATTTAGCTTACTATGTAGCACAAATCCTTAACCTCCTGCCAAGTTATCGTTTCCTATTTGTATTCTTGTTTTTAATTTGTTTTCCACATTTTTAAACTATTTTTATTGACTTTCATACCGCATCTCTCTGTTGGTATTGTTTCCATTTGATTAATAGTTGCATCTAACGCTTCCTTGTTAAATGCTAATACCGCTATACCATGCGCAAATCTGAATAATACTTCCAAATGCCTTTCTGCACTGGACAATATTCATTGCCTCTTCGATATACAAGTTAAAAACTGTCGAGAATAGCGCACATTCCTGTCTCACGCATTTCCTAATATTTACTTCTCTAAGTACCTGCTTTAATTCTATTACCGCGGTTTTCTGTTTGTACAAGCTATGCACTATCCGCCTCTACCTATAAATCTTTCCAACCATTTGAGTATTTCGAACACTTTCCCATTCTATATTGTGGAATGCTTTTCCAGATCTACAAACCCTATCCACACGCTTTCTTCTTTTTCTATTGTTTTCTCCATTATCACCCTTAAAGCTAAAATGGTCTCCTGTGCTACCCTGTTTTGACTAAACCCAAATTCGTCTTCTCCTAATTTTTGTTCAGCATGTTTTTCCATCCGTCTTTGTACAAATCTAGTTAACATTTTTGACATTTGTGCTGTCAAAGTTATTATTCAAAAATTTTCACATTTATCCGCACCTTTCTTTTTCGGTTTAGTGACTATAGTGTAAAGTTTGAAATCTTTTGATATCTCGTCAGTCTCATACATAGCTTACAAGTTGGAAGAGATATTTTGTTACTGCTTGGTCAGCAGCTTTTAGAGTTTCTGCTTGTACCATATATTAGGCAGCAAAGATAAACTGGAGATTCAGAGGCGAATCCATAAGAACAGGCGATGTTGTATGCCGCGTCCGTTTGGGAGGAGGGTTGAAAATTCAAGAAAGTCAAGCAAATTACGAGCGTTCGGCGCATAACAGCGGTCAAGGCGGCGAGGGCATACAAGACCACCTCCACGGAAACGGTTTTGGTGATTAGTAGGTTTCTCCCAATCGAATTCGTCGTCACTGAGATTAGAGATCGAAGACTTGTAAATATCGGTAAAGGGCGAGAAGTCGTCGAAAATCTTGGCCTTGGAACTAGGTAGGTTGCGAGAGATATCGTTTTATTTCTAAATTAGAGGATCCGGCCGATATCAAGGCAATTGTGTTTGTCGAAGGCGATGAAAACGCCGCGGAAGTCTGCATTTATACGGATTGCTCGCGAATTCACAACGGGCAGGCAGGAGCGGCGTTTGTCGTCTACAAGGAGGATAAGAAAGTGTTCCAATTCAAAACTAAACTTGAGGATTGGAGCATCATCTGAGAGTGCGAATTGTTAGCTAAAAGGGAAGCTTTAGAGTACGTTATCAACCACTCAGATAGAAAGGAGTATTCTATTATCAGCGGTAGTAGATCTGTTCTGACGAATATGAACACCTTGGCGGATGTACAAGTGGACGGCTGTAAAATTGCGCGTACGGCACTCTAGATTCGGGATTTAAAGTTTTACTGCGTGAGGTCGCAGGACGGTAATCGAGGAGTCGACAGAGCAGATGTGCTTGTCAAGAAAGGCCGTAACATGGGAATTCCGTGCGTTGGCACCGGGATCACTAATAAATAGAAAGTTGCGAGAAAGATCAATTCGGCAGTAGGAAGAAAGGTGAAGCAATGCTGCCACGCACAGATTGACCCAAGGGTTCATACCGAAGGTAGAAACTCGCGAGAACATAGAGGTGAAGATAGACTACAAGACAGTGTGTTAGTAACCAGGCACGGCGCTTTGAAGGCCTACCTGTGACGACTCGGGTTGAACAAAAACGACCACTGCGAATGCGGCGAGAGTGCAAAAACCACCTAGAAAGTGCCGTTTAAGTGCCCGATCGAGACTGCTAACATAAGGTTGGTTGACAGGAAACTAGCTCTCGAGGGACTGAAGTGCCCCAAGAGATTGGATGAAGTCCAAGAGGTGGCCAAGAAGATGTTCCAGGTAACCTTGAAGGATTTTGAGGGAAGGGTTGCGTGACTTGACACCGACAACCATATGTAAACCGAGAGTGGGGTCGTCTGAAATTTGGAGTAGGAGGTAGAGTAAGGTTTGAACCCAGGACCTTGGGATCCGTAGTCTTACGTTTACTACATTGATCCACGGCGACGTCTGCCAAACATACCACGGAAAATTCTCAGGAGTCACAGAAGAGTCTCAGCCGATGACTTGAATGGCTGGAAGAAAGTAGAAAGTGCAAATTCTTCAAGGACCGAAAATCAAGATATTCGTGCTAGTTTTGTGGTGCCTGCATTTGTTTGAAACACACAAAACCATGTTGCACCGACTGTGCCACAAATTTTGAATAACGGCATTTTCGATGCAAAATTTTATGTCAAATTTATATACACTGATTTTATATATTTTTTCATACTCATTCGGCAATATATTTACATTTATTTATGTGTTTTTGTTATTGTCTTTTCCGCTATTTGAATTTATGATTTGTTTTGAAAACGCGCGTTATATGTACAATTTTTTCCAATAAATGGGAACTCTCAGTTTAATGTTTTTTCACAACCATTTTTACTCTTAGCAGTGATAAACAGACCAAGTTAACAAATGTATACTAGATAAGTGACATATCAATGTGTTGTAAGGGAAAAAATACGGCAAAGTTTAGGTCTGAGAAATCCGACCCGTCGATTGGTGTGATTTTGAAACCACCCGTCAAATAATGTTTAAGATAGTATCGATGAACGCCAATTAAAAGCTATATATTTATAAGAATCGAATAATATTTTTGAAGAAGCTTTTTAGAAGCAAAAATTCGTCAGAAAGGTATAAAGTGCTATCTGCAAATAACTAAATGTCAAACAGCAAAGGACATTGACAATTTTTGCATTATAGTTAAAGAATTGAATTTAGACTGAGACATTCGTTTAGCACACGTTGACTACGACAATATAATCACGTGACTACTGTAGTAACACTTTTTTTTGTAATTGTGGAAACAGTGTAATTGAAGTGACATTGAATCAATTCATGACTTCATTAACGAATAATCTTATTCCAAACATATTATTCAATATGTGGAACTAGAATTGGTAAAAACACTTTTAAATAAAGTTTGAATACGTTTCTGCTTTGCTCGAGTTAGTCGTGAAGTCTAGTGATATTATCAGTTTGTTACGGTATTTCGTGCAGACAAGAAAGAAAAGTAAAGTATGCAAAGAAAATAGCCCGCATCGCGTACCGCAACAAAAAAGGAATCTAAAGAATGCCGTGCTACCTAAAAAGTCGCAGAGTGGGGTGGCTCACGTAGAAAGCAAAAAAAAACCTCAAAAGAGAAAATTTATTTAAAACAGCTTCAATAAAAACGTTAAAAAAAAGAAAACCAACCCGCGAAGAAAACAACATTTATCCTACATATCCCGGAAGATTTACACAGTACAAAAATCTTTGCAAAAATAATTAGTACACTCCGTAATTACCTCAAACTAACTTTTTAACCTCAATCCTTTAATATAAAACATAAAACAAAATTAAACAATACAACATAAATGTATAGGAGATTATTTTCAGCCACTTATTTACCATAATTTTTAAATATTTGACATTTCATTATATTAAAAATAGTCATAAGAAATATATATATATATATATATATATATATATATATATATATATAGAAATTAATAAGATGAAATAATAACTTAGACTTTTTAAGTAAAGCCCAAATGATCATTTCATATATATATATATATATATATTACTAGTGTTCACGAGCATTTTTAAACAGTAATTTCTGAAAGATGAACACCAAAAAAAAAATTAATGTAATAGTAAACAACAGCAATAAAAGGAAAATAGAACTATCTACTTCCCGAAATGCATTTCGCACGAGTTGTTACAAAATAATTATTAGGTAACATTGTCACACCTAAACAATAGTGCAACTCTAAATTTTTTATATATAAAATTTTATGGACAGTAGATGTTAATCTTATTTGATAAATTCATGCTCAACCAATAACAGTTGTTGCATTAGCATATTCCGACGATTTGAGCGAAATAAATTCAATTTCTACACCGGACATCTCCAGCTATGCGGTAAGTAATCTTGGGCGTCGCCGTGGATCAATGTAGTAAGCGTAAGACTACGACTGCTTGAAAAATGGCAGGTGAGCATTTTTCACAAATATTACGCCCTTGTTCGGATGGGAGGTTAAATGGAGGTCCCGTGTGTGAGTGTTGTCACGCACGTTAAAGATCCCTACCTTGCCTGGAACGGCAAGGGTTCGGCAAAATTTTAAATTTCCAGGCAACAAAAAACTCGTCTTCTGGCCAATGTAGTACCTTCGGGTGGAACATTGGAAATGTAAACGAACGGTAAGTCATCTTATAAAACTTAAAAAAAGAAAATACAGACCTAATTTTCCATGAGGGAAATCATCAAAACGGTGGAGAGAAGAAACAGCAAGCCTTACAGCTTCGCATGATGTTCCTGTTATAAGCTTATCAAAGCGTGGTCTTGAGGGTTCTGATAATTCGCGGTTGGGGCCAACAACTTTTTGTTGTCGACATGTTGGATCACATTATATACTATAATTTGGAAATCCATAAAATTCACTAAACTGTTCCATTATAAAACATATTACTTAGTAGTAACTCTACATAGAGCAAAAATCATTTTAGTACCGCTTGACTTAGTATGAAATAATCATCACACAAATTTATTTATCTTCAACAAAAATGTGTTAAGCGTTTACCTCTTATTTCCATGTCTTCGCACTTTTCTTCAATCTATTGTTCTGCAGTTTTCTTGTATTTGCAAATAATTTCCCATTTCATGGCTTTGTATCTCTGTCTCCCTTCTTCACCTGGTCTGTTTTTGTATCTCCGTCAGTCTTCTATTAAATTCAGAATAGTCTTTGTTACCCATGGTTCCCCATTTTTTTTGTTTATACCGCAGAATATCTCTGGCCGTTATGTCTAAGGTGGATTTAATGTTATTCCATTCTGCTTCTACTTCTTTAGAATCAAAAATTTTTCTTGACGTCTTTCAACAATTTGTTCGACTTTTTCTCAAATCGTTTGTGAGTATCTTTATCTTTTAGTTTCTCAAGGTCAACGTGCATTTTTCCGTTCCATTTTTTCAAATTTTTAAATTTAGGTGCACCTTTCATAATTACTATGTGGTCAATGTATATATCTGCTTCTGACCGGTTTTTACAGTCCTATATTTGATTTCTATATCGTTGTATAACAAGAATGTAATCTATTTAATATTTCCTTATGTCTCCTGACATCTTCTACATGTATCGTCTTCAAAATCCGGTGTTATTAAAGTATTTTCATAGTTATACCCATCTTGCTTGCGTACTGTATTCTATAATAAAACACACGACTTGACAATAATATCTAATTCAAAATTGATGGACATATTGAATGACCTATGGGGTATTCGTCATTTATTTGCTAGAATTCCATATGAACTTTTGACATGTCTGTGTGCTCTGAAAACCTATAGTTGAATACACTCTTTCTTTCGTTAAGTCCTTTTCACTATACGGTCGTAACATATGATTGCTGAGCCCAAAAACTTCGACGCCAATAAATGCGTATTGGAAGCAGTTCCCTTTCATGCTGATTGTTTCGGGTTCAGGTAGATTTTTCTTTTCCTACCTTCCCCCCTTTGTATAAACTGCTATCTTTCTATAATGTTAAATTAAACGTTTTAAAATAAGTTCCAATATCGACATGTCAATAAGTAATTTGAATCGCAAACTGCGAGTGAAACGATGGAAAAGAAAGTTTAACATTCTAGTACAAGGAACCGCTATTTGAGGAGGGAATAATGCTGTAGCGATAACTCTATTTTCAATAACAACAGTTATTTATTTTCAAACAAATTTTACAAGCCTGTTCAACAACTTGTGGATACAGTAAAATTTCTAAAAGTTTTTGCAATAATTCGCAAAAATATAGGAAGTGGTTAGGTGGCAAGAATATATGGTAAGTTTTATGCAAGACAGGAACTAGAAGCACTCGAACAGGAAACAGATATTGAACAGGATTACTTGGGATATCTTATACTTAGAGATGCGTTTGAATTAGCATTAAAGCGTCTGAACAATTTTAAACGTAATATCATAGTCACTATACCAAAAAAGAGAGGTGCGGAGTAAGGAGTTTGACAGCACATGTGTCAAATATGTTGTACAACGACGGACTAAAAAATGAGACGAAGGAATACAAGGAGAAGATCAATTTGGATTTAGGCGAAAGAGAGGAACACGCGATGTCATTTTAACTTTAACATTGATAATGGAGAAAACAATAGAAAAAGAAGAAAGCGTGTATATAAGATTTGTAGATCTGGAAAAAGTATTCGACAGTCTAAATTGGGAAAAATTGTCTAAATACTCAAACAGATAGGAATGAGTTACAGACAGATATTACATAGCTTATACATAGAGCAAACAGTTGTAATAGAATTAGGACAATGTAGAGAAGTAAATATTAGGAAAGGGTGATGCAGGGATGTGCTCTATCCCCGTTAATTTTTAACTTGTATATTGAAGAGGCAATGAATACTGTCAAATGCAGACAGACATTTGGAATTATTATTCAGGGATAAACTATTGATATGCTTAGATTTGAATATGCTATAGTGGCATTAGTATCTAGCAGGAAGAGTTGGAAGCAGCTCTTAATGAAATGGAAACCGTACGAAAATCAACAAAAATTAAACTAAGGTACTAGTATGTACAGAAGGGGTGAGTAAGTCAAAACCAGAATACAAATAGGAAACGAGAACTTACGAGCGGTTAAGGATTTCTGCTACTTAGGAAGTCAAATAACCTAAGATAGGAAAATTGTAAAAGATATGAAACAAAGATTAACATACGGCCGTGCTGCATATAACAGGAAAAGGTAACAAGGCAACAAGGAAAATGCAGCAAAGAAAAGATTGCTAAAAGCATATATGTGGAATACAGCACTGTACGGCTGTGAAACTTGGATGTAGGAGAAGCGGATATGAAATGTGGTGTAACAGACGTATGATGAAGATATCATGGTCAGACAAAGTTAAAAACAAAGAGGTACTTGAAGTTGTAGGGGAAGAAAGAAATATGTGGAACACAGTAAAAATAGGAGAGATAGAATCACAGGACACATACTAAGGCACGAGGGAATACTGGGGAATATATTAGAAGCAGGGAAAGGAAAAAGAGAGGTAGAGGTAGATTTAGATTATACTATTGCACGTAGATAGTGAAAGATGTAGATTGTATAGGAATTTTAGGGAAATGTGTAGGTTAACTCAGAATAGAAAACAATGAAAGTACGCGTCCAACCATTTCTAGGACTGAAGACCTACTGTTGATACTGGTTTGTTTTGAAAATTATTATAGTTTTTTTTTATTTTCAACCAAACTTAGTTTATGAGATCTCAATGTCTGTCCGCCGCCGTCGTCGCCGCCGTCGCAGTCGTCACCGCCATCGTCCGTCGCAGGGTTCCCGTGATTTTATAATATATATAATACATGAATCTTATTCAGTTTTTACGCTGATTACGAATATGCTATACACTATTCAATATCTCATTTACTTTTCGAGTTATTCGACTTTAAAATCGAAATTTTACTACCAACGAAAGTTTTTGTTAATAAAAATAAGTATAACTTAAATTCAATTTTTATTGTAAATGTGAACTATATTTAATAATAGAATATTCGTAAGTTTGGTTGTGAGCCGTACATGCGGCGCAATTTTTTTTTTATTAATGATTTCAATTTTTCTTTAGCTGTTAAACTTTAAAGAAAATGAAGAAGTTTAAAAGATTCGTGCAATAGAGGGTTAGAAAGAACAAAGAATTAATGAAGGGATCAGATGCTTCCAAACGCAAGAATTATTTATACTTCGACAATTTATCTTTTCTAAAAGCTATATTTGAAAAAGATATACTGAAAGTTCGATCAAGGTACTTATCAAACTGTGGATGAAGAACTCATTACAGATAACTGTTCCCGATGAGAGTCGAAAAGTGACCAAAAAGAGGAATCTACCAGTAGTACGGACAAGGAGATTGAGCTAACGATATCCTTATCAAATACCGTCTGTCTGAATGATGAGTAAACAAGATGAATCATTAGATAATGCTGATAGCGACAATGACGAGCATGCTTATTGTTATTATGCGATCGTTTCAAAGCCATTGATGACAACTTAAAATTTCAGCCCGAATTGAAAAATGAATGTAGTTCAAAAATATAGTTAACCTATTCTTCGAAATTATAATTATGACTCAATGGGTAGGTGTTTTGATAATTTATTAACTCATGGATGTAACACGACCGAGTGTGAATCACGGCAGCGGTATCCGACGTAGGTATCCACAAAATGTCTTACTCAAATCGAACCATCTTCTTTACGAGCGCGTACAAGAGTGAACCTACCCGAAATCTCGCCAAGTAGCATTCAATCAGTGACTTTACCAGAAAGCATTACAACTCAAGTCATCGATGATGATAACAATTCAATTTTATTAAACGTTTTCAATAAAAATTATAATATCTAAAATAAATAAATAATAAGAAACTATTTTACTATACTTTTTTTTAAGTATCCAATAAATTTAGTAAATATAACTTATCTAGTAGTAGGTGCGAGACGTTCGTCAGCAAGTATACTTTTTCTGATTGTGTTTCTGTCCGTTAACTCACATAATAAATAATCAAAGGTACTGTCACTCATTCTAAAATAATAAAAAAATTTATCATCATACATTATTAACGAATTATAAAGCAAATTAAATTGTCATTAATTTTTATTTTAAATTCTAGATGTACCTAAAATATCTTATCTTACGACGCCGCATTCTTCGGCGTATTAATAGTAACAATAGTCCATTTTTAACACTAACTAACACGTGCATAGCAATATAGATGTGGTGTGGTTATATCGTCGTCGGTCCGGACTTCTGACAACCACAAAATAATGGTTCAGACGTGGTCGATTCCGCCGACAGCAGAACCACAAGATGATTGTTAATTAGTGGTTGTGTCAGTTTAGCCATATTCCAACTAAATGTGAAAAGAGTATAAAAGTACAAGTTTCGTAGTGCAAGCGGTTGTATGCAAAATAAGTTGGAAACCGGTAGCCTTTAGAAGGCATAATATGCAGGTAGGACGTGTTACCCTTGTAGTGAGCACGGTAGTGTCCAAAGTACTACAAATTGTAAATATTGTACTTTCTAGTCGTATCCAAAATTTTCCAATATTTGTACTAGATCGGTACCCAGTTTTGTAGCAATTTGATTCAAACGCATATATTTTTTAAGATGATTTTCGTAACACGTTCCTTTGGTACAGACACCTTTGTAAAAAGATATCATGATATAACGCCTTTTCTTAAATTATTAATTTGGTCAGTTTATTATCCTTCCTGATAAGACAGAAAAGTAGCAAAGCTTATTAAAAAGATATTGTTGATTATTTTCTTCACTTGATGGAGCGGATACCATTTGATAACAGCGAATGGATGCCCTCTTATATGCAAACACCACAGGCATACCGAGTAACAAATTTCTTTAACAAAAAATCGGTGTCGCTGGTAAGATTTGATCCTGATACAGATTTTACATTGTTCAAATTTCAATCGGTTTCTTGCCTACAGCACATTGCTTTATTTACTCAGTGTTATTTATCTATCATTTAAAAACCAATTTTAAACATTTTGAAACTTAATTAATAATTATTTTGTAGTTAATAACGTAAACAATTATTGTAAAAAAAAATTAAAGACGACTTCCTATTTATACAAATAAGTTCTAAAAAAATCCACACACATTTGTTTGTACACCGCTGATAGATTAATTTTTTAAATGTTTTGTATTTGTTTAATGATTCTAAAATAGAAATTGTAATAATTGAATAAAATTTCAAAAATAAAAACTAGTTTAATGTATTTAATTTCAGTAATCACACAGCATCACAACCATCATCCACACCCTCAACTAAGTCCAGATAGTACAAGCCCAGCTTTGTCTGACAGATCGAATCAGGGCGTGAATACCCCAACTATAAGCCCGAATGATCAAGAATTCGAAGACGATAATGCAGATGATAGTGAAATAGGCACCGAAAATATGCAAAGCGGCAGCCATCATAAAAAAAGGAAACGAAGGGTTTTGTTTTCTAAAGCCCAAACGTACGAATTAGAAAGACGATTTAGGCAACAGCGATATCTATCAGCACCAGAACGAGAACATTTAGCTTCCGTTATTAGACTAACGCCTACGCAAGTGAAGATTTGGTTTCAGAATCATAGGTAAGTTTTATCAAGCTCTCAGGTTACTTTAAAGATTGCTGTCGTTTTAAATAGTTTAAAGTTATTCAAAAGAAAGTTATAGCAATTCTAAATGCGTTACACATATAAAAAAATGTTCCATATTGTAACGAAAACTCTATTTGCACATACAACAATACTTTATTATCAAACTGATTATACAAGCCTTTTCAGCAACTCGTAGCTACAGTGAAATTCTTAAAACACTCACAACAATTTCTTTCCAGTTAATCGCTGACAGTACAAATACTAACTTCTAAAAACTACGATCCCATGTTCTTAATATTTAATATCAAAACACTATAATTAACTATGCAACCACTAATTATTAATTTATATCGATCACTACAGTAATTTATATTATATAGGGCAATTTATATTAAGAGTTATTTACCAGTAATTTATTACATATCATGACTTGCAAAGCTTTAAAATTAGAACTCATATCGCACTCAAAGCTTTTGTAATGGAAGCTTCAATTAGAACTTAACTTCAGAACCCCTTAACGGTTATTTATAGCTTATTCAATTGCACTAATTTGTTATGTTCCATTCCGTATTTGTATATTTACTACCGCCTTAATTTAAAAACCATTTCAATTTCTACTTATTTGAATATATGGGTTTACTACACATTTAGTATATTAAGTTAACTCAGTTAGGCAACCAATGTTTCTCGTGCTATAGTTAATCTACAAGTCCGCATGTTTATGTTACACTTTCAGGTTTCTTATCTAGACATGCGGTTAATAAAAACTTCCTAAATGTTGCTAGTTTTATTCAAAGTAGGTAAAGCGGCTATGTTGTTTTTTGAAAGATAGAAATATGCTCCAAATAATTTCTATTCTATATAGAATTTTTGTGATTATTCTTCAAAAAACATTTTTATAAATACATTATTTGATTATGTTCACTATATTTTGGGCGGTTTTAAAATTAAGAAAAAGCTGCTTTCCGTGGATCAACTTAATGTTTCAGTAAGATAATTGTATATATGTTAGATAGAGAAAAACAACAAAAGTAATTTCAATTTGCATTTTTAATTTATTTGTCCAAATTCTACCAAAGATTATCTTGTCGTGTATGGAGAAACATTCGGTTCCCATAGATAGACAACTTAATGTTGAAAAAAGACATATTAATTAAGAAAACAAACTCTATAACAAAGTCCTGAAGTGCCATAGGATCTGATTAGAACTAATTAAGTTCAGAATATCATGAATTTTAGTTGTTTACAAAGGTATTTACCGTAAAATTACTTCGGGTATTTCTGATAAAACTTCTGAAACTATAACCAATAGTAACTGTAAATTCATGAACATTATTTTCGTGTGAACTCGTAACCGTATCCACAGTACGTTCTTGTAATTAGTTAAGAACTTAGAAAGTAATTTTGTTCGTCAAAAGATTTCAATTATGTTATTTAATTTTTTATATATATGATTTATTTTTGCTTAAGAATGTTTATATGTATTTGTGATAAACATATAATTGTATAATAGACTATAGACTTTTCTATATTGGTGTTTTTCACAACTAATGTAAAGAAAATAGTTTCAACCCTGCTGTAATAAGATATAATGCAATTATCTAGAGACGCGATTACTATACAGGTAATTTAGCATTTGATCTTGAAAACATTCTTTTCAGCTAACAGTTTTTAAATAGGTTTATTAGTGTCCTTACAGTTAATGTTAGTTTTAGTTCTGTTACGTTATTTTTCTTTTTTTTATAACTTGTGTAAACTTTTCGTTTACGTCAGTTCGTGAATGCTAAATATTGTACATATCCTAGATAATTAGCTAACATAAATAAAGTGGAATACTTGCCAAGACCAAACAAGAGATGTGCATTATCCGTCTATAAAAGGTGATCCTTGGAGACTTCCGGTCTAACGGTGAACTCTAACTTCAGCGGTGCAGCTGATGAGACTAGCAGAGGGGGTTGAGACATATGGATATATCAGGTCCGCTAACCTTAAATAAAAGTTATTAACGAAGCTATGCCGCAAAAAAAGGCTTAGGAACCTTAGGGATTATTTGATGTTTCGACAGCAATAAAGCTCGACCTTAACAATACCTCTAGAAACAATTCCTGAAATAAAACACCACATATAAGTACATTTGAGACAGCAATTTGTGTTTCAATGCAAAAATGCCAATTTGAACAGAAGTATAGTTATACCTGAGAGTTGAAAGAGTGCTCCAGGACTTTGGTGATACTTCAAGAGCAAGTTCATTGTTCCTGACGCAATAATTTATTAACAAGTAGCTTAAATTAATTCTAAGGAGTTCATTCTGTATGCCTTCTTAGAGATAAGTCAATCAATATCAAATAAAACTTGTCTATTTAACTAAATACATCTATTTAAGTGTAGGGGGATCTTGGCAGCCACAGGCTGGTTAACCCCCTTCGCATACTACTAAATCTCGGTAAAATAGGACATCTCATTAGAAAACAACACTGCCGTTATAAGCAGTGCATTTTACAACCAATATTATTCATTCTAGCAAAGAAAAAAATGTTTCGTATACTGTTTAAAACGCTGACATGGCTAATATTCTTCTGTTGCGATTTTCTCTATTCGATTGCTTAGTGATTTACTAGAGTCTAACCTATGACGGCAGAACAGAAGGGAAACCGAGCTGTGGAAATTTCAGGGAACCGTGTTATCTAGCTCAGCATAGAAATACGTGGAGGTACACGTCCACCTAGTTTCAAGACGATAAACCTTGTTCGAAAGGATATATTGGAAAACTATTAATTCGGCAAATGTTGAAGTGTTGGGGAATTTTGGTAGCCGCAGACTGCTTAACTCCCTTCACATACCACTGAAAATCGAGGAAATAGGGTATATATTTGTAAAACAATAGAAGGGCAACCAAACTGCATCTAACAAAAAAGAGCAACGGCTATGTTCGAAGACAACAAACATAGAAACAAGGAGAAAATTGTTGAAAGCATATGTGGTAAACGAAAATAAAATAGCATTTTTGGGGTATAGTGCGGGATATATTACAAGCAGAGATACGAAAAAAGTGGTAGAGGTAGGCCTAGATAAGACTAATTAATGCACGCAGATAGTGAACAATGCAGACGGTGGAAATTTCAGGGAAATGTGTAGGTTAGCTCAAAATAGAAATCAATGGCTGTAACGCGTACATCCAGTTCCAAGAGGTAAATCCTAATGACGAAAAGAATAATTGTACTTAAACCTGATGATTATTATAAGCAATTACAGGTATTTGTTTTGCAATATTCTCAACTAATGTTAATTGTGGAAAGCACATACTGGAAAACTATGAATTAGGAAAATGTCTAACAGTTGGGGAATTTTGGCAGCCACAGGCTGCTTAAGTCCCTTCACATACTACTGAATCTCGGAATAGGAAACAATGAGAGTACGCGTCTAATCAGTTTCAGGACTGAAGACCTAATATGATGATGATCTATGTCACAAACAAATTCACTTTTGTTAGGAACTTTAACTAGTTACAAAAAGCAGCTATCTACTTGTAATGCTCAAATAATTAAATGTCTTTTCAGTTACTACGCGTGAAGCATACATTAAAGTTAAGCGATTAATTTAAGAACTTTTGTATCTTCCTTTGGGCTTCGGTATACACATCTGTCAAACGATTTACAAAAATCTATTTAAGGTTAATAATAGTATATTATATACCTAGATTGAGAAGTGATCAATTATAAATCGAGCACTTTTATATCCTGAGGCGCAAAACGCCGAGATTTATAATTTCACTTCTCAACCGAAGTATAAAATATATAGAATTTTTTTTACTACTAACCTAAAACGTACAAATTTTTTTAGTTTTGATTGTTATGTTAGCAAGTCAAAATTATTTTTAAGTTTTTAAAATACTAAGTAGGCTGGATGTCAGTGCACATCAAATTATAAAAAGTTGATTGATGTTATTAAATGCTAGGTTGCTTGGAGTAGTTTTAATTGGTTTAAGTATTATATATAAAGTAGAAATGGGCGACAGTGGTTCGGAAGTAGAAATAAATGGGATCCCACCTGAGCTTGCACAACTTGTATGCAGTGCTAGTTGTGATTTGTTGCCAGATACGTCTAGAAAATTGTATATACAGGGTGAGTTTTTAGTGTGGCAACGGTCGATAACTCCGTTATTATAAAAGCTACGTAAACCAAATTTGGAGGCATATTAGGCACGCCTAAAGTGCACATTTTAAAAATATTGGGAAGTATACAAGGTGTTTCATAATTCCAGGACATATTAAACTTATATTTTTTTTAATAGAACACCCTGTATATTATTACATTTTTGAAAAGCCCATAAAAAGAGCTTTAATTTGATATCAAATTGTATCAGTTTATTCCTTTTAGTTTTTGAGATATTCAACTGTTTTTAGAAAAAATGACCCTGATTAGATACATTACCACTGCACTAATACACAACTTATGTTAATTTTCAAGATACAGAAAATTTTACTATATACCATAGTATATTTGTAATTATCACTTTTTTGAAATTTCTTCACAGTATACAGTGTGTCAGGTTTCGCAAAATGCAATTTTTAAAATTTTTTTTAAATGGCATCCTACCAATCTTATTGCTACAATGGATAGTTCATTAAGTGTCCTTTTATTTTTGTTAAGCATTCCCTATACCTAAATCCATTACTTTCTGAGATATTTTTGTTTTTCTTCAAATTTTAAGAATATTTTTAATTTACATAACTAAAAATAACTTACTATTGGAGAATATTATAAAACAATTAATACATATTGATTAACAATTAACTACACTTATCCAATAACAATTTTCACTAAAGATATAACAACCTACAATAATACGCTGTCAACAGAATTCTGCCAGATCAACAATATGCATTTTATAGAAAATGTTCAAACAGAAAATCAGGCAGGCTTTGAAAAAATAACAAATACAATCAAAATGTCATTTAGGTTTATTAATTGTAGTGTGTTGCCATTTAACACATTATCAGTTCTGTTTTAAATGTAATCTTTGAAGGAGTTTTCAAAATGAATTTTGCAGTGGAAGAACAAATAAATATGATTTGGGTATTGGGAGCAAGTTTAAGAAATTTCCTACTTGCATCAAGAATATACCAAGAGAGATATCCTGTTAAATGACAACACACTACAACTAATAAACCTAAATGACATTTTAATTGTAATAGCTATTTTTTTCAAAGCCTGCCTGATTTCCTGCTTGAACATTTTCTATAAAATGCATATTGTTGATCTGGTAGAATTCTGTTGATAGCGTATTATTGTAGGTTGTTATATCTTTAGTGAAAATTGTTATTGGATAAGTGTAGTTACTTGTTAATCAAAATGTATTAATTGTTTTATAATATTCTCCAATAGTAAGTTATTTTTAGTTATGTAAATTAAAAATATTCTTAAAATTTGAAGAAAAACCAAAATATCTCAGAAAGTAATGGATTTAGGTATAGGAATGCTTAACAAAAATGAAAGGACACTTAATGAACTATCCATTGTAGCAATAAAATTGGTAGAGTGCCATTTAAAAAAAAAATTAAAAATTGCATTTTGCGAAACCTGACACACTCTGTATACTGTGAAGAAATTTCAAAAAAGTGATAATTACAAATATACTATGGTATATAGTAAAATTTTCTGCATCTTGAAAATTAACATAAGTTGTGTATTAGTGTAGTGGCAATGTATCTAATCAGGTCATTTTTTCTAAAAACAGTTAAATATCTCAAAAACTAAAAAGAATAAACAGATATAATTTCATATCAAATTAAAGCTCTTTTTATGGGCTTTTCAGAAATGTAATAATATATAGGGTGTTCTATTTAAAAAAATATAGGTATTATATGCCCTGGAATTATGAAACACCCTGTATGTTTCCAAATATTTTTAAAATGTGCACTTTAGGCATGCCTAATATGCCTCCAAATTTGGTTTACATAGCTTTTATAATAACGGAGTTATCGACCGTTGCCACACTAAAAACTCACCCTGTATGTGCTACACTCAGTTCAAAGAATGGTGTGAAAAAAGAAAGCTGAAAAAATATCAGAAAATTTGTTTTTGACTTATCAGTAAGTTAATATAACTAAATATTACAAGTTTCTGGTTGCTGACAGATTGGTCTGGAAGTTTTACATAGGTAATCTGTCAGTCGTATTAATCGTCATTTGACTAAAATAGTAGGCGTTTTTTCATTATTGACCTAGAGAAGAGAAGAACTACTTCTCATTCAAGCAATGAAGTAAATAATGGCCACTTCTCAGTTAGTAGTAAATTAAACAAATATAGATTTCTTAACTATTCAGGTGTTATATAAATATACTTGAATTTGTTTAATAGATCTTCAAAAGATTTTATTAAATGATCATTAGAGATAATTCGTTGAACAACAAAAAAAACATAAATCATTTCACTTTATTGGTTGATTAAAGAACATTCATGACACTGTCATTTAACAGAAATTTTCTAAATGTAGTAATGAACTCAACTTTACATCTCATTAAGTTGACAAATTTTTATTACCGTAAAACTTCAAGTTTATCTTAAACTTGTGGGTATCGATTTTTTATTAACCGTCCTTAAACGTCATCATCATTAGGTCTTCAGTCCTGGAACTGGCTAGAGGCGTACCCTCATTGTTTTATATTCCGTACTAATCTACACATTTCCCTGAAATTTTCACAATCTGCATCTGTTACTATCTGCGTGCAATAGCCTGATCTAGGTCTACCTCTACCTCTTTCTTCCTATTTCTGCTTGTAATATATCCTGCACTATTCCCCAAAAATGCCTTAGAACGTATATCGCCCTTCTACTTCTCCTAATTTTTTTCCACAGATATCTTTATTCCCCTACTACTTCTATAACCTTTTTGTTATTAACTTTGTCTATCCATGCTATTATCCTCATGCGTCTGAAGCACAACATTCCAAAAGGCTTCTACCGTTTTTCTGTCTGCTTCTCCTACTGCCCCTATTTCATAGATGTATTGTGCTGTGCTCCACACATATGCTTTTAACAATTTTCTCCTTATTTCTATGTTTGTTGTCTTCAAACATAGCAGCTGCTCTTTCTTGGTAAATGCAGTTCGGTTCTCCTCCTTCTATTGCTTATAAATATATACCCTGTTTCCCAGATATTTAGTAGTATGTGAAAGGTGTTACATTCCAAATTTGGCGATGAACATTTTTATAATTTGTAAATAAATTCCCGCGGACATTTTTAAATAAACTTGTCAATTTCCGTCATTCTGGACAGTTGCGTTTGCGCAAAAGAATGCGCAGGTGCAAGTGTGCGAAAGGACGCGATTAAGCTACAAGACCTGAAGCCAAGAACATCTATCTGTGGTAGCGTGTGTCTTTTCTCTTTTTAGGGGCGTAGGTTCCTTACCTTAACTTTGTGTACCTCTACCTGGTTGTTCCTATCATTCCGCCACGAGGGGAAAAGTGGTTTAGAACGGATTGGAAATTTGACTCAGCAATGGCGTGGCCTACCCACAAAACAACAAAGATCCTGAGATGTTAAAAAATACAAGTGAGTAACCGTTTTACTTATATCGTGTCGGAAATTCGACTTTCAATGTGCATGCAAATTTGTCTGTTGTGTAATACTTAAAACGTAGTGATACGTGTTATAGGAATTACGCAGCTTTAACTATTGCGCAATAGTGTATCAATTGCCCGCAATATAGTAGTAGCGAATGACCGGTTTATAATAAGGGGGTTAAGCAGCCAGCGGCTACCAACACTTGAATATTTGTCGAATTAATAGTTTTCCAATATATCCTTTCGCACAATCAACATTGGTTGAAAATATTTCAAAACCAACACCTGTAGTTGTTTATAATAATCATCAAATTTAAGTGCAATTATTTTTTCGTCAATGGGTTTTCAGTCTTGAAACTGGTTCGACGCGTACCTTCGCTTATTTCTATTCTAAGCTAGCCTACACCGTTCCCTGAAATTCCTACAGCCTAGACACAGCTCAGTTCTCCTTCTGTTGTTTCCTTAAACGTACTAACTACACAGACTACAGCTGTTTATTCGGAGCATTTTCAAAAAGTGTAATTTGGTTGTCTTGAAAATTTATGTAAATAGATAGGTTCAAATAGCTTTAATTGAAATCTATGGTTAACGTAGTTTTTTCCAAATTGAAATTTAATATTCGAATTCTTTGATACTTTAACAACATAATAATTTACTGGTATACTGGTATAGTAGTTTAATAGTGGAACCATTTAATTGTGGAATGGTTGCGCTAAAAACGATTACAAAGATGAATAATTATACGTAAAAACTAAAATTACAAACAGCTGGTTTTTGAAACTTCACTAAACATATTAGACAAAGACTAAAGGCGAATTCGAGCAACTGCACTAGACTGTACTGTTGTACACTTCTTTATTCGAACGTGTTCGATCGAACTTTTTAAGTGTGCATTTTTTTAGTTTTATCGTGTTCCAGCAGTGAGCGATGCAATTCAGTTCTGCACTCGGTGCGCACTTTTCTGCATGCGCTCTGATAGCTCGTGCTGCTTAGTGCAAATATAGCAGCTTTCGATTTATGGAGATTTAAAACTTAAGGCTAACCTGAGAGAGCATTAAATGTTTCTTCATCTACATCTAATTGGAATTGTATATCCCCATTTACACAAATATAGGTTTTTTTCATCACGATTTATAAGTTAGGTTTTACTACAAGTTAAGTTGCTAAAGCGGGAAGCCAAACTGAACGGTAAATTTGTGTTCGAACCCAAACTGCACTCGCACTAACACCATACAAACCTCGTGGAGTGCATGACGTCACCGTCGTGCAAATAGTGCTGCTGGTAGCTCGAATTTGCTGTAAGATTCCTTTTCATCGCGAGTCTTAAGTAGGCCTTCCGAATGAGATTTTCAACATCTTGATTGCTTGAAAACCTGAAGGCGACTTGTTAAGATTGATATGTTCTCTTGGATCGGCCAGTTACGGAAACGGTTCGGAATAAAAGACCACCTGAACGCTATAGCTGGATAAGTTAACCTTGGAACAATATTTTTATGGAATTAAATTAATTTTTGTAACGTAAAACCTTCAAATAAAAGATATACGAAAACAACCGTTTAACTTGAATTGCAAACAACTTTCCTTTGATAATTTTAATAATAATAATACATAAAACAGCTATTTACAAAGGAGAGTTCGTGAATTTAAAAATATATAACCGTATAGGCATTTAATTATTTTACTTTTAAAAAATGCTTTAGGTGGTTTTAGCATTAGTGTACTTAGATTATTTCTTGTGTGAGTTTTTGGCCACATTCATTTTCCTAATCTCGGGTTTTGGTAACCTCTTGTTCATTTTTTTGGGCTTTTCCCTAGAAACCCTTGTACTTCGAAATTAGGTACCGTCCAAGATACTTCCCAATTTAGACTGATATTTCCCGCACGATAGCATTCTGAGATACTACTCTTTAAACACTTATACCATGCTTACTACTGAGTTAGTCGGCAACCATCTTGCCATGGTTTTCAGTACTTCATCGGGACACCAAATTTTAGCGAGGTACTTTATGGAGTTTCTATGTGGATTACCGGCTGGAATTTATAAGACCAAAACTGTCATACATTGTGGTTTCTTGGAGCAGGTAAGTTTTTCTAGATACGGATAACTGAAAACTGTTAGGCAAGCTTTTATTTACAATAAATACGTCCTCATTTGGATTACCATTTAAATGTGTGTTGCTAAAGATCTCTAGGTAAGACAAGGATTCGAAATCATTATTTTTAAGAGAAGAAAGTTGCTTCCTGGTCAATTTAGTACCTTCAGGTGGAGTATTGAGAATTTAAAGTTGTTGTACTTATGCATTGTAAATCCGACCACCAAAAATTCTGTCAATAGTCCCATGACCAGGTCGAGATCATTAGCATGCCTTTGTCCAAAGCTTAAAGTGACAAGTGATGTATAGGGGTATATAATTTTTTAAAACCGTAATACACACATCATCACATGAGAAGAATGGATCTTATTCTATTTATGGAAATTTGCAAAATGACCTTGTTTTGGCGTAAGCATTTAGTCTGGCTACTACAAACTAATAACTAACGTCAGAAAAAAGCGCAAAGTCTGTTAGCGATATTTCAAACAATTTTTGCACTTTAAAATAATAATTTTTTTATTTAAAAATCGCATTTTTGAATTGTATCGGCTTTATATTGAAGCTGGAAGATTACATAGAGTACTAAAACCTATTGTTTATGTTTATTTGATACGGAGTTTTTGTTATAATGAATTCTTAGCTGTAGAAATTATTTGACATTTTGTTTGTACTATCGCTTAGGAAATCGGTTGTAACAATTTGAATAACTTCACTGATAAAACTCTTACATGATTACCTCTAGCGACAAGATAAGAACTAAGTGGCGCATGTTATGACAAATTTCGTTAAAATTATAACAGATATGCACATTTTGTGACGCACCAAATATTAAAAAAGATTAAGTACATGAACACCATGTAATAGAAGCTATAAGGACAATTGGACTGTGCATAAGAGATTTTTATTATTAAAGAATGCGTTTAATTATGTAGTTTATTTCGCCATAAATATATTTTGCCACGAGCTAATAAACTTGGTTACTATCTTTTTGCATAAAAAAGCATAAACATTTTTTGAAATTATATGATAATTACGTCAGGGTCGCCTTAGGATGTTTTTTTTGAGCTCTGGACAGACAAGTTGCCGGGTCTCTGTGGTCAGAGTTTTGGAGTTTTGTAAAATTTTATAAAAATACATAGAAGTCAGTCACTGCAAAAATAAAGTATTGCGACAAAGCAATTGAATTTTCTGTACAACATTCAGCAATAATTAAATGTAACTAATCAAACTAGCATAGAAAGTTTTCATTTCTGCATTTGAGACGCACATAATCATGAATTATGTCCTCAAAAGGCTAAGATCGGAATATATCATTTTCTATAAACTTTAAGCTTATATAATTGAAGCTCTCAACGTTCATCAATTCTCTCAAATAAATGAAACTGCCAGGGATTTGATTGAATCGAATCGTAAAAATTCCAATAATATCCACCATTATTTTTTTTGGTATACACGATTTGCTGTTACGAAGTGATAAGAAAGGTAATTTTGAGGACCTTTTACAATTCAGGATAGAAACTGGGGATCACATTGTAAACGAGCACCTAAAGTTTTGCAAAAAAAACTCACTACATGCCTCGGCGAACATAAAATCAAATAATTTCAATTTGTGGAACATTAATTAGGGAAAAAATTGTGAAAGATGTAAATTTAAGTAAAGCATTTTGAATTGTAGGTGATAAAAGTGCGGATATTGCTGGAGTAGGATAGCTATCACTTGAAGTATGATTTGTTAGTAATGTCAATTTGGTCAAAGGAGAAGTTTTAGGGTTCACAATCCTTACATCAATGCTGCAATATTAAACGCTAGTGATGAATATGGTTTGTGCATGGATAAATTAGTTGATCTAGGGTTTGACGGGTGATCTACGATGGCAGGTCATAAGCAGAGGGTACAGAAACTTATTAAAAATAAATATTCAAAACCGATATATTTTCACTGCGCGTCCCATAAATTAAATTTAGTGATGAATGATTTGAGCAAGACTTCGGAAATTCAAAATTGAACAGGTACCATTAAAGAAGTAATGACTTTCTTTCGAGATAGTCCGTTAAGGCGTAATTATGTTTTTAGTATTCCACTATTTTGTGAAACACGCAATAAGTTTGTTTGCGGAACATTTTGTAGAAACCATGAACACTGAAAAAATTAGTTCATAGCGGTGAAGCAACTGCTCAGACACAAAATAAGTCCAGTCAACTTTTTAATTTCGTTTCTTGATCGAATTGATCCTGTGCCTGCATATGATGGCCAAATATTCTAGCAAAGTGGAAACTGTTTGTAATGCACTGCAGTCTAAAAATATAAACTTATTTTCCGTTAAACAGCACATAGATGAACTACTCAAAATCTAAAAAAAATTGTTCAACAATGCCCATAGTTTTGGATTGGAAATTATATTACGGCCCACTGCACCAAGACAAACCCATAGGTCGAATTATCATATGAGTGGTGCTGAAGATTACTTTCGAGTATGCCTTCATATTCTTATTTGAATTCTCTTATACAGTCTATTTCCACAAGATTTTCTGAAGATGCTACTTCATTTTCACTCTCTGGATTACATCCAAATAACTTAAAGGACAACAATATAAAAAGAGCATTTTAAATAAAAGAGAAGAAATAGCTAAGAGTTATAACATTGATAACTTTTCAGAACAATTGAACAGTTGAACTTTGGCAAAATAAAAAGATTAAACTAGATACAGACCTTGTAGATTTGCTAACAGTGAAATTTTTTTTCCGGTTTTCAAAACTACGCTGAATTTTTTTTGGCATTACCTCCAACTATTGAAACAATAGAAAGTTCATTCAGTACGTTAAGGCTTGTAAAATTATGGCTTAGATCAAGCATGTCAGAGGATAGATTATCAGGTTTGTGCATACTTAGTATACATACGGACATTGTAGGAAAGGAGAAAGAAGTATTTAAATGATAAATAGATTTAGTTAAGAGCGGAAAAGATTGATATTTCCATTCAAAAATGATGACGATTAATAAAACGCGAGAACAGTCTTATTCAGCAGCTCGAGTTATAATAGTTTTGTACCTTTCTTAGTCGAGTTTCTTTGTGCAACAAATATTAAAGACACTATTTAAAGTATTGGTCGTGTATTTATTTACTATTAATTAATATCTGTGGAGATTTGATTGACAGTGTCGCTTTTCTGTTTCCGTGTTGTGTTTGTGTTTTTACATTTTCTTACGGGCAGTTTATTACGTGTATTAGAATCAGTCAATTTGATTTCCAATTGATGTGTGTTAATATAAAATCCAATCCTTTCCATTTGCTACTCTGTGTATCAGCAAACCAAAGGAATTGATAAACTGCACAGAAATTTACCAGATTGGTAAGTGACTTGACACTTTTATGAAAGTTGATTAATCACAGTATGCTACGTTTATTAAGAAACTATCAATTCTACGTATTTCTTTCAATTTAAAATACTATTAAAAACGCTTCATTATCGGTGGCACCCTACAAATTATTTTGTGGGCGCCCCTGTTCCATAATTGCACGCAGTTCATTTATCATCAACCTCATTTTGGAAAAGGAACACTTGGCTTTGGTAACTGGCACATGTAAAGTCAAGTAAAAACGGAGAACTATGCCAAACTAGGATAAACTGAAGCTGCACATTTCTCCCGCAATAATTTTTAAAAGTATGCACTATTGAATACACCATCATCGTGGTTATAGTCATCAAAATGTTCCACTTTTGGCAATAGCAAGTTACTGAACCTCACAACCACTTCTTTAAACGAAAGCTCCAAAGCGTCCGAAAAAAATTCTGTAGTATATTACTTACGCTCTCTACCAAATATAGTTCATCTAAAAATCCAAACAGAGGTTGTAATTATTTTATCGATCTTCTAGACACCTCATCAAAGTATCTATTATATCATTGAATGATTCACTTCGAAAGTTTTCTCGTCCTTCCAGAGAAATTTGATTGCATGTAGTTGTATCAAATAATAATTACCTTTCGTTTCCTATCGAATTTGCAGCCACTTTAAAAAAAATTCGTTTGCCAGCAACAAATTTTGCAAAACCTTCTAATAAAGAAACGGCTCTATCGAGCTCAATGGACTGTGCCATACGCACTAACCTTATTAACTTCTTTTAAAATTTTAATCCACACCTTGCGTGGAACTTTTTAATGAGTTGAATTTGTTACGGAAAGATTTACCTTGTTAGCAAGTATCTGCAGTTTCTTCAGAATTAAATGAATAGTTTCCAAATACTTAATAATAGTCCTGTCATTTTGATCTAATGCTTCTACGGAACCTGCGTGACTGGACCATCTAGAACAACTCATTTTTTTCAGAACCAAAATTCTCTCATCTGCATTTGGTCTTAAACAGTAAAACGATGAGTAGAAGAAGATTAGGAGATGCACTTACCTCTACTGCCATTTGCCCAACAAAATTTAAGGAATGGGCAGCACACCGCGCATAATATGTCAAAGGATTCGACACAGACAGAAGCGTAAACTGTCGCCGAAGTCACAGACATTGGCAGGGTCTGTACGAGGTTGTGATGTATTGGATTCGTAAGCCCCTAAAGGGAAGAATAATAGTGGTGCACGTTAACCGGTCAACATCTTACTATAGTGATGACGTTGGTAATGCCAAAAAACTGCAAGTAGTGAGACGAAGAAGCAGTTACGCTCGTGAGAATAAACGAAAGTCTGTATCGAGCTACGATTGGTTCATGTCTCATGTCTCTTTACAGCGACACAAGCAAAGCGAGATTTGAGATCACAAAAGAGATTCAAGGTGATATATTTGATGTACCGTCGGAATACTCCATACCACATTACGTAACAACAAACTTTGATGTGTTCCGAGGACTTGTTAAGGTATTTAAAAATAAATTTGGTGGTTTGGATGACTATCACCGACAACAATCAGAGACTGGAAAGACCATACACTATATTTGATTTTCAAATGCTCCACCCGTAGGTACTACATTGGCCAGGAAGCGAGTTTTTTTACCAAGAAAATTTTGAATTTTGCCGAACCCTTGCTGTTCCAAGCAAGGTAGGGAGCTATAACGTGCGTGCGAACGCACATACGGGGCCTCCATTTTACCCTTCATCTAAACAAGGGCGTATTTTTTTGAAAAATGCTCGCCTAACATTTTTCAAACAGATCGTGCCGGGATTCGAATCCGACATTGAGCATTGTAGTCATTAGCATACCAACTACGCCACGGAACCGCCTGGAAAAACCATACACCACATTTGATTTCTTCATTGCTTCGCCCGAAGGTGCTATATTGGCCAGGAAGCGAGTTTTCTGTTACATGGAAATTTTGAATTTTGCCGATTTCTTGTTGTTGCACGCAAGGAGGGAATTTTTAACGTGCGTGACAACACTCACACACGGGCCTAAAATTTTTCAAACAAACCGAGCGGGCTGAAATACCATACAGCTGAAGGTCCCACATCCAGGATCTGTGGAAGGCGTTAGTGGAACGCAAGGGCTAGATGATCAAATTTAAGGACATAAAGTTGGCCATATCCAGGATCGGTTATGAGCTTGATGAATTGAATTGGAGGGTGCTACGAAATATGCTAAAGGTACTGTTTTAGAAAACTGGGGTCCAAATCTTAATGTGTTGTTACAATACAAACGGTATGGTGCCTGCTATGAAGCTGTTGATTTCTACTTCTATCAACATGCAAACTGCAGAGCGGGTTTGATTGTCTTTACCGTCAAAGGGACTTTCACCTTCCAGGTCACGTATTGGTCTGGGATAGAACAACTTGGAAAGAGGATAGTGTAGCACTGTTTAGTCTATTTCTGACCACAGTAGTTACATTGGAAACTAAGCGAGGCGTGTGTACACAAAATATAATTGTTAGGCCCCTGCGGGCTTGACTTGTTTAACAAGTACGAAACTTTTTCATTTAAGAGTTATTTAGATTTCAATAGGTACTTTAAGGTATTATTTGCATATTCTGGCATGTTTTCGAAATAAATGGAACAATTTAATAAGTTATAAATGACCTTAATGCTTTTAAAGTTCAGTTTTTATTGAAGATTCAATTACAATATGAGTTATAATGTAAGTCTTTGAAAGTCGTAATATGAAATAAGTTAGTTGTACTTGCGGCTTAAAATAAATTGCCCTATGTGATATAAATTATTGTTAATAGAAATTACACTATGTGATGTAACTTATTGTTAATATAATTTGCCCTATTTGATATAAATTACTGTGGAGATCGATATAAATTAATAATTAATGATTGGATAGTTAATTAAGAAGACAGCATCGTAGTGTTAAGAAGTTACTATATGTACTGTTAGCGATTAGCTGGAAAGAAGTTATTGTGAGGGCTTTTAGAATTCTATTATAGATAAGAGTTATAGAAAAGACTTATAATTAGTTTGATAATAAAGAACTGTTGTTTGTGTAAATAGAGTATTCGTTACAATATAATTATGCTTGAGTGAAGTAAAAATTTGTGCTTCCATCTATGGATGACACATTTCATGTAGAAGGAACTTCGTAATCGTTATCTCTGTTAATGTAGTTAGAACTGTTATCAATTTACATAGCTTTTCTGATTCTTCTACTGTAAAAACTGGCATTTTAACAATCAATTTTGTTTGATCTAAATTGATGGTATAGGCCTGTTTCACGTCGGTGTTGAGTTTCTGCAGATCAACCGATTGACTATCGTTCATGCTTATTTATTTTGGCCTGTGCCGATGCTCTGTTTCTCTATGGTCTTCCATACCTTCAGCTGCAAAATATGCTGTAAACACATAGGGTTCTAAGGCAATTCGAAGAGTTTTTAGAAGATGGTAGGATTTGTACAATTTTAGTGGCGGGAGTCTATATTGGGGTAACCGTTGCCAGTAAGAGTGAGTTTTTAGATGCGATAATTCTTTGATAAAATGTTGTAGTTGTGAAATCGCAATCAGATGGCCAATTAGATACTTAATTGCCGACGATTTTGGTAAAAGATAGTACTGGGAAGAAGTACGAAGGTACATGTCAGTGTGTGCGAATTTTTTTTTGTATAGAAAATGACCCAGCCGCCCATTAGGCCGACACTAGTACATCAAAGAAGAGTAAAGTTCCATTCTTTTCAGTTTCGATGGAAAATTTGATATCTTTGTATTGATTGTTTAAGTTATCTGACAAGTTTTGAAATGTTTGTTTACTTTGAGGCTAAACTAAAAGGTTCCACCTACATACCGAAATCATATTTTGGGTTTAATTTATAAGGATTTTTAAACCATACATTGAAATGACTCCATAAAAGTGTTGGTGACAACAGGAGACAAGGATGTGCCCATAGCTGCGTCAGAAGATTGTGTGTAAAGGTGTCCAACAAAGACAAAATACGTAGATGTCAAGCATTTTTCATTGGCGCAATCACATGTTCAGACTTATGAAGCAGTAGAGGAATTAATTTTATTATGGTGACATTATTCGTGATAGGTACCTTGGTGAGTAAAGATGCTGAGTCTTAACTGACCAGTATATTACCAGGAACTGAGATCAATTCGATAAAACGGTATGGTTTTAAAAAGTTTGCCAATTATTATGCCAGTTGGTGAATGTATTGCGCTTAACGGAATGGGACCTCCAATTTATAAATCTTTGTTAGAACATACAAACGTGATATTTTAGAATCGCGGGATATTAAACGCTTTTGAATATCTTAGGAAATATTGGACGATTAAGTGAAATTAGAAATTTAGCGTTCAAGTTTGGAGGTAGATCTCCGGCTATTCGGATAGAAATAATCTCGAGTAGTGTGTTGATCTTTTACTTATATTCTGTAGCGTTGCCTTCGTAGACAGGAAGTACTACAATTTGTGGGTTTGCACATAGCTATTTTACGGTAGTATATTCTTCCTTTGTTATATTTTTGATGGAAATCTTAGAGTACTGCAGACATTCTGTTCGTGGACTGCTTTAAATGTATATGGATTGCACAGATGATTCTACTGAACTTATGATTTTTTACGGATATTTTCTGTGGCGCCACAAAGAATCTTAATCCGTTTCTTAAAGAGTATACTTAAATCGATTTACAACGGTTTTCTAGTTTTGATAATTCGATTGTCATTTGTTAACTGGTCAGTCATAGGAAACGGTTACACATATTTAAATATTTGGAAATTCAGAAACTTTTTTCTATGCTTAATGTCATTCAATTTCGTCCACTATTTTAATTTTCTATCAACCTTGTATGTGGTCCCAAATTTTATACAGTAGCTATAAAAAATATAATTTTGGATGTGTTTTTAAAACTAAAAAGATTAGTGAAAGCTAATGGTATTTTTCTACCATAAGATTTTTTTATCAGTTTGCACTATGCTCGTATAAATTAGGACACTGATAAAAGCAAATCGTTGGATTAGGAAAATAGTTTCTTGAACAAATATTTGTATGAGTGAATTAAATCTTTTTAAATAAAAGACTGAGATGTCCAATTTAAAATTATATAGTGGCTTTATTGAGTATACTCAATTCATCTTCTAAAAAATGAATATTTATTATAGTATATTATATATAGGGTGTGACATACGTAACAAATAAATTTATTTTTAACATTATTTATATATAGGTAACATCTTAATACACTTGAATTCCTGTTTAAAACGAAATGTTAACTGGTAGTCGTGGAATTGGATTTACTAGAGGAAAATAAACTGCATTGGTTTTAAAATCATATGGTAATATTCATTATAAATAAATAACATGTAATGTTTTAAAAAATAGTTCCTAAATATTTTCCTAAATATTCACAAAGATTTAAATTATCAAGCTTTTCTTATAGTTTTCACAATAATTTGATTCAATTCTCTGTGTAAATCGCATTTTATCTGAAGTATTCAAGAAAGTCAAATCTACAATGCATTTTTTTGTTGTAACCAGTCGCACTTACTACGATATTACTAACACAAGCTTTCCTTAACTGCCCAAACAAATTATGAAGCTAAAAACCAGTTATGTTATTTCTTTTAACTTTTACATTTCACGCAGATTATACAAATCTAGGTTTCAAATTATCAATCAATTAAAATTCCCAAAAAAATTTCCCAAATATAACAACAAAAAGATAATTTCCTAAGCAATAAAATGAAAATACCCTTACCACAAAAAGTATTTAAAATACCAGATACGTATTTCGACCACTATATGGTCATCATCAGTAGGAAATCTGTAATTAAATAATAATTAGCTGTTGTTCTGGAACACTTCAGAGGATATTCTCCTCACCACTTAGGCTGAAGTGAACCTTCCCAAGATACAATTTACTATATTGTTGCTATAAACACTATCGAGGATATTCTCCTCACCCGCAGGCTGGTGTTCTCAACAACAAACAAGTGAATTGTGACATTATAACCTAAATCTACTTAATTTATACTAATTCTAAATCTACTGAAGCGGAACCAATTTAATCTTGCTTTCTCATTGGTTGTTGACCAATAGGGTCCTTTATGTTTAACAATTTTAATTGATTCATAGGCATTTAAGGAGGAAAACGTTGGTACCGCTTTTAACAATTTAACATTTTCTAGTTTAAAGGGGTGGCTGGTTTCAAATATATGTTTGGCGACCTGAGACCTTTCATATTTACCATATTTGAAGTGAGTAATGTGTTCTTTAAATCTTGTTGTTATATTCCTCTTGGTCTGACCAATATATTTTTGAAAACACCCTGGCCCTGCACAACTAATTTCATAAATCCCCGACTTTTGCAATTTTTCCACTTTGTCTTTTGGATTACCTAGCAAATCTTTAATTTTATTAGTATTAGTAAAAGCAATTTTGAAATTACACTGTTTGAATATTTTATCAAGACCCTTTGTGGTTTTGTGAAACGGAAGTTTAACATATTTAACATTATCGTTAGAGGTGGTTGATTGCAAAGTCGTTGATTTACGGATGTTAATCCTATTTTTACACTTTCTAAGAATATTATCTATAATATCAGAAGAGAAACCATTGTAATTCGCTATTTGTTTAATAAGAGCAAATTCTTTATTAAATCTGTTTTTATTTAAAGGGAAATTCAATAATCTATTAATTAAAAAGTTAAATGAAGCCAACTTATGTTGCATGCTATGATTAGAGAAGACAAAATAAAGCGATTTACATTGGTTTCTTTTCTATAAATGTCAAATTCTAATTTATTACCATTTCTAATTACTAATGTATCTAAAAAAGGTAATTGTCCATTATTCTCTAGTTCATACGTAAATTTTATGCTTTGAAATTTTGAATTAATTTCTTTAAGAAAATCATCAACATTTGATTTAGAAGTGTCAAAAACTGCAAAAATATCATCCACGTACCTTAACCATATTCTTGGGAAGTATTTGGAGTTTTCTTTTAACTCGGTCTCAAAGCGAGACATAAATAAATTTGCTATGAAAGATGATAGGCTATTTCCCATTGCTGTGCCTTCATGTAGTTCGTACAACTTGTTGTTGAATTGAAAACAGTTCTGGGACATGCAATGCGAAACAAGCTTGATATAGTCCTCAGTCCTAAGACAAGCTCAAAATGGAGGTAAAATCTCAAGATAATTCCAAAAGACAATTTCAAGATAAGGACAACGTTCTAAGACAAGAACATCAATGAACTAGAGGCTACCCTTTGGGAAAGTGAGACTGCAACCATTCACGATAGCAGTCATTCTTTGGCCAAAATAAACAACCATTTCTCCATCTTTGAAAGAGTGGTCTCCTAGGACCGTTAAAAAGGAATGTTCTCATGTCCAAAATGGAGGTTCGGCAAGCGATACCCATTCTGTTGAACACACAAGAGAGTGGTTTTCCATAGGTACGGATTGCCTGCACCCCAAGGGTTGAGTCGACAAAATATGTCATTGTCAAAGAAATTGACAACAAGAACAGTACACCGCCAAAGGCAATGATAATGGCGACGTATGGCTGAAAACAGAGTCTGCACAACATAGTCCAGTACCGTGGATTGCTTGGTCTTCAGACCATACGGCGAATAACAGAGAAAAGGTAGATAGATATAAGGAAAGATATTAAAAGAGGGAGGTTGGAATTAGTTGACTGTCATAATGGTTTCCGTGGCGAAGAGAGAGGAAGAAGAGCTTGCATTAAGCGAAAGATGGCAGGCGAGGTGGATAAAAAAGTGTCACCCAACTCGCTAAAACAAAGTAATTAACTTGGAATGGGGGAATACCACTCACATGTGACAGCCCGTTGTCTTTGGGACTTAAGACAGACCCATTAGTTAAAAAATAAGGCGGAAAATGTCCTCACAAGAGGAAACTTCCCTTTAAAAGGCGGATTCTTATTATTTAATAAATAAATGCGGAGCTGTGAATACATCAGATGCTGTCAGAAACACAGCAAAAGCGTGCATAGTATTTTTACAGGAAACAATAGAGCTTATAAAGAAAAAAAAATTCACCTATTCAGAATACAAAAAGAAAAAAGAAAATATTGAAAAACTAAATAAGAATGATTTTTAATGTTTATATTGAGGAAGCTTTAAACTTAGCCAGAGAGAGAAAAGAGATAGGTATTAGTGTACAGGGACAGAAAATAGACATGTTACGTTTTGCAGATGATATAGCCATTATAGCAGAGTCTAGAAAAGAGTTAGGAGAGTTTTTAAATATTTTAGATGAGATACTACGGAGTAACTATAGTATGAGAATTAACTCAGTAAAGACAAAAATAATGACAAGTGAGTTACAGCCTAGTTCTAAACCAAAATTAAAAATAGGTAATACCGAGTTAGAGGAGGTAGATGAATTTTGCTATTTAGGTAGTATAATTACAAAGGACGGACGTAGCAGAAGGGATATAGTAGCTAGAATAGCTCAAGCTAGAAAATGTTTTTAAAAGAAAAACTTACTAATAGCTAATAGTATTAGTTTAGATAATAGAAAAGTTTCTTAAAGTCGTACGTATGGAGCGTTCTACTATACGGTAGTGAGACTTGGACAATTAAAGAAGTAGATAAGAAAAGATAGAAGCTTTTGAAACTTGGTGTTATAGGAGAATGTTAAAGATTAGTTGGACAGATAGAGTAACAAACGAGGAAGTTTATAGAAGGATAGGTGAGGATCCCTGTATGTGGAAACAATTGAAGGTCAGGAGAGATAGAATGATAGGGCACCAGTTAAGACATGAGGGACTATTTAGTAAAGTCTTAGATTATAGACTACCAAATAAAAATAGAGTAGGAAGGCCTAGACAAAGCTATATTAGTCAAATTATTAGAGATTTAGGTTGTGAAGGCTATGTAGACCTTTTTAGACTAGCTCAGAATAGAAAAGAATTTAGAGCTGCGTCAAACCGACTTTAAGTAAGTTTGAAAATAAAACAAAAAAAAACAGTTAACTAAATGTCACCAGGACATAACTCACAATTAGTTAGCGGTCTGGCATGTTGGTAGCGTTTCGTTGCTTAAGCCTTACCATAACATATAATTTAATAAACGTCACCATGACATAACTCACAATTAGGTAGCGGTCTGGCATGTTGGCAGCGATTCGTTGCTTAAGCCTGACCATAACATATAATTTAACACTTTTCCTTTTTGAAGCGGATAACCAGGTTATATTTCGTTTCCTTATAAATGGTAATCATGTAAACATGTTAGATTTCTTTAACAACCAGCAGGTTGCTAATATCTATGTAGAGTCAGCTGGATAGGAAAAAGATAGAAGGATATAGGAAGACCTAGACCAAACTATATTAGTCAAATTATTAGAAATTTAGGTTGTGAAGGGTATGTAGAACTTTTTAGATTAGCACAGATTAGAAAAGAAGTTAGAGCTGCGTCAAACCGACCTTAAGAAGGTCGAAAACAAAAATGAATGAAATAAGAATCAAAATAAACATACACATGTATATCTGATTGAAACTAAAACTAACAAATATGAAAGGAAATCGTATAGAGTGCGTGAACGAGACAGTAGCAGGTGCTGGAGTATAAAAATACTTCTACAAGAAATTGAGAAAAAATATCATTATATTGATTTTTTCAACAAAGTTCTATTGTTGAATGCAAATTTTACCAGAAGCAATTAGAACGTCATCTATCAGAAAAATCGGAATGTGCAGTATAGCGTAGTTGGTATTATAGATAATTATAGCTTATCGGTGTCGTTAGTAATTTAGTTTGTACTGTAGCATTGCACTACCCCTATATTTAACTTTCTAATTCTCCACCCCGAAGGTACTACTTTGGCCCTATATATGATTTTCCAACGGTACTTCCTTAGGCCAGGGAACGAGTTTCTTTACCTGGAAGTTTTGAATTTTGCCGAACCCTTGCTCTTCCAAGCAAAGTAGGGATATTTTACGTGCGTGGTAATACCCACACACGGGAACTTCATTTTACCTCTCATCCGAACGAGGGTGTATTTTTCTGAAAAATGTGTGCCTAACATTTTTCAAAAGATTCGTGTCCGGGATCGTACCCGGAACCTTGGGATCAGCAGTCATACGCGAACCTGACTGATCCACGGAGACGCTCAGCACCGCACTACCGGGGGAGTGTAATAAACAAACATTATTTTAAAATAATCCCGTTAAATAAAGAACTAAGTTATTTACCCATCATTTTTCGGACGGATAATGAAATACAATATTGCAATGCTGTTCGCACTTATCGCATTGGCAGTACCGCTCGTATACGCAAACGATAGTAAACAAGAATAGTTGGTATGCGAATGATGAAATATGATTAGTTCAGCATGATTAGGTTTTTAGTCCTGGAACTAGTTGGACGCGCACCTCCATTGTTTCCTATTCTGAGCTAAACTAAAAATTTCCTTGAAATTTCCAGTCTACATCTTTCACTATCTGTGTGGAATAGTCTAATCTTTACCTCTACCTTTCTTTATTCCTTTCTCTGCTTCTAGTATATACCGCACTATTCCTTCATGCCTTAGAGGTTGTCCTATCATCCTATCTCTCCTATTTTAATTGTTTCCCACATTTCTCCATTCTCTTATCATTTCTAATACCCTTTGTTCATTATACGTCTATAAAAGTCGATAGAAGTCAAAAACTAGCAGGGATCTTTGTACATTAGCAGGGAATGTATCATTAGGTAAATAAATCCACGCTTTTTTCCAAAACTTTAAAGTGTTACTTTCATATAACACTTTTCCTATCGCATGATCTATTTGTTCAAGAACAGTCTGAAAAAATACATACAATTATTTACCGTTTAATGGATTTTTATAAAGAAATACTCTTCTAAATTAATTGCTACAGTTTAGCTCTTAATCTAAATCTAAAAACGGTACCCAGCATAATAAATGTAATTGTTTGTTTAGCTAGGCATGAAGAATCCGAAAAATTCAAAAATCGACAGTTTTAAAATTTATGTTAGCTGCATCATTTGCGATCAAATTTAAAGTGGGAAATGCGCATAGAACTAAAAACGCTCTAGGACTAGAATCTGAAATCTCTCTTTTTGAAGCCCGTTGTGCTTCCCTTTCATGTTTGAACCACTGTCATATTCCTGACCGTGAATATTTCGTAGATCTAAATTTAAAGATTCTAAATGTTTATGAAGCTCCTAAAATAGATTTCGGATGTTGAACTAAATATTCGGCAAAACCCTAGGAAATGCTCACGAATTTCTATTCCTTGTCTGAAAATTCAAATCAACAAAACATACTATAGCTGTTAATGTTCCTGGCCCTTTAGCTGGTGTGCAATCTAAAATTGTACCTGACGCTAACTTTAGTATACGTTTTTCAATTCCATTGCTAGCTACGCTATAATCTCATTTTAAATTTTGTCACTTAAATATGTAGGAATATATTTGTTCGTTTCTTTAGATGTTTGAATCCTACGAATGTGTTCATATAATGTTGCATCAAAATTTGATATCGCTTCTAGTACTTTTAAAAATTTCCGTTGCCTTGTTCAAACAACTGATTTGATCTTCCACGAAAAACTAAATTGTATAAAATGCACAATTCCCAGTATTACATCATACCCGCGCATCGGGTATACGATGTCAGCACTACCCGCACAGGCATCATGAATAGTATCTGATAGAACATTAGCCTTAGCCTCACATACTCTTCCCTCACTACTCTCACTTACTTGAAAGGTAGCACTAATATCGTCATTCGTAGGCGGCATCCATTCTTCAGTTTTCACATATTTGAAAATTCCACCCCTTTCTCTTTCTTTTTCTTGTTCTTTGACCACCCTCTTCTTTTTGTATTGAGCGCCGTAGAACTTTACGCTTCATCATTTTTTTGTAAGCTGGAATAGTCTGTTACCTCCATACTGTAGCGTCTGCGTAACTTGAATTTGACAAGATCTTAATTTGTTTAACGTCATTGATGTTTACACTTATAATTATACAGCATTTAAATTCCACAATTTATATTTCACTACTAGTAATTTATATCGACTAACACTAAATTTATTTTGAATATTTATTTCTGATGTACACGCGATTTACTATCAAAACCGACTTGCCTTTCCACCACTACCGTGCGTCTTTATATAATTTCGGTAGCTTTTAGAAAGATCTTGAGGCTGGAAGCCGATTGACAGTTGATATTATACAGGCGGTTTTCTTTAGCGGCGGTATCTGATAGCTGCGCCTTTGTCGGTTGATAGCGGTTAGAATTTTTAGACATGCGGCGAATAAAAACTGATTTAATGTCCTAAAATTAACTAGACCGCAATACGGCGGCTTCGTTACAGTATCTTGTACCGTTTGAGCAAGGAAGTTGTAATCGCACGTTGCACAACCCACATGAACTAATTATTTGTTTCCTTTTGTTGTATCTGCAACAGTGAAAACAGCTGTACTTGTAGCAGACATATACTTTTATTAAAACTACCTTTTCACCACTCCACTTACCAAATATTGCCGCCTTTCTGATGTACCGCTTGGGTTCAGTGAACACACTTGCCACTAGGGTGACGCGACCCTACCTGTGACATTGTCATTGATTCGATTTTAATGCTGGTCGGAGATGTGGAAGACTCGTCACTTCCTTCTGTTTTTAATAGTTTATTTATATGCAAAAAATAGTTAATTAACTTGTTCATATTAAATCAAAACTAGTTTAGCTCATGTATTTAACAAACAATTGATTTAAATGTACTCTTAAACACGAACAAACACAACTAGAGCACTTGCATAAAACACACCAACTGAAGGTAGACTATCAGGTTTAAATGAATTATGCCTTTACTCCTACTATTACTCCTCCCATGTAAAATAGACCAAGCTGGCTCCCTAGACCCGCTGCATGCATACTGCATTAAAAAATTTAAATAATTATTAACATTTTAAATACAATCACGTATTCATCTTATGTAACTAAGTAGTAGTTTATTCTATAATACAGGGTGATTGGTGACGAAACGGCCATACTCGAGGAACGTGTTCTGGAGATCAAAATAGACAAAACCAGTCATATAAACATGTCTCCGATTCTTAACCGTTACGTAGATATCACGTAAAAAAATAAAGCAGCACCTCAATGACGAAACAAATCATTTATTATAATGTACTATGCTATACAAGAAGTGAAGGAAAAACAATTCAATGTAGAATATTTTCAAAACTACCACCGCCAACTTCGATGCATTTACTAGCTCGTTTGTGGATCGCACGTGTGGCTTTTTGGAGAGATCATTGGTCATTTCTTATGACAGCGGCAGAATTGACGATGCGGTCTAATAATGCTTCTCTTGTTTGAACTTTTGTAGCATAAACTAAAGATTTTAGCAATCCCCAATAGACAGTAACCGAGAGGAGTGAGGTCCGGATACCTCGGTGGCCAATTTTGTGGTCCACCTCGGCCGATCCAATGGTGAGGAAACTGGTTATCTAAGTAATTTTGTACAATATTACTAAAATGGGCAGGGGCCCCGTCATGCTGGAAGTACATATTTTGTCGTATATCTAAAGGTACATCATCCAGTAGGTCTGTTAAACTATTTTGCAAAAATTGTAGATAAATGTCCCCTGTCAAACGACCATCTAACACACATCTGACATCGATGTTCGTTATGATGATTGTTAATTCCATCGCGTGTAAATTGGGCTTCATCCGTAAACAAAATGTAACGGTATAGCCTACGATTTTGAATTACCCAATTGTAAACTTGAAACCTTAGGGCAGAGTCACCATTCTGAAGATTTTGGACCCGCTGAGTATGGAAAGAGTACAACCCATTCCTGCGAAGAGTCGTCCATACTGGTGTCTGATTAATTTAAAAGCGACTTGCAATGCGCCTTGAACTTACCTGGGCTACGGTGTGCAATATCAAGAATCTCTTCTTCTACACGCACATCTAGATCAATTTCTCGTTCCAATGTGATTCTTGTACTGGGAAATATGTCGGTTTCGGTTGGACAGATAGAGTAACAAACGAGGAAGTTTATAGAAGGATAGGTGAGGATCCCTGTATGTGGAAACAATTGAAGGTCAGGAGAGATAGAATGATAGGGCACCAGTTAAGACATGAGGGACTATTTAGTAAAGTCTTAGATTATAGACTACCAAATAAAAATAGAGTAGGAAGGCCTAGACAAAGCTATATTAGTCTAATTATTAGAGATTTAGGTTGTGAAGGCTATGTAGACCTTTTTAGACTAGCTCAGAATAGAAAAGAATTTAGAGCTGCGTCAAACCGACTTTAAGTAAGTTTGAAAATAAAACAAAAAAACAGTTAACTAAATGTCACCAGGACATAACTCACAATTAGTTAGCGGTCTGGCATGTTGGTAGCGTTTCGTTGCTTAAGCCTTACCATAACATATAATTTAATAAACGTCACCATGACATAACTCACAATTAGGTAGCGGTCTGGCATGTTGGCAGCGATTCGTTGCTTAAGCCTGACCATAACATATAATTTAACACTTTTCCTTTTGAAGCGGATAACCAGGTTATATTTCGTTTCCTTATAAATGGTAATCATGTAAACATGTTAGATTTCTTTAACAACCAGCAGGTTGCTAATATCTATGTAGAGTCAGCTGGATAGGAAAAGATAGAAGGATATAGGAAGACCTAGACCAAACTATATTAGTCAAATTATTAGAAATTTAGGTTGTGAAGGGTATGTAGAACTTTTTAGATTAGCACAGATTAGAAAAGAAGTTAGAGCTGCGTCAAACCGACCTTAAGAAGGTCGAAAACAAAATGAATGAAATAAGAATCAAAATAAACATACACATGTATATCTGATTGAAACTAAAACTAACAAATATGAAAGGAAATCGTATAGAGTGCGTGAACGAGACAGTAGCAGGTGCTGGAGTATAAAAATACTTCTACAAGAAATTGAGAAAAAATATCATTATATTGATTTTTTCAACAAAGTTCTATTGTTGAATGCAAATTTTACCAGAAGCAATTAGAACGTCATCTATCAGAAAAATCGGAATGTGCAGTATAGCGTAGTTGGTATTATAGATAATTATAGCTTATCGGTGTCGTTAGTAATTTAGTTTGTACTGTAGCATTGCACTACCCCTATATTTAACTTTCTAATTCTCCACCCCGAAGGTACTACTTTGGCCCTATATATGATTTTCCAACGGTACTTCCTTAGGCCAGGGAACGAGTTTCTTTACCTGGAAGTTTTGAATTTTGCCGAACCCTTGCTCTTCCAAGCAAAGTAGGGATATTTTACGTGCGTGGTAATACCCACACACGGGAACTTCATTTACCTCTCATCCGAACGAGGGTGTATTTTTCTGAAAATGTGTGCCTAACATTTTCAAAGATTCGTGTCCGGGATCGTACCCGGAACCTTGGGATCAGCAGTCATACGCGAACCTGACTGATCCACGGAGACGCTCAGCACCGCACTACCGGGGGAGTGTAATAAACAAACATTATTTTAAAATAATCCCGTTAAATAAAGAACTAAGTTATTTACCCATCATTTTTCGGACGGATAATGAAATACAATATTGCAATGCTGTTCGCACTTATCGCATTGGCAGTACCGCTCGTATACGCAAACGATAGTAAACAAGAATAGTTGGTATGCGAATGATGAAATATGATTAGTTCAGCATGATTAGGTTTTTAGTCCTGGAACTAGTTGGACGCGCACCTCCATTGTTTCCTATTCTGAGCTAAACTAAAAATTTCCTTGAAATTTCCAGTCTACATCTTTCACTATCTGTGTGGAATAGTCTAATCTTTACCTCTACCTTTCTTTATTCCTTTCTCTGCTTCTAGTATATACCGCACTATTCCTTCATGCCTTAGAGGTTGTCCTATCATCCTATCTCTCCTATTTTAATTGTTTCCCACACATTTCTCCATTCTCTTATCATTTCTAATACCCCTTTGTTCATTATACGTCTATAAAAAGTCGATAGAAGTCAAAAACTAGCAGGGATCTTTGTACATTAGCAGGGAATGTATCATTAGGTAAATAAATCCACGCTTTTTTCAAAAACTTTAAAGTGTTACTTTCATATAACACTTTTCCTATCGCATGATCTATTTGTTCAAGAACAGTCTGAAAAAATACATACAATTATTTACCGTTTAATGGATTTTTATAAAGAAATACTCTTCTAAATTAATTGCTACAGTTTAGCTCTTAATCTAAATCTAAAAACGGTACCCAGCATAATAAATGTAATTGTTTGTTTAGCTAGGCATGAAGAATCCGAAAAATTCAAAAATCGACAGTTTTAAAATTTATGTTAGCTGCATCATTTGCGATCAAATTTAAAGTGGGAAATGCGCATAGAACTAAAAACGCTCTAAGACTAGAATCTGAAATCTCTCTTTGAAGCCCGTTGTGCTTCCTTTCATGTTTGAACCACTGTCATATTCCTGACCGTGAATATTTCGTAGATCTAAATTTAAAGATTCTAAATGTTTATGAAGCTCCTAAAATAGATTTCGGATGTTGAACTAAATATTCGGCAAAACCCTAGGAAATGCTCACGAATTTCTAGTCCTTGTCTGAAAATTCAAATCAACAAAACATACTATAGCTGTTAATGTTCCTGGCCCTTTAGCTGGTGTGCAATCTAAAATTGTACCTGACGCTAACTTTAGTATACGTTTTTTCAATTCCATTGCTAGCTACGCTATAATCTCATTTTAAATTTTGTCACTTAAATATGTAGGAATATATTTGTTCGTTTCTTTAGATGTTTGAATCCTACGAATGTGTTCATATAATGTTGCATCAAAATTTGATATCGCTTCTAGTACTTTTAAAAATTTCCGTTGCCTTGTTCAAACAACTGATTTGATCTTCCACGAAAAACTAAATTGTATAAAATGCACAATTCCCAGTATTACATCATACCCGCGCATCGGGTATACGATGTCAGCACTACCCGCACAGGCATCATGAATAGTATCTGATGGCACATTAGCCTTAGCCTCACATACTCTTCCCTCACTACTCTCACTTACTTTAAAGGTAGCACTAATATCGTGACTCGTAGACGGCACCGATTCTTCAGTTTTCGCATATTTGAAAATTCCACCCCTTTCTCTTTCTTTTTCTTGTTCTTTGACCACCCTCTTCTTTTTGTGTTGAGCGCCGAAGGGTATTTTACGCTTTATCATTTTTTTTATAAGCTGGAATAGTCTGTTACCTCCATACTGTAGCGTCTGCGTAACTTGAATTTGACAAGATCTTAATTTGTTTAACGTCATTGATGTTTACACTTATAATTATACAGCATTTAAATTCCACAATTTGTATTTCACTACTAGTAATTTATATCGACTAACACTAAATTTATTTTGAATATTTATTTCTGATGTACACGCGATTTACTATCAAAACCGACTTGCCTTTCCACCACTACCGTGCGTCTTTATATAATTTCGGTAGCTTTTAGAAAGATCTTGAGGCTGGAAGCCGATTGACAGTTGATATTATACAGGCGGTTTTCTTTAGCGGCGGTATCTGATAGCTGCGCCTTTGTCGGTTGATAGCGGTTAGAATTTTTAGACATGCGGCGAATAAAAACTGATTTAATGTCCTAAAATTAACTAGACCGCAATACGGCGGCTTCGTTACAGTATCTTGTACCGTTTGAGCAAGGAAGTTGTAATCGCACGTTGCACAACCCACATGAACTAATTATTTGTTTCCTTTTGTTGTATCTGCAACAGTGAAAACAGCTGTACTTGTAGCAGACATATACTTTTATTAAAAACTACCTTTTTCACCACTCCACTTACCAAATATTGCCGCCTTTCTGATGTACCGCTTGGGTTCAGTGAACACACTTGCCACTAGGGTGACGCGACCCTACCTGTGACATTGTCATTGATTCGATTTTAGTGCTGGTCGGAGATGTGGAAGACTCGTCACTTCCTTCTGTTTTTAATAGTTTATTTATATGCAAAAAATAGTTAATTAACTTGTTCATATTAAATCAAAACTAGTTTAGCTCATGTATTTAACAAACAATTGATTTAAATGTACTCTTAAACACGAACAAACACAACTAGAGCACTTGCATAAAAACACACCAACTGAAGGTAGACTATCAGGTTTAAATGAATTATGCCTTTACTCCTACTATTACTCCTCCCATGTAAAAATAGACCAAGCTGGCTCCCTAGACCCGCTGCATGCATACTGCATTAAAAAATTTAAATAATTATTAACATTTTAAATACAATCACGTATTCATCTTATGTAACTAAGTAGTAGTTTATTCTATAATACAGGGTGATTGGTGACGAAACGGCCATACTCGAGGAACGTGTTCTGGAGATCAAAATAGACAAAACCAGTCATATAAACATGTCTCCGATTCTTAACCGTTACGTAGATATCACGTAAAAAAATAAAGCAGCACCTCAATGACGAAACAAATCATTTATTATAATGTACTATGCTATACAAGAAGTGAAGGAAAAACAATTCAATGTAGAATATTTTCAAAACTACCACCGCCAACTTCGATGCATTTACTAGCTCGTTTGTGGATCGCACGTGTGGCTTTTTGGAGAGATCATTGGTCATTTCTTATGACAGCGGCAGAATTGACGATGCGGTCTAATAATGCTTCTCTTGTTTGAACTTTGTAGCATAAACTAAAGATTTTAGCAATCCCCAATAGACAGTAACCGAGAGGAGTGAGGTCCGGATACCTCGGTGGCCAATTTTGTGGTCCACCTCGGCCGATCCAATGGTGAGGAAACTGGTTATCTAAGTAATTTTGTACAATATTACTAAAATGGGCAGGGGCCCCGTCATGCTGGAAGTACATATTTTGTCGTATATCTAAAGGTACATCATCCAGTAGGTCTGTTAAACTATTTTGCAAAAATTGTAGATAAATGTCCCCTGTCAAACGACCATCTAACACACATCTGACATCGATGTTCGTTATGATGATTGTTAATTCCATCGCGTGTAAATTGGGCTTCATCCGTAAACAAAATGTAACGGTATAGCCTACGATTTTGAATTACCCAATTGTAAACTTGAAACCTTAGGGCAGAGTCACCATTCTGAAGATTTTGGACCCGCTGAGTATGGAAAGAGTACAACCCATTCCTGCGAAGAGTCGTCCATACTGGTGTCTGATTAATTTAAAAGCGACTTGCAATGCGCCTTGAACTTACCTGGGCTACGGTGTGCAATATCAAGAATCTCTTCTTCTACACGCACATCTAGATCAATTTCTCGTTCCAATGTGATTCTTGTACTGGGAAATATGTCGGTTTCGCGGGAACTGGCAAAAATTAATTGAAATACACTTCTGTGAGAGGCTCTTCTGTTAGGATAGCGGTGTTGGTATTCAGCAACGGCCCCGTCTAGCGTTCCCGTTGCAGTATCCAAAAATGAAAATCATGTCGGCATATTGTGTAAATATCGCTGGCATTGCGGAAGTGTGTAGCACTAACAAACTAACAATAACAGCTGGATGTGACAGCCACAAAAAACAAATGTCAAATATTATTTCTAACAATAACAGCTAAACGTGTTAACCACAAAAAACAAATGTGAACTATTATTTTCCCCGGTTAATTGCTTATTATTTATAATTAATATCTCCGTAACGGTTAGGAATCGGACACATGTTTATATGACTTTTTTGTTTATTTTGATCTCCTGAACACGTTCCTCGAATATAGCCGTTTCGTCACCAATCACCCTGTAGAATAGAAAAAATTATCTTCCACAAGATAGTTGTTTATGAGTATGATGTAAGTGTTCAAAGGGAGGTTTAGGTAGGACAGGAGAGCAGGCAGTAAGCAGCCTATTCCTTCGGATAAAATAAAAGCACTTTTAACACGAACATTATGCAATCGATATTTTTTTACAAATGTATATATTTAAAAAAATATACTAAAAAGTGTTGCTGTAAATTCTTTCAAAAAATCCTCAAATATGTGGTGAGGTGTTGTCACATAATATAAACATAAATGCATATCGACACCTTATAAAATAAAACTTTTCAATACGAGTAGCCTTAAATTAAAGTTGCCACTTTTAATTATATTTATATAAAAATTCCATTTTATCTAGTGTATGTTTCAGATCAAAAAGAGGGGATGGTAGGGGCTATATTCCTCATTAGCCCTTCTCTGGATCCGCGCCTGGTTTTACCAGGATGCTGAACAGGTTCAAAAGTGAACGTTCGTGGAACTCCACAAGGGTAGTGCAGTTTCTAATCATAAAATTGTATAAAAGCTCTCCAAGTTGATGTAGCTCTTGGAATGAGAACATGACCAAATCCATTAGCGTAGAAACAGTAAACAGGAAATTTACACAGTACACGAATCTTACTAAAATAGAAGTAGAAAAAGCAGGACCAATAATAAGAACCAATTAGAATAGAAAACGTAACTCCAAGGACTCTAAAAAGCGTTTCAATAAAAAAACTTTAAATAAAATCGTAAAATTTAGGAAACAATTAGAAACATAGTGTTACTTAAAATAATTACTTACCATAGATGTGAGCATACAAATTAACCCAGAAATGTATTTGTGTGATACTGGAAATATTTTACCAATTAAGTCCCTACAGTAATACCAGAAATAAACAATCAAACTCGCTGAGACGCGATTGACTACCTATCTAAATGTACGAGGTACATTTATCGCACAAAAGTGCTTGTAAAAATCACGTCATAAAAGACGTACATCGGTACTTCAGAGCAGCACGCCAAAAACGTTCATTCTCTAGTAAAGCTGACAGGTAAAAGGGCTTGTCGGGCACATTCTTATAACACCTGATGATAATCAAACGATTACTCTGACTGACAACTTTTCGCACGTTTAGAAAATCTTCATTTTAACAAATAACAACAGGTTAAGGTTTTGACACAATTTCATAACCACACAAAAGGATAGAAAATGACAACGCAGTAAAATGCAATTCAAAGCTGATAATTACAGGTTAACACGAAATATTAAGAGAAATAATGTGAAAAATGAAGGCAAGGCGTTACGTAGTGGCGTGCAATTAAAACAGTAGCAGTAGCAGTAAAACTAGTAAGTAAAAAAACGCATAATGGGAAAAGTACAAAAGATATAAAACAAAGATTAGCACAAGGCCGTGCTACACTTAACAAGAAAAAACTATGTTTAAAGACAACAAACATAGAAACAAGAAAAGAATTGTTGAAAACATATGTGTGGAGCACGGCACTATAGGGTTGTGAAATGTGGACAGTAGGAGAAGTGGACAGGAAAAAGCACTTGAAATGTGGTGCTGCAGCTTTATAATGAAGATATCATGGACAGACAAAGTTAAGAACCAAAAGGTTTTAGAAATGGTAAGGGAAAGAAGAACTATGTGGAAAACAGTAAAGAACAGCATAGATATTATGTAGGACATATACTAAGGCATAAGAGAATAATGCTGAATATATCAGAAACAGAGAAACGAAAACAGAGAGGTACAGGTAGACCTAGATTAGACTATTGCAGACTGATAGTGAACGATGTAGGTTGTGGGAATTTTAGGGAAATATGTAGGTTAGCTCAGAATAGAAATCAATGGAGGTATGCGCCTAACCCGTTCTAGTACAGAAAATTTAATGGTGAAAAAGTAATTCTATTTAAATCTGATGATTACTGTAAATTACTGCAGGTGTTGCTTTCGCATTATTCTCAACAAATGTTGATTGTGCAAAATGAGTTACTTCACATTGTTCGCGTACTATTGAATATCGGTAAAATAGGGTATATTTTTAGAGAACAATAGAAGGAGAAAAATGTAAAAGATATAAAATAAAAGAAAGATTAGCACAAGCCGTACTGTATTTAACAAAAAAAAGCAGCATGTTCGAAGACAACAAGTGTTGAAACAAGGAAAAAATTGCGGAAATGCATGGCTGTGAAACGTGGACAGTGGGAGAAGCGGACAGGAAATGTGGTGCTACAGACGTATAATGAAGATATCGTGGACAGATAAACGTAAGAACAAAGAGGTATTAGAAATGGTAAGGTAAAAAAGAATATTGTGAAAAACAGTAAAAAAATAGGAAACATGGGATATAGGTCATATACTAAGGCATACGTTAGAAGTAGAAAAAAAAACATAGGCAGAGGCAGACCTACATTAAACTATTGTACACCGGCTGTGGGAATTTCAGGGAAATGTATAGGTTAGCTCAAAATAGACAACAATGAAGGTATGCGTCCAATCAGTTCTAGGACTGAAGACCTAATGATAATGATATAGTCTAAGATCAGAAGTGAAATTACAAGCTTCCGTCAGCGCAGAATGGCTTGCAAGACCTGCAGCAATAGAGCTTAGAAAGCCGGAAACCACACGATTACAACGCTTGCATTTAGAAATATTATATATATATATATATATATATATATATATATATTGCTGTGATAAGCGATTGTTTAGAGATGTATTGAATAGCAAGGGTCGTGTAGTAACCATAAATTGCGATAGGAAGCAGAAAACTGCATTTATTTTACAAAAAAATAAGTAATTCTTACATTATGTAAATAGTAAGCATTTAACACTCTGTATATAGACCATAATTAGCTTTAAGCGATGCAAGGAAACAAATCTTACAACAATAGAACGCGTATTTAGCAGAGAAATAGGTAATTCATACGTTATGGAAATAGCAAGTATTTAACACTTTGTATATCGACCTTTATTAATTTTAAGTAATGCAAGTAAGAATATCTTTCAATAAAAGTACGCGCATTCAAGAGAAATGATAGTACTTGTATTTAAACATGCATTGAGAAGTGTTCTAATTAGTCATAAAACAAATACGAAGATAAGAGATAAAACCTAACAAAGCTATATGCAAGTACGCAGAAACAATAAACATTTTTGATAAGAAAACGCAAATTTCAAACACGCATAAAAATACATAAACGAAAGTAGAATTAAGGTTACATCATTTATTTTGTTCAATTATCCAAAAACGCCATATCTATACAAAACAGCGTATGGTCTAGATAACAATGTATCAATAGCAAATAGATATTACACGGAAAACCAAATAAATTACATCAGAAACAACTTTGAAATGCAGGAAATACAAAGACGTGGTTAGTTGAGATATCTACAAGACTTGTTGAAAACCCAGCCCACATGTAAGTGAGAACAGCCTATATTAACACAGAGCAATGATAAGACGGGTGAGTTTAAAACTCAGGCAGGGCGAAGCTGCGTCACTGCGAAACAGAAAGTCACGCGTAATTTAATATTCAATAAAATATCAAGTGTAAGTGATATAGTACAACGACTACGAAAACTTCTTTTGCTGTTTAACGGCTTCTAATTAGTGGTACATTTTCGAATACTTTGAATCTGGGATATAATAATTTAAATGTGTTGATGAGAATAATTCGAATGGATCGATATAATATTTCGAATTTGTGATATAATAATTCGAATGAATCGATATAATATTTCGAATTTGTGATAGAATAATTCAAATGTGTGGATAAATATAATAATTCGAATAGATCGATAGAATATTTTGAATCTATGGTAAATTTTTGAATACTTTGAATCTGGGATATAATAATTTAAATGTGTTGATGAGAATAATTCGAATTGGTGGTACATTTTTAAATAATTCGAGTGTTGATAATAATAATTCAAATTGGTGGTGTATTTCTGAATAATTCAAGTATGCGTCGCTAAGAACAATTCAAATCTGGGTCAATAGAATATTACAATTCAAATCAGCGTCCACAATTAAATTTTGGTACAATTCTGGTACAATTTTGAGTTGCGAGATTCAATGCATATAAAATAAAGAAGCACGAAGTAATTTATGGAAAACGAGGGGTTCAACTAAGCTGAGCAGTGATAGACGAATGAGGACAACAAAGGGGTGTTGATCCATAACCTGAACAAGCTGTAGCAGGTCAGATCTAATTAGTTTTAAGATATTTTTTTATTTAAATCTCAATACTGAATTTATTCATTTTATATAAACTTGTGATAAAGTCAAAAACAAACATTGCATAAGTTAAACTTACGTAACATATTATAAAGGGGTCTAGAACGTTTCAGGTTTCTTTGGTAAAAAAGGGTAGTTTTTGGTGACTTTAGATTGAATTTAAAGCATATAAATTTTTGGATAAATGATACATATGATATTGATTGATTGAAGGGTGTATTTTAATATTTTTCAAAAATTGTAAATAATATTTCTTTTCATTATATGGAATTAATTGACTTCGCTTCATCAATTCAAACAAATAGGTAATCATAAAGGGGTGGAGAAGAGAAGAATTGATCATCGTAACGTTATGCACTCTGTGTAGATTAAATAGGGCTAGCCGTGGCATAATAATAAAGTTAGTAAGATTAAATTTGATTTGAGAACACAGAGCGGTGGAGTTAAGTAAAAAGTCATAACACCGAGTACGGCGTTATCATATCAATATATATATAAATGTAAATGTATGTTCTTCTTGACCTTATATAGATAAATATTCTTAGTTCTTTAAAGTAGGTCAATATAAACTAGTTCAGATTGAAATATTCATATACTACATGCAGAATCTTCTCTACTTACGCGTTTCGGTCCAATGGACCATTTTCAAAATAGCTACAACTTCACAACATATACAATAAATAAATACTAAAATATATGGTTTGAGTACACTAAGCAAAATTTTTAAAGTTTAAAAGAATGATTGCCTTCAATTTGTGTTGCGACCTGGGATCGACTTTCCTATGGTAGCCAATACGCTTAACGTGAAATCAGCTGATTAATTTTTATTGGTGAATTTTATATAAATTCAATAATTTGGAAAACATTTTTTAACATGTTTCTATTTATACAATTGAGAGATTTCTGATTTTATGTCTTATTTTACCGAGATTCAGTGACGAACTAAAATATATGTTACACACCAGTTGTCAATTGAATACATTTTTTTTTAAATTAATTTACATGTTTGAAACTTATTTTTACTAAAACTTATATACATATTAAAATAGAAGGTTTTATATTACAAAGTTAATTTATAAAATGCCACATATGCTTACTATGTGCTTTCGTCACATGTTGAACCTTTTTTTTTCATTAAATTTAGTTATAAAGATTCAACCCTTTTTAAAGTTTTTTTTCGAATATCGGGTTGAAGGAAAATCAAAATTTCATATACATCATCATGTATTCTAGCATACTTATAGGCTGTCTTTTTTGTACGTACCTTACTGATAGTATCACATCCTGTTAGTGCATGAAGTGTAAGAAGGACTTTTGAAAACTTTTGTTCTAGATGATCATCAACTGAGTGACATTTCAAGCCCCTCTTCTTTTCTTCTGTTCCCACAATATGCCACAAACCTCGACATCATAGTTCTTTCAACTCATCCCAAAACCTTACACCAAGAACAAACACGTCTGTGTCTGACCGTGGATGATTATGTTGTGAATGTTTGGCTCACTAACTAAGCAATTCTGGGCGTAGAGGAATATTCTCGTATCAGCCTCTTCGTGATTATTTGTTAAAGAAGGATACGATAAAATATTTTGCGCGCCTTCTTTGGACATACACAAAATTTATCATTGAAACAACCAGATAGAAAAAGTTTCTTAACAATAGGAACATGAACATGATTTAAAATGTAGTTGGAGATATATTGCAGTAGCTTTTTTTTGTTTTCTGGTACAGATAGATATCGTGACCATTGGGATGGTATTTTTGTTAAATCACTTTCATCGTATCGGTCGTGCACAATATCAACACACATCGTATTGCTCTGGTTGGGGGCTTTTTCAATTTGTTACATCTGGTTTAGTGCTACGTCTTTAAAACGCTCCATTTTTAATACAACTGTATTTGGAATCCCATGAATAAGTGCCATTCCATCAAAAATATGTGCTTGGTATACAAGTTTCTGCATGTTATTTAAGGAGTCATTGCACTCGCAATCATTTTCGATCGCATTTACTAACTCAGATTTAACACTTTTTCTTAAATGTCCGCTCTAATTAACAAGGCTGGGGGATACGACATTAACTCGTGTCTTAAAAGTTCCTGCATGTTGAAATCCTTTTGGGCCGCTAACATTGTAATTTGACTTGTGTTTCCTCCATTAGAGACCAAAACTTTGTGCCTTTTTTTGCCCTCTTTTACAGTTGAGGTGAATGAAAGTATTGGAATTCGTTCAGTTGGAGCATACAGATTTTTAACTCTTTTGATCATTCTGCCATTTTTGAACTTATCATCAATCATCTGTTCATTTACAGTCAAGTTTAAAGGGTAAGAAGCAGCATCTTCTGGTACTACTAACCCGCTGACAATATTTCTTAGTGGTGTGCTGGATTCCGAAAAAGGGTTGTCATGATCCATAAAAGCTTTACAATCAATTGAACATCCTTCTCATCCTTATGCTACTCCATTCCTTATGCATGCTATTTATGTCAGCTGTTGGGTCTTGATTCATGTCACAGAAATTTAACAGGGTCAATAGACAAGTCCACCTTATGGTGGTAGAGTAAACACCACTTTCTCATTGCAGATTCATTTGATGTCAAGCCAATCAAACCCCCTTGAACTTTAGAAGATCGAATACGTGATTGCTCAATGGCATAGTCCGCAGTAACACTGTTAAATTTTCCAACTTGTCTTTTCACTGAAAAATAGTCTTTTTTGAATGCAACTACTACCTCATATGGACATATCTTCTAAATACGTAACATATCCTCGGGCATAGTGATAATGATTGAATATCAAAAAATATGAAACTATTCTTTGAACTACGTTTAAATGTAAGTCCCAGTTTCCGTCTCTGTCAGCTAAACTATCGTTAAATACGTTTAAAGTTAAAAAACAATCACACAAATTTAAATTTTTTCATAACACAGTAAATTAATCGATTTAGGTGCAAGATACGACAACAAGTCTAATATACTTAATTATAGAACATATTCCTTAGAACCGATTGGCGTTAGAATCTTTATTCTAACTTTAACTGTTCCCAAGTTATAGGTGATAGGGCAAGTGGCTCTGAGCTGCCACTTCTCCTCCTCCCCCCAACGTTGTGCACCTGCTAGGAACGCGAACACATCGATTTTTTTCATCTAATAGGTGCCCGCAACAATAATCAAAGTTAAACTGCGTCACTCTTTCATGCATGCTCAACCCCTCTTTGCTCCTGGACTATTAATTCAGTCAGCAAAGCATCGCGTTCATACCATTGTACAGGAGAAGATTGCATTAAACCCAAGTATTGACAAATGTTATATGCGTCGCGGCTCATGTACGTTACCTATCGGACACTACTCGATCATGGACGACACTTAAACTGTAGGCGACTATAAAATATTTATTATAATATATAATGTTACAGTATAAGATCTAAATATAAAATGCCGTATAAGAATGTACTATTATTGTAAATTTATGAATAAATTATCTAATTAAATTTATTTTTTGTTTATTTATTGTTTTATTTTTATCTATTGTTATGCCTAATTATTGGTGCTGGGAAACAGCAACAAATTTCCCAAGGACACAAGATATGACGTAAATAGGGTCGCCACCTTCTTATGAGGATTCTCATCGTTGGTACAAAAATTTGCAAAATCGCTCTTAAATTTTTCCATACAAAATACATGTAAAAAACCGCTTTTGTGACCTCGTACGAGGGCAGTCTATATACTAAACTTACTTTTGGTAACTTTAGATTTCTTTGTAACTAAAAAAATGTTTCTTTGTTTCAGGTACAAAACAAAGCGTGCAGCTCACGAAAAAGGAATGCATCACCACGACCAACAAGGAGGTAGTTCTATGCAATCTCCACGACGCGTTGCTGTGCCAGTTTTAGTGCGCGATGGCAAACCATGCCTAAGTAATCCTAATCCAGGCAGCTCTTCAACCCCAAAATCTGTGATTGATGCCCTTCAAATGCCTAATAGTTCATCTTTAGTTATGTCTCCGTACACGCATTCGTTAATACATAACCAAGGGCAACCACGGATGTGGTGGTAATTTACTAACTTTAATTGTGAAGTTGGTGAATAGCTTCTAGATTTCCTATTTCTGATTTTCAGTTAGTACTGTGTTACCAAACTATATAGCTACTATTATATGTGTGATACTAGAATTACATTATAATTTCGACACAAATATTTTATTTGATTTACCTATAGGAAGAAAAATTATAGGTTTCATTAAGTTAATAATGATTATGTACTGTATAGATTAATATTACAAAAAGTTCCGTTATCGGGGTTGCTAGAGATAATTTAGACAAACACATACCATTATCACCTTATGTGGTAAAAATAATATCGGATTTAAATGGGAAAATGTGTCGCTATCATGAGCATGGAGAACCTATTTGACTTTGAATAGTTCTATATTATTCATAAAAAAATATTTCGTTTACTACGTTTATAGTAGTAAAATTACTATAATTATAGGTAAAGTGCTAAGGATTTTCATCGTTTGATTGAAATGTAAGATTTTTATTGTTATGTACATACTAATTTTATAACTGTATAGTGTAAATATTTGAAAAATGTTAGTACAACTAGATATAAATCGTGTAAATGCTAAGGACAAAGAAAACGAACACTACTCAAGTGTATTGCATTACATTGATTTGCTCTGTATTGTAGATACTTTTAATTATATTAAACGTTTTCGCTCTGGTTTCTTGTGTTTATTATTAAGCTTAGGTGAAATATTGGCCGCAATTACTTTAGCAAATATCAGGTTTATGTATGCCATATCTCTTCGATAGATACACAGTGTTATCGCATATTTTCCGATATGGTTGTGTTGAATTTGTGTGCGATAGATATCTAGACTTGGAAGTTTATTTTATACGCATTTGAATGAATAAAGAAATTCAAATATTTCAATAAAAAGAAGTTTTAAGTTGGCAATATTCCACCAGCGATGGAATAGCGAAAACTCTATTTCCTGTAAATCATAGAATGTTATTGTTCTGAAGTAAATTGATTTTCTGTACAAAAGGACAGACTAGAAATTATTTCAGCTGAACCATACTTTGTCCAAATAATCGATCTTTATTGTAATTTTATGAAATTATTTAACTTACATGTCGTGTAAATAATTCAACCATGTTATCAGTTATTGATTATGACAGGATTTGGGGATTTATAGATAGGTACTACCATGAGAAATCATTTGAGTTTTTGTTTACTAGATTTTGGACGAATGAAATTCGTGGCAAATTAACGCTACTGAAATTCTTAAATTAAGCTCCTGTTTTTTAATCGTTTAAAGAGTATCTTGTTTAACCAAACTCTTTCCTAGTTACAACATGTAACAATTTGTATGATTTCACATTTAAATTAGAATCTATTTTTAAAACTTCTTGAAATAAAAACATTTTTATTTCAACTCAGCTGCTCCTAAAGTGAATTTCTAAAAATAAATGAGAAAGGAATTCTACTGCACTTTATATCCTGGTTGAAACAAACAGCAAATGCCACTTACAAACTTTTAAGTCATATTTATATATATTCTTTATTCACATTAAAAATATTTTAATAAAAGCTATCAAAATTCTTATTTGATGTTAGTGATCATCTAACAATAACTCAAAGGTTTGGAAAAGTGGCAAAGGTACATGTTTAACACAGCAAAGACCTGTAGTGAGTAAATATTTGAAAAACTTTAACAAATTTATATTAGAATAAAATTTTCACAATTTGTTCCATTACTGTCCAAACAAAACTAACATTTACTTGTTTTACTTCGAGAAAATCCAAAGTTTATTGCGCCATTTTTATATAAGGCTTCAGCTTTTTATTGTATTAGTTAGGTTTAGAGGATTTTTAAACCCCGCACGGGGAATTGTCCAGTATTATTATGTTAAAAATAAGCGTTACGTGAAAACAACGCAAAGATTTGGTTCTCACATAAGTTTAGATATTGATTTATTATTTGTAGTTTGGGAAGCTGCAAGGATTGCACTGTCCATACTTAACTTGCAGTTGTGCCCACCAATTGTGAGAGTCGATACGTCAAAACAAAGAAACTTTACTAGGGCCTTCCTCGTGTGCAGATGTGTTTCGTAGAGTTCGGACAGTCGATGAAGTGGTACATTTCCTTTTCGTTCCTTATTTTTCTACCGTTATACACAAAGTGGTCTATTTCCTTCTCATGCCTTGTCCCTTTACCGTTATGCAAAATACCGTTGGTAGAAGAGCTACCGCCAACCAAACAAGGGAACAATATAATGTAAGTAAGGGCCGCTACAGTTGCGGCCACGTCCCCAATGCTACATTTGAAGGTACTACAATGGACTTAAACGCGAAAAATTTTACGTGCTTCAAATAAAGCTGAATTCAAAATTAATTAACCATGAATAAAATGTATAAACTTAAACTAAAGTTGGGGTTTAAATAATGGTATTCCTAGCGTTGACACTAGCAAAAAGTAAAAGTGGAGGATCAGTAATACCGGATAACAGCCGCCAACTTTGCCTACCAATGCGACCTGAACGGTCAAAGCTATTCAAATTTAGCTAATTAATATTTGCCAATGGATTCGAATTTCTAAGCATACGCCAAATTTATTAATAACGAATCTAGCTATTTCTTCCTGCACTATAAATTTACAATGTCGTCCACCCTAGTCTAAGTATTTTATTTAAACTTTAGCCCAAATTCGTCGCTAACGTTCTCTATCGTTCCCTAACTGACATATTCTATTTTCAATCTTTCTTCCTATAGATATTACGACCAAAAAAAGCGGCAAAATACTAAACAAATACAAATCAGGCCACAAAACAATAAAATACATAAACGTGCTTTACAGGCACAAAATATACGTGTATAAATATCTAAATAAAGCATTAAGCCCGTAATAGTGCATAGAATAGCAGAAAAGAATCACCCAAATTATCACTCGCATAAGTATTATGTCGGCTAGTTCCATCACACTTAAAATGTGCTCGTTCAAGATTACTGCATTATACTAATTAATACAAATCAATGCTTATGCAGCGACAGCCGCCACAATATTTATACATACTTAGGATATAAATTTTTCCAGTATCCGAAGATCTGGTCGTCTGCCTAATCTACTTATTTCTTACTAGTAAAGGGAGAGGGATATGCATTCCTAGAGTCCTGGTGGATATAAACAAGGGAGCATCTGGACACCACCCCGAGATTAAGTACGCATTTAGGATAACCACGGAGTAAGTGCTAGCTTTAAAATTTGAAAGACATTTAACGCACCGGGAAATTTAATCCCGTGTAAATTTGAATATATTTATAATACTAGCTATTACATAGTAAAAATTAATGTTACAAGTTGATTCGGATATTTTCTGTAAATTTCAAACTATTCATATGTAGCTTGAATGAGTTAGTTTATTTGAAGTACAAGGGATGTGTAACGCGTCGCGTTCCGCTAGCTATAAATTAAAAGGAAGTGGAAAATTTAGTAAATTTGAATGGACAAACTAAAATATAGACGCACTTTATATGATAGTTACAAGAATAATTAATCTTAATTAAATAGGATACTTCAAAGTTTGTTTCTGTAAGAGTTATTCAGCTAATGCAGTATAAAATTATTTCTTTTAAACACATTGTAGACGCCCTGATCCAAAACGATGGCTTAATTTAAAACCGCAAATGAAAATATATCTTAATATGACCAAATACAGCGTATGCATATCCCATGAACGAAATCATTTACAATAGACATATATTGTTCATCCCGATCACCAAGAACGTGGAAATTATACCATATTGCAATAACAATACGAATTACTTACATACTTAACGTGACAATAACCTTTACTTAGCGCGGATTACAATTGATAAATTGTAGTACCGGATGCTGATCACAATTACTAAGATTTTTATAATAGAAGTAATAAAAATAGTTCGACCCGACGGAAATAGAAACATTTTTAATTATTTGCGAGCAGGTATTTACAAAGAGCCAAAATTTAGTTATACGTGGTAATAGAACCGTTAAGATGCTGCGCGGTTGGAGTTGGTATGAAAACAATTGAAAATTGAAAGTGAAAAAAAACATAAGTTTAAGATGAGAATATAGAGTTTCCCCAAGGAAAAACGCGGTGAACGATTGAAATTGAAATACGCTAGCAAGTGCAGCGTAGGTTCACACACGGGTGGGGAGTGGGGGTGGATATAATTTCGTGATAACCGAGGTAAACAGGGTAAACAACCTGGAAAATTCACCCTTCCAATAATTTTGATTTGATGGTATGTAGTATTAAGAAATCTGTTTTAGTTGGAAAGAAAGCAAAAAATTAAACAGAGAGTAGATTGAGTTTCTATGTTTATACCTGTTATGTTCGCCTTCCGACGATGTATTAAACCGTACCTTTTTTATTTCATTCCTTATTCACAAAGATTCTGTTTTTAATACTCAAACAACAACCTTCCTACAATAAGCATGCTTTGTTATAATTTCATTTAAACCCATTTGCTGCAAATTAGACAGTTTCCGCTATAAGTTACATAGTCGGTACCTTGTTTTAAGTATACGTCGGCTTGATATATATTCCGATAGAGCAGAATTACTTCCTATACTACTCCAACCTAAAGACTCGCTGCAATAATGGATCAAACTTCACTGATATAGCTTGTGCCGAGTTTCTAATCACATTTGTATGGTTGATAACACGGGGATTAAATTTGAATTCTGGTTATTAAACGAATTTTAATTTGACTCTGTAGCTAGTGCTTTGAGGCATTTTTCTACATTTCTCGTGCTAGTACTTCAAGAGCGATGCACGTTTTTTTTTGTTCGACAACTGTTGGAGGTGGAGCATCCTTGGCAGCCACCTGCTTAACCTCTTTCACATACCACTGAATCTCGGTGAAATAGGGCATATAATTAAAATACTATAAAAGAGGGACCGAGCTGTATATAGGCTACTGTGGGAATTTCAGGGAAATGTGTACGCTAGCTCAGAACATAAACAAGTGGAGGTACGCATCCAACTAGTTTCAAGACGGAAAATCTAAAACGAAAAAATAAGTGCACTTAAATGTGATTATTATTACAAACAGCTAGCTGTTGGTTGTGAAATATTTTCAACTAATGTTGATTATGCGAAATGATATAATGGAGATACTATTAATTCGGCAAATGTTCAAGTCCGGGGGGAACTTGGCAGCCACAGGCTGCTTACCCCCCTTCACATACAACTGAATATCGGGGAAATAGGATACATAATTGCAAAACGATAGAAGGCGGAACTGCATCTAACAAGAAAGAATAGCGGCTGTGTTCAAAGACAACAAACATAGAGACCAGAAGAAAATTGTTCAAAGCATCTCTGTGGAGTACAGCACAGTACATCTATGAAATAGGAGAGTAGGAAAAGTATAGTACGTACCTAGACGTACCCGAAAGGGGCGTAGAAATTTATAAGGTTAGGAAACGCATAGATCTGACAGAAAGAGAAAGGACGATTAAAGTAAGAACCCGCACGAATCAAAATTATATAAAAAAAGAAAAAAATAGAACCAAAGAAATGTAGAAATACCAGGCTAACTACCAAACGTGGTGAGGGGGGGGAAGAGTTCACATACCAAAGAACACATTGCCAACGATTTTCTATTAACAACAAGAATAAATAAAGGATTCTATACAAATAAGCAAAAGAAATAAATTAAAAGTTACTGTTTAAAAAAGAACAAACAATTATATTATACGGACAATTTAATAATTTAGATACGAAGTGCGCATCTCGTATTTTACATAAGAAAAAAACTAATCAGTAAGAAAATAAATGTGTGAGGGCTTTCGACAAACATTTCTAGAATTGTATATAACACCTGTTGAAAAATAAACTAATCCTTAAAGAAAATAAAGCTTGTGCGTTCTTTTGACAAACATGTTTAAAAATGGTACATCGCACCTGTACAGCGATTCTAATATCGATTCATAGCAACAAACAATAGTCCTACAGTTTCAAGTTTCTTGTCACGTATCTACACCAAACGCTGATAAGTAATAATCCCTTGATATACACAAAAAGAAAACAAGTCACATACCTGCACGTGTCGGGATACTTAGCTTGCACGCCATCGGAAGTGAATCTGCACAGCATAGCCACGGTAGTCGGGATCCATTTACCCTGTTACCATAATGGCACCAGCGGTCTACAGGTAAAAGCAGTTGGTCTGTGGCAAAGAACAGTCAGGCCTACATAAAAACAATTTGGCGCACAGCGAGTGGCGTCCAACTTTAGATTAAATTATTTTCTGTTTAACTAAGGCAGTTTCAGCCCAGACCCATTTATAACTCTCCGTTGGGGTAATAGCCAGGCTAACCGCCGGCAAAACAGGTTTTAGCCTTTTTATCTTTTAAGCTTAAAAACTTAAATTTTTTAAAGTATTAACATAGGGAGATGCGTCTAACATGAAGATTTCATTAAGCACGCATAAATAATTGAAACTGTTTCAAAAGTAAGGGCCGATTCTAGAGCTATGGACTAAAAGCGGAACACTAAAATTTGAATTATTAAAAAATTAGATACTGAAATTTTGAAAGTTATACTGTTTTGGCGTTGTTCAAAAATTTTTGGTTTTAACTGTTTTTATTAAAACTCTAGCGACAAATACATACAAAGTGTTTTAAAATTTCCCAGATTGTAAAATATTTTTAGAACAATTACAAGTATAGTTTTGAACATCAGCGATAACTACACATATTTTGGTACTAATTATTTTACTTATGCGTGTTGTTTTATTGCATTTCTTAAATTAAAGTTCACACATCATCAAAATTTAGTTGACCATAAAAATAAAATAAAGATCCAAGGTCGTTTTACGCAGTGCAGAAGCTTAAAAGTTCTGCTAGAAGTAGTATTTAAACATAAATTAAACTCCACTGAATGGAAGAGGTCATGATCAATGTTAAAATGTGAACTAGGTTCGTAGGGCATATTAGACAGCATCACTTACGCTCTTTATGGCCTCAAGCAATACATGGAGCTTGCCTCTTCATTAACTATATGTAAGTGGAGGAAAGATAGACAGGTATTAACTTAATTACCTTGTTTGCTTGTCTGTCTTTCTTCACATTCCACCCTCCATTTCTTCTCCTTTTTCATTCTATCATACACATTTTATCTTCCACATTTTACCTTCCGTATTTTCACTTCCATGATCTACATTTCACATTTTCCCTTACACCTACCATAGTACACATCCTAAAACCTCTTTCACAATGGCTTTTCATTTATAAACATTTTCTTAGCATATAAAGCATCGGATGGGCTCAAATTTTCTGGTAAGTCCCAACCCGACATGACTTAATTACTTAAGTTAGGTCGGCGCCTCCAGCACTGTCCTAACGTAAAAATTGAAATGATGTGGAAAAGGTACGCTACACGTACTTTTTAAAATCAACCGAAAGTTTTCGAAAACGTTTCGAACAAAGTCGGCGACCGGCAAAAGTGTGACCCAGAGTGCAGCTTACCCTAGCCTCAGGGCGCAGCACATCTCGTTTCGGTGCACAGCTCACTCCAGCTCTGACGCGCGGTCAATTTCAGCGCCGACGTGTAATATTTCCCGGCAACCTAAACTGTAATCCAGCAAGTTATATCAAATACAAGATACATTTCAGAAGCCAATCTGCCATTTTCCAACAAATTAAATGGATTGTATACATTATACATCATATAACAATTTCCAACAATGTAGATATAAATATAGACGCTTCTAGTCTTGCATCATATTCTTTAGCAAAACTAGATCTAAAAGCCTTACCTAAACGAGCGTCCGTACCGCTGATTAAATCCTTTATATGAATCCCTATATGTTTGCTAGTTAAATATTCCGACCATAATTCAAAACTTTTACTTCCGTAATTTAATCTTCGTTTATTTGAGTTTTTAATTCTCCAATACTAAACCTAGGTAGTCTGTTTCTACCACCATCGAATACTAACTTTCACAGAAAAGATGCTACTCTATAGAGTAAGAACGGAATGATGTTGAAAGCACGTGTATAAAGTCAAAGATTACATTGGAAACAACAGTGTGCAGTAAATCACAAGAGTGTAAGCACGGCAATATATAGCCTTATACATTTTAAAAGAAACCGAAGAATGCGGAATTGGAGACTATCCGATGGTCTACATGCTAAGAAGATGGTTATAAATAAAAAAGTAGACGTTTAGGGATTGAAACTCTTAACGGTTGGGTCTAGATTATAAGAAATGTCTATTTGGAACTTCCTATAAAAGTTGAGCCCATCCAATACTTTACACTTAGAAAATGTTTATAAATAAAAAAGTAGAAAATAGGGTTTTTTTTGATAGTCATCCGAACCCGGTAGAGTGAAAAGCTTTTATAGCCAAAGTGTGAGACTCTCCAAACGGCATACCTACTAAAACCACTCCCCCTGGCGGGTGCGTCTGCCAAACGGTTCCGCCGCCCTGCAGCCTAAAAGGCTTATTGTGCTAACCCTGGTTAAGTATTATACCCAATCTGCAAAACCTTCACCCTGAATCATAGAGTACAGGTCCCTTGATGAAAGGGTATCGACTTCCTTCGGGTCTAACTTTGGTCGCCCGAATAGGCGCTGTCTCGTTTTACCCAACGCCTTGCATCTGCATAGTACATGCAAGTCTCCGGTTCCTCTAAGCAAAGTCTGCATTCGAGGTCTCCGTTATATTTATGCATCCTCTGGAGGTGAACCTTGACAGAAGTGTGTCTTTTCAGGAACCCCACAGTGATTCTGAGCTGTTCCCTGCTTAAACAAAGCAGTTCCTGGGTTTTGTTTTTGCTAGGCCCCTTTACCAGCGCTTTACTATGTGTTAGTCCTGGTCTGTTCTGGCAGTCTCTTTGGCCTTGGTTGCACATCCATTCGCTGATATAGCTACGGGTGATTGCTTTGGTGACTCCTAAAGGCAGGTTCGGGACCGATAAATGACCCTTGCGCCCCCTGTCTTACAAGTTCATCTGCAATTTCATTTCCCTTGAGTCCTTGATGGTCTGGCACCCACTGTAATGTAACAGAGTTTTGTTGTGCCAGTCAATTAAGTGCCTCAATGCATTCCCACACCAGTCTAGATGACATTTTCTGACTTGTTAGAGCTTTGAGTGCCGCCTGTTTGTCAGACACAATATAGATGTTTTTTAATAAAGGCACCTCTTATACTTTCCCGCACACTTTGCAGTATGGTGTATATTTCCGTTTGAAAAACGGTAGCGTTTGTTCCTAAGGGAACGCTTAAACGTACCTTCGGTCTCTCTCTAAAGAGTCCAGATCCGGACCAGGTCTCGCCCTTAGAGCCATCCGTGTACCAGACCATGCTGCCCGTAGGTAATCACCCTTCATTTTTTCCCACTCCACATCCTGGGTAACAGTCTTGAAGAGTGTATCCGACGGATGCTAGGGAGTCATTTGGTCCGAACGCATCTCAAACAGATGCCCCCCAATTTCTCTCAAGCAATCTCGTATGCTCCGTACTTTCAATAATCCTAGACTGTTAGAGGTTGGTCCTAAATTAAAAGCATTATCGAATAGAGATTGCCAAGAAAATTTGAGTTCATTTCATAGTTTAAGGGCTAAAAAAAGATTTATAAATGGAAAAGTAGAGATTTAGGGCTTGTAGCACGATAACGTTTGGTTCTACATTACAAGTAATGTCAAATTGGGACTTTCAAGAAAATTTTAGCGAATCCGAAACTTTGCACGCTAAGAAAATGTCTATAAATAAAAAAGTAGTCCTGTATGGACTGTAACTCGATTAAAATTGGTCCTAGAATACAAATAATGTCGAATTGGAACTTCCTAGAAAATTTAAGTCTACCCGATGCTTTACACGCTAGAAAACTGTTTTATTGTAGCAGAGCTTTTACGATGTGTAAGGTGATAGGTGGAAGGTAGAATGTGGAAGGTAAAACGTAAAATGTAAAACGTGGAAGGTAAAATGCAGAAGGTAAAATGTGGAAAGTAAAATGTGAAAAGCAGAATGTGGAAGGTAGAATGTGGAAGATGAAGTGTAGAACTTAAATTATGGAAGATGAAATATCTAAAGTGTAAGGAGGAAGGAAAATGTGAAAGATACAATGTGGAAGAAGTAGAGACAAAGAAATAAGGTAATTAGGTTAATATATGTCTACCTCACCTCCACTCACATATAGTCCATATAGTAACAATCTCCATGTATTTCTTATGGGCGTAAAATATTTATATATTTAATACTTGGCTTATAGCCATAATTTTGAGCGTAGCTTCCTGTCTATAACTGACATAAGTCAAAAACCTTGACAATGTCAGAGATGATTGACAAAAATGCCAAACGTAATTGAAAGTTAGGTTTGTGTAAAGTTGTGTACACGATTTAAATTTGTAAATTTCCCAATTGTCGTCATCGGTCTCGGTGGCGTAATTGGTAAACGTATGGTTCCGGCAAAACCAAGATGCAGGTTCAAGTCTTGTCTAGCTCGATTTGAAATGATCATTTGGGGTTTGCATAAAAGTCTAAGTTATTATTTCATCTTATTCACTATATCATGCTGGCATTTACTTACCTCGGTAGATTTTAAGTCTTAAAGTTTTACACATACCTACCACCTGATTTCACCTAAGAAACAATTAGAAATCATCTATTGAAAAGTAAGCTTCAATCACTACAATTCATATTTTGCAAGCATAATGTTTCAGAAAAAAATAGTAAAATACGCTAGGTTCGAAATTAATATTGTGAGTCGACTAAATCGATATTGATATCAATATTATTAAAGAGGATGCTAAATTTTAATATGAATAGAACATAGAAGTATTACTGTATCTTATCTCATGTACTGTACTCATTTACACATGTTTTTTCCTTATCACTAAAAGTTGCATAGAATATGAAGCTATAAAAATGACAAGTCACTTATAAAAAGCTGTCTACCAACTACATATAAATTATGTGTAAAAGATAAGTAGAAAGTTTACTTCATATTATATATACTTCAAACTTGGTTATAAATTTAATCTAAAAAACTTTCCCAAAGTTTATATTTTGACCAATAAATTTGTATATCACTTCATAGGTATAAAATAAATTTTATCCGTAGAGCTTACTTTTAGGTCGATCGCAGCCATCGTGATTCCAAAGGGCAAGGTAAAATAAATACCTTATTTTGCGTGCAATACACGCTATCTTTTTCACTAACGATAAGCTAATGTGAATAAATAGGTTTTTGCCATCATAAAGTATTACTGAAAATATATAACAACTGATATTAAAATACGTATGATAAAATTTAACTGTACAGAACTTCGGCCTTAATAATAGCCATTTCAGTTGTTGCAAGTTAGAAAAAGGATAGAAAATCAAACTTTACTCTTTTCGTGTACAGTGTGTCTGCTTTTACGTGTCACGGCAAATATCTCGGTTATAAGAATTTCAGAGATATGTTATATACAAAAGTTGTGTAACTTTTTATTTGCAATAATATGTCAAAATAAAAAAAAACAATGGAGCATCAAATTATTGAGATATAGCAAATAAATTCAAAATTTTAAATGGAACATACCAATTGTTATTACATATTGTTAAAGTGCTTAAAATTTTCTTTCCAACGATATAATAATTAGACACAGAAATCAATTATTAAATAGCGCTTAACACGTACATAATTTAAATAGGCATTCAAAACACTGGGCGACAAAACAATAGCTAGCGCTCACCTAAACGCAGAAATTGATAATAATAACAACAACAAAGAAATGTTAAATTACAAAATTAATTTAAAATGTTAAAGGCTATGTTCCACATGGCCTCCGTTATTTTCAAGACATCGCTGAGATCTAATTATTAAATTTCTTCGTGCTTTTTGCAACATTCATGGTGCTATTTGACCACACGCTTTTCGAATGCAATCTTTAAGGATATCAAGACTCTCTGGGCGCGTTACATAAACATGTTGTTTGAGATATCCCCAAACAAAAAAATCAAAAACAGAAAGATCTGGTGATCTTGCTGGCCAGTTTATGGGACCTCCATGTTCGATCCATTTTGCACCAAACATGAAGATCAACAATGTGGAATTAAATTGCCAAGGAACAAGTGTCAAGAAGAGCTATCAATTGTTTCACCGTCCACTGTTTTGAATGATTATTTGAAATATACGCCTAATGTTAAGCGCGATTTAATAAACGATTTCTGCGTTTAATTGGTTATATAATTATTATTGAGTGATATATCGTTGGAAAGAAAATTTTAAGCACTTTCAGAATATGCAATAATAATGAGTAAGACCCATTTAAAATTTTGAATCGATTTGCTGTATCTCAAAAATTTGATGTTTTTTTTTATTTTGACATATTATTGCAAATAAAAATTTACACAACTTTTGTATATAACATTTCTCTGAAATTCTTACAATAGCCGAGATACTCGCTGTGACACAAAAAAAAACAGACACCCTGTATTTATGTGCTTTTACCAAATTACAACAAACAGGTATTGAAAGAATTATCAACATATTCCTAAATTCTAAATTACTGGGGGGAATGATCTAGGGGACGTGTTGTAAATAAAATATTTTCGAAACCCAATTCAATTGACGTTTTATAGTGGTTAAAAAGGACCTGTCATGAAATATTTTTGTTAAATCACATAGCTAAAAACATACAGGGTATTTAAGTGCCATATTTTTTCACGTTTCTGCCCTTATAGATCAATAAGCTGAAACATTCCTTTAAAAATGATAGAATCAAGTTAAAATTTAATCACTAATTTCTGTATTAGTTTATTGTATTAATAAGTACAAATATGTACTAATAAGTACTAGTAAGTATTAATAAGTACTAATAAGTACATAATAATGTGAGCCAATGTATGGTGTTTCTCGAAAGTAGTAGATAGATTCTATAAAATGTTTGAGAAAAATATTTTAACTTTTTTTAAAACAAGCATACTTCATAACGCAGGAAGTCAATAAGCGCATGTAAATAAAAAAGGGTATAGATACTGAAGCGAAAGCGTACCTGCGGTTTGAAATGTTGCCACATTTAATAAAACCTAAGATAAGTAAACAAAATATGGATATTAAAATTACGACTACGTGCAAATGTTAACTAATTCCAATACAGAGCTGATGTACGTGCAAATTTAAACGTACAAAGTATGCAATACCGATAAAACCCAACAGCTTGCAGATAGCACATAATTGCAGCGCCTTTTCCATGGTCTAATAAGAGATAGTGGACTGTCAAGAACATGTAGAACGTTAAGGAATTAATTTGTCTATAAAACCAACCGAAATAGAGGAGGCATTCCAAAATAGTTGAAACCAAATTGTTACGTAATTTTCAATTTAGTGAAAGTAGTAAATAATAAAAATTAAAAATTACAAGTGAAGTACATAGTAAAAGTGCGCGTTGAAATACGAGTGTATAAAACTCTGCCGTTAATATAAAAACGTAAGTCTAGATTTAATTAATACAAACAAAATCTTTACAATTTATTTAAAGCTCTAAGTACGGACACAATAAATAGGAAACTAAATCAAGATTAACTAAACCACGGCGTTAAAACTAAATCACTGGGTTAAAACTCTACACAATAAATGGTAAAATTTTCAAAGTACAGGGATAGTATTTCAAAAACGACTCCAAGTTGATGCGGGTTAACGACTCCAAACCTCTGAACAAACATCCGATTTGGGTCAGAAAGCTCTACTGAGAAACTACATAAGATCAGGATTATCTTTTCAATTTATAGTATGATACAGTTATTATTTTAAATATTTGCTGAACTTAAAATTTGCACGTAAATTAGATATTTTGTGTAAAGGTCAACAAAAATTTTGGTTGATACTCAAAAGTACGTTTTAAAAAGGGAATAGTTAATTTGAACGTTCAACGAAACATTCATAATAAAATACAATTTTTTTTGTTGGCCTTAATTGTTATAAAAAGGTGTAAAAAGCGTTATAATATTCCTAATGAACAAATTTGATACGAGTATTTATTTTAATTCTGATTCAAAAGTTATGTAAATCGTACATTGTAAATTTTCTTCGCTTATTATACTAATTTTGGTGAATTTCCCTTGTCTTATTTAGGTATATGGAGTGTTAGAAAAGAGTGCGTAAAAATTCTCTGTTATCATATCGTCGTTCGCTCTGTACGGGGTATCAGTGAGCCAATCGGGGCATAAATTTAATTGTGTTGATTTTAAATTATTTTAAAAAGCACAGAGAGGTGGCGATCAGCAGGCAATTGGTCGTTATACATCTGACGAGAGGCGATATCGTAGCAATATATATATATATATATATATATATATATATATATATATATATATACATATACAGGGTTTAAGAAATGATACTGAACCTAAAATCGTATTAATTAACCACAATTTTTAACCTGCAAAGGGTTTAGTGTATATTCGCTTTGTGACATTGTAAGTAGTAAATCATTAAAATCCGAGTTAGTTGAACCGGTTCCGAAATAAAAACCTATTTGACTCTATTAACTTTGACATTTCGAGTTGATGTTGTTGAAGTGAATTGGTTGCATGCTTTCTACTTTAAAAATGCATTAAAAATTAAATAACTGCTGCTTATCTTGTACAAGGTACTTGTTATAAATTGAATGATAAAATAAGCTATTTTAGAAAAACTTATAAGTACCTTTAATAGTGTACTATATTTTAATATTTGATTACCAACTGTTTTTATAAAAATGCGAATACTACTAAATATCATCAATATTTTTATTAATTGTCAAGGCAAAACTAACTAATATAATTTTAAAAACGTTTTAAAATTTAACTTTTTAGATCTAATCATATTTATACACGGTGGTTCTAGATCCCCCCCATAGTGTTGTTTCTATAGATTTTTTTTTTTAATTTTTAAGCTGAGTTCAACTCTACACCTACCCGAAATCAATAATTCCACTATAAAAATTTTCCGAACACGTAACGTACTAGTTTCCAAATGCCAAAAGCTTAAATTTTTGAATTTTCTAGAATTTCTAATGTTTTCATGAAAAATCTTACCAAAAATTCTCTAATTTGCTAAATTAAAAGGTTTCTTATAAATTAGTTGAGTGCATTTAAGTAGAATAAATATTACCTTTCAATTTCTGCTGGGGAAAGAATCTGTGCCCAGAATTAACGCGTTCAATCTGTTCGCTAGCTGGTAGTTAAGTCATTCTCGCGAGTATGTCGACATCTCCTCCATACAACGCTTCTCATGACTAACTGCGCTAACCAAACCACATTACTTTCCCTGCGTACTTATCATGAATACATGCAGCAAATTAGGGACTTATTGTCTTCTGGTTCGTAGAAAATTATAATCATAGAACTTTACACGTAAGAACTTAATTATATTTAAGATGGGAAAAAAAGCTTTCCCTTGCTAGATTCAAAAACCTCCTATTTCTAATATTAAAACAAAACTTGATGCAGCCAAAAGACGCAAAATTTTCTTATGGTGGAGTTCTTGTAGAAAAGATCAATGTATATTTTTTAGAGGGATTTTACAAAAGCCGTCTATTAGGAGGTACAACGCAAGGCTACACTTTTAACAATAATGCTGCATACTAATTCATTTAACGAGTTAGATTAAATTTGTCCGCGTAGAGAATCTTCTTGGAATATTTAAAACTAACGACACAGCAAAATATTAATGTTACTAACTTTTAAAGTAGGATACTCGAGTTTCTACGGAGTCTGGGAAAAACAAGGAGAATGCATTCTTTACACAGCAAAAAGTAGAACAAATACACAGCATTTTTATGCAAGTAGTAAAACGGTGTACAAAAGTGACAACGTTGGAAGAAATAGGTAAAATACCAGAATGGTTATTACGGGAACTGAAGTTGAACAGAAACAAATTCCTCACATTTTACAAGTTAAAACAATGACAAATGTGCATACTCCATTACTGGTTAGAAAGGAAACTGTATGAGAAAAATGCTAATTTAAATTATAAAATAAAAATTAAATTGGATAGATTAAATCATTTAATTTCAAGTAAAAATAAATAACTGACAATTTTTTATATATACAAATTGATGTAACTCATAACTTATTGAACAAATCATAATATATCATCAATAACTGTCAAAGAGGGAAATACTTAGACCAATGACTGGAAAGTATAACAACGTTCTTTTTTTACCTATATAAAAGGCATTAGTGGTGTTAAGTACAAAGTTTACGGTAAACAATTCCATAAAAATAAAAACTTAAAAAAATTGTTTTAAAAGTTGCCCAATTGTGATTGGTTTGTTTCTTAAAATAAAACTGGAAAAATTAGACTTCTGGAAGATCTATAACCATCAAAAATCAGTCAGTAAGAAAGTGTAAGATGCATAGCACAAATTTGGGAACTTTCTTTCAATTTCTTCACAATCATGATGTAAAGTGAGCATGGACATTTGCATTGTTCTATTTGTTTGGTACTAATCCTTATCGTTATTACTTTAGTGCTAAGCAATTAAACTTTTTTCCTTCCTGCTTGTTACCCGTAAAACGAGCGGGCCAGTGAGAAAAAAACAAAATTAGTAACATTCCATTACTCGCCCGAATTTTAATAACAAAGAAAGGGAAAGAAAAAACGAATGTCACGCTAACATAAGGCACATGTAAAATATAACTCAAATAGGTAACTTCCATGAATTTAGATAGCAAACAATATTAAATTGCTGGTTTAAGACGAATATCTGAATTGTTCACTCCTTACGTACTAATATTAAATATTAATTATATCTAAGTAACAAGCAAACTAAAGAGTGTTTTGTAAATAAAAGAACTACGCTATTGTATACCCCTTAAATATTGCTACATACTTTAGAATAACAACACTGTTGTATTTAAAGCAGTAATTAATAACATTCTGCATTGCCACAATAAACTAATTAAATGCAATTACACAATGATTAAAACACAATAACATGACGAATTCAGATTACGTCTGCCGAACTCGGTAATACATGGATAACATGACAAGCGTATGGCAATTTCAAATTTTAAATACACTAAAAACCCAAATAACTATAAAAATAACTATACATAAGGCACAAACGTAAGTATAAATATCACCAGAATCTTACCTAATTACTTATTATTTTGAGGCCGACAAGTTCGGCCCAACTAAAAGCTACTAAAGCGCAAAGGCAAAATTACACATTTACAATAGTACGTTTAGATATAATCATTAAATTTGCACCAATAATTGAGCAAACCTTACAGATTAAATAGTCAATAAAGGTTTACTTACCAAACTTCTAACATTTCTTGAATGGAAGCGACTTGCGTACCATAAAAGAGCAAAGTGTGCATCAGCTGTAAGTCACAATGTTTACTCACGCAGGCTATGAAGGATTTTGGTAGCCCTTCCAAAAGTAAAGAACCGTTACACCAAAAGGAAACACCAAGTATTAATATTAAAACCTAAAACGTATCTTTAAAGTCTGTTTACAACTTTCTTTCGATTTTGTAATAGTATATTTTATAACATTTTTAAAGCATTATATCAAAAATGTTAACAACACACGGCATATATACTTAATTGTATCGTAACGCAACTTGTGCATCCACTTAACAACAGCATAAAGATTTTTTCTAACGGCTTGATTGGATATACAGTAAATAAATGGTACCGCAGTGAATAAACAAGTCACGATTTATAATTTAAATTACGCATTTTATGTCAAACTCTTTTAAAAGAAAACGTCCTGATAGAAAGCTTCATTGCGACAACCAACATTCAAAAATATATTGAAAAGATAACCAAAAATTTTCAATTTATTTAAATAACCCCATTCAAAAAACTCTTGACTATCAAACACATGTCTAGATAAGAAACTAGGAAGTATAGTGCATCAAATGCAGACTCGTAGCTTAAATAAAAAGACTGGCAAAATTGGTTGCTACAACAAACTTGAAACAATGAAGCGTGTCGAACCCGTATATTTAAATAAATAGAAACTGAAATGGTTTTTAAATCAAGGGAGCCACAAAATTTACAAGTACAAAATGAAACGTAACATGCTGTTGTGTCACTAATAAATAAACTTAATCCTGAGTATGAAAAATACCCGAACCAGAGTAAATTCTCATACAATTTCCTATTTAAAAATCTATCAGTCACCCGACATCATCAAAACCTATCAAATCTATTGCAACCTAGTAATTTTTAATGTCAGACTATCGTATCTATCGAAGACGAACTTCAAATATTTCATTCTCCGATTTGTAGAACGCTCTTCCTCTTGTTTTGTAACTTCTTAAGTAACTTCTAGTTCTTTTATAGAATTCAAATAGGGAAGGAGGTATATTCAAACGGGGTTGAATATCGAGACGACATCTGTACCCACCTACGACAAATAGGTATTGAAACTCATGCACATATTGTTAAACGTTTAGAAAGCCAATCGTAAGGTTAAGTATACTATTTCCTAGATCTCAGATCTCTATTAGTTATTTATTGCATTGTAGTTTTTATGATATAGAGTTAGTAGAAAAAATAATTTTCAAAAACAAGTAGTCCTATGCACGGATCTAAAAATATTAGCAAAAGTAGAATGATTGTAACGGTAAACCCGCAATACATAAGACAAGGATGCCGTACTAGCAATAGTTGTAGATTATGGTCGGAAAGAAGTGAAACAAGCCCAAGGAAACGATAAGCACTTCGCTCTACTGAAAAAAAAACGGTTTAGTATACATACAAATATAATTAACTACAATAGGCTAGCAACCTGTCAGATAAAAGCCTAAAAATACTATGATAAAATAACATTAAACCTGGTAGTATAGTTTTGCCTATGGTGGTAGCGTCTAAAGAATCACTTCAAAGAACCTTCTAGTAATCTAATACGTGAAAATAAATAATCGAGTATATTACTTTCTTTAAACAACAGCCCCACGGTATGTACGTATGTATTCAGGAATAACAATACTACCAAAGTAAGTTTACAGGAAAACCGCCATGGTGGCGTACAAATTTACATAGTTATACATTAATAGCCTAGTGATTAACGAGTTCATAAATTCGTGGTGCAATTACTTTATAAACAACTTATAGTACATGTACGTGTGTTGACTAGGAAAAACTTGTTGGTAAATCGTGGTACTGCTGCACACCTTATGATACGGTATGGTAAGGAAAGGAAAACTGTTAAGGTTGGTGTTCGGTACCACCTACATGTATACAACGGTCGTAACATCGCTAGGAGCACCATGATTATAGGAAGTAAGTTATTACATTAAAGAATTCTCGATATTTTCTACCTCACTCGTACGATAAGTATTGATACCAATGATCACCGGAGTTGGTAAAGACATAGGAATTTGTTTAAGCGGAGATCAAGAAATCTTTATAGATCTATCACGTGCTGATCAATTAGTTCAAAGTAAACAGAAAAAACTTATCTGCATAACAGGTTAATCATCCGGTACGTGTACGGGATTGCATGTTCCGCATAGCATAGGGTAGGAACCAAAATTAATGTTAGGGCTGTCAGCGCAATAAGAGGTCCACGTCTCATAAACGACAGAATCCAGCTAGAAACCAACCAGAACTGAGCAATCGCAGAATAATTGGCAGGATATACAAAATGTGTAGACGTGCGATTATTTGTTTAAATGTTCAGTAATATTACGAAGGACATTGTGTTTATAAAAACAAAGCATAAAGGTAAGTAAACAACAAGATTCGAAGAATATGTTACGGTAAACCGTGCGGGTCAGGAAGAACAAAAAAAAAACGCAAGTAGCGAAAGAAAAAGATGCCGGGCTAACGTCAATGGGAGATTGGGCATGGGAAAATAATCGAAAACAAAACCCAAAAAGAAAAAAACAGAGTTGTCTCCCTGAAATAAAAATTAGTTGATTAGTACAAACGAAGACAGAACATTAGTCTGTCAAAGAAAAATAAGAATACATATATATATATATATATATATATATATATATATATATCGATATAAATAATAAAGAAAACACCTTTCTGGTATAAGTAATTGCTTTTATATATTATTATTTCAAAATATAGTTGCAAATGGGACAAAGATTAAACTAAATAGTGTTCGTATGCAGCACACAACCACGTAACCGTATACTTAACACATACAAAAGAACATATCACTTAACAGTAAGTGAGAACCTAGACCTAGATGAATGATTGTAAATCAGTACTAATAATTAAATATCCTACACTTTTAGGTAGTATAAGTCGCGTGACAAGAAACACACGTTCTCGGTCCGGTATCGAACCACATACATTTTAGTTATTTAAAACCCGCGTAGCTAAATATATCAGGCTGAATGCTATATGATAAAACGTATCAACACCGCTGGGGTGTTCTAAAAAGTAATCAGTATTAGTAATGTTAGTTAGTAACAATATACAACGTGACAGCCGTAGAAAGTTTAGGAAGTCACGGGATTAGTAAAGTGTGAGATTTTCAAAAACTCACGGTTTCCTTCACGAGGATTAAATGGCTAGTAGCAATACACAGCAACCATAAATTTTAGCTAAGCGGAGCCGGAGAAGTTGGCGTCTCCAAACTTGTTTCTTAAGCAGTCTTGGTTCCAAACCCAGTGTACGAGAAGTGAGTCATCTCACGTAGTATCGAGCAGCGAGAATGTAGGCGGAAAACCAACCAACCAATCTAGAAAATTTATCCTAAAACGAGCCGATACACACAAGAGAAAGTAATTTGTACCAGCTCGTATAATTTCTTGTACAATCCCACGGTAATTGTACAAAGGACAGAATCAGTACTCCAACGAAATCCGTTGGTATTAGAAAACAGAATGAATAATTCATAAATAAAATCGAATGCAACGAGTGTTGATAGCCTATCTGTGCAACAAATGTTCAAGGAAAGTACTCGCGAACTCGTATCAAATTGATGGTATAATCCTGCACGAATAGGGACCGCTTAGAATAAATGATTTAAATGCACCTAACTACAATAAGGAAACCGAAGATTAACGTTCAAGCACTAGGCTCGCCAGAACAGGATATGAACTAAGGCAATTATTTTATTTGGAATATCGACGAGATAATAATTAATGGCTTATCTTAGTCAAGTAAATTTTAAAAACAAAACTGGAATGTAACAAATGATCGTCAAAATATGTATTTTTGACAACCTTTTTAAAGAAAAAACATGACGAGTAGTTGCCTAGATCAAAGCAAATACAAGTATTCAGGCAACTATAACAATATCGAAGAATGCCTAACCTTGTAGGGGTGATTATCGAGACAATACAAGAATAAAATATTTTATTTACAGTAAATTGCAGTAAGAGGTAAATATTGTCGTACACTAGCAAATTCGATAACCCATTCACGGCGTGGGTCCCTAAATAAGACGGCTTCGAATATTTCAGTGTATGTGACTGATTCCTGAGTGACAATAGTGGGACTGTAATGGTGTACTAAGATCGTATACCGTAGAAAAAGTATCGTAAAGCCTTACTGATGTAGCGTAGATGTTCCATGATGATTGAACCAAGTTGGACTTGGTCCACTTGGTAATAGATACAGTAGTATTATTATCTCATGGCGGGTGTCCTTGAAAAAACCTGAGCGAGGAGGAGCTATATTAATAATCAAAATAAAAAAGTGAGACTAGAAAACATCGACTGCTTGCACGTCCAGTGTTGCCAGAGCAAAAAATGTCGAGCAACCAAGGAATGTGTTTTAAATGGTTTTATGTTAATTTTTGCTCTTCTATAAAAATGATCTGAGCTTATTGTTAGATGTGATGCCCCAGATTATTGATTGATTGGATTAGTGTACACAAGATATTTTATCACTTATAGTCACTAGTAGAACAAAAACAATTTGGTAGTACTACATATTCGTTTTTTTCAAATCAATAGACGTTTTTGTTTTAAACACAAACTATAAACTATAAACACTATAAAAATGTCAAATGCCCACCTCGAAAATATTACTAAGATTTATTACATAAACGTTTCAAGAATATGTTTACACAATGACACTCATGGTGTTGTAACTAACAAAAACAAAACAAAACAATTTTTAATTAATACCAAAAGGTTTTATATCATTTGTTATATTAATATTATTATAATTTGCATATATCTCGTGCTTTATTTTAATGGATCATAGAATCAACAATTCAGTGCTGTAGAATTGAAGGAAGAGGAAAAGTTATAGTATGAAAAGAAAGGTAATTAAGGTTTGCATCTTGTCAGGTTATATATTTTTTACATAACCTCATTTATAGTTTAGAAATATTTGCTAAATTAATATATTTTTTACGCACTTCATCGATAATCTAGCTATAAAATAATTCCTTGAATAATTAATAATCTTAACCTTTCTGACTAAACAAAAGCAATATTGCTTATACGACTGAAGTTCGATATACTACACCGGCCTGATCAGGTGCTGTTGATATTATAATCATAGATTATTTAAATCGTCAAGCCTGCATAATGTCGTCGAATGCGGAATTCAGATCCGATCGAGTAGTACAATCCACTTGTTTTAATGGATTGAGTGGAGACGCTGCATCGGATAGAAAACTGGTTTATATCGCCAAACTGAAGCGGATTAACACGATCGGATAGAAGCGCTGAGAAAATACAGTCAATAAGAATCCGTTTTGGAGACAAAGAATGGACATGCTTAACAGAATTGATTATGATTGGATTAAAATGTAAAATGATTCAATCACTTTGAAAGCCAATCATTGATTGTTTCAGCTTTAAAAGTAATCGATTGTCACAGCACTACTGAACATAATTTGATATAAAGACTGCTTCCCTCTTTAAGCAAGTTTTATTTCAACACCTCAGTAATAAACAATAATGTACAAACAAATGTATTTATGACACATATTTTCTACAACGCTAAATAAAGACCATCATTCAACTATTTTACATAAGTTATATTTTAAATGGGTTCACATCTTAAAGTTTCATCCCCATCATCAGACTCATCGCATGAGGATAAGTATCCATCTGAATTATCGCTATTATCATCAACCCGTATAATTAGGTCTTGAACCTCGTCTATTAAAGTTTCTCGTTCCATATAATCCTTTTCAATTTTCTCTACGTGCAGACATACTTTAGTCCACTCGTTGATTCCAATATTTTTTATATGTTCTTCTGCCAATTTCCATACATCATCTATTTTGAAGGTTACATTACATGCAGCGACACGGTTTTTAAGTAACACCCAAATCATCTCGATAGGATTTAGTTCTGGGTTATATGGAGGTAAACGCAATACTACATGACCATGTTCTGCCAGTAGCTGGTCAATTACAAACAGCTGATGAACAGGTTTATGTGCCTTAATTTTAGAATATAATTCAGGCTTGGTTTCCTTACATTCAAAGAGGATATTTCGTTCCTTCAACCATTTCTGCATATCTGTTTTCTTCAAACTTGAAGTAGGATTAGGATGCACAAGAACATTATGATATGACGCATTGTCTATCACAAACACTGTATTTGGTTCCAAATTTGGTATTAACTTTTCTTGCAGCCACTTTTTATAATTGCGATGATTCATGTCATCGTGATAATCCCCAGTTTTCAAACCAGACTTAAATATCAATTCTGCATTTGGAGCGAACCCATTTTTTCCACCTGCATGAACAATTATCAAACGCTTCCCTTTTGAAACTGGCGATTTCAAACCCTTGGTGGTGCCGTCATCCCAACACTCTCATACACTGTGAGAACTGTGCAGATATGTTTCATCGTTATACACATTGCTTCTGCCCTCTTCTTTATACTTACTAAAATTTTTCAAAATTATGGTGCGCTTTGCCCTTATATTAAAACAAGAATTTTCCTGTTATCTACAGTTCTCTTCCAACGAAACCCTGCTCTTACAACAATTTTTCTGAACGAACCTAATTTTTACGTGTAATGAGGGCAATCATTTTTAAATTCGTCAAACAATAACTTCAAAGTCGGTCTACGTTTATGTATTGCTGCAAACCGATACATAACGGTTCTTAGAATCTCTTCGTCAAATCCATTCACTGTTGACTTAGGGCTCGCTTTATTTACGGTTTTCCTTGGTGAACTGAACTTGCTGCTGGGTGGTTTGTTTGTGCCTTCCTTTACAATTCTTTGCACCGTCCGCAATGACACGCTTGTTGCTTCAGCCACGCACTCTTGCAAATTGTTCAGGTTGGAGGCGCCCGAATCTTTTATGCGTTTCAAATATTGAAACACATTAAAAACAATCTGTCGTCCTTGACAATGAATCACCTCCTTCTTATTCATAATATTACTCTAAAAAATATCATAATTAATCATCTTTTTAAATACTTACATTGCTGAAGAAATTAACTATCAGTTAGTTTTGAAAAAAACTGTTTTGATGACTATTACTTGATACAAATATTAAAACGAAAACTGGAAACAATAAGACCTTGACAAGAGCGAGAATGACAATGACAGTTACGGTTCACATTCGGTATATACAGTATTGGGATCCGCTGAGTATGTGCACTGTTGCTACAGCAAATATTTACGGATAAAGAAACTACGAACCTAGAATTGTTTATAAGTAAAAACAAGTAAAAGCTCCGATTTTATATGGAGGACTGAATTTATTTCATGTATTTATGAATTTCTAGATACCGCCAGCATGAACGGGGTCCTTACAAACAATATTTTACTTAACGTAATAAATGGGATATTCGTGATGACGTATTAAAGCCACATTGCTAGCAAGATGTTTGTGGGTTGTACTGTAGCGTTGTGAATTTTGAGGTTTAAGTTTAAATTGAATCTATTGCGCATGTGACGTCACCCGCCATGAGATAATAATACTACTCTACAAGCGGGTATTAGATGACTAATTGGATATACGTGCACAGATTGTACTAACCCACTTAAGTACGATAACTGCACTAAAGAGGTTAAGTTTAGGGTATGAACTTTCTGAGTATTATAATGATTTAGTTAAGCTAATACAACCAAAAACATGCCATCGGTAGACGTATTGAGTCGCGCATACACTGACGTTTACAGTTAATTCTTTATTCTTTTATTGTCTTAAATGAAATGCATTTCAATCGGCCGTGAAATTATGTCCATCCAGTAATATTTAGTTCATGAATATGAATAGTTTTCAAGTGTAAGTTTTCTGTTTTTAAAAGATAGCCTCCCATATCTAGTACACATTTTTTCAAATAATCCTTACCTGTAAGTATACCGAATTTTTTCCCTTAAATTTTTATCTTCAATTTGGTTATTATTCCATAACCTACTTCAATTATTATCTTGGTTGACTTGTGTTTCGTTTGAACAACCCATCAAATTGTTACGACCTATTCTAAGCTGATATCAGGGCTGATACTTTACTCATGGGATAAACATAAGATCGCGACCTGTATCTCTGTAGTAAAAAGTCAATTTCCGCAGTTGCGAATACAGGGAATTTCTATTCGATGTGTTTTATTACGGAATACTTCAACCAACTCTTTTATATTTCCATTTCCATTATTTTTATAAAAATGCTAAGGTATTCTTTTGTTCTTCCTGAACATGTTGGTGAGAGGCTATGGCCTTTTCGTTTTAGATGTTATTCCCTATCTCGTTGTTGTACCAAAATTCCATATTTTATCTTTAAATAACAGTTTATCGTATAATTATCGTTGTGTTAATGACAATCATGTCTTTGAAATTATAGTAGAGGTTTGTTAAGGTTGTTCACGCTATCTTTGTTCGATCTCCTTATCGCAGTGGATGTGTTCGGTAGGAAGATGATTTGTCTAAGTATTATTTGGAATTTGGTTGTTTTCAAGTATCTACGTGGTTATCTGTGTTAATAGGGACATTCTCTTCTCTCTACTCCTCTCGAGGACTCTACATTTTCTTAACTCGCTATCTCCATTTTGAATCTTAATTTTCCTTCAGTGGACCTGTCTTAAGTCCCGAGACAACCGTCCATTGCATAAGAAGATGTTCCTCCACTCCAGGATACTGACTACACATTGGCTGTCGAGTAGTGTTTTGCTATTCACCGTTTTTTTTATCGCGTTTGCTCAGTGCGAGCCCTTCCTCTTATCTCTTCTACCTGGGCTGCTACAGAGTTCCTAACCTCCCATCCCCCTCTTCTATCTTTTCCATTCCTCTTCTCTCCTTTTATTTTCGAAGTCGCTGCATAGCTAGAGAATTGTTACTTCACGACATTAGGCCGTAGGGGTGGAGGACCTCCATCTAGCTGTGTATCGCCACTGAAAATTTGAATCAATTTTAAATTAGCTAGATAGATTTGGATAGTTTTAAGTCGACCCTTCAGGTAGCACTGGTAAGCAGAGCCTGCGTCTGCTATCCGGTATTCCGGATCCCTCCCCCTTTCATTTTTGCTTGTGTCTTGTTGATCGGGCACACTCCAAAGTCAACGCTATTTAAACCCTGTTTTTAGTTTTTGTTTCAGTTTGTTAGATTTTTATTTATTTTTATTTAGAGTGGATTAATTATGAAGTTAGGATTAATAAGAAACACGATTATTTTCGCGTTTAAACCCAATGTAGTACCTCCGGGTGGAGCATTGGGGACGTGGCCGCAAGTACAGCGGCCCTAATTCAAATTATAATGTGTATCGCCACTGTCTACCGTTGATATACGGGGACAGTAAAAAGTGTGTTACCGTTTTGGCTCTGCCGATCTTCCTAATCGATGCCAGGGCACAGGGATTTCACCCTCGGGCGAATTGGTCATGCATGCCGTTCGTGTAAACAAAGCCGCTTCATGGAGCTACTCCCTTCTGGAGGGCATGTGTAAGAAACCTCCATTTTACGTTCTTACGGGATTTCTCTACTCCCTTTGTAGTTCTTGTTACTACATTTATAGATGGTGCGGTGTGTCTTGAGAATAAGCCGAATCACATTTAGGTTTTACGTTTAAAAAATAAAATTTTTATGGTAATGTTTTAGCCCAGGTTCGAATCCCGACACGATCCGCTTGAAAAATGTTAGGCGAGCATTTTTCACAAAAATACACCCTCGTTCGGATGAGAGGTAAAATGGAGGTTCTGTGTGTGAGTGTTCTCACGCACGTTAAAGATCCCTACCTTGCCTGGAACAGTAAGGGTTCGGCAAAATTCAAAATTTTCCAGGTAAAAAAAATCGCTTCCTGGCCAATGTAGTACCTTCGGGTGGAGCATTGGAAAATCACATGTAAGGTAATGTTTTAGCTTATCTTAAGGTTTAGGTTAAATCATAAATGTCTAGTGCATCCTTTTTCTTTAGAGTGTCTTAAGGATTTTATTTTACCTGATTACTATGTAACTACGATTGGTTAATTATCTTTTTTACCGAAAATATCTTGTAATCTTATCGTACTTTCTTTTTTGATAGTCATCCGAACCCGGTGGAGTGGAAAACTTTCATAGCGAAGTGTGAGACTCTCCTTGCGGCATACCCACTAAAACCACTCCCCCTGACAGGTGCGTCTTCCAAGCCGCTCCGCCGCACTGCAGCCTAAAAGGCTTATTGTGCTGACTCTGGTTAAGTAATATACCCGATCTGCAAAGCCTACACTCCGAATTATAGAGTACAGGTCCCTTGATGGAAGGGTATCAACTTCCTTCGGGTCTAACTTTGGTATCCCGAATAGGCGCTGCCTCGTTCTACCCAACGCCTCTAGATGGTGTCGGTGTGGAAGTCCTTGAACGAGGTCTTTTTACTGCCTCCGCTCTCCTTCTGCATCGACACCTTCTTTGTAGACGGGTGTGAGTCCGTCCAAGTCTCAGCTTCGACTTTCTAGGCTTGCCTCAGCTTCCTACGCTGAGCACCCAAATGCCCCTTTGCTTGCAGTCCAGTGCCTGCAAGTTTCTTTATTGTTTTCTCCGTGTTTGGTGTATCAGACACCGGTCTTGCAAGCGAACTTGCATCCCGGGTTTGCTTCACCTCCATGGATTTGTTTTGGTTACCTGAGGGATCCCCCATTGCTGGTTTCACCTTTTCAGGTTCTATTTTACTTATGGTACCAATATTATTTATGATTGTTCCCACGATTGGGGGGAAGGGTGTGTAAGTGGTCACCATGTCAGGTGCCTACTGTTGGCATGGAAGGCGTGAATAAAACGAGTGTCGCCCTGTTCCCCGAGTTTTGGACTGATTAAGACTGGTCAACTATCCAGCGACGCATCCCTTGGGCTCAGTCCTTCACCACAGGATTTAGGATTTTTAGCAAGGTTGTCTCCTCTTGGTCCGGGCGGTTAAGCTAAGACCCCCACACCTTCTTGCCCGTGAGACATGACCACGACAGCAGGGAAGGCGCGGTGTGTCGGTGTTGCAGAATTGTCCCACTGGCTTTGTTTACCTCAGTGCAGGCCCATTAGCCACGAAATTGCAGCTTGGGCTGAGGAGTTTGGTCCGCGGGATCGTTTTCACTTGGCTAGGGGGCGAATTTTATCCTGCTCTAGCACAGTCTCTTGCTCTCCACCATGTTGTGAGTCTTATACCACTCAGGCACTGGGTCACTGAAAGAGATAAGCTTATCGCGATCCTTCCCAGAGTAGATAGCCAATCCCTTGGCCATATATCCTGGGATTTCTCTTATCCGCCACCTGGAGACGCGACCAATGGGTAACCAACTGCATGGGTTATCGTACCTTAATTAACACTTTAATCTATAAATGGCTAGGTGTTTATCGTTCTCTTTGCATTGAACTTTAAGATGTTGTCTTTACCGTTAAGTCAATAAAATGCCTATACTTTTTTCGTAATAAAATGCCTTATCTTAGTGAATCACTAAATTTCACCAAGTAAGTAGAAACGTTTAATCTAATATGTACGTAATTGGTGTGTTCAAACGTAAATACACTCACTTGAGTAGTTTCACTTCCAGAATGCGACTTTCTTGGACGTCCCAACAAACACACCAATTTTATAAATACGAAAAAGAATAGAAATTTAACTAATTAAATTAACCAATCATAAACATACCGCTCACCAAAATAAGCAAGGTTAATTTAATTAATTGAGAAAAAGAAAAAAATAATAGTAATAAATGTACACCGATGTACTTGAACACATAAATACAAAATGTAACTTGAAGGCCTTGGAAAAAGAGTAACTACTCGACCAAGTTTTCATTGTAGTGGAGGCAAATTGGAATCTTCGATTAACACCAAATCATGAATATTAACATGGGAAGAGGATTTTATCCACTTCTCACGCTGTTGCTGAGAATGGAGATATTCTGAAGACCAACGCTTCCAGAAGCCTTGATGCATTCTCTGCTGCAGTTCCATTTAGAAAGTGTATTAAGTTGGAAATCTGTAACATCTGGATCGGGAGGATACGTCAATGGTTCCAAAGTAAGAAAATGTCCAGGTGTAAGGATCGATAGATCATTTGGATTACAATTGGAACTGCACAAAGGACGAGAATTTAAAACAGCCTCAATTTGAACAAGCACTGTTAAAAGTTCTTCGTATGTCAACTGTATATAAGTGAGTCTTAATGGACCGAACACCTTCATCCCAGATACCACCAAAATGGAGTGATGCGGGAGGATTAAAGTAACAAAAGACTGCGATTTGATATTGCACATGATACTATAACCCAAAAGTTAGTAGCCAACAACACTGACGACATACAAGTAACGCACAAAATGATATGGAACAAGAAACAAAACATATAGTACCTCCTCTGCAGTTCGCGTGCTTTGTATGTATATAAATGCAATTTTATTCAAAATGTTTGAAGTGTTTATTCAATAAATAGATGACATAGCGATGCAACTCACTTGTTTGCAAAAAAAGCACGACAATTTTGTGTATCTGGTTAATGTCGTTTTTATTCATTAGCGTTACACATATGCAATACAATAGATTATTCAAAAAAAAAAACCGGTTCTTATCCGGCTCGAAGTTCTAATGAATTTGCTTGAATTTAAATTAAGTACAACGATCAGCTTATAAATAAATTTTCTGGACTGCATAAGATTAATGAATAAATGTGATAACGCGACCTTTAAAATTGCATTAACATAAAATGTAACTAATTGCCTAACGACTCACCATTGTTCTTGCTTCGACTGCTGTAGATGGTTAGATGCACCCCGATGGCAATAGAAGACACCACTCGATAATAGTTTGCAGTTCAAAACTTGGTCGAAAAAACGAAAAACGAAGTGCACACACCTCAAGTCCGACCACGAGCCCACGACGTTTTTTTAAAAAGTGAAAACTGCCAACTTGATGTATCCATTAAACGATGGAGTAAAATGTACATAATGTCTATTAAGAAATCAAAGCAAAAAATGAATGGACATCCAAACAAATTCATTTATGTTATATTAATACCAAACAGCTCCACAAACTTAATGATTAATATAACGTTAAGGTGAATTAACAAGAGGTCTAAATTAGTTTAAATATTTTGTTAGTTCCTATTTATTTTGAAGAGTCTCTAAAGTTCAACAACTAAAGCATTTAAGACTTATTATGAATTAAAGCTATATAATAGTTATTTATTATTCAAGACGATAAAATTGTTTTATATTCGACAGTTTTGCTAGAGTCCAAACTTCAGTAATTACGCTCGAGAAAATAGTAAAATAGTAAAAAACCGGATGGAAAATGAAGAAAATTAATTTAATATTGATACATTCTGATATCATATATTGTAGTGTACAGTAAGCAAGATCTTGGATTAAAATTGTTAGTTCATCAAAATTACAAACTTAGCAACCACAAAAAATCTCGTGTTACAAATATTTAAACGTAATTTAGGTCAGTTACTTGTCTAAAAGTCATTCAAAAAGAAAACGCATTTTAATGTTAGGCATTTCTCGTATAAAATTAGGAAGATTTTGTTCATAATTCTTTAGAAATACTCACCGTTAAATATATATTGAAACGAAGCTTAGGGTCGTAAATTATTTTAAACTACAAAAGTGTAAACAAAACAATTATAACAGTGCACGTTCATAGTGGAATCATGTCATTTTTTTTAAAGAAGCTTTAGATTTATGACATAATAGTGAATTCATTAACATGCATCCCAAATTTAAGAGCTTTTAGAAATCTTAATTAAATAAATTAAATTCAATATTGCATATAAAAAACAAAACTCCAGATATACTTTAATACAATGTAAAAATCCGGAGCCTGAATAAGGGAAATTCACGGATATCAGATTACAGGTATGAGTTAATCATGTCATACAATACACTACAATGTATTCATTTAAATTACAGGACAGAAGAAAACACAAATGTTAACTTTAGTGAATCACAGGATAACACAAGTACTTTCTCCCTTATTAATTCCATAAACTCAATGGAAAAACTTTATCATGAAAAAACTTCCGACAACATAAGAAGGTAAAGTGAGAAAAAAATACCGTAGTTAAACATTCGATGAAGAATGAAAAATTAATTATTTCTGAACGGGTAATAAGAAAACATCAAAAATGCACGATAAAAGTGGGTAGTGATAAGGCAGACAAGACCGCTGGGGTAGGGAGTTAATGTAATGTTAAGTTAAAAGTGAAGTTGAAAGTATTGGACTCCAAGAAGAATTTGATTGTGTACTCACAAGGAAATAGACGGCGAGCGACATAAAAGTGAAATACGCTGACAGATGCAGGGTAGGTTCACAACCGCGGAAAGTGCGGATATAAAGTCGCAATGACCGTGTACAAAAAAAGGGTTAGGACCTACTAAGTTCATTCCGCCATTACATTTGAATTTTGTGGTGTGCTAGGGCAAAGGAGTTTGGTTTTTGAATAATTTAAAATATGGTTGCTAAATATGGTTGGTTAATATATTGGTGCTATTGGATAACCTAAAACTACGAAATGAGTAGAATGAGTGTTTATGTTTATAACTATTAATTATGCATTTATGAACTGAAAAATCTATTGGTTATTATTTATGTACTAAAGAATTATTCAAAGTGAAAATATTTATTAGATTAGATTAATTAGAGACAAAATTGTGTTATTGATTTTAGAATGAAAATTTTAGTGGTGAAATTTAGTATTAACTAAAGCATAAAGATTTAGTATTTTAGAATGAACAATGTCATGTAATATAGAAAATGAAAAAATTTGGAGTGATGATAGCTTCTTTGATGCATTAGATTTAAGGTTTTCCTAGATTTTTTTAGTAATACCTGGTCAGAGTGAGCTTAAAAATTTAGGATCTTTCAAAATAAGTATTTTATGTAAATTTACTTGAAATTATTCTATGTTAATAAAAAGCCTAAGTTAAGGTTAACTTTAATTTGAATCTATTTAAAAAGTAGGTAAACAGATATTTGTAAAGGATATCCAGCTATCCACAGTGATGGAATCTTATTTCGGAAAAGCCTTGATTTCGAGAAAGTATGTAATTTGACAAAAGTTTAATACATTTTTAATATATCTTCGAGGAAGGTAATGTATAATATGGCAAAGTTTAGAATACCGCAGCAAGGGAGCTTACGTAGAATAACCGTCTCCCGTGCAGAAGTAATATTAAAAAAATCGTTTTGATAGCCGGTTTGGCAACTCTTAGTTATGACAAATAGAAAAAGCCTTTCAGGGTATATGATTAGCGTAATGTAGTTTTTTGTATTTGTCCTTTTAGTTACTTTTTTATTTCTTTATTATTGTTATTACAAATTTCTATTTTCTTTTGTAATTTTTCCATAGGAACCCATCCCGCACCACTGTAATTAGCCGATGCACCCATACATTGCTAGAGAATACAAATTGTGCTAGCGAAAACGTTACTCTGGCATGTTTTTTGAAAACGTCAAAGAAAGTAAAGCCCTCAACATACGGTCTTATTACTTATATTATAATGTAATTGTGATATCTTAACCGTCTGTGACCTGCCACCTGTAGTATCACTATTGTCTGGAATACATTGTATTGCATCCGTTCTCATGAACTGTTAATAACCTTTTTATATCTATCCTCGAGTTACATTGTTGCACTCGACTTATGATTTATTTAACAATTTCTAATAATTTCCTATTAGATTCTATTATTTAATATATATATATATATATATATATATATATATATGTATATAAATTGGGGGATATATAACTCGTGTGCTCTGGTAAAATATTTTCAATTCACGAATTCGTGAAATTATCGTTGTCGCGACTGATCCAAAGGGGTTAGGACCTGTAAAGTTCACTCCACCATTAAATTAGAATTTTGTGGTGTGTTGAGTTAAGAACACTGTTAGGTGGATAACCCAAGTAATTGACACAAGAAAGAGTGATGTTGTTGGAAATCCTGGAATTTAAGAGTATGAGTAATATTATGACCTCTTTGATTAGAATTATTAATTATTCATTTGTGAACTGAAAATGTCTAATGTTCGTATTTATGTAATAGGGAATTAAAGTAAAAGTAATTGTTTTGTTGGACTAAAGTAGCGATGAGATATTGTATATTGATTTTAAACGCATATTGGTGAAATTTAGTGTTAAAAAAGCATAAAAATTTAGTAGTTGGAATGGACAATTGAATAATGTAACGAAAAGTTAGTATTTAACTGTCTTTTCTTGTTTGTTATTAACGACATTTCCAAAGAAATTAGTATTTATAAATTCCACACAATTTAATATTGGAAACAGGAAAATTTGAAGTGACAAATAGTTTTGTTAATGATTTCAAGTAAAGGTCTTTTTAGAATTTTTTTTTAGCAATATTTGGCTAGATTGAGATTAAGCTATTTAGTTTCTTTTAAGGAAATTATATTATGTATCATTACTTGAAACTATTTTATATTAATAGAGTTTAAGTTTAGAATGAATTTTTATTTGAATTTATTTAAAAAGTAGGTAGACATGCATTTGTAAAGGATACCCAGTTGCCCTAGTGATAAGGATCGTGTTTGGGAAAGGCATTGATTTGCGAATTTGTGTAATTTAACAGAAGTTTAATAAGAGGTTTTAAGATATTTTAGAGAACTATGACGTAAAACATGACAACGTCTAGGATACCAAAGGAAGGGAGATTTATGCAGAAATATTGTCCCACTGTAGAGATATCAAGCAAAAGGTTTTTAAGCAAATTAACCGTCTTTCGTGTAGGTACAATATCGAAAGGGATTGCTGTGACAGACGGTTAGGCGCCCCATAACTTTGACAGAGAAAAAGTCTTTTAAGGTAAGTGATTAGTATAACGTAAGTGGTTTTTGGTATTTCAGCCGTTTTCTTTATTATGTTTATTTTAAATTTATTTCTTTCTTCTCTAATTTCTTCTATAGGAACCCACTCCCGTATCACTGCAGCTAGCCGACGCACCCTTATATTGTTATGGGATCTCCGCCCCTTCAGGACAAATCTAAATTTATTAATCTAACTCTTATTTTACCCGTAATAAATCGGTTATAATCCCCTCACTGATTGACTCTAAAACTAAGGAAGAACGCTCGCCTTACGCCCTGAAAACATACATCACAAGAATCTTTTTGTTAATTACCGGAAAAAGAAAATATGTCATTCAATGGTCTATGATGTTCGAAAAAAATAGCTGATTTTGAAAGTTACGAAATGTATAAACTTGTACAGATCAATGTTTTCCTCGCTCTGCAGCCACCATATGGTGGCAAATTATTGTGCCGATCTGATCACAATCAAACGTTGGAAGTCATCGTCAACAATCGATCTTGAATCGAAGACACAGTGACGAAAAAAGGTTGAAGTATCAAATAGAATACTCTCCGGAATAACACTCTTGCAGTTCTAGATGTGGTTCCACGTTTGTAAATTTGCACGTGGAAAAATTCTGTTCAAGAATTGATATTTCTAGAAATGTAAACTTCACGATTTATGTTGTCCTTGATCAAAATTGTAATAAATAAAATTACTTTAGGTATGCTCGTTACTAAAATATTGCTTAATCCACGCTTTCTGTTAAAATACTAATGGCTGTGCAAACAAAGCACACATTTTTTTCCACTGGTGTTTTATTTTTCTTGGTTCCCATCCCTAAAATTATGCAGAGTAAGGTGAGCACGAAATATTAAAATGTTCGCAAATGCTTTATTGTTTCGTGTCATATGCAATAAGATATTATATAAAACAGAGTACAAAATAATGCTGAGTACAACGGTTACTTAATTAACCTTGACAACACGAATAGCTATCAAGCAGTAAAATAATAGATATCCATACGGAAAAAAGCCTTAGGTAAACAAAATCAAACGGTGGTTTTTATCTAACTTGTGATAAAGATTTAAAAAATATGATAAAAAAGTAGGTTGTAAAACATTGCGAAATCGTACCACAACTTACTTAAATTTTTTATATTCCTTGGATTCAATCGTTTTTACTAATCTATAGTTACACTGCTACTGCATTTCGGGGTTTTATTTTTTATGCTTGTTAAAAATTTACAGTTTGTTTATCTATTTCCAATAAGAGTAGGTTAATTGCAGTACTTATGTGAAGGGCCATAATAAAATAATCACTAATACGGTAGGACTAACACATAAGAGTGCATAAACATATCTAGATGAGCACACACTTTGATTTGAGTGGTCGAGTTTGTAAATATAATGATGCTCCATTTTGTACTCGCTTTTCTGGCGTAGAGCAAGAAAATAAAACGATAACATTTAAAGGATTTGTAGGTTTAGTTTGGTTAGTGTTTCGAAATTATCCCAATAGATTAGTAACGATTTGTGACTCTCAAAAACAGATAGAGCAGATTTAGGTAGAAAACCAGTGTTTCAAGTCATACTGAATACACGGTTTCTTATCTCCTACAAATAAATATTGAACAAAATACATTATATTTTAACAACCCAAATAAACCAAGCAAACAAACACTAGTAGAATTCACGCAGTTTTAATATTTTCTTCTCAAAAATAAGATCAATTCCTCATTACTTCATATTTATCAATGCAAACCTACCAATGATGCCGTTCTAATATAGGTGACTATTTATTAACTCTTTTTTTTTTGTTCGTTTTCGGCTGCTTTGGCCATTCGCCGTTAAACAAATCTAAATTCTAAAAGAGTTATAATTTTAAAATAATAGATATATACCTTCAGTGCTATATTTTTGATATATTTGGGTTTCTTTACCATACTTAAGACATGATTGGATTGAATTGATTGAATTTCCTAAGGTCGTAATATCTGAAGTTATTTTGGCATTTTCACGCTAATTTGCGAGAGTTTCGCAATATAGCAGAGTGTGTCGTACGGATAGATATCTGCCGCAATTGTCACTGGTTGTTAGTCTCCAGTTAATGAATAAGCACGTGTGTCCTAGTCTCAAGCGCATTACGAACTCTTCTTTTTTTCTTAGTTCACATGGGAGTCACGGATGTATGTCTGGCTTAATACTTTTTGTTAGCTTTGATATTGGGCACAATCGGTCTTCCACTTTTGTAAGTTTTTTCCTTTAATGTTTCGTTTATATCGTCTATTCTTTGCATAGTGACGTCCGGTGTTTGATTGCTTGTAGTGTGCTTCTTTGTCACCACGTATGTGTGTGAAGTTAGCACGCCATTTTTAAAAATCATGATTTTGAAAGTTGTACCGCATTGTTCCAATTCGACATTATTTTATTCCAAAAGATTCCTGGAAAATTTAGAAAAACCCCATTTATCGAAAACCGCGGTTTTGGCCATCGCTTAACATTGTTCTAGTTGTTCCAAACATTGTTCCATAAGGACAATTCTGTATCTAAACGATTCTTAAAAAAACGGCAAAAACCCTTCTTTTACTGGCACCCCATTTTTCAAAAATCAAAATTTTGGCCCTCGATTAAGATTGTTCTAGTTATTCCAAACACTGTTCTAAAAGGACAATTCCGTATCTAAACGATTCTTCAAAAACATTTTTTGACAAACAAGACTGCCGGGCCAAGAGTAAACATACCTTTCTCTTCTTGCTCCAATAGATAACTTTTTGTTCTGAGCTGTTCTAAGCCTAGTAAACATAGTTCTGCAGTATGAATTCTTATCATCAGCGGTTCTCCCAAAAATCGATGTTTTTACTATATCGACAAGAGTAATCATAGCCTTCCTCTTCTGCTCCAATGGCTAACTTTTTGTTCTGAGCTGCTCTAAGCCTAGAAAACATAGTTCTGCAGTCTGAATTTCCTATTACCAGCGGTCCTCCCACAAATGGATGTTTTTACTATATCGACAGGAATAAACATAGCCTTCATCTCCTGTTTTAATGGCTAACTTTTTGTTCTGAGATGTTCTAAGTTTAAAAAACATAGTTCTGCATTATTAATTCCTATCACCAGCGGTTCTCCCAAAAATCGATGTTTTTACTATATCGTCAAAAGTAAACATAGCTTTCCTCTTTTGTTCCAATGGCTAACTTTTTGTTCTGAGCTGTTCTAAGCCTAGAAAACAGTTCTGCAGTATGAATCTCCTATCACCAGCGGTTCTCCCAAAAATCGATGTTTTTACTGTATCGACAAGAGTAAACATAATCTTCCTCTTTGTTCCAACGGTTTTTATACACTCATGTTGGATGCGTTGTCTACCACGGAAATGCATCTGAAACGCCCATTAGACATTACACAGCGTATATACGTAATAATGCTAAATGGATTCAATGTGACGACTTGTTACGTAAGCCAAAGACAGTTTGCGTTGACCCAAAACTGAATGTACATTTGTGTATCTATGTAGAGACATAATAGTATATTGTGTAGCAAGTGCGTAAAGTCACATTTTATACACGAGTGAGGAGTTTGCAACACGAGCTGCAAGCGTGTGTTGCAATCCGAACGAGTGTATAAACTGACTTCACACACGTGTTGCACACTATTCTTTTTCTACGACATTAAATTAAAACGCATTTTTTTAATTTTTGTTCTTGACATTTGCTATGACATTTCTAAATACTATCAAAATATAGCACTCACAGCAACCTATTTACTTGTGACCGGTGCGTAAAAGTACATGGGCTCTAATGACTAGGGCTGGGTCGACGTATCGATATATCGATACGTATCGATACGACCCCCGTATCGACCCCCCCGATACAGCGAAAAATAAATATCGATATATCGATACTCGATATGTATCGATACGTATCGATACGCATCGATACATATCGATACGCATCGATACGTATCGATACGTTTCGATACATATCGATACGTATCGATACTTATCGATATTCGATATAGAATATGTATCGATATTCGATACGCAAAATCCCGTATCGCCCACCCCTATATACATACTTATGTCACAAATATTAAACTTGAAACTTTAATTATTTTGATAACAAACAATCCTAAGTGAAAGATCGAATTGTCAGTAAATACATTATTTTAAAACGATCTTGTGATTTTATTCCCAAAGAAAGAGTAGATAAATTATCGATGCGTATCGATTCGTACCGATACGTCTCGATATGTATACTTAATTTACACATCTAAACGTTCCGATACGAATGGCTATATATATATATATATATATATATATATATATATACGTACCGCTACGTATCGATACGAATCGATACGTATCGATACGTATCGATACGAATCGATACGCACCGATTTGCATCGATACGTATCGATACGCACCGATACACATCGATACATATCGATATGTATCGATACGTATCGATATGCATCGATACGTATCGATACGTATCGATATATATCGATATTCGATATATCGATACATATCGATATAGAATATGTATCGATATTCGATACGCAAAATCCCGTATCGCCCACCCCTACTAATGACAAGTATGCGTGTAGTAAATCCCATAAGGATTTACATTGCATTTCACGCACCGGTGTGTGAAATAGAACTTCATGTATAAATATTGATGTGTGAAGTGGAACTTTATACACAGGAGTAGAAAAACTGTTTTGAAATACATTACACCAAAATCTTGGCAAGTATATGACTTATTTTATTATTATTATTATTATTAAATGCTATTAATATTTTATTATAGACATGTACTCCTAATTGTAACTTATTTGATCGTTCTCGTTGTGGTTGGTGAGATATTCTTTTCGTTAGGAAAAAGCCGTTTATTGGCGTATCGTTCCATGACATAAGATCCTTGTCAAACACATACATTCATAATTTCCTTCTTATTTTTGTAATGAAAACGATGACTACTATATGGTCAGAACAAAAAATTAGCTATATGGAACAAAAAAGAAAAACTATATTTATTCTTGACCATACAGTAAAAACATCGATTATGGGAGAACCACTGGCGATGGGAGACTCATAATGCAGAACTATGTTTTTTAAACTTAGAACATCTCAGAACAAAAAGTTAGCCATTGGAACAGAAGAAGAAGACAATGTTTACTCCTGTCGATATAGTAAAAACATCGATTTTTAAGAGAACCGCTGGTGATAGGAGATTCATACTGCAGAACTAGGTTCTCTAGTCTTAGAACAGCTCAGAACAAAAAGTTAGCCATTGGAACAAAAAAAGAATGCTATGTTTACTCTTGTCGATATAGTTAAAACATCGATTTTTGGGAGAACCGCTGGTGATAGGAGATTCATACTACAGACTATGCTTTCTAGGCTTAGAACAGCTCAGAACAAAAGGTTAGCCATTGGAGCAAGAAGGGAAAGGTATGTTTACTCTTGGCTCGGCAGTATTGTTTGTCAAAAAATGTTTTTCTCCGGTTTTTTGAAGAATCGTTTAGTTACGGAATTGTCCTTTTAGAACAGTGTTTGGAATAACTACAACAATCTTAATCGAGGGCCAAAATTTCGATTTTTGAAAAATGGGGTGCCAGCAAAAAAAATGTTTTTTTCCGTTTTTATGAAGAATCGTTTAAATACGAAATTGTCCTTTTAGAACAATGTTTGGAACAACTAGAACAATGTTAAGCGATGGCCAAAACCGCGATTTTCGATAAATGGGGTGCCAGTAACAAAATGGGTTTTTCCAAATTTTCGAGGAATCTTTTGAAATAAAATAAAGTCGAATTGGAACAATGCGGTACAAGATTAGAACACTCTGGAACAACTTTCGAAATCATGATTTTTAAAAAATGGGGTGCTAACTTCACACACTCACCACGTTCGTTTTCTACAATACCCGTATGGCTAGGTATCCAAATGAAAGTAATACGTTTTCCAAATTTTTTATACTTTGGTACAAGCTAAAAACCTTTTAAGTTAATGAATCCTGTGTAAAAGGATTTTTAAGGTCTTCTATCGCACTTAGTGAGTCTGTAAGAATTAGATAGTGTTGTGATTGTATATGAGAACAAAATAAGAGGGCCTGTCATATCGCATACACTTCGCCTGTGTATACACTTGTGATATTGCTTAAACTTCAAGAGTCGAGTTGTCCTTCCACAGTAATACCACATCCTATTCTCGATTCGGTTTTAGATCCGTCAGTATGAACGTGGGCGGCATTTCTGAAGGTGTTACCTAACTCTGTAAATAGATTTTGATAGGTATCCTGTCTTTGGGGAATCGTGATAGATGTAACAACATCTCAACCCTTTCTGAATTCCTGGGTGGGGTTTTCAATAGCGCCAATGGCAGGGGGTTGTACCTTGCAAGTTTCCACCTTTTATTAGTTCTAGTCTAAGGATACATGCTGATCTTGTCCTTATGGAGGTATGTTTTATCATTGTCTTCATAAATCCTAAAAACTTATGGTTAGTATGATTCTTAAGGACTGCTATTTTGACAGCGTATTTCAATAGATGTATACTCCTCCTGTATATTAAAGTCGAGATACCTACTTCAAACGCTACTATTAGTGCCGGGCTAGTACGAAAGGCACTAGTGCAAGTTCATAGTCCAAGTAAATGTACCTTCTCCAACTGCTTTAGTCTAGATATTCTAGCAGATGCGTAAAATAAGCTTTGGATGAGGATGTGCGGATCGAAATCGACAGAAATGCACACATGTCGTTTTGTGGTGGGGAAACAGTTAGCTTAGGCGTGCCACGGTGTTCATATAATCTATTTTGATTATAGTGCTTCTCGAATAGTGTGTATGGATTCACGCTCACAAAATATCGTTAGGTCGTCTACATTCGCATGCCTTCATCAACCGTTGGTATCAGTTGTTCCAATATAGAATTTACATAGACAGCAGAAACACTGAGGACAAATCCTTGAGGGATTCCATATTCTAATATCCTAATGGTAAACCTACTTGGATTACAAAGGTGCCTTCAAACAAAAGTTCTCTTATAATTTTGGAAGATTTCCTTTCAGATCCCAATTGTAGAGTTGTTCTAGAATCTGGTGTGGCCAACTTGCGCTGTAGACTTTCGCTATGTTATTGGCACTAGGTGATGTCTGTTGAGAAAAGCATTCTGTACGACATTTTCTAAGCTTACTAATGAATCAATAGTTTAGTGATATTTTCTGCATCCAATCTGTCGAGGAAACAGGAAATTATTTTTCCAGTATCCATTGTCCATTGCCCAGGCAGCATGTTAATGATATTGGTCTATGGCTTGTTACCAAGACAAGATTTTTCCAATCTAGAGATAATTTTAGCGAATTTCCAGTTATCTGGGTATTTGTTTTCAAAAAGATAATTACAGAAATTTAGTATTTGCATTTTTCTTCTACTGAAAGTTTACAAGTCATGAAGAAAAGAACGAAATCAGTAACGGAATGCTCGGCCAAAATATGGGGTTTAGTAGAATTTATTTAAGAAGAGCTTGTACGTCATTTGACATATGCTCAAACCTTGAAAGTCAGTGGTGTAGTAGATTTAATAATTTTTAGGGTTTTGAAAACACTTCCATAGAGTAAATATTCTAAAACCAAGTTTTATCTTGTTGGTGGTTTAAATTCACATGGCGAATACGCGAATAAGCAAGGCATAAAACACAAAAAAAAAACAGAAAGAAAACTATGAAGGCGTAAGATAAATATAGAATGTCAAAGTCACAAACATCCATTGACATTTAACAGCAAATAATCTACACCGCTGAAATGCTGAACGTACATGCCTATTTATAAACATTAATCTGACACCGTCTCCGTCTTGTGCGCATGATGACGTACAGGCTCTTCTTAAATAAATTCTACTCTAACAAAGGAAGGGAAAAGAGCAAGAAAGCGAATGCCGCGTTAAACACAGTCGGAGATTAGGGGATCTAAAGAACTAAACGACAGTGCACACAAATCATTTCGCCTTTTTCTTCGAGCATCTGTACCTGAAAGAATAACTAAACACAAAATACGTAAAATATAATTCTAATAAATAATTTCTAGGAATTTGGAGAGCAAAACAATATTAACAAACATCTGTAATCTCCACTGCTTTTTAAATACTAATAATATCTAGTAACAATCAAATCAAAGGGAGTTTTAGTAAAAAAGAATTACGCCAGTATACACCCCTTAAATATTGCCGCATAATTTAAGGTAACAAAACTAAGTGGATTTAACCACGGCAATTACTAATACTTTGTATTGGCACAACAGTCAATTAATAATAATCATATATACACATTGTCAGAAACCCACCACATATACTAAACACTTACTTACTATATTGAACAAACCGAATTTATTCTGACTAGAAGTTACTGAAACATACAAGTACATATTTACAATGGTATATTTAAATATATAAACCCTAAATTATTGGCTAAATCTTATAACTGGATGTGTTGCACTTGATATATCTAGAATGTAGACAAATTACATACCGTCCCGTAGTAAACCAAATAGCTGTCAGTCATCATTATATACTATTCCTTCGCGCAAACTGTGAAGGGTATTGGTAACTACAATGGGTACCCACCTCATCCTAACTTAATCTACATACAATAAGACAGCCAGGCAAGATGAACGATAAAGCAAGTTTCTGTAGTACAACCAAGTAAACATTAGTTCGTAAAACTGAAGGATATTGGTTACAAATCAGCCTGAATATATTAACATTTCTATTAAAGGAATATCACCCTTCGATTATCTACCAGCTACGTAAAAAGAGAAAGCACGTTTTTCATCATAAGGATTTGTAGCAGTAATGGGATTTGGTTTATTTAGCATTCAAGAACCAACGCGAACTAGGCTACATATCTAGTGAACTCGTTCAACCAATGTAGTTATAAAATTGTTTGCTGAAGAAATAAGCACTGAAATTCCATATAGAATAGAAATAAATTTGAGAATATGGTTATCTTTCAAAACTGCTTTACCTAATTACCATTAAAGTCGCAAAATTTAAGAAATACCCAATTATTAGAATTGCACGCCTAGATAAGACACCATAAAGAATATAAACAATTGACTTCTCGATTTATATAAAGCACGAGCAACGTTGGTTGTCTAACGAAGCTAACCCCAACTAATAAAGGTAAATAAGAGACGAGCGTAGTTGGCTGCCTAACTAAGGAAACTTCCAATAATAATCGTGGAGCAACCGGTATATGCAAATGGGTACAATCTGAAATGGCTTTTAAAGTAAGGAGGCATTAAATGTATTGTGAATTTTAGGTTTTGTTCAAATGTGTTATTAATATAAAAGTCTAATGATTCAGTCTCTATAGTACTTTTGTGTTGTAAAAATTGTTGATCATACTTTGAAGAATCGCCTGCTTGCTCGAATTGGTCCACTATTGAGTTACCTGTCAACCCTCGTAATCACTTAATTATTAGCAAGTAATGCCGAAATGTTGTTAAAGGACTTGTTACCGTAAATCAATATAATTTTTCTTTTAATTTTGATGTCTGATGCTTCAAATGAAATTCTACTTACGAACTCTGTTTATCTTTTTCCTATTTGTTTCTACTATGAGGTGCCTGGATCTGGCCCGACATTTTTTGAATTTGATTAAATTTTCGTCTGTGGGTCTTTTCTTGAAAACGTTAACTGCTCTTTTTTGCTCTAATTGCTCTAATTACGTGTTCGGATCACCATGAGACACAGTTACAATCGTTGTGGAGGTGTGGTGTGGATATAATTGAAGCGTTTAATATCATAGAAGTAATTATTTGATTTGTTTCGTTGACATCCACAGTTTGATCTGGTAGCTTTATACCACGTGAAAAATTTTCCCAGTTAGCATGGTTTATTATTCACTTTTTCTGTTGATAATTGTTTCTGAGTGGCATATCTGTAGTGATTAAAATAGGATAGTTGTCACTGAAGAATAAGTCGTCTAGAGGTTTCCATGATACGCGTTTGGTTATAACTGGAGAGCACGTTGTAAGATCTACTGTAGACTCACTTTCGTTTCTCTATTAAAACAAGTGTCTGCCTTTGTCTTCCGCTTATCAGTTTTTCTAATCCCTTCCCGCTAGCATCTCTAGAGTTTAATTATCATCAAAGGAAATGTGAGTTGAAGCCCCCCGTAATTAAGTATGGGCGTGGTAGTTCTACTACGAGATCTTCTAGCTACTCTCTAGTTATTGCGAAAACATACATTGCAGATTGTAGCTTTGAAGGGTATCTCAATTTGTACGGCAATTGCTTGCAGTGTACTTTGGGGCGTTATTTCATGTCCATAGATGTTGTCGCGTAACAATATAGCTACTCCTCCATGAGCTCAAGGGCCTGGTTCGGTATCATGTCTATAGCGTATGTATCTTGTGAATGTAAACTGTCTATTTGATGAAAGATGTATTTCTCGTGGTGTAAAACATAACGGGTTATATTGTATCCTTAGAATTTGTAATTCTGGAAAGTGTATCAGACAGCCATTGCAATTCCACTGTATTATAATGTCCATTGTAAAGATTAAAATGTTTATATATACGATTATTTAAAGTGTCTAAAATGACCCTTAGGGGAATCAGTGCTAAAGAGAACTCATTCTAGTCTTCTATTTAGGTAACCTCTGGGTATCTCTTCAAGTAAATCTTGAATTGTAGTTTCTGTAACTAATTGACTGGATGATGATATTTTTATCTCTATGTCTGCGTTTTTTGTATGGTGTTTTGAAGGTAAGTGGTGGCTGACTTGAACTTAGTTGGCTTTGAGTATTATTTAGAATAGGTACGAGTGCCGGAGGACGTTGTTGCATGTCTGTATTAAAGAGTAATTCTTTTAAGGCTTCTATTTCGAATTTCAACATTTTAAAACACTCTATTGGGGTTGATGCTACTTTGTTATAGGATTTTGGTAGGTTGTTAATGTGTACTATTTTTCGTTTTTCTCCATGGTATAACATGTTTTCTTGAATACGCACCTTTTGTATAGAGCATTCCTGTTTGTATATTAGATAATTTCTGTTTCTTGCTGAATGTGCTCTGTTGCAATTCATACATGTTTCCGGATTCCTGTTAGGTTTTCTACCAATTACTTTGTCGCTTCATAAACATAGTCTTTCGTTTGGGCATCTAGTCGAGAGATGTCCAAAGTGTTGGCAGTTGTACCACCGCTTAAGTTGAGGTGTGGATAGTCTAACTGATAAGGATAACCTGTAAAAGACTGCTTTTACTTTAGCAGATAAAGTTGTTCTATTAACGGCAAGTAGGAAATTTCTTGTTATCACGTAGTATACCGTCTTTCTTGACCTTTAGTCGCTTGACTGGCAGAATTCCGCTCTGTTTCCTACCGTCAAGAATTTCTTTATCTGTTTATTTTAAGAGATCTCTACAATAGACTGCGCCCTTAGTGTAGTTGAAGGTAATATGTGCCGATGCATTGAATCGGATCTCTTCAAACGTCTTTGTTTTAAAAAGACTTTTACATTGTTTTAATGTTCTAATCTGTATACCTAATCCTCCTCTCGTCTTTCTGATTAAGCTTTCACGAACTAATCCGTATATTACTTGCTCCAGGAAGAAAGGATTAACTATCCAAAATATGTCCATCTATTCTTCTGACCATCAAAAACCGGGTCAACGAGTTTACATCCTAGGTTTGGTCCGTGTTTGTACTTATCATCGTATATAAAATATAGGAAAAGTAAAGCTTTTAGTATACGACATGTATAATTAGGGGAGTTCTAAAAAAATTGTTAACAATTACGGCGTTTGCGATTTTTTTCGCCACACAACAAGATGATCTCTTGGATTGGAATCTGTCATATTGTAACATGTTTAATTTCAGCAATAATTATTAGCATCGAATTACGATGATAATGTGCTAAGCGTGCCTTATTCCTTGTTAATCTTCTTATATGAAAATATCTGTGTGACAGTTACTTCGTCACGCATCTTTAGCTGCTTCGTTGTTATTTCCACACCTCTAACGTCGCTATCATTCGGTCCTTGCTTCGGCGAGCAGTCGCCCGCTAGCAACTGCCTTATCAACATGTATTCCCGGCTAGAGGCGTGCGACCTTCGTATAAATTACTCTTGTAAGCAGGTCAGGTCGTGCTAGACCGGAAACTATTTTTGATACCTTCCACTGACGCGCGTCAATTAGGAGTCGTCACTTAGGATTTGTCGTCTAAGATTTGTAATTTGTCAACGAAGAATGATGGATTTTGGTTTTGATTGCAGTCGTCCCAAATTAGAAATGGATAGTAACGTTGGCCGGAGATTATGAATTTCTATCCAGATTTGTCTTGGAGCAACAGCGACAGTTCGGTTCGTTATTAGATATAAGAAATTTCTTGCATGTGTTTTGAATATCATAAAAATTTGATAAACTAACTATCATATAAAGCACGGAAAGTTGCTATAATGTTTTCAAACATGTAATCTGTTTAATCCTCAATTATTGTTGAACTGATTTTACAAGCCGTAGAACGAAATTTTGTCAAGTTAGGTTCATATAATTACAAGCTTTGTTCCATCTGAACCTTAGATAATTTCAACGTATGTTTTCGACGTCATACTTTTTTTGTGTTGCACAGTTCTTGGATGTTGTCATGACAGCAGATGCTTCGTGCAGCTGTCATTGAATTTAAACTAAACATTCCTATTTTTGTGATTAGTATTTGTCTACATGTAAATTATAAAATCTAAATATGAAAGTTCAAATCCACGCTATGTAAGAATTTAGAAACTGTAATCTACCGGAAAAGATCTGCCCAAGTTAGAAACGTTAATTCAGTGAATTTTGGCTACAAATTATTTTTGATCAAATTTTTAAATCAAGTTTATGTTTGAAGAGCAGTTGTTTGTTTAAAACCTTAACCTTGTTATAGATGTTAACTATGAAAATTTTTTTTACTTGTTAAAAGGTGTTGAAATTTTAAAAGAGAGTTTTTTTTAGTAAACAATTAGTTAAACTCTGAGGCTTTTATTTTGGTCAAATGCGATCAAATCTAATAACATACAGGTAGAATTCTTGAGTAATAATTTTGTGCCAATATCATATTGAATATACCTTTTTTTAGTTTTTGATATTTTTATAGGACACAAATGGTGTTCTACATTTTTATTTATTTAATCTTTGCAATTTCTTACAGGAGCTGCGTCTTATTTCTTATAAGACATATTTTAGATTAAAGAAAACAACGTCCTATCATTGGGTTACCACGCCCATAAAATATAAAAAATACGCTTCACTGGCGCACAACGTGTAGGGCTTCGAAATTTGTTTGCTCAAATTTGCTATTGGTCTCGAAATTTGTTTGCTTAAATTTTATTTTGCCTTCGAAATTTGTTTGCTCAAATTTGCTATTGTTCTCGAAATTTGTTTTGACACAAATTTAGTTAAGACATTGACTTTCCTTCAGTCAGTTAATTACCTTAGCCAAATTTATTTTTAACTTTATTTTTATTTTGGCCCAATAAAGATTTTATTCGATATTGTTTTGGCAAATATCTATTTTTACCAAATTCACTTTTTGACTTTGACCTTTCGTTGCCCAAATTTGCTTTGGCAATTTTCTTAAGGCTTGAATCATTTAGATTTACCAATTTAATTTCATTAAAATATTAGACTATTACAAATATGTCTGAAAAATTTCAAATTGTTTGTTTACTTAAAGAGGAACTGGAATATGAACTGAGGATTAGGGGTGTAGTGAGTGAGAGACCAGTTCTTGAAAAAAGAAAAATTTTAGGTAGACTTTTGGCTAAAGAAGTGAAAGAATCTGGTTGTTTAATTCGCTTGAGTCAATAAAGAACATTTTGTCCGAATTTGATGATAATGCTACGAATTCTATTTTTAAGGGTACATCGGTTTGAGCTGTCGTCATATCATTTGAAAATTGCTCTTGTGCATAGGCACGTTTTTGGTTTTGATAGCAAAATTTTTTATTTAGATCGGCATTGCAACGCAATTTAGTCTAGGCGGAACTTGTCGTCGTGGTTGGTCGCTCAGCAGTATGTTAGTCTAGACGATACTTAGGAAGAGTTGGTCGCTCAGCATTACGTAAGTCTAGACGAAACTCGAGGTGAGTTAGTCGCTCTAGTAATTTATGCATCATAATTTTTTTGAGTTCATGTAATTTTTGATTGTTAGTCTAGGTGAGACTCGTAGAGGGTTTGTCATTCTAGCAAATTTAGGCGTTGTAAAACATTGTAGTTGTTTTGACAGTTCGGTCAGTAGTAGGGTGAGAGTGAACCTGAACACTGATATTTTTTTTCTGTTAGCTATCGTCGTGATTAGTTTTTTATTGATGATTCTAAAGCCGGTAGATGGCACCTCAAAGATTTGAAGCCTTTTGCTGCATCGTACCCATCAGATGAGGACGATCATCCTGAATATTGGTTTCAGTTCTCTCATTCCTTTGATTATGAGTAAATCAGTTATTTGCTTGTTTTGTTTTGTTCTGGTTTTTGATTTGGTATAGTTATAACTTATAATAAATTAAGACTGTCCTTTTACAACTTGTTTTGTTTGGGAATTTTGTATGGTTATAAAAACCTGTAGTCGAAATTTAGTAGTAGTTTTGTAGTGTACGTTGATGTACGTATTGATTTAGTTTAACGCGCGCTAGTAGAAGATATTGTTAGAAAGTAGAAATAAGTCGACTATATAAATTGTTAGTCCTGATTTCTACGTATCTAGGTACAGAGAATATTGGCGTATTCTTTCCCTAGATTCTGACCTTTCTTTGAATATTTTTTTGTTTGGTAAGGTCAGAGGTTTGGATGGTAAACCTCACCGTTTGAACAGTCACTAATAGGTGATGATATTTGGAGATTAGAGTTAGTATAATCAGTAGGGTGAAGGAGATTTCAGCCCCGACTGGTTCGGTTTGGCGTTAAAAGTTACGTTTTGTAGAGAATTTGTGTTGAAGTTTAAGCTTAGTAAAAACAAAACTTCTAACACTTTGAGTTATAGTGGTGATGTGCACTCACCGCCATTTTTGTAAGTGACCTGTTGGTTAGTTTATTTTGGTTTTGGTTATCACTTTGAGCTGATATCATTTTGTATTAAAATGCTGTTTTGATATAGAAGCGTCCTTTTCGATTAGTAAAGTAACTTAAAACTCCAAAAAGTGGAGTTAGTATTTTTAAAAGTTTAGATATTTTAGGTGTGTTTAGTTATAGTTAGCATGTACTGGCTTCAGTAGGAGTAAGAAAATTCTTGCTCTGATAAAAGAATTCCTTTAAACTTAAATTAATTTTTTTGTCCCGTGGAGTGTTTGACTTTTTAATTTGACTTCTCTCGATTTTGACCTATACCGGTTATGACTTCCCGATTTTGTCTCCAAATGGACGTTTGGTACACGTAGTTACCAGCACACTCAAATTTGTATATATTATTCCTCTCGTTTTCATAATTTTCGTAATTATTTTAGATAATGATTAAGTAAGTATTTCTAATTCGTAAACTGTGACGTTTTGCAAATAATTGTGATGCTAGTTGAGAGGTTGATAAAAGCTCTTATATAAAAAAAATCTTTTGTTTTTAGCTTAATATTTGTTTGTTATAAAAGATTTTTTTCTTTTGGGAAAGGGGTAGTGTAACATGTTTAATTTCAGCAATAATTATTAGCATCGAATTACGAGAATAATGTGCTAAGCGTGCCTTATTCCTTGTTAATCTTCTTATATGAAAATATCTGTGTGACATAAAGTTACTTCGTCACGCATCTTTAGGTGCTTTGTTGTTATTTCCACACCTCTAACGTTGCTATTATTCGGTCCTTGCTTTGTGAACAGTCGCCCGCTAGCAACTGCCTTATCAACATGTATTCCCGACTAGAGGAGTGCGACCTTCGTATAAATTACTCTTGTAAGCAGGTCAGGTCGTGCTAGACCGGAAACTATTTTGATACCTTCCACTAACGCGCGTCAATTAGGAGTCGTCACTTAGGATTTGTCGTCTAGGATTTGTAATTTGTCAACGAAGAATGATAAATTTTGGTTTTGATTGCAGTCGTCCCAAATTAGAAATGGATAGTAACGTTGGCCGGAGATTATGAATTTCCATCCAGATTTGTCTTGGAGCAACAGCGCCAGTTCGGTTCGTTATTAGATATAAGAAATTTCTTGCATGTGTTTTGAATGTCATAAAAATTTGATAAACGAACTATCATATAAAGCACGGAAAGTTGCTATAATGTTTTCAAACATGTAATCTGTTTAATCCTCAATTATTGTTGAACTGGTTTTACAAGCCGTAGAACAATATTTTGTCAAGTTAGGTTTATATAATTACAAGCTTTTTTCCATCTGAACCTTAGATAATTTCAACGTATGTTTTCGACGTCATACTTTTTTTGTGTTGCACAGTTCTTAGATGTTGTCATGAAAGCAGATGCTTCGTGCAGCTGTCATTGAAGTTAAACTAAACATTCCTATTTTTGTGATTAGTATTTGTCTACATGTAAATTATAAAATCTAAATATGAAAGTTCAAATCCACGCTATGTAAGAATTTAGAAACTGTAATCTACCGGAAAAGATCTGCCCAGGTTAGAAACGTTAATTCAGTGTATTATTATTATTATTATTATCAAATTATTTTTGATTAAATTTTTAAATCAAGTTTATGTTTGAAGAGCAGTTGTTTGCTTAAAACCTTAACCTTGTTATAGATGTTAACTATGAAAATTTTTTTTACTTGTTAAAAGGTGTTGAAATTTTAAGAGAGTTTTTTTTAGTAAACAATTAGTTAAACTCTGAGGCTTTTATTTTGGTCAAAAGCGATCAAATCTAATAACATACAGGTAGAATTCTTGAGTAATAATTTTGTGCCAATATCATATTGAATATACCTTTTTTTAGTTTTTGATATTTTTATAGGACACAAATGGTGTTCTACATTTTTATTTATTTAATCTTTGCAATTTCTTACAGGAGCTGGGTCTTATTTTTATAAGTCAGGTTTTTGTTAACGAAGGCGATCGTTTTATCTTTGGGTTTCCACGTCCGCCCTTAGAATTGTGCTCTGCTATTATCGTGATTATCTCAGGACTTGGTGGCGCCTATTTAGCTTAGTTTAGCTTTGGTTTGCAAACAAAATTCAACTTACCTCCCCCACCTACCTATGTCGGAAGATTTTTGTTCACTATCGTCGGAACGTAGGGCCAGCCAACTTTAAAAATTGTAACACTTTAAATTAGTAATAATATGAACAATTCCTAAATTTCTATCAAATATTTTACTTATCACTAAGCAAGAAAGAAAGTGAAGCAACGGCCATAAAAAGTACATGGAAAGGTTTGAAGTTGTCATTTTGCAATGCACAATATTATAATATATAAATTTAACTTAAAAAAATTTGAAAAATTTAGATCTGAAAATGCCACGACAATGTTAAAATCTAGTTTTATTTCTGTAAGAAAACCTTCATGAAGAGCTAGTAAATATAAAAGAAATAGCCAGTATTTCAACCTGAAGATGCAATATTATTCCACTATCGGCATTACTGTCGTAAGGTACTATCCACTTAACATACTCCATTATTGCTCTTCCATTTGGGAGCTTACGAATCCGATATACCACGTAGTTGATCTTTTTTACAATGTCGTATGAATCATCTCATCCTCTTTGTAACCTCGGCGACAATCCACCACTCCGTCTGGGGTTGTATAGCCAGACGCAGTTCGCACTTTTGAAAACCAAACTCTTTAACCTTAATGTCTTCGCTTGTAATCTAGATATTTTCCTAATGTCACGATGGGCGTCGTGCATCTTGCGCTTGAGCTTCTTGATGTAGCTTTCACCTAGGATGTCATTTCTGGGCATACATCACAACTCAAGATCACACAGTAGACGTATCTTGCGTCCCAGCATAACACATGCAGGTGTGTTCAGTGCTTTCATAAACCGAAGACCGATAGGCCAATAAAAATAGAAGAATAATGGCCCTAGTCTCTCTGGTTTTAGAAGACTACGTTTGAAAGGTACATGCCCAAGGTGCTGTTGATGCGCTTTACCATGCCATGCGATTGTGCATACAATTGTGTTCTTCGGGTCTTCCTCACCCCCAGCAACCGGTAAACTTCTTGGAATAACACGGATTCAAAGTTTCTGCCCTGATCGACGTGCAACTCCATAGGAACTCCAAAACGGCAGAACATGTCCTTTATCGACAAGTCAGCGACGGGTGCAGCCTCTTGGTTCGATATAGCATACGCTCCGGTCCACTTCGTAAAACAGTCCACGGCTACCAAGTTGGACTTATTCTCTGAGTCGGTCACAAGGAATAGATCGGCAATATCGATTGTCAATGTCCTAAAGAGGCTCCCCGCGTTGTATTAGCTTGTTGGAGCCTTAAAGTTTCCCAATGGTCGCACAGCTGACACTTGGGCACCACTTTTTTACATCGTCCTTACAGCCTACCCAGTAAAACCTTGCTCGGTGTCTCTCCAAAGAGTTCTTAACGCCAAAGTGTCCTCCCGAGGTCCCATTATGCAGATGTCCTAAAAGCTCAGACACTCAGTTTTTAGGAACCACCACCTGAAACTTACTCACGGATCTCCCTCCATTCTCCAAGGATCGCACCTAGATTCCATTATGTATTTTCAGATAATCTCATTATGCCCACTATGACTTCAGGGTGCTACTCAACGGGCTAATATCCTGCCAGAACTGACGTTTCTCTCTGGCTTTCCAAGTCAAGATGACACTTAGGTCTTTGTAAATCTCCTGTTCTGTTTGAAATTTTACAGGTTGCCAATAATAATTATCATAGTACTCCGATGAACAAGATCACACCTTACCCGCTCGAAGCGAACGACCATTTTCGGGGCAGAATATGTGCAGGTCGACTTTTGCACTGTTCCGTCGATCCATTTATTAATATCGACTACTTATAGTCTATCCTAAACCGTTTACATAGGTTCAGCTTGTGTTTAAAACGCGGTTCTGGCGTCGTGGCCCCTTTTTCTCCGACTGCTAGACCTGCAATACCTGCCGAACCATTTCTTTCACGCTCTCTTGGCTTCGCTCCTCTCCTACCTTGCCACAGATAAAATGCGTCGCTTGCTTTACCGCCTCAAACTCTAAAAAATGAGCCAACGTATCACGTGAAGTCTTTGGTCGGGCCAGCCGTAGTGCTTGTTCGATCTCCTCATTACGTACTTCATCAATAAAGAGCTGCACTGTCACGAACTCTAGAAAGCTATCCCGTGCTGTTGGGTAGGTCAGTCTCACTAAGCAAGCAATGTCTGCTCCAAACTCTTGCAAATTTTCGTTAGCCTTTTGATAACGATTCTTCACTTCAGAGTTGTACATTTGTTATAGATGAGAGTCGTTGTATCTCATTTCCAGCCTTGATGTTAAAGCCCCGTAGCTTCTTTGGTTGTGGTCTGGCATGGTTTGAAAAATATTCAAAGCCTCACCTCGTAACATGACAATCAACGCGGTTGCTCATTCACCGTTGTTCCAGCCGTTGTTTCCCGCGGCAGCCTCAAATTGTTTAAAATATGTCTGTCAAGGCGACTTACCATCGAAGGTGGGTGGTTTTACTCTGAACCTTGACGTCTGTTCGTATTCCCCTACATTCTTAAATACTGGGGCGTGCTGTTGTATCACCGGCACTAAAGGCTCTAGTGGTTGCATTGTTATAGAATTAATTCGTTCGTCCATCCTTAGTACCTCCTTTTTATTTTACGCGAGTTTTCTAACAATTTTTCATAAAATCTCGTACTTAGCTCACGCAAATAATTCAAAAACTTTGTTTCCAATTTCTGTAAACCACCGGAAAATTTGGCTTCTTGTTTTTCCGCCAATTTTATAGTTTTCTTTGAAAACTCATTTAATTGTTCGACTGCTTTTACGGCTTTCGTAGCTTCCTGTATAAAATCCTACCTTAATTGACTGTACTTTTTTAGGATTACGGTAGTTTCCTGTAATTTCTCTGTAAAACTCGTGTTACTTTTGTCTAACTTTGCTGCAGTCTGGTTTAGTTTTTCTGTAAAGCTTACAGCATTTTTCCGTATTTTTTGTTCTAATTTGATCAATAGGTTTGTAAAGTTTTGGTTTTGTTTCTCTGCATATTCAGCCAATCTCTCTGCAATGTTTCATTCGAAGTCTTTCAAAAAGATAAGATTTTACTATCCATTTCAAGTTTTGGACAACGAGTGACAGGGATGCAAATAGAAATCGTTTAAAAGGTTTTAATCCCACTACTGACACCAGTGTAACGAAAACTTTATTTGCCGTAACAACAGTTCTTCACTTCAAACTGATTATACAAACCTTTTCAACAACTCGTTGTTACATAGGAGTTTGCTAAAAGCGCTCCCAACGCTTAGCTAATCGTTAACAGCACAAGTATAATCTTCCTAACACTACGAAGCCATTTTCTAAATTGGTAGCGAAGTACTACAATTAACTATCCAAGCACTAATTATTAATTGATATTATCACTACAATAATTTATATCAACAGAGAGCAATTTATATCGACAGCAATTTATGTCACATATCTAGAATTAGTCATTTCATATGACAACTATCAAAGCTTTAAACTAGAACATATCGTAGTTAAAGGTACAATCAGAATTCAACTTCATTTAGAATTAACCTGCAATATCGATGATCGCAAATTTATATACATTTCAGTTGTTTTAGATTACTCTAACACATACCAGAATTATGCAAATAACATTCTCGAATGTACCTATTGTAATCTAAATAACTCTTAAACACAAAAACTTGTACATGTCAATCAAAATTGATCCAAAAAGCGTAACGCCGCGAGGGCCATTAATCGGCTTTTCTGTCCAAATGCTTCGTTACATTCCGATGTATTATTCTTAGACTAAGCGACGCTACAATATATTATACAATACTGTCAGTAAGCTTCAAAAAATTGTAGCCGTGACTTATCGACCGAATTTACAACATAAGTATAACACTTATGGAATTGCATTTAAAAAAAGATTAATCAAGATACCAATGTTTGGCTTTGCAAAAATCTTAATAGACTGCTACTTAAATTGAAATCAATGCAGCTATGCAATGCAATAATGTAAACCAACGAGACGTATTTAATTAGCCCCCTTTACTAGCAGCCAATTGAGGTATTCCACAGTGATTAAACGCGGTTAGTAACCATTTAGGGGCAGAGGATTAAACCTTCTTACTGACGTTGAACGCTCTATGATCGATTTTATTCGCGTATCTAAATAAAATTGTTATTTTCAAATTAAAGAGCGTATATGTAGTCACAAATGATACCCATAAGTCATCAAGTTTCACATTTTTCGAATAATAAATATAGTCTGTCAAAGAGAGTATACATAAAATACATCCGTCTTATTTCTTTTATTTCTACATTACTGCATATAGTATTTCGTGATCATAATCAGAGTTTTATTTATATGCACGAAATCCACTCTACTACTTAATGTGATTCCTGATCACGCACCGTAGATGATGGTTTTGTAGTTTGTCATTACAAGCACGCATCTATTTTCTGTTCAAATAAAGCAGAGAAAGCTGCAGTTAATTAAACGCTAAGGAAATAAAATTATTTAATTAACGGTGCACATACAGCTGGGTGTAGCAGCACAATTCTGAGAAACAAATTAGGATTGTATGTTTAAATGTGGAACAAAAAAGTTTAATTAAACATTTTAAATCCATCGATAGACGCCTATTGGTGTGTGTAAAACGATCTGCATCCCACGGTCCTCGGATACATGGTTTTAATACCCACCTTTTTTTTATTTCTTAAGATTAACCCAGTGTCAAGTGAAACTTCAGCCTATAACTTTCCAAAGGTTTCAATTTTGAGAAAATTTTTAATTCCAAACTACCTCTACAAACAAAACTTGAAAATGTTCATACATAAGTTTATTATCTTGAACAATTTTTGATCTAAATGCAGCCCTAATTGCTTTATAAACCTTTTTTGCTCAGAACCAAACCTTTGTAGAGCTTATTGGACAAATCTGACGACTCATTTCAAACCTCACACAATCTTTTTTCCCATCAGGGCCCATGCAAATAAGCGTCACCGTCTTCCACAAATGCACTATGTTAAACTCCCGTTCTACCCATAAGCTCCGCCTAATCAGTTCTGTGCTGACAGCCAATATAAATCCGGCCTTGTTACACAGAGATATAACCCACTTTGTGTGGGGAACTTGTAACGTGTTGGAGTTACGTTAAATAAAAACCAAATGGAAAAGGAGAAAATAATAAACGGACAGAACATATACGAATGTATCCAGTATATTCTGATTTCATGAATACATGACATTTCAATAAATTATTAGTTCTTGAAAAGGGAATTCAGACGATTAACTTAAAATCATAAATACATCGTTTTATTTCTGAGTAATACACATTTGAACGTAACTCGGGCTTATAAATTATTTAAAAACCGCTAAAAAGAAACCATTTAATGATACGTATTATAAAATCGAATACAAAGATGTAAGTCTCAGTAATTACCCGAGTTAGTAAGTAAACAGAATAATTATAACAGCAAATTTTCATTGCGTGTGTATCGTATTTTAAGAAAACCTTTAGAATAACTAACCAAGTAAATAACAGAGAAATTATGAATATGCATGCTCCATATCATAATTAAACCAAATATAGGAGGACTTTTTACAATTTTTAGTAGAATGAATAAAAATGAATGCTACAGTGGACACACGTGTAATAATAATATAAAGTAACGTCTAGACTATGCTACGTACCTAGACGTAGCCGGAAAAAAGTAAATACCAGGCTAACTACCAATGCGGAAAGTGGGGGGGATTCACCTACATACCAAAAAACATAAAAAGCACGTCGCCCACGATTATCTACTAACAATAAAAATAAATAAAGGATTCTGTACAAACAAGACAAAGAAATAAATTAAGCGTTACTATTTCAAAGCAAACAATTATGTGATACGAACAATTTAGTACTATAGATACGAAGTGCGCATCTCGTATTTTACACCAAATAAAACTAATCAGTAGAAAATAAACATGTAAAAGCTTTTGTCAAGCGTTTTTAAAATTGCACATTATACCTTTTGTAAAATAAACTAATCAGTAGAAAAGAATAAGCGTGTGGGAACTTTTGTCGAACATTTTTTAACGATAGTACATCACACCTCTACAGCGATAATATCGATTCGCAGCAACAAACAATAGTCCTACATTGTCACGTTTCTTATCACGTAACTACAAAAAACGCTGATCAGGAATACGCCCTTGATATACACAAAACAAAACAAGTTGTATACCTGTATGCGTCGGGATACGTAGCTTGCACCACATCGGGAGTGAATCAGCACCGCACCGCCACGGTGGTCGGGATCTATTTACTTTGTTACCATAACGGCACTAGCGACCTACAGGCAACGGCAGTTGATCTGTGGCAAAGAACAGTTGGGCCTACATAAAGTAAGAACCAATTCGGCCCCCAGCTAAGAGCTAAAAAGAGAATCTGATTAGGATGGGTAAGCGCGGAAAAACTCACCGATACACGCAAGATACCTCATACTTGTCGAACAAATAAACGTGCATCGCTCTTGAAGTACTGGGACGAGTAATGTAGAAAATATTTCAACGCACAAGCTGCAGAATTAAATTAAAAATTGGTTCAAATAACACGAATTCGAACTGCAATCCTCGCGTTATCAAAGGGCGATTAGCAAACTGGAAAACACGCTATCAAATAATAGTAGGATTCATTATTTTGACAGGTCTTTAGATGGGAAACACAAGAGAAAGCAATTATATGTTATCGAAATGTTTAACAAATTAACGGATGCCTAAAACAAGGTATTGACTATTTAATTTATCCAATAAATTTTCGTTTTAAAAGCAAAATGGATTTGAGTTAAAGTTATGTTAAAGCGGACTTATTCTAAACAGGTACACTATATAGGGTATTGTTGGAGAAGTTAAAAATATAAATGGAATTTATTCGAGCGGGTAATGACTTAACCAGGAGAAAAACGGGGTATTTAATTTATGTTGAAAAATAAAAATAACAACTATAAAATAATACATTACAATATAATACAGGCGTTATTTAGTAAAACCTAATAAATATCAGGTTACACATAATCCTGACAAAAGTATAAAATAAATACAATAGTAGAGTGTTGGCAGGGTTTCTGGGACCACATTTTCCTCCAGCATCCACATTTTTCTTCCACATTTTCCTCCAGCATCCACATTTACATGTAAATCCCCATAAGGAGGGAAATGTGAAGATGAATCTCATAAGGAGCGAAATGTGGAGATGAATCCCCATAAGGAGGGAAATGCGGAGATGAATCTCATAAGGAAGGAAATGTGGAGATGAATCCCCATAAGGAAGGAAATGCGGAGATGAATCCCCATAAGGAGGGAAATGCGGAGATGAATCTCATAAGGAGGGAAATGTGGAGATGAATCCCCATAAGAAGGGAAATGCGGAGATGAATCTCATAAGGAGGGAAATGTGGAGATGAATCCCCATAAGGAGGGAAATGCGGAGATGAATCTCCGTTTTAATCGACTAGCCATTGCATCTTTCGAGATAAATGAGCATCCTCATTTGCTCCCACATCTTGACCAAATAGTTTTCTTCGGCTAGCCATCGCATCTTTCGAGATAACTCTATCTTGTTTGGTATCAATTAATATTAAAATTTCCTCAACTACCCGAAACTCTAAGAATTTTTGAGATTGCATCATCCTCCAGAAAGCTACCCCAATTTTAAGATTTTTTTACCCTAGTAAATTTTTTAGTCATGTGACACATCTTGTTAGTCTAGAATTTTATGCAGACTCCAAATCTGCAAACAGATTTAAAATCGGACCACTCCTTTCAAAAGTTACACTTTTAAAGTCCTGAAACTCTAAATTTCGCTCTTTGCTCCCACATCTGCACCAAATAGTTTTCTTTGACTAGCCATTGCATCTTTCGAGATAAACCTATCTTGTTTGGTATCAATTAATATTAGATTTTTCTCAGCTACCCAAATCTCTAGGAATTTCTTAGATTGCATCATCCCCCAGAGAGCTACTCTAATTTTAAGATTTTCTGCAGGTAGCGATTTTATGGTCGTCCTTATAAATTTTTTAACCATGCAATACATCTTGTTAGTCTAGAATTTTATGCAGAATCCGAATCCGCAAACAGATTTGCAATAGGATCACCGTCTACAAAGTTATACCCCTTTAAAGCCCTAAACCTCTAAATTTTGCACTTTGCTCCCACATCTGAACCAAATAGTTTTCTTCGAGTAGCCATTGCATCTTTCGAGATAACCCTATCTTGTTTGGTATCAATTAATATTAGCTTTTTCTCAGCTACCCAAATCTCTTTAAATTTTTTAGATTGCATCATCCCCCAGAGAGCTACCCTCATTTTAAGATTTTTTTGCTGATAGCGATTTCTGACCGTTCTTATAAATTTTTTAACCATGCAATACTTCTTGTTAGTCTAGAATTTTATGCAGAATTTGAATCTGCGAACAGATTTAAAATCAGACCACCCCTTACAATGTTACACTTTTACAGACTCCGAGCCTCTAAATTTTTCGCTCATCTATGACATATGCTTTAACCAACTACTTAGAGGTATTAACACAAAGAAATTAAGCACACAAAAGTTTAATAATTTATTTTATCCGATTTACAGTTTAATAAACTAATTGAATACGATTTTTACAAAGTATAACATTATTTTCTTTGTGTAGTCGAATCCATGCAGTAAGTACACAATTTCTTCCAATCGAAGTATGAGAATGCTATCGCAGAATCTGCACACATACCACAACAGCAAATAACTTAGATGGCAGATTGAAGACTGCCATATAAATCAAAACCAACTTCTATTATATGGTGGTGAAAATTTGGTGGAAATTCGCCTAACCTATAGGTTGTCTTACCAACTAGTTGGTTGATATTTAATTATGGTACTCGCACTCTACAATGTTCCAAAAGCTACACTCTATACGAAACTCAGATCAAACGAAAAACTTTTTACAAAATTTGGAAATGTATACTACACATTTGTCAATTAAAAGGAGGAAAAAGTGACTTTTGTGTGTGTATTAGTTTTAATGAATAAAAATATATTTCTATGTGCAATGTACTTGTTAAGTATTTGAATTGAAATATAAATATGGTTTCAAACGTTTTGGTTTTATATATATATATATATATATATATATATATATATAATGGTATTGTTAGGATACAATAAAAATACAATACTTCCGTTACTCGGAAGCAGTAGCAAAATCTTGGTTTATGTAATATCATCGAAGTTGAACAAAAAATTTTTAAACTAAAAGGTATGTTTCAAACACGCAGTTGCACTCATTTCTATTAAAATTAAATGTAGCGCTCTTTGTTATAATTCTTTTCATAAGAACTTAGATACAGCCCAAACCTGTAAATAGATTTTAAATAGGACCACCCCTTACAAAGTCACGCCTTTTAAAGACCCAAACCTCTCATTTTTACCCATCTTTATTTAACTACATCTTAAAACCCTTTTTCGCTACCCAAGACATATGCTTTAACCCACCATTTCCCTAGAAATCTAAAACCGCTCTGTCCCGCGAACACAACGTGGAGATAACACGTCAACCGAGATAGAAACAGGAAGGATTTGGAAGGTGGACGAAGAACTTAAAAATTATGGAATTTGAAAACTAATATATACAATAAATTTACAAAATCTGTACAACTATCTCAGATTTATATCTTTATTCCCCCCCCCCCCACATGCGTATGTTGATGTGCTCCCAGGATGACGTTACGCTTGTCATCTTCGATAAACTAATTTTATTAATAAGCTGCGTGTACAAATCGTATTTTTTACTCCGGATACATACGCAAGCAAGTACTCGATACCATCCAAATAAAGAATTGGATGCTTGGTGACTGTTAACATCCGCTAGGGTTATCTCGAAAGATGCAATGGCTACTCAAAGAAAACTATTTGGTTCAGATGTGGGAGCAAAAAGCAAAATTTAGAGGTTTAGGGCTTTAAATGGGTATAACTTTGTAGAGGGTGATCCTATTGCAAATCTGTTTGCGGATTCCGATTCTGCATAAAATTCTAGACTAACAAGATGTATTGCATGGTTAAAAAATTTATAAGGACGACCATAAAATCGCTGCCTGCAGAAAATCTTAAAATTAGGGTAGCTCTCTGGGGGATGATGCAATCTAAGAAAGTCCTATTTGGCAAGATGTGGGAGTAAATGAAGATGCTCATTTATCTCGAAAGATACAATGGCTAGTCGATTAAAACGGAGATTCATCTCCGCATTTCCCTCCTTATGGGGATTCATCTCCACACTTCCTTACTTATGAGATTCATCTCCGCATTTCCCTCCCTATGGGGATTCATCTCCACATTTCCCTCCTTATGAGATTCATCTCCGCATTTCCCTCCTTATGGGGATTCATCTCCACATTTACCTCCTTATGAGATTCATCTCCGCATTTTCCTCCTTATGGGGATTCATCTCCACATTTCCTTCCTTATGAGATATATCTCCGCATTTTCCTCCTTATGGGGATTCATCTCCACATTTCCCTCCTTATGAAATTCATCTCCACATTTCCCTCCTTATGGGGATTTACATGTAAATGTGGGAGGAAAATGTGAATTCTGGAGGAAAATGTGGGAGGAAAATGTAGATGCTGAAGGAAAATGTGGTCCCAGAAACCCTGCCAACACCCTACTTACAATGTAAAATGTTTAGACTTCCGATAAAATGAAATGAAATGAAATAGTCGGATCGAGAGATAAGATACATAAGTTTGCCGTCACTTTAAAAATTTACCACAAAAGATAACTAAATTAAGAGCCAAAAATATACCGGGGCTTCAAGAACTAGAGATAAAGTATCATAGAGACCTAGTTCCAAGTCTCTGATTGAACCACAAACAAATACTACACTAGATTTTCCTTAGCTAAACTACATAAATTCAAAACGTAACCCAATTATCATATATGTCTTGGATTTCTCCAAACGGGTAGAATTACTAAATATCATGGCCATAAGGTAGTTTTCCTTTTCAAGATAAATATAAAAAACGGCTGCTTAAGCCTTACGGTAACGTAATCGCACACTTCTTTAATAAACATCCCCTCAACCGTATAAATAGAAACATGTTAAAAAATGTTTTTGAATCCTCAAGTTATTGAATTTATATAAAATTCACCAATAAAAATTAATCAGCTGATTTCACGTTAAGCGTATTGGCTACCTTTAAAGTCGCTCCCAGGGCACAACACAAATTGAAGGAACTCATTTTTCTAAACTTTAAAATGTTCACCAAATGTATTCAAATCAAACATTAATAAATCAAAATTCCTTCAATTTATGTCATAAATGTCAAACTTAAAATTTTCTATTATTTTGACAAAGATCTTGGGTCATGGATCAAAACGTAAATAAAGATGATTTTAACAACTCTGACTGGTTTAATTTCAAAGAAGACTAAGAAAAATACAAATCAAACCACAATAAACATACAGGGAGTATCCCACGGTACCTTTACTGAGGGAACAATGATACAAGAAAATTGACGCACGCACGCACGCACGGATGCACGGACGTACGTATGCACGCACGCACGCACGCACGTACGTACGCACGCACACACACATAAAACACATACACATATTATAAATATAATACACTGGTCAGTCTTATCATAAAATACACATGAAGAATGTTAATATATTGGGATAAAGTCGCAAAAAAATATATATAAAGACGCAAATAACTTACTTTGATTTACATACAATGTATAAATGTTTGAGTAACTCTGCAAGATTTACCTGATATAAAAGGATGAATAAATTAACAAATTAAAAAGTGCCGAAAGGGAACATCTTACCATGGTGACGGTTCAAAACGGAAAAAAAGAACTAGTTTAGCATAATTATTTGATAATGTCATGCGAACGTTCCAAACTGATAACAGTTACACTTCAACGAGTATTAATTACTTCAACGATGTTTGAAAAGATACACATTATATAACGCAGAGTAAACGTTATGCACTCTGTCGACATCCATTTTATTGTTTATAGGATTGAACTCCTTATTAAGATAAAACGATTATAGAACAACCTGGTCTTATAGTTGGGTTCGCTGTTCAAAATGATAGTATCATCGAACAAATGTGCATGTTTGGTTGCATACACACGAGAAGACATCGCACACTTATTAGAGTTTTTTCGACAATCACTTGGTATGTTGGGTTAAGCGACTCTTTAACCATTGACCGGACAGTCCAATGTAACTATTATTACAGCTACACTTGATCTTGTAAACGATGTACTATTTAATAATTTTGGAGTACGATCCTTCAATTTCGTGAATAAACTCTGGATAGAATTGTTTTATTCATAGACGGTAGCCACCTTCGGTTGTTTAAGCAATCTAACCAATAACGACGTTAACGTTTGTATATACAGTAGTAGTAGTAGTTTCGATTCAATTCTGTACTTCCACACTTAGTAGTGTTGATGTTTTATCACCTGATGGCGGTTTTATTTACTTTTGCCATAGTATAGAGATTGTTTCAAAATTATATCATTATAATAGCTTCGATTACTTCATAGGGTTGGAAACTAATCTGCTCTGATGAAGCTTAACAAGCCAAAACCGTCGGTCAGTGGATGTTTCCTCCTGTGAAGTAATAAAGCTAATGTTTTGTTAATGGCTATATAACTACTAGCCCAATTTGTATTTGTCAATAGCTCTTATTATTTTCATAAAAGTTTGTTTACAGATACATCTTATTTTATATATATATATATATATATATATATATATATATATATATTGCTGTGATATCGTTGCAACAAACCGGTGCCACTTTTTTGTAAAATAAAAAGGTTAAAATTTTTCTTTTAGTCAATTTTAATTTTTAATACCTCGGTTAGTTCAGTTTCAATCACGCACGAAGCTTGCAACAAGACGACAACAAAGAATTTTAATTTTCGTTTTACCTCTACTTTATATGCCTTTTAAGTCAACACACCATTAAGCACAACTACTATAATATTCTCAAAATATTTACAATGTACAAAAACGTTTAAGAATTCTTTGAATAGGACCTCCTTTTAATAATTGAATTAAATTCTTTCAATAATTATCATTCCCATTAATTAAACAAAAGCCAGCAAAAATCACCCTATTATTATTATTTGAAGCCCTATGAAGGTTCATTAAACCTCCTTCAATCTTTACGTAATTTATAACGTGTACTAAAACGATCTTTGTTGACCCTCACATAAAGTTTTCATGAAAGCAATGTTTAAAATATTCATAAATAAAAATACAACAAACTATTCTGATTGGCTAACCTGTAGTCTCCAGTTCGAACCAGTTCCTGCTCCAACTGCTCCAGTTTCAGCTTAGTGATTTAAATAGTCCAACGTTCAATCCAGATCTACTTTAGATGTGGTTTGCATTGTTCTTAGTATAGCTTCCCCTGATTAATTATTTTAGAGTCCTTGTTAAACTTCCTGGTCGGATCCAGTAATTGTTTAAATGCCTATTATGCTTCCCCATAGGATCCAGTAATTATTTAAATACTTGTTGAATTTCCACATCGGATCCAATAATTATCCAGAGTCCTTTTGTTAATGTAAAACTTAGAATTTATTTTAAAACAAACTTTTGTTACTCACGTTTTAAGGGATAAAACGCCGAACCTCATTTAATTATACACTGTCACCATTATATAATTTATTAACTATCAAATCACTTCTAATTCTTTCACGTAAATATTTTCTTTCAGGTGATGTGGACCATGCTTTAATTCAACTTAAACTGATTTGTTTACAAATCCTATCGTATTTAAGAGGAACGCCTATCTGTTGACAGCGCAGAGTTCAACGATTAAAAGCTTTCTACGTGATTCATACATGCAAGATTTTGGGTATTTTTACTAAATTTTGATGTATAACGAAATTGATTTCCTGCGCGTTGGATTTCAAGTTATTTGCTTTGGTTCTCTTGGATTTTCATTTTCCTTGTTCACGTACGTTTTGTTTGTACGGTAAATTTTATGAACTTTGCTTTTATCACCATGCCGTAATTATTTCTATTCTATCAAGGTGTTGGATTTTACATTTCTGGTCACGGAGTCTTTATTTGATTTATGTATTAAATTATATGCGTTTTCTATCTTACGCATTTTCAAACCTGCTTGTTTAGTGTAATGATGATGCATTACTCACGCGTATTGTGTTACAGCTTCCGTTCACGTCGTTTTATGACTTGTCAAGTTGTTTAGTTAATTAAATCTTTTATAGTACTTTTCATTTCTTAAAATAATTATAACTATAGTTTATATACAGGGCATTGTCACTTGTTTTACTGCGTAATCGTTGAATGTCTCATTTTCTTTGTAAAAATGTCTAGTTTTCTGAACCCTCGTGTGTTTGCATGAAGTGCACTATACTAGTGATCCTATCTACCCCTAAATGACCCTATTAACATAGCAATATATATATATATATATATATATATATATATTGCTGTGAAACCTCTTGAATTACCTGGTCTGTTGATTTTCTTCTGTTATTCGCCTCTTGTCTCTTTCCCGCCTCGGCTGCTCACCTAGTTAAACCTTCATCCTCTTTCATAAAAAAAAACAAACACATTCCTATCACAAACATCAACGTTAACTCTATTTACATCAATATTCACAATACATTAAAATTTCAACATTAAAATTCAGCATAAATTTCAGTATCAGAAAATTTCAAGATTAAATTTATTATCATTTTAATGTGCATCCAGAATTAAAGTCCTTGTAGGATGCCTACTAATTAATATAACAATATATGCAGACCGGAGTCTGAGTACAAAGGGAGCATCTTCCACCCCTTTACGTTAATTAACCAGGTTCGTCTAATTGAGCTCAAAGACATACCCAAATTTTCATCATAATCCAGAACATAAATACTAAATACCCCTTTCTACTTAAACAAGCAAATTTCACCTTAAAATTAAAGTTTTGTTGTTAGTACAATTTCACTACTGTCCATTTTAAGTAAATCAATTATAAAGTTATTCAACACACACCAAAATATCAAAATCCAACCACAAAGCATAAGTTACCTGAAGGTTACTGCACTAGTGGCTTCAATGTACATCGTCCTCTGTTAATCACACCAATCCAACTGGGTTATGTTTAGGTCCTCGTATTGCTGGTCGCCTTTAAAATTTTCTACATCACCATTCATCTAAAGTAGTTTCAGTGCTTTTCCGGAACTCATTTGTGTATATCTGAAGCTTGTTTTGTGGATCCAGACACGTTTACGAATCATTTCATTATTAATACCCCCGAAAAATAGCAAAGAAATTCATACTTCTTTCACCAATATACGCCAAAACTGCCTACTTTTGTGTATTCATTTGTCGTTGTAAATTTTACTAATTGGTACAGTGATACTAAACTTTATTACCTTGTATCTTCTTTTCTAAGTGCACTAAAGTACATTCATTGTAGCACGTAAAGAACAAACTGTTTTAAATCACCAAAATATACGAGCAAACTTTAAATTATTCTATCAAACTCGGAAAACTAAAAAGCACTGTTTAACGCATTGAATCAAGTCGCAGATCTAAGAGAGCTTGTTCATATTAACCTGGGTATATATAGAGGTTAGCCTGTCTGTCGGTCTTGTCCCCAAAACGGACAATTCTTCAGAATTTCGCATGCTAGGTTCCCATTCCGCAGCCCGGCATGCGATTTTACGAAATTTGCACTCGCACCAGTTAAATCTCAGAAATTTCGACACGGCTCGCAACGTCTGGAAATAACTAATTAAATTTTATACAGAAATGTTATTTTTACCTCTCAATTTTGCCTTTTATTTTCAACCAATCGCAACCCAGTGACGTTGCTCCACTCACGCCTTTTACTATATGTGTCTCGGTCTTGCGCATATTATCTGTCTCTATCTACCCTGTTCTTATTGGTGCAAATTGATATTCTTTATTATCGATTATTTCAGTCCATGTGGACTGTGAAAACCCACCTTTAGCATTTCCCGTAACTATTAAGCTACGGTTTCTCCAAGATTCTCTGTACCCATTTGTTATCTGCCAAATTTACGCTGAATGAGCCTTTTAAAAATACGCAGGTGTTCAAACATAATACTTCTAAATAACACTTCTACGATTTGCATTTTATTGGGTTTTTACAAGTTTTTATTGATATTATATGTTACTAACGGTTCAATTAACTCCAATTAAAATAATACCCTTTAATTTTTAGTGACTCCTAATCAAATATTAATTATTATATGTACATTTTGTTTAATACCGGTTACTTAAAATTGAGTTAATTAATATAAATTTTACACGTAATTTCTTTGTTTCTTTACTAGGAATAATTAAATTACATGTAGAGCTTTTTAATACTGCTTCCTTTTTTTTATAGCAAGCGTCTTGTACATAATTTAACCCCCTTATTTTTAATGAAACGAATGAATTTTTATGCTTCACGGTTTTTTTAATAAAGCGTACCTTTTCCCAAAGCTTCTACACGGTGATTAAAATTATTTGATGTGATTATTTAATTTTCTACCCTGGTCTAAATCTGAGTATTTTCCCCCTATTTGAATACAAATAATCCCACTTATTTGAATGCAAATATAAAGCATTTAGACAAAAAAATTACAAAAAAATTGCCTATCTCTCTCTACCCTTATCTATCTATCTTACCTAACTTATATCCAATCCAAAAAAAAATATTTACACCTATCCTATATCCCTATCCTATTCCTAACTCTCACCTAATTCTATAAACTGAAATTAGCCCTAACTTCATCCTACTTATCCATCTAATCCTATATACATCCTATATACCTATCCTATTCCTAACTTTTAACTAATCTTCCCTATACTTCACTTCCCCCTACCTAATCCTATATACCTATCCTATTCTTATTCTATACCTATTTCTAATTATCTCCCATATTTATCCTATACCTAGCTTTATTTTCTATATCTATACTAAAATTCACCTATCTCTATCCTTTGTTCATCAAGTTGTTTAAATCTAACTCTCTTCTTGACCCTCCAAGTCTTTCTTCTTACCATCCTAATACTCTTCATCCCTATTTCTCCCCCTTCTATATCTATACTTATCATCCCTATTATCTCACATACAATAAACTTATCATCCCTATTATCCTGACTCTTTAATATTGCTTCTTCTTCAGTCTCTACACATGTCTGTTTCTCATTTACTATTTTTTTCCTTTCTGCCGACAAACCAAACGATACTACTTTAAAATTATCGATTTTTCCCTCTACGGAAACTCCTATGTACCTTCTAGAAAGCTTGTGTAATGGAATCAGCCAGAATAAATTCCTTGAATCTACTTTATTAAAAACAAACTTGCCAATTAACCTCGTCAAAAGTGTGTCCATGGATGGTGGACAATGGAATTGCGGTTTGGTCCGTTGATTAATTTTTCGTGAATCTTTAATTAATTCTGCCTTCACCTGCTCCCGATATGCTGCTGTTGCTTCTACCCCCACTAATTCTGCATGTTTTTGTACTAAAGCTTGAACCTCTACTATCCTATCCTCTGGACATCTTATTGTGTTGATCTGTTTAACTTCATCATCCTCTACCTCTACTACATTAATACTCAACCCTGTGTCATCCTCTGTGACTTCATAACTGCCCTTCCATGGCACTACCCTATCCTTAATCCTTATTACCTTCCGTTCCATATCTATCAAAACCCCTAACTTCATCATACAGTCAACACCTAAAATGCTCTGAAACTTCAGTCCAGGTACAATTACAAACTCCTGTTCACAGCTTAAATCTCCTATATCTATCCTAAGCACCACAACACTATTTACTACAGCAAACTTCTTTTTATTTGGAGCTACTAAATGGCTACGCTTTATAGGCATAATTCTATCACAAACCTTATACCTAATTTTGCTGACGAATTCCTCCGATATTAAACTCGCCTCTGCCCTGTATCAAGTAATACTTCTACATTATTCTCAAAAATTTCTAAATTAATAATTGGCAAACATAATTTTTCCTTAGTTTCTGGCTCTACTTCCTCCTCAATTTTGAAAAATTCACGTGGATGTTCATATACATTTACACTGAAATCTAGTGGTCTGTCGCGTTCTAAAAATCCTGTCCAGGTTTGTTTTCCCTACTTGGTCCTGGTCTAGCCGTCACCTCAGCGTATGTCCTAGGCGTTTCCACTCGTTCCGTGTCTGTATTAGCAGTCCCCCTCATGTCCGGTGAACTATTCCTTCTGGTAGGTTCCGGTCTCGGTGCAGGTCCCCTTCCTAAACTACTACTTCTAACGTATGGTCGTCTCTGTTCCCAATTCTGTCGCTGGTATCCGTAACTATTCCCCCTTCTAGCATAGTTGTCCCGTCTATTGTCAAACCTAACTGTGTTGATCTGTCTTTCCCTATTATCCCGAGGTCGTCCACTACTTACGTCGTCGTACCTCTGCAGGTATTCTAAAATCATTTCTCTGTCCACTATGTTCTGTAGTGCTACGTGTTGTCTTACTTCTACCTCGAAGTGTCGTGATAAATACTTGATAATTTGTCGGTCCGTCAGTGGTGGGTTCAGTTGCTTTGCTATGCTATACTTGCGTATAGCATATTGCTCCCTACTTCCCGAAAATTCTCCCTTAAATTTCCCCGTGATTAAGTCGTCTCGTACCTGATCTTGTCTGTGGTCACTCCAGTAGTGCTTTAAAAATCTGTCTTCAAAGTCCGTGTAGGTGTCTATGTCCTGTCCTACTAAATTGTACCATGCTCCGCGTTGTCTTTCAATAAAGCTTTTATCGTATTCAGTTTAGTCTGTTCGTCACATAAATTTCCCACTAGATTTCTTACACTATTAATAAAAATTTGTGGATTTACCCTGTTATCGCCATAAAACTTCATGTGTTGGTCCAATGATACTCCACCTGTATAAAATCTGGGACCATCCCCCGTTAAATTTGATATGTTGTATTTAATACTACTAACTTCGCGTTCTACCCTGCCTAACTGATCCCTACATGAGTCCGTTACTTCAGTCATTTTTACATTAATCTCTTTTTCACAAAAAATGCGTACTTCGGACCTTAAATGTCCCATTTCCTGTCGAAGACCTGTAATATCACGCTCATTTTTTTCAACCCTATTTTCTACTTCCCCCATCTTTACGGTAAGACTATTTTTAAACTCTGTAAATTCTTGAGTCGATTGCTCAATTTTCCCGCTTATCTGCTCTAATTTTCTATTGGATTCTTCGTTCATCCTCTCTAGCATTCTCATTATCATCTCGTTTCCTTGATCCCCTGATTCCGTCCTCGACTGATCTCTACTGCCTCCAGCTTCTTCCATTTTCGAATTTTTCCCACACAATGCACTATCGTCACTTCCAATTTCCACTCCTTGACTCCTTAACCACTCCTTTCTCTGCATACGTTCTAATCACTCTCACACCCTCTAAAATACTCTTAAATTTATACACACACAGAAACTCTCTCTCTCAGATCGCCAGTTTCCTGGAATAAAATCACAAAAATTTTATTTGGAACTCGAGCCTCACTTTTGGGTCGCCAAGAATGCTGTGATTCCCTGTATTCATGAATCGAGCCTCACGAATTGGGTGTCAAGAATGCTGTGTATCCACCAAAATCCGGGAACTACGGTTTTCGAATCGAGCCCCAATGATTGGGCGTCAAGAATGCTGTGATTCCCTGTATTAGAATCGAGCCCCACGTTGGGCGCCATGTATGCTGTGAAACCTCTTGAATTACCTGGTCTGTTGATTTTCTTCTGTTATTCGCCTCTTGTCTCTTTCCCGCCTCGGCTGCTCACCTAGTTAAACCTTCATCCTCTTTCATAAAAAAAAACAAACACATTCCTATCACAAACATCAAAGTTAACTCTATTTACATCAATATTCACAATACATTAAAATTTCAACATTAAAATTCAGCATAAATTTCAGTATCAGAAAATTTCAAGATTAAATTTATTATCATTTTAATGTGCATCCAGAATTAAAGTCCTTGTAGGATGCCTACTAATTAATATAACAATATATGCAGACCGGAGTCTGAGTACAAAGGGAGCATCTTCCACCCCTTTACGTTAATTAACCAGGTTCGTCTAATTGAGCTCAAAGACATACCCAAATTTTCATCATAATCCAGAACATAAATACTAAATACCCCTTTCTACTTAAACAAGCAAATTTCACCTTAAAATTAAAGTTTTGTTGTTAGTACAATTTCACTACTGTCCATTTTAAGTAAATCAATTATAAAGTTATTCAACACACACCAAAATATCAAAATCCAACAACAAAGCATAAGTTACCTGAAGGTTACTGCACTAGTGGCTTCAATGTACATCGTCCTCTGTTAATCACACCAATCCAACTGGGTTATGTTTAGGTCCTCGTATTGCTGGTCGCCTTTAAAATTTTCTACATCACCATTCATCTAAAGTAGTTTCAGTGCTTTTCCGGAACTCATTTGTGTATATCTGAAGCTTGTTTTGTGGATCCAGACACGTTTACGAATCATTTCATTATTAATACCCCGAAAATAGCAAAGAAATTCATACTTCTTTCACCAATATACGCCAAAACTGCATACTTTTGTGTATTCATTTGTCGTTGTAAATTTTACTAATTGGTACAGTGATACTAAACTTTATTACCTTGTATCTTCTTTTCTAAGTGCACTAAAGTACATTCATTGTAGCACGTAAAGAACAAACTGTTTTAAATCACCAAAATATACGAGCAAACTTTAAATTATTCTATCAAACTCGGAAAACTAAAAGCACTGTTTAACGCATTGAATCAAGTCGCAGATCTAAGAGAGCTTGTTCATATTAACCTGGGTATATATAGAGGTTAGCCTGTCTGTCGGTCTTGTCCCCAAAACGGACAATTCTTCAGAATTTCGCATGCTAGGTTCCCATTCCGCAGCCCGGCATGCGATTTTTACGAAATTTGCACTCGCACCAGTTAAATCTCAGAAATTTCGACACGGTTCGCAACGTCTGGAAATAACTAATTAAATTTTATACAGAAATGTTATTTTTACCTCTCAATTTTGCCTTTTATTTTCAACCAATCGCAACCCAGTGACGTTGCTCCACTCACGCCTTTTACTATATGTATTATATGTATTAATAAAAATAATATAAATTTTACACGTAATTTCTCTTTGTTTCTTTACTAGGAATAATTAAATTACACGTAGAGCTTTTTAATACTGCTTCCTTTTTTTTTATAGCAAGCGTCTTGTACATAATTTAACTCCCTTATTTTTAATGAAACGAATGAATTTTTATGCTTCACGGTTTTTTTTAATAAAGCGTACCTTTTCCCAAAGCTTCTACACGGTGATTAAAATTATTTGATGTGATTATTTAATTTTCTACCCTGGTCTAAATCTGAGTAATATATATATATATATATATATATATATATATATATATTATATTTATAGTTAATGACATCGATAAGTAGCAAGCAGAAAAAATTAAGCTTATCTTGTAACATGTGAATCTTCACTATTTTTTAGTACATTTTGTAACACGTTCACCTTGCAAATTTTCATATCTCGACTGACGTTAATCTAGAAATGGCCATAGATTATAGATGCCGTGAGACGTTTACGGAAGTTCGTACAAGTCGACTGGCGCAATTGTTTAAAACTAAGATGTGATACTATTTCTATTACTTAGACAAAATGCAAAAATGGTTGTAAAATGGGGGTGGCCGGCAAACCGGCGGAGTGACCCTATAGCTGTAAGATGTAAACCTACCCTTAGTTACTAATTTCTTAGGCTAGTTAGTGTGTGTTACTTTAATTAAGTTAAGATAAAATTTGGATTTATGACATATTAGAATTAGAAATATTATAACATTTAAATTAAAAACAAAAACCTTTTAATTTTATTTTGACATATAACATATATTCACAAAATTAAAGCACTCCTTACAGTAACTAAATTTCAATATAATACAAATCTGGGGGTGCGAATATAAAACGGACTCTGCTATCGTAGAGCTTGAAAGTCTTAATTTAATTGGTTTTAAGTAGAAATCTATGGATGATTTTCATTCAGAAATTAAGTTTAAGATATCCTGATCTGAATGTGTCTATAAATTTGATAACGGTAACGATTTTACTTATCGGTATGTTTGACATATCGTATGTGTGACAAAATGATTAATCTAAACTTTGCAAAAATAAATTTTTATTACTGCGGCAATTTCGGAAAAATCCTTTCTTGTTTGATTTGTTTTGTTCCATTAAGTTTCTCTATCTATGAGAAAATATAGATGGTATACACGCGCAATAACGTTCGTGATTTATTTTCTATCCCAAATAGCCGGACAAAGTAAACGAATACATTAGCGATCGAATTGAATCCCCTCGTTCATAAAAAATAACCAAATATAACCCCTGCAATATCCCGCTGGCTCATTTCACGCCCCACTTTGCTTGATTCCGCCAAACACACAAAAAACTCTCGCAGGAAAATTAAGCCGGATTATCTGCAGTAAAAAAGCTAGGAAACGGAAAAATAAATAAGAATAGTGTCCGATTTACGTTCTTTTAACACAACTATTGTGTACGAGTGCTCGAAAAACGAATGCTGACCTAACGGAATTCTAAATGATGTTCCCCGGATGGACGCCTACGGTTTCTTTATTTGAAAGGTTTCAAAATCCGAAAGTTGTTTTCGCGGTCGTTTGTGATGCTTGAAATTGAAGGTGTGCGGGCGACAAGCTGTCTGGTCCGACTTAAGAGTTTCATTCTCGAGCGGTTATCCTCTTTTATCTTTTTCAAGACTGATAGAAAGCTAAATAGGATTTCAGAGTTTAATCCTATTTTGTACATCTCAGGTTTGTGAGAACTGTCAGAATTATTTTTACGCCGCTAAGAAAATTCTTACAATATTGCATTATTATAGAATTTGAGGGAGTTAAATTACTATGCCATACATTGAATATAAGTAAGGAATTAATTTTTTGTTTTGACAAAAACTTCTACCGAGACGAGTGAAGACCAGCCATTTCAATAACAATGAAAACAGAATCGAGAACCCCGTAATAATTTTCATTTGAAGAAAAATAATTCTCGATTTGAATGATCCAGAAAAAGCGCTTACCACAAAAGTAATTATATCATACCAGAAATATTTTATATAAAAGTATGTAACAGACCTGTATACAAAACTGTTCCATTGGGTGACCCCGGTTTTCGGACATGATTTTCTGCATTGAACACTTAATAAAATGGTTAGGTTATGCTATGAAACAAATTCTGTTGCCGTAAATGCATTTTTTGAAGTGTGAAGAGTGGATTAAGGCAAAAAGAAACATTACACGCTAATTATTTTTTTACTATGATTTTTAAAAGTCAGAAAGTCAATTTTTCCAGTTTGCAGACACCCTGGACAAAAATTTTCAGACATCAACATACCATTTTTCTGACAACAGGTCGGAAAACAGCACTTTAGGATACCTACCAGTAGGGAACGAAAAATTGACTTATAGTCAGACATAAGTTCATAAAAAGGTGAGAAAAACACAGCACTTTGAAAGAAAACATTTTTATAATGATACACAAATTCTGCATGGTCATTTTTGGTAGAAAACGTAAAAAAATGAATAAAAAACGAAAACACGTAAGTATACAAAAAGCGTCTAAATATAACCTTTAGAAAATTTAGAAAAGTTTACTTAAGTTGGTATTATAATACCTACCTAACAAAAACTAAATTATTCATCTTAAGGTTAAAATAAAACATAAACTGATCATCGTAGAATAAGGCACTAAAAGAATGAGGTAGTTATTTTTATGTAGTCTTCTTGAGCTGCATCGTTGTAGTCAAGTCTGACATCTTTGCGTTTCCTTAATTTGAGCATTTAAACTCCTACTGCCACTATTTACACCATGTATATGAAACAGTTTGACCAGAACTATACTCTTTTTTTCATTTTTTGGGTAGCTTTCTTTTTTAGTTTCAGTCTTTGTCATTTTCTTGTTGGTTAGCTTGTATATTTTTTTGTCATTTCCTTCTTCCTTTTTTTTTCTATTTTCTTTGTTATTTTCAACTACTGTTCCATTTTCTTTCTCACTTTCTATTTCCGTTTTACTTTTTTTTGCCGCTTTCTGTTTCTCTTCCGTTTTCTTCTTCAGTATCTGCTTCTGCTTCGTTTTAATTGCCATTTTCCTTCTTATACATTAGATACTTCCAATTCTGAGTTTTCATTACTTGTCCACGAATTGTTTCCAAAGTTCAAAAGCATACCCTCCTCAATCTTCATTACATCAATGGGTAGCAAAGTTACATGGTCCATAAGAACAATACTTCCAACAGCAATATTCACATCCTGATCTGCTGAAATAGTTGTTGATGTGGATGGTTGAATTTTATTGGAATCTTTTTAAAAGTAATTCTTGGAAGTCGATTTTATTGATTACAATGTCTACATCGATACTATAATTTTTCAAATCATTGGAAATTGACTCTATTACTTTCCTAGCTGTATTGAAATCGTTTATGGTTAATGTTTGTTCTGAAGCACATGCGGAAGATAAATAATTAGGTAGTTCTTATACATGCAGTTACATACTGATAGCTTATGTGCTTGAAATTATAGTAACGTTTTTCATAAAAAACATTATCAGACCTGTTCAAAGATGAATGATTATACAAATTTTTATAACGACAAACGCAAACCAGAGAGCGTTTTAGACAAGAAGTTTCCCGAAAATTAAAGATTAGGTTTTGTATTTTAATACTTGATAACTTTTTCTATTATTAATTAAAACTCTTTAGTTTCTTCTCCACCACCCCTGAAGATCCGTCAAGATGTTCATATCCACCAGAGCAGTTAAAGCAGATTCACTATCACTGATAATAAAGTACACATTTCTACCTGAGTGGTTGATAACGTACTCTACAGCTTCACATATAGCTAACAACTCGCACTGAAAGATTGTGCTCCAATCTCTACATGTGATTTTCCAATGCTCCATCCGAAGGTGCTACATTGGCCAGGAAGCGAATTTTTTTTACCTAAAAAATTTTGAATTTTGCCGAACCCTTGCTGTTCCAAGCAAGATAGGAATCTTTAATGTGCGTGACAACACTCATACACGGGACCTCCGTGTCGGGATTCGAACCCGGAACCTTGGGCGTAGTAGTCACAGGCATACCAACTACACCACGAAGACGCGCCACTGCTCCAATCCGCAAGTTTAGTTTGGAATCGGAACACCTCTCTCGTATTTTTACACGCCAAGAGTCGCTCCTGAGTGCCCATCGAACCATTCGCGACCCATCTTAATAAATCCTAACTCCCGCCACGTTTTCATCGCCTTCGATAAACTCGATCTGCTTGACACCAGCCGGATGCTCTAATTCTGAAATAACGATTTTCCTCCCAACCTCTGTAGTTCCAAGGCCAAGATTTTCGACAACTTTCCGCCCTTTCTCTATCTTAATAAATTTTCGATCTTTAATCTACCTAACGATGAATTCGTTTGGGAGATCCTATTAATCACAAAGACCGTCTTCGTGAAAGTGGTCTTGTACGCCCTCGCTGCCTTGACAGCTGTTATACGCTGAACGCTCGTCAATTGTCGGAATTCCCTTACCTTGCAACACTCCACCCAAACAGACGCCGCCTACAACATCGTCGATTCGATTGCTCCTGTGTAGACGATCCTTAAGCATTTGCTTCTAAATCGCCAGCTTATCTTTGCTCTACCATCACACTGTTTGATATATCTCTGCCATTTCTTTTGATACATTGCACGTGCGCTTTCCAATTCAATTTGCTATCTAACTTGGCGCCAAGGAGATGGCTTCCTTGAACAAGATTTTTTTCCCCTCTTAGCTCCAGTTCTGGTTTCGTTACGAAATAAAGCATCTACGACTTCGAAAGATTAAATTTCAACTTCACCTTCTGCGACTATTTGTGCACTTAGGCGGCTCCGTGGATCAGATATGTTTACTAATGATTGTTGATCTCAAGATCTGGGGTTAAATCCCAATACGAACCACTTGGAAAATGTTAGGCGAGGCGAGTTGTTTGAATGAGGGGTAAAATATGGGTTCCGTGTACAAGTGTTGTTGCGCACCTTAACGATTCATACCATATTTGGAATAGCAAGGGTTCAGCAAACTACAAAATTTGCAGGTAAAAAGACTTGCTGGCCAATGTCATACCTTCAGGTGGAGCATTGGATAGTCAAATGTAGGACCCTTCGTGCAACTTTCTCAACACCTCGTCCGGCTTTGTTCGTATCTCCATTAACGATCTCGACTTGATAATCAACTGCGTATCATTTGCAAACCAGACAATAGTGCATCCTTTAAGCAATTTTACCCTAAAGATGCTCTCTCGTATAACAACTTCCAGAATGTGGGACCGGAGTATGATCTTTAAGAGCTTCCGCTTTCCACTACTTGTGGTATAATTGTCTTCAAAATTTCCACCTGTGCCAATCGCTCCGAGAAATAACTCTTGATTAATGACATCACGTTTCGTGGACAAACCCTACGCTTCAACTCCCAAACGATAGATGGCTACCAGGCAGCGTCAAATGCTCCTAGAATGTCCAAAGTCACAACGACGCAATGCCCTTTGCCTCCCTCGTTTGCTTGATTTCACCGACCACAAACTCTAATAGGTCGCTAGTCGACTTACTCTAGTCGATTCCGAATTTGCCTTTTCAAATAGTTTTCTTAGTCAAATATATGGAGGACATATTTGTTCACTTCCTAAACATTGTCTACAAACTACTTTAGAACATTTTTAACAAAAAAGACATCTATAATCTATATGCAGTTTATTCATACTTATACAATTTCAATTAAAATAAGCGAAAAAATCATAATATTCCTGCGTTTACACATACCTGCTCAGCACTAACTTGTGCAACTGCAACATTTCACTGTGTCTTCTAGTAGAGTTATATTTAATTATCGATCTAAAGTACTGTGAAACTCTGTGGTCTTTTTCTCTAGTTACTACAGTGAGAGTGCTATTAACTGGTTTAGATATTATTCAGCTGTTCACCTATTTGTATACTGGTCTTGACTAAATAATTCGTATTGTATTAGTATTGACCACCTGTGAGTATTGTTGACCGTTAAGTGGGCTAGACACTACATCACACATATCTGTTTAAACATTTACAGTTAACAGTGACAGATATGTACAATTTAAGCAGGTAGAGTGCCAACATAGGTCACTGCCTTAATATTATTTAGCACCGTTACTGTTAGACCAACTTTGCAATTGCTTCCACATAATTTAAACATCACTCCATTTCATTGGGGAATTTATGTGACCAGCTATGTCTGATGTACTTCACAAATTCTTTAGAACCAGCCTATAAGAACGAGTTCCATAAGAATCAGTTTCATCCTGTACTTTGTCTTTGCAGTGAGGGTGCAATGATTGGTACTTGACAGTCTTTTATAAACATCATTGTTTATCAGCAAACACCAACTCACGCAGCTTTTTTGTAGACACTGTCTCCTCTTCAGATATTTGTCAAAAAAACTTAACCTACAAAATGTAGTCCAGCCATGTGACCAACTATTTAGATATTTTGTTTTAGTTTATCAACTATTTAGGTAATATTGAACCAATAATTTTATCAAGTACTTCTTCATGTCGAATAATGTAATGTATCTAATTAAGTAATAGTAACTAGGATTGACTGTTGTAAGATGATACTGATTTGTAATTTTTTCTTGCAGTTTGATGATTAAGGTGAAAATTGTTATTAAAACGTACGAATAATTACAATTAGTAGCTTTTATGCTGTTCTTGTGTTGAGTGACTGTATCCCCACATTTACATCCAAACCAAGTCTAACTAGTTACGCTCAGTAATTACAGGGAATTTCTATATATATATATATATATTGACGTGATAAGGCGTCACGAGAGGTCGTTGAAATCCAAATTCTACAAATAATTCCCACCAAAATATGTAAGATACCATAAAACGCATTTAAATGCGAACGATCATCTTAAGACAAATACAAAGCCATTTATTTTCATTTATTAATTAGCAATACATTGTTGATAAAAATGCTTTTCATTTGCTGTAAATAGCATAGCTATACGCATTTGGATAAAAATAAGTAATTTCGTTTATTTGAAAACTCAATTCTAACTTTAATAGGTATATTAAAAACACCTTTTGATGTTAAAAACAAATATTTTCTACAAAATGCAACCCTTTTTGCATTAAAAAGCAATTAAAGTTTAAATTAATTACCCTGTAGATTATATAAATTTATTTTAAATAGAAAACTGTCTGGAATAGACGAGATTAAGAAAGAAGTTTCGAGAAGAATTGGTAAAATACGTCAATTCGTATGAAGTCATTAATAATTAATCATTTATTTCAAGAAGTGGTCCGGATAGAAGTGATGTTTTAAATGCAAAATATATAAAAAATAGAATTTATTAAATTACAATAAGGAGGAAAAATTCTACAAGATAACGTTATTTTAAAAGTTTCATTAAATAATTGAAAGGAAGATTTAAGCAAAATCTACTTTGGTAACTGCTTTTGAAAGGAGGATTTTAAATATGGAAAATCTTGTAAGCTAATTTGACGTCAATTTAAGATAAAAAGAAACTTAATTACGAGGAGCGCTTTTGTGGATTCTGCAAGTATTGCTTTAGATTTATTTTTAACTGAATTTGGAGTATTTGTATTTAATTTAAGGTAGAATAATAAGTGTTAATTATATAATATATTTCTGTGAGGATTTTTTGCCAGGAAACTTTGTGTTCAGAGTTCGAAATACTCTGACCTTTTTAATAGATTACCTGTCAAGAATTTTTTGACCAAAACAAATCTCACAAGCGTGTAAATATTCATAACCAGATAAACCATCCATAAAAGAAGAAATTTAATTCTATAACTTTAAAATAAAGTAAGGAACATTTTTTTAGAACTAATTTTATGTTAGAAAGAAACGATGTGGTAAATGTTCTATATGCTTTTGTATAAGAGAAAATATTTCATACTGTATAAATGCTTTGTGATATTGCTGTGTTTGATTTCATTTTGAAAACTCCGTCAATTCCGTTGAGCTAACCAGGCAAAGTTAGAAAGGGAGATAAATGAACGATTTCAAGCTTTACAAATTGCTGTATCTGTATCACAGCACTCTTTTAGTGACGCTCTCAACGTGGCGTTACATCATTCTTCTAGCGGAGCCTCAACGTGCGGCCAATTACCACATCACTCTTTTAGCGGCGATCCAACCTATGGTTCGATTAATTCGTCTGTAAGTTAGAGTTTCTTGTCTGGTAGTATTTGTTTTTGGAGTTGTTTTTCTTTTTGTAATATCTGATTAGTTTCTAGTATGACTGACAGAATGAAAGAAGTTCGTGAAAGTTTGAGAGCTGAAGGAGTAGAAATTAGTTCTCAAGAAAGTGTTTATGTGGAAAAAGCAAAAAAGGAGTATCCAGAGGCCAAGAGTGTAGGAGAGATCCAGGAATCAAACATCATGGCTCTTTTATTAAGTCTAAACCAAAGTATGCAGGAACAAAAAGAAATGAGCGAAAAGAATGAGAAAGGCTTGTAAGAAATGAAAGAGAATATGTAGGAAGTAAAAAGAACATCAAGGAAATGACTGAAAGATCTGATAAAAATACTCAGGAGCTACGAACAGAATTTGGAGAAAACATAGCAAAATTGGGGGAAAGTTTAAAAGTAGAAAATGAGAAGAACAAAAAGAAATGTAAAGAGATTAGTGAAAGAACTAATTTGAGTTTAGAGGAAACTACCATTGAAAAAATGAAATTTGAAGTTAGAGGAAAAGTAGTAACAATTTTAGATGATATGAATGATGTTAAAGAAGAAACTGTTCAAATAAAAACGAATCAGCAACCAAGTAAAAAAGAAACTAATGGAAAAAATTAATATTTTTAGATAAAAAGTAAAGGAAATAGAGGGAAGCTACTAAGCTGGTTTTAAAACATTTAGAAATGATTTGGGAAATCTTAAAACAGACATAGGGGTTAAATTTGAGAATTTAGAAAATAAAGTTAAAAATACCGTTGAGATGGAGTCCAACCAGTGTTTCGTTGAAACAACACTCCAAATTTTATGGCGATAATAAACTTAACCCTAAAATATTTTTAAATAACTTAAAAACTTTAATACAAAGTAGCTGGGATGAGCAAACAAAGTTAAATATTGTAAGTATTGAAGGGTAGTGCAGAAATTTGGTTTGGACTAATTGAAAGTGAGTTAAGTTCGTTTAAAGACTTCGAGATTAAATTTTTAAAGCATTTCTGGGGAGACAACCAGCAATTTAAAGTTAGAGATAATTTATTGATGGGCAAATATAGTAGCGATTCAGGCATGGCAAGAGAATTGTATGCGATTAAGAAATTTTGCGTTTCCAAACAATTTGATCCTGCTTTAGAGGACAAACAGATTATAAAATAATTAAGCAGGCCACTTCGAAACGGAAGTAGGGCAATGCATAGCTTTACAAAGTATTGTCGATAGAGATGTGTTTTTAGAACATCTTCAACGTTATGATGATATGGGTCAACCAAGAAGGATGGAGACCAGGCCAAGGAGCCAGCGCATGAATATATTTAAATTCCAGTGGAATAATGGACAGGAGAGATATCAAGACAGACCAGTTGAAAGAAAGAATATGCAAAGAAATAATTGGAATATAGGAGAGGCGAGAAGAGACGGGGGAAGGGAGAATATTGTATTCCGAACCATTGAGAATAGAACCGTTACCCAAGGAAGGGAAAATATGACAAACGCACAGAGAAATGGCATAAATAGTAGCAACGAAAATAGAAAGACATACGCGGAAATAGTTAATTAGCCTGGAACGTGAAGTAGGCAGGATTTTTAGAGGCAGACAAATCGAGCGACGAAAATATAGAAATTAACAAATATGAACATGCGTGTGAATTTATAAAATTTGAGTTGGAAAATGATGAAAAAGTTTATGAAAAAAATTATTTACTAATTATTTACTAATTACATTGCTGGTAGATACAGGAGCTGAAGCAACATTAGTAAGTGAATGTTTTATCAAAGATAGTACTTAAGAAAAACGCGGTTTATTTTTAAAAAACAATTTATTTTAAAAAACACTTTTTTTAAAAATATCTTTACAAACTTATTGAAATAAAACAAAAGTAATGTGTTTGAGAAAAGTATATTCTATCAAAAACAGAGAAATGTTTTTTTTACATAAAAACTGTTATAAAACGAACTTCCTTTTCAAATAATGGAGATCCTTTTCCTTTACAAATGAAGAACCAATAATAAAAACAAGTGGAGGCGGTTATCATGGCTACCCAAGTGTTGAAACTGAAATTGAGACATTCAGCTACTAACATTAGCTAATCCCACTTCTGAGGAACCTAGCTGTTCTAATAACAATAAAGCAACTAATGTGAGTTATTATTACTATAAAGCAAACTGTATGTCTGGGGTAATTTTAAATTTAAATATAAACACCCGATGTAAATCGGCCTAGCCGCCAAATTCTTTTTCCTTGAACTAGAGGTTCTACACACTCAATTGCTAGAAGCCATGGATACAAATAGTGAAACACACGTCAGACATGAAGAATGTCGTTTTCCAAGCCATATCTCTAGTGGTGAATTGAAGAAAGATATCGTCGCAAATGGTCCTTGTCAACCAAATGGGCCCTTTCCAAAAGATGAAAGTATAGAAAATCATTTTCTAATAGTTGTTATAGTTTTATCACAAGTCAGGTCTAAAACTAAATCGACACTGGTTGTGCTATTCTGTAGAACTTGACTGTGTATACTGTCAAACTTGCTGGCTGTTCCCTCAAAAAGGAGCTACCGGAACCCAGAAAGCATTTCTCAGTACTGGAGTACGAGATTGGAGACATCTGACAAAACGTATAGTAACTCAATAAAAATTGTAGTTCCATGCACTCCTGTGTTATCTACGAACAATCGAGGCATCATGGAATAATAGATGAGACCTTGGAAAAAACTTTGATTAAGGAATGAAGTTTCTGGCGTAACGTCATAGAAAGGATAAGCAATTTTCTAGCCATAATTGAACTCCTAGCACATTATGATCTGATTTTGAAAGAATTGCTCCAAATGTCCAGTCGCTTTGTAAAATACTTGTGCTCCTTAATCCAGAATGAAGTTATTCCTTTAATGACTGCATAAGTTCTCAATGAAATTAATTATGAAATTCGAAATGCACCGTTTTTTGCGATCATTATGGACACAACTCAAGACTTGAGTAAAACGGACCAATTAAACGAAGTATTTAGATATGTCAAGCTTTGCAATAATGAAATGGGGATTCCTACTGAGCTTAAAATATACCTCATTTAGAGAGGTAACAGATCAAACTGCAGCAGGAACAGAAAATAAAAATATTGAGTCTATAACAGAAAAAGGTCTGGATATAAGTAAGTGTCGACGACAGGCTTACCATGGGGCATCAGTGATGAGTCGCATATATAATGGGGTGCAGGAAAAAAATTCAAGGCGTAGCCCCATATGCATATTTTGTCCATTGTGCTAATCATAATCTGAACCTAGTTCTTAAAGTTGCAGTAGAGGCTACTTAGGAAGTCGAACAATTCTTCAGCACAATTCAAAATGTATACATATTTTTTGGCCGCAACATACGTCGATGGCAAGAACTAAAAGCATTTTCTGAGAGTAGTTCAACTTCACAGGTAACGCTTAAAACACTTAATCCAACTCGGAAAGTATGATGCCGTGTATGCACTAAAACAGAGCTTTATTGACGTACTAAAGACTCTGTCAAAAATCATTCTTCGGAGTAAAAATAATAGTGAACGTAATGAAACCAACGGGTTAAAAAAGAAAACGTTCGTTCTATTACTTATTATACAATGTAATATCTAGAAAAGATTAACATTGCCTCTAAATAATTGCAAGCAGAAACCATTAACATAACAATGGCTTCTGACCTGTTAGGAAATGCTATTTTAGAGATCGTTGAACTAAGAGGATCATTTGATCGACTTCTCAAGGAAGCTTCAACCATGTGTGGCAATTGGGATATTACATGTAATTTCCCCAACAAGCGGGCCAAGAAGATAAGAAAACATTTTGACGAACTCTGTAAAGATGAAAGGTTAACAGACCCAATAAATTGTTTAGAGGAGTCTGTTTTTTCTCCATGTTGATACCATCTACTCCCAGTTTTGATTCAAAGGGATACAGTCAATAGTAGACACCTACAGTCATTCAACCTGCTTTTGTTTCTAGTGTCTCTCCGATGATGACCACTGTAACAAAGCTATTAAATTTTCGGAAACGTTTACCAACGTTTTGCCACAATTTTCCGCACAAATTTTATCAGTAAAAACTTCCTTCAAAAACCAGCTTAAGCATGTTACAGCTGTAAAATAGTTTGCTGATCTGTTGATGATAAAACACAGTACGTTGATGACTAGTTACCCTGACGCATGTACTGCTTGTTTTATGTACATAACAATACCTGCAACAGCTGCTAAGGCAGAGATGTTTTTTTATAAGCTATAAAATAAAGAACTATTTACGTAGTTAGATGAATCAAGAACGACTCTCTGGCTTGGCATTGTTGTAAATTGAAAATGAGAGAGCAAGACTGTTGAATTTTTCAAAAATAATCGACAGTTTTGCGGACAAAAAGGCAAAAAAAGATCTTTAAAGTAAATTGGTTAAACTGTTTGTGGCTACATAATAAAAGTCTAATAATTTGAATTTATCAATGAGCGTCTTTCGTTGTGTTTTTATATTTTGAAGTGAACTATTTGTTTTGTTCAATGTAACGTAGCTGGTGTAATAGCATAATAAATACTTTACACTATGTCAGTAGCTACAATAATTCAGTTAATTTTTATGTTATGTATGATCCCTTTACACAATGTATACTGCTTCTACAAAGTGAAAAATATTTGTGGTGTGTTGCGCAAGTTCAGACTTTCAAATATTTCATTGTATTATTAATATTGGTTGTGGTGTTAATTGACAGTTCAAATAAAAACTTTAAAAATTGTAAAACGTGTTAAGTAATTTAATCGTATTTCAAAAATTGAACCAATTTTGGAAACAAAAATTATTACATTGCTATACTTTTCAAATATCATTTGAAAAGCAGGAAGAACTACTCTTGCATGGAAATATAGGAATAAAGGAATATAAGTTCAACATGAACAGAATTTCAGCTTAAGATTGCTATAACCCCGGCGTCGTGTTCAGCGTCACTCCTACAGTTGACAACACTGATACTACCCACGTACACAATATTGCACAATGATATTATGACATAATTGCGTGTCAAATTGTATCACATGCCAAATACGTTTACAATGATACAAGTTGCACCTTAAAAAGATAAAATGTACTCACTTAAAAATGTGGAACGCTTCACGATTTTGCGTGTTATCCTTGCGCAGGGGCCATGCAATCTCAGGGTATCTCGCTTAGGTGTGGGTGCATCATACCATCATTGAAACCAAATTTATCGTCTTCCATCTTCTTTTGTTTGTAGCGGTACGATAGGAACAACCCGGTAAGGAACGATAGAAGGTAAAGATACGATAGAAAAACCTACATTCTGAAAAGAGAAAAGACAAAAGCACGACCCAGGCAACATCACCGTTCGACGTCTCGGTGGCTAATAATCCTGTCGTGTCCAAAACCGCGCACTTACCCACTCCGCGCCTGCGCATTCCTTTTGCGCAAACGCAACTGTCCGAAATGACGGAAATGAAGAAGTCTATTTTAAAAATAATGGCGGAAATTCACTCACAAATTTAAAAGTGTACTGTTACACACTTTTTCTCTGTAGATTTATTTAGTGTATTTACTCTACCTTATAGGCGGCAGAGCCTCAATAGGATTTCCTGTTTAAGGTTTAAGCCCAGGGTAAAGAAGATGGTAAGTGGCTTTGAGTAAAAAAAAAACGCTCTGCAGAGATCTTCCAGCCAGCTAAGCTTCTTCAACTTAGGGCAGAGCTATGAACTAGGGTCGTAGGATGGTATACGATAATAAAAGAATTTTTAATCGACGCCACCGTATCTTAATAATTGTTATAATAAGAATCAATCCGAAGATCAGATACGGAAATCTTCGAAAAGAAAAAAATATCTTTGACGAGCAAAACAGAAAAAAATAATACTTACTTATGACTCTGCAAACTGGAATGGGAACAACGATCTCGTACTATCTGAAAAATTAATCACTTCTAAACATTTTTGAACTAGGGCTACGTTAGAGCCTAGTCACTTTATCACAAAAAAATTAATTATAAAAAGATCAACTAGTCAAAATTATACTACAAAAAATTTTAAACTCCACACCAATAATATATCTTTCTCCACTACAAAAATTTTAACTGTGGTTGTTTGCTTCTATAGAAAAATTATTGATGACTTCAATGAAAGAAAGCTTTAAGACAACTTAGTACTCTTTCTATTGATTTACAAAAAAAATATATACATCATTTGTACAATTTTATACGTACTGAAACTTTCGAGATATCTACTTTTATCTTTAAGGTCTAGTATTAGTCTCTGATTATTTATATGAATTTTATAATTGAAAATTTAGTGTAATTCTCTATAAGAAATATAGTGTTTTCATTATTATTCTACAATTTATGTATGATACCTGAATAGAATCCTTTTCTGGTTTACAATCAATAAATTAGATGTTCTGACTTTCGGTAGATTACAGAACTACATTTTTAGTTGATTTAATTGATGGAATCAAAGGTCAAACACACTTATTGTTTGAATTAAACTATACTTCAAGTGTACTGCCAAAAAATTATATTTTATAATGTGACAAACAAATATCAACGTGTCACGTGTTTAGTTACGAATACATTTTTGTATAACCTTGTAAATTCAAAAATTATCATATAGAAATTTCTTTGTGTTTTTAAGAGCATTTTTGGAATAGCCAACTATTACATTCTGAACAAAATATTACGTGTCTAATTTAAATGACCATATAAATTTTACAAAAATTTCGTGAACCTATTTAAATAAACAAATAGAATTTACAACAATTATTTGTACATTTTAAGTAATGGTTCCATGAAATGAAAATTGATTTAAAATTGGGAATGACTCACCACAAACAAACTAGTAGGCATCCATGTTCGTCAACCATCTTGAGTACTTACAAAAGCAGATGCGCGCGGCTGGCACATGCACGGGCTTGACTTCTATACAAAACAACATCTGCAGAAACTTCCACTATGTTTCAATACGACTAAACCAATAGTGCTTCTGTGTTCCATAATAATTAAATACGAAAGATTTATCGCTCCACAATTTGATAAATTACATGCTTATATAAAATTTGCGTTCCAATACTATAAAATTTGCGTTTCAAAATTGGACTTGAAATTTGTTTCGATATTATTTGTTAACTTTTACTTGTGTTTCAATATTGTATAAACATTTTTTACTTGCGTTTCAATACTGTATAAACATTTTTTACTTGCGTTTCAATACTGTATAAACATTTTTTACTTGCGTTTCAATACTGTATAAACATTTTTTACTTGCGCTGAAAAGAAACGAAGAAAATGATTTGAATGTAAACTTGAAAATTATTCACCTACCGTAGATATATTTCTTGGTCACTCTAGGTCGATACAACAACTAATCGACGCAATGGTATCCGTCGACACCATTACACCTCTCTTTGGGACAGCATGCTTTCTCAAACCTGCTAGCCCACGTTTCAACACTTGCTTCGCTGATTACATTCGGATGGAAAATGATGAACCTTGTTCAGGAGGCAATTTTATTATCCAAGCACGCGCAAAAAGGGAATATTGTATCAATACACATACAGATAGAAGAAATCTTAAATTTTACTTCGAGTCTTTAAATATAGGTGGAGCTCTATGTATGAATTGGTAATATATTGTTACTATCGGAAATTAATATTTTCTGTCTAATAATGGATGTTTGTTAAATAGATATTTAGAACAAAAACGTATATTTATGAAGCAGGTAATTGTATTCGTTACAGTACATCTCCAAATTTGAAATGTAATAAGATGTCTATTTTTGTAGTCTACAATTCTAAATTAGAATATATTGTAAATTTTTTGAACATGTTGATGCTAATGTCAGATATTGTAACATGTCAATTCGCCGTTGCCTTGTCATGTTACATTGTGGTCCCATCTCCTTGCATATAAAAGTATTCTTCATTTAATTTTATATTTATACCGTATACAATCACAAGTTAGTCTTGATTTATGTAACACTTCTCTTTAGTATTATAATATAATACACTAATTACGTTGATCTTGAGTTTTAATTTAATATTCCTCCTTTTGTATAAATAATATAAATAATTAGGATCATATGTAATTTTCTAATTGGTAAACCTCTGAATTATGTCTCTAAATACACAACTGGTGTATACATGAATCTGTCATTTAGGATGGTTTTCTTGTTTGTCCCTCTCTCAAAATGTGTGGTTATCTTCAAACTAGAATAAATTTTCGCTCTCTAGATATCTGACTCCCTTCTTGTGCACATGCTGTTTGCTGACATAGAAGTTTTTTCTAAGGCCAAGATGTCGTACCTGGTATGTAAAAAAGTCTTTTCTTTTATTCTTGTTGAATTACAAAAATATCGTTTTAGAATACTAGTAAAATGTGTACGGAGAAAGTCTACTTGAATTACCCATTCAAACGTTTATGAATGGTAAGTTGTTAACAGATAAACTTTCAAATTGATCCTCGTGGCGTATTACAATACTCCGTTCTTGTAACACGTTTATTTTTTAGGGTTCTCTGGTGGGTTGTTCTCTAGAGGAGTACCCTCTGGTAGAGTATCCTCTGGTGGAGTGTCTAATGATATATGCTAGGCTATCTAAGCCTATGCGTTAATTCTACTACCTACAAATATTATCTATTATCGTACAAGAATTCTATGTCGCCGTTTAGTTACCTTTTAAAATAAATTAAATGTCCGTTAACAAAACACATGGTTGTGGAACAAAAGGATTGGCTCTTACAAATTTGAAGTTTGAGGTCAACCACCAAACTAAATAACGATGGTGTTTGTCTTAACAAAGCTGTAAGAAGTAACTAAAAATTCTATAATTCTGAACAAGCCGAAGCTCAATAGTTAAGTATACGTTTCTTTCAAATTGCATGAATACAGGTATGAGTTTTATCTTACTTACTTTTGTGACGGAACAATGTGCATGTGTTTCAGTTTTAATCTCAAATATCTAGAAAAATAATGCATTTAAAATATAAAGTCATACTTATATCTACCTATTATCTTAACTAATTTAATTTTACATTTACTTTCCTGGTATAACCTTACAAGTGTAAACATAAAAGCTTTCATGAAAATTTTTGTGGATTATATGATTATGTTCAATTTAAATGTTTAATACAAATTGTCTTAACTATGTTAAATACAACAAAGCGTATTTAATATTTCCTTTTACTTAGAAAGTTAATTTAAAATTGCGCTTAAGTAAAATAATAATTTTAGATTTTCTAGTATCTTATTTGGTAGAGTTTAAGACATTTTAAAAATTATGAGAGAGTAGATATCTATACTACACTTAGTGATTTTTTCACATGAAAACTTGGTTGAAAGAAAATAAAGGTATATATTTTATTTTTCTAATGTTATTAATTAAACGTAATATACGTTGTATTAAGGAATTTTCTTTTGTCATATTTTAAATTACATCCCTATAACGTGTCTTGGTAAAATTTAACTTTGTTCTCAAAATATCTAAGAGTAAAAACCCCCAGAGATATAGTCTATTGCAATCTACCGCAGCCACCAAAGGTCGACGCTAGTCCCGCAGGAGTTTTGTTTAGACTCTGTAGTACACCCATTTTCCCATCTGTAAAAAAAAGGTGCAATATCGATGAGTAAATTACAGAATTAAATAATGAATAGTTTACCGTAAAAACATTTTTGTCATGTATAACTTTACAATAAAAATAAACTAATTGTATGACATACTCGTAAGGTTCGGGAGGGGGGCCCGCTGGCCTTCCTCTGCACCGGGGTCTGCCAGGCCTAATTACGCCGCTAACCAAACGGCATAACAAACCATCCTAATTGAAATAAATGACAAAGAAATCCTTATATATTTCATGCTGATATTTATTTATCAGAAAAGTTTTTGTCGTGCTAATAAAAACTAAATAAATATCTAGTACAATTTCAAAACCATATTACTCCTACAAAATAACCTTTGGAACCCAGAATACTAAAGAATGTTACTTAAACCTTCTAATAATAGTCCGTTCTTCAAATGATAGCGCTTTGTTGAACTCTGCGTATTGTGTAGGAGAAGCTGCATTTTTCATTCATTCATAAATACTCTTCATTCAAGAGCATCTACAACTATAAAGAAGTATGCATAGATTGCTTTCTTGAACTGTTAAAAGGCCACCCACATCACCTTTATGTAAATGTCTCTTTGCGGAAGTTGTAGAAGGTTCAAAGCTCAAGTGGCTCTGTGATTAATGTTACATCAAGAAAATTTTATTAAGTTAAGCTTTATTTTCATTCATTCAATTTAATTCCACCCCAATTGTTGAGAATTACATATGTACTGTATCAATTGAACGATTGTATAATTGCAGTGGAGGGTTACGATGAGGGTTGAGATGTATCAACTTCCGTGCTCTTTTCCGGCACGGATTACATCGTCGACGGCTGCCCCCAACTTGCAGAAAGACATGTCCATTGACCGTAACATCCACGCACTATCAGAGATATATAATAAAGTGGTACGTGTATCCGCGTAGAGAGTATAAAGTTATATGAAGTCATAATAGCGGGTGACCTGGAGATAAGCGAGCCAATGGGGTGGACGTGACTTTGCACTCTTTGCAGTTTGAGGCGATTTGTACGCTATGACCATCCATCATAACAAACGCGAAGGGCATATTGTATAGGAACACATTACGATGACACGCGGACTATGAATTCACTGGCCACTCAAAGTCAACCGAGTTGAAACAACGAGATAAACTTAAACTAGGAGGTTTTAAGGCATCATCAGAGAATCCATTCAGTATCTATCACATTATAAAACTATTCGCTTTAGGAGTCCCTATAGATAGACTAAAAGGTATATCTTGGAAACTTAAACAGTACTATCCAAAGCACACGAACCTTCAATTCCACTTGCGTTTCGTTTCTTTTCTAGAAACCCATAGATTAAAATATGTTTTCCATATTCGAATACCTTTGTACGTACTCTTAATGTTTTGTCATTAGTTCCTGTAATTGTTTTCTTAATATTATGCGAAATGCATTAACGCAAAAACAAATCACCGCGTAAGTGTGCTAGTTATTGTAATCCCTTACACTCGAGAAATGGAAAACTCGTTCCGTTATAGCTAAAGCCATCGAATACAGACATTCCCGTGCGCCGATTCCGTATATACAAACTGTAAGTACATTTATTTACGTTTGTGTTTTATGTATTTGCATCAGAATTATATGTATTATTATATATTATTATATAATTATATATATATATATATATATATATATATATTATTTCATCAATTATCGTTGCAAGTACTATCAATTGCAAGATGCATTAACGTATTAAAGTAACGCCGCACCGTTTAGTCTGCCTTATAATAAAATGATGCATCGAAACGTGAAAGAAGCGTTTTACATAAAATATGACTGGTGGGCCCCTGTGGCGCGAACATCATTCAGATGGACTTGATTGACAGGTTACAAGAGCTTTATTAACCATATCATGGGAAAGTTCTGGAATGTTATATACATAATTTCTGGTATGTTCTCCAAATAATTAGAACAATTGAATAAGATATAAATAACCGTTAAGGAGTTTTTAAGTTCAGTTCTAATTAAACCTTTGATTACAAATTACGTTTTCATTTGAGCTATAAGGCCGTGATATAAATTATTGGTACATGCTGTTAATATGCCTTAACGTATGTGATATAAATTACTGAAGTGATCCATTATATAAATTAATTATTTTGTAGAAATAACTTAATTATAGTGCATCAATATAAGTAATTAAGAAGATTGCATCGTAGTTTTAAGAATTAGTATTTGTACTGTTAGCGATTAACTGGAAATAAATTGTTGTGAGTGCCTCTAGAATCATCTCTTTGTAATTGCGAGTTGTCGAAAGGATCTTTGTAATCAGTTTGATCATAAAGAACTGTTGTATGTGCAAACATTGTTCTCGTTACATTAATGTCAAATAGTGAGGTTGTAGTGAAAAAGACTTTGAACGATATCTATGTGCATGCATGTAACTTATAGCCAACAATAAGAAATGGATAGTAAAATTCTTTCTTTTTGAAGAACTTCAAGTCAAGTGCTGAGGAGAGAGCTTGGCTGGTAACTGCAGAATTCATGAAAAAGTTCCGCAAGCTTTTCAGAAAAATCACATGAAAACTGCATTACAAAAACACGCAGAGAAATAAAAACTCTGCAAGCCTGGTAACGAAATTAGAGGAAAATGCAGAAAAACGGAATCAGAATGCAGAGAAATTAGAAAAATTTAATACAAGCTTTCCAGAGAAATTACAGAAAGCTGCCGTTAATCTACAAGAAAATTACAGTCAATTGAGATAGGAGTTTATACATAAAGCTACAAAACCCACAAGAGCGATTTAATAATTAAAAGAACAGTTTGTAAAATACACTACAGATACCGCGGAAAAGCTGAAAGACAAATTTTCTTGCGATTTAGAAACATTGGAAGCAATGTCCACTGATAACTCGCAAAAAATGAAAAAAATGGTGCTGGAGATGGAAGACCGGGTTAATTCCATAGCAGTGCAAGTACCACAGCCTTTAGTGGCAGTGATACAACAGCACGCCCCAGAATTTAGGAATGTTGGGAAAGCGAACTGACGTCAAAGTGCAGAGTAAAACCACCTACATTTGATGGGAAGTCACCTTGGTAGGTATATTTCAAACGTTTTGAGGTAGCCGCGTGAGCTAACGACTGAAAGGATGGTGAAGGAGCAACCGCATTGATTGTTTCGTTACGAAATGAGGTCTTGAGCATTCTGCAAATTATACCAGTCATGACCAAACAAGCTACGAGATCTTAACATCAATACTATAAATTAGGTACGGCGCCTCCCATCTGCTACAAGTGAACCACACTTAAGTGAAAAATCGTTACCAAAAGTTTGAAGCATGTATTGCTGGTAGTACAGATCTTTATTGACGGGATACGCGACGAAGAGATCCAGCAAGTACAACAACTTGCTCGTTCAAGGACCCTAGATGATGCGCTAGCTCGTGCTTTGGAATTTGAAGCGGCAAAGCAAGCTTCGCAGGGTAGTAGTAGCAAAGTAAGATGTTCCGTAGAGAAATAGGACTAAGAAAGCATAGAGGAGGGGATTCGACGGGTACTTTGTAAACACCAACCAAAGAGAAAGGAACCCAGGTGCTGGAAATGCAGCGACTTTGGCCATATACAGTCCAATGTAAATACTCCAAGAGGGAAGCCGAGAAGTCGGCAAACTAAAGGGAGTCAAGAGGAGAGAGCAAAAGTCGATCTCTATTGATTCTGCCCCGGAGGCCATCATCTGCGTTGCACGATCTGAGCATGCAGACATAATCGAGCTGGGGTTGATTAGAATGAATAGAAGAATTCTATGACAATCATGTAGTCCCCTGAAGCCAGCTACGCATATAAAGCACAAAAGATGCTATACAGCATGCTTAGTGCTTCATTGTGCTACAAACCCCAACGCAGCCGCATTCCTGGTTTCGAAAATATTCGACTAGAAATTTCAAATCTGGAAGTTAAATTTCAACTTTTTTTGTTACGGAAGCACTGACGATTATATGTAACATAATCCTTAGTGCTTCATTCTGCTTCACACCTCAACGCATCCACACCTCCGGTTTCAGGAGTATTCGTCTTCAAATTTCAAAGTTAGAAGCAAGAAGTTGGTAAAAAAATTTTTCTAATAAAAGCACAGAAGATCTCATGAAGCAAATTCTTTAATACTTCGTTAGTGCTTCATTGTTCTTCAAACCGCATCGCTGTCGCACGTCCTGTTTCGGAAACATTCGACTTCAAATCTCAGATCTGGAAGTTGGCTACAACTTTTTCGTTGGAAGCACTAACGATCGTATATAGCATAACATTTAGTAACTTGTTAATATTTTATTTTGCTTCAAACCACAACGCATCTACATCTTCGATTTCGGAATTATTCGTCATAAAATTACAGAGTTTTTGTTATGGAAGCGCTAATGGTATCGTGTAGTAAAGTCTTTAGTGTGTTTTTAGTGATTCATTGTGCATCAAACCCCATCGCAATCCTACTTTCGTTTTCGGAAATTTTTCACAGCAAAGTTCAGATCTAGATCTAACGATCATATGTAACTCATTCTTTAGTGATTCGTAGTTTGTCGCAGCTATTTTGTTATTGAAGCACAAAACCATATCTCTAATTATCTTTCACAACAAGCTCCAATTTTCATAAATTAGAACGTTCTATTCAAGCGCTGTCTTTTGGACTGTGTAATTTTCGAAAAGGGAAATGAGGTAGGGTTGAACTTTAAAGCAAAGTGATGCACTAAAAGCTTTTGCTACGCAGATTATTTATAGTTCTGTAATGAAAAAAATGTGAAATAAACCTCCAGATATGTACTTTAAAAGTTTAGTATTTATAAAACATGAAATGCAGGCGTAATGGGAAATATTGTACAATGCTACACTAAAAATTTTGCTGCATAAAATCACTAGTGCTTCCATAACAAAAACAAATTAGCCAAATTTCTACTCAGCACTTTTATGTTCAATGTTTCCGAAACTAGACTTCCGGTTATGTTGAAGTTTGAAGCATAAAAAAGCACTAACGTAGTACCGAAGATTGTGTTGCATATGGATCGGTAATGCATCCATAACAAAAGGTTATAGCCAATTACCAAATATAACTTTAAAGTCGAATATTTCTAAAACCATACGTGCGCCTGCATTAATGTTTAAGGCGCAATACAGCATTAACAAAGCACTAAATATTGTGCTACGTATGATCGTTAGTGCTTGTGAAAGAAGAAGGTTGTAACCAACTTCCAGATCTCAAAGCTGAAGTCGAATATTCAAAACCGGAAATTGGATTTAAAGCACAATGAAGAACTACCAAAACACTAAAAGTGATAGTATATAAGATAGATAGTGCTTCCATAACAAAAACTCTGTAGCCAACTTCCACATTCCAACTCTGTAATTTAAAGTAGTATATTTCCAAAACAAGAGACGTAAGCTACATTGGAGAATGTAGAAGAATGAAGTACTAACGAATCTCTAAAAAATGAGTTACATATGATCGATAGATCTAGATCTGAACTTTGGTGTCAAAAATTTTCGAAAACGTAAGTAGGACTGCGATGAGGTTTGATGCACAATGAAACATTGACAAAGCACTAAAGACTTTACTACACGATACCATTAGTGCTTCCATAACAAAAACATATAACCAATTTCTGGCCTCTAACTCAGCAATTGCGTTGTGGTTGGGAGCAGGATAAAGTACTAACAAGTCACTAAAGGTTGTGCTATATATGATTGTTAGTGCTTCCATAACGAAAAAGTTGTAGCCAACTTCCAGATCTGAAATTTGAAGTCGAATATTACCGAAACGGGATGTGCGACAGCGATGCGGTTTGAAGCACAATAAAGTGCTTCCATAACAAAAATCTGTAGCTAATTACCAGCTTTCAACTCAGTAATTTGAATTCAAATATTTACGAAACTTCAGGTGCCGCTAACTTGAGGTTTAAACCGGAGCGAAGCACTGACTAAGCACTAAAGATTATGCTACATATGATCTCTAATGCTTCAGTAACTCAAAATGTAGCCAACTTTCGCATTTGAAATTTAGGAGTTGAATATTTCCGAAACAGGAACTGTGGCAGCGTCGGAGTTTGAAGAGCAATAAAGCACTAACGAAGCATTACAAATTCTATTACACAAGATTGTTAGTGCTTCCATAACAAAAATCTGTAACTAACTTCCAACTTCTGACCCTGCAATTTGAATTTATTTACGAAACAGGAGATGCTGCTACGTTGGTGTTTAAACCAGAATGAAGCACAAACCAAGCGCTAAAGATTATGCTATATATGTTCGTCGGTGCTTCCGTAACAAACAAGTTGTAGACAACTTTAGCATCTGAAATTAGAAGTTACATGTTTTCAAAATCAGACGCGCGTTTGCAATGTGGTTTAAAACACAATAAAGCACCAACAAGACATTAAAGCTTCTACTACACAAAATCGCTAATGCTTCCATAACAAAAAATTTGAAGTCAACTTCCAGGTCCTAACACTGAAATTTGAAACCGAATATTTTCGAAATCGCAAGTTCGCCTTTGTTAGGGTTTGAAGCAGAATGAAGCACCAACAAAGCACTAAATATTAAGTTAGATACTATCGTTAGTGCTTCCATAACTTCCACGTTAAAATTTTAAAGTCGAATATTTCTAAAACCAAAAGCACGGCTGCGTTGAGGTTTGAACACAAAGAAGTTCAACTATTTTACTGTATAACATCCTTAGTGTTTCCATAACACAAAATCTGTAGCCCGCATCCTGCTTCTAACTCTGCAATTTGAAATCGAATATTTACGAAACCGTAAGTGCGGCTGCGTTAGGGTCGCACTACAGGTTTTGCTATAAATGATAGTGCTTTCGTAAATTTGAAATTTCAATCGAATATTTTCGATACCGGGAATGCGGCTGCGATGGGGTTTAAAGTATGCTGAAGCACTAGCGAAGCACTAAACATATTACTATATGGCATCGTTTGTGCTTTATATATGTAGCCAACTTCACGAAGCTACAGAGCTGTCATAGGATTCTTCTATTTACTTACTACTCAACTCCAGCTTGATTATGCTCATTTCTACAGCTTGATTTTGAATCTACCGCTACTTCTAATTTCACATCTTATTAAGTTGCAAGTAAAAATTTCCGAAAGTAATATTTGTATTTTAAATTTTAGATAATGCATTAAATGAACAGCTAACGTTAAGATTTACTCTATAACTACGACTAGTGTCTAAACATAATTAATTCGCAAATTCGTAATATAATTGTATAAATAAATATTATTTACGGATGCAAATTATTTTTTTAACACTTTATTGATGTGTACTACAACAAATTATTCATCATTTGGAATTTGATGCATTATACACAAGCAAGTAAAATAATATCTACCTTTACGAAGTGTTTCTTTAGCATAGAAAATTTATTTTTATTAAACTGTAGCTGCAAAAGAGCGTCTAGAGAAATAGAATAGCGATTTCCTACTATAATTCTAACTCTGTAAATAGCATTCGTTTAAAGTTTGGGGCATTATTTTCGTATAAAATTAATCAAATTAATGTGTATCCCCAAAAGGTTTCTATATTTCTTATATCTATATTTACATGCCATTGAAATATAGAGCATTTGAGAGTGCATAACACTATCTTTCTGTAAACATTTTTGTATGATTAATTTTGAAGATAGATTACATTTGGGACACGTTTACTTACGCGTTTAAACCCAATGTAGTACCTTCGGGTAGAGCATTGGGAACGTGGCCGCAGGCATAGCGGCCCCTTACTCAAATTATAATGTAAATATTTTTGAAATTGAAAAAACACCGTGTCCAGTTGTAAGTTGCTATTGTTGTTTTATTAGTAGCAGTACGCCACCGAGGTATGAAGCACTAAAGAGCACTAATGAAGAAGTTTCCTTCGGTTGTACTAAATTTTTTAAATTGGAACAAGTCACGCCTAGCTGTAAAAATTTAAGTGAATGTATTTTCTTCATTTGCTACCGTACGCCGCTGACATATGAAGCACTGAAGAGCACTAACAAAGCACTAACTTTGGGTTGCAAATATTTTTGAAATTGAAACGAACCGTGGCTAGAATTAAAAATATAAGCAGCCACGACCTTATTAGAAGACGTACGCCACTGAGGTATAAAACTCTAGAGCACTAACGAAGCACTCATTTTCGCTTGAAACGAATTTTTGAGTTTGAAACAAATTATGGGGAACTGTAAAATTCACTTTTATTAACAATTGTACGCCACTAAGATATGAAATACCAAAGAGAACTAACTTTCGGCTGAAACTAATTTTTTGAATTTGAAATAAACCGCATCATTTCGTTTCCGACCTTACTTAAGGTCGGTTTGACGCAGCTCTAACTTCTTTTCTATTCTGTGCTAATCTAAAAACTCTACATACCCTTCACACCCTAAATTTCTAATGATTTGACTAATATAGTTTGGTCTAGGTCTTCCTATATCCTTCTATCTTTTTCTTATCCAGCTGGCTCTACATAGATATTAGCAACCTGATGGTTGTTAAAGAACTCTAACATGTTAACATGATTACCCTATATATGGAAATGAAATATAACCTGGTTATCCGCTTCAAAAAGGAAAAGTGTTAAATTATATGTTATGGTAAGGCTTAAGCAACGAATCGCTGCCAACATGCCAGACCGCTACCTAATTGTGAGTTATGCCATGGTGACGTTTATTAAATTATATGTTATGGTAAGGCTTAAGCAACAAAACGCTACCAACATGCCAGACCGCTAACTAATTGTGAGTTATGTCCTGGTGACACTTAGTTAACTGATTTTTATTTTGTTTTGTTTTGTTTTCGAACTTACTTAAAGTCGGTTTGACGCAGCTCTAAATTCTTTTCTATTCTGAGCTAGTCTAAAAAGGTCTATATACCCTTCACAACCTAAATCTCTAATAATTTGACTAATATAGCTTTGTCTAGGCCTTCCTACTCTATTTTTATTTGGTAGTCTATAATCTAAGACTTTACTAAATAGTCCCTCATGTCTTAACTAGTGCCCTATCATTCTATCTCTCCTGACCTTCAATTGTTTCCACATACAGGGATCCTCACCTATCCTTCTATAAACTTCCTCGTTTGTTACTCTATCTGTCCAACTAATCTTTAACATTCTCCTATAACACCAAGTTTCAAAAGCTTATATCTTTTTCTTATCTACTTCTTTAATTGTCCAAGTCTCACTACCGTATAGTACAACGCTCCATACGTACGACTTTAAGAAACTTTTTCTTTTATCTAAACTAATACTATTAGCTATTAGTAAGTTTTTCTTTTTTAAAAACATTTTTCTAGCTTGAACTATTCTAGCTACTATATCCCAACTGCTACGTCCATCCTTTGTAATTATACTACCTAAATAGCAAAATTTATCTACCTCCTCTAACTCGGTATTACCTATTTTTAATTTTGGTTTAGAACTAGGCTGTAACTCACTTGTCATTATCTTTGTCTTTACTGAGTTAATTCTCATACTATAGTTACTCCGTAGTATCTCATCTAAAAATTTTAAAAACTCTCCTAACTCTTTTCTAGACTCTGCTATAATGGCTATATCATCTGCAAAACGTAACATGTCTATCTTCTGTCCCTGTACACTAATGCCTATCTCTTTTCTCTCTCTAGCTAAGTTTAAAGCTTCCTCAATATAAACATTAAAAATCAAGGAAGATAGTGTATAGCCCTGTTTAACACCATTTCTAATCGTAGATTCCTTTTCTGTTTCATCAAATCTAATTACTACGCTTTGGTTTTTATATAGACTGCAAATAATTTTTCTATCCCTATGAGAGATTCCTATTTTTTGCAAAACCCTGAACATAACAATCCAATTAACCCTATCAAATGCTTTTTCTAAATCTACAAACGCGAAATGACTCTTTTTATTTTTTTGTAATCTTTTTTCGATAATTACCCTAATCATTAGTATCGGTTCTCTAGTCCCTCTGTCTTTACGAAAACCATATTGGTCTTCGCCTAAATAATTCTCAGTCAAAGCTTCTACTCTATTTTTAATTATTATGGTTAGTATTTTGGAAGCATGAGAAGTTAAACTAACCGTTCTAAAATTCTCACACCTATCAGCTCCTGATTTTTTTGGGATTGGAATAATAATATTTTTTTCGAAACCTATTGGAACCTCACCTGTGTCATATATTACTTTTACTAGTTCATATAATCTGTCTAAAGTTTTCTGACTTGCATATTTTATTAATTCTGCGGGAATATCGTCTATCCCTGGCGCTTTATTTAGTTTAAGATTCCGAACAGCTCTATCAAATTCCTCTCTTAATATTGAGAACCCTATTTCTACATCCTCTTCTTGGTCGTTCTCTAACTCATCCATATCGGCTCCCTTATATAAATCTTCTAAATATCTTTTCCATCTATCTGCTACCTCAACTTTATTTATTAGAAGCTCATTATTCTCGTCTCTAATACCATTATATTTTTTCCTATCTTCCCCAAAAAACTTTTTAACTGCCCTGTAAGTCCTGTCTGTCTTACCTACTCTCAAATCATCTTGTATTCCCTTAGAATTCTCCTCCATTCATTTATTTCTAGCTTTTCTACACTCATGTACTATCTTATTTCTAACTGTACTATATTTTTGCTTACTTTCACTATCCACTTCTCTGAAAGGTTTAAGCTTTCTTCTATTCTCTATTAAATCTAATATCTCCTTTGTTACCCACGGTTTTCTCGCTTCTATTTTTTTCTTACCTATAGTCTGTGTTGCTGTATCATGTACAGTCAGTTTTATTTCTTTCCATTTATTTTCTACGTTCCCTCCTACAGCTATCTCTTTGCTCTTATTATCTAATACTTGTTTATATTCCTCTTTACCCTACTATCATTAAGCTTACTTAGATCCCATCCTCTCTTTTAACCTTTCTCAATTTTTGAATTTTAGTTTACACTTCATTTTAACTAAGTTATGATCGCTATCTATGTCAGCCCCTGAATAACTACGACAGTTTTTAACTTGGTTTCTAAATCTTTGTTTAACTAAAATATAATCTATTTGGTATCTAGCCCTATCACCTGGCGCTTTCCAGGTATATCTTCTCCTAACATGTTGTTCGAATAGGGTGTTTACAGTTACTAAACTATGTTCCTGGCAAAACTCAACTAATCTTTCTCCTCAATCATTTCGTCTGCCATACCCAAATTTTCCTACCATTTTTCCCTCACTACCTTCTCCCACTGACGCATCAAAATTGCCCATACTATTAAATTCTCATCTCCTTTTACTTTTCTCACTATACTATTTATATCCTCGGTATACCTTTTCTACTTCCTCATCCTCGTACTGAGTTGTTGGCATGTAAACCTGTACTAAAACAGTGTCTGTGGGTTTTGTACTCAATCTAACCATAATTATTCTATCACTAAATTGTAAGTACTCTTTAACTTTATGTCCTAATCTTTTACCTAACACTATTCCTACGCCTGCCTGTCCATTAGTTGAAGAAGTTGTAATTATTCTATAATTATCTTTCCAAAAGTCATTACTATCTGGCCATCTCACCTCACTAATACCTAAAATGTCCAGCTTTCCCTTTCTCATGTCGACTAATAAATTCGTTAACTTATCTACTCTAAGTAATGACCTTACATTCCAAGTCCCTATCACTAAATCGAACTGTTGTTTTATATTCTTACGATGACGAGCCCCAAGTACCCCCTCCCGGAGATCCGAATGAGGGAGTATTTTACCTCCGGACAAGAATTTTACTTGTGAGCTCTCCATCATATGTATTTCGTGTTTTAGACCTCGCGAGTTAAGGTTCGGGCCTTTGGAGCGGTGTTTTTAAAAACAATTCCGAAGACTTAACAAATTTATTTTAACTTGAAGCAGAAATTACAATAAAATTTTGAATAACTAGTAACATAATAACTTTAACCAAAAAATATAATAATTGTACTATGGCGAGTAGTCTAGGTAGAAAACAATGCAAAAGCTGTAATACTCAGACTGACTGCCGGGCCTTGAGCTCCCGGGCTTTTTATAATAACCTGCACCTCACACGGATGTGGGAACTTGCAGATCTCATGTCTGCTTTACACTTTGTTACAATGTAACAATCTTATTTCTAAGTAATTGCGGTATGTTGACCGCCTGTGACCTGCCACCTGCAGTATCACTGCCCTCTTGGATGCAAAGTTGCATGTCCGTTCTCATGAACTGTCGATAACCTCTCTGGGTTATCCTTGTATTACAATGTTGCAATGAACTTATACTTTATTTAACAATTTCTAATAATTCCTATTAGATTCAATATATTCAATATATATAGATAATTGGGGGATACATAACTCGCGCACCTGGGAAATATTGTGGTAGGCTCCCATATCTTTCCACAACGCAGTTTTTAAAGATTTTAGCAAAAAGCCGTATCCCTCACGGCCAACCCCCAACAAGCTTGTAAATTATTGAGGATCGCCCGAGACCAACCGACCCTCCTCCAATATCTTTTAGCCAGCAAGGCTGCTGCCCCTTGCTGCACCTTTTAATCGCCTTTTACGATAAGCAGGCTTACTATAGTAGTATTCTTTATCCCCTACTATAGGGGAAAAAATAAGTGGGCACAATTTTTATATTAGTAGTCGTACGCCGCTGAGATATAAAGCACTAAAGAGCAATAACAAAGCACTAAGTTTCGACTAAAAACGTTTTTTAATTGAAGAAAACCCTAGTTAAATGTGAGGTTCCGCCGGAAAATTATAAGTGGCCATTTCGGCGAAACAATTATTCCGCGATTTTCTTTTATAAAGCACTAAGAGCGCTAAGAGAACACTAACTTTTGACACATATAAGAACTTAGTGCTTACAAAGTCACGCCTAACTTCATGCACCTTGATATGTTGTCGTTAGATTTTAAGGTACCTGGTGGCAACATAAAAGCTGAGCAATATATGGCCACCCAAAAACGTTTACAGTAGTCGACAAATTGTGCCATTTTTCTGAATGATAGTGTTCACGCCATCACGTCGTCCCCGTCTACCCCGAACATTTAAATATATGCTTAGTTGTTGAATTAGTAAGTCTCTTACATCTCCCTTTCGAACTTAACTTGTTCTGTGCAATTCACACGTTTTTGGCACATTTAAAAATCACAAAAAGAACAGTGGTTTAATTCAAATCTTGAGATAGATTTCGTACTTGGAAAATGGTTCCGCAATGTGCTGCAAGAATATTTATCAGCACGGAATGTGTATTTATCTCTCTGCAAGACTCATATTTTAATATTAATGGCAACTCTTTTAAATTCACTAAATACTAAAATGTTCACCACGCCTTTAAACCAAATAAAGCTATATTCAGTGGCAAATATTGCCAAAATTAGCACAAGAATCTATTGTACTTCAACGCATTTCATTATTTTTTGATGAAGAAAATATATAATAAAGATATTGAATACAGGTCTATAAATTATCCTTAATTAACTTTTAAATAATGAATGGCCTAAGAGCGCTTCCAGCAATTACTGAAGATATATAATGAAGAGTTTCAGGTAAAACTCCAAGAGGCGCTTTTAATTACTTTATATTAAGATGCGTTAAAAACTTCATTCCATTTTCCTGATATAAATAGTACAGAAGTACCCACCACAAATAACATTTTACTGAACACAACAACCAGATTTATTTTAAAGTGCTAAATACAGTAACAATTTACAAATAATAACACAAGGAATAGAACTGTTTATATTCAACATCAATCCTGATGGACAGTTGAGCTTAGGATTATATAAATAAGGATCGATTTATCCTTTAACAAAAGGGCTCAAACAAATTACCCCATTCAAGATTGAATACGGCCCAACACCTCTACCTGAATAAAATAGTATCTGACTGTGGTAAACTTTAATTCCTGCTTTTACTAGCTTCTCACATTCTAATTGATTGTGATTCTGGGTGAATTCAACAATGAAACAGTTTTAGGGAACCTTTCGAAGGCAATTGAGCGTGAGTTCAAGCCGCCCCTCGCATTTCACGCAGATTTGCAGATATTTAAACCTTGGTCCGGAAATACTATTTACACACACATAATGGAAAATGTTAAAAGTTTTGTAACTAGGAGTGGGGTTTACAAACAAATGTTAACAATTTCTGAAACTTCTTTTTATTAGTTGTGGCATGAAATATCAGTTGGTTATCGATTGACAGATCGCATTTGTGCGTAAGGATGATAATCGGTTAAAAGTTTTCCTAAAAAGTAATAAAATAAAAATTAAGTTATTTTTCCGCAATTTATAAGCAATTAATAGAGAAAATATATTATTTTATTAATGGATAATAGAAACGAGGGATGCTCACTTAAAGATTATTTTTATCAACTAGGTTTTAGGATGAAGTAAAGTATTGAAATTACAATTTATGATTCAATTAGGCATTTTGCTAATACTAGTAACTACTATCTATGCCTTTTCCATAAAAAAATTATAGCAAAAACTTTAAGAAAATGCATCATCATACCCTTTTCTGCAAAAACAGATGACGCACCTGAACCACTAAGTTCACTCATTAAATCAAACAATACTACTTTCTGTTTAACGGTATAGAGTAGAATTATAGGCACTCACATAATCTTTCTACGGTCTAATACCAGGACGATTGGTGGTATCTATAGTAGAACACACATACAACATACAAGTCAATATACACAAGCAAAAAAACATATTTCAAATAATGGCAATTAATGTGCGACATTATAACTAACTATTTCTAAGATTAACACGAGTTCGTGTTAATAAGCACAAACAGGAACAAATATATATATATATATATATATATATATATATATATATATATATATATATATATATATTGACGTGATAAGAAGTCACGAGAGGTCATTGAAACACAAATTTTAAAAATAAATCCCACCAAAATATAATAGAATCCGGAAAAATAATCACCCTGTATGATATAAGCATATTGTAAATAAATAGCAAGTAACGTAAGTCATATATGTAAAAATAAATAATTGTAAGATACCATAAAAGGCATTAAATGCAAACGTAAAAATCGATCGTTTTAAGATAAATACAAAGCCATTTATTGTACTTATTAATCATCAATACATTTTTGATACAATTGCATTTAATTGGCTGTAAATGGTATAAAAGAGTACTAGCTTTAAGCTTTTAGTTTAAGAAACTCCTTTTGCATTAAAAAACAATTGAAATTTAAATTAATTACCCCGTGGTTAACAGCAATTAATTTTAAATAAAGAATTTTCTAGAATATAAACGGATGCGTCATCGATATTTAAAAATACGTCAAATTCGTATAAACTCATAAATAAATAAACATTTTATTCCTAGAAGTGGCCCGATTATTGAAAAAACCTTCAAAATCCCACACATATGTTTTAAGCAATATTTTCCTTGTTTCTATGTTTGTTGTTTTTCAACACAGCAGTTGCTTTTTCTTGTTAAATGTAGCACGACCTTGTGCTACTTTTGTATGTTTTGCTCCCTTTCCATCTTGCGTTATTTGGCTTCCTATTTAGCAGACATCCTTAACCGCTTTTAAGTTCTCATTATCTATTCTTGTTTTTGATTTATTTTCCTCTCATTTGCATACTAGTACCTTAGTTTTCTTTGTTAATTTTCATACCGTATTTGTGAGTTAGGTGGTAGAGCAACTGATGGTTATGCCCATCAAGTTGAACTTCGCCCATATTCTATTATTTTATGTTTTGTTAACAAATACTTTTTTGAATAAAGACATTTAATAATAATAATAATAATAATAATAATATCTCTCTGTTAAAACTGTTTCCATTTCATTAAAAGCAGCTTATAACTCTTCTTTGCTAGATGCGAATACCGCTATATCATCTGCAAATTTAAGCATGTAAATCTTTTGTCCCTGCATAGTAATTTCAAATGTCTTCCTGCATTTGACAGTATTCATTGCCTGTTCAATGTACAAGTTAAAAATTAATGAGGATATGGTACATTCCTACCTCACATTTTTCCTAATATTTACTTCTCTACGTTCCTACCCTAATTCTATTACCGCTGTTTGCCTTTTGAATAAGCTTTGTACTATCCGTCTACCCTGTAACGCATCCCTATCTTTTTGAGCATTTCAAACATTTTTTCCGTTTTACATTGTCGAATGCTTTTTCAAAATATACAAACCCTATATACACGTTTTCCCCTTTTTCTATTGTTTTCTCCATTATCACCGTCAGAGCTAAAATAGCCTACCATGTTCCCTTGTTTCGCCTAAACCCAAATTGATCTCCTCCTAGTATTTCTTCAGCTCGTTTTTCCATTCGTCTTGGTACAGTTCTAGTTAATATTTTTGACACGTATGCTGTCAAACTTATTGTTCGAAAATTTTCATTTCTATCCGAACCTCTCTTTTTTGATATAGTGACTATGATGCTAGGTTTTAAATTTCTATGTATCTCGCCTGTCTTATACAAATAGCTCACTAGTTGGAAAAGACGTTCTGTTGCTGCTTGTCCAGCGGCTTTTAGAGTTTCTAGTTGCTCCTTACCTGTACCCGGCGCCTTACCATTTTTCAGACCCTTAATACTAATTCAAACTCATCTCTAAGTACAGGATATCCCATGTCATCCTTTTCAATGTCTGATTCCTGTTCTAATGCTGTTCTTCTCTGGCATATAAATTCTCTTTGTATTCTTGTCATTTAACCACCTTCACTACATTTTCTATAATGACGCTTCCTCCAGCGACAATTTTTGCTATATGGTTTTATATCCCTAAAATTCATTCTAATTAGTTTGGATGCTTCGTCTGTCTTTCCTATTTCCATCTTAGTTTGTACCTCTTTACACTTTTCATCAATCCATTGTTCTCTAGCTTTCTTGCATTTGCAAATAATTTCTCATTTTACGGTTTGTATCTCTGTTTTCCTGTTTCGTCTGATCTACTTTTGTATTTTCGTCTTTCTTTTATTAAATTTAGAATATCCTTTGTTATCCATGGTTTCTTATTTTCTTTTTGTGTGTACCCCAGAATATCTCTGGTCCCCACGTCTAAGCTGGATTTAATGTTATTTCATTCTGTTTCTACTTCCTTAGTATCATAAATTTTCCCGATATCTTTCAACAATTCATTTGACTTTTTTTCAAATCCTGATACGCTTGGCACCACTGATACGGTCCACGTTTCACAATATTGCGCAATTGTATATTATGACATAATTACGTTGCAAATTGTATCAAATACCAAACACGTTTAAAATGATACAATTCTTAATTTAAAATATAAATAAAGCGCTGTACTCACTTAAAACGTGCATTGCAGTTAAAGCTCAGGGCCATCTCCTTGTGGGTTACATCACGCCTTTGTTGAGTCCAAATTCATCCGTCTCTCCTCTTTCGTCGTTCGTGGGTAGGGCGTAAGGATACAGGTAGAGGTACGGTAGAAGGTTAGATAAGATACTGGAACCTACATCCTAAAAAAAGGAGAAAAGGCTGACATCACGACACAGGTAGATGTTACCGGCTTGACGTCTCGTGGCTAATAATGTCGTGTCACACCGCGCACTTGCGCCACTCACTCCGCGCCTGCGCATTCTTTTGCGCCAACACAACTGTCCGGGATGGCGGAATTTAACAAGTTTATTTTAAAATATTGGCGGGAATTTACTCACATATTAAACAATGTACATTTCCAAATTTGGAATGTAACAATCCTTCGTGGATATCTTTATCTTTTAGTTTCTCAAAATCAAAGCGTCTTTTTCCGTTCCTTATTTTCAAATTTTTTAATTTAAGGGCGGCCTTCGTGATTACGATGTTGTGGTCAGTGTCTATATCTGCTTCTGGGTAGTTTCTACAGTCTTTTACTTGATTCCTAAACCGTTGTCTAACAAGAATGTAATCGATTTGATATCTTCCTATATCTCCTGGCATCTTCCACGTGTATGGTCTTCTAGCAGGATGTTGAAATAATGTGCTTGTGATGATTAAGTTGTTCTTGTTGCAAAATTCTACCAGCCAATCTTCCCTGCCATTCCTCGTGCCTAAACCAAATAAACCTACTACCGCTCCTTGCCTCTCCTCACTTACCACTACATTAAAATCCCCCGTAGTTATTAAATTTTCATGTCCTTTTACGTATCTTAGTATGTCTTCGATATCTTTGTAGATCGCTTGTAGCTCTTCGTCACTTTAGCTAGAGATGGGCATGTATACTTGTATTATTACTGTATTTACCGGTTGAGATTTTAATCTACCCATGAGTACTCTTTCGTCTTTTGTAAGTAATGTTCTGCATACTGTCCTATCCATTTCAATTTACAAGTTCTCTAGCTTACCTATTTGCTTCATACTTCTGACATTCCACGTTCCAACTCGCAAAAATGTTCCTGACTCTTTTTCTGAACTTTCCGATCACATCCACCGAAGTAGTTCCCTCCCGGAGATCCGAATGGGGGACTATTTTAACTCCGGAATCTTTTACCCCAGAGAATGCCGTCATGCTAATTACAATTTAAGTACGCTATGCACTTGGAAGATAATGTGGTGGTCCCGTTGTCTTCCACATCGCAGTAGTGTGTCTTGGAATGCCATACCGACCACTATGGTCTCTGCCACCGAAAGAAATGCTGCCCTCTATCGGGGACCTATCTTAGTCTGGTTCCTCACTAAAGACCCCATCAATTTGGTAAAACCTTTGATTCTGTTCTTTAGCTCATTGTATCACTCAAGTCGTTCCACCTGTTCTAGTAATCTAGAACTTCTTCAAGGTACAGGTCTGTAGAACCGCCACTGAAATTAGCAAACGCCGCTTTACGGCGCTGCCCTTTATAGTGACGGGTGCAAGAATATAAGAAGCTACCCGCTTCAAACACCCTTGCGCAGGAACACTTTATGTTTATCAAAAGTAATACTCAACTTGTATTAAACTGTGCAATTTACTGGCATAAAATATAACTTTTTTGGACGAGACATAAAAATCACTCTTGACATATATGTGACAACACATAATTATTAATCGCCTACTCCTAAGTTTAAATACATATGAGGCGCGTTTGCAACATACTCCCACCTTGTGTTATGAGCAACCGAAGAACACAACAAAATTTACGCGCCACTGTCCAGCCTAGTACGCAAGTCTTTCCGGCAACTTAACTTGCCGTCCACTTTTAGTGTACACACGTGTTTTACTCACAGGTACAATGTTCCTTCTTAACTGCTCTTCTGAGGAATCGCCGTCATGCACTGCATTTTCAGTAGCTGCTCCCACCTGACCGTAGCTATTCACAGAATCAAGATGAACCATTTCACCTTCTGAACACTCCAACGGATAAATACGCTGAATTGGGCGCACCAACTGACCTTTAGCAGTTTTTAGTCGGACAACGCGTACTCGTCCATCTTTACCAGGTATCAACTCTGTTATGCGACCCAGAGGCCAGTCTATCCGTTTTGTCTGATCATTTCCAATCATAACGATCTCACCGACATTTAGTGAACGTATTTTGCAATGTTTGGACACCATACGTAATTGACCCAAGTATTCGGTACGAAATCTTCTGCGTAATACATCACGAATCTTTTGTGACGTAACAGTCGCTTGTTCAATGATGCAGAATCAAATACATCTAATTCTGGTACTCCAATTTCATGCCGTTCCTGCAGAAACATATTTGGTGTTAACGGCTCCAAATCGTTCACATCACTCGAGATGTAAGTCAAAGGTCTAGCGTTTATAATGGCTTCACAATCACATAATATAGTATGTAGTCCGTCAAAATCCAGCGAAACCCTTCCTAAAACTTTACGTTTTAACATGGAAATCAATCTCTCCCAAAATCCACCCCACCATGCTGCGGTTGGAGGGTTAAACTTCCATACAATACGTTGCACCGCTGAATATTTTTTTACACCGTCCCAATGCACTTTGCGCATCGCGTTATCTGTACCGACAAAATTAGTTCCATTGTCTGAATATACGATACATGGTCGGCCCCTTCTAGCAATGAATCTACGGAAAGAGTCAACAAATGTTCCAGTTGACAAGAATGTAACAAGTTCAAAGTGTACAGCACGATATATCGCACACGTGAAAATACACACCCATGCTTTTTGTCCATTTCTTAGAAACATAGGCCCGGCCATATCAACACCAATGATTTCGAAGACTGCCGCGTCACGTACTCTATCACTAGGTAACGGCGGCGTAATTTCTTCCATTCTGGAAGCGTTTTGTCGTTTACACACAACACAATTTCCAATAACAGTTTTTATGCTACGACGACCTCCTAGAATCCAATAGCGTTCTCTTAATAGAGATAAAAGTGTCTGCACACCAGTGTGACAGGACTCAACGTGCTTATTCAATATAAGCTTTTTAACCACTGGGTGCTTCCCAGGCAATAACAGAGGATATCTAAAGTCGGCATCGTCTTCGCGATATGAAACTTTGGTATTCAGACGAATAATACCATTTTTATCAATAATTGGTTGCAATGAAGACAACTCTTTTACCTTCTGGTCTTGAAACGATTCTTGTTGTATAACTTTAACAAGACACAGCTCAGCAGCTTCTGTTTCTTCTACAGATAAACATTTATCCAGAATTCGGCCATCAGGAAAACGACAATTGTGAATGAAACGTAAAATCCACGCAAGCAAGCAAATGATTTCATTGTAATGAGAAAAACGTTTATTATACCATAAGTCTTCACTGTTTAGCATAGATGCTACAAGTCTTTTGCGACGTTCTCTTCCAACCTCATCTTCATTGACCTCAAGATCCGCCTTAGGCCATGCACAGTGTGGTTGGTATAACCAGGACGGTCCCTCTAACCATTTGAATTCTAGCAATTGTTTGGGGGAACAACCGCGAGATGGGAGGTCCGCTGGATTCAAATTTCCTGGAACATGGTGCCACATGTTTTTATCGGTCAACTTACGAATTTCTGCAATCCGATTCCAAACAAATGCAGACCATTGATCTTCTTGTTTTATCCAAGAAATAACAGTACTCGAATCGCTCCAAAATAACTTTCAAATTCGTTATCAATCAACGATTTCAACACGTCTTTTACAGAGACGTACAAGCGTGCTGCAATCGTAGCAGCCAACAATTCGAGCCGGGGAATAGTCATTTCTTTTAAAGGTGCAATTCTCGCCTTTGCTTGAAGTAAACTTACTTTTACACCATCGACCTTTTCTACTCTTACATAAACTACCGATGAGTAGGCTGCCGTACTGGCATCACAGAATGTATGCAAGCTGATCTTTTGCGAACCATCATTTAAATAGTCTATCCATCGAGGCACTTTAATTCCTAATAAGCATTCTGATTCCACATACCATTTCATAAATTTTCTCTTAACTTCGCCGTCTACTTCTTCGTCCCAATTAATTTTCTCTCTCCAGAGGTGCCGTAGCAATGCTTTTGGGCGAATAGTAGCTGGACATACAAATCCCATTGGATCAAATATTCTATGAGTCAGCGATAATATAACACGCTTCGTTATAGGTTCTTTGGCTTCATGTTCACGGTGCTCAAAATTTAGCGCTAAACTATCTTCCGTTTTGTTCCAATTAAGACCTAGCACTTGCGTCACAGGTTTGTCAAAAGGCGTTTTGCCCAATTGCGTATGCTCCCACCCTCTGAGGTCGAAATGTTCTTTGGCCATTACTGTACGAGCATTTTTTATAAACCGGTTTAGCTCGCTCACAGTAGCGACGCTGTGTATGCAATTGTCAACGTAAAAGCCATTCATCAATGTCACAATGACCTGTTTAACTTCTCTGTTCACAGTTTCATCGAGCATACGAGTCAAATGGTACTTTATAGTCATGCCTAGTAAATACGGACTAGCGCACACTCCAAAAACAACTCTCTTATGTCGATATATGATTTCACTACCCTGTAAATCCAACCAAATAAATCTTAATACGTCTTGTTCAGCAGAATGTAACCCCACTTGCAAAAAAGCTTTGGTGATGTCTGCAATCACACCTATCGGATTGAATCGAAAACGTAATAGCAAGGCAGGTATCAACTCAATCAGATTCGGACCGCTTTCTAAACAATCATTCAACGAAGGACTACCCTTTTTGTGCGAAGAAGCATCGAAAACTGGCCTTATCTTTGTGGTTAGACTATTAGATTTCACTACAGCCCTATGAGGTAAATAGTGAGTAACAGCATTTCTGGGACAGCGCATCTTTTCTTCAGATACTACTTCAACTATGCCTAAGTCTTTCCACTCATTTAAAACTTATACATAAGCTTCATACAACTGTTCAAATTGCAGCTTTTTTATAACATGGTTCAATCGCTTACGGGCAATTTCGTAATTATTAGCCAAAGGTGGATGACCTTGTTTCCATGGTAGACGTACAACGTATCTTCCATTAGGATCTTCTTCTACAGTTTCCATGAAATATTTTTGTACATTGGAATTTATTTCATCTTTAGATCTTTTTTCCACCGGATCCCTAATGCCTAACACGTCCAACTCCCATAGCTGATTTACCTTCAACTCACTGTAAAGTAATGAGATGACTTGCATAGTAGTAGACTTGCTACAAAGCTCTTTGGGAGCTTTTCCCATAAGCGTCCAACCGAGATCAGTCTCAATAGCCACAAGACCACAATTCAAAACATGTCTCTTACCCGTCAATAATTTTCCACAAACATCGGCTCCTATCAAAATTTCTATTGGCGAATAATCACCCACGTCAGCTATTTGTATACCTTTTTTAGCTAGTTCGTTTATCCACAGACCATTTGGAACTGGAGCTACATCATCGCAAATAACGGGTTGGTCTAAAACATCGAAGTGGCAAGAATATTCACCAGTCAAATTAATAAGCTTTATCTTATAGACAATGTGAGCTTGTTCCGCTGTAGACGCTCCGCCAAACAAAGTATGAGTAATCCGCGTGTGACCTTGCACGGAAAACCCAATATCTGAGCAGTATTCTTCAAAACATATGATCTTTGTGACCCTGTGTCTATAATAGCCCGCACTGTACGTTCCCCATTTTTTCCAGCGAGTTTTACTCGTAACGTTTGCAGGAACACAACAGGATTATACAAATTGGCAACATACTTATCGCAACTGGTTGCCTGTAGTACCTTATCCAGAGTTACCGGTGTAGTAACGTCTTCAGCACCCTTGTTTGCTGACAACTCAGGACACATTAATGGTACGTGTCTTTTGTTACATATCATGCAAGTTATTTTTTGACGACATTTTCGGCCGACGTGACCTACCTTTAAACAACTAAAGCAAGCCCTTTTCTGTTTCAAAATTTGACGTATTTCATCTAATGCAACCTTTTGCATTTTGTGACACGACTCACTACTATGACCAGTTTCACAGAAAACGCATTTTACTTGTTTGGTAAACAAACCAGCAGCAGTCGGTACGTGCTCATGTTTTCATTAACCTTTTGCCTTTTCGCTCAGTTTCGTTAGAAATGGTGGCTGCAGAAAACCCTTCTTTTGCTAGTGCAATGCGTTGTTCTCCGTCAACTTCTAAACTTATGAAGGCCATCAAACCGTCAAGGCGTTCTTTGAGCGTATCGCCTCTTTTCACCGATACATCGCCCAGCGATCTCTGCCATGCGCGCAACAGCTCTTCTGGAAGACAAGATTCTACCAATGGAAACAACATTGCGGAACAAGTGTCCGTCGTCACACCAAGCGTGTCAAGAGCTCTCAACTGCGTCGCAATCTTATCATACAGACTGGCTAAATTTAGCGTCTTTGGATTGAGTGCTTTAATTAAAATAATTTTTAGCAACTCACGCACATAAAACTCGACTAACAAGTCATGCCTCCCAAACCTGGCTTTTAAACTTTCTACAGCTTTTCCATAATTATTCCCAGTTGGGGGAAAACTAACTATAAGTTCTTCGGCTCAGGAACCCGGGACAATAACTTGCAACAAATAATGAAATTTATCTTCATTGGTTAACTCACAATCATTATGAACTTTATTAAAAGTGCTCCAGAACGGAAGCCAATCGCGCAGCTCACCTCCGAATTTTTTAAACTCAATGATTGGCAATTTGATTCTACGAGAAAGAGATCCTCCTGCGCCACTACCAACGTTACTAATACTGTCAATAGCAGGTGACCCAATAATGCGTTGGCAACGCAAATTCAACCTGCGATAAGTAAATTGATACTCGTCTGTGCTCTGAAGTTCTATTTCGAGTTGTTCCTCGCTGATTCCATCTGTATCCAACAAAGGTCATAGACTTCACGATCCATTTGTTCTAATCCGGCTATTTTTTGGGTTAACATTTCACACCTTGTATTTATCTGGTCAACATCTTGTTGTTCGGCATCCAAAAGTTGTGTCAGCTGATTTGCAGTTAAAGTGAAAGCCCTGCGTGCTGCAGCTCGAGATTTCTTAAGTCTCTCCATCGTCACAGTCTTTCAATTAGTAACTCAAACGCGATACTGATAAACCAAACACCAACGCCACGCTAAATCGAACAATACCAAGTTGGGTCCTGTCACGGTCGCCAATAAATGTAGAACCGCCACTGAAATTAGCAAACGCCGCTTTACGGCGCTGCCCTTTATAGTGACGGGTGCAAGAATATAAGAAGCTACCCGCTTCAAACACCCTTGCGCAGGAACACTTTATGTTTATCAAAAGTAATACTCAACTTGTATTAAACTGTGCAATTTACTGGCATAAAATATAACTTTTTTGGACGAGACATAAAAATCACTCTTGACATATATGTGACAACACATAATTATTAATCGCCTACTCCTAAGTTTAAATACATATGAGGCGCGTTTGCAACAAGGTCCATTCGGAGTATTAATATTAATATGCAAAACGAATGTTTGTAATCGGTTGGCAACTGTATCTCGATTTTGTACTAGTATAATTTAAAATATTTTTAAGCATTATATTAAAAACATTGATGACAAAGCGCGTGTATATTTTAATGGTATCGAAACCCAATTTGTGCATTCACTTGACAACAGCATAAAGGTGTTTTTCTCCGACTGCCTAGTTGGGTTCCCTGTCAATAAACCTTACCGCCGTGAAGAAACAACAGTCATAATTCTCAATAAAACTACACTTTATAAGTATGACAAATGCAAAATACACTTTATAAAAAAAGCTTTTAAGAATGTTTCCATATGACGCTTCACTGCAAAACCGACATTCGAAAGTATAGTAACAACAGAGCAATAAAACTAAAAGCCATGTTGAATTGTGTTTTAAAAGAACATTATTCAAGGAATTTTTGACTATCCAATAACACACGCCTAAATAAGAAAACAAAAAGTTAACATAACCATGCAGACTTGCAAATTAAATAAAAGACTAGCAAAGCGGGTTGCCTAACTAAACTGTTCCGAATTTGAAATAATAAACGTGTAGCAAACCCGTATATCCAAATAAGTAGAAACTGAAAGGTTTTAAATCAATTAGGTACTAAATTTACAAGTACGAAATGGATCGTAACAAAGTATAAAAATGCACATGGTTGTAATTCACACTACTAAGATTTAACACGACGCCCAGGTTCCATCATACGGTTAACTGTCTTTCAATCTGCTAATGCAGTAGTTGTAACATGACCCGTTTATAGGAAGAAACAAGCACTAATCTTTTTCGAAACCCTTTGTGAATATATCACTTTTGTTGGTTCACTTTGACACAGTTGATTACTCTTTAGTTTCACACTCATATAACTAAATCTATGATTCGTCATCTAGTACGATGTAAATGCAGATTTTGAACGACTGACATTGAATTTTTGTATCTGTTTCTTGCCTCACTTGACAAGTGTCTGTTTTTGCCGGTCTGTCAAATTTTGAGGGAGCATCGATTGCAAAGTATCTCGAAACACAACAGATCGTTCAAAATCAGATGTATTTGATTTACCACAATGTCTAAGTATGTCTCTATGTCCTTATAGGTCACATGCTCATCTGGACGCACGAACTGATATTCCTCACAATAACAAATGTGTATGAATGATATTCACGAACATCGTCTTTAAACGTTGGTCTTCCAGGCAAGACTTTACTTTACGCCCAACGCGGAATTTTTGATTTGATGTTGTAAATCGAAATAGGGCACACAGCTGAACACAAAAATACATGCCTTATGTTACAAAAACTTTCTATTCAAAGGTTATTATAAATCAAAATTTAATATTTTATTAATTAAATTGGGCTAAAATTTTAAGCCCAACGCCAAATTTTCGATTTTTTTTATGTCAATCGAAAGAATATTTTAGGATGAACGCAAAAACATACCTCAAATTAAATCTTTAAAAAAATATAAAAATTCGAATTTTTATATATTATCTAGTAAAAATGAACCTAACCTAATCGAACCGAACTCAACCGAAACCAAATCCAACCAAACCAAACCAAACCAAACCAAACCAAACTAAACCAATTAAAACCTAAGCATACCTGTTAACCTATCCTACCTAACCTATGCCTAACCCACTCGCTTCTACTAGAAAAAATAAACGATTTAATCAAATAAACTTGTGATTTTTACAAAAAGAAATAAAATTGAAAATATCTTTTCAAAAAATATAAAAATTCGAATTTCAATATATTATCTAGTAAAAATGAACCTAACTGAACCAAACCGAACCGAACCGAAACCAAATCAAAACAAACTAAACCAATTGAAACCTAACCATACCTGTTAACCTATCTTACCTAACCTAGACCTAACCTATTCGCTACTGTTAAAAAAAATAAACGATTTTAATCAAATGAACTTGTGATTTTTCAAAATAAAATTAAAATTAAAAAATCTTTTCAAAAAATATAAAAATTTGAGTTTTGTTATGTTGTCTAGAAAAAATAAACCTAACCAAACCGAAACGAACCGAAACCAAACCAAACCACACCAAACCAAACTAAACCAATTGAAACCTATCCATACCTGTTAACATATCCTACCTAACCTAGACCTAACCCATTGGCTTCTATTAGAAAAAAATAAACGATTTTAATCAAATAAACTTGTGATTTTTACAAAAAAAATTAAAATTAATACAATCTTTTCAAAAAATATAAAAATTTGAATTTTAATATATTATCTAGTAAAAATGAACCTAACTGAACCGAACCGAACCGAACCGAACCGAACCGAATCGAACCGAACCGAACCGAACCGAACCGAACCGAACCGAAACCAAACCAAACCAAACCAAACCAAACCAAACCCAAACCAAACCAAACCAAACTAAACCAAACCAAACCAAACCAAACCAAACCAAACCAAACCAAACCAAACCAAAATAAACCAAACAAAACCCACCAAAGCAAATCAAACCAAACCAAACCAAAATAAACCAAACAAAACCAACCAAAGCAAATCAAACCAAACAAACCAAACCAAACCAAACCAAACCAAACCAAACCAAACCAAACCAAACCAAACTAAAGCAAACCAAAGCAAACCAAACCAAACAAAACTAAACCAATTGAAACTTAATCATACCTGTTAACATATCCTACCTAACCTAGGCCTAATCCATTCACTTCTATTAGAAAAAAATTAACGATTTTAATCAAATGAACTTGTGATTTTTACAAAAAAAAATTAAAATTGAAAATTTATTGAGGGTACAAAGTCCTGATGGCCCTCGAGGTTTCTTCAAAAGGATCCTTCCTCTCCTCAGTCACCTTCCTCCGCCAGAGATACTCCATCAAAATGTATGGGAAATGGTCCTGGGTAACCCTCCTCTGGCGAAAAAAATCCTTGGCAGGTCTCGAACAGGATTTAATCCGTTAGGTGCGAGTCCCGTCGGTAGCCACGAACCGATTTTCCTGGTCTAAGCGATTCACTTTAAAGTGACTTAATCCATTAGACCCCTTGGCGTCGTAGGCCTTCCATAAATCTCTGTGGATAAGAGAGTCATCTGCCACGTGGTCTTTAATGATTGGAATCAAGGTAGCAGTTGATCTATTAAATAAAAATAATATTGATTATATTAATCTTATTTTATGAAAAAATAAATTGTAATTTATTTCAAAACGCCTTTAATTTAAATCTAAAAAGCCCCGGTCAAGAACTAACAGTAGTTCCGTCATCCCCGGAAAGGAGACTACGTGGGTTGAGCCACAAAGCCTCCTACAAGTCTTGTAATATTTAAAATTCCATATCTTCTAAACAAAAAGTTTCCGTAAAAAAATGCATATGTTTTTATGTTCAACTTTATACCCTCTATTGATATAAATCATGAAATCAAAAATTCCGCGCTGGGTGTAAAGTAAAGTCTAGCCGTCTTCCACACTTGAATTCTACCAACCACTTGCATTGGGTAGTGTTGGATGGTGCTTCATCCCCAAATAACCAACTGCATTTGCCACATATTGCTGTGGTATTAAACCGTATTGAAAACCATAAAGAAATCTTCTTTTAAAAATCACGAGTCAGAATCTCGATTTTTACACATAAATATTACTTATTTTAAGATTGTGGATTTAAAATCGATTGTTAACCGATTTATAGGTTAAAAGTGTCAATTTTTACAAAAAAGATACCTGCAAAACGCTGACAATACAACAAGGTGTGCTAGATTCGGTGAATTTTAGCAGTGATTCTCGTAACGTTTTTGACGTACTTACAGCTCTCAACATTCAAGAAGTAATGCAGATATTAATTCTTCTAATCTACATTTTCTATTTCGAATTCTGGCATAAATACCATAAACCATTTTAACTTGGCGGTCTTATAAGAATTAGGGACAAAGAATTTATAATCATAATAAACTAAATAAAACTACAATTGTAGGATTTCTGCAAAGGCGTTTTTAATGCGATGTGACAATTCAAGAGACGTTAACGCAAGTGCAATTTTACAGAAAAATTAATTTCTTTTAGTCATCTATATACCCCCTAAGTTGCAAATTTTGGTCTCAAAAGAACGCAAGATGAGCTTCAATGCTAATTATTGACAAAATGATCAAACAACTACAATAAAAACATTTTATATCACGCTCCTCAAAAGGGATGCCTATCAAATCAAACATTGCGTGACCTATTACATAAAACAAAGAGAATTAGCAGATGTTCCAATAATAGTCACTAATCGGTAATTGGGGGTGGATATCTATGAATAAACAGTTATATGGTTAAAGAGGCAGCTGATCAGATGTGTAGGGGTTGTGAATCACCGTTTTTCCACCTGCTTAATTCTCTGCCACTTAACAGTCTAATACCCTTCAATTTTAATAATTGTCGGCATAAATGTTATAAGTAATGAGTTATGCTTTTAGTTATTGCTAGTGGTTGGTGCATTTGTTTTTGAAGACTCGTCATGTTGTTATTATACATTAATCTACAATACAAGACGGTCTAAGATACACCCAATGAATGCATTAGGATATTGAAATTGTTTATAGTTCCAGATTTCTTTAAATTGATAAAATACTTCAAACCACGTGAAAGGGCATTCCAAAATAAATACAAAATTTTTAATTTTATTCAATTAGATAAACTAGTAAATTTTAATTTATTGTTTTAGTTGCGGTGTAATTAATTATTAAAGGACACAGTGTACCAAAAATGTTTTCAAAAATGATGGCATCTCTTGGGACTATATGAACGATTTGATCAGCAAGCTCAATAATAAGAAAAGAAGAACCGGAAACATCTTGAGAATCGGGGCGTGGACTGGTACAAGCATGAAACAAATATGAAAGCTAGAGAATTTGAAAATTGAAATAAGATACGTGTAGGTTAGCATTAGATATAGTAAGGATTCGGTGGCCAAAGGCGGAAGATTTCTGGAGCGAAGACTTTAGTAACACAAATTGAAGGCAATTATTCATTTAAACTTTAAAAATTTTTGCTTAGTGTACACAAACCAAATATTTCAAACATCAATAAATCAAAGTCACCTTCAATTTATGTCATAAATGTCAAACTCGAAACGTTAATAAAGATAATTTTAAAAACTATGAGTGGTTTAATCCCCAAAGAAGATTAAGAAGAATACTAAACAAACCACAACAAACATACAGGCAGTATTTAGAGTAATACAAAATCGGAGAAAGGAAATTTGGGTATGAGAATAATTATGCGAAAAAGGACTGCGTAAAAACTACTTACAAAGGAAGAAAATTGCATTCACAGTTAGTTTAGAATCTAAACCTGTAAGTACGGTGATAATACAAGTTTACATGCCAACCTTTAGTTGCAGTGAGGAAGAAATAGAAGCGATCTACAAAGATATTCAAGACATACTAAGATTTGTAAGAGGACACGAAAATTTAATAATTGTGCTAAATTTTAATGCGGTGGTAGGTGAGGATAGTAGGTTTATTTGGTTTAGAAATGGTAGGAAAAACACATTATTTCTGCAAATGCTATAAGACGGTGCACATGGAAGGTGCCAGAAGGCATAGGGAGATAGAAAATAGCTACATTCTTGTTAGAGAACGGTTTAGGAATCAAGTAAAAAACTATAGAAGTTACCCGAAAGCAGATGTTGACACTGATCACACCATAGTAATTATCAAAACTATGCTTAAATAAAAAAATTTGAAAAAAGGGAACTTAAAAAGGCAGTTTGACTCAAAAGATTTGAAAAGAAGTCGAACAAATTGTTGAAGGACATTGGAAAAATTTTTATATTACGAAAGTGGAAGCAGAATTGAATAACATTAATATTCCAGATTCTATTGCTTAGTTTATGACATTCAGGATTTTATCCTCCCCCTAGCTATTTTTACATTCAATTATGTTTTATTTTAGTAGTGGCTTGTTCTAGAATATAGGTTAATAAAACACGTTCTTAGTTACTTTTCAATTGAAATACAATCGTACTTCTTTTTAGAATATGCAACTGATATTAATTAAATATACTTTCATCTAAATACCAACATATGCTTGTCATGAAAAAGAAAATAAAATTAAAATAGAGTACACACGGGTTCCCTTAAAATAAAAATTACGCGTCTTTATAGATAATTAAGTACCTTGATAACAAAAATGTGGATAAAACTCTTTGAAAATCACCCTCCTACGCGTAGAATATAGTGAAACACCATTATTATTATCTTAGAACACTATTTCTTTGTTACTAAGTTTATGTGATAATAATGAAAACCATTTCCACCACGGTCCCTATGCATTTATACTCCATATATCGAGCGTTTTCACAAATAAGCTTTTCTCCACACAAATAAATTTAAATTTGCTTGGGTATACGAGGTTAGAAGTTTACGAGATGATACTATATAACTTCTCGATGAGGTCACGAGAGGTCATTGAACACCAAATTCCATAAAAACACACAAAGAAAAGATAAACTAGAAATAAGTTAAAATTTCCCAATATGTATTCACCCTGAATACACGCATAGGCGTATTCTATTAGCACAAAAAATAATTCTCAGGTAAAAACACATACCATTTAAAAAAAACGAAGCCCTATGTTAAAGAATACTTTAGCATTCCTTCATTAATCCGTATGTAAACATTTTTCTTCTAAACAATGAGAGTTGTATCGTATTTATTACAGAATGGAAAGATCGAGATACGAATATAAAATGTAAGTACAAACGCCATTTATTTCAGCCGTGTAAATAATTATTTTATGCCTTTTAATAACAAGCTTTCATTGAATTTACCGTAGAACGCCTTTAAAATAATATCAATTTGACGCATTTATAACGTAGATAATTCATTTAAAACAAAAGTAATGCATTCATTATCATTTAAAATACCACTTTATGAGTTTTAAATAAAACGCATTTTTCTTTCAAAAAAGTTAGTTTCGAATTAATTCCAAAATTTTCGAATGTCTACGTTATTTAATAAAAGAATATCATTTTACTAGAAACGTTCTAAAAATCATTAAATAAACTAATTATTTTGTATCAATGAATACACGACCCGATTCAAAAAACGCGCCCTTACCGAAAAAGCTATAAAAGATAAGCTAAGCGTTTTAATAGCTCTACGTATTACAGAAAGAAAAAGACGGTAACCATTGATTTCGTGCATTAGAAAAGAATGAAAGATTTTACGACTTCAATAACTTTACACAAATAGCTCATTTAAACGCAAAATCAGCGCAATCATTACAACATCCATGACTAATCTTCGGAAACAGTCTACAATGGAATGAAAATAAATGACATCTAAAAGTTTAATATATAAGCAGTAATTTAATTAGATTCGGATATTTATTTATGATATCGTCAAGCAATATGTAAGTTTCGAGTAAAGATTAATCCTATAATTTATTTTAAGACATACAACATATACGTTTGGAGTAATTTTTAATTTATTTTGTCGGCGTTCCGCAAGTAACATAGAACTTTGCATAATTACGAAGTATAATTATTTTGAAGAATCCTATGAAAATTAAACGATCTTCGACGTAAATAATCTTGGTACAAAAACAACTGTTAATTTTAACCTATTAGAAATAAATGCACTCTGCAAGCTGATATTTCTACGTTAAGACTAATTGGAAATGGAGATTTGAAATGGAACCAGGTAGTATTCAATGCCGTGAATTACAATGGAAATGATATTTTGATAAACGCTATAAAGAAATATTTCACAAAACCAATTGCATGTATAATTTTGTTTCGTTTTGTAACCTAATAGTAAATTAAGCTAGAATAAGATTTTAATATTATAAAAATTATTTGTCAAAAGAATAATTTCCAGCAATTTTTGAATTCAGAGTTCGAAGCATTTTGACTTTTACTAAATTATCAGTCCAGATGTCGTTGACTAATTACACTGACAAACGGGGTAATAAAAAGATAGATAAATTATCCCGAAACTTTTAAGAGAATTTTGTACCTTACATAGGAAATGTTTGGGTTTTGTAATTGTTAACAAGAATTAGGTGAGGATTATTTGAATAAATAAATAATTATTAGACTAAAGTTTCTGCCTAAGCTTAAGCTGTATATTGTTTTTATAAGCGTTATTTATATTGAATGTAAGAGGTTCTTTAGACAATGTGTATAAAGGAAAGATGATTTTGAATGCTTAGGAGACTTTATAGATGTTTTTTGAAATTTCTGTTTTATTTTCTTTTGATAAAATCCACAACATATTTTCTGCTGAAGTAGCCCGGCAAGGAAAAGGACACGGTAAGATAGTGACGTTATATTTTCAATTGCATCCTTATTAATACAATTCAACTGTACCCAAGTCACAGCATAATTTGTGGCTCACAATGTATAGGCAGGTCAGAGCACTATATATATATATATGTATATATATATATATATATATATATATATATATATATATAGTGAATAAGATGAAATAATAACTTAGACTTTTATGCAAAGCCCAAATGATCATTTCAAATCGAGCTAGTAAATCTTATTCACTATAATACGATAGTATTTATCAACTTACCTTGTGTAATTAACTACTAAAATATTTATATATATATATATATATATATATATATATATGTTCAGGAAGTAACGGTCGTCACTTTGTTAGTACTTAAAATAATTAAGGGTTTCGACCTTATTAAAACTATTACGTTTGTTTTAAATGTTTTATTAAAACTATCCAAGCTTTCGTTGTCTATTGGACAACTTCAATTTTCCTTTCAAGTTTCCTGATGAAGTTGTCCAATAGACAACGAAAGCTTGGATAGTTTTAATAAAACATTTAAAACAAACGTAATAGTTTTAATAAGGTCGAAACCCCTTAATTATTTTAAGTATATACTATATATATATATATATATATATATATATATATTGCTCTGAAGCGTACTCTGGAAACCATCGAGACCCTAAAAATTCGTGCCCCACACTTTGGGCGACATAAATGCTGCGTAGTTCCCTCTGAAAAGGACGCCCTAACAATTTTGTGTTGTCACAAATACCTGCACCTACCTGAAAATGAAGCCCTACCGCCTAGACTTGCAATTCATATCAACCTATAATAATGCCCTCTGAAGATGCTTTCCAATTCGGACGTCAAAACCTCCAGCTTTCTCAAGTATATTCGCCACGGCTGCTCACTGGTCCTCTGAAAATCCTACCCTACTATTTAAAAAAATAAAAGTTGACCTCCAAAAGTACATCACGATTTATTTGAAAATCAAGTTGCTATTCAAAATTTTCAGTTTTACATTCCTCATACATCTTAAATATTTAACACATATTATTAATTTTAAAAAAGTCATTTTAAATAAAATAATTTTGAAAATTTTCTAATTATATCAATAATTAAGCAAAAGTAACTGGGCATATCCCCAAACTTTACTTTAAACCCCCAGGTCTAATACGAGCTCATAGTAAAAACCTTTCTTTACCTATGTGCTAACCACAGCACGGAAATTACCAAAAACCATTTTACTTTGTACAAAAAGCCAATATTACACCTTCATTTTAAACCACCAAATAGTACATAAATAAATTTTCATATACTCCATTCTCAAGGTAAATCGTCAAATAAAATGTCCTTATAATACAAAAAAGTACACCTAAAATCACCAAATTGTCATAATCACCCACAAAATCACAATAAGCAAAAATTTTACAAAGTTCGAATTAACCTGGATTGTAGCACCACCAGCTCTCTACGTGGAAACCATCTCCGACGTAGTCATTCCACTCGACTGCACGTTCAAAAATTTCTCCAGGTGGCCTCTCACCATCCAGAACAGCACGCTTCTACCCAGATTTCTCCGCTGCTACTGGTCCATCCTTATACTTGACTTGTACCCAGAGTACACCCAAGCGCCACCAACCACAAGTAGTAAAAATTCTACTTACTTTGCTTTCAGCTTCGATTATTAACAGGATTTTATATACTTCACAATAACCCTCTAACCTTGCACCAACTTGTGCATATTAAATGTTAATAAAATCTAAGCTCACTTATTTACATTTACACTTGAATGTAGCTTGGTTAAAGATCGAAAAGAAAAGAAAGCGCCTTTAACACCTCCTCTGAGTTTATATAGCATCCAAAACTGCCTCCTTGAATCTATTCTCACCATCCCTATAACACACTTTCTTAGTAACGTTTTCAAACCGTCCACCGGTTCCAGAAACTTATGCACACCACAACAACAAACGGTCGTTCAATTCCACAAAGTAATATTAGCCTTGAGTTATTCTAGGTAAAATTCTCAACCGTTTTCAAACCGTCGCAAAAATCTTGTAATTTTCAGTTACAAACAATCGTTTTACGAAGAAACCCTCATTAAAATTTTCAACGGCTGTCACTTTCCGCGAAATCTCCCAATAACTGCCAGCCACTCTAACCTCTAATACACGCGCATATGTCATTTCCCTCTAACTTGCATTTAAAATCTTCCATCTTTTATCTTTTCCCTTTCTTAAATTTCAACATTCGTTCTGCCTTTCTCTTATCTTCCTCTAACCCGAATGTTATATTTCGGTGTTTCTATCTCGCTATTCATAAACTCTGTTCTACCTAACCGATCGATACTATCGTCTATCTTGCTCTAAATCACCTAATCTAACAATCGTATTCTGTTTGCAACCGTCTACTGGATTTCTGGTTCCCTTTCCAACCAATACCTTCAGAAAACACATCGCGCCTCTGTCTCGCTTATTTGCTTTTAAATTTCCTTGTCCAACAGACGTTTCACAGTCAACGATAGCTAACCATATGCTATCTCCCCTTTTTTGCTACTTCATGTAAAATACAGTCTTTCTTTTTATATTATCGATCTGTTTTCGTACGTAACGTGCAACATTTTATCTAACATAGACCTGTGTTTGTTTCTGAACGGTCTTTTACCAGGGATCCTAATACTTGTTGGCAAGCTTTAAACTCGATACAAAGAACGTGTTTGCTATGCTAAACCTTTCTAGAAATATTATATATGTTCACGCTTTATTTTACATTAAGTTACACAAATAAATAAATCAAGGTTTGAATAAGCGTTACTAAATAAATACACCGTCTTCAATTATTGATTTTTATGCTACAAACATAAAAGCTTTGGTATTAACAAATTTACACACTATTTCATTTTAACTCTTAACTACGCTTTACCAAACTACGTTTCCTACATATTTATGAAATATAGTAAATTTTACAACTACGTACAATTAACCCTAATATTTAATGAAAATTGTTAAATTCTTGTCCTATCTTTCGCAAAAACGTCTTAAACCCTACTTGACTCTTATATACATGAGTTACCCTGCAATAACTAATTATTTGACCTTTTTAACACCTATTATAACCTATACATCCACAGTATTATATATATATATATATATATATATATATATATATATATTGCTGTGAAACCTTCAAAAAGCCTCACCAGAGTAAAAAAAAATATTCGAGCCTCTCGAACTGGGCACCAAGATTTGCTGTGATTCTCGCCCTGTTGAATCTCTTCAGATAGTCGCCTTTTTATTCTTTCCGCCTCGGCTGCTCACCTAGTTAAAACTTTCATCCTCATTCATAAAAAAAACAAACACATTCCTACCACAAACATCAACGTTAACTCTATTTACATCAATATTCATAATACATTAAAATTTCAAAATTAAATTTCAGCATAAATTTCAGTATCATAAAATTTCAAGTTTAAATTTGTCATCATTTTTAATTTGCATCCAGAATTAAAATCCTGGTAGGATGCATACTAATTAAGTTACAATATGTGCAGACCTAAGTCTGAATAAAAGGGAGCATCTTCCACCTCTTTACGTTAATTAAACAGGTTAGTCTAATTGAGCTCAAAGACAGACCCAAATTTTCATCAAAATCAAAACATATACTGCTAAATACTCCTTTCTACTTAAACAAGAAAATTTTACCTTAAAATTCAAAATTTGTTGTTTATACAAATTCACCACTGTCCATTTTTTTTTATCAAACCAATTTTAAAAATATCCAACACACACCAAAACATCAAAGTTCGAACAAAATTGTATAATTTACCTGAAGGTTACTGCACTCGTGGCTTCAATGTACATCGTCCTTGCTAATTCCACCATTCCAGCTGGTTTATGTTTACGGCTTCAGATTCTGAACGCTTTTTAAAATTTCTCTACCACAAACATCATTCGTCTAACAGGTCTCAGGGCTTCTCAGGAACGCATCTATGTAAATCTAAATCTTGTTTTGTGGATCCAATCACGTTTACGAATAACATTTGATTATTAACACCCCCAAAAAATAGCACTGAAATTCATACTTCTTTCCCGCTATACCCAAAACTGCCTACTTTTGTTTATTCATTTATCGTTACAAATTTGGATAATTGGTACAGTAATACTCGCAAATATAACTAGACTTTATTACCTTGTATCTTCTTTTCTAAGTGCACTAATGCATAATAACTTGTATCGTAGCACGTATTCTGCTTGAAGTATGGTATCACATCAAAAAATTAAAGAGCAAACTGTTTTAAAGTATTCAATAATCAAAAAATATAAGAGCAAACTGTTTAAAGTATTGAATCAAAATCGAAAATTTAAGAGAGCGAAACACCTATAATCATGGGTTTATATAATAGCCCGCCCGTACGTCGGTTTTGTCCCGCAACGGACAATTTCCAGAATTTCGCATACTATGTTCCCTTTCGACAGTCCGGCACAGTGATTCCACAAAATTTGCACACGTCCAAGTTGAAAATCTATGAAATTTCCACACGGCTCGCCACGTCTGAGAACAACTAATTAATTTTGTATAGAAATTGTTGTGTTTTCACCTCTCATATCTGCAACTTGTTTCAACCAATCGTTTCCTCGTGACGTTGCTCAAATCACGCCTTTTATTATCTGTGTCTCTGCCTTGCGCATTTTATCTGTCTTTTTCTAACCTGGCCTTAGTGGTGCAAATCGATATTCTTTACTATCGGTTATTTCAGTCCACGTGGATTCCTATGTTAATATAAGCTACGGTTTATCCGACCGTTTGCAATATACGCAGAATTTTCATGTTTATCCAAACAAATTAAACAGAAATTGACTTTTAAAAATACGCAGGTGTTCAATCGTAACATTTTAACCTTCTAGATATATTTGTATGCTAGCAACGCGTCTCATATTTGGTATTATTGGGTTTTTTAAAAGCTTGTATGCCTATTATACCTTAATAATCGTTCAATTAACTCCAATTAAAATAATAATGAATGGCATTGACTTCTACCCTTTAATTTTTAGTGAATCCTAATTAAATATTAATTATTATTTTACATTTTGTTTAATACTCGTTACTTAAAACTTGAATTAATTAATATAAATTTTGCACGTAATTTCTATTTGTTTCTTTACTTGGAATAATTAAATTACATACAAGTTGAGCATTTTAATTCTGCTTCTTTTTATAGAAAGCGTCTAGTGAATAATTTAAATCCCTTATTTTTAATGAAACGAATAAATTTGTATGCTCCACGTTTTAATAACGCGTATTATCTAATAAAATTCTATACAAACCCTACCTTCTAATTGAATGATTTAAATCTTCACAGTAGGCGTTTAATTACGCGTACTTTCTCCCAAAGCTTCCTTATACACGGTGATTAACATTATTTGATGTCGTTAATTAATTTTCTACCCTGGTCTAAATTTGAGTAATATATATATATATATATATATATATATATATATATTGCTGTGGTAGTCTCTAAACAAATCGGGATCGCCTTCGAATCTCAGCGTTAAGCCAACATAAAAAATTATATAAAAAAAATAATAAAAAAAAATTTTCAATACCTCTGGAACGCCTTCTTATTTCTGCACACTTCGGTTAGCTCTAACATCTGCTTCTTCCTGGATTTTTACCATCCTAAGTTCACTCTTACTCACATATGCAGTCAAATAAAATTACCAATCAAATAATGCAAGAAGACATACAACCTTTTTATTTATACATATTTAAAAGTTTCTATTATCAAGAAAATATTTACACATTTGTATATACAGTTTCATAAATTGTTACAATCTCAATCCTTAAACCTTTTGAAATTTCATGATTTGTATTTATTTCAACAGTTTTGTTTTATACGAGTAGATGGTCCCGTCGTGAAACCCTAAATTGACTTTTATTCAGGTCTATGGTGAGCTCAGTATAAACCCAGTATCTTTAAATGCCCAAAAACGTCGCATTTTTGTTTAAAGCAAATTTAAAGACCCGTTTACTCCTTACATCAAAAATTTTATGTCATTTAGTAACACTTATAAATGATAAAAACTATTAGTCCTTTACATATACCCCTTCAAATGAGTTTTAATGGTAATAAAATACACCCCCAATAAGTCACTCAAGCACAAAATAACAGCAAAAATGTTCAAGCAAAAGCAAGAGAAATTAATTTCGTTACCTGGAGTAAGCTTTTTTTTTCATCATCGCCTCTGAAGATGTTGTCCATACACTTCGCCGTTATACATCGATGCAACCCATTTTCACTCGCTATCCAAATCTCTGCAGCTGCCTTCAGTGTTTCTACCTCGATACTTGACTAGACGAAGCTAATCACCTTCCGTAATTACTAAACCTTACGCATTCTTGTTCAAACACTTCTGAACTCGCATACCCTAGTACCATCCTTTCATCTGTTTGTTGAGTGTAGTAACAGCACCGTTAATTAACCAGCACTCACTTGTGCTTATACACGTTTAAAAAAACTACTGACGTGCTGTACTAACACCGCTTTACACTTTTAAATTAGGATGTTGCTTTAGCAAAGCACAGTCAAACGAATAAGCGACTTACGATAATAAGTCAAAGTAAGAGAAAGTAAGAAAGCTTTACTACCTCTCCTAGTGTATTTATATTTTCTCATCCACCCCTCTCGGGCCCTATTTCAGTCGAAAAGCTTATTTTGTCTTAATTGATTCTATAAATTTTACACGTACCGACTAGTACAACCAAAATTCTCTTTCCACCGTGCTTTTCACCTGAAATCTGTTTAACAACATATAACCGTCGCGAGCTTCTTGAAACTTTCTAGCATTCAACCAATCAGATTCCTATTCACCATTTCTACGTCCAGCCTCTAGCTATCTTCCCATGTTTAACCCATATTTGCTGTCTCTTTTAAAATCCCACTCAAGCAACAGAAAATCGATATTATGGTTGACCTCCAAATCTACCGCGTACTTTAAACGGGTATTTTAACCAACTTATATTATACATGCTTTCTGTCTGATTTACACTACGGATATTCTATTTCACGTTGCCTTCAAACCATCTGTTGTTTTAATAGCTTATGCATTGACCGTTACTTACAATTCCACAGAATTCTGTCCCAACGATCATTTAAGTTTCTTTGAATTTGTTATTTTCAACTGTCAGGTTATTCTATGAAGCAACCGTCCGTTTGAAATTATAATTCCAAGTTTTAGCATTTCTCAGGATTTGTATGTTAACGAACGTTTAGTTTAGTTGAATTGAAAATATTCGTTTACCTTATTAATATACCCAAAACCTCTGTTTATTATCCGATGCGCTTGATTTAAAATATTAAAACTAATTATGCTTAGCCTTGAGTCTCCACGTACTCCAAAGCTTCTACACGTTATGCAAATTTAACATTCCAATTTAGAAATACAAAAATATGTTATTAACCGTCCGTTTTCAATGTCACAACTAATTAATTTGACGCGTAAATAAATTGTTCCTATTTCCTATATACAGTCATTAAAATTTATTATCTATAATTTCCACGACAATATATATATATATTTAATGCTGTAATTATAGGGTTAATTTAGGGGTAGGTTAGGTCATAGGGGTCGTAGAACAAACAGAAGAAACGTCCAAGTAACAAAAGCACATAAGTACATATATTAGTAGAGTAAATAGGTCATTATAAATATTATTAGTTGAGAGCACACTGTATATAGCAGTACAAGCGATTAAACAGATATCCAAGAGTAGCTATGAGCATAGATAAGAATTTGAAAAGGTAACGAAACGCATTGAAATTAAATCAGTGAAACACCTGCATGAATTGGATAGACAAATATTCAAAAAGTGCGTGGATATATCATCTTAAACGCACTTAGAAATTATGTATTATTTGAAAAGCGTACGTGATTTAAAAGCATCACATTTGTTCAAAAATCCAATTTATTAAGAAATAAACAAACACCAAATTTATTCAATTTAGATTAGTATAAGTCCAACAACAATAATACTACGTGCTCGATTGAATGAAGATTCCTGGGATTTCAGAAGTAAATGCAAGATATAATAAGAATTTACTTGACAAAGTGAGCATTGCGTCATGCTATTGAACTAGACAACTGGTAAAATTCCCAAAATAACAAGTGATAATACACTTGGTCTCGCCCAGCACGTGGAGTCAACGAATGAGAAACAAAAGGGGGCCGATCCCATAAATATCATAACAATTGAATATTGAGTTAGTATACTTTTGAAACTGGACAGTCACTATACTTGAAAGTGATAAATATTTAGGTGAAAAGTTAAGTGAAAATTATTTTAAAGAGTGTATAATTGTGTAAAGAGAGCCGTACTTCTAAAAGACGTAAGTAGATAGGACTTTAGTGAAATTATATCATTTCTAATAATAAATAAAACAGGGCTCTGAGTAATTACGATCTGAATAATTACGATCTGATTAAATACGTCCTGAAGAACTACGTTCTAAATTACATTCTGAATAACTACGTTCTGAACCACAACTGAAATAACGTTACGATTCTGGTTAAATCTTTTAATAACGATCCATTACCATCTTAAATACAATTTTGGATACGAAACTCTGGAAAATGCTGTCAGTTCTAACAATTTAATAATCTCTGAAAATGGTAAACATTATATTGCGGAAATTAAACACCTTTCATTGGAATAACGATTTGGATACTAAATTTTGGTTGGATGTCGACTTCAATTCTTGGAATGCAGAGCACCTATTGAATCTCCTCAGGTTAGATATATTTTTGAGATGATTTATTTTAAAACTGTTTTATTTCAATAATAATTTAAAAGTGTAAGAGCCGACAAATTGGGGTTTCTTGTATAAATTTATGAAAAGTTATAGACATCTTGAAACGTTTCAACAGGTCTCTAAATGTAATAAAAGCTCGTTTTGCTGGCTTCATTTTCTAAAAATCTAATAGATGTAAATAATTCAAAAGGGAGAAGATATTTAAAAAGGGAAAAAGTTGTAAATATTTAATCATTATACTGTGTATTGTGGAATTGCTTTATTTATTTGAATCAGCTAGTCGAGGCGAAAGAGAATTATAAATTAACATTTTTCACAAGTGCTTGAGTGATATAAGGGTTAACACAGCATTTTATATCGACCCAATCGTGGGGCTAACAAGTATATCACAGCATTTTATGGGCTGCCCAACCAAAGGGGCGGAATTAACACAGCAATATATATATATATATATATATATATATATATATATATATTTATATTACTTCCGTTCGAGAAACTACAAAAATTATATATAATATATATATATATTAATAGAGAAGAATAATCCACATTTGGAATGCAAATGAATGCTTAATATATATTAATAGTTATTAAGATGAAATGAAAACCCAACTTTGTATTTAAAGTTGAATTACCATTTCAAATCGAACTAGTAATTGAAAACCACTAAAAGAAAAGCTACAGCAGGACTTGAACCTGCAACCTCTGATTTTCCGGATCAGTGCTCTAACCAATTGAGCTATCTAGCCTAAATGTTTAGATGATGTTATACTTAATACTACTGAAGCTTGGCTCTTAACAAGAGCTTCAGTAGTATTAAGTATAACATCATCTAAACAATTAGGCTAGATAGCTCAATTGGTTAGAGCACTGATCCGGAAAATCAGAGGTTGCAGGTTCAAGTCCTGCTGTAGCCGTTCTTTTAGTGGTTTTCAATTACTAGTTCGATTTCAAATGGTAATTCAACTTTAAATACAAAGTTGGGTTTTCATTTCATCTTAATAACTATTTATATATATATATATATATATATATATATATATATATATATATACGGCATTAAAATCAGCGATGAATATAAAAATGGGATAAATAATAAAATGCTCAAGTTGAAAAGAGTATAGAAAAAAGCAATTCCGTATAGAACTAGTATTGAATGAAGCGCTTGTTATATTAGAAAATAAAACGTATATAGCTAGAAACGAATGCATAGTTCAGGAAATTCTATGTTTTAATAGAAGAAAGAAAGAAATATAGAAGTGGCGCATTTGAGAATAGGAAGTAATAATAGAGGAAATAGAATACACAGATGTAGGTTAAATAGCAATGGAAGCAGAGTAATTGTGATGAAATAATATCAGTACGAAAGAAATACAGACCAAACTTGTCTATTAAAAAATTAGAAAATTCTGTAAGAAAATTAAGGAAACAGCTTAAAAGCTTAAGCAATGCATAATATTAGTAGAAACCAAAGATACTGCAGATAGGTGGAAAAAATATTGAGAAACTCCTTATTTCACTGAAAAGAATTTAGTTAATGTAGAAAAGTTAAGGCTGTAAAATGCTTAGAAAGAGACCAAAAATGAACTAAAGGTAAGCTAAGCCGATGAAATATAATTAGTTCACAGTAAAGTTTATTAGATGTGGCGGTGAAAATGTACAAAACGCAAAACGCATTATATAGGCTGATTAACAGAATATATTAGGAAGAACTAATTTAGACTGTAAAAAGATAGATTAGTAATGTTTCCAAAGAAAGCTGGATCAAAGGACCTTTAGGTGAGTTAGTGTGCTGAGTCATTGTTCAGTTTAACACGGGTTAATAAATTAGTAGATTCGTTTCAAAATTTTTAATAGGCGTATTCAAAGTTTCCTATTTTTTGAGGCATGATACATGTAAATAACCCAGAGTAGAGTCGGATCTCAAAAATACCCTAAGCTTCACCTTTTCACTTAAAAAATTCTAGAGTGAAATTGCATAACTAACTTGTAATACATTATCCGCCTTTAACATCAATTTCTGATCTGACAATAGGAGGGTTGATTTTTAGGTAATACACAAAGAAGCAACCACCGTACTTCCCCAAATCATTCTCGATATGTTTAAACGTTGTTAAGTTTGATTTATGTCTTCCCATGCTAACATTACAACAGCCACTATTATAAATTTTACTTTCCGACAAAACTATCATTGAATCGACGATATAGGGCTGGATTTTCTTGGGCGGAACTTCGGAATGATCAGAATTGTCAAAGAGCACAATGACTTACACGTGCATTCCAATGAAATAGTCCCAGGTGTCCTCAACCGCAAATATTGATTTTGCGCTAACTTTTATAGGAAAAAGCTTTAAGATCTTTGAATAATAACGTTACATAATTTCACTTCCTTAAATGAACATCGGCAACAAAAACGACCACGGAAGCGAATACAATAGATTCACCCTTGTATGCATATAATGCTCGTCGCGGCGCTAATTACAATGTTCAGAAGTCATATTTGGATGTAATCAAACACGTGCCCTTTTGCGATAGAATAAGGTAATTGTTACATAATAAATATGTGGGGGTGGTTGACGTGCGCGTCATAACCGCGAGAGTGTAAAATCTTGTTCCAACGAACGACCGGAAACCGGAAATTTGAGCCGACGTCCGTATAAAATGCTACGTGCCATCGGGGATGGAACGGGAAAATACAGATAATGCACGCATCATCTTTCAGCTCTAATTGGTTCTGTGTAAAAAGCAACTACATTATTTTTGCGAGCTCGGTTTCCTCGTTTCCTGCTTTTGGATGATTTATGTTTTTATTCGCTTATTTTAGCTGCGTATAATAAAGGTTATGTTTATACACTAGCAATCGGAGAAAATCTTATTTGCAATGAAAAGAGGGGACGATGGTGCTTGTGGTTAAGATAAGTAGCGAGGAAATTGCTTTAAATATTAGGGAATACTTGTTAATCTAGTGGCATTGCTGATCAAATTAAAAATAATTCTATTTTACTTTTATTCGTCAAACATAGAATTCATAAATGAAGTATTCAATTGTTTCCAACCAGGAGCGGATTCTATAGGTGTAAATGGGCACTGATCATCTTCAAGTTTATAAAGTTAGTAAATTGTATTCATTCTTGTATGTATTTAACGAACCTAAATTTAATGTTCTTTATTCGGTCTAAGATATGTCTGATAATTCACAATTACTTACAGAGAATCCTTAATATACTGATGTACTGATGATAATTATTATAATATTCGCTAACACTAATTTATGTCGAAACTTGATCTTTCATAACTAATTTATATCGATCTTCTGAATTTATTATTGTGTTATTCTCTAGTCTAAATTGGCCACAGCTTTCACTGCAATACTCTGGAATTTCTATGCTCTTTTTACAAGACACCAGTACTTAATTAGGTCAAGTTAGGTGACAATTTAAAGTCATCAATTACACTAGCAAACTCGCAATTTTTTATCTTAAGGAATATTTATTAACTTGTGGTTTATTTATGCACAAAATTTGGTAAGTCAGGACCAGTTAAGGTGGTCAGGGCCACGACACCTTAGTGGCAAATGTGTTCACTGAACTCAGGCGGCAATATTTGGAAGTGGAGCGGCGAAAGAGCTGGTTTTTTAATAAAAGTATGTGTGCTACAAGTGCAGCTGTTTCCACTGTAACAAATACAACAAAAGTACAACGAAAAGAATTAATTAGTGCATGTGAGTTGCGCAAAGTGCGATTATAACTTCCATGTTTAAACGGTACAAGGTACTGTAACGAAACCGTCGGAACGCGGCTTAGTTATTTCTAACACATTACATCAGTTTTCAATCGCCGCACATCTAAAAATTCTAACCGCTATCAACCGACAAAAACTCAGCTATCGGATACCGCGTCAAAGAAAGCCGCCTCTATCTTGTCAAATGTCGGCTAACTTCCAGTCTCCCGATCTTTCTAGAAGTTATCGTAAGTTATATAAAGTCGCACGTTCGTGGTGAAAAGGAAGTCGGTTTTGATAGTAAGTCGCGTGTACATAAGAAATAAATATTTAAAATAAATTTAGTTGCTACATGTTAGTCGATATAAATTACTTGTAGTGAAATGTAAATTGTAGAAATTAAGTGTTGTATAATTATAAGTGAAAATATAACGTTAAATAAATTAAAAAGATGTGAAATTGAAGTTACGCAGGCGCTACAGTACTGAGCTAACAGTCTAAGTATTTTATTCTAGCTTCAGCCTAAATTCGCTCACAACGTTCTCTAACCGACTTATATTCTAATTTCAACCTTCCTTCCTATAGATACAACGACCAAAAAACAGGCAAAACGCCAAACAAAACAAATCCAAGGACAAAATAAAACAATAAAATTTATAAATGTACCATACAGGCATAGAATATAAATATCTAAATAAAACATAAGCATATAACAGTGTATAAATAGCAAAAGGGAACACTAAAATTATCAAGTGTACTTGCACAGGCATTATATCGGCCAGTACCATTGACAAACAAAATGTTTGTAAAGTGTCAAATAAGTTTAGTGAAAATACGTTAGTTATATGCGTGTTGCTTGTTTAATAATAAGGCAGCAAAAATAAAACTTAACGAAGCCGAAAGGATTGAAATTTTAATGACGATTGACTTTGGAGATAGAAGTTTGAATTTTATTCAATGAAATTCATCCCGACCTCCCCCCAATCTCGCAATCAACGATAAGCCGAATTGAAAATAAATTTCGGAATATTGGACACGTACGGGATAAATCTAAAGATAGACGTCCATCAGCTTTAGATGAAGATTCAGAATTGGATGCCTTGCTATTTGTGCAGAAAAATCCACATTCAAGCGTTGCGGGAGTCGCTTCACCGTTAAGTGCATCAAAAAGTGCAGTTCATAGATTTCTCCGGAAGCAAAAGTTTCACCCTTACAAAGTGCAATTAGTGCAAGAGTTATCAGATGATGATTTTGATAGGCGAGCGCAATTTTGTGAGACGATGATGGAACTTTGCAATGAAAATCATGGATTGGAAGGAAATATTATGTTATCTGATGAGGCAACATTGTATTTAAATGGTGCCGTTATAATAAGCAAAATTGCCGTTATTGGGCTAATGAAAATCCGCATTGGATGATCGAAGCAAGTACACAATTTCCACAAAAGATTAATGTTTGGGCGGGGAAAGTGGGTAATAAAGTTATTGGACCGAACTTTTTTGAGAGAACACTCCATAGAGAACAATATCTACATTTTCTCCAATTTGAATTAATTCCGGCTTTAGCGGTACTACATCCGAATGCAGAAGATCCTGATTCACCTCATCCCAGTATTTGGCTACAACAAGATGATGCACCTCCCCACTATGCACGTCCAGTACGGGAATATCTCAACCAAGTAGTTTTATGAGGTGGATTGGTAGACGAGGACAAATTGAAGGTCTCCCGACTTAACCCCTTTGGATTATTTCCTCTAGGGTTATTTAAAATTTAAAGTGTATCTGAATAGGCCTCAACACGTAAACAAGTTAAAGCAAAGAATTCGGAATGAAATTCGCTTAATTTTCCTTCAGATAGTAAACAAAGTTCAACAAGAGTTTGTCTATAGATTAAGACACTACCTAGCCGCTAACGGACAGCAGTTTGAACATTTAATTTAAATTGGGTTTGTTTTTTTGTTTTTTATTTAAGTTTTGTTTATTGAATAAAACAGTTATTTAGTAACCGATTTAGAATTTTTTTGTAAAATTTTATTTCTGCATGAAAAATGCTATTAATTGAGGTATCACAAGTGGTACATTGCTATTTAAAATTTTTAAGTAGGTGATGCTAGCCCTTAGGGATTGAAGGGTGAAGGGTTAAAAATTACATAATTAAATGACAATTTAAAAATAAAAATCGACGTGTCAGAGCTTTTTACTCAGAAATTGTCAATAATCATTTAGTCGAATATATCCGTTACTTTTGGGAAGCACTGTATATGATGATAGCATGGGCAGACTAAGTTAATAACAAAGAGGTTCTAGAAATAGCAGGGGAAGAAAGATAGCTGTGGCAAACAAAAGAAAATAGAAGAAATAGGGAGGACACGTTCTAATGCAGTTGGTGAATACTGCGGGATATGTTACAAGCAGAGATAGGAAAAAAGAGAGGTAGAGGTAGAACTAGATTAGACTATTACATGCAGATGGTAAAAGATGAAGGCTGCCGGAATTTCGGGTAAATGTGTAGGTTAGCTCAGAATAAGAAACAATGGAGGTACGCGTCTAACCAGTTTCAGTACTGAAGATCTAATGATGATGCGTATATTCCATAACTAACTAAGCTATTTCATTTAATAAGGATATTAATAAACATCACCCTTTTGACTACAATTGATTTGAAATGCAGTTCCTATTACAAAACTACTTTTTTACTATATTGTACTTGACAAACAGTTCCACAACTGTTGCTGGAATCTAAATCATCCTTTAAGTCAAATTAATTCTTATAAATCTATGTATTGTAGACATTTTCAGTGTTTATTATTGGCGTTTTTAATTAAAGATCTCTTCATTCGTTAAATTTGATTTTGCCTCATTATTTGCAAATATTTTAAATAAATTCAGATAAGTGTTAAATCTGTACTCATATAATTCCCAAATAGAGAACATTTCGACTAATTTATCAAAAATGCAAATTGTTACCTACTATTTCATATTCAAAAATTAATTCATGGTCTCATTATTTTAAAGTTTTTTTTTAAAGAAAAACCTTTCAGTTCCTACTTATTTAAATTTACGTTTGTTACATTTCTCTAAATTCAAACCGCGTAGATAGGCAACCAACTGTACTCGTTTTTATTTAATTCAATGTTCTGCACGTTTATATTTATATTCTTCTCTTATCTTACACGAAAACTTGATTACGGGTGCATTTTAGTAAAAGTTGTCGTTAAAAACAAAAGCTATACTTTCTCCATTGTTTTGTTTACCTTATACGACACCGACAATTGTAGTGATCTTTCCATAAGCAAGTGTTCGTTTCATGTTTTAAACATTAAAACAACTTTAAATGAGATATGACATGATGACCAATATTACGTTTAAAATGGTGGTTTTCTATGGTAAGAAAGTGATTGTTTTGTTTACGTTTATATATATATCCACAGCAAAATATATATATATATATATATATATATATATATTATAATGTCTAAGGGAGCTATTAAGAGTTATCAGGGTTGTTTAGTACAAGATAGTATATGCCAAACAAAAATAATCCACATAATCGATCACATAAACTTAAAAATGTATGTTTACCGTATTTTATGTACACTAAAATACCATTCAAATATAGTAGTTGAAATTCAGTGCCAAAAGGAAATTTTAAAATGACTAAGTGGCGTAGTAAGATGTGAAATGCTCAAGGGTTTATACCGAGTTGAATTTTAAAAAGCCTTTGAAAGTACATTTGCCGTCCAAAAGCCGGATGCGTCTGTAAATGTTCACTATCAACATGCATCCAGGGTCAAGTGTAAATTATTTTGGTTTCATTTTCTATAGAATCAACGTTTGGACGATATTTGTAAACCCAAAATTATTAGTTAAAACATCGTAAAATGTGATTGGTTGAATGTAAAGATTTAGGACATATATTAGAATTTAGTGTAATTATGAAATTGTATAAAGACATGAACTTGGGTATGTGCGACACGGACTTGACTATTTGTGATGAACTTTAGGATGTAGTAGGCGAATTGAGAATCAACATGGTCGCCTTAGAGAATAAACAAGGCAGAATATTTCGAAACGATTTTGTAAAAGACGTGTTTTCAGAGATTATTTTCGAACAAATTTTGTAATAGACGTGTTTTCAGAACTGTGCTAATATTTTGAAAAAGAAAATAAAGGTAATTGTTTTAAAATGAGTTTCATTGAAAAGTGGTAAAGAAATAAGCGAAAGTATAAAGTAAATAGTAGTGATTGTGCGACGGTAAAATATTGGATTTGGAAAGTGGTTAAAGTTAGAAGGTCATCGGGAGTGGTTATACAGATTTGAAGTGGATATTGGAGTGTGGTTTAAAGTTAGAAGGTTATCGAGAGTGGTTATACAAAGATACGAGTTGGATATTGGAGTGGGTTAAAGGCAGCAGGAGCATTGAGCGGAAACAAAGATACGAGTTGGATATTGGAGCGGGTTAAAGGCAGCAGAAGCATTGAGCGGAAACAAGGATTTGAAGTGGAGATTAGTACAGAGGAAGTTATAGCACTAGTTTTTTCAAAATTCTAAATTTGGGTTAATCATTTCAGATATTGGGGAACAGTTAAAATTAGAAGATACCTGGAAACAGCACGAAAAGTTGAGAATATCATTGTAAGGACGCATACGGGGACTAGGATTTTGTGCCAGGATTCACCGAGGCATCAACGGAGTATAGACCAGGTGAGTTTTAAAATCATATATTAATACGTCAAAATTAGTCATACAAATTTTGGTTGTAATTTAATTTGGCACATAGCAACTTTGATCTAATTTAAAATTTGGCATATACAAAAGTAGAATAGCAATTTTAGTAGTAGAACAAAAGAGTGCACTTTGGTTGGACGTAGCACATCTACTTATAACGGAATCCACTATAAGTAGTTTGAATACCCTGAGATTAAGAGTTTTATAGAGTCGAGGCATTGCAAATAAATAAGTAACAAAAGAACCAACCAAACAGTGCAAGTACGGGCGTGCATTAGGTGTGCACATTTTAAAAGTTTATAAAGTAAAATTAAAAGAAGAAAAAAGGGGGGGTAGAATAATATATATATATATATATATATATATATATATGACATTTATTTTATAACAACAAATAAAGTTGTTGTGATTTTTTTGTATAAATTTTTTTTAACGAGAAACTGCATTGAAGACTGAATCTTCCTCAAAATACTATAATTAAAAAGGTTGAACATCAAGATGAATATTCGAAGATGAAAAATACATAAACTTTGACTTGAACTACTACGTAAAATCCTCCGGTGCGAATTGTTCTTGAGGTTTTTTTCCTTTTTTTCTTTTCTACGACACATCACCCCACCCCCATCCCACTATACGACTAGTTAGTTAATCTTTTGTGTTGTAGTAATCGCTGCGGACTAAATACGTTACCTTTGTTCTCTTCCTTGTGCGCCCGGTATACCGTAACATAATTTTGGAATACCTAATGTGGGGCCCCAATTTTTTGTCTATATCCTTCTGTCCCGGTGATAATTTTCGTTGTGTCCGTTTTATTGTTCCCATACATGGGGATTTTCTGCAGATTTCTATTTCCAGAAATTTATCCCCCTTCTACGTCCCACAATTGCCTACTGTTCGCGTCACAAAGATGTTGGCTTGCGACATCTGCAAGCTGGTGGTGTTGGTACATGCGGTGTCTTGCCTCGACGCCTTGTTGCAAGCTGCCATCAACCGCTACAAAAAGTAATCGCATCGCTTTTGAAAAAAATAGAATAAGTTTCGAAGTTTCTAAATGTGTTATGCATAAAAAGTGTAATTTTTCCTCTTGTCGTTAAACCATATAAATAACTATTGCAGTTATCAGTGCACTCAATACAACACGAGTGTTACCGATCACCATCCGCCAGAACAAATCTGCAATAGTCTGTGGTAAACTTGTCTCCATTGCGGAACACAAGCTCCACAAGAAACACTCTTTGTTCATACTCCCTGTATGTTTGTTGTGGTTGTTTAGCATTCTTCTTAATCTTCTTTGGGAATGAAACCAGTCATAGTTTTTAAAATCTATTTTATTTACGTTTCGATCCATGACCTAGGATCGTTGTCAAAATAATAAAAACTTCACTGAATCTCGGTAAAATAAGACATAAAATCAGAAATCTCTCAATTGTATAAATAGAAACATGTTAAAAAATGTTTTCCTAATTATTGAATTTATATAAAATTCACCAATAAAAATTAATCAGCTGATTTCACGTTAAGCGTATTGGCTACCATAGGAAAGTCGATCCCAGGTCGCAACACAAATTGAAGGCAATCATTCTTTTAAACTTTAAAAATTTTGCTTAGTGTACTCAAACCAAATATTTCAAACATCAATAAATCAAAGTAACCTTCAATTTATGTCATAAACGTCAAACTTGAAGTTTTTATTATTTTGACAACGATCCTAGGTCATGGATCGAAACGTAAATAAAATAGATTTTAAAAACTATGAGTGGTTTCATTCCCAAAGAAGATTAAGAAGAACTCTTTGTTCAATTGTTAGCATAGTAACTGGATCACGAAATATCACACAGGATGTCACAATGCTACATACGATGTCATTTCTCTACTGGTCTGCAATATAACCGGACCTGTGGACAAATAAACTGTGTATTAGTACTTAGTACCACACAACACAACATAGTTACTTTATGAACACCTCGTATATTATGTTGCGGGTACCCCGGCGTACTTGTGTAGGTAACTACAATTAGTGGCGTACGTTTGTTAGCTGTCCGGCAGAAATTAAATGTTGGCAAATATACTATGCAAATATGAAGAATGAATACAAATATAGGTAACGCATCGAACTATATGGTGTACGTTTGGATATACTAATAATTAGCAATGCATTTTTTTTCTGTATGTAACAAGTGTGTTATTTGTGTATTAATTTAAACTTCCTGTTTTTAGTATCGAAAATTTTTACAGTTTTAAGCAGGTCTAGCAGAATAAAAACTTATTGTTTGTAAATAGTGTGGCGCCACCCGTAAATTGCGAAATAGACTAAACCGGTTTCTGTAAAAATTAAATGTCAGGTAGTATATGCATTTCCAATTATGTACAAAGATTTTATATCAACAACAGGTTAAGCATGTAAAGTGTACTCTATCCAATGCTTTTCGAAGTGCAAATATTTGCTGGTAAATAAATAAAGTACAGTTGACGCAACTGTTTAAGAAATATATCACACTAACGATATTAGATGTGCTAAAATTTGGTAAGTAGGTTTAGATTGAAGGTTTATAGTTTACAAAATGTTGTTATCCGTATATTGTGAAATGTACTAAACCACATATTTAAAAAATAAATGTTGGCAAGTATACCATATAAGATTAGAAAATCTTGGAAACTATAGGCAACACATCGTACGGCTGATTTGTAGAAATAACACATTGGTAAATGTTACTTAAAGGGCTTTAAAATTACTTTGTGCAATTATTGTGTAACAAAACTTTCTCTAGGAGTAATAAGAAAATATATATGTGCTAATATTGTAGAAAGATTTGCCTGTGTATTTGTAACGGGAAGAAGAAAAGGATTTGCAATTGGGTCATTTAAAAATAATGTGCTAATATTGTGCAATATTGCTTACTCTTGGATGACGTGTTAAAAGTGCAAGTTAATAATAATGCCCTCCACTCACATATAGTTCATATAGAAGTAACCTCTATGGTATGAGAGGAACTTCCTTCATTTTTACATTAGTTTAAATGGAAGGGTCTTTGTGTAGCAGGTTTGGCTGTTTTGTCCTACTAATTTAAAATTGGATTAGATGTTCCTGAATCTAAGAGGAGGAGTTTTTGTCTGATAGTTATTGTTTTTAAGTCAAAGTTGATTGTTCCAAGACCAGTATCTAAACGTTTTCGTCATCGTCAATTTTAGTTTGACGATAATAATCATAGTTTGCCTCATTTAGCTATCGTTCTCATATTCTATTGAATCGTTAGTGTGTGGTTGGTTTGTTGAACAATGCTTTCTTTTTGGAAAATTATCAACGTTAAAATTATTATAAGGTTTTTTTCGTTATGGTTTTGTAAATTGCTTCACCTGTTGATTTTATATTCAAACATAAAATTATAAGCCCGCTTTGGGTGCCAAATTTAATAAGACTTTTGAGTAGACTATCATATATTAGAATGCCACAGCTACATTCTAGAAATATAGACAATGTATTTCAAGGTTCAGCATTCTATTTATTAAATTAAATTTAGATTCTTATATTTAGTTTGTAACGAATCGATGAAAACACAGGCATGCTATAATATAACTCTACTCTTTTAAATATTATTAATGCTACATAAATAAATCCAGGGGCAGTGATTTAAGCCAGGTTCTAGAACGAAATAACACCCTCCGCGTCACTTTTGATGACGTCACATATTACAACAGTAATAATTATGTGGCTATCTCAAAATTCTAACATAAGGGGTAATTCACCATAACTGAATAGCTTAGATTGATAGATTCATACTGGACTGTAAAGCCGCGAAATTATCTTAAATAAAATAAGATAATCTTCAGTAATAACTCTATTAATTGATGCATAAAAATAAAATCTGAAATAATATTGTTTGTCATTAATGTTAACATATTAAATAAGTTTCATGCGAATGCATCTTAGTTAAGATTTAGTGTTACATGAATTTGCATAATGTACATCGTCACAAGATTGTAGTTAAACCACAAGTTTTCCTGGCATAGTCACCAACCAATCAGAAATTACGATTTCAACCAAGGAACTTCAAACACTCCTTATGATTAAAAAGGGAAAGTTTATTAAATGTGTATGTACATTTTTCAACATACATCAGCAACAGTGAAGTAAAACGCAATAATTAATTCATGGATTCATTTACACATCATCCAACTTATAGACTTTCCCACCCTTATTGAATAACTTTATATTTGTTCCGACACCCTCGATTTACTTGTACAACACACACATTACAAGAACAATATTAGTTTTTGCACACACCGACAATGTTTAATCTAGATGTGTAAAACTAGGGAAGCTTAATGAACCATTACCGTCACACTTCTCATACTTCGTTGATTTTCTACTACGAACCGTTGCCTTGGCGTATTTATTTTGATAGATATTTGGAAAATGGAATAGGTACTAGATAGAAGAATGCATAAATTCTTAAAACTTAACCTATATTAACACGTTGACACTGCTATACTCTATACATGTCTCCGAAGCCATGTCATGTATTAAACTTGACTGATGTGTGGTGTTGAAATTGTCTGATTTACTCGAATGTACGATTGCTCTAAACTTTTAATTTTTATTAACTTTACAGGTACGTATATTACGTTTATTTAAAATTCTGTAAAGGGTTGATCAATTTTAGTGCATATCCCCAGAAGTATGTAACGCACACGAGTTATATCTCATTACTAATGTGCGGTACATATCGCCGGAGGTATTATAATGCATTTTAGCATTTAATAATGGATTTGCGACAGTCGAGTAAAGAACGAATGATATACAACTGTCAAAATTTAAATACTGCCTGTATGTTTGTTGTGGTTTGCATAGCATTTTTCTTAATCTTATTTGGGAATGAAACCACTCATAGTATTTAAAATCATCTTTATTTACGTTTCTATCCATGACCTAAAATCGTCGTCAAAATAATAAAAGTTTAGAGTTTGGTATTTATGACATAAATTGAAGGTGACTTTGATTTATTGATGTTTGATATATTTGGTTTGAGTACATTAGGCAAAATTTTTAAAGTTTAAAAGAATGATTGCCATCAATTTGTGTTGCGCCCTGGGAACAACTTTATAGGTAGCCAATACGCTTAACGTGAAATCAGCTGATTAATTTTTATTGCTAAATTTCATATAAATTCTATAACTTGAGGATTGGAAAACATTTTGTAACATGTTTCTATTTATACAATTGGGAGGATGGTTATTAAAGAAGTCGCAATTACGTTATCGTAAGGCTTAAGCAGTCGTTTTTTTATATTTATTTTGAGGGAGAAACTCATTATGATGATTTAGGTTACCTCTTTCGTAGATTTTAACATGGTTCTGAGGCGACCCTAAGTCGGGTTTACACTTGTCAGATACCAATACCGTTCAACAAAGATTGTATATAGATCTGAGGTGACTCTATGGCGGGTTTACACTGGTCACATACCAATACTGTTCAACGGAGATTGTTTATGGTTTTGAGGTAACCCTATTGCGGGTTTACACTTGTCAGATACCAATGCTGTTTTATAGGGGTTGCTAATATGCTTATTGTTATGTAATTAGTTACTGTATGTATAAATAGAAATCGTGTATGTAGGCTGTATTTCATGTTAATATCGCATAGAAAACCCAGGAAAAACTTGTTACGCTCCCATGCTGTTTGCGTCCTCAAAATACATCGTTTGGATCGCTGTTTGTATAAAGTAAATACTTCCGCCTAGTTTTCGGATTGTATGCAATTTAACTCACGTGTATTAATTTTAAATGATAGTTTAATTGAAAATTGGATTATTCACTTTCTTTCCAATTCATCGGAAATGATAAACAACTGTAATTAGTTGTAGATATGATTGCTGTATTCACGTTTTGGAGGTTCCTTATGTTAATAGCCGATAAGAGGTGATAGTAACAACTATTTTATAACCAGATTAGCAGTTGTAGTTTGTTCTTGGTTGCTATATTTTAATTACGTTTTCCTTTTGCTTTAAAATAGTATTTTAACTGTAAGCAGTGTAGTTCTGATTGCTTTTTGAAAGAAGTATGCTTTATAGGCTAACGTGTTGGACTCGACCACACGTGCTTGTTTTACGGAACATTTACTTTAGTGATACGCGTCGCTTTACCAATTGTGTTTTTTTTGTTGATTGGTCGTTTTATATTTGAACGATGTGTGCGATCTAGTTTTTCGTGGTTCTTTTTATCAGAGTGGTGCATACTTTGGATTATCCAAGTACAGTTTTAAGCTGAGTGCTTCAAAACAAACAAATGGTGATACAGTTGTAGCAGGTTTAGTAGAAAAACAGGTTGCTTCTGATAAACAGGTATCTAATTTACATGTAAAGACAGTTGATACTGTAGGTTCTGAATTTTCTAACCCCAACGAATCTAAAATAGCTCGTTGTTTGCGCAAATTTCGTTATTTAAAAACATTAGATTTTTCTTTGTTACCATAGGTAGCAAATAAAACACCTCACGTTTGCTGTTAGTTTAATGCATTCCTCGTGCCTTGAAAGCCGTGATCCTAAATTTTTATTATCATTTTATTTTACGATTTGTGTTACAAACTATTTCGGAATTATTGTCTCAGGAAATAGAATTAACAAGAATTTATCAATACTACATAGTTCCATCCGCTGATAGTGTCTGCTGCTAACACCAGTGAAATACGTATGTGTGATTTAGTGTAGAGTGTAAGAAATTCCATCAACACCCTCACAGTCAAGGGTGAAGTGCTTCGTTAGTGCAGGACATCGTGAATCCCACACTTCAATTGCAAGGAAGCGTTACTGAAGGACTTTCTGTAAGTTGAACTATTTCCTACTTGCTATTACTTTAAATATCTACCCGTTGTTTTGCCATATCTTCGTCGTTCTGAGACCTTTTACAATAGACTTGCCTGCTTTTAAAAAAAAAAAAAAGAAGGAAAAAAAACCAATACTACTAGATTACTCATATCAATTGTGTCTTATCTTTTTATCTTTTATTAACATTTGATCTGATTGATGTTTAATTGGGGTGTGAGGAAACGTTTCTGCTACTCCCCAATATTACCTCACTTTGTAATCAAAATTTTTTTTGTAATGCTTTTATCGTGATTATAATATATAGTTTATTCAAAACAGTTTTTCTTACATCTACAAAGTACTGAATAATTTATGCTATGTTTACTATCTTTTTTTTTTAGGTTTGCTTAACTATTTTTCTTACAGGTACTGTCACTAACTGCTTACCGCCGTATACATTATATGTCAGTTTGCTTTCTACAACCCCCCCTAATCTCCGATTGAGCCCGGTCATTCCTTGATTCTCCTTGTGTGTTACGCCCGGCTACAAGAACAACGTAGCATAAAATTGGCGCCCAACGTGGCTGCCCAAGAATTACGTAACAAACTTGCAATGCTACCTAGATATTGTGGGCATTTGATTTTCATTTGTTATTTCTTTTTTATTTCTTGTAGTAATGGAATCCATTGTTTACTGAAAGTCACGGATTCGTTTGCTACACAGTTATTTTTATGTAGGATTATATAAGCAGCTTCTTTGATTTTGCGTTTTTGGTGGTTTTCTTCTTTGTCGATAATTTTTGCGTTCTCCCATTTTATTTTATGACTGGAGCCTCATGCATGTTGGCAAATTATGGATTTTTCAAATTTTCTATTTTCTATATACATATGATTTATGTTCTTTTAATCGAACTTCAAATGGTCTGGAACTTTCCCCGATATAAAACTTGTTACATTCGGATTTTATAGATGCAGTTTTTTGAACTTTGTATTGCGTTTTTGGGTTTTGTTTTTGTTAATTGTGCTCTTAGTGTATTGTTGTTTCTAAATACTGTTTTAATACTGAATTTGTTTCCTATTCTTTTGAGTTTTTCGGAGAATCCTTTTGTGTATGGTATTGAGAGCATTTTTTGATGCGTATCGTTGTTTTTGTTTTCTTCTTCTTTATTTTTTGGGCCTTTATTCATTTCTTTCTCTATTATTCTTTTAGGATACTTGTTTTTATTAGTGCACATCTGATTAGGTCTTTCTCTTTCTTTAAAATTTCTTCGTTTGATGATATTAATTTTGCTCTATCATACATGGTTTTGATAATACCTCGTTTGACACAGTGTGGGTGGTTTAAATCGAAGTTTAAGTATCTGTTTGTGTAAGTATATCGTCGATTATGGAATCACTTGGTTTGTGCGTCAATACCACATATTTTCAAATAAGTGACCAATTCTACAAACAGAACTTCAGAATGGCGATGGGAACTCCACTATCGTCAATCTTTAGTGATATATTCTTGGGGGAATTCGAAAAAGATGTCACATTCACACAAGAATTGAAACCACTAATCTGGCGAAGATACGTAGATGAGGTCTATGCTATTTGGCCTCATAATACAGAACTAATTAAAAACTTTGTAGAATCAATTAACAAAATAGAACCAACTATTAAATTTACATATGAATTAGAACAACATGGAAAACTTCCGTTTTTAGATGTACTAGTTAGCCAAAACAATACAACAGTTAATACATCTGTATACAGAAAACCAACGCACACAAACAGATACTTAAACTTCGATTCAAATCACCCACACTGTGTCAAACGAGGAATTATCAAAACCATGTATGATAGAGCAAAATTAATATCGTCAAATGAAGAAATTTTAAAGAAAAAGAAAGACCTAATCAGATGTGCACCAATAAAAAACAAGTATCCAAAAAGAATAATAGAGAAAGAAATGAATAAAGGCCTAAAAAATAAAGAAGAAGAAAACAGAAACAACGATGGGCACCAAAAATTGCTCTTAATACCATACATAAAAAGATTCTCCGAAAAAATCCAAAGAATAGGAAACAAATTCAGAATTAAAACAGTATTTAGAACCAACAATACACTAAGAGCACAATTAACATAAACAAAACCCAAAAACGCAATACAAAGTTCAATAAACTGCATCTACAAAATACCGTGCGAATGTAACAAGTTTTATATAGAAGAAAGTTCCAGACCATTTGAAGTTCGATTAAAAGAACATAAATCTTATATAAAAAATAGAAAATTTGAAAAATCCATAATTTGCCAACATGCATGGGACTCCAGTCATAAAATAAAATGGGAGGACGCAAAAATTATCGACAAAAAGAAAACCACCAAAAATGCAAAATCAAAGAAGCTACTTATATAACCCTACATAAAAATAACTGCGTAGCAAACGAATCCGTGACTTTCAGTAAACAATGGTTTCCATTACTAAAAGAAATAACAAATGAAAATCAAATGCCCACAATATCTAGGTAGCATTGCAAGTTTTTCCTGGGTTTTCCTTGCGATATTAACATGAAATACAGCCTACATACACGATTTCTACTTATACATACAATAACTAATTACATAATAATAAGCATATTAGCAACCCCTATAAAACAGCATTGGTATCTGACAAGTGTAAACCCGCAATAAGGTTACCTCAGAACCATAAACAATCTCCGTTGAACAGTATTGGTATGTGACAAGTGTAAACCCGCCATAGGGTCGCCTCAGATCTATATACAATCTTCGTTGAACGGTATTGGTATCTGACAAGTGTAAACCCGCCTTAGGGTCGCCTCAGAACCACATAAAATATTCATCGAACAACATTGGTATCTGACAGTGTAATCCCGCCATAGGGTTGCCTCAGAACCATGATAAAATCTACCAAAGAGGTAGCCTAAATCATCATAATGAGTTTTCCCCTCAAAATAAATATAAAGAAACGACTTCTTTAATAGCCATCCTCCCAATTGTATAAATAGAAACATTGTACAAAATGTTTTCCAATCCTCAATTTATTGAATTTATATGAAATTTAACAATAAAAATTAATCAGCTGATTTCACGTTAAGCGTATTGGCTACCTAAAAAGTCGTTCCCAGGGCGCAACACAAATTGAAGGCAATCATTCTTTTAAACTTTAAAATTTTTGCCTAATATACTTAAACCAAATATATCGAACATCAATAAATCAAAGTCACCTTCAATTTATGTTATAAATGTCAAACTTGAAATTTTTATTATTTTGACAACGATCCTAGGTCATGGATCGAAACGTAAATAAAGATGATTTTAAAATCTATGAGTGGTTTCATACCCAAAGAAGATTAAGAGTGAAACGTAAAAATGTATTCTTCTCGGGGAAAGAAGTTAGTAGATCTAGCTAAAAAAAGGAATCAATAGCATTTGGTGCAAAGCGGTGCACTTGCAGATACAATTCTAATTTTAGCAGTTCAAGATAATACGGGGTTGTTCATAAAGGAACTACTGTGTCGTGTGGTGTGGTGCTAAGTACTACTACACAGTTTATTTGTCCGCAGATCCGGTTATATTGCAGACGAGTGGAGTAACGACATCGTTTTTGTCATCTAGTGTAACATTTCATGATCCAGTTATTATGCTAATTAAAAATATGAAAAATTATTCCGTGGACTATAGAAAGACCAAAGGAACTAAAAGACTACTAGATTAAATTAAAAATATGAAAAATTATTTCAAAAAATACTATAAGGCTTAAGGACCAACGGGCTAAAAGATTAATAAATGAGTGAGGATAACTCCGCGTACCACACGTCCAAAAGGGGGATGTCTACACTCATATAATGCACGGGGGTTCATAGAAAATGAAGAAACAAAAAATTTACAACCTCAAAAGGAGTTTATACATTTCTATATATAAAACTTTTTTTTGAAGCCATGGCAAAATCTTTACATTTTCTTCAATAGCATCAACATAGATACTAATAGTGCTTAACTAGTATACGCCTACCAAAAAAATCCTCTAAGCGCTTAATATTTATCCCTCACAAATATAAACTAAAAAATATTTTGTTTCCAACAAATCATGGGATTCAATTCACTAACTCTACCTACGATAAAGTATCACCTAAATGAAGCATTGCTTTATAACAATTTTTCACAACATTTAAAAATGTCGACCTTAAAAAACAAATAAATGTTTTTTCAAGAGAGAACGTTCGAGTATTCCCAACTGAAAATTTCTCAATTCTACTCAAATTTAGTTACACTTAATTACTCTTTATACTTGAATAACATATATGTATTTTACCAAAAAATAATTACCAGAAATCAAAAACATATTTAAACCTTCGCTAGGATACTACAATAACTTACACTCATCGTTGATGCGTAAACTTGGTCATTGACCAAAAAAAAAACTAATATACTAAACAAAAGGAAACCTAACACTTATGAATCTCAAGTGTAATTTACTTTAAAAATTCTAATCCTGACGTTATTCTACCGAAATATCGAAATTAGAACCAAAATAGGGCTTCAGATCTTTAACATGCCAATTCGCAGCAAGAGTACCATTCATATTTCTTAAATAAAAAACCGAACGAGAAACCTTCCTTATAACAGTACATAATACATATTTCGGTTCCAGTTTGGCAGAGAACTGATTGGCGGCGTCGGACAAAACTTTATTCTTGCACCAAATTTTCTCACCAACCTGCTCCTACCCTGCTTTGAATATCTGTTCGGTTTATCGTCAGTACCTTTCTTGTAAGTGATTAACATGGAAATATTCAAGAATTTTTACTTTTGGCTAACAAATTTTTGTTTCTTATAATAGAAACTTTCTCTAATTTTTTTCTTTCTCTTTCAGTTGGTTAACTTCGGTAATTTGCAAAGGATCAGACCTTGTCGGTATTCCATAAGTACATTTTTTCTGTGTTCTACCCTTTCTGTTTCGACTGGCATCGAATATGGCATACGATATGAGTAATAGAGTTTTGTGGCGTTTTTTCCTATGGAGCTGCACGCTGACCAAGGCAGAAATTTTGAGTCTGCGCTATTTCAAGAAATTTGCCGGTTGCTGGGGATGAGAAGGACAAGAACGACCCCGTTGCACCCGCAATTGGATGGTATGATAGAAAGCATGAGCAGCACCTAGTGAAAGTATCTCTTTAAGGTAGTCTCTGAACGTCAAGTAACTGGGACCAATATATACACCTATTTTTATTGGCCTACCGATCTGCGGTTCACGATAGTATTGGACAGACTTCTGCAAGTGCTACACTGGGACGAGAGATACGTTTACCATGTGACCTTGAATTCGCTGTTGAAACTAAAGACGTTGTAGGCAAAAGTTATGTCGGGACACTCAAGCCGAGGATACACGTCATCCATGGAGACGTTCAAAAAATATTCAGATATTGAACGACCGGATGAGGATTAAGTATGACACCAAGGCCTAAGAGTCTGGTTTTCAAACGGAAGACTGCGTATGGTTGTACACTGCCAGATGGAGGCGTGGATTGCCGCCAAAGTTACAAAGAAGTTGGGAGGGTCCCTACAAAGTACTGAAACGAATCAACGATGTAGTATATAGGCTTCATAAGCTCCCAAAAGTGGTGCATATTAACAGGCTGGCACCTCACGACAGAGAAAACTACGACAAAGCAAAAGAACATGAAAAAGTGAGGATAGTATGGAAGCAGGAATACAAACAAAGGCTTGGTTTAAATTACTAATGGTTCATGTCCGTGTACAAATGTACCAGTAAGACAAAGTTTGGGATTACCGAAGAGGTCAACAGGAATTTATTTTATATGCCGTCGAAATACTATCTTGCACGTTACGGCGGATCTCGATATGATCTGAACGATCGCTACAATGTTCAAAAGTAGATTTGGTGGTTTGGACCAGCTTTCCAACAACAATCAGAGGTGGAGAAAACGATACACCTTAGAGATGGATTTCGTCGCATTTATTACCTAATGACAAAACAATTGTCCTCTAATAAATCCAATTACCAAGACCTGTTGAGGGTATTATTGGATCTCAAAGACCAGATGAGTTCTGGACAAGGAGTTGGTCATACCTAACATTGGTTGTGCACTCGATAGATGAAACTGCAGGGTAGTACCAAATAGGACGGCTATTGCTATTAAAAGTATCGATTGCTACTTCCATCAATATAGAAAATGTAAGAATAGCTCCGGTTGTTCTTGCCCTTACAGGAATACCCATTTTGCGACTCCCAAAATGTTCTGACCCAACAGCTTTAAGAGAGGGGCGGTGTAACAGTAATTAAGAAGTTTACGGAATGTTCTGGAAAGTACGCTTATTCGGTTTTTATCAAAGCTACCTCATATAGATCTAGCGATAAGAAACGATCATACATAGGTATCCTAACACAATATGGTTGTTCTAGAATGGTTTAAAGACCCACATTCAAATTTCTCAGTTTAGTTTCAACAAAATTTAACAAAATAATTTTGTGTGTAAAAATGTTTAAAAACGCGTTTTATATTGGCATCTTGTAATTTTTTAAAAAGTTAAAGGATGATATTAAAAAATCGTAAAACAAAAGGATTTTTAATGTCTACAATATTTTGCACATCTTAGAGCGCTTTTTTATCGAGAATAACGTTAAAACACGCGTTTATTGCCACTTTATGTAAATTTTTGAAGAAGTCGAAAGAATACCTTAAAACACCCTAAAATAAAGGTTAGGCATAAAATTTCACCGATTTTCAGGTTGATTCTTATTGTGTGCAATGTTTTATACGTATTGCTTTTGTTTCCGAAAAAAATGTTAAAAAATTTGTTAAATATCGATATTAAGAAAAATTTTGAAAAAAGTCAAACAATTATGGTAAAATGTGATACGAAGGGCATGCAAAAAATGTCGCCGATTTTCGGGTGGATTCTTAATGCATGCGACGTTTTATACATTTGTCGTTTTCGAAGGATGATTTCATTTTTGGATACGGTTTAACACCACAGCAATATGTAGAAAACTTAGTTCGTTATTTTGGAATGAAGCACCATCTAAAACTATAGCTTACAAATGGTTCGCAGGATTCAAACGTAGAAGACCAAGGTTTAAATACGATATTCGCAAAGGACGCCTATGCCCCACTATTGTCGCGATTAATATCGATGCTGTGCGTGATATAATTTTAAAAAATCGGTATGTGTTATGTACGGAGATAGAAGCATCCTTAGGTATTTCGTCGAAACAAATACTTACGATTCTCACGGTCAGTTGCATGTCAGAAAGCTTTACAGAAGATGGATCCCCCACCATTCAAAAGACCCGCGAAAACAGACACGTGTAAAGTGGTGCAAGAAAATGATACAAAAATTCAACGGTAGCGGTTCAAATACTATATATAACATCGTAACAGATGACGAATCATGAATTCATTTTTGACTCTAAAACTAAACAGAAATATACACTCTGTGGGTGTTTCAAACAGAATCTAAACTTGACATGGTCAACCCACTGTACGCGGGGCACATGCGGCACTTGAGTAAGATTTATCCGGCGCGCCATTCAATTTTTCTGTTGTATATTAACGCGGACCGCCGAATTTGTAAAGATAGACTTGTAACATGGTCGAATATTGCCTATATGATAGCGACCGACGAGAATCTGCAAGAATATTCGAGATGCTTAGGCCACCCGCTATACAATGTGACAGAAGTTTTAAGAGGAGGAGGAGGGGGGGCATGTGATTAATTACCATTAAGTGCATGAAGTTAGTCGTAACTTTGTAAGCATTGATGTTCTACTGAGTGCCGAAAGTTAATTCTTCGTTAGCATTCTTTAGTGCTTTATAAAAGAAGATCGCTGAATAATCGTATCGCCGAAATTGGTAACTCACAATTTTCCGGAGAAACTTAGTCGGGGTTTTCTTCGATTAAAAAATCTTTTATAGCCGAAAGTTGGTGTTTGTTAGTGCTCTTTAGTGTTTGATATCTTACCGGCGTAGGACTACTAATAAAAACCCCAACGCATCTGCACCTCTAGTTTCGGAAATACACGACTTCAAATTGCAGAGCTGACAGCTGGAAGTTGGCTACTGATTTATTTTATAGAAGTACCAATGACTTTATGTAGCATAATCTTTAGTACTTCCTTAGCACTTCATTTTGCTGCAAACCCCAACGCAATCGCACCTCTGGTTTTAGAATCATTTAACGTCAAATTCCAGTGTTGAAAGCTGGATACTGGCTACGGATTTCTTTTATGCAAGCACTATCGATCTTATGTAGTAGAAACTTTAGTGCTGCATTATGCTTTTGGGCCACATCACAGCCGTACTTCCTGTTGCACAAATATTCGACTCCAAAGTTCAGATTCGGAAGTTGATTATAACTTTGTTGTTATAGAAGCATTAACGATCATAATGCACAATATTTAATACTTCGTTAGTGCTTCATTGTGTTCCAAACCTCCAACGCAGCGGCACCTCTGGTTTCGGAAATATTTGACTTCAAATTGGCTACAGATTTTTGTTATGAAAGCACTATCGTCCGTGTTCAATAGAATCTTTAGTGCTTTATTAGTGTTTCATTGTGTTTCAAATCTCATTATAGCCGCACCTTTTATTTCGCTAATATTCGACACCAAAATTCAGATCCAGAAGAATGTTACAACTTTTTTGTTATACAAGCCCTAACGATTATATGTAACACAGGTCTTAGTGCGCCGTTAGTGCTTTATTACGCTTCAAACCTTAGTGCTGCCATATCTTCAGTCCGGAAACATTGAACTTTACACTACAGAACTGGAAGCTGGAAGTTGGCTACAATTTTTTTTCTTATGAAAGTTCTAACGATTTTAAGTAGTATTATCTTTAGTGCTTTGTTAACGTTTCATTGTGCTTTGAATCCCAGCGCAGCTGCATTTCCGGTTTCTGAAATATTGGCCTTTAAGTTGCAGAGCTAGAATCTGGAAGTTCGCTACAACTTTTTCTGTTATCAAAACACTAACGATTATATGCAGCATATTCTTTAGTGCTTCGGTAATGCTTCATTGTGCTTTAAATCTCAACGTTGTAGCAATTTTGGTTTCGGAAATATTCATCTTCATAGTTAAAAACCGAATGTTGGTTACAGCTCTTTTGCTATTGAGGCAATAATGAACATATGTAGCATAATCTTTAGTGCTTTGTTGGTACTTTATCGGTTTCAATCTACAACAAAGCCTCACTTCCAGTTTCGAAAATATTTGACTTCAAAGTTCAGATCCAGATGTTAGCTGCAACTATTTTGTTGTGAAAGCTCTAACGATCATATTTTGCATAACCTTTAGCGCTCTGTTAGTGCTTTATTGCGCGTCAGTCCACAACGCAACCGCACTTCCGGTTTCGTAAGAAATATTGGACTCCAAATTAGCTACAACTTTTTTGCTATAGATGCACTAACGATCATATGTTGTATAATCTTTAGTGCTTCGCTACTAAAATTCATTGTGCCTCAATCCCCAATACAAATGCATTGTTATATATATATATATATATATATATATATATATATATATATATGAATGCTTTCATAGCAAAGAAGTTGTAGCCACCTTCAGATCTCAGATGAAGTGGAATATGTCCTAAACTGAAATCGCGGTAGCGTTAGGGGTTTAAAGCATAATAAAATACTAACAAAGCACTACAGACTGTGTTCTATATAGCCGTTAATACTCCTATAACAAAAAAGTTGTGTCCAACTTCCAGATGGACAACCTTGCAATTTGGAGTCGAAAACTTCTGAAATCGGAGGTGCGGCTACTTTGGGGTTTGAAGCAAAATAAAACTCTTCCAAAGCACTAAAGGTTATACTACATTTAATCGTCAGTGTTAACTAGAGAATCACTAACAAAGTACTCAAGACTACATTACATGTGTTCGTTAGTGGTTCCATAAACAAAGCTTCTAGTTCTGCATTTTAAAGTCATATATTTCTGAAATCAGAAAAGCGACAGCGCTGAAATTTGAATCACAACGAAGCACTAAATATTGTGCTACTTATCATCGTTAGCGCTTCAATAACAAAAACCTATAGCTGACTTCCAGGTTTGAATTCGAATATTTCCGACAGGAAGTGCGGCTGCGTTGGAATTTGAACCACAAAAAAACACTGATAAAGCTCTAAAGCTTGTGCTACATATGATGACTAGTGTTCTATAACAAAAAGGTTGTTGCTAACTTTCGGAACTCAACTTTGAAGACGAATATTTCAGAAACCGGAAGAGGATGAGTTGGGTTTTTGAAGCACAATGAAGCGCTAATAAAGAACTAAAGGTTTGGCCAAATTAAATCAATAGTACTTCCATAACAAAAAATCTGTGGGGAACTTCTTGATCGCATCTTGAAATCCAATACTTCCGCGAACCGGGGGTGCAACCTTGTTGGGGTTTGAAGCACAATAAAACAGCACTAAAGATTATGCTGCATATGCTCGTTTGTGCTTTCGTAACATCTAGTTGTAGTCAGTTTTCAGATATGAACTTTGATTTCGAATATTTCCGAGACCGAAAGTGAAACTGCGTTGTGGTTTGCAGCACAACAAAGCACTAACAAAGCAATAAAGTTTAAACTACATTTGATCGTTGGTGTTAACAACTTCCGGATCTTATCTTTAATATCCGCAACTGGAAGTGCGGCAGTGTCGAGGTTCAAAACACAATAAATCGCTAACAAAGCACTAAATATTATGTTACATATGATTGGTGATGTTTCTATAATAAAAAGTTCTACTCATCTTCTGGCCTCCAGCTCCGCACTTTAAAGTCGAATATTTCTAGAAGTGCTGCTGCGTAGAGGTTTGAAGTACAATCAAGCACTAACAAAGCACTAAACATTATGCTACATATGATCGTGTAGTCAACTTCCGGATCTGGATTTTGATTTCGAATATTTCTGAAACCGAAAGTACGGCTGCGTTGAATTTTTAAGCACGATAAAATACTAACAAAGCACTAAAGATTGTTTTACATGTGATTGTTAGTACTTCTGTAACAAAAAAGTTCTGGTCAACTTCCTGATCTGAAATTTGAAGTCGAATGTATTTGAAACCTGAAGTGCGGCTGTCATAAAGTTTGAAGCATAATGAAACACTAACGAAGCAGTAAATATTGTGCTATATGTGATCGTTACTGCTTCCATAACAAAAAAGTTGTAGTTAACCGTCGGATTTGAACTTTGAAGTAGAATGTATCAGAAACCGGAAGGGCGGCTACATTGAGGTTTAAAACATAATAAAGCAGTAACGAAGTATTAAGATTATGTTAAACGTGATCGTTATTGCTCTAATACCAAAAAATTGTAGCTCTCTCCTGAATCTGAAATTTGAAGTCGAATATTTCCGAAACCAAAAGTGCGGCTACTTTGTGGTTTGCAGCAAAGTAAACGACTAACAAAGCACTAAAGATTGTGATACATATTATCGTTAGTGTTTCTATAACAAAAAAGTTGTAGCCAACTTTCAGATCTAAAATTTGAAGTCGAATAATTCCAAAACCGGAAATGCGGTTGCGTTAGGGTTTGAAGCATAAAGAAGCACTAACAAAGCGTTAAAGATTCCGAAACATGTGACCGTTACTGCTTCCCTAACAAAAAAGTTATAGGTAACTTCCAGATCTGAACTTAGAAGTCGAATATTTCAGAAACCGGAAGGGCTGCTGCGTTGGGGTGTGAAGCACTAATAAAGCACCAAAAATTTTGCTACATTATTAGATCAATGTGTTTTCCATAACGAAAAAACTGTAGCCAACTTCTGGATCGCACTTTGAAATTCAATATTTCCGCGAACGGGGATGCATCTGTGTTGGGGGTTGAAACCAAATGAAGAAAGTTTCGAAGCACTAAGCATTTTGCTATATATAATGTATGAAATATGGTATCTTTGGTGTTTTATATGTGTAGCCAACTTCATTGGGCTACAGCTTGATCATGTTTGTTTCCAAAACTTTTTTGAATATACCGTTATTTCTAACGTCCCAGATTATTAGCTGCAAGTAAAAACTTTAGAAGTAATGTGTATTTTAAATTTCAGACAAAGCATTAAATGACCAACGTTAAGATTTTCCCTGCAATTACGACTAGTGTGTGAACACATTGATTTCGTAACTTCTTAATATAATTGTATAAATAATCATTTTCACGGATGGCAAAGCCTCCCCCATCCCACCCCTATTTTTTATAACTGTTTTAGCACGCGACTGAAAAATGGAGTACTCGAGAATACCAAACACTAGTTTCTTTGAAGTTAAAGTTAAAACAAACCGCAGCCAGCCGTAAGTGGCCACAAATGTTTTATTACTAGTCTTACGCCACTGAGATATGAAGCACTAAAACGCAGTAACGGAGCACTAAAAACGCACTAACGTTCGTACGGAGTGTTTTTTTTAATTTGAAACAAACTGCGACCAGTTGTGAAATCAGCTCCAAAAATATAAGCGACCATAACTTTTTTATTAGTAGTCGTGCGCCGCTGAGATATGAAGCACTAAAGAGCACTAGCGAAGTACTAATTTTCGGCTAAAAAGTTTTTAATTGAAGAAAATCGCGGTTGAGTGTGAAGTTTCGCCGGAAAATTGTGAGTTGCCAATTTCAGCGATATGATTATTCGGCAATCGTCTTTTATAGAACGCTAAAAAACACTAACAAATCACTAATATTTGACACCTATACATACATTAGTGCTTACAAAGTCACGGCTAACTTCGCGCATCTATTGCCATTAGCTACTAAACAAAACCCATTTTTCTGCTCGACCGCTTTTTGAATACCTGACCTAGATCAACTTAAGTAAAAGTTACAGGATTTCTGATTGTTTACTCACATACTGGTATTATTTTGAACCACATAACACACATGAAGTTATTTCACAAAATGCGTTCAAAATTACCACCGCCTGCACAATACCGAGCTCGGCAGGTCGCCTTCTAATAACATTTCTAACTACTGATTTAAATCGAATTTCTAACTAAAATGTTTGGAAAGTTCTGAATGTTCTTATTTGTCCTATTCTTGTGCTATTTTCGCTCTCTGGTAATTGTCCCACTGTATTGATAAATTCACGATAAACAAGTTCTTTCAGATAACCCCAAAAGAAAAAAAAATCCACGGGATGTCTAACACTTCCGTTTAACTTTATAAACTTTACACTACAATGAAAATGGTTCTGTCCACTTAAAGTGGCTTATTTATTGCAAACAGCAAAATAGCAGAAATGTAGTAACCTCCAGGCTAGTCCGTAATCTAATACAATCGGTCACATCAGCATCATGAAACGCTTACTTTCTATTGTGACTATCATTAGAATTTCGGCTATGTTTAAAAAATTATTCAACTGATTTTAATAGCAAATAAAGTTCATTGATTTATTTCGTTTTACAACAATCACAGTATTTCACTATATAAATGCAAATTATAACAACATGATTGGTCGACTTTAAGGGGTGATGTAATTATGTATTTAAATCTTGACGAAGGGAAGCAGCAGTAGTTGCCGCAGTCTGTCCTAAAATGATTGTAACGTGCATTTTTGGTGGCCTAACATTTTTAGTCTACTTAATTCTTAAAATACATCGTTTTTGGATCGCGGTTTGTATAAAGTAAATACTTCCGCCTAGTTTTCAGATTGATATGCAAGTTGACTCGCCGGTATTAATTTTAAAAGATGGTTTAGTGGTAAATTGGAATACTCGTAAAATTACTTGCCACTTGTCATTAATAAATAAAACCGCTGCAATTAATATGTGGATATACAGGTCTAGGTAGGCGAGCAGAAGTTGTACTAGTAGGAATAGATATAAACAAAAAAGGGTCGTGTTTTGTTCTTGCTTGCGAGATGTCAAAAAAATTAAGTGTGAGTTTCGTGTTTGGTTTTCTATATATTAATTACGAAAAAGGTACTGTTTGCTTTTACTTTTGAAGAGAGTGTGGAAAAACGCGATGTTGTTTGTTGAAGACAAGCTCGTTTTTCACTAAATAAACTGTGATAAAATACAAAGAACGGTATATAATTTGTTATAAAGTGCTTATAATGTGTATTTTTTAAAGTGGTTTTGGGTATTGGTAATATTTACTCGTTCGGGGTACCCAATGTGAAATCTGCAAAATCGCTCTTTTATTGTGAACCTATCTTCATTTTTACGAGGTCGTTCTAAATGTCTATGTGGTTGGCGCGGAGTTTGAATTGGTAATCATAACCTATTCAATTATATTTCTAGGTGTTTAATTCTTGTATAATGTTGGACGAAGAACAAAATTCCGTGATCACTGTTGCTCCTACAGAGGTAGAAAGAGCTCCCGATCTTATTCGAATTCCGACGCGTGATAATGTCTGCTGCTAACACCAGTGAAATACGTAGGTGTGATTAGGGTAACGTGTGATAAGTTCCATCAACACCCTCCCAGTAAAGGGTGAAGTGCTTCGCTAGTGCAGGACCTCGTGAATCCCACACTTCAAATGCAAGGAAGCGTTCCTGAAGGACTTTGTGTAAGTTGCACTATTTCCTATTTGTTCTTACTGTAAATATCTACCCGTTGTTTTTGCAATATTCCTTGTCGTTCTGATACCTTTTCCATAGACTTGCCCGCTATTTAATAACAAAAAAAAATAAAGAACAATCAACCCTACTGAATGACTCAGAACAATTGTGCTTATCTACTTATTTATGTCTTTGCTAAAAATTTTACTAAATTACTTAGATTAATTATGTCTTACCTATTTATAACGAACAATCAACCATACTGAATGACTCAGAACAATTGTGCTTATCTACTTATTTATGTCTTTGCTAAAAATTTTACTAAATTACTTAGAGTTATTATGTCTTACCTATTTATATTTTTTTGTTACATGTTACCTGAATTATGTTTAATTGGTGTGTGATGAAACGTTTCTGCTACTCCCCAATATGGCCTCACTTTGTACTCAGAATTTTTCTGTACTGCTATTACTGTTGTTAGATTATAGAGAGTTTATCTAAACAGTTGCTCTTATTTATTCTATAAAGTACTGAACAATTTATACTTGATCCATAGGCTATGCTTTTTCTCTGTTTCAGGTTTGCAGGACTAATTTGTTTTTCTTTCAGGTTTACTATTCTAATTTCTCTATGGCAGGTACTGGTACTAACTCCTGACAGCCGCGTCCCTTATAGATTGGTCTGCTTTCTACAACCCCCCCTACTCTCCGATTGAGCCCGGTCACTGTTTTTTTTCTTGGATTTTATTTGTTACGCACGGCTACGAGCCACCGTGACATAACTTTGACGCACAACGTGGCGTCTACTAGAAATACGTAACATGATTAGAAGTTAATAATGTTATGGGTGAATAGTGTTATACTCGTTTTAGAGCTCTGAAAAGATGTATTCCTAAAATATGTCGGGAGCTTCAAGTAGTAAATACAGAAAGGTTGATCAAGAACGCCGTGCCTTCCAGGAGAAGTGGCCCCAGGAATATTTGTTTGTTATGTATAAGGACAAGGCATTTTGTGTGATACGTAATGAAGCCGTCACGGTTTTAAATAAGTTATTATCGTCAAACGGTTACAGATTATGTACGTTAGAGCGAAACGGAGTTATACGGGTAGCATAACGTTACACAAATTTTCATACAAAAAAGCAATTGAAAATCAACAAAAAGCTTACCTTTGATTAATAGTCATAGTTAAGGTATGAAAACAACTCTCTGTGGAGGATGTCGAAAGTACTGAGAAACAACACGTCCCCAATGCCTCTTATCCATGGCGAAACAGGCTTAGTCTTTTCAGTCTCTGAAAAGACAGAAGTGTTCGCAGACAGCATGGAGCGTCAGTTCGAGCCGAACTATTCTCACGTAGACCTTCGGCATATCGAACAGGTTCACCGCGACGTCCGACAGACGCTAAGGGACGACGACCTTCAGAAAATTGACCCCACCACAGTTGAAGAAGTCAAGGACCTTATCAAGGTCTTAAGGGTCAGAAGGCTTCTGGACCGGACGGAATCTCCAACCGGGCTCTGAAAGCCCTGCCGGAAAACACCCTTCGGGTGTAAACCGGAATCGTCAATGCCATGTTGAGACTTCGGCATTTCCCATTCACGTGGAAGACGGCGAACGCAGTAGTGCTTCAGAAGCCAGGCAAATCTGCGACATTCACACAGAACTACCGGCCAATTAGCTTGCTGTCGGTGGTTGGAAAGATAGCGGAAGCCGTTTTCCTAAAGAGACTCCAGGTAGCGATGCAGGAACACCACGTGATCCAGGACAAGCAATTTTGAGTTCCGTAAGAGGCATTCCACTGTTCACCAGATACTGCGAGTGGTGGAGCACATCATGGAAGGTTTCAACTAGCGACAGTCAACAGGCGCAGTGTTCCTGGACGTGTCTAAAGCTTTCGACAAAGTTTGGCATTATGGCCTACTCTACAAGATGCTGGAGAGAGGGTTACAACGCGCTCTCGCCCTACTGACAAAACCCTATCTTCACGATAGATGGTTTTGCATCAGGCTGAACGGAGTGCGGTCATCGAGGCGGAGAATCGGGGCTGGGGTCCCCCAAGTCTCTTTTCTCTCGCCGGCACTCTTTGGCATCTTCGTGAGCGACCTACCGAAAACGGCAGACACCAGGATGGCACTATACGCCGACGACACAGCCATTCTAGTCAGGTCCAGTGCTACGCACCTCATCATACAGAGACTGCAAACGGCAATGGACGCTCTCAAGTAGTAGCTCAGACTCTGGCGAGTCGAGGTCAATCCCGAAAAGAGAACGGCAGTTTTCTTCTCGAAGTGACGTCACCGACTTGGAGACGACGTCAGAGCATTTGACGAACCGATACTTTAGCGTTCAGATGTTAAGTATCTATGGGTAATCCTTGATTCGAAGCTCACTTGAAAAGCTCACATCGAGTATGCAGCAAACAAGGCCAAGAGAGTTATGGCTCTGCTATACCCCTTGACCAATCGCCGAAGTATGCTAAATGCTTCAAACAAGCTTAGGCTCTACAAGGCGATAACCAGACCAACGTTTGCATACGCATCAGCGATGTGGGGCAACGCAGCGGAAACGTACATGCGAAAGCTCCAGGTGCCTAAGCCAGGCCCTAAGGGGAGTCTTCGGAACTCCCTGGTTCATTCGAAACGCTCAGCTTCACCGAGAAGCAAACCTGCAAACCGTCAAGAAATGGCTCCGGTCGAACTCAGAGAGGTTTTACGGATCTCTAGAAGATCATGAAAACCAGCGCATACGAGCTCTAGGAGGGCATGACGATGTCCAATGGCAACGACATAGACACCCCAAGGCGATGCTCTAGCAATGATCTTTGCTGTGACTCCATCAGACGTCCGAAAGGAATAAACTGCGCGTAATGCCATGTTTTTCCCAATTCGCGACGGCGGTGAAGGACCTACTCCAGGCACGCTAGTCACGTCATTCCTATAAAGTCTATGATAAGGGATCTCGTGTCCGACACCAAGGTGGAATTTTAGTGGGTATGTCCTTGCTTCGCCAAGGAAATCTTTTACCACTATAAAAAAGAAAAAAAAAGTAGTTAAGGTATGCCCCCGTGTTCGTTACTTCCATGAGAAAATCAACACTGACGCTAAATGTAGATCCATCTGGCATTCTTTTTCTACTAGATGTTTGTACTGCTGTTTTAATGCTGAGGTTTTTGTTTCGTACTCTAGCTTCCTCCTTTTAAATCTACTTCCTCCGATTCTAATTTTCTTTTCTTAATCGATTTTACTTTAATAGCCAACACAGGTTCTATTTCTTTTACCATGTACGATAAAAGTTTATTGCAAGTATTGATTCGCTTTCTTAAGATTTGCAAAGAAACATTACTTGTAGCAATCAGTCCTAGATCGATGATGTTTACATTTTCTAGAATTGTCGAGAAGTGTGTATCAGGTTTTGAGAAAAACGTATCTCTGGCTTTAATATAACATTTCTGCTTAATAACGCCGTCTTTATTCGATCCATCTTCCACTACTTCTATGTAATTAATCGTTATGCAATCAAAACTGAATGCGAAAATTGTTCCGCTCAATATTGTCCGGTAATTTAAACTGTACTCCAGCAAATTTCTTTGTATTAGTGCCTCCCAATTAATCGTGCTGTAGAATGTTATTAAATACGATAACAGCAACTATTTTGCAGATTTTTGATTGGCTTACTGCACATATTTGCAATCATTTTGCAGTATAATTTGCAGTCTTTCAACAAAGTTAGATAATCCTTTAATGAAACTTATACATTGTCCACGATAAAGAATTTCCAAATATGCAGCTGTATATTGTGGTTTCTGGTGTCGTAATACGGTGTTCCTTAGCCATAGGAGATCTAAATGTCTGCTTTATTTGAGCATCCAAACAGTTTGTAAAATCCACAATATGACTCTATATCTGCTTGCTAATGTCTGGACTGGTTACTTGGCATATAAGCTTGTTATATATCTTGTTATGTGCAGTTCTTGCACGCGAATATTTGTGTTCATATGTAATTAAATTTCAATATTCCCAACTGTATTCACGGTCATTCGCAAATTTGTTAAGTGTTTCCGACTTCCCTCTAAATTGAAATGGTTATTTATTCATCACCCTATAGAACTTTATTACTATATTTAATATAATTTGTTGCACCTTAATCTATCTCTATTTTTGATGTAGCATTGCAAATGTATTCGGCTATCAGTAACATTTGCTTTCTGAAACGATATACATCAATTATTTAAAAGTGTAATTTCTGCGGTAATTTCGATAGCTACTGATGGTAGAGAAAAGTGGACATATATACGAAATAACATTAATGATAATAAACAAACAAAGAATTACTTCAAACACTTACCTTGTATGCGAGCGTAGTGAAGCACATGTATATTCATGCGGCCTTTTAAACGGTTAACGAAGTAAACAAACTCTGTTGACTGCGTCCGTCAAGTACGGGTAACGAAAGTCGACTCTTCTATGTAGTGAAGCGTAGCACACATAAATTTGCGGCCCTCTACAACGAAAATCGATACTACTACAATGCCTCGTGTATTCTCCAAGGTGATAAGAAACTTCTTGTACGTGCGAAAAGCATAGTTTATAGTTTATCGATATCGCGGCACTTTGTACAGGCGCTGTGTTTGAAGTAATACACGGGACATTTCTATAACATTTTAATATACCGGGCGAACGTAAATAATCAACAAAATCCAACTTCGAAAATAAATTAAGCGGTAAATTATACAATATAAACGGAACATAAATTAAGGAGTAAATTGTATACAATATAAACGGAACAAAAAGTATTATCGCAAGTTTTATATATAAAATGGATTTTCTACATGTGTGATTAGCGAGTTCGATTCAATGGGAACTTGCCGGTTTCTTTATCTACATATGGGTGTTTATTGGAAAACACTAGCGGTAATTATTGTGACGTTGCGAAAGTAGTACGTTCTAGTCGCTAAGTTGAATTTTCGCACTACGGACGGTACATTTACATTTACTGAAATAAATAAGATCTATTAATTTGTTGGCGAAAATTCGGGTAATAATAATGGACGCTGTGTAACAAATAAAATAGTAATAGGAATAATATGGTGTTTAAACGCGTTTCTTTACCAGCGCGTTGGCGTGATTTAATTTATTCCGTATGGATGCCGATAGTTCTTGTAGAGTAATGTTTTCTTGACATGTGATTTTTTCGACTTAAGGAATGATTACATTCATGATAGAATCGCTACTGTTATTTTCGGGAAATAATATTTGGAGTTGAAACATCACTCACGTGCAAGGACAAATATTGAATACGCGAAGTACTTATTTCGATTGGAACCTTTTTCTTTGTTGTAGGAATTGGTGTAGAAAATAATAGAGGAGATTTTTTTACTCGGATGACAAACATTTTCTATCTATACACGCAATAACGGTGCAGAACTTCGTGCCAAGTTGTAAAATTGTTGTTTCCTCTCATCGCTTTGATGGTTTCCCACATGGAAAATTGAGTCTTATTTATCTATAAGTATTTAAGTTACTCATCGCATAACTGAAGATGTTCCGATGTAAAAATTAAACTTACTTTGCTCAAATTGTCGGAGTGTGCTTATGGCGAATATTATTACGGTTTGGGTATTTATTTAGAGATTAATTGTCACTGTAACTGACCATAAAAAGATTTAGAGTGCACTATTGATTAAATGTGACGTTTTTTCTAATAATTTCTTTTCACAGCTACAGCAAAATGCATTTTGACTCGTAGATAGTTTCTTTCTTTAATACTGTAATTTACCTTACAATTTTTTGTATTTACTTATCAAGTTACTTGTGGTCAATACGTAAGTATATGGTGTTATAACTATTTTGATGTCAAAGATTTAATCTTGGGTAACCACAGGATCAAAAACAGACCACTGTACCTATGTTTGTTTAATTTTATTTTTTCATAAATACTAGGATTAAGATAAATAATTAGGTTAAGGTAATTAAAAATGGGTATTCATTATTTTTCCAAAAATGTTTGCACTATGCTGCATAAATATCGTTTTCTATGCGAGCTAGTTTTCCTTTTATAACATGTTGATTTCTTAAGGGTTTGTAAATAAATTTTCTTTCTTGAGACTTTTTTTGTCGGTACGGAATACCATAACAATCTTAACGCTACTATTGGAATTTACTCGCGTTAAGCAGTCTTTGCCACACTTGATGACAGGCAAAGTTAAAACTATTCGTCAAGTATTCGACTATTTCCGCCTTGTTAAATATCCTGATAAAATCTTGATATATATATATATATATTATTATATATATATATATATATTATATATATTATATATATTATTATATATATATATATATATATTAACTCATAGAGGTCGTGGAATAAATAAATGCAACTTCCAGTTTAATTAATTAATAATTCCAGATATTATAAGAGTAAAACGGTCACTATACATATTGTTAACTGAGAGCACACTGTATATAAAAATACATAGGATTAAATGCATAAGAACATAGAAATATCCAAGAGTAGTTTACAAGTTAAGATAAGATTTGAAAACGCAACAAAATGCTTCAAAATTAAATCAATGATAAATCTATATGAATTGGTTTTACAAATATTTAAAAAGTGCGTTAAAAATATCATCAATCTAAATTATGCATTATTAGAAAATCGTACATGACATGAAAAATCACATTTGTTCAAAAATCCAATATTAAGTATAAATAAACAAGCACCAGATTATTTCGGTTTAGATTATAATAAATAACAAACATTGAATACGTGACTTAATAAAAGGAAATTGTTGGAATTTCTCAAATAATACCATGATATGTGAAAGTATTACGTAGTACACAAAGATAAAGATAAAGGTGTTGTCCTAACACGTGAATGAACCAATGAAAAGCAAGTAGAGGTACGGCTTTAAATACGATAACAATGCAGCGACAAGTTAGTATACATTTAAACTGGGCTACGACTATGTTGGAGAGTACTAATTATTTTACGTAACCAGTGAAACGAAAGTGAAATCATTTTGAAAAGTGTACGAATTATGCAACGAATAAGCCGATCTATTATAGTCGTAAGTAATAACGACTTAATTAAAAATCCATTTCTAACATTAATAAAACAGGGTTTTCAATACTGGTATTTTATACTGGTATTTTAACCCTGATATTTAATTGGATAAAATTATGTTAATACCGATATGGAAAAGGTTTTAATACCGAGATTAAAATTGTCGTAATACCTACATTTAAATGGGATTTTAATATCTACATCGAAGTTGTTTTCATACCGATATTAAAAGAATTGGAATTTGGATTTGGATTGTAATTTTGACTTGGCACGGAACAACTCTTGGGGCTGCAGATCACAGGCTGGGAAGGAACTACAGAACCATTCCAGGTTAGAAGTCTTGACACAATTTATTATTGAAACTGTTTTTAACTCAATATTTATCATTTGTATCTGTAAGAATCAACAAAACATAGGTTGATTTATCAATTTGTGACAAAGGGAAATAGGTATCTTGGAACGTTCAAAGGTCCCTAAATATAAACAAAAAAGCATAGTTTTGCTGGCTTCAAATATCACAAATCTAGTATATGTAAATAGCCTGAAAAGGGGAAAAATTTTAGAGTTGTAAATATTCAATCATTATATTGCGTATTGTAGAATTGCTTTATTTAATCAAATAAGCTAGTTGGGGCAAAAACCATAACTTAACATTCACATCATATGTGCTTGATTGAACAAAGGAGTAAATTTCGCAACAAAATTTATGACGGCTCAACGCTGGGAAGAATATCACAGCATTTTATGGCATGCCTAAACGTGGGGCCTAATGTAAAGGGGATATCACAGCATTTTATATTACGCCCGAATCGTAGGGGCATGATTGTTCAGGGCTAATATCACAGCATTTTAATGTACGCTCAATCGTGGTGAGAGTAACACAGCATTTTATATTACGCCCAAATCGTAGGGGCTGAAGTAACACAGCATTTTATGGTACGCCCAATCGAGGGGATAAATATTAATATAAAATAAACATTTTCGGATGAGAGATAAAATGTAGGTTCCGTATGTTAGTGTTGTCATCCACGTTAAAGATCTCTACATTGGAACAGCAGAGGTTAAGCAAAATTCAAAATTTCAAGGTGCAAAATTCGCTTCCTGGCCAATGTAGTACCTTCGGGTGAAAATTGAAACTTCAAATGTAGGGGGCCCACCCCAGCTTCGGTGCACAATATTTCCCGGCGAGTGAAACTGCAATTTGTAGTACCATACCATTCATTAAAATTAGATCTAAAAGCATTACCTAATCGAGCATCAGGAACGCTGATTAAATCCGCTATATGATCCCTTATATGTTTGCTAGTTATACTTTAAGCATTAGGTCATTTTAGCCTAGTTAAATATTCCATTTAAAATTTAAAACTTTTAATTCCGTAATTTAATCGTCGTTTATTCGAGTTCGACATTTGTATGTAATACGTTAATCGATTTTCAATTCTCCAATACTAAACCTGCATAGTTCGTAAATAGCAAGCATTTAACACCCTGTATATAGACCATAATTAGCCTTAAGCGATGCAAGTAAGCATATCTTACAACAATAAAACGCGTATTCAGCAGAAAAATAGGTAATTCATATATTATGTAAATAGAAAGTATTTAACACTCTGTATATAGACCGTTTTTAATTCTAAGTAATGCCAGTAAGAATATCTTTCAACAAAAGTACGCGTATTCAGAAGAAATGATAGTACATGTAGTTCAACACGCGTTGAGAAGTGTCTAATTAGTTATAAAACAAATACGAAGATAAGAGATAAAACCTAATAAAGCTTTGTGCAAGTACGCGGAAACAATAAACATTTTTGATAAGAAAACGCAGTTTCAAACACGCATAAAAATATATAAACGAAAACAGCATTGAAGTTACATCATTTATTTTGTTCAATTATCCAAAAAAGCGATACCTATGCAAAACAAAGTCTGGCAAAGATAACAAGGTGTCTATAGCAAATAGATATTACACGGAAAACCGAAGAAATTACATCAGAAACATCTTCGAAATGCAGGGAATATTAAAGACCGGGTTGGTTAAGATATCTGCAAGACTGCTTGAAAACCCAGCCAACATGTATATGGAATGAGCCTATATTAACAAAGCGCAATGGTAAGACGAGTCAGTTCACAACTCAGGCAGGGCGAAGCTGCGTCACTGTTAACCAGAAAGTCACGCGTAATTTAATATTTAATAGAATATCAAGTATATGTTACAGTGATAAAGTGCAACGATTACGAAGACTTCTTTTGCCGTTTAACGTGAGTAGAATTTGGGGTATTTTATTTAAACTATATATTAATATTAATAGGGCTTCGAATTGGTGGTACATTTCTGAACATTTCGAATCTGTGATATAACATTTCGAATTGGTGGTACATTTTTGAATACTTCGAATCTGTGAATGTGTTGATGACAATAACTCCAATTTGGATAGATATAGCATTTCGAATTTGCGGTACATTTCTGAATATTTCAAATTGGTGGTGTATTTCTGAATAATTCAAGTATGCGTCGATAAGACCAATTCAAATCTGGGTCAATATAATATTTCAAATCAGCGTCGACACTGATATTTTGGTACAATTCTGGTACAATTTTAAGTTGCGAGATTCAAGGCATATAAAATAAAGAAGCACGAAATAATTTTTAGAAAACGAGGGGTGACTGTACTCAAATACTGGTTCAACGAATGAGGACAACAAAGGGGTGGTGATCCACAACCCGAACAACCTGTAGCTGGCCAGATCCATTTAATTTTAAGATATTTTTCTATTTAAATTTCAATACTGAATTTATTCAATTTATATAAACTTGTGATGAAGTCAACATATTGCATACATTAAACTTACGTAATGTATTATAAAGGGGTCTAGAACGTTCCAGGTTTCTTTGGTAAAAAAAAAGGTAGTTATTGGTGATTTTAGATTGAATTCAAAGCATATAAATTTTGGGATAAATGATACATATGATATTGATTGATTGAAGGGCGTATTTAAATATTTTTCAAAAATTGTAAATAATATTTCTTTTTATTATATGAAACTAATTGACTTCGTTTTATCAATTCAAACAAATAGGTAATCATAAAGGGGTGGAGAAGAGAAAAATTGATCATCGTAACGTTGTACACTCTGTGTAGATTAAAAAGGGCTAGCCGTGGGGATACATAACTCACGTAGTATAGATAACATCAAGAACCTGCACTGGGAAAAGCTTATCACTTTTACCGGATAATTTATTTATGCTGTCGTGTAAAATTGAATTAAAAAGGAATTCTGAATACTTCCCAAAAGTACGTGTAAAACATTTTTACAGTTTTTGACATACCACTTTAATGTTGGGAATTTCCTTTAAAACTAACGTATAAAATTTACATACCAACTAGGGATAATGGACAATACCATTCTTAGATACACTAGTAATTAGAAATGACAGTAAACTAGAATTTGATATTTATATGAAGGAAACTTTTCTAAATCGCTATCTTCTTCCAATCGCAGTATATAACATAAACTCGTTAGTAGATTAATCAATTTTTATTTACATAAAAACAGGTTTAGTAAATGACTTTTTCTTATTAAACATATGGAAATTTAAATAGTTTCGTTACTATTATACAAAGAGTTTATAAAAGACTCCTTGATTTAAAAAAATCATAATTAAAAAACGAAACCAGTACTAAACTTTCGGGTTTTGAACTTGAGTTCAGTATATTGTCCAAATTGCTTTGCTAATATTCGATGCAGTACGTGGCCTTGGAGCGAGCGTGGTGGGGCAAGAGTGCTACTGCTTCCGTCGGCCGGCAGTCACCACTCACCAGTCAAGACTACGCCACAGCAGATAGCTCAGTGTGTGATTTGGTTTATTCAATCGAGTTCAGTGATCATAGTTCAGCGTAATTATCGACGTCAATATGGCGGTGATGCGCCTACTAACAAAACTTTTCTGCAGTGGTATAATCACTTTCAGGAAACAGGTAGTGTCTTAAAAATTAAGCCACCTGAGAATGTGGAACGGATCTTGTATTCGTAGCCCTAAAAAGTCATTGGCAGGGCCAAGTTTGAAGTTGGGAATACCTAAGTCTACCGTGTACAAAGTGATGCGAAAGAGGCTTAAAATACGTGGGTATAAGATTCAACTTCCGCATGAAATCAAGCCCAATGACAAAGTGAAAAAATTCTACTTAGCAGTCTACATTTTGAACAGGATTGAAAAAAATGAGAACTTCCTAGAAAATGTTATGTTTTCAGATGAGGCGACTTTTCACGTAAGTGGGTCTGTCAACTTGCGTTTCCCTGACAGGTGGATTGGTAGATGTAGGCCGATTGCATGGCCACCAAGGAGCCCAGATATGACTCCAATAGAATTCCTTTTTTGGGACATGTAAAAAACATTGTTTATTCCGAGACGATCCGTGACATTGCTCATTTGAGGGAGAGGATTGTTGCAGCTGTAGCATCCGTCACGCCTGATATGCTGTTGAATACCTGGGAAGAAACTGATTATCGTTTAGACGTGACCAGGGCAACAAATGGTGCACATATAGAACTTTATTATGTATCCAAAAAAACTTGAGAAGATTCTTTTTAATACTATATAAGTTTAATAACTGTTATTTTAACTTTACTGTGTACAAATAAAACTTTAAATCAAGGAGTTCTTTTATAAACTTCCTGTATATAGTATTTTCAGAACACGAAAAATAGAAATAACATCTTTAAATCAACGACTTGTAACTAACTACCAATAGCAGGGAGAAACATATGAAGTTCACCTTTCATCCAGCTACTTGCTCTTAATAGGACCTTAAACAACCAAAATTGTCTTAATGATTCAAATAAGGTAAAGATTTGTTAAGCAAGTTTCACTAGTTGAAAATTTATGAGATTAGTTGTTTGAGTCCAGGATGTTTTCTATTTACCCAGAATAAAAGAAATGTATCTACTAAATTTAAAGAACATTTCACTCTTTCAAATTCGATAAATATAAAGGATTTCAAATTATCCTCGTTGCAAATCGCTTTGTGTTATGGAGATCACCAACTTGTGATACTAGAAGAATTTCCTTTGGTGATTAAAACCGCATTGGTTGATTGCGTGTTGGAAAAAATGACGTCGGTCAACGTAGTAAGAAAAATATCTGCAGAAGATTCCTACACAACCTCTTAATAATAAATTTTTTAAGGTTTACACTGATGATAACCACTTAATAGTCAATTTTGTTTAAAATATTAGTGGTATAAGGGGGTTTGCTATATTTAATTTAAATCGCCTCACAGAGTTGTTATTTATTTTTATTTGGTTCTTTTTAAGATACAGCGGAATCCACTGTAACGCATTGGGGCACGTTAGTCATAAATTAGATAGGAAAAAAATGTTTCATTTGAAAGAATAAATATGACGCACATTGTGTGATAGATTTCATAAATAATTAATCTTAATTAAGCATGATATTATAATTTTTTTGTTATAGAAAGTATAATTTCAATTAAGACAGTTAGTATAATTAAAGCAATAAAAAAGGAATTTTTTAAAAATAAATTGGTGCAATTTAATATAATACTAAGATTATGCATTAGTCATTAAATAAGATAAGTGTCGCTACAATATAAACCGTTGGAATAAAGGATTTCATAAATCATATAATGCAATAAATATGCTATGAATGCAAAGCGTCATGCAATAAACCAAACCGCAGATTATGGATTAATGAAATAAAGTAATACACGAGACATGCCGAATCATATCTGAAACATGGCCAGTCGTTAAGCACAATTGCAAAAGTACGTGACTGTTATGTAATTAACTGAATAATGACTTTGTTATTAATCGTAGATTAAACTTGATATATTGTAGAACCAGATACTGGCCGTAAATAATAAGATTTTTATAATGGGAAAAATAAAAATAGTTAGAACCGACGGAAAAGTAAAATTAATTTTCCGCGAGTAGTTAATTAGAAAACATCAAAAACAAGAATACGAGCGAGTAGAAACGGGGAGTGGGAAGTTGAAGTTAAACGATACCAGCTTCAAGATGTAACTGTTTTCTTCGAAAGGCAATATTTAAACGGTGCGCGAGCGTTTGTAGGACTAGGCTCGCGTATTTGGCAAGAAGGTTAACCATTCGTAAAGTTTTGCAAACTCGTGTATGTGCCGCGATGAAAAACTGCGTATGGGTATAGCTAAAATAAGTGAATTGCATTGAGCTAAGGGAGCTGTGTTAGTTAGACGATCCCGTAATTGTATAACAGGCGAATTAAACCCTGAGTAATTATAAGATTCAATGTTTATATTTTTTTATGTATATGTGAATTTTGAGCGTAAACAGGTTGGTATTTATAAAATATGGGATTAATCGAGCATGGAAGTGATTATTTTGTTGAACGATGAGTTAGCGACAGAAGGTGTTAATTAGATTTAAGTGCAATGTAATCATTTTAAAATATAAAGAAATATATACGTATTGATTTTACATTATGTTGGAATGTAGAATGAACTGATATAACAAAAAACTGTTTTCTATGTTTTTTGTTATTAACGATATTTCCAGAAATTGGCATTTAGAGTATCTTGAAATTTAAGATGAGGAACCGAAAAAATCTAGAGGGATAGTATTATTAATGGATTAAATGTAATCTGCTCTTTTTTAGCATTCCTTTTAGTGATACCTGGCCTAAGTGAGGTTAAGAAATTTAGTTTTTTTAAAGGAAGGTATACATATTTGTATTTATATTGAAATTATTTAATGTCAATAGAAGTTAAGTGTAGATTGAATTTTATTTGCATTTATTTATGAATTAGGATAAAAATTATGTCATTGTAAAAGGATATCCAGTCACCCCAGCGATAATTTTATTTTGAAAATTTCTTAATGTGACAAAAATGTAATGACTGTTTTTACGACATTTTAGTAAAAGGTAACGTGTAAGGTAATAGAATTTAGAAATTGGAAGCAAATGAGATCTATGTGGAATAACCGTCTTCCCTGTAGGGATAATATCGGATTACTGCAACAGACGGTTTGAAAACTCTTCCTTTATTATTTTTTATTACGAATTTTTCTATTTTCTTTATGATTTCTTCCATAAGAATTCACTCCCGCACCACTGTAGCTAGCCGAATCACCCGTATATTGTTACCGGGTCCCGCCCTTTCAAGACAAACAAAATTTAATAACGTAACACTCATTATACCCGTAACACCACTGAGTCTCAGAGTCCAGCATTTTTTAGTTAATTTTTTAAACGGAATCAAACCTCCACATGTCTTTGCTTTTCTTGGGGAGAAGCCAAAATTACGCCGCGAGTACTCTTTTTGGGCATAAATCTCAATATTTCCTTTCAGTATTGCCGTTTTTACACTTTTCCAATATTCAATACAGCGGAAGAAGAGAGTTTTACGTCACATACTTGCAGAGTTGAATTTCCATAATTTAAAAATATTAGGCGTTAGCTCATACCACAAACTAACATTAATTTTCATCTTCTAACATGTATTAAAACATTTATATTCCATTTTGAATCAAGGACAATTGATTTTGTTTTATGTTTTCATAGAAATGGTAATTAAATACCAAGTAGAGGACTTTATCAATCTGCCTCAATCCCTTAATAAACTTTTAAATTTGTATTTAAAGCAAAACTTATAGGAACATACGCCTTGCAATAGTAATAATGTTTGACAACAAAGGAGTTTGAAGGTAATAAAGCGTTTGTAGCGAGGGTTGATTTAAATCCCCAGATCTTTGAAATAAAGCTGCGTAGGGCGTATCGCTGCTAACATCTCCGTCACCACGGTTATTAAATAGCTGATGTGATCCACTTAGTTGTTGTTAGTCTCGTCACCTTGTCTAAAACTAATTATCCAAGACGAATAGAAAGAGGGTGTATGCTATATCCGCGAAATTAAGTTTAGGTTGTGATCGGACTTTTAATTTGACGTTTAAAGTTTTATAAGTGACTCGTTACGAACGAAAATGATTTTTCTTTGATTTAATTTGGGTGGAGTACAATGCCCGCGAATCTAATATATTTAGGGTTGGAGGGCCATGCAGACCAAGTAGGGATTGTTCTTGACAGCGGTAATGAAAATAAACGAGATGGTAAAGTCTTTATAAACGAGCGTGTTGCGAATGGCTCTGCGGGAGGGATACGTTTTGGTGTTACGTTATAGGATATTCGACAAACTATGCACGGCAACGATAATTGTCAACTTTATATGGCAGTAGATCTTTATTCAGACACTTACTTTCTAGTTATAAAATATGAAAGTGGAAAGTAGTAGTACGAATATGTTCCAATCGCGCATTTTATTTTGCTCTCATAAGCAACAATGTATAAGATAAGGGCAACTCCTCTCATTTAAAATACACGGTGATCTTCTCTATATGTAATGATCGTAATGGATCAAAATATTGCTAAAAAAGCCAATAAATCCATACTGGAAGACAAATATAAAAATATAAATATAAAAATAAATATAAATAATAAAATACAAAAGCTGTTTTCGCTTGATGAACCAGCAGAAAATGAGGATTCCTCAAATATTACAACAAAAGAAAATTCAAAAATTGTTAATCATTCTAAAAATTTTGTATCACATACTACATATAAAGCCAACAAAGATATGCGGAATCTGAAGGACCCTTTAGAACATGTAAAAAGAAGTGACATAAGAAGAAAGAAGAAGAAAACGTATATTCAAATCAGATAATATGCCAAAAAAATAACAAAATATTAAACGATTTTGTAGCCATATGTACTACAAAACTACAGGTAACCCACAATGACAAAATGCTTAAAAATGTAAAGAACACTAACTCTCCAAAGGCACGCGGATTAGTGAATTTAAGCAATACTTGTTTTTTCAATTCTATTACACAATGTCTTGCACAAACACCGTACTTATTACAATTACTTCTTGAAACTTCAAAGTCTGGACAATATTTTAAACTACCTGACGGCAGATTAAATCCAGATGATAAAGATTCATTAATGCTAGATCCACTTATTGGGTAGAAGAATGGCAACCGTTAACACATATTTTATCACGAACATTAAAAGAATTACAAAATGATAGACTAGAAATATATAACCCACGTATGCTATTTTCAAAATTCACGCAAAGAATACCACAGTTTTTTGGTGGCCAACAGCATGACTCACACGAACTATTACGACATTTTTTAGAAGCATTGAATGAAGAGGATGTTACGTTCAAAACCCTGCAAACAATTTTTTCTGCATTTATTTTTAAAACGCCCTAAAATTCCCCAACAAACTCGTTTTCCCGCCATTTGAATTAGTGTTATTTTATAAAATTTTTCAAGTAATTACTCTATATCAAAGTTTGCCTTATAAAATCAAACAGCTGCTTAGGAAACATTACGTTACAAAGTAGTTGCAATATTTCCTAGCACCTGCAGTGATTACATTTTAATTAAAAGGGGCATGTAAATACATAGCTTTCTTCTAAAAGATAAGACCACTTACCCCCTGCCTACATCTGCTTACAATGGACTTGTTATCTGGTATTCTACAGCTGTTAAGATGTTACAAAGTAACAAGATTGTTTTCCTTTGTTTAAAAATCTTTTGGTAATTGCGTTATCTGCATGTTGGCAAGCTGTTACAGTTTGTATTTCGGCAGCTGTTGTCTAGGAATTCTGCAAATTTGATTCTTCGGCGATATCTTTGAAAGCAAAATACCCTACCCCCATACATGATTCTGGCCTTATAAAATAGAGACCGTGCTTTGTAAGAGAGGATTAAAGACAACATCTACTTACCAAAGGTGCATGTTGTAAAGTCGCACTACTAAAGTGCTTTCTTAGTATAAGTGAAGTTGGTGGTTCCAGCATGCAGCCCATAAAGAAATGCAGTCGCATTCTTCCATCCACAACATGATACAAAGCCAACTAGTTCAAGATACAGTTTTCTATTTTCGCAATTCTTTTATGCTGCTGTGGAGTATAGACATTTGATTTGCTGCTACTCAAGCTTATCCATTAAATTACCAACACCACGTTACCAAACAAAATCACAATGCACGAGCGACGATGTAATAATCATTCTTTAAATGAAAAATTTAATTATTCAAAGTTAGTATTAGAGTCCGTTTTACTGTTTATTTTGTCTTTCTGTATAAACATTAACTAAAAGAACTTACGCATCACTTTAAAAGTACTTAATATTTGACTAATTTAAGCTAGGGTGTCTAATTTTAATGTTATACTATTTCTTGAGGAGGTACACTTCACAAAGCAGCATGTATATATAATTTAGGAATATTTCTTTTCCTAAATTTACTGTACAGTTTATGTTTAATTTTTTTTTTATATGTATTTAAGGTGAACCACTGAAAGTATTTAGATTATAAGATGTTATATATTTTGCTTACCAATTTTATATGCTTATGTTATGACGCTTTGTTTACTATTACTAGCGCGTAACAAACGATTACGCAACTTATTTGTTTTATTGTTTTGTAAATAGTCTTTCAAGATTCGATGTTAACAATATAGTTTTACAGAGGTTTCCAATGTGTTCTTTCTATTTCACCCAAGCCCCTCTACGACATTTTTGAGTTAGCCCAAATTCTACCATTCTATCCCCGTTCTGTTGCGGTATTCGGTGTAAACGATTTCTTTACTTACTCTTACTGTTTTCTTTCGTGTTTGCGCGGAATACCGTAACAAGGACCTGAAAAGGTATCAAGCCGTAATTTTAGAAAATGGAAAGTTAATTATAAATTAGATCCATCATCTATTTAAAGTTTTAAAAAAAGAATTATAAAATTTTATGAGAAGCAAGCTTCTGAGTTACAATCACCTGCTGAACAAATATTCCGAGAAGTTTTAGTTAGTACACTACAGTGCCAAGACTGTAAACGTATTTCACGTCGAGAAGAGTCCTTTTTTGATTTGAGTTTGCCAATATCGAAAAAACAAATTTGACAGGCTTTTAATAATGATAAAGAAGCCGACAATACATATGCAGGCGAATACTCCATACAATCTTGCTTAAGCCAATTCACAGAATCTGATCTGCTTTTTGAAAATAATAAAGTAAGTTGCAATTTTTGCACAAAGAAACATGGTAGACCTAAAAAAAGGAACTTGTTATACCAACGCCACTAAACAACTTCTAGTCTCTAATGTTTGTTAAACAGTGTGTAGAAGGAGATGTTTTCCTCGTATTATTTATAAAAGGTGTAAAAGTGTTTTGAGAGATACAAGCTTAACGGTTACTGGTTCTAGTAAATTCAAATTAAAGAGGGGCAAACAAACAACACGTTCTTATTATTTGTTTACGAGTTTGAAAGTCGTATTGGTCAAGGATTTCTTAATATTGTTGTAAATAAGTTCTACCGTAGTTAGATTCTAGGGATTCAAGCAAAAAATGTGCACAAATAACCGTTGGAAAGAGGGAGTGTAATAGCAGGCATAGAAACAGGACAAAGATATCATGTGATAGGTGTTCGTTGTACTTGTAGGAAATGCAGGGAGACAAGGATCGATTAGATTTAAAAGGTACAAGTGAGATGCCGCATGTTTCTATAAACATCATTTGATGATTGTAATGTTTTAGTGGGGAATAAGGTAGATAGGATATGTATGTAAATGAGACAGGATTATTCGAATATTGCTTGGAGAGGACTATTGCGTCAAGGACAGGAGCAAGTTGAAAATAAAGTAAGGGATAGAAGACTGTGCGTGTTGGATAAAAAAGACAGGTAGTTCCGTAGAAGCGGTGTTGATTATAAAAGTTTGGGAGTAGTGGCTAAGATTCGACGAAGTGGATATCCGTTGCGACGAGAAACCTGTGCTTTTGTAGAAAAGATTTTGTTTGTATCGTCAAAATTCTACGATTTCGGTGGCAGTTGATATTAGGGTAGAAATTTGCAGAGAATTGGTGAAGACTAAACTGGTGTTTTCGGAGTTAAAGTGGAAGTTGAGCGTGTGTTTGTGAGGGGTTTTTAAGAAATGTGTTAACCGTTTAAAATTTTACTAAGAAGGCTGTTACGTTTGTATCAACGGAGTTGCGATTATTTTGATGCTTGAGAGGGGCAGAAATGGCTATATAAACACCAGCAGGTGGTAGTAGGGCTCTTTTTTGATTTTCATCGACGCGCCCGCTAATAGTGGTGAACAAGTAATTATATAGTACTTTAAATAAAATTTATACACAAGTTGGTGTACAGTTTGTACTAGCAGTATACAAGTTAATAAAAAAGATAATTTAAAGATCAGAAGCATAGTTGATGAAAGTAAGTACAAACTGCTTTCTATATGGTTGTTGGTGCAAGGCATACACAAAAAGCAGAAAAAATTGTTGATGGATCGATTTGGTGGTCTCCCATAGTAAATTGGACCAGTAGCAGAGTTGGGGAAGTCTGGTTGTATCGTCAAGTTGTGATTGAGAGAATAGAGTAGCAGCTTGCAGTCTAGAATGGTATAATACGACTTGGGGAGATTCCCGAACGTGCAGTCATTGATGAGGGCAACAGTCGTCAATGGTATGATTGTGGATACATGTGTGGTGGTGCATTCCAGATAACATATCTTTGTATATAATTGCTTTTGCGGATTCATTTGGTGTGTAATAACATTTTATGCTTTATGAGTATATTTCTATAAATTTAATGGACTAAAGAGGTACCGAATGAACTTTTATGATTTATTATTTAACCATGTTTAAATGTGGAAATTTTATATGTGTAAAATAATTTCTGTAATATTTGTTTATGTACAAGGTAAAAGGGACTTATGGTATTTTGCTGTGCAAACATTAGCACAAGTGTTTATAAGTTTTACTATCAGCTCTTATTAAACCTGGGGTAACGCAAGGTTTATAAAAAGGCCCTGTTACTTTAAACTAAAGTTTTATTTTTTACTTTATGGATAAAAATTAAATAGGAAATATTTGAAGGAAAGATATATTATTTCAAAGGAGAATGTTTGTAATTTAACCCATGTTCGAAATAAGAATTAATGGGGATTTTTGGTGTAGAATTTTCCTATAAATAAATCGTTACTGTAGCCACGTTTGCTATTGTAGAATAGTATGGTAGTATATTTCAGATAGCAGCTGAGCAGCCGTGGAGAACCTCACTGATGAAGCTAAGTTTTAGGTATTTATAGCAAAAAGTTGGCATTTGGCGTCCATTAAGGAAGGACATTGTCAACTCCAGAGAAAACTGCAAAGTATTTTGGCAGCTCAAACTGTGGGGCTTAGGTCATAGGTCGACTTCGCAGAATTAATGACGTCCCAACAGTGGGGCTCGAATTAGTTAAAGATAACAGCCCAAGGAAAACTTCAGAGCAAAATGACGACTCTATTTTAGGAGCTTAGCCTTAGAGAATAACTGGCGCCCAACGTGGACTCAAATTGGCTTTAGTACCAGGTAACCTCAGAGAACTAACGGTCACCCAACTGTGGGGCTTGAACTTCGAGAAATATATATATATATATATATATATATATATATATATATTTATATATATATATATATATACGATATATTATTAATGGGTTTGAGGTCAGCTTGTAACGGGCATTTTTGTAGTTTAACCTTTTTACGCTCCCTTTCTGTTAGCGTACTTAAAAATACATCGTTTCTTTGGGATCGCTGTTTGTATAAAGGAAATACCCCAGAATAATTCAGATTTGTAGGCAATTTAACTCGTGGGTATTACTTTAAAAGTAGATAATTTGAAGATTGATTTTCAATTAATAAATAAATTGCAAGGAGCGAGTTTTAAATAGGATTATTCGTAAATTATTTTCCAACTTATCGGAAATGTTAAACAGCTTGTAATTAACTATAGATTGCATCGTTCTTGTCTGGCCGTCGTATAAATTTAGTTCCTGATGTGAATATACAAGTCTAGATAATAGGCGATAAGCGGTTGTAATAGCGACGGGTTTATATAAACAGATTAGAGTGTAGTTCTGAGGACATTTGAAGGAAGTATGCTTTAGCGGTAACGTGTTTTGTTTGACCACAAGTGCGGTTGTAAGGTTCTTTGACGGACGGTTCTAGCGATGCGCGTTGCTTTACTAATTGTTTTTTTTGTTGCTTTTCTGTTGGAAATAAAAGTAGTAGAACGTGTTTTACTCGACCGCACGTGTGTTTTACGGGACATTGACTTAGTGATACGCGTTGCCTTACTAATTGTTTGTAGTTGTTTTTCTTGTGAGATAAATGTTTTAAGGAACATTTGACGGACTTGCTTTAGTGATACATGTGCTTTACCCATTATGGTTCTTTTTAGTTGTTTTGTCTTTTGATTTTAAACTGTGTGTGCGATCTAGTTTCGCGGTCCTTTTCTTCTCAGAGTAGCGCATACTTTGGATTATTTAAATACAGTGATACTGTAGTTTCTGAATTTTCTAACAACAAAGAATCTAAAATAGATCATTGCTTGCGCAAATTTCGTTATTTGCGAAATATAACAGATTACCGGTTTACAAAGGTATTGGTTGAAGTTCCTCACTGCTTTTTGGGATGTTTATGAAAATAATATACATTTGATCCCAGTTGAAATTAAACTAGTGCTACGAAATATTTCGAAATTATTGTCTCAGGAAATAGAATTAACATGAAATTTATCAATGCTACATAGTTCCGTCGCGTGATGGTGTCTGCTGCTAACCCCAGTGAAATGCGTAGGTGTGATTAGTGTGACGTGTGATAAGTTCCATCAACACCCTCACAGTCCAGGGTGAAGTGCTTCGTTAGCGTAGGACATCGTGAATCTCACACTTCCGTTGCAAGGAAGCGTTGCTGAAGGACTTTTGTAAGTTGAACTATTTCCTACTTGTTATTACTTTAAATATCTATCCGTTGCTTTACCATATCTTTGTCGTTCTGATACCTTTTACAATAGACTTGCATGCTATTTTAAAACATAGAGAAAAAAAAGAAAGAAAGAAAAATCAATACTACGAATTACTCATACCAATTGTGTCTTATCTATTTATCTTTTGTCAACATTTTATCTGATTTATGTTTAATTGGTGTGTGAGGAAACGTTTCTGCTACTCCCCAATATTACCTCACTTTGTACTAAACATTTTTCTGTATTGCTTTTACCGTTGTTATATTATATAGTTTATCTAAACAGTTTCTTTTTTTTTACATTCTACAAAGTACTGAATAATTTAGACTTTTCATTGCTGCTATGCTTATTCTTTTTTTTCAGGTTTGCTTAACTATTTTTCTTTCAGGTCACTAACTCCTTACCGCCGCATACATTATATGTCAGTCTGCTTTCTACAACCCCCCTACTCTCCGATTGAGCCCGGTCATTTCTTTGATTATCTTGGTGTTACGCACGGCTACGAGTCAACGTAACATAACTTTGGCGCCCAACGTGGCTGCCACGAATAACGTAACATAAATTTTTGGCGCCCAACGTGGGGCTCGATTTTTTTTTTATTTGGGGCTCGAAATTTTTTTTTCCTTCTCGTTTGAACTGTATTTTGTTTAGTATTTAGTTATTTCGGTAATGTACTTTCTCTATCGAACAAGCCTAATAATTCGTTTTTGTGTCTTTAAATATTTGGGTGTTTGTTGATCCTGTAGTAATGGGGGCTCGATTTTTTTTTGCTCTTGATTTTTTTCTCTAAATTTTTTTTTTATGACCTTGATGTTTTTTTGGCTTATTGGTCTTGTGTTTTCGCTGATAAGCTTGTGTCCGAAAACACTGGCGCCCATTTCGTATTCCTATTTATATTTTGTAGCTAGCCCATCCCGTGACTTTTTCTTCTGGCTAGTTCTACCATTTGTTCACTATTTGACTATTATAGTCGCTTTCTACATCCATTCCTTGAGGTAGGCTTCAGATCTATTTTCTTTTCCTTTAGGGATTTCGACTTGGTCGCTTCTGTAGGTCTGTTAGCCATACTCTGCTTGAGTAATCGTTTCATACGAATCTGTGTTACCTCAGTTGGAAGTATTCTAGATGGTGTACTAGCTTGCCTTTGTCCTTTGCTTTGTCTTGGTTCTTTCTTTGCTGCACACTTGAGGTTGACAGTTTTGCTACGAGTTTTCTTCCTCGTTTTTTTTTCTTTTCTCTTGGTTTCTCCGCGGGAAACCAAAACTTTTCTTTGAGGTGGAGAACAGAAATGTCCCTTTTGGAGACATCCGTCTTTTGACGATTTTGAAAGTAGCTAAGACCTTTAATCCTCATTGGGTGTTTACTTAATGCTTTTTTTACCTATTCTGTCGTTGTTGGTTACGATAGATGACTTTGTCTTCTTTTGAAAAAAAAATGTGTTCTTTTTCTTATACTGGTGTTGGTCCTTCGGACCGGATAAAAATTATTTTTTTTGTTTGGTTCCTTGTCTGTCGTTTTTCTTTTTTTTTCTCACCCCGACGTCTTTATTTTGCTAGGGGGGAATTTGTAACGGGCATTTTTGTAGTTTAACCTTTTTACGTTCCCTTTCTGTTATCGTACTTAAAAATACATCGTTTCTTTGGGATCGCTGTTTGTATAAAGGAAATACCTCAGAATAATTCAGATTTGTAGGCAATTTAACTCGTGGGTATTACTTTAAAAGTAGATAATTTGAAGATTGATTTTCAATTAATAAATAAATTGCAAGGAGCGAGTTTTAAATAGGATTATTCGTAAATTACTTTCCAACTTATCGGAAATGTTAAACAGCTTGTAATTAACTATAGATTGCATCGTTCTTGTCTGGCCGTCGTATAAATTTAGTTCCTGATGTGAATATACAAGTCTAGATAATAGGCGATAAGCGGTTGTAATAGCGACGGGTTTATATAAACAGATTAGAGTGTAGTTCTGAGGACATTTGAAGGAAGTATGCTTTAGCGGTAACGTGTTTTGTTTGACCACAAGTGCGGTTGTAAGGTTCTTTGACGGACGGTTCTAGCGATGCGCGTTGCTTTACTAATTGTTTTTTTTTGTTGCTTTTCTGTTGGAAATAAAAGTAGTAGAACGTGTTTTACTCGACCGCACGTGTGTTTTACGGGACATTGACTTAGTGATACGCGTTGCCTTACTAATTGTTTGTAGTTGTTTTTCTTGTGAGGTAAATGTTTTAAGGAACATTTGACGGACGTGCTTTAGTGATACATGTGCTTTACCCATTATGGTTCTTTTTAGTTGTTTTGTCTTTTGATTTTAAACTGTGTGTGCAATCTAGTTTCGCGGTCCTTTTCTTCTCAGAGTAGCGCATACTTTGGATTATTTAAATACAGTGATACTGTAGTTTCTGAATTTTTTAACAACAAAGAATCTAAAATAGATCATTGCTTGCGCAAATTTTGTTATTTGCGAAATATAACAGATTACCGGTTTACAAAGGTATTGGTTGAAGTTCCTCACTGCTTTTTGGGATGTTTATGAAAATAATATACATTTGATCCCAGTTGAAATTAAACTAGTGCTACGAAATATTTCGAAATTATTGTCTCAGGAAATAGAATTAACATGAAATTTATCAATGCTACATAGTTCCGTCGCGTGATGGTGTCTGCTGCTAACCCCAGTGAAATGCGTAGGTGTGATTAGTGTGACGTGTGATAAGTTCCATCAACACCCTCACAGTCCAGGGTGAAGTGCTTCGTTAGCGTAGGACATCGTGACTCTCACACTTCCGTTGCAAGGAAGCGTTGCTGAAGGACTTTTGTAAGTTGAACTATTTCCTACTTGTTATTACTTTAAATATCTATCCGTTGCTTTACCATATCTTTGTCGTTCTGATACCTTTTACAATAGACTTGCATGCTATTTTAAAACATAGAGAAAAAAAAGAAAGAAAGAAAAATCAATACTACTGAATTACTCATACCAATTGTGTCTTATCTATTTATCCTTTGTCAACATTTTATCTGATTTATGTTTAATTGGTGTGTGAGGAAACGTTTCTGCTACTCCCCAATATTACCTCACTTTGTACTAAACATTTTTCTGTATTGCATTTTACCGTTGTTATATTATATAGTTTATCTAAACAGTTTCTTTTTTTACATTCTACAAAGTACTGAATTATTTAGACTTTTCATTGCTGCTATGCTTATTCTTTTTTTTCAGGTTTGCTTAACTATTTTTCTTGCAGGTATTGTCACTAACTCCTTACCGCCGCATACATTATATGTCAGTCTGCTTTCTACAACCCCCCCCTACTCTCCGATTGAGCCCGGTCATTTCTTTGATTATCTTGGTGTTACGCACGGCTACGAGTCAACGTAACATAACTTTGGCGCCCAACGTGGCTGCCACGAATAACGTAACAAGTTGGAGGAAAGTATACTCTTTTTTAAGGCCTAAATTTTCGAATCTATTTCAAATTCTTGATCACAGGCTTTCTAAAATACAATTAACTAGGCTAACATATACATGAATTGCTATTAACTTACAAGGTGAGAATATATATTAAATTAACATAGATATTAAATCGAAAAATATTTTTAAGATAATGTTTGCTTCAAGTTGTTGTATAAAAATTGTATAACTTGTATAAATATAAAAATGTCAGATTTTGAAACCTTTCAGGTTCATTTTTTGTTATTTAAAGCTTTAAATATAGGATGCCTATGTTAGCCTAGTTAATTGTATTTTAGAAAGCCTGTGATCAAGAATTTGAAATAGATTCGAAAATTTAGGCCTTAAAAAAGAGTATACTTTCCTCCAGCTGACCTCAAACCCATTAATAATATATCGTATTTGTGCAAGGTCATTATCTCCAAACTGTATTATATATATATGTACTTTTCTGGGGTTTAGGTCAATTAAAATCACTAAACTCAATCCATTTATTTTAACTTTTTAAACATTTTAACTATAATTGTGTTTATCATCTTACCTTTTGAAAGGAAACATACAATTTTGATTATTCATGCAAACTAAATTCCTATTTCAGAATACATATGCAAACAACTTGCTGTTGGTCAATAACTTAAATTAAAAAGCTTTAAAATAATAAATTAAATATATACAATTACTCTCTCAAACCCATACATCTATATTGTACAAGCCTTTGATAATGCCTGTATGAAACTAGAATTAACTACTTGACCTTCAGAAAACCAGATTTATTATACTCTAAATTTACTTTAAATTACTCTAAATTTGTTTTAAAAATTACTCCTTTTGTATTAAATTGTGATAAATTTTGTTATGATTTTTAATGTGTCTTATCATTTACCGCTTCTGGATGTTTGGCAATAAAAATCATTTCAAGTAATTCCCATTCTTTTTTATTAATTTCCGTTTTTATTACAACAATTTTATCAAAATTAAACTTATGCCTGGCTTGATTTGTATGTTTTGTTAATAATAAGAGAAAATAATAAGAGAAAAATGTTTATTTTTAAATACAAAGTAGGTTTTGTAAAAACTATCATTTTATAATAAATTTTTTGTATCATTTGTTAAATGTGATAAACTTCATTTGATTTTGTTACATTCCATTTCGTACTTGTAAATTTACTACCTACTTGATTTAAAGACAATTTCAGTTTCTAATTATTTAAATATACGGGTTCGATACACTTTTATTATTACAAGTTTGTAAAAGCGCAGGTAGGCAATAAACTTTGCTAGTCCTTTTACTTAATTTACGAGTCCGCATTTGATATGTTAAACTTTCAGGTTCCTTGTCTAGGCATGTGTTGAATAGTCAAGAATTCTATGACTGTTACTATTTTAAATAAAGTTGGAAATCACTCTTTGTATCTTTGTTACTTTATTTTCGGACATTAGTTTGCATAGATTCTTCTGTGATAGTAATATAAACTTAATCGGGCTGTTACAAAATCCTTCTAGTAAAAAATGTACTTTCTTTTTACATAACTATCCTGAGTTTAACGCATAATCTTAGTCAAATATTTTACTGACGCATTCTTAGGTTCTTTAAACTAATGCTTACTTGGTCGTACCAGAAAAAATTCACGTTGTCGTTTGTTTGGCTGGCGTGTATACAGACTATGAAGTTATGATGAGATAAGGAGCTTTGCAGTTACCTAAGTCCCTAAGAAGCCAACATGAAGGAACATCAGTAAATACCAACAGGTGCGATTGCTTCATTTACTTACGGTTGGATTTGCTTGTAGTAGGTAAATATTTAAAAATTAATGAGCAACGTATTGTTGTCTATCTAATACTGTGATTATTAGAATAAGAATTTAGTGCAGTTTTGTATGGCAATGTTATTGATGGATAACTGTACTGTTGCTTTCGAAATTGTACATACTCTCGATAATTATCTTTGTGTTAGTGATTAGTTATTGGTGTTGGTTGGTTGATTGCACTTAAGCGTACTATTGTAGATATGTATTTGTTGTCTTTATGTTTTAGTAGCTTCTAATTTGGGAGAGATCGTCCGCGTCAACCTCGTAAGTAATCAGATAAGATTTATTTCTGTAGGTATCTAGATTTATTGGTGTATTTAGAATTTGAAAATGTTTTTCGCCTGTCGTCATGTTTTCCATATATCATCAGTTCAATAAACGCAATTTAAATTCGTCATGTTATTGTGTTTTAACGATTGTGTAATTGTAATTAATTAGTTGTTTGGTGTGCCAATGCAGAATATTATTCATTACAGTTCTTAAATGCTAACACCCTTTAGCTTGATTGTTACTTAGATATAATTAATTTTTAATATTAGTATATAAGGAGTGAAGGATTCAGATGTTTGAGTTGTATTTTATATGTTTTTGTGTTTAATTATCAATCCAATTACAGCTGTTTTAAAAAGGACTGTATTAGGGATGCCTTCGTTTCCTTTCTTCCCTTCATTTGTTACCGTAATTCAGGTGAGAATTCCGTTACTGTTTTCACTTTTCTTACTAACTCGCTCGTCCTACGTTTAACAAATTTTAGTATACTCAACGTAAGGCCTGATAATAATTTTCGTTGTGTCCGTTTTATTGTTCCTTTTTCCAGTACATTTGGATATTCTGTAAATTTCTTTTTGACTACGGCATTAATTCATAATAACAACAAACGTTACCAAGCTATACAATTTATCTTGGTTAAAAGCGTCCTCTTGTGATTGAACCAATACAAAAACAAGGCATCTAGTCGAACAGCTGTAGTGTTGGCAACAGTCGAACTAGAATTTACGTCAAACCATCAATATCCAAGATCTTAATGAAAGACTGTTAGATTCATTATATTGCAGCATCTTTCAGTTTACAGTAGTCGCTTCGTACAATTTTTAAGTTTGCATAGTGTCAAAGGTCGTTCATAAATTAAATAACAACGAAGATTAATGTAGATTAAATAACATCAAAAATAATATCATGGTAGTTGTGCAAATCGTCGAATTTATAACATCATTGAGAACTATTTCTAAAAGGCTATGCGGAGGTCGAATTTCAACATATTAATCAAGGCAGACATATACTTTACATGATAGTTGCGAAAAACCATCTACAATATAGCGAGCGTTCAAACTGCACGTGCACGGTTGGTAATATATATATATATATATAATATAGTTTAGAGATAATGACCTTTTATAAATATGATGATATATTATTAATGGGTTTGAGGTCAGCTGTAGGAAAGTAAACTCTTTTTTAAGGCCTAAATTTTCGAATTTTATTTAAATTCTTGATCACAGGCTTTGTAAAATTTTACAATTAACTAGGCTAACATATAAATGAATTGATAGTAACTTACAAGACGAGGTTAAACATTAAATTAACATGAAAATTACATCGAAATCTATTTTAACTAATTTTGCTTCAATTTGTTATAAGAAAATTGTATAACTTGTATAAAAATAAAAATAAAAATGTCAAATTTTGAAACCTTTCAGTTTCACTTTTTAATTTTTGAAGATTTAAAAACAGAATGCCTATGTGTGCATGTATGCATGTGTGTATGTGTTTGTGTGTGTATGAGTGTGGGTGCGTGTACATGTTATATTTATGTGAGTGTCTATGAATATTTGTGATTATGTATATTAATCTGTTTGTTTGTTAGTACGTGTATGTGTGAATGTGATAGGATGTGTATGTATGTAATGCTAATCACTACAATATCAATTATTGCATTAGGTATATGTTACTTCTGAAGACTAAGTATGTATGTGTAAATCGAACTTAGACCACCAATATCTGTTTTTATTTATACAATTTTTGTCGAAATATATGATACATTTCAGAAATAGTCTTTTTTGTATCTTTTCTAGTTCTAAAATTTTAGGATGTTCAAAATCAATTTTGTGATCTAAATCAATTGAGTGTCTTGATAAAGCACAGAATTTGGTTTGATTCTAATGTCACTTTAAAACAACGTATAACCCAACACAAAAGTGACATTAGAATCAAACCAAATTCTGTGTTATCAAGACACTCAATTGATTTAGATACACAATAATTGATTTATGAACATCTAAAATTTTAGAACTAGAAAAATACACAAAAGACTATTTCTGAAATTATCATATATTGCACAAAAAATTGTATAAATAAAAACAATATTGGTGGTTAAGTTCGATTTATACATACATACTGTTTCAGAATAAATAATACAATGACATTTATTGTATTGTAGTGATTAAGATTACGATGTTAATTACGAACATCTTCATGTCAACATAAATCTGTTTACTAACAAAAACAATTAAATACATAATTTGCACATATAATTCGATTTACAAATAAACAACTTGTCAAAGTCAAATTCAATGATTTTTTCAACTTGCTTAATTATATGAATAAAATAAAACTACTTCAACTCACTTCCGAATCGGAACCGAACGGTGAGACGAAACCAGTTTCCAATACACTTCCTACTTCCCCCTGCCTCCCATTATAGTCAACCAAATATCGAAATGGAGTTTGAAACATTTTGGCGGTTCGGATACGATCTCGATACATAATTTTTTAGAAAAGGTCAAAGAACTTTGAAGTGTTTACGTTTCTGTGCTTGAGTTGTTTTAGTCCGCGGTGGACTTTCGAATCGAATTCGAATCGAAATGGTTGTTGTGGTATCGCCGTAGTCATCATAGATTTTCTGACTGAAAGTCGTTCTCCCGCTTACTGATACAACACTTTTAAGCTCAGGACTATAAGCATCGTTTCTCTAACGATATCTTAAAGCAAACCCAAAATTATTATGGGAGTATTGTCAAGGAGCTATCCTGTATTTTACAAATAAATCCCAATAAAATATAAAAGAATCCGGAAATAATGGGTATTTCAATAAATTGATGATTATACCCTGTATAATAACAGCGTACTTTTATGCATTAAAATGTCAAACAAAAAAAAATGCAATTGCGTGTGTATAAATAATCACCTTATATGATATATCGCATTGTAAATACATAGCAAGTAACGTAAGTTGTATATGTAAAAATAATTTTTTTAGATAACCTTAAAACGCATTAAATGCAAATACAAATCATATCATTTTAAGATAAATACAATAGCTATTCGTTTGTGCACTTTCCGTGCATAAAAATAAACAATTTAGTGTATTTAAAACACCAATTTTAATCTTAATTTTGTGTATTAAAACACGTTTTGCCGTGAAAGCAAATATTTTTTACAAAAATGCAACTCATTTGCATTAAAAAGTAATTAAAGTTTAAATTAATTACCATGTATATTAAATAAATTCAAGTTAAACAAAACACGTTCTTGAATGCTCCAGAGGAATTGAGAAGAAATACGTACACTTCTTTGAACTCATTAATAAATAAATGAAGAGGCAGGAACAATAAAAGGAAACCCATTAAATGTAACAAAAATTGATACAAGCTATTTATTACATTTCGCAATTACTGGATTAGTATGCGACGCCAGAATAACCTTGAGTGTTAAACAAAGACGAGCAACGCACGTCACGAATAAACGGAACACGAGAAATGCAACAATTTGAACGCTAATGAAAAAATCCAAGAAAATTACATCAAATAAGGGCGTATTATTTGAATGGAATCACATAAATACGAGTATATTCTGGAAAATAGATAATTTTGTATATAAATGGAAGTGTTTGTTAGAAAGATTCATTCATGAATTCGATCGCGGAATGTTATTTTGATTAAGTCGCGAACTGTTGCTTTGCGAAGATCGTATTTGAAGTATGCAGTACGCATACCTTAATTTAATAATTACGATGCTACAATGAATAAAGAAGCGATGCTTTAAACGTAACCTGCATAAAAATGAAAATTATTAAATGTAATTATATACAATGAAGAGGCAAAATATTCAATATAACACAACTTTTTTTATATAATTGGAAGAAGTATTTACGCAAATATGCATGATTTTGTAGACTGGGATTTGACATCAATTAAAGAATAGAAGCCGAAGATATTTAATTGAAAAGACGCTTCGTGGTTTTTATGCAAGTATTAATTGTTGGTAACCTATATTTGAATTTTGTCATTTAGTTTAAGATAGAATAAGTCCTAATCATTTTATTTTTGTAAGGATCTTTCCAAAGAAAGTTTGCGATCAGGGTTCAAAACACTCGGACTTTTTATAGATTGTCTATCAAGGATTTCAAACTCAGTTGATAAAGTTTAAAAACATTTTAAAGATGTCAAAAAGAGAAACCCTTTACCTACCACGCAATTTATTTTGCAGAAAGCGATAGAAAATATTCTATTAATAAATTTCCTGCAATAATTTCCTGATATAAATGAATAAGCATTATCCTCTCGTGCCTAACATAATACTGAAATATAAATTATATTTGGTATGAATAAAATGCTGCATTGCAGGTGTCTTTGGTTTTATTTCTCTCACAATAATTTATAGTATAAATTGCCTATCTCGTGACAACTACCCTTAAACTAGACTTAATGTTTGGTCAATACTATATTCATTTTTAAAATTTTAATTTTATGAACTTTTTGTAAGGTTGTTAACGGTTTTATGCTTTGTACAAGTATATGACTGTCTGCGACAGATTAGTTTTAATTACTTTTTATTGATAGAAATATACTTAAACTTCTGCTGAATGCTGTGAAGATTCATTTTAAAACGTTTATATAGCTCTAGCTAAATAAGCAGGATTTTATTTTAGAATGAACTATTAATTATAGTTTATAGTGTTTTATTCCACACCAAGTAGTCGAAACTGCCTAAAAAAGGAATAGGATAAATGTGGTCTATCCCTAACATTAATGCAGTACTGTTATATATACACACGCGCGCGCGCACGCGCGCATGCATGCACGCGCGCGCGTACGCACGTATGCACACACACGCACGCACGTGCGGACGCGCGCTTACACACACTGTGTGTGTCCCAAGATTGAGTTCACAATAGGTATGATGGACCAAAGATTTTCGAATTGAATTTTCATATTTTGAGATTCCGCCCTGCTTGGTCTGAAACTTATCTTTAGTTCACTTTCGATTTGTTAAAATGAAGCAAAAATCCGTTATTTGTCAATTTCAATTTCGTTTCGGGTAAAGTACCTTTTCCGTTCATAGTACGTCACAGTGTCACAAAAAAACGTGTTTAGAATGAAAAGTTATGGCGTTATGCAAATTTTAATAATGATCGGCCTACTTTGATAATAGAAGTAAAAAATCTGAGAAAAATATTTTTTATTATTTACGATTTAAAAAGTCGATGTTATCATGAAGATCGAGCAATCGCGTCGTAGTAAAGCAAACAATTTACTGTCATTATCTTAGAGAAAATTCAAAAGTTTGAAGTATTTGTTCTAAATTGATTACTTACCTCAGTAATTTGCAAATTACTTGTTCTTTAGTTTTTTTGTTTTCTGTAGTTTTTTTTTTGTATTAAAAATGTCGACTCTCGAGCAGCGCATTCATCTAATACAATGTTATGGACTTTGGGAAGCATCTTATGCTCATCTTATTAATAGGTTTCACGAGCGATTTCCAATGGTGGCAATTTCTGTCAATGGAGTAAACAACTTGTGAAAAAGTTTACAGAAAGTCGAAGTATACAAAATTTGGAAAAAAGTTAGTTCATAATCATAAAGATGCTGCTACAGTCTTAGTGATAGAATCCGTAAACGCTGATAATCAATTATCATTGAGAAAGTGGTCTACTGAATTATCAATTAGTAAATCGCACATATAAAGAATTCTCACATGTAATACCACAAGAGGTTCAAAATTATCGGGTAATTCCCGATAGGTTCGTTGCAAACAAATGAAGAGTCAAGTTTTCAGTTTAAAAATCACGAGCGCGAAGCGCGAGTGATTTTCTGAAAACTTGACGACTGCGTTTGGTTGCAGGGAACCTAGAGAAATACCGATTAATTTTGAAGCTCGAGTGGTATTCGGGGATTATTTTTCCATCCAAATTTTGTCCAATACAATTCCATCATGAGACAAAATCCATAGTTCAAAATTAAATACCCACAATTATTGATTTAATTCATATTCAGTGTGTTACAATTAAAAATACAATTGTTATAGACATTAGAACAATTTTTATTCAAATCAGCGTTATTGGTGATCGGTCCAGAGGAAGTGGAAGGCTGTGGGTGTGCAACGGGAAGGGGAATGGAATTTTGCATTATATTCACTTCATTGCGCTCATATTTACGCAGCTTCTTCAGAATCGCTTTATGATGTTCTTGATCCAGTTGTAGATAAGGCCGAATTGAATGAGTAGTCGCATGCCCAGTAATTTTAATAATTTGTTGTTCTCCAACTCCTGATTTCGCCAGATTAGAAACAGCTGTTGCACGACTTGAATGATTCGTGATTCTCTTGTTTCCGACATCAAGACCGGCCTTTTTCGCTGACTCCTTCACCCACTTCGCAATCATATTCTCGCCTACTGGAACATCTTTATACCAGCCACTGCTCGGATTTGGAGTCAGGAAAAATCTATCTGTCGTTATTTTCTCAGTTCTCTTAACTTGTAATTTTCTAAAGAGTCTCACTGGACACTTATTGGGGACTACTGTATTCTCGGCCAACCACTTACTATCAGACAACTTTTGTCACCACCTTGCGTAGTTTTGCTGAAAATTGGATTGTATTCAATTCTGCCAGTGAGTTCTCCATCATTTTGCCTCTCTTCTCGGAAGTGATATATCATTGTCTTGGATCCTTCACCACCTCGCCAAGCTAACTCCACTGAGACAATCATGAAAATTTTTTGTAATCCCTCAGGTGTTTCTTCGTCCCATGCATTAACCATTGTATCCCAATCCTTGTCTTCTAGAGCTACTGCACTCGCCTTTCGTTTTTCTGGTATGGCTTGCAGAGCCTTGCGTTTAGCATCACGAGCCCCTCTGGCTCCTTTGAAAACAACATCAGAGAACGGATTTATTTTCACGTTGAACTCGGTCGAATATTTATCTTGGAGTAACTTCGCAGTTTTATTCCACATTGCCTTCACTGTACTTTCCTTATAATCATCCCCGTTAAACTTCTTCATGTTGTATCCCCAGTCTTTTAAAATATCCGCCAGTTCCTCTTCAGTGGTGTCAGCCTTCAATACGACATATTTCTGATCACAAAACGCAGAAAATTGTTTCCACACGGAGGTGTTTGACTTGATGGTGTTGATGGGTACATTTCCTTTCACTTTTTCATCAATTGTTTGCAAAGACAAATCCCCAAATCGACTCATTTTATATTAGAGCTTATCAATTGACATAATATAATTCAATCTGTCAGATTAAATGGAGGGTTAACTAGATTGGAAACCTTTTGTTTTTTTTATATAGGCAAAATTACCAGTGAAATTATCAAAAATTATCAGTTGAATTGCGTGTAGGCTATACGAAATAATGTCGAATGGTGCAATTGTATTCGCTGAAATTTGGATGCGAAAAATAATCAAAGAAAATTAAACTATACCTTTTTAAACCCACGTCATTAATAAATTAGAAGCTGAAAACGATGGCCACCGATTGCTGTTTTGTTTATGGGTTGGAGAAAAGATTTTGAACGACAGATATTTCTTCGGATGAGTCAACTTTTACAACGAATGACATCGTGTCTTCACAAAATTGTAGGTATTGGTCTCATGAGAATCCACATTTTCGTATAGTAATTAAAATCAACGGTACAAGAAAGTAAATGTATGGTGTGCAATAAGATACGATTAATTTATTGGCCCATATTTTTTGACACTAATTTAAACCAACATTGCTATTTGGATATGATCGAAAACTTTTTTTTACCTGCCATGGAAGATGTGAATTTAGAAGATTTTCTTTTTCAACAAGACAAATGTCCAACTCATTCAACTCGTTTGATTACAAATTTTTTGAATCGGCACTTTCCTGAAAGGTGGATTGGACGACATGATTCAATACATTAGCCAGCAAGATCGCCGAATTTGACCCCTATGGATTTTTACTTATGGGGTTATTTGAAACAAAAAGTTTATTCATATAATCTTCATGATAACATTGACTTATTAAAACAAAAAATGAATGATGCTGTAGATGAAATTAACCCAATGACCATAGCAAAAATATACGACAATTTTAGAGTTAGGATAGAAAAATGTGCAGATCTTGGAGAAAGCCAAATAGAGTAATTGTAGTTAGTAATCACCCTGTTTTCTCATCTAAAATTTATAATGTAATCGTTAATAATAAAAAAATTTCCCCCTAATTTCTACTTCTAATATCAAAGTAGGCTGATCATTCTTAAACATTGCAGAATGCCAATACCTTTCAATCTGAGCTTTTCTTAGTGACACTTTGGCGTGTTATGAACGGAAAAGGTACTTTACCTGAAACGAAATTGACAAATAACGGTTTTTTGCTCACCTGTAAAGACCTACTTAATTTTAACAAATCGAAAGTAAACTAAAAAGAAGTTTCAGACCAAGCAGGGTGGAATCCCAAAATATGAAAATTCAATTCGAAAATTTTTGGTCCACCATACTTGTTTATTACGCGGGGGTCTTATAAATTTGTATATCGACTTACCTCCGCGTTGTTTTATTGTTCTAAGGTGTAGTTCCTACTCTTCAACTAAGTGGACTGTATGCGATTTATAGTACGTGTTACGTTTGTACTTTCACTGTGTTTTTTAGGGGTTTATCGATAAATCAGATTCGGCGGCACTATTGACTAACTCACCGAACGAACAACCGTTTCGCTCCGATATCGATGAGAGAGTGTTTCTGTCACTACCCCTTTTTCAACTTAATTTTCACATGCACAAAGGAGGTATTACGGCAGGATATAACGGGACAAGGGATAACAACTTTACTATTTGATTTACAACTAAGAATTTAAAATAACTTAAAATTAACCACGCATACATGCGACAAAGAGACCGAACAATACCTATTGTGAACTCAATCCGGGGACACACTGTATATATATTATCGTGATGTTCGTAAGCCCACGTGGTTTGCATTGCGCAACAATAATATCTGCTGTACTGTTATTGAGCTGTAGCTCTAGCCATGCGAGTTGAGCGTTAATTATATCTGCTGTGTTGTTAATAAGCCCCACGGGTAGGACACTAAATTTTGTGAAGTTGAAATTATATCTCTAGTTTCTCAATACAACAGACGCATAATCCCAAATCTAAATTCAAGAATCCACTTCCTCGACTATTTCAAATAGCAGAACATTAAAAGACTACATTTCGAATATATTAGAATATTAACCTTTACTAAAACTTTAAAGTACAAATATTTACGAATAATAAGATAAAGAAAAATGAAAATTATTGCAATATAAAATCACATAAAAATAAAAAAAAGAAAGTTTCAACTTACACCTAGAACAAACTTACGTTGTATTTCCAGCGTCAGAGTATACTCTCATATCGGTACATGCGCTTTGAAAAATATACCGTATATCAATGGTATGTATAACTTGCCCCTTGTGGAAATCAATTTCTTAAGCGAAATCTTAGAATTTAAGTTAATTAAACCTAAGAGTTATTAATTCTCACAATAAAACTATTAAATACTATTTGCAGATTTAAATATCTTCATCAAGTTTCTTATACTAAAAAAAATAACAAATCTTATAAGTTATTCTAACTCTGATTTGTGGTGCTGTTACAATATTCCGTGCGGACAAGAACGAAAAAGTAAAGTAAGCAATAAAATTAGCCCGCACCGAGTACCGCAACAAAAAAATGGAAAAGAAGTAATCCAAATAAGGCCGTGCTAGCTATAACGTTGAAGAGTGGGGTGGGTCACACAGAAAGAAAAAGGAAACTTTAAGAAAAAAAATTTATTTACAAACCCTTAAGATATCAACATGTTATAAAAAGGAAAATCAACTCGCATAAAAAACAACGTTTATCCAGCGTATTCCGGAGGATCTAATGGTTCAAAATTCTTCGCAAAAAATTAATATTCTTTAATTACGTTAATCTAATTTTCTACCTTGATTCTAATATTTATATAAAAATTTAACAAATATATGTACAGTGGGTTGTTTTTAGTCTTGTGGTTATCCAATATTAAATATTTAATATCAAATAGACAATATCACATACTTACGTATTGTCCACAAGCAATTCTTGTTTACCAATTAAAAAAATGGTAACCGTAAATTACATTATTAAAGAAGGGAACCACCTACTAATCAAAATGCATTTCGTCCAAGCTGTAAAAACTATTAGAAAAACGTCACACTACAACATAGTGTAGTCTAAATTTTATATAGATATAAAATTGTATTTTCTAATAAATACCTAAACAAGAAAACTGTTTTCATTCGCATATTCCGACAGTTTAAGTGAAATAAGTTTAATTTAAACACTGTAATACCTCCAGCTGTGCGAGGAGCAACCTGATAAACTTAACCGGACGTTCTGTTGCGGTCCAACAACTAATTATAGTCGACCTCTATTGGATTACATGGTACACCATACCAAATTCTTTTCGTGGAAGACCATGTAAATCAAATTTAAAAGAAATAAAGGTGAAGAGAGTAACTCTTCACTTTTCTTGACCAATAGCTAGTAGTAAATCATTATCTGATCTAGGATATATGTCTATATGTAGTGATGGATTGAATTAGTTGGTAAATTAACACCAACTGCAGTAAATAATTTTGTTGTTGGAAAAATGCCATCTTTCAAAGTAACAACTGCGTACAAATTAATTTTAGAACCCCAAGTTCATTAGCTGTAAGAGCCCACTTGTTTACCTGGCGATTAGAACGGACCATTTCTGTCTTATCACGAAATTTATGTTAAATATATTAATGAATTTCCATAGAAATATCTAATAGTTCGACAACGAATACCCAAATATGTCACATTAGAAAACTCAAAGCCAATAACTATTGATAACGGAAAACCCAATTGATAATTTCTATTTTATTACAATGTATGTTATTTTTCAAGAAGCATCCATATAGATAAAGAAACCAACAAATTCGAATTGAATCGGACTCGCTAATCACATATATAGATAGCCCATTTTATAAAAAACTTGTGGTAATAATTTTGAATAATACGAGCATATCATTTCTGAAAACAAAGGTTGCTGATAACCGAATACACTTTCAATGCTAGATCAACAATAGAGATAGTTTGAGGTACTTCAACTTATACTAAATATACTAATAAAATTCTATAGAGTGATAAATAATTAATCATTTCAATTTAGCGGTAAGTCTGAAACGCTTAACAGATTCGCAAATGACCGTGAATACAGTAGGAAATATAAAATTTAATTACGTAAGTACTAAAATAGTTACCTATAGGTACGGAACGTAACAAATCCCCCCAGCAAAATTAAAATGTCTGGGCAGGAAATAGAAGCAACGGACCAGCCAGTGCACCGTCAGGACGAACCAAAATAAAATTCGTTTCACAAACCCAAATAAATCCAACAACAACAAAAAAGAATTTTCCATCCGGCTTGAAGAACCAATATACACTAATAAAATACCAAAAAAAATCATTCCAAAAACCCAAAGAAAACCAAAAAAACAAAAAGAAATTATCCTGCTTGTAGGATCATATACACCAATAGGATGAACCAAAAAAAAATTCTCTTCAGAAAACTTAAAGCAAATAAGAAAAAAGAAAAACTTTTATTCGGCTCGAAGATCCAATATACCGGACCAAGTCAAAAAGTATAAAAAGTACAGGAAAAGGAAAGGCATCAGATAGCAATCACCAAGGACAAAGATGAAATTCTCTAACACTGCATAAGTCGTCGGAGTAAAGAAATGGTAAAGTTTTCCAACCTCAAGGAAAGATATTGGTTTCGCGCGAAAAACCAAAAAGTAAGAAAGGAACGAGGAAAAAGGCAACAGTACAAGCAAAAATGAGACAATAATTGTCAATTCTCACAGTATGCAAGGAAACGACGAGAATGCTGACTAAAAAACTTAAGGTACTTCAAGCTGCGATAACAAAAATTCGTATCAAACGAGAAACCAAAGAAAAGAATAGCCAACTAGGCCGAAAAGACGACTAAGTCAGAAAAGAAGAAAGGTCTGAAAAGCACATACCACAGGACGTGAATCAAAAATTTTAATCAAGTCAGTATGGGAACTAACGGTAAGAAAACCCTGTCAAGCGAAATGGAAAGGAATGTGAAGCAAAGGATAGAAAAATCAAAACCAAAATAGAACAGAACTCTAATAAACAGCACTAGATCCGAAAGAAGAAGACAAAACGAAAGAAAAGAAAAATACAACCAAAAGTATGTGTATGTGGATATGTAGTGTGTGTGTGTGTGTGTGTGTGTGTGTGTGTGTGTGTGTGTGTGTGTGTGTGTGTGTGTGTGTGTGTGTGTGTGCGTGTGTGGGTAGACCATGTGTGTGTATGTATGCGTGTACGAAGAGTGTGTTGAGAAAGTGTATGAAGAGAGTGTGTTGGACCGCTTTCAATACCTCTTATGACAGGCAGGTCATACCGTAGGACTATTCTAATCCGGGCCCACACGGGGTGAGAACAAGAAACGAAAAAAAAGATAAGGAAGTAAATCAATCAGAACAAGAAAATTATTTAGGAAACAAACACTGTGAAGTCCAAGAATCAAGTGCTAAGGAAAAGCAGAGTCAGCGTGGAAATCTGGAGACTAGAAAACTAGAAATGGGGTTTAAGACGTTTGCATCGCCAGCAGGAAAACGAAAAGAGATCGGAGACATCATAATTGTTGGAATGGGCAGGTTTAAGGTCTTTGACGTGTCAGATGTTCTTTTGGCACGAGAAAGATCGGTAAGTTCATAGGTCCACGGTGAACCAACTTAACTAATGGGGAAGGAACCAAGCAATTTAGGAGCGAGATTAGCATTGGAATAACGTGAATCTTCGGACAGAGCAAAGTTACGGTGCCAAACAGAATCGCCTAATAGAAAGGAAACAGGACAACGTAGGTTATAACTGTTATGGGTTTTACGGTAGGCCCCGGAAAGTTCCTTAAGGGCATGGGAGCGGATATTTTTGAAGTGTTCGAGATCAGGTGATGAATGTTTAGGGGTTATACATGTCGTTAATCTCGGACAGTTGTCTGAAATAATCGCCTGAGAGGATGTGTTCGCGACCAAACAAGGCATACCCAATGTGCGACCCCAATTTTCGAAACCTTTTCTCTTTTAGTTGAAGTTTGTCCCTGATCTTGGAAACCTCTTTCTACTTAACGATTGGCCCTGAATTTTTGTACACACCCCGTTTCGTCTCGATAAAAATTTCCGTTACGTCCGTTTTATTGTTCTGTTACATAGAGATTTCCTATAGATTTTTGGATAACGTCAAATTATCGAAACTGTGTTTTCACCGATAATTTTAGTGCTTCACATTAAAAACTCTGGCACCCCAATTTTTTCTACTCCTCCCTTCGATCGTTCGTCATTCTTAGTACTTTTTTTCGAATTTAGTTCTTTTAGCTATTGTTAGGGGCACTTTGTAATTTGTTATGTGGTTCGCAGTAATTTTTTTTGTTGATGTGAGTTCTTGTTGCTTTGCGGTTGGCAGTTACTTGTTTTTTCATTCTCTAGTTAATCTTATTCATCTAGGTTTAGGACCAAAATTATGGACGCATCTCTTTAGTAAAGTTCCCGCTTTTATATTAATTATTTTGACATCATTCTTTCTAAATTTTAAGCGATTCAATTCGAAAAGTTAATAATCTACACGATGTAAGATTTCTGGAAATTCCACAGTTTTAGTGGACTTATTAGTGTCAAATCGCCGCGGCCGATTTGATTTATGTTCATAGCAATCGTTGTTTATCTTTGTCTGTTTCGCAGGTTAATTTTACTTCGCATTCTATCCTATAGTAATGCGACTGCTATAAAATTGATTCTTATCGATTTGACGTTTTTAATATTCGCGCGGCTTCTTAGAATAAACGTTTGTTTATTTAATTAATTTATACCACATTTGTTAGTATTTGGTGACAAATTTGTCTTTCTTAATCCCGAAAATTCGAGAAAACTTTTTATTTAAAAATGAATTTATGTTATACACTCACGGAAGTCGATTTGGCTAATTAATTAAAGCTTTAATTGCTGTATAATGCAAAATATTTGCATTTTAATAATTGTAATAAAGGAGTAGAGCGAACGTTTCATGCACAGAAGGTGTATTTTTATAATAAAGAATGGCTTTGTATTTATAATACGCTTGACAATGATCAATTTGTTTATATCTTTTAAAAATTGAAATTCGTTTTTACAGTATTTGCACGATTGATTATTTTTACATCTAGGCTAAAATTTGTACTTACCGCTATATTATTGTTTTAAAATTGGAGCTTTTAAATACACAGAAAGGGTGTTTTGTATTTTAATGGCTATGTATTTACAATACGCTTATATTATGTACAGGGTGGAACAACGAATCTTCGGAAATTTCTATTCTTTCCGGTTTCTTTAAATTTATAGGCTTTGGGTTTCAATCACCTCTCGTGACCCCCTTATCACGCAAATATATATATATATATATATATATATATATATATTTATATATTTTATGTATGTATAAAAGTATTTATGCCATATTTTTCAAGCTATTTATAAAAATGTTAAATACATCAAATTTTCAATATATTTCCATTAAAGGAAATGTTCAGTAGCTTAAATTTCTGAATTCAAGAACTAATGCTATTACAATTTCTGCATTAAATACTGGCATTCGATAAAAAAACCGATCACACTATAGGTTAGTAACTTCTGTTTTTAACACAAAAACTGACATTTTTGTTAAAGAATTCTGCGCCAAAATTAATTTCGTTCAATTGTTGGTTTTGACCTGTAGTTAATTTAATATTTTGTATTATGTGAGCAAAATCTTACTTGAAGTGAAAAATAATCCAATTCGAGAAGCTTCAAAAACAGCAAAACCAGGTATTGCATGTTTTCTCTTTGCAAATTGCCAACAAATACAACTGACGTCGAAGTCATTTTAAGCTTAACTGTTTATACAGCCCACAACTGCTAAATAGTATTTTCTTAAAAAGTCACTTATAGTATTTGTTGTTTAATTTGGCTAGACGTAGTTTTGGACATTTCCTTCTTTCTATATAAATTTGAGTCAAACTTTGTTAGATTTTGAAAGCAAAATAGACCAATATTGGGGGCTACAAAACCAGTAAAACCGATCATTCGTAGTTATCTCTTCACAGTTTGCAAACAAACAACTGATATTACATTAAGTTGTTAAATGTAGCTTTTATAAGCACCAACATGCACAGTACACTACTTGTTTTCATAGCAAATATTTTATAGAGCCTATATGTAAATATCACAACACAATCGACCAATAGGTTGTCAAATGTACTTCGGCGATTTAATAAAAAAAAACAACCTACGATTAGTTTCTTTTTCATTAGATTGTCAGGTAAATACATTTCATTCTTTCTAAATTATCTGCAGCTAGTTAAGCACTTTAAAATTATACATATTTGACTAGTGAACCCTAAAATGACTATCGGCTAAGTTATAAAAACCAAAATTCTCATTTCTATTCTATTTTCTTTTAAGTAGAAGCGCGTAGATCTAAACTAACATAAATACAACGAAAATCGCGCTACATCAATTGAACAAATATCCTCAATGGCTTGTAGGCTTTATATCAAATAATACGGCTAATCTTTTATTTGTGAGCCTGATCGTATATTCAGTCAGCTTCTTTGTGGTTAGATCAAACGCGGATATATTTAAATGCTTCTGTTTGCTTTAGTTTAGATGTTCAAAATTTTGCTTTATAAAAATTTACAATGGTTGAAAAAATATAAAGAAAAAAACATTCTTATTTATTTCTTTTACTAGAAATATTTGTGTTATTAAATTAGCTTCTGTTATAAATCGAAGGTGTACATGACACTTGACACGCCGACATCGAGAACAAGAAAGGAAATTTGAGAACTAATCCCGAACAAAGTCATGCAAAAATAAAGAACTGGGATAGGAATAACGGGACCCAGAAAAGGAAAATGGAAAAGTCTAATATCATAATCCAGGCGGGAAGTAGCGGTCAGATTAAATAACTTCCCGGCTACAGTTAACGGCTCTCGGTGGAGTGCCATGGGCACAAAAGCAAAAGCAAGAAACAATGATAACTAGTTACCATGAAAGAGCGGACAATTGTCACAGTGAAGAATGAAGCCTGCGATTCCACTACGAAGCGCAATGACTTCACCTATCACCTGAAAGAAAAATTAAATACACAATGAAAAGGAACTCAGTGGTTTAAACCAAGAAAGAACTGGCCGCTACAGCAGAACAAAAAAAAACTCGGTACTATGTTATACTGTAAGACCAAAAGAAATAAAGTATCAAAGTTAAACATGCATGCAAGGTCCGATAACTATTTTGGTCACACAACTTACAAAATTAATAACTAAGAGACTAGATCAGTTAGGTTAAAAGAAGGTTGTATTCTGAAGTATGCAGATGGGGGAGTAAAACTTGAATTACTCGTTAGAGTTCAATGTAACATAATTTCTTTAAGTGTTTACTAATACCTACAAAAATTATTGTAAATAACATTTCGTAGGAATATAAAAATGCAGAAAACAAATGACGATAATCACTTCTTAAAGTGGTGAACTGCAGTTATTATGTCACTCATCATCATTAGGTCTTCAGTCCTGGAAATTGTTAGACGCGTACCCTATATTGAGCTAACCTACTCATTTCCCTGCAATTTCCACAGCCTGCATCTTTCACTATCTGCGTGCATTAGTCTGATCTAGACTTACCTCTACCTCTTCCTTTCCTATCTCTGCTTGTAATATATCCCTCACTATTCCCAAAAATGCTTTAGAGCATATCCTGCCCTTCTATTTCTCCTATTTTTTTTTTGTTTTCAACATATGTTTTCAACAATTTTCTCCTTGTTTCTATGTTTGTTGTCTTCGAATATAGCCGCTGCTCTTTATTGTTAGATGCAGTTCGGTTCCCCTTCTATTGTTTTGCTAATATATACCTTATTTCCCCAATATCCAATGGTATGTGAAAGGGGTTAAGCAGCTTGCGGTTACCAAGATCCCCCGGTATTCGAACATTTACCGAATTAATAATCTTCCATTATATTCTTTCGAACAAGGTTTATCGTCTTGAAACTGGTTGGATGCGTACCTCCTCTTATTTCTATTCTGAGCTAGCCTACACAGTTCTCTGAAATTTCCACAGCCTAGATACAGTTCGGTTCTCCTTCTCTTGTTTTCTAATTATATGTTCTATTTTACCGAGTTTCAGTAGTATGTGAAGGGAGTTAAGCAGCCTGTGGCTGCCAAGGATCCCCAACACTTAGACATTTGACGAATTAATAGTTGTTCAGTAAATCCTTTCGCACAATTAACATTAGTTGAGAATATTGAAAAATCAATACCTGTAGTTGCTTATAGTAATCAGGTTTAAGTGCAATTATTTTTTTCGTCTTTACGTTTTTCACATTGGAACTGGTTGCACGCGCACCTCCATTGATTTCTATTCTGAGCTGGTCTACACATTTCCCTAAAATTCCCACAGCCTTCACTATCTGGTTGCAATAGTTCAACCTAGGTTTACCTCTCCCTTCCTTTTTTCCTATCACTGCTTCTAATATATTCCGCACTATTCCATCATGCCTTAGCACGTGGCCTAGCATCCTATCTTTCCTATTTTTTACTGTTTCCTACATATTTCTTTCTTCCCCTACCATTTCTAGAACCTCCTTTTGTTAACTTTGTCTGTCCATGATATCTTCATCATACGTCTGTAGCACCACCTTTCAAAAGCTTCTATCTTTTTCCTATCCGCTTCTCCGAGTGTCCAAGTTTTACAGTCGTACAGTGCTGTGCTCCACACATACGCTTTCAGCGATCTTTTCCTTGTTTCTATGTTTGTTATCTTTGAACACGGTAGTTGCTTTTTCTTGTTAAATATAGCATGACCTTGCGCTAATCTTTATTTTATATCTCTTGCGCTCTTTGCATTTCGCGTCATTTGCCTTCCTACACGGCAAAAATCCTTAATCTCTTGTGAGTTCTCGTTACCTATTTGTATTTTTGTTTTTGATTTATTTTCCCCTCCTTTGCGTACTAGTAACTTAGTTTTATTTTTGTTAATTTTCATACCGTATCTCTCTGTTAGAACCATTTCCATTTCATTCAAAGCAGCTTCTAACTCTTCCTTGCTAGATGCTAATACCGATATATGATCTGCAAACCTATGCATATCAATCTTTTGTCCCTGTATAATAATTCCAAATGTCTTCCTGCATTTGATGGTAGTCCTTGCCTCTTCGATGTACAAGTTAAAAATTAAGGGATAGAACACATTCCTGTCTCACACCTTTCCTAACATTTACTTCTCTACGTTCCTGCTTTAATTCTGTTATCGCTGTTTGCTCTTTGTATAAGCTATGTATTATCCGTCTGTTCCTAAACTCATTCCAATCTTTTTGAGTATTTCGAACATTTTTTTCCATTCTACATTATCGAATGCTTTTTCCAGATCTACAAACCCTATATACACGCTTTCCTTTTTTTCTATTGTTTTCTCCAGTATTACCCTCAGAGCTAAAATAGTCTCCCGTGTTCCCCCGTTTCGCCTAAATCCAAATTGATCTTCTCCTAGTATTTATTTGCTCGTTTTTCCATTCATCTTTTACAATTGTAATTAAAATTTTTGACACGTGTGCTGTCAAACTTATTGTTCAAAAATTTTCACATCTATCAGCGCCTTTCTTTTTGGTATAGTTACTATGATGTTACGTTTGAAATCTTTGGGTATCTTGCCTGTCTCATACATAGTACTTACAAGTTGGAAGAGACGTTCTGTTACTGCTTGTCCAGCGGCTTTTAGGGTTTCTACTTGCACCTTATCTGTACCCGGCGCCTCACCATTTTTCAGGCCCTTTAATGCTAATTCCAACTCATCTCTAAGTATAAGATATCTCAAGTCATCATTTTCAATGTCTGATTCCTGTTCTAATGCTGTTAGTTCCTCTCCTGCATATAAATTCCCTATATATTCTACCCATCCACCCACTTTCTCTACATTTTCTATAATGACGTTTCCTCCCGCGTCCTTTATATTTTTGCTATACGGTTTTATATCCCTAAAATTGATTCTAATTGGTTTGTATGCTTCATCTGTTTTTCATACTTCCATCTTAGTTTGTATCTCTTTGCACTTTTTATCAATCAATTGTTCTTTATCTTTCCTGCATTTGCGAATAATTTCCCATTTTATGGCTTTGTATCTTTGTTTTCCTGTATCGTCTGATTTATTTTTGTATTTTCGTCTTTCTTCTATTAAATTCAGGATATCCTTTGTTATCCATGGTTTCTTATTTTCTTTTTGTGTATACCCCAGAATATCTCTGGCCGCCATGTCTAGGCTGGATTTAATGTTATTCCATTCTGTTTCTACTTCCTTAGTATCAGATATTTTCCCGATATCTTTGAGCAATTCATTTGACTTTTTTTTTAATCTATCTTGAATATCTATCTTTTAGTTTCTCTAAATCAACGTGCCTTTTTCCGTTTCTTTTTTTAAATTTTTTAATTTAAGTGCGGCCTTCATAATTACGATGTTGTGTCGGTATCTATATATGTTTCTGGGTAGCTTCTACAGTCTTTTACTTTATTCCTAAACCGTTGTCTAACAAAAATGTAATCTATTTGATACCTTCCCATATCTCCTGGTATCTAAGACGTATATCGTCTTCTAGCATTATGTTGAAATAATGTGTTTGTGATGATTAAATTGTTCTTGTCACAAAATTCTACCAGCCTATTTCCTCTGTCGTTTCTCATGCCTAAACCAAATAAACCTACTACCGCTCCTTCCCATCCCTCACCTACCACTGCATTAAAATCCCCCGTATTTATTAAATTTTCATGTCCTTTTACGTATCTTAATATGCATTCGATATCTTTATAGATCGCTTCTACCTCTTTGTGACTGTAGCTAGAGGTGGACATGTATTATTACTGTGTTTACCGGTTTAGATTCCAATCTAACCATGAGTACTCTATCGTTCTTTTGTATGTAATTTTCTTTTTCCGCATAGCTATCCCCACACCCAAATTTCCTTCCTCTGCTCCGGTATGAATTGCCCTTAAGTCTCCACTCCAAAAATCTCCCGTCTCTAGCCACCGAACTTCGCCGATCCCTATTATATCTAGCGCTAACCTATTCATTTCGATTTTTAGGTTCTCTAGCTTACCTACTTGCTTCATACTTTTAACATTCCACGCTCCGACGCAAAATGTTCCTGACTTTTCCTACATTTTCCGATCACATCCTCCTAAGTAGTCCCCTCCCAGAGATCCGAATAAGGGACTATTTTAACTCCAGAATCTTTTACCCCAGAGAATGCCATCATTTTATTACAATTTAGGTACGCTGTGTACTTGGGAGGTAATGTGGTGGTTTTCCGTTGCCTTCCACATCGCGGTAGTGTGTCTTAGATTGCCATACCGACTCCTATAGTCTCTGCCAATCACTCATAGTTGTTAAAATCATCCTTATTTACGTTTCGATCCATGATCTAGGAGAGTCAAAATAATAAAAATTTCAAGATTGACATTTCTGACACAAATTGAAAATGACTTTGATTTATTAATGTTTTATTTGGGAAGTATGTTGGTAGGCTGTCAACGCCCACAAAACAGTGCCCGCTGCGACGACTCATCCTTCATAAGCGCGGGAATCCAAAAATCAACAAACCCAGCATGGATATGTCATTAACCCCGACTTGCAGCGGCATGAGTCACGCGAAATTACGCGCCAAAACAAGGGTCAACGACATCCCCTCCTCCACCACATAAACCAGAACGCAATGGTCAACCCATATTCAACTTGAACGCCAAGATCAATCAACCCGACCGACGACATACCCTAGACCATTACCCACGTCAAAACACAAAGGTCAACGATCCCAACACATGTGCGACCCCTGACGTCACACACAAAGGTCAATGAAGCCGCACTGTAACGTCACTAGTAATCATTGACCTCCTGGGGGCGCCAGAGCCCGCACTACAGACTACTACGGAGGTTTCCATTTTTTCTTTCTGTATGCCCACCCCACTCTACGACATTTTGAGCTAGCTCAAAATCTAATTCTTTTGAATCTCTATTCTGCCCTTTTCCCTTTTTTGTTGCGGTATTCGGTGTAGGCGATTTTCTTTACTGAATTTACTGTTTTCTTTCGTGTTTACATGGAATACCGTAACCAACCTAGCACTAAACCCACTATCGAGCGCATTGAACAACACAAAATACGTATACAACATCACAGGTACACAAACATACAAAATAACTCACCTTCGATACTCGGACTGTCTCATACTAATAGCATCAACAAGCTCACAACTCAATCACCTACTTAAAATAATAGAAACATACAGCAACGACATAAACATGACCTTTGGAATAGACAAATGTAAGAAAACCCGTATAATAAAAGTGCTTTAATGTATGTAACAAAATTCACAAACGCGACCTACATTTTACCTCTCGTCTGAACGAGGGCGTATTTTTGTGAAAAGTGTTCCCCTAACATTTTTCAAGCGGTCCGTGTCAGAATTTGAACCCGGGACATTGGAATCAGTAGTCATACGCAAACCAATCTAATCCACGGAACCATCTCCCATTTTTGTAGCACCATATCAGCTGCCATCTGCAAAAAGGTGCCTGAAGTGCATTAAAATTAACTAACTACTCAAAGAGGGCATCGTCGAAGAATGCGAATCTAAATGGATCGCACTTGCAATATTACTACCCAAAACAAATTCCTGTGTTTGTCTACGTGTTGATTTTCACAGATTAAACGCAGTATTCTTATCTGATAAATATCCAACACGACGCCAAACAAGCCGCTTGTATGTCTACCATCAATTTACATTCCAGATATTACCAGGTGAAAATCCGTGAAAAGGATCGCGTTAAAAGTGAATTCGTAGCTCCGTTTGGAATCCTTCGTTATGTGTGAATCAGTTTTGGCTTAAAAAAGCTCCATGCGCTTTCCAGCGGTTAATTGGCTGTTTTCATGCTGGATGCGGCAACATCGAAATATTTTCCTACATCGGCGATTCAATTGTAGTCTCGCCAAATATGTGTCAGCACGTCGACGACTTAAAACTGGTTTAAAACAGTTCAGACTACGTGCTAAAATGTGTTTCCGCCCGCGACAATGTTAAATTTCTTCACACATAACACGCCAAGTAATTTCAGTGGATCCCGGTAAGCCACAAATATTTCCCAAATTACCTCACCGAAATCTGTGAAACACGTAAAACCGCTGGTTTAAATGTGCGCGTGGTTTCGTAGGTTCATTTCAAGATTTGCTGAAAATCGCCAAGTCGATAACGGATCTCAAAAAACAAGCCTCTGAGCGGACATCTGGCGACCGACACGAAAATTCCTTCCAATAGCTTAAAGCACTGTTAATAACGACACCGATTCTACGTCAAGCGAACAAAACACTGCCATATATCCTTCAAACAGATGGAAGCAACTACGCTCAGGGTGCAGTTCTGCAGCAGGGGGAGGGATTGGAAGAAATGCCCGTCGAATGTGCAGGCCGATTGCTAACCTCTGCGGAACACAATTATTCAACAACCGAGCGGGAAGTTATAGCCGTGATTTGGGCTTTACAAAAATTTTGATGAGACCTCCAGGGATTTCAAATCAAAATTGCTAGCTACCATCAACCTCTCCGGTGCATGTCATTAAAATCGCCGTCAGAAAGAGTGGCTCAATGGGCACTGGTTTTACAAGCCTACAATCTTGAAATTGTTTATATACCAAGTGAAATAAACGTGATAGCAAATGCTTTTTCGCGACCACCGAGTACAGACGAAAACGCAACTACGTGGTCTGTGTGTTGTTTTTGTAGAAATATTTACCCGCAGTGCTGTGAAAATTTCGAACAAACAATTAAACGATCCAGAGATTCAAAAAATGATAAACGCTTCCGTAAATCCTAAAATTACGCAGGACCAAAATGAATATAGCAACCGTGGATATCTAATAAACAATAGCACTTCTAACCGATACGTTCCTGAGGAATATTCTGAAGAAGCAGAAATGATTGAAAACGGATGTTAGTGGATTATCACGACGTGTCTACGGCTGGACACTATGGTGTAGATTGCACCATATCCTGTATCCGCTCGTTATTATTGGCCAGGTATGCGCCGATACATAACAGACTACATAAAAAATTGTGTTATATGTCAGCGCTATAAATTTAAAACCTGCACATCTATAGCAAACACCAGCACAAAATCAACGATTCTAAGTTGTGTCCGTAGATATTTTTGGTCCGCTCCCAGAAGCTGAAGGTGGCGATAGATGGATTCTAATCATTAGCGATATGTGTACAAAGTGAATAGAATTGTTTCCACTAGAAGAAGCTACCAGTAAAGCTCGTGCTGCTGTGTTAATAACTAAGTGTTTTTACGGTACGGTTTGCCGCGTAAAGTTATTTCCGACAACGGAACGCAGTTTATTGCAAGTGCGATGCATAAAAAGTTCTATTTTGTTTAGACATAAAACAATTAATTCCGCCTTACCATGCTCAAGTAAATCCGGTGGAACGCAAAAACTGCGATTTAAAAACAATGCTTTCAATTTGTATTGAAAAAAACCATTCCTATTGGCATCACAAATTACTCGCGCTTAGATTCGCAATAAGAACGGTGATGTGTGCGTTAATAATACACTCATTTTTAATATTTGCACGTGGTTATGTACTCCAGACTGTGCATCACGATTTACGCAAGTTATATATCCCCCAAATTATGTATATATTAAAAAATGGAATCTAATAAGAAATTATTAGAAATTATTAAGGAGTTACTAAGTGAAGTGTAACAATGTAATACAATTACAATTAATAAAGTTTATTAACAGTTCATGAGAACGGATGCAATACTTTGTATCCAGACGATAGTGACACTGCAGGTGGCAAATCACAGACGGTCAAGATTCCGCAATTACCTAGAAAGTAAGATTATAACATTGTAGCAATGAATAGAATTAAGAATAAGCAAACATGAGCTCTGCAAGTTCACACAGCCATGTGAGGGGGTAGAGACACTATAAATAGCCCGTGAGCCCCAAGACTCCGCAGTCAGTCAAAGTATTCAGCTTTAACATTGCAGTTGCTTAGACTACTCAAAATAGTACAATTAATTCGTTTTCAAACTTAGAGTAATTTTAAATCAAGTTTGTAAAATTCCACATTAAATTCTGTTTAAGTAAATAAATTTGATAAGAAGTTTGGAAGTGTTTTTAAAAACGCAGCTCCCAAGGCCCGAACCTTAACTCGCGTAGTAGTACAAGAGGAAAATTCAATTGCGAAAATGACGCCGTATTTATTATGTTTAGCTTCGACCCTGAAGGAAGTCCGAGAAAATGCTGAACACGCTCAAGATATTAGAACTGAAGTAGCAAATAAACGTAGGCGTCAAGTATTACCGTTCAATGTGGGAGACCTAGCAGTCGACTCATTTGTTAAGCGCAAAAGGGTTAAATTTGAAGTTCGTATCTACACGAGACGATCCTTATGTGATTAATAAAATGATAAACCCGGTTTCGTCCGAAATTAGAAATACTGGAAATCCGAATAAAATACTACGGAAATATCACCTCAGTCAGCTAACTCCGTTCCATGGGTTATCAGATTTCTTAAGTAGAGTAATTCACATACGACAGGCCAAACATCACATAAACAAGAAAATAATGTAAGAGCCGACTCGTAGAAAATAAGCGCTAGAGGTCTAGCCCGCTTACGAGGACGTTATCTATATTTAACTTTCCAATGCGGTTGGCCAAGTAGCGAGTTTTTTTAGGTACCATAAATTTTGAATACTGCCGAACTCTTACTCTTTCAAGTAAGGTAGGAATATTTAACGTACGTGACAACACTCACATTTTACCTTTCATCAGAACGAGAGCGTATTTTTGTGAAAAATGCTCGCCAAACATTTTTTAAGAGCCCCAAGTAACCTATCTATTCCACGAATCTGCCCGCAAGGACGTTACCGCAGACTACAGGGGGAGAGTGTAAGGCAAATAGGCGGCGCGTTCTTATCGACAGCTCCAATTCAGCCAGCTCCAAGCTTGTTTTCGTTTCTTTGTAAATTATGTTTGCTTGCTTATACCTCAGATAAGTTAAAATCAGTATTGTTAAGAACTGCGCATGCGGAAGCAATGTTAGGGATTTCAGATAATATTAGGCAAGCGCGCGCACACACACACACACACACACACACACACACACACACACACACACACACATATACACACACACACATATATATATATATATATATATCATCCACATTGGAAATTTGAATTTAAGTTTGATAGTATTTTGCTTATGTTATAATATAAACTAGTTATTTTGTAAAATAAAAAGGCTCTTGTGTTTTTATTTAGTTTAAATAGTAATTTAAGCATTGTTCGTGTCAGAAATTTAAAGATTTCAATTGTATTTTTAAAATGAGTGAACAGAAGAAGCTGAGTACAAGGTCTGGAAAGCTATATGGCATAGAGAAGGATAGTTCCAAAGCAAAAGAAGGAACAGCTACAGGTGACAACAAAAAATGTCAGTTTTGAAGTTTGTACAGATGATTGTGGGTAATTCCTGGAAAAGGAGTGATGACTGATGCATATGTGGAACCAAATGTGGTGGTTGTGGAACCACAGCACATACAGTTGACTACAGATGCAGCTAGTAAAATTAATGATAATATGGAAACGATATTAAATTTTTTGAGAGGAATGAATGAAAAACAGGAGGGTCTAGGAAACAAGATGCAGAAAATGCAAGATAGAGTAGAAAAAGACATGAGGGATCTGCGGAATGAAATGCAAGAAAAGATTGAAAATCTTAAAGAAGTGTTTGAGAACAATTTTAAGAAGCTAAGACAAGAAATTGGTCAAGAAGTGGACCGTAAAATAAGTTTGTGTTGTGAATTAATCACGGACGAAATAACCGTAGTGAGAAAAGAGGTTCAGGAAGTTGATGCTAAACATGACCATGGTCACAGAAAATTGTCGGATGCTATAAAGGAAAACAAAGAAGAAATGGTAATGCTTAGAAATGAAGTTGTTGATGAAATGGCAAATAAAAGGGAAGAAAATCGAGACTTGAATGAAAGAATGGCAAAATTTAGGGAGGAGATCTACGGAAATGCAGCTCTTGTAGAAAATTCGGTAGGACAAGTCCGTGACAAGATGGCGGAATTGGAACAAGGTCGAGGATATGGATGTGTTGGAGAAAACAATTTTAAATTTAGCAGAGATATTATTCCTAGATTTGAAGGGCTAAGGTGGGAGCAGCCCATGACATTTTTGGACAGGCTTGACGAGTTGGTAAAAAACGAAAAAGAACAGACTAAAATACAAATTGTGAATGTAGCATTATTTGAAAGTGCAGAAAAATGGCACAATATTGTAAAAGAAAATTACAAGTCATATGAAGAGTTCCAAAAATTATTCACAGACCAATATTGGGGAAGCGTACAACAAATGTCTGTACGGATGAACCTTATTTCGGGCAGCTATACACGTTGCAATGGCACTAGAGAACAATACATCATCGAAAAATATAATCAGGCGCGGCACTTAACGCCTAAGATGAATGAACAGGATATTGTTCAGCTGTTGGCTAGGTTAATCGTGCGGTGGCCATTCAAAACGTTAAAACCCTTAGGGACCTTTTAGAAATTATTAAAAACTATGACATGGCACGATCATTAGAGGAGAATCCAGGGGGAACAAGAAATGCTAGGAATAACGTTGGGAGAAAAGGGTTTGAACAGCGAGATAGAATACTACATGATAAGGAGAAATTTGTCGATAGAGAGAAGCCATGGCGCTCCGAAACGAGTAATTTTAGACCTCCAATGTCATATAACTGGTATGGACGAGACTTTGAAAGAGGGTACCAGACAAAACATTATGGTCAATGGGAAAGGAAATAATAATAAGGAAAATCAAGGATATCAAAGTTTTAATAATAATGGAACACAGCATGTAAATGTATGTAGTACAGCAAACTATAGGGGTTCTGAACAAGAGAGAATTGATGCGGCAGACCGGAATGTTCGAGTGCAACACGTTACAGCTAGAAATATAGATCGAGAATCAGAAGATGGGATTGAGAGCGTTGAGATACATCAGGACGCCTCAAGAGAAAGAAAACGCCATTTTTGTGAATGCAGGAGGAATTGTTGTAAATATGCTAGTTAATAATTATAGTTCTGTTGATGTATTATTTAAAAAGAAAAAAAAATTAAAAATAAAGGAAGGCTGCCTTTTATTAATTAAAAATTAGGTGGGTATATATATCTGGCACTTGTGGACTGTGGATCGCAGGTTTCATTAAAAAAAAAACGGGGATAAAGAGGAATTAAAGGGTCGTATTTATAAGGTTAAGAAGGTGAAATTATAGTCGGCAATGAGCAGAAAGATAGCTTGAATAGGAAAAATGCTGTGCGTGCAAGTCTATGTGGGACAAGAAAAAGTAGGGAAAGCGGAATTTTTGATAGCAGATGGTTTGCAGTTGGATTTTATTATAGGTATTGATTTCATTTAGCGATTTGGTGTTTTTATTTATGGGAAAGAAAAATGTGTCGAAATGAATAAGGCACGGAATAATTAGTGGAGTGCAGATTTGAGTAAGGAGGTTAGGAATGAAATTATCGATGAAACAGGTTTAGAAATGGCTATTAAGTGTGAACAGAAGGATATTGGAAGGGATCATAAGGATACTATAAGTTTAGGAGTGGTTATTTTGGATAGCTCGGAATATATTAGGGATGGGAATAAGGATAGTATAGGTTTTGGAGTGGTTAATACAGAGTCAGAAGGATATTTGAGATGGGAATCATGAAAATATTGGATTAGGGACGAGAATTAATATAGATGTAGATACAGTTTGGTTATGCAGTTTGTTTGAGAAGATTGGTGTCAGAGATTGGAAAAATGAAAACAATATTAGCAGACAATGCGACATACTTTCAGAACCAACGATTCATTAGACAGTTGAAGGAAAGGGAGGTGAAGATAGGTTTTTGTTTACTCTAGCTGAGTTTTGTTAAATGTGTCAATTTCTACACTTCAAATGTCGCGTACGCTATCGCCTCAATATCCATTCCTTATTGCGTTATGAAATATGTTTGTTTTTCAAAAGTTTATTTATTACAAACTGATACAAATTATATGCGTTTTATTGACTTTTATTTCTTACGCAGATGCGTCGAGTTTCACGTTTATTTTACTTTAAATATGCTCAAATTGTATTTATTTTGAGTTTATGACTGTTTTAAATGTTTTAAAATGGATTGGGTTGCGTCCGCAATTATTTGTTTTGATGAATGTGGTTAAGTTATTACCGAATGTGCTTTTTTATTAACTGTAACTTGTTCTTGATTTTATACAGAGCGGTTTGTATTTGCTTCCGCATAATGAGCGAATTATGTACATTTTATGATTTTAATGTTTAGTTTTCTTGATTTTTATTATGTTCACATGAAGTATACCTCCGTTGTGACCTTTTATGCCCTTAAATTACCCTATGATTATAGCTGTTTAAATAAACTCTTGCTTTAAAATCAAAATGTTAAGAATTTATTGAAACAAATTTCAAGTTGGTGCAAATTGTTATATTCTTGACTTGGTAACAGTTCAAGGTTATAATGATAAAAGAAACATACTCGTTCTGAGATAACTTGTTATGTATAATTTTTGAAACAAACAACATGCACAATTGTACCATATTTTATGTACGCTAATTGCTAGATATGTGAATTAGGAAATTCATTAATTTTGATTAACTATAAATTAGGTTTGATATATTTTAAGTAAAGTCAAACTTGAGAAAAGCAGTTTTCGTTTATTGTAAATATATTGTGATTATAAAAGAAACGTTAAGAATTTATAATAAATCTAAACTCGATCATATTTCTTTTTATTACTAAAAGTTTAGAAATATATGCCGTACTTGAAAACTAGATGACATTAAAGTACAATCGAAATTTCTTTAAATTCAGTAATTGTTTTTTAAATTTCAAGTACAAGACCCATAAGAATTCCTCACAAAAAAGTACGTTTAATTGAGTGGTTCCAATGTGAACTATTACTTTGATATTGCGTTCTGTATTTTATGGGGCACAAACAGTGACCTCAGTTATTGATTTTTCTTGTATATATTTTTATGTTTCAGATTTAACTAGGGTACTTATTACTGTTGAAGTTCGTCACAACCTAAAGATTTCTGCATCCTACCATTTAGGTTTATCTGGTAAGATATTCATTGATGCAGTGGTGCCCACCTTCCCTATATTTACTTTTATACTCTCATCCCACGACCATTACTATGCTCCTGCGTGACATAAAAATAAATTAGTCCGGAAGTACAGTGAGCCATTTCGTTACTTTCAAAACCGCCCTTCCACCCTACCCAAGTGCAAGGCTTGTATCAATTTTTAAGGGATCCGCTGAACCCCACCGGGTATTCTACCCCTACTATATGTGGGCCATTCTTTAATCCTAGAAGGTTAAAAGTTATTCCTTATACAATCATATACTTGCAGAATTTAGTAAATACAGTTATGTATGGCAAACACTACATCTGAATAAAGAGCTTAAGCTTATCAATGGTACATAATCCCAAAAAATTGAAACCCTAAGATATTTTTGAAAGTTACTTTGCTCATTAATAATTGACGCCGATGATGAAAAATAATAATAATAATAATAATAATAATAATAATAATAATAATAATAATAATAATAATAATAATAATAATAATAGTAATAGCAATAATAATAACAACTATTATACATTCATTTCCAAATACATAAACATGCAATTTTTTTCCTATATAACCACAATGACATTATGATCAGGTTACTATTATAATTTGGTCTAAAACAAAAGAAGTTTTTAAGCATCGCCTCTAAGTTTACTAAAGATTCTTATCTGCTCTGTTGTTTGACATTTAACCGCGAGTACATACGATTCCCTCTCACACTCCTGCATTTTTGAAAACCTTTATGAATCCCTCCAAGTTTCTTTGTAATTTGCAAAAAATGCAAAGATTAGTTCCAACGGAAGACAGTTGTCATTTTATATCCGACACCAAAGAAAATTGGAGACGTATGACCCAACGGGAAGATCTTCAGTAAATATGTTTTTGCTCCAGCATAGAGCAACATAACAGACAATTTCTAAACAGACCTTAACATGGAAAGCAATTTTTATTAGAAATTTCCTGTATTTTATTTTACAGCTTTTTCCAAGTAAAATCAAACTGACAACTGATCACAATTTGTACGTCAAATCTAACCAATATAGTATTACAGAGTCATCAGGACAAACTAATATAGATGATAGCCATAATGCAGAAATCAATATTACTCGCATAAAAGGCGAAGAGACATTCAGGAAGTAGTCTCGTTTTTCCATTTACTCTACAAAATATATCACGCCCATAAGTTCTGCTTTTAAAGTTAATCAAGCCCTAAAAGGGATCGTCAAGGGAACAAGATAGAGGGTAAAGACTAAAGTACCTGGTTAATGTATGTATACACTATATCCGGTTCTGTTACTATGGCTACCTTATGGAAGTCACCTCATTGGTTGTCAACCGGAAGGAAGTAACTTTAAAACTCCGCCTTTGTGAGAACGCTATCGTTTTACAGATAAACAGTTTTCTTTTTATACACCAGATAATCATATTGAGTATTAAGTGCATTTCTTCTGAAAGATAAATTAATGATTGATCTGCGCTTTTTTTTAAAGTGAGAGAAACTTCTGAATTTGGAGTTTTCGCCAAAATATACTAACCGTTTGTATCTAACGTTATCGAACAACCTATTTTAGACCCTTTACGACAAAGTTGAGAGGTTTATTACAGGGTTATGTTTCCTTTCCTGAAGTTTCGTACGTTAACTGACTAAATGTATTAAAGTCTAATTCGACAACAAAAGTCGTAGAGACTCTCGATTCCAAAGTGAATGGGTTTGATTGTATAGATTGATGTGGCGGCGGGCTTTTGTATGCACGAGTGGTCCCGCACCGGAACATCGCAGTGAACAGTGAATAATGTCCGGAGTTTTTCAATTCAACTACGGACTTTGATTCTTCCTATTTTCTATTTACTACAGTCAAGTTTAAGAAAGCTTTTCAGTTTTATGCAGACATATCGATTTCGCTTTTATGATGGTTAGGGTGGAACTTTCCAGTAACAAAAGGATACATTTTCTCGAATTGAATACATTTACAGTAAGCCTTTGCTGATTGTATATAAATTAAAGAATCAATCTAGGAATTTTTGTTAATTATCTATTTTGTCACAGAAAAGAGAAAATTGAAACTTAAAACTGATTAAGTACTGAATAGATGTCACTTTTATCCCTAAAAAATAGGTTTTATGGTGATACAATTTAATTAAAATAAATGTTAAATATCTCTACAAAATCAAAAATGACAATTGATTTGCCAACATTATAGTTTCTTCAAATGATACGATTAGATGATCCTTCTGGTAAAAACTTAACAATAAACATAAGAATTTTTAGGGTTTCGTACCAAAAAAGGATAACGAAACACTTGTAAGATCGCTCTCGTGTCAGTCGTCCGTCAGTCAAAGAAGTTTTTCTCGAAAACTATGTAATGTAGGAATTTAAAATTTGGTATGTTAGATCTTGATGACACACACACATATATCGACAGTCAACAATGGGAATAAAAACCATTTTTAATAAATGGGGGCGAGTTTGATCAAAAGAAAAATATTCTAATTAGTATATAGTGTGAGGTATCATTTAAAAGAGCTACATCTAAGTATTCAAAAAATATCTTTTTATAATTTTTGGTCTAATATTCTTAATCGTGTAGCTCCAAATTTTGCAAAAATAACCGCCCCTCTCCCGACCTCCTAGATTTATAAAACTAAACTTTAGATTTTAACAGGATTATAGAAAAAGGTATAAATATGCATTATGTGTGTAATGCAGATAGCGTCCGTTATCGAATGAAAAGTGTCAAAATCTAGAGGCAAGTAATTGAACCTGATGACCTAATTCATTTAGACTTTTATAGTTAACGGTTTGGCATGTTGGCAGCGATTCGCTGCTTAAGTCTTACCATAACATATGATTGATCACTTTTCCTTTTTTTGGAGGGGATAACCAGATAATATTTCATTTCCTTATAAATGGGAATCATGGAAACATGTTGAAGTTCTTTAACAACCATCAGGTTGCTAATATCTATGTAGAGCCAGGTAGATAAGAAAAAGATAGAAGAGTGTAGAAAGACCTAGACCTATATTAGGCAAATTATTAGAAATTTAAGTCGTGAAGGTTATGTAGAACTTTTTAGATTAGCACAGAATAGAAAAGATGTTAGAGCTGCGTCGACCGACCTTAAGTAAGGTCGAAAATGATGATGATGATAGATCACTACAACGTGTTCGAAAAAGTTTTTCAGTCTGTCGCAAGAAACGTTGTGAATCGCATGTTTATATACTTTTAGCAGATATGTTGTTATTCATCATGGTCATTAGGTCTTCGGTCATGGAACTGGTTGGACCCGTGCTTCCATTGTCTCCTATTGTGAGCTAATGTACTCATTTTCTTAAAATTCCCCACAGCCTACATCTTTCACTATTTGTGTGCAATAGTCTAATCTAGGTCTACCTCTACCTCTCTCTTTTCCTTTCTCTGCTTCTAATATATCTCGCACTATTATATAATGCCTTAGAACATATCCAATCATTTTATCTCTACTGTTTTATTGTTTTCCACAGATATCTTTATGCCTCTACTATTTCTGTAACTTCTTTGTTCTTAACTTTGTCTGACCACGTTATCATCATCATACATCTGTAGCACCCCATATCATAGACTTCTATCTTTTCCTGTCCGTTTCTCCTACTGTCCACGTTTCACAGCCGCACAGTGCTGTGCACCATACATATGCATTCGACAATTTCTTCTGGTTTCTATGTTTTTCTTCAAACATAGCAGCTGCTTCTTCTTGTTTTATATATAATATAATGTCTAAGGGAGCTACTAAGAGTTATAAGGGTTGTTTAGTACAAGGTAGTATATGCCAAACAAAAATAATCCACATATTTGATCACATAAACTTAAAAATGTATGTTTGCCGTATTTTATGTATACTAAAATACCATTCAAATATAGTAGTTGAAATTAAGTGCCAAAAGGTAATTTTAAAATGACTAAGTGACGTAGTAAGATGTGCAGTGCTCAAGGGTTTATACCGAGTTTGAATTTTAAAAGCCTTTGAAAGTACATTTGCCGTCCAAAAGCCGGATGCGTCTATGAATGTTCACTATCAACATGCATCCAGGGTCAAGTATAATTTATTTTGGTTTCATTTTCTATAGAATCAACTTTTGGACAATATTTGTAAACTCAAAATTATTAGTTATAACAACGTAAAATATGATTGGTGGAATGTAAAGATTTAGGACATATATTAGAATTTAATGTGATTATGAAATTGTATAAAAGACATGAACTTTGGTATGTGCGACACGAACGTAGTTATTTGTTATGAACTTTAAGATGTAGTAGGCTAGTAGAGAGTTAACATGGTCGCCTTAGAGAGTAAACAAAGGGGATTATTTTCGAACCAATTTTGTAAAAAGACGTGTTTTCATAACTGTGCTAATTTGTATACAGATATTTAAAAGTAAAAATAAAAGTAGTTGTTTTAAAAGGAGTTTCAATTGAATAAGGTGGTAAAGAAACAAGCATCGAAAGTATAAAGTGAGTAGTAGTGATTGTGCGACGGTAAATTCTTGGATTTGGAGAGTGGTTATACAGATTTGAAGTGATATTGGAGAGCGGTTTAAAGGTAGAAGGACATCGAGAGTGGATATACATAGAAAGAAGTTGGATATTGGAGTGTGGATTAAAGTTAGAAGGACATCGAGAGTGGATATACAAAGGAAAGAAGTTGGATATTGGAGAGCAGTTTAAAGGTAGCAGGAGCATCGAGCAAAAAGATACAGGAACGAGTAGATTGGGATTAGATACGGAGAAGCGGACGGTTTTATAGAGAAACAAGGATTCGAAGCGGAGATTAGCACAAGGGAAGTTGTAGCACTGATTTTTCTAAATTCTAAATTTGGGTTAATCATTTCAGGTATTGGGGAGCAGTTAAAATTCAAGGACACCTGGAAGCGGCACGAAAATTCAAGAACATCATTGTGAAGACGCATACGGTGATAAGGATTTTGAGCCAGCATTCAGGAAGGCATCAACGGAGTATAGACCAGGTGAGTGTTTAAATATATCTTTAATACGTCAAAAATAGTCATACAAATTTTGGTTGTAATTGAATTTGGCACATAGCAACTTTGATCTTATTAGAAAATTTGGCATATACAAAAGTAGAGTATCAATTTTAGTAGTAAAACAAAAGAGTGCACTTTGGTTGGACTTAGCACATATACTTATAACGGAACCCACTATAAGTAGTTTAAACACCCTGAGATTAAGAGCTTAAATAGTCGAGGCATTGCAATAAATAATTAATTAAAGAACCAACCAAACGGTGCAAGTACGGGGCGTGCATTAGGTGTGCACATTTTAAAAGTTTATAAAATAAAGGGTAGAATATAGGTGGAACTCAAAGTAGGACGGTTTAATATATGTTTAAACCCAAAAGGGGGGCGGTATAATATATGATATATATATATATATATATATATTGAAGTGTCAGTAAATAAAAGGGTATAAAGGTTAGTTTGTTGAAAGTAGTGTATGCCAAAGAAAGCCAAATATCAGATCCCGTAACTGAAAATTTTACGTTTGCCGTACTTTACGAATGTTAAAGTATTTGGAGTATAATTAGTCAAAGTATAAGTGCCAAGACGTAAAACAAATGACTTGATGACGTGAGCATGACGTGAAGCACAGTATTCAAGGATTTACACTGAGTTGTATATTAATGAGCCATAGAATGTACATTTGCTAATCGAAAAACCGGATGCGTCTGTAGAAATTCCACTATTCACCACACAGATCCAGGTTTATATGTGAAACATTTCGGCACTTATTTTAGTAGAATCAACCTTTGGACAAACCTGTAATATCAAAATTATAAGTGAAAAACATTGTCAAATATGATTGAAGGGTGATGCAGTATTAGGAACCAATGAGTGAACATTTAGATATGAAATAGGAAAGTGTAAAAGAAGGATTATAAGGTATTAGTGACACGATCTTGTTGGGACGATTTTATTGGATGAAAAATGTATAAAATGTATTAAAGAGTAGGCATATTTTAATTATTATAATCACCTAGGATAAGATAAAAAAGGGGTCGTTTATAAATATTTTGGTAGTAAGACGTGTTTTGTAAACTGCGCTAAATTTTGATGATTATAAAGAGTTAATAAATGATTTTGAAAAGTTTAAGAGTTTAATTTATATAAAGAAGAATACAGATAAGCGAGAGTAATAAATATAAATAATAGTAACGACGAGTAGAAAAGTGTAAGAGTGGATTAGAGCGACAGTGGAACAGGCGGAATAAATAGTTGGATATTGGAACGAGTTGATTAAAGGCAGAAAGGTATTGGATAGGATTTATGAGACTGACGGAAATATTACTGGAATTGATTTGGATATAGTATTATGGATAGAATGGTATCGAGTGGAAATTAGAAGAAAGCAGTGATTTGGAAAGAGCAGATAAAGAAAAAAGAAAGTGTTGATTTGGAACGAGCGGAATTAAGATTTGAAAAAGGAAAGCATTGGAGTAGCAGGAGGATTAGTACGAGTAAAGAAGACACAACATCATGAAAATTAGCGCAGGGGAAGTAAAGTTGAAAATAGTCAAAATTCTAAATTTGGTCATATTTATTTTAGATTTGGGGGATATCGAAATTAATTTAAAGAAACCTGGAATCTGGACAGCAGATTATTCGTAGTGATAGTGCCACGCATTGTAAAGACGCATACGGCGAGTGAGATTTTTTAGCCAGTTTTCATAGAGGCCGACAGCAACGTGTAAAACAGGTGAGTACTGTGTGTTTTGAACGTCAAAGTCAAAATTGGTAATATTAATTTATTTGGCACAAGGCTACGTGGATCTGTTATAAAATTTTGGCATATACAAGTAAAAGATTACAGGTACAAAAATAAAGGTAGTGCTGTTTGGTTGGTGCATTGCACATCTACTTACCACTGAACCCACGGTAAGTAGGTGGACACCCTGGGAAGGCGAGTTTCTAATAAACGAGGCATAATAATACAGTTTTGTTTTGATAAACCGACCAAACGTAGATAAAGCACGAAATAAAAAGTAAATATTTTCATATATAAAATTAAAAATTAAAATTAAATAAATAAAAAGCAGGGGTGCAGCATAAGAATATATATATATATATATATATATATATATATATATATATAAAGTAAGATGTATATGTAAACAAACTCTTATGAAAATAATAAGAGCCATTGACAAATACAAATCGGGCTGGTAGTTATATAGCCATTAACAAAACATTAGCTTTATTAATTCATAGGGGAGGAAACATCCACTGATCAATGGTTTCGGCTTGTTAGCCTCATCAGAGTGGACTGTTCCCAAGAACCCTATGAAGTAATCAACTATTATAATGATATAATTTCGAAACAATCACTGTACTATGGCAAAGTAAATAAAACCGCCATCAGGTGATAAAACACCAACACTACTAAAGCGTGGAAGTACAGAATTGAACCGAAACTACATAATAAATTTTGAAAATGACTATAAAAGTACGTTGGGCCTTTGAGATTTTATTATGTAGTTTCGGTTCAATTCTGTACTTCCACACTTTAGTAGTGTTGGTGTTTTATCACCTGATGGCGGTTTTATTTACTTTTGCCATAGTACAGTGATTGTTTCGAAATTATATCATTATAATAGCTTCGATTACTTCATAGGGTTCTTGGGAACAGTCCACTCTGATGAGGCTAACAAGCCGAAACCATTGGTCAGTGGATGTTTCCTCCCCTATGAATTAATAAAGCTAATGTTTTGTTAATGGCTATATAACTACCAGCCCGATTTGTATTTGTCAATGGCTCTTATTATTTTCATAAGAGTTTGTTTACATATACATCTTACTTTATATACTATTTTCTTATTGCGGACTGCAAATAACTTGTCTTTGTTTATATATATATATATATATATATATATATATATATATTTGTTAGCTTTCATATAGTACCTCTCTGTTAGTACTGTTTACATTTCATTAACAGCTGCTTCTAACTTTACTGTGCTAGATGCTATAACCACTTCATTTTCCGCAAATCTAAGCAGATATGCTTAGATTTGCGGAAAATGCAGCGATTGTTAAACCAGTTGTCCCTCCATAATAATTCCAAAAATGTCTGATTTGTTCTAGTGCTTCTTGTTCTTGTCCTGCATGTGCCTTCTCTATAGATTCTTGCCATCTAACAAGTTCTTCTACATTTTTTGTAATAATGTCTCCTCCCGCACCCGTTATATTTTTGCTATACGGTATTATATCCCTAAATTCATTCTAATTAGTTTGCATATTTCGTCTGTCTTTTCTATTTCCATCTGAGTTTGTACATCTTTACACCTTTCACCAATCTATTGTTTTAGCTTTCCTGCATTTGCGAATAGTTTCCCATTTTATGGCTTTGTATATCTGTTTTCCTGCTTTCTCTTGTCGAATTTTGTATTATCGCCTTCCTTTTATTAAATTCATAATATCCTTTTTTTTAGTTCTTTTTGTTTAAACCCCAGAATATTTCTGGCAGACATTAATTTAATGTTATTTTGTGATGTTTCCATTTCCTTAGTATTAGAAATTTTCCCAATGTCCTTCATCAATTCGTTTGCCTTTTCTTAAATCTTGTGTGGATATCTTTAGTTTCTCAAAATTAAAGTGCCTTTCTTTGTTCATTTTTTTCAAATTTCTAAATTAAGCGCGGCTCTGTGGCCAGTGTTTGGATCTGCTTCTTTGAATCTTCTACCGTTTTTTACTTTATTCCTAAACGGTTATCGAACAAGAATGTAATCTATTTGATATCACCTTACGTTTCCTGACATCTTCCACGTGTATCGTCTTCTAGCACGATGTTGAAATAATGTACTTGTGATGGTAAAATTGTTTTTGTTGCAAAAAAACCTACCAGTCTATTTGACTTGTTTCTTGTGTCTAAATCAAATAAACCTACTACGCTCCTACCCTATCCTCGCCTACCATTGCATATCCCCTAACTATTAAAATTTCATGTCCCTTTAAGAATCTTAATACGTCTTCGATATCTTTGTAGATCGCTTCTACCTCCTCCTCACTCTAGCTAGGGGCGGGCATGTATACTTGTATTATTACTGTTTTTATCGGTTTAGATTCTAATCTAACCACGAGTACTTATTCGTTCTTTGGTAAGTATTTTTCTACACAATGTTTTATCTGTTCCGTATAACTATCCCCACACCCGAATTTACTTCCTGATCCTGTATGAATTACCCTGAACTTTCGGTTCCAAAAATCTTGCGCCACTTGCCACCTCACGTCGCTAATCTCTACTATATATAATGCCAACCCATTCATTTCAATTTTCAAATTCTCTAGCTTGACTACTTGCTTCGTGTTTCTAACGGTCCACACCCCGACTTGCAAGATGTTTCCGAAGTACTGCCCTCCCGGGGATCCGAATTCGAGACTATTTAACTCCGGAATCTTTTATCCCAGAGGGTGTCATAATTTTAAAAGCAATTTAAGTACGCTGTGTACTTGAGAGGTAATGTGACGGTGTCCGTTGTCTTCTACATCACAGTAGTGTCTTAGACTGCCATAGCGATCCCTATGGTCTCTGCCATTCTGAGTACCGAAAGAACTACTACCCTCTTTTGGGACTTATTTTAGTTTGGTTCCTCACTAAAGACCCACTATTTGGTTAAATCTGTATTTCGGCTCTTTAGCTCACTGAAACACGAAAGCCGTTTTACATGTTCTAGTATTTTAGAACTTCTTCCAGGTGCAGGTCTATTCAAAACGGAAGTCCGTTCAGAACGGATGTTGTTATTAATAGATATTATTTTATTACATGTTTTTATTGAATGCGTTGCAAGTGTGTTACGTTTTCCGTGGCAGCCACGTTGGGCGCCAAATTTATGCTACGTTGGCTCGTAGCCGTGCGTAACACGAAGAAAATCAAAGAAATGACCGGGCTCAATCGGAGATTGGGGGGGGGGTTGTAGAAAGCAGACCGACATAGAAGGTAAGTGGCTGTAAGGAGTTAGTAACAATACCTGCAATAAAAAAAATTAGTCCTGCAAACCTGAAATAAAGAAAAAGCATAGCATGCTGATCGAGCATAGATTGTTCAGTACTTTGTAGAATGTAAAAAAAACTGTTTGGATAATCTATATAATCTAACAACGGTAAAAGCAATACAAAAATTTTTAGTACAAAGTGAGGTAATATTGGGGAGTAACAGAAACGTTTCCTCACACACCAATTAAACATAAACCAGACAAAATTTTAACAAAAAAATAAATAGGTAAGCACCATTGATATGAGTCATCCAGTATTGTTGATTCTTCTTTTTTTTTTAAATAGCATGCAAATCTATGGTAAAAGGTATCAGAACGACAAAGATATGGCAAAACAACGGATAGATATTTAAAGTAAGAATAAGTAGGAAATAGTTCAACTTACAAAAGGTCCTTCAGTAACGCTTCCTTGCAATTGAAGTGTGGGATTCACGATGTCCGGCACTAACGCAGCACTTCACCCTTGACTGGGAGGGTGTTGATGGAACTTATCACACGTTACCCTAATCACACCTACGTATTTCACTGGTGTTAGCAGCAGACATTATCACGCGACGGAACTATGTAGCATTGATAAATTTCTTGTTAATTCTATTTCCTGAGACAATAATTTCGAAATATTTTGTAGCACTAGTTTAATTTCAACTGGGACCCAATGTATATTATTTTCATAAACATCCAAAAAGCAGTGAGAACCTTCAACCAATACCTTTGTAAACCGGTAATCTGTTATATTTCGCAAATAACGAAATTTGCGCAAACAATGATCTGTTTTAGATTCTTTGGGGTTAGAAAATTCAGAAACTACAGTATCAACTGTATTTGGATAATCCAAAGTATGCACTACTCTGATAAAAAAAAAGACCGCGAAACTAGATCACACACACAGTTTAAATATCAAAAAGACAAAGCACCAAAAAAAACCACAATGAGTAAAGCACGTGTATCACTAAAGTAAGTCCGTAAAATGTTCCGTAAAACACGTGCGTCGACCAAACACGTTCGCCTATCAACCATACTACTTCAATCGGAATTAGCACTACACTTTCTACAGTTAATATACAACTTTTATTTCACAAGAAAAACAACTAAAATCGTGCCGTGCTTGTTCATGAACAATTCGAAAATTCGTACCGCATTAATTCTCACTATTGTCAAAGCAAAGAAGAATCAGTATTTTTAACGTAATTAATATATAGGAACCAAGAACAAACTACAACTACTCATCTGTTTATTCAACTCGTTCTATTCCAACCTCTTATCGTCCATTATCTAGACTTGTATATCCACATAAGGAACAAAATCTATACGAACGGCAAGACAAGAACGATGCAATCCACTCATTATAATACGACGCATTCGCCTAAGGAGTTAATAAATATAAAATAGTAGTTACAGAAATGTATTTACTAATTAGGAAAAAGCGTAAAATGTTAAGCTATAAAAATGCACGTTACAAGTGTATCGTTATTATATGAATTACTCTTTCGGAGCGATAACTTCTTTTCTGTAATTTAACTTGTGTAATTTGATATAACCTAAACTGTTGCTACAGGGTTGTTGCAAATATAGAATACTAGTATTCCATATTTACACCCATCTTTCTTAATAGACGTTTCTGACAAAATTATTTTTAGTTTAGAATGCCATGAACAACTTAACACTATGTTTGTGGAAATAAAAGAAAATAGTATAATCAAGAGTATATAAGTTCAGAAATCTAAGCTATTTGAGAAAAAAGGGGGTACCTGAAGGCCGCCAACGTTTATGGAGTTCCTCACACCACTGTTTTTCGTTTAGTCAGAACACAACTATTTCACCTAAAGAGACAGTAGTAACTAAGTTGGGTAGGAAGTATGTTCTAGGAGACGATACAGAAAAGCAACTAGTACAATATATTTTAGTAATAAAATCAAAATTCTACGCACTTACTAGGCAAGATCAAAGATGACTTGCCTACCAATTGACTTCTAGAAACAACATAGAACACCCCTTTTCGGTTTCAGATTGGCAGGTAGAGCACGGCTTGATAAATTTTTTAATCGGCATTCAAAATATCAGTCAGCAAGCCTACTGGTATATTAATTGTCAGAGCTGCAGATTTCTGCAAAGAAAAGGTTTCAGATTTTTTTGATCTTTTAAAACAGAATTTGAAAGATGTTCCTTTTCTCCAGCCAATATCTATAATGTAGATGAATCAAGACTAACCATTGTACAGAGCAAGCTCTCCTCAGTAATATGCCTTTGAGGTTAACGTCAGATTGCATCTTAACCTCGGCAGATAGAAGGGATTTGATAACAGTTATCTTTTACATGAGTGGTGCTAGTCGGTTTGTACCGCCTTTGCTAATTTTCCTTAGAAAAAATATGAACATACAGCTTATAAAAGGCGCTCTTTTAGGATCTGTTGGAGTTGCACATCCATCTGGTTGTGTACAGGCCTCACTCAAAGGTTACGCCACTTTATTAAACATATAAAACCCTTTAAGGATAACCATATTTTATGAATTCTCGATGGGTACTGCAACATACCCGTAACATCGACGTTATAGACCTTGCAAGGAAAAATTATATAGTCATTGTGTTTTTGCCTCCCCATTTGACACATACGCTGCAACCTTTGGGCAAGTCATTTATGAGCCCATTAAAACGTATTATAGTGAAGAGATTATTAGAGTATAGATCCGTCATAAACAATCGCCCTCTTAGTCCACTGTGACGCTTACTGCAAACATATATTAAAAGTACTTGTAATTTTTTATTTATGGCAACCAAAAAATCCAATATGGCGTCCATAAGAAAAAAGTTAACTGTCGTATATTAAAGTCTAAAAGCCCTGTGTGAATTCTAAAGTCAGTTTTGAATTCTGCACATGCTGAGATACCCCTATACCGATTTTCAATTGAACATCTCTGTAAATATAATAATTATGAGAAATTTATAAAATATGATTTTTTTTCCAGTTTTTCATGATATTTCAGGTACCATTATCAATATCGTCATTCTGAAACATGTTATTAAAAAGTCTTGAAAGGGCGCAACCTTTCTGTAATTTAACCGAATTCGTATTTTGGCTAGTTTCTAAAATACCCATAGTAAGCGAGCTTAAGCGAGGCACCCTGTATATATTCCTAAAGTCGTTCTAATTAGTTTGTATGCTTCGTCTGCCTTTTCTATTTCATCTTAGCTTGTACCTCTGTGCACTTTTCTTCAATCCATTGTTCTTTAGCTTTCCTGCATTTGCACATAATTTCCAATTTTATGTCTTTGTATCTGTGTTTTACTGCTTCAATTGGTCAGTTTAGTATTTTCGTCTTTCTTCTATTAAATTCAGAATATTATTTGTTTCCCGTTGTTACTTATTTTCTTTTTGTCTATACCCCATAATATTTCTGAGCGCAACATCTAAACTGAATTTAATGTTATTCCATTCTCTTTCTACTTCCTTGGTATCAGAAATTTTTCCGATGTCTTTTAACAAATTGTTTGACTTTTTATCAAACCTTTTGTGGGTATCTATCTCTTTTAGTTTCTCAAGGTCGAAATGCCTTTTGCTGCTCCTTTTTTCAAATTTTTAAATTTTAACGCGGTCTTAATAATTATAAGATTGTGGTCAGTGTCTATATTTGTTTCCATGTAGCTTCTACAGTCCTTGGACTTAATTCCTAAACCGTTGTCGAACAAGAATGTAACCTATTTGATATCTCCTTATGTCTCCTGGCAGTTTACACGTTTCGTCTTCTAGCGTGATGTTGAAAAGTTGTGTTTGTGATGGTTAAATTGGTTTCGACGTAAAATTCTACCCGCCTATTTCCCCTGTCGATTCTCGTACCCAAACCAAATAAACCTACCACCACTCCTTCCTTACCCTTGCCTACCACTGCATTAAAATCTCCCATAATTATTAAATTTTCGTGTCATTTTACGAATGTTAGTATGTCTTTGATATCTTTGTAGATCGTTTCTATCTCTTCCTCACTGTAGCCAGAAGTAGCCATGTATACTTATTCACCGGTTTAGATTCTAATCTACCCATAAATACTTTTTCGTTCTTTTGCAAGTAGTTTTCTACACATTGTCTTATGTTTTTCTGCATAACTATCCTCACACCCGAATGTTCTTCTCTGTTCCTGAATGAATTACTCCAAAATCTCCGGTCCAAAAATCCTCCGCCTACGGACACCGAACTTTGCTAATCCTCACTATATTTAATGTTTGTCTATTCATTTCAATTTTTAATTTTTCTAACTTGCTTATTTGCTTCGTGCTTCTATCATTTCACAGTTTGACTTGCAAGGTATTCCCGGTTCTTCTTTTCTTCATATTGAGCTTGCCGATCACAGCCTCCGAAGTAGCTCTTTCCCGGAGATACGATTGGGGAACTATTTCGACTCCAGAATCCTTTACTACAGATAATGTCATCATTTTGAAGAAGTTTTTGGTACGCTGTGTACTTGGGAGGTAATGTGGATGTTTCCCATTGCCTTCCACATCACAGTAGTGTGTCTTAGAATGGCATTCCGACCGCTAGGGTCGCTGCCACTGTAAGTATCGAAACAGCAGCTGCCCTCTTTCGGGGACATATCTTAGTCTGGTTCCTCAATAAAGATCCACTAACTTGGTTAAACCTGTAGTTCGGCTCTTTAGCTCACTGAAGCACGCAAGCAATTCTACCCGTTCTAATATTTTAAAACTTCTTTAAGGTACAGGTCCGTTCAAAACGATATGTACATCCATGTTTAAATAATAGTGTAATTTATAATTCAATAGGATAACTTCTTGAATAACGGTGACTATTAGTCCGTGTCTGGTAAAATATGCACATAGCTATGAAATTAAGATCCCAGAAACTAGCAACCTTATTTAAAATATGCTCAGTAGTAAAAATCCACAGGTTAAGAACATTTATTATTAATTGAAAGACTTTAATCTGATATTTTGTCAATAGAAAATCATTCTAAAATTATATTTTAGAAAGTCTTAAAACACATTTCTTCACCTATTATTAAATATTTTCGACCTCCGTATTCTACTCACGTGGTAATAGTTTTTGGTAATGGCAACGTGGCCACGATGTGGCGTCACAAACATTGATGACGCATGGCTATTTAGAAATATATATATATATATATATATATATATATATATATATCGCTGTGTCCTGTCTGTAATTTATCCAACCTCACAAATTGCCATAAATTGCTGTGCAATGCTGTATGAATCGAGCCTCACGAATTGGACGTCATAAAATTGCTGTGTACCCTGTTGTCAGCCTCTGGAACTTCCTAAAAATCGTTCGAGTCCTACGAATTTGGCGTCATAAAATTGCCGTGTCCCTCTTTGAAACTCATTAGATTCGAAAATTTACAATTTATAAAAATCGAAAATTTCACTAAAAAGAAAAATTAAAAAAAAAAATTTCTTACCCAGACTTAAATTTCCTCCTTATAATAGATAAATCTATACTTATGTAACGTAGAGTAGACTGATTACTTACATGCCTGTATTAGTTAATGACTTTTGCTAAATGTATACCTTTATATTGCCACGGGTATTTTTAAGCGAACGTCCAATTTGAACGCCAGAAAGTAAATGATCAGGTTGTCATAAATCAAGGGTTGGAGGGGAGTGCCAGGGCTAGCGAGAGTCGGAGAGGGGGAGCAAGAAAAATAAGAATACCCGCAACAATTTACCTAGCTGAAAAATAAAATACAGTATTAGCACAAACATAAAATAAAGATAGATATTTATCAAATAGCAGAACACTAGTCCGCTCCAAGAAAATAATTATACATTATATTTAAATATAGAAATCAATAAGAAAAAGAAATTCATACAGAACGCTAGTCTGCATAATACCCGTGGAATTTCCCAAAGAACTTTGTGTAGAACTTTTACTTTTTTTTTTTGTTTCTGTAAAATAAAGAAAATAATCATAATTGTACCTGGAGTTCACAACCCCAAATAAAAGAGTAAGATATAGTTGTTTTACTTTAATAAATAATCTAAAATGCTTAACCAAAATAAATTGACTTTTGTAATACATCAGTAACAATTATCAAATTACCAATTATCATTATTTTCACAATATTTCCAGAAATTAGGCATATTAGCATTTATAATATAATAGAGTTAATAATATGGTTCAGTAATTCAAAGAACAAGTTCGATATCTGAAAATATGAAATGGCCCAAAAAAAAACATTAATCGGCCGACTGGGATGGAACTCGATAGTACTATCGTTTGTACCGCTTACAGCAAAATGAATAGTTATAACTTGTCTGACTGAGGGTCAGAAGCAAAACCCCTAGCTAACATAAATTTACTACTTCATTCATAATTTTCACAAATTTGGTATTTCTTAAATTATTAAACTTCTTACAAATTCTCTCTTTTAAATAAGATACAGGTTTGGAACTAAAGATTGTTAACTTAAGAAAAGATATCAGTACAGTAATTATATGAAAGTTAGAATCAGCTATAAGTAACATGAGATATAATTCATCTATAACATTGACGAATGTTATCTGTTTAACGATGTGGTCTCAAATTTTCAACTACTTTAGTAAGAGTAAATACCAAATAAGAATCTGATAACAGAACAGCAGATTGTAGTGACGTTAACATTCACAGAACGCGACGGATTTGCTTAAGGGCGGGATAGCATCCCTCTATTTTCATAACACGAACGAATTTTAAAATAGCCGCTTTTGTGGTGTAGCTTTCGCATGATAGAGGGAACTACTTAATTTTAATTTTAGTAGTTTAGTGGTTCGTTTCCAAGTTAGGCAAATTGCTACGTATTGTGTAAAACAGTGTTCCTTTTAAGTTTTTGGTTGGTAATGACTTACTGTTCAAAAATACCTATATACACATTATTGTAAATGTTACAACAATTGAACCTATTTTTATTTTCTTAGTTATTCATTAAAAATAAAACATTTGTAATAATTTTGTTTTAATAAAGCACACTTTACAGGTAACAACTCAAAGTTTTTTTGTATTGGAAATACATTTTTCGATATTAGCATTTGATGAAAAATATTAAACCGAAGACCCCAAATATTCTATTAGTTTGAAATATTTATTGAAATAAACGTTTAGTCGTTTTTGACAGAGTCAATTTAATGTAACAAAATAGCTATTTTTTGACAGAATAAACCAAAAAGGAATTGTTTTATGGTTTATTTCTAATGCCTAAAGTTAGGTCTAGTTTCGTAAATTGTTTAATCCTAAATAAACTTTTACACTTTTATTTTTAATTTAGCCTAAAATATATTTCATAATTAGTAGGAGTTTTGAAGTTTATTGTTTATTATAATCATTTTTTGCCGGCAGCACAATTTGAGAAAATGTCATTATGACATCTATTTCACGTTACATGTGAACTTTGTATGACCAAAAAATGACGGAAATCTGCTACGTGGGGGTAAAGAATGGAAACACTAATAAGTTGCCTATATATTTAAAGCTGCTTTTGACACTTTTCAAATTGAAAATATAATTACATTGCAGACCCCTTAAGATACACAAGATAATGAACGTCCCCAAAGTGAAGTGTAAAATGATGTAGGAAAAATTATCGTTTTTTGAGAACGTCCTCCCCCAGATCGTTCAAATTTGTAAATCATTTTGCTGAGTACCAAACTCGCAACCTAATTTGTAACAAAATGTATCCTATTTCCCCGCGATGGTACCACTAAGATATTTTAATAAACATTACTCTTGCTAACATGATGTAATATTTTGCTTATATTGAATATTGTAGAATATCTAGTTACGTTTTGGGATACGGCACACTACCCTTTTTTAAAACTATTATAACATAGTATAAGCTTCACAAAGTAACATTGCTGTAATAATTTACTTATCGCTTGTAAACATAAACATGGAAGTTTACAAACAACCATAAATATTCGCAATTAATCCAATCATTATTATATTACACTTATCAAAAGGCAATTCACCATATATTATTAGTTTACTTCATTTCAATGCGACAAAAACAAAGTCCAAAATAGTTCAATTTGAAATATTCTGGTTTTAAACCTTATTCTACACATCATTAACAGTGCCATCTTCGGCAAAAGTCGTAAACAATTTCTATTAAAATGGCGTACAATTAATGTAATAATTCAATAAAATCCATTCAGTACACTACGACTATCATAATCAATATTTTTGAAATTTTTTTAACAAAAAGATTATATATGTATTCTGCTATCAAACGAATGCTATTTTTTATATACAAATTGATTCTGTTAGATGTAGTAACTAAAATAAAGTAAGTGAATTTTAACATTACTTTTAACAGCTATTTCTTGCTTATTACTCCACTTTAGAAAAAAAAGCAAACCTTCGTTAGAAAGTACAAAGTTTTGTGAGTCTAATGGTGAAGTTACATTTTGCATATTTTCAATCCAACAAAAGTTATTTACCAAACAGAATAACCTGTTTTTGATGGATTTTAGGCAGCCAACCATACATCCGATCGCACCCTTAATTCGACAGGTTAGTATTTTCCTTAGAAATTCCGCCTGTGATATCTACGTAGAAATGCGAAGTAGTATTGTGGCTGCGTACCATTTCACTAAGAAAGTAAGAACTAAAAGTTAACGAATAGTAGGACTATTTTAGATACACGAATTCAGTCTGTAGGTATTTAAGTGTTCAAAGTACGAGATTTTCACTCAACAAGGTATAAGTAGATATACATGTTTTCGGTGACTTGATGTGCAGAGTATAACAAATTTAAAAAAAACGTTCTACGAATATTATTAAATCGTAAATAGACCAAATTAATAACAGCATCAAGTTAGGTTCAAAATGCTTGAGTTCAAAGTTCAACTTCTACAATATGTATGACATAAAAATCAAACAGGTACTTATCTGAAACTACGTTGAATGTAGCACATACTCACAAAACTACACTCGTACTTTTTAAGTGAAAGAGCACCTATTTCTTTCATTTTTCAAAACATTTAGTACAGAAAGATAAATATCAACGGCGTGGTATACCACGATTGTTCGTACCACACCTCACTTTTCGAAGGATCCCGCAAGAATAATCCTGTTTTCACAGGCGTTTACTTTAACAACCTGCTATAGATAACCAGAAACAAATAATACCAACTCATTATAATAGGACGCATTCGCCTAAGGATGTGTTTCAATCTCGATCATCTAACCACACTATCGAATCGTGGAGAGTGAAAGTCGATAATCGCGTTATATAATATTAAGAGATTATTCGCATAAGAGATAATAAATATATCGAATAGAAATAATAGTTACAGAAATGTATTTACAAATTGAGTAAAGCGTAAAATGTTGAGCTACAAAAAATGCACATTACAATATGATATCCGGTCTTTTGTACTCTTATCTGTGTTCGCTCTAGTCTATCTTCAGACACGTGTAATAGCAATGCCTAAATTATTAAATACATTAACTTTAGTATAATTGTTGTGAACGATGCACTTTGTTAACAGTTTTTTTTTCTGTACTTAATGTTCGTTGACCAAATATTTTTGTTTTTAAAAAAAAAATTCACTTTAAGCTGTTGTATATATCTCTATTTATTTCCATATGTATTGTTTTTAGATTCCTGATGAAAACAATAAAATAGTCGAAAGCTTGAATGATTAAACAAGTTTTTTAATTAAATAAATGTTGTGACTGCTTCCCCGATAGTAATTTTTGTATGAATAATTCAACCAGTTGAAATATTGCAGCTTATATATATATATATATATATATATATATATATATATATATATAGCATTTAATAAGATGAAATAATAACCTAGACTTTTTAAGTAAAGCCCAAATGATCATTTCAAATCGAGCTAGTAATTGAAAGAAGGAAAATATAAGGCCTTGAACAGGATTTGAACCTGCATCTCAGTTTTGCCGGAACTATGCGTTTACCAATTACGCTACTGAGGCCGATGGCTATAATTAGGAAATTTACAAATCTAAATCGTGTACAGTACCATATATAAACCTAACTTTCAATTACGTTTAGCATTTTTGTCAATCATATCTGAAATTGTCAAGTTTTTGACTTATGTCAGATATAGACAGAAAGCAATGCTCAAAATCACGGCTATAAGCCAAGTATTAATATATAAATATTATAAGTAGTTTTTTACACAAGGTAAGTTGATAAATACTAACGTATTGCATTTAATAAGATGAAATAATAACCTAGACTTTTTAAGTAAAGCCCAAATGATCATTTCAAATCGAGCTAGTAATTGAAAGAAGGAAAATATAAGGCCTTGGACAGGATTTGAACCTGCATCTCAGTTTTGCCGGAACTGTGCGTTTACTTATATATATATATATATATATATATAGATAAGCTGCAATATATATATATATACATATGTATATATAAGCTGCAATATATATACATACATACATATTTATAATTGCTGCTGACTCTATATAAAAGCCCCACGACTTGGGCGTCAATAATTGCTACGTCCTCCTACTTATCAAATTTTCCACGGCTGCTCAGCTCACTTTCCTGAAAATAAACTATCTACAGTAAATATCCTGCTACGATAAATACACACCATTTATTTACACTCCAACTAAAAAGAATATACAAGCCAAATCAAATTAAACTGTTCCTTCACACCTCATTTTACAAGTTATATACATCCCCTTGTAATATTCCCTTATACGGTAACATTCCTAGCTCAATATTTACACACGATAGTATATTTTGTATTCATTGAAAACAAGTAATAAGGTTTCAACAGATTTCTTGCTCTATCTCTGTTTCAATAAGAGCTCATAGTAAAACCTTGATTTTTAGTGCCAATTTTGCACACAAATATTTAACCAGACCCTCTTACCTCGTACATAATATCAAATATTTCACATACCAAATTATTCCTAAACCTGTACATAAATTCACTTATAAAATAAAAGTAACCCTAATGAAAATATTCAATCCAGAAACTTTCTCCTTTTTGCTTTTTAAGTTAATATAAAATCACACTCCCAATCCACAAAGTTATCATTTTCATATTTACAACATATATCGATAAGGCACAGTTACCTGAGGTTCATATTTACACACAGAGCCTGCTACCATTCTTCCCCATACATACACGAACAACTCCAACCTGAATTGCCTTTTCCAACTGCAAGTTGTAACCAAATTACCAAGAAGTCCTCTCTCGCCTACCATTCGGCAGTGTATCCCAACTTCTGATGTACATCAAACTTCTTCTTTTAGTACCATAATTTTTAATCGTAAACCAAACTGGTAAGCGCCAACAATTACTCCAAACTAATTACATACTAGATGTGCAATTAAATGAAACTGTTGTTACTATAAACCATTTACCGTTGTTCAAATTCAAAATATTCTGCAATCATCTCAGTATCAGAGTATCAGAGTATCTGCTTATAAGAATCTCAGAAACGTCGTAACAAATAAAAGCTTCGTAAAAATAAGAGAGTTTCAAATCAGTCTCATGCTGATTATATACTCCACCTTCAAAACCTGTTAAATTCCTGAAAATTTCTACATCCACAATGCCTTTCTGCAAAACCTCTCACACTCACACTCGCACGTACACAAATTCCGTGTATTCTTTTCCAACTGCCACTCATTAGTTACACAATTTTAAAAACACTTCCCCGTAAACCAACTTGAAGCGAACAACTACTGCGCGTGTACTAAATATTTTGTAGTATTGAAAAAATCGGCGGCTCTGTGGCGTAGTTGGTATGCGTGTGACTACTATGTACAAGGTCCCGGGTTCGAATCCCTACACGGTCCGCTTGAAAAATGTTAGACGAGCTATTTCACAAAAATACGCCCTCGTTCTGATGAGAGGTAAAATGGAGGTCCCGTGTGTGTGTTGTCACGCACGTTAAAGATCCCTACCTTGCTTGGAACGGCAAGGGTTCGCAAAATTCAAAATTTTTCAGGTAAAAAAAACTCGCTTCCTGGCCAATGTAGTACCTTTGGGTGGAGCATTTGAAAAATCAATACTACAAACTAATCTTGGCATTCACCCCAAGTCAACGAAACTAACGTCTAAAATATGTCTCTAACCAACACGTGTTATCTCCATCTTCCTCATACATACACGCTCAAATCAACTTTCTCTGTTACCTTGTTTTCAATATTCGTTGTTTAACGGACAACTGCTACCCTATTCCAATTCCAATTATTAAGTTTTACGCTCTTTCTATCAGTCATAAATCTCTCGCTTACATCACTTAATTGACGTCGGTAACTGGAATCGTCGTTGTTTGTTCAGTCCTTACCTCCCCTATTTATAATACAAGGAAACTAGCTTCTTCAAAACACATTCGAAAAGCTTTTAGTAAATATAACCACTAACTTTACTAAAAATAAGAGGTTTAAATTTTGTGTTTTAAAATCTAAAATTTTAAATGCCGTATTATACACGGGATGTTTCTTATACATCATGCGCCATATTTCCTAAGTATTTATCTGAAGGATTATGAAGTTAAATTTTAGTTTAGTTTAAAAAGCGTTTATAAAGTTGTTTGATGTACTTGCACATGCTGAATCCAAAATTTAGGTCCAAATGAAAAATAACCCCCTTTCAGCACACCAAATATATATATATATATATATATATATATATATATATATATAAGAAATTAAATTTTTTCTTGGGTATTAAGGTCTAATTAAAATAAAACAAAACCCAACAAGTAAATTACAAAAATTAAATAACGACTTAGCCAAGGAATGGGAGAATAAAGGTTACATATCCCCCAAAACCTGTAAAAACCTCATAACAAATAATGCAATACCACCAAAACTATATGGTTTACCAAAACTGCATAAGGATAATATCCTAATGAGACCTATCGTATCAACTGTCCAATCCCCATTTAACAAATTATCCATCTTATTAAAAGACATTTTGAGCAACATAACTGACAAAAATGAGTACTTTATAAAAGACTCATGGGAATTCAAAGAAAAAATTAAAAATATTATTATTCCAGATGATTATATTCTAATATCCCTTGATGTCGTGTCACTTTATACAAACATACCTATTGAATATGCTATACAATTAATCAATAACAAATGGCCGGAAATAAAAAAATATACTGACATACCCGTAAAGATTTTAGTAATGCTGTAAAAACGGTTCTAACTTCCACATATTTTACATTTAAAACCAGTTCTATCAGCAAATTGATGGTTGTGCTATGGGCATGGCCCTGTCCAGTGTTATAGCACAAATAGTACTAGAGGAACTTGAAACAGAATGTATAAAGCAAATTACATATCCAATAATTTTATATCTAAGATATGTGGACGATTGCATATGTGTAATACCAAAGGATAAGTGCAATCACATATTAAATGTATTTAATAATTTTAACAAAAATAAAGTTTACAATTGAAAGAGAAAACGAAAAACTTAACTTTTGGATATGACCTTACATCGTACACATAATAAAATTAGAACTTGTTGGCATACTAAAAAAACTTGGTCGGGTAGATACTTAAACTATAACTCCCAACATCCGTTAACGCAAAAGAAATCGGTTATAATAGGCTTGGCTGATAGGGCTATAAAATTGTCAGATCCGGAATACAGGCATGAAGCTATAACAAAAGCTAAGAACATCCTAGTTGCAAATAATTATCCACAACATCTCATAAACAATATTTTCAAAAACCGTATCATAAACTATTATAATCGCAGCCAAATAAAAAATTTAAAAATAAACAATCCTAACATAAAATACATAACCATGCCATATATACCAAACCTATCCGAAAATTTTCAAAATTACTAAACAAACACAATCTTAAAATAGCTTATAAAGGAATCAATCTAATAAATAAATGCTACAGTAAGCTAAAAGATGAAACACCTCAAAATAAAAAACTCATACAATATATAAAATACCATGCCAATTAAATTGCAAACATGTTTATATCGGTCAAAGCATACAATACCTTGAAAGCAGACTAAACGGACACAAATATGATAAAACAAATAAAACAGCTTTAACTAAACACGAAGTCCAGGAAAACACAAATTTAATTACAACGAAACAAAAATTTTAAAAATTGAACACAATAAAAGAAAAGAGAGTACCTAGAAATGATATATATATTAAAACATCCTACTGCTATTAATGACCGCTCAGATGTACAAAATCTAAGTAAAATATATCACAATATCTTAAAATAAGGTGAAAACCAACCAAAAAAAAAAAACCCACAAAAAAAATTAAAATAAGCTTCAAATTAATATATCCTATATGAAAATTAGCATACATAAAAGTTTACCTATAAATAATGTTAACTCAATGTGCAATTGATAAGGACAAACTAAAACATGCTGATACTAAATATTTCAACTCATTTGTTATCATACAACACCTTAACTAACACAGAGTAATTTATAGTTTAGAAATTATATGTGTACAAATTTTAATATTACCCAGTATTAAAATTCAAAAATAATTCCAAAAAAAAAATTTTTTAGCACTTGACAAACAGCCATATAGCTGTACTACAAAAATATATAAGAATCATTTAAAACCAAATATTGTACATAAATAAAAAAAAATTTTTAAACTGTTTTGTATAATCCTAGCAAGATATGCATTAACATTATTGAAACCAAATGATTGTGTAGGCAACTTAATTATTGGTAATCTTATATTTGAGGTAAGAAACTGTTTGCATCAAACAAAAATATGATTATATATAAAAAAAGTTTGGTTAGTTATGTAATTCTACTTTCAGACATGAATATCCATTGAAAAAGGCTAATATGTTCAGCCGAAACGTTTGGAGTGTAATATAAAAAATAAACCATCCTATTGAATATTTACGTAGTTAATTAGACCTTAATACCCAAGAAAAAATTTAATTTCTTATATTATCATAAAGAAAGGTCAAGAATATCATCATTTATATATATATATATATATATATATAATTGGAATAATAAAGAATGTCAAATAATTTTTGGGATGAATTTCGTTCAGATGGTTTTTTTTAAATTCAAATGAAAATCATATGTTGATAATCAACGTTTCGGACTATATTTAGACCTTAATCTTGATTCTAAAAGTATAATACATTAATAGCTAGACTAATGGTTGAGTACTTACAAAAACTTGATTTCTTAAAGAACTAAATTGACAAACATTTTGACATTTGAGAAAATTATTATAGAGTACGAACGTCAAATTGAAGTAGACTACTTATTTAAATGTATTTAATATGTAAATGTTTTTAAAGAAGGTTGTTAGAAGCAAGGTTGCAGGTAGGATTGTGTTTATCAACAAAGCTATAGACTATTGATTGAAATTATATAGTAGAGTGTAAATATTTGTGAGATTGTGTGTGTCTGTTTTAAACTTTAAACTATTACTGTCTTTTTGTATATAGTATGATTCTAAAAACAATCTGTTAACATAGTTACATTCTATATCTAAAATCTTAGTATCATCCCAGTTGACTATGTGTTTAGTCTCATGTATGTGTGATGCAAGAGCATATGATTTTTTACCAATTTTGGCGTTTTTGTGTTGTGTGAGTCGAGATCTTAGCCACTGATTTGTTTGTCCTATATACGTCATGTTACAAGAACACTTGATGCTGTATATTATGTTACTACATATTGGTTTGATAGTTGCATTTTTAGTTTTTGTAAAAAGATTGTTAATAAATTTATTGTAGTGATAAACAATTTTGATATTATTGTTAATTATTGTTTTATGTATTGCCGGTGTAAGATTGTTGATATAAGGTATTTTTTTGTAAATAACGATGTTAGGAGGTTCTGTCTGTGTCGGTTCTATTTGTGTCGATTTTTGTGTTTGAAAAATAAGTTTTTTTAAAAGTATTTTAGGATATGCATTATTTTCTAAAGTGTTTTGTAATAATTTAAGATTTTCAGCTACAAACTGAATATCACGTATTTTTATTATTCTATTTTTTAGGGCCAGTACAGTGTTTATTTTGTGTTGGAAAGAATGATTAGAAAAATAATTTATATAGCGACCAGAGTTTGTTGGTTTTTTGTAATAGTTGAATATAATACGATTATCTCGCTTCTTATCACATCATCATCATTTTGTTTTCGATCTTACTTAAGGTCGGTTTGGCGCAGCTCTAACTTCTTTTCTATTCTGTGCTAATCTAAAAAGCTCTACATACCCTTCACAACCTAAATTTCTAATAAATTGACTAATATAGTTTGGTCTAGGTCTTCTAATATCCTTCTATCTTTTTCCTATCCAGCTGGCTCTACATAGATATTAGCAACCTGATGGTTGTTAAAGAACTTTAACATGTTTACATGATTACCATTTATAAGGAAATGAAATATAACCTGGTTATCCGCTTCAAAAAGGAAAAGTGTTAAATTATATGTTATGGTAAGGCTTAAGCAACGAATCGCTGCCAACATGCCAGACCGCTACCTAATTGTGAGTTATGTCATGGTGACGTTTATTAAATTATATGTTATGGTAAGGCTTAAGGAACGAAACGCTACCGACATGCCAGACCGCTAACTAATTGTGAGTTTGTCATGGTGACATTTAGTTAACTGATTTTTGTTTTTTTTGTTTTGTTTTCGAACTTACTTAAAGTCGGTTTGACGCAGCTCTAAATTCTTTTCTATTCTGAGCTAGTCTAAAAAGGTCTACATAGCCTTCACAACCTAAATCTCTAATAATTTGACTAATATAGCTTTGTCTAGGCCTTGCTCCTCTATTTTTATTTGGTAGTCTATAATCTAAGACCTTACTAAATAGTCGCTCATGTCTTAACTGGTGCCCTATCATTCTATCTCTCCTGCCCTTCAATTGTTTCCACATACAGGGATTCTCACCTATCCTTCTATAAACTTCCTCGTTTGTTACTCTATCTGTCCAACTAATCTTTAACATTCTCCTATCTTCTTATCACAAGCGTATCTAAAAAAGGCATGCTTTTATTTTTTCTAATTCCAAAGTAAATTGCAGATGAAGATTGAATTGATTAACACAAATTAAAGTTTCATTAATTTTATCATATGGTATAGAGCATAAAATGTCATCTACGTATTTAATTAAAAAAGGTATATGAAAGCTAAGGGATTGAAAAACATTGTCCAATAAGTTATCCATCACTATTTGGGCAATTATGGGAGACAGTGGTGAGCCCATTGGTGTACCTGAGAGTTGTATATAGTATTGATTTTCAAAAATAAAAAATGTGTTATTGAAAATTAACCTTATTGTTGTGATGAAAGAATCTTTAGAAAATTTGCAGTGGGGTTCAATCATATTCCATTTTTCTGTTATTAGTTCTAGAACTAATTGTAATGATATATTAGTGAAAAGGGATGTAACATCCAATGATATTAATATATGATTTTTAGGTAACATAATATACAGCATCAAGTGTTCTTGTAACATGACGTATATAGGACAAACAAATCAGTGGCTAAAATCTCGACTCACACAACACAAAAATGACGCCAACATTGGTAAAAAAATCATGTGCTCTTGCATCACACATACATGAGACTAAACACATAGTCAACTGGGATGATACTAAGATTTTAGATATAGAATGTAACTATGTTAACAGATTGTTTTTAGAATCATACTATATACAAAAAGACAATAATAGTTTAAAGTTTAAAACAGACGCACACAATCTCACAAATATTTACACTCTACTATATAATTTCAATCAATAGTCTATAGCTTTGTTGATAAACACAATCCTACCTACAACCTTGCTTCTAACAACCTTTTTTAAAAACATTTACATATTAAATACATTTAAATAAGTAGTCTACTTCAATTTGACGTTCGTACTCTATAATAATTTTCTCAAATGTCAAAATGATTGTCAATTTAGTTCTTTAAGAAATCAAGTTTTTGTAAGTACTCAACCATTAGTCTAGCTATTAATGTATTATACTTTTAGAATCAAGATTAAGATCTAAATATAGTCCGAAACGTTGATTATCAACAAATGATTTTCATTTGAATTAAAAAAAAACATCCGAACGAAATTCATCCCAAAAATTATTTGACATTCTTTATTATTCCAATTGTATTATACGTTCGCAAAAAGAAAAGAAAAAAAAACAACTCAATACTATATATATATATATATATATATATATATATATATATATATATATATATATATTTGTATCATTGTATTAATTTCGCATTCAATATGTAATATGCTTATCGCTTGCCTACCGAGAATTAGCACTACATGTGATAAATTTCAGCTTTTAACAAATAATGAATTGCTCCACCGGTTACTTGAATATTTGGTATAGTTGCTGCCAAAAAATTTCTTCACGATTGTGCGTTGAAAGTATATTTTTCCATAACCAATATAACACTTTACATATTTTGACTACTACATCCAAATAGTATGGAGTAGGAGTTAGTTCGTGTATCAAGAATAACATCTTCTGGTTGTGGGCCACGTGTTATACACATTAGATAGATAAACATATTCTTACGTTATTAAGAAACACGCTTTATGCAAGTAACAAATTTAAACGCAAATGGTTTCCTAAAGTCAAAGTAATGTATTTTAAATGACATAGCTGTTAAATCGTATAAACGAAAGGAAAATATTACATTATATTATCACTAAACTTCAACAGAATATGTCATGATCTAAATCTGTCATTTATACTGTTTCTTTTCGATTTGAACCTTTTGCCTTTACAAATACCTTTCTTTTAAAGTTGCTGGATTTTGTTTAACTCAACAAAGTTAAAATACTTACTCGTGGGTAACCAATCTATTTTGTTTATCAGCTTGTATGCCATCTGTATGATTTTGATAAAATTTGTCATTAGGTCTTTTGAAGAATAATAAACAGCCCACGCTGTGGTGGATAATATAAACATATTCTCTGGCGTATATCTCAATAATAAACTTAGAAAATCAATGAATCTGAAAATAGCTAAACGCGCTTGCCAAATATTTTATGAGGGTATTAATATTTTATAAATTTTCTAAAATGTTTTTATAAAAATAGAGTAACAAACACAAAGCGTAAAAGTTTTGACAACATGTTGTTACTTCATAGAAACCTTTGATGTTGGTGTAAACACTGAAAAACTACTTTAAAAATATTTTTACATGGAGAATTTTTATTATAATATGCTTAGTATTGAAAGGAATCATACAAAAAAAAACGAAACAATTCTGTTTCAAAATTCACGCACTAATTAGTTACTTCCTTTTTCACTTGAAATTTTTGTCATGATACACTTGATTTAATACATTTGAAGTTTTTAGTTTAAATATAGCATAACTTATTCGATCCTACCAGAATCGATTCTTTGCTCATCAACGCGACTTTAATTTATGATATTTCAATTTCAGATTGGCTTGGATTTCGTTTCACTGAATGTATTACATTTTTTTTAAATATCTACTTTTTCGACCTAAAAACAATTGACAAATCTTTTGAAACTAAAAGGTTTTTCTTTTTGAGAGGACTAGAGACACTTTGCAATTCCATTGCAAACAAAGCAAACAATTATCTTGCAATATATAATAACCTAAGTTCTTAAGGACCTAATTCTTCTAGTACCGTAAAGTGGGGTAAAATTTACCACTTCAGCTTTAACTGAAAACAAACCCTATTTGTAATTTTAGAAAACATAAGTTATCCTCGAGATAACGCGGGTATCGTTATTATTTAGCTCTAGGACTTGAAAATTTTGCAAAATGTGTGTCCTCTTTCTTGGAAAAGAAAATGAAGATTTGAAATCACGTTTTTGTGGTAACTGGGGTGAAGTTAACCAAGTGAAAAATAAATAGTAAGGTATTAATCTTTTATTTGAAAAAAAAATTGACGGTTAAAGAGAACAAATAACATGATTGATTATAGCCTAAAACTATATGGCAAACCCGATTATTTTGTCTAATTTGTCATATAAAATTAAATAAGGATAAATCAATGTTAAAACAACGTTTTACGGGACGCATTTTTATTTTCTAGTGTGGTTTTCATATTTTTTGAAAATAAATCATCTTTATCTTCGTTATTAGGCCACATAAATCTATCACCTCCAATCACCTAAAAAAATTAACAGTGACCTCGTCATAAATTACTGAGAACACTTTTGTTTCGTATTGCACTACAATCTGTGAGCTTTTTTGTATATCACCGCTTTTTAATTCCTCCTCAACAGTTTCTGTTTCTGCAACATTACCGATCTTCAGTTCAGAATAAGGATGGTTCTCTGAAAATAACTCAACCTCATCACTTTCTTCGATGTCTGTAGCAATCTTCCTTTTTACTCCCTGAATCTTGTTTGTTGCTTGATTCTTGCTTGTTGAAGACTTGTCTTGATTGTACTTTTTTGGCAAATCTTGGAAGGCAATCAACTTTCTACGAACAACATCTAATTTTTTCCTTTTTGCTATTAATTCACATTTTGTTTTTGGATTTCGCTGATCCTTTAAATAATCTACTATAACTTCACCAATACTCTCTCTGGGGACTTCCCCCTTGTGCATGATAAATTTTATCCAAAAGTTTCTGCTTACATAATGGAAAAATTCTACTGTCAGAAAACCCCCTTTTGAGCATTCAATTTTGGTTACAGGTACTTAAATGTCAAACATCTTTTTAACGTTCTAGGAAAAATCGATTTTCCTAGAGGAAGTATTTACATTACACTTTTTCTATTCGTTTAATATTTGTTTCCAATAATTTTTCGTTGGCCCGAAAAAACCTACATCTGGTGGTTGGCACCGGTGGGTTGCATTTGGTGGCAGACAAACGAAGACAGTGTTATTTTCTCCACAAAATTGAAGAACTGCTTTTGTAAAATGGGATAAAAGATTGTCACCTATTAAAACCTTTTTACCCTCTGTTAATTGAGCATGCTGTAAAGAAGATCTTTTAAACAAGTTCGTAAAACAGATAACATCAAACCAATCAAGATTAGATCGAGTACCGTTTTCCTTTGGAACAACATTTAAAACACACTACTTTGACTTTAGGAAACAAGTTGCACCTTAAAGAAGTTCTAAAATATTAGAACATGTAGAATGGCTTGCATGTTTCAGTGAGCTAAAGAGCCGAACTATAGGTTTAGCCAAATTAGTGGGTCTTTAGTGAGGAACTAGACTAAAATAGATCCCCGAAAGAGGGCAGCAGCTCTTTCGATACTTAGAGTGGTAGAGACCATAGACCTAGGGAAAAGATAGAACAACAATTCGGAACTTAAAGTGTAACAGTTTTTTGACCACTGCAGAACGTCGACGAATTTTTAGTTTTACAAACTCTTGTCTAGTCATTTATATCATGTAAACCATTTTTAAATAAATAAATACCAGTATTAGTATTATGAGTGCTAACCGCCATACAGAAATGCTAGTTTGGTTGCTAACATCAGGCGTCGAATGTTAGTATAAATATTATCAAGGCCAAGCAGTTTTCCAGTTTCGTGCATATTGCATCAGCACTCACTTTAACTAGAGCTCTCGTCGAGAACCATCATGGAAACCAAAAGGGTTCTAGCATGTAACTTGCGTCTGGCCTTGTGCGGTAGTAGAGCCCTAGTGCGCTGAACACTAGGCTTAGTTGTTTTAACAATGGTAAGAGTTAAAAAATGAGTTATTAGAGAAATTAAATAATTTTGTTAAAGCGCTCTTTTAACGACGTCTTTTAATGAATTCTTTTAATAACGTTTTTGGATAGTTTCTTTTAACGACGTCTTTTAATGACTTCTTTTAATAAATAACTTCGTTTGAATAATTCTTTTGATAAATTCATTTAATAATTCTTTGGACTTTTGTTTAAATAGCACTTAAAATATTCCTTTAATAATTTCGTAAAAGTTACGATAAAATATGTTTTTCAACGCTTCGTTAGAAAACCTTCAATTAAGTACTTATTAAAATGTTCCTGCAAATCCTCGATTAGATATTTATTTTATAATTCTCCTGCAAATGTAGAGAAAGAACTTTTTAAGAAATCGTTTTGTATATCAATTGTAAGGCTTCTCCGTATATTCATTTGTTAGAATGTACCCGCCTTATCTGGTTTTATAAAAATAAGGCAGTTTGTATACTGTATTTCAAGAGGATATTAATTCTACTTTTGCACCTGCGAGTATCAAGTTATAGTTCATTCACGTCAACTTTGCGACATAAAATATCGATCCAAGATGAATGTCCTTCAACCGTACGATGAATAGTTGGATTTTATGTAATGTTATGCAAGAAAACTATAAGTTTGGATTTTAAGGAAACGTTCTACAAAATACGTAGAAATTTTTATGGTATGGAAATAAAGTCCGATGATGAATTGAAATGATATTTTTGAAGTTGCAAGTGTGAAATTACAAGTAATTAGGAGGACGACTATACGATGGTAATTAGTTTGGTCAAGATCTACATACAGTAGAACATCTAAGCTTGGTATTGGAGTTTGGTTGGTGCAGTTTGTGCGTATAAGAAAAACGCATGGAAGTTCGTATGGTCCGGTCCAAGGATCACGCAGCTGTTCGTGTCCTGTAGAACATGTGGATTTTAAGTCACTTGTTTTCTGAAGAACGTATGTATTAACACCTGCCCTAACATGCTGTAACACCATCACGTAAACAACACCTGCTGAACCAAGGTAAGAGATTAGCATTATTCTTACATCACGTCTACATTTGGTGATCTTTGATACGAGGCTGCTTCAGAAAATATCTTTGTAACCACCTATTATCATTAATCCGTTTAATAAACTAAAAAGGACCTTAGTAAATTTTTATTGTCAATACTAGTACAGTGTAATCACAGTTACTAATTTTAATGAAGTTAAGCAAACCTAAAGAGTCCTTATTAATGTTTCATATATGCATGATTCCACTTACAATTTCTGAATAATGAATTAATAGACAATGTAGTTAAATTTTTATAAATATGTAAACAGAAAAACAGATCTGATATTTCTGGTATAAATTCAAGTTAAATTTTTGTAACGAAAGCAACATATAAAGTTTTTAATATTTCTTTTGAATATATAATCCTACCTTATGAGTAGATGAAACTTGTATTATCTTTTCTTAAACATGAATTTTATATTTACAATTTTTATGAAGGAACAATCTTAATTAAAGAAGCAACATTTAATTTTCTTAATTAATTGTTTTATTCTGAACAAGTACGTTCAGAAATAGAGTAACAAGGTATAAGATCAAATAGCGTAAAGTGGTAACCCCAATTTAACAAAAAGCTTTAATAGCCTTTTCAGAATTTGAAGCATAAAATCTGTGTTCATATTATTGTTGCCTGATTAATGTTTGTTGTTTTTTATATGAGGTAACAAGAGAATACCTCTTATGTCCTCATTTTTGCAAACTTAATTAAATTTTCTTTACCGCTTCTGCGTTAGCAGTTAATACAGTATTCCTCTCTAAGGACTTCCAAGTCCCCCTTAGGGAAACCCTGTGTTTAAAAATTAATGACTTGGTGGCGCCCTACTTAAACCCCTGTTTTGTTAAGAATCTAGCCCTATTAAGAAAGTAATGCTTTGTAAAAAAAACCACGACCAATCCTCATAAGCTCTGCCCAAGGAATAGACCCCTAGCGGCGTCGGAAGATATTTGCGTTCCATCATTTTAAGGAAATTTTTCCTTAAAGGCCACTGGTCACCTTAGGGGATAAAAAAGAACCCGTAACATGTTACCCATCAGTGTATAAATATAGTAATAAAAGGGACTTGAAATTTTTACGTGTACAAGGTGGTACTATAAAAGCCTGCTGTGTCGGCTGTTAGCTTGGCTATTATCCCATGGAAGATCATGAAAAGGGCAGGGTTGAAATATTCTTAATAAAAAGCAAAGTTGGACAACGCCACTGTATTTAGCAAGTATTAAAAGGATGTAATTTTAGGGTAAATACAGAAACCCTATCGGAGTAGATCATTTTAAATGTTTTTATTTACCCTTTTTAGAAAATTGAACATGTTAACATCAGAAGGCATCTATTATATACACAACCTTTATCTAATAATAAAAAATTAATAAATTCACATGTGTTAGTGATATCAAAAATTATTAGTTAAACAACATTTTGTTTCTTAGGATTTATATAAACAGCAGATCTGATAATCAGGTACAAACATGACAAAAGCTGTAAATCAAATAATCTTACAATTGTTATTATTAAAAATTCCAAATATACTAGATTTAGAGCAAATATTACTTTCAAGAAAAAGTATATTTTAAGTAAAAAAATTGAATAACCAACATAAAATTATAATTTGTACTCGGTTGGGCATCGGATCTTACAGACTGAAACGATGAAAGTTTCCGCGGCTCCAAACTTAGCCGTTGTGGAAAAGGGAGTTGCAAAAATAATTAACAAACCCTTTTGGGATCATGCAAAAATCACTCACCCCTAACCACTGGCTGCTGGCGGCTACCTTCAGGCTGGTTAGGCACTGAGTGACAAAGGCGATGGACCCCGTACGTGATGGATGAGCTCGAGGATACTTAAAAACGTTGATTGGCTAGAAGGTACATGTGGACTAGTAAGTGGTTCCTGATTCTACTGCACTTTGTCGGTTTGTTGCATGATTGTTGTTGGCTCTAAACGGTTTTTGCTATTAGCACTACTGGGTTTTTGCGCAGTAATAAAAATCGATTAAGACACTTACATTTTTAACCATAAAATCTCACCATCAACGACATTCCAACCTTCTTGACTCAAAAATGATGTGAAAGTGAGCGGATTCAGAAAATTACTTGCAAAGACAGTTCAACCGGCGGAAATCTTAGCAGAACAAATGTTTAACTCCCACACGTGTGTGTATGACACAAGTTGAAAATCTTGAGGTATTTCTTGCACAATAAAGTATTTACACGCACTTTTGAAAGATTAAATTGCTATTTATGATTTTACAAACCAGATTTCAAAACAGCTGAATTGTTTTCTATATGATTGTGGGTACAAAATTTTGAACTTAGCGTTGTAATTAAACCAAACTAGAAAATAACAAGTTGTTTTTCATATGAGACTAACAACTTTTTTAAATTTCAAAAATCTACCTAATTTTGCAAATAAATATTCTTGGCGAATTTTTTTAATTTTTTTTTTATTGCCTTATAACTTCCAAGTTGTTTCAGAAAGCAATTTTTTTACAAGGCAAAACAATTGTTCTAACAAATAAGAACTTTTTCGCTTTTAATATTCGAATATAAGATGGTTTCGTTTCTACAATATTGAAGCAACTCCTAGTCCTTTATAAATGTTTATAGTGCTTTTGAAAGGCTGATACACCCTTGTACAAAATATGTACAAAGTTTGTAAAACTATTTTCAATTCAAAATTTGGAAAACATAGTAGAGTGTTATGGATCTACAATAGGCAGAATTACTTTTCTGTTGTATAAAATGGTGATTTTGGACTCGCTTTGGGTCTTGAGTTCAGGTACAGGTGAATTTTTAAATATACAATAAATATTAAGTTGAAAATTCGTATTTGTTCTATGCCTTTAGCTGCCATAATGATTTTTTGTGTTCAGTTTAATTTGATTTCATTTGTTATTTATTACATTAAATCCCTATTTCTATCCAGTTTATTTATAATTCAAACTGCGCCCACCACCGCATTATTCCACATAAAGCTGCAGAAACAATTTACTTCTATATTTAACTCCAACTTATCGTATTCTTAATGAAATTTGTATAAAAATTATATCTGCAAGCTTTTTTTAATACGTATTGTAAAAATTATTCAAGCTTTACACAAAATACCTCATAGGTACACTCCAAAGAACTCAACTAACAGCATATAGCTCTAATGGCAATATTCCACTCCAAGAAAAATGATATGCACAGCTTTTACCAATGAATTTATTAAGACTAATGACTTAAAATTATTTTCGTGATGTACTGTAAAGTGCTGTATATCTAGGCATATGGGATTATTGGCATTTCGCTAAATTAACTTGAACACCGTTGTTATCTCTGCTCTAAATATAAAACTTTATACAACGCCAGCAGCCAACGTTCTGTCGGTTTATATTTATTTTAAAAGGGTAAGTAATATTTTATTTAAAAATTATTTTAATTAACTATATTTTTGGCATTAACTTTATTTGGAATTTAACTGTTAAAAGTACCAACCTTTTTGTGATATAAGAATAAATAATTACACGTTTTGCTATCCTTGAGTAATATACTCTATTAAAAATAGCAAAATCCCACTAACTGGTTATAATAAATTATTTTTTATTTTATTTTTATTTATATATTCTGTATTCACAAAAATACAAATCATGCAAGCAAACAAAATAAAATAAAAAATAATTCCGCAAACGCTTCGTTACCGATCTACTTACTAGACGTCGAAATTTCAAGATATTTTTTAGTGTTACCGCAGTTTTTGAGATAGATCAGATTTGGAATATAAGTTACCATGTAGAACTTACACCATTGGGTATTAGGATAGAATGAAAAAACTTTTCTGAAAATTCGACGCCTATATATGCAGAAACGTTTTTTGGCTCAAAAATTGAAAGCAAAAATTGAATTGTATATGACATCATTTTCAGGCTTCTGGGCGACATTAAAATTTGAAAAAAAAAAAATTAGTCGCAAATTGTTTATTCCTATATATTAAGTTGGGTGTAGGGCACTTAAATGTCTATTTAAATTTTGAGTTTTGTATGGCATCATTCTTAGGTTGCTACACGGCATTACATTCTAATAATTCTGTTCAAAATTGAACTATTTATTTTATGTGCTTTGATATCTTTATTTGAATTAAACCTCCATTTTTACTATTACTGAATGAATAAATTTTGTCATGTGATTTAATATAGAATTATAAAACTTTTGTATTTTTTTAGCAATGAGATTCTCTAAATGGGTATTTTATAAATATTCTTCTCCAACTAAATATTGCTCTTACTCACTAAATTAACGATTTCAGGTGGGGTTCAAATTTTATCATTAATTGAATATAAATTAAGTTTCCTTTATAAAATGGTTTAAAATAGATCGCTTCAATATTTAATTTTTTTATATTTCAAATTTTAATTAAATAAATAAATAGTTCAAAAACTTAGGGTTCGAATCTTCAATTATTTTCAGTGTTATAATGGTCCTTTTCACTGTTATATTAATTCTTAAAGTAGTAGTTTATGTCCTCCTAAAATTTCAATACGAATTAGTAATGATTAAAAACCTTTTATACAAAACTTCTACTTCAAAATTATCTGTCAAATTTTTAGAGTATTTGACAGATCAAATATTTTCAATGAAAGTTCTGTATAGAATATTTTTCGGCTCTTTCCAAATTTTGATCTGTATAATGATTAACTTATAAAGAATAATTACTGTGAAACAATTTTTTTTTATACTATTACAATAAATAATAAATTTAAACTTCCCTGAATAATTTTGTAGACTTTGATTCTTCTTACTTCAGAAAATTTTTAGCTCCTTTTACTTCTTTGAATAAATTCTTATACTGTGGACGTAGAGTTTATATTCTTCTAAGACTATTTTCATTTCAATTTTGTTTTCTTGATATATTTTGACAGCATTTCCAAATATCATAAATTAATCCTTGTCTTTTACCAAATATAATTTTTGACACTTATTTTCTGTAATGTCCTTTTAAAATTGGTTTTTTAATGACACAAGACTTGACGAATTAAATTAACTTTTATTTTCTTTTTTCTGATAGAGACATTTAACTTCAAAAAACAATAGACTTCTAAATACAAAATGAACTTTCTTCTTTTAATATATATTAATTTAATCTAATTCGATGATTAAATGTTCTTTATAACTTAATATTGTTTATGTAATTTAAAATTACCATTATAATACACTTCTCTAATAATATTTAGGAACATTTATTAATTACGACTATTCGCGTCAAAATTATTGACTAACTGTCTTTTCCTCATTTATTTATTTCCTAGGTAACCTTTCTTAGCTATCTCTATTTTATTTTTATATTTTCTCCACCTACTATTTTCTATATTATAATCTATACTATATTCTAATCTTTTTGGAACGAGCTCAATCTTCTTCCAGAATACAGTTCTCGGAATTGATTTCAAACACTATTCCTTGAAAAGTTACTGCTTGTTTAAGTACCGTGTACTATTGTCACTATGTTAGTGGAGTCAAATTAGACGAAAAACGAGCGTTATCTCGGAACTGGTTCAACCAACCCGGACTTTAATGATTTATGGCTTAAAGTTTCACAAATTAAATATACTAAAACCCCTATGGGTTAAAAATTGCCGCTTTTTACAGGAAATATAAAAAAATGATTTTTTAAATGCGCTTTCTAGTATTCTGTTGTTTGTAATTGAAAATAATTATTCACCATAAGTTTAGCAACAATGAAATATAATTTTATTCATAATATACAAAGATTTTCAAATATCTTCTACATCTTCCAACGCGTCTCCTTCAAAAGTTATAAGCGCGCAATTGGTGCAGGTTTGTCCATTACAGTGATTATTTTTCGCATCCAAATTTCAGCGAATACAATTGCACCATTCGACATTATTTCGTATAGCCTACACGCAATTCAACTGATAATTTTTGATAATTTCACTGGTAATTTTGCCTATATAAAAAAAACAAAAGGTTTCCAATCTAGTTAACCCTCCATTTAATCTGACAGATTGAATTATATTATGTCAATTGATAAGCTCTAATATAAAATGAGTCGATTTGGGGATTTGTCTTTGCAAACAATTGATGAAAAAGTGAAAGGAAATGTACCCATCAACACCATCAAGTCAAACACCTCCGTGTGGAAACAATTTTCTGCGTTTTGTGATCAGAAATATGTCGTATTGAAGGCTGACACCACTGAAGAGGAACTGGCGGATATTTTAAAAGACTGGGGATACAACATGAAGAAGTTTAACGGGGATGATTATAAGGAAAGTACAGTGAAGGCAATGTGGAATAAAACTGCGAAGTTACTCCAAGATAAATATTCGACCGAGTTCAACGTGAAAATAAATCCGTTCTCTGATGCTGTTTTCAAAGGAGCCAGAGGGGCTCGTGATGCTAAACGCAAGGCTCTGCAAGCCATACCAGAAAAACGAAAGGCGAGTGCAGTAGCTCTAGAAGACAAGGATTGGGATACAATGGTTAATGCATGGGACGAAGAAACACCTGAGGGATTACAAAAAATTTTCATGATTGTCTCAGTGGAGTTAGCTTGGCGAGGTGGTGAAGGATCCAAGACAATGATATATCACTTCCGAGAAGAGAGGCAAAATGATGGAGAACTCACTGGCAGAATTGAATACAATCCAATTTTCAGCAAAACTACGCAAGGTGGTGACAAAAGTTGTCTGATAGTAAGTGGTTGGCCGAGAATACAGTAGTCCCCAATAAGTGTCCAGTGAGACTCTTTAGAAAATTACAAGTTAAGAGAACTGAGAAAATAACGACAGATAGATTTTTCCTGACTCCAAATCCGAGCTGGGAAATCCAGGTAGCAGTGGCTGGTATAAAGATGTTCCAGTAGGCGAGAATATGATTGCGAAGTGGGTGAAGGAGTCAGCGAAAAGGCCGGTCTTGATGTCGGAAACAAGAGAATCACGAATCATTCAAGTCGTGCAACAGCTGTTTCTAATCTGGCGAAATCAGGAGTTGGAGAACAACAAATTATTAAAATTACTGGGCATGCGACTACTCATTCAATTCGGCCTTATCTACAACTGGATCAAGAACATCATAAAGCGATTCTGAAGAAGCTGCGTAAATATGAGCGCAATGAAGTGAATATAATGCAAAATTCCATTCCCTTCCCGTTGCACACCCACAGCCTTCCACTTCCTCTGGACCGATCACCAATAACGCTGATTTGAATAAAAATTGTTCTAATGTCTATAACAATTGTATTTTTAATTGTAACACACTGAATATGAATTAAATCAATAATTGTGGGTATTTAATTTTGAACTATGGATTTTGTCTCATGATGGAATTGTATTGGACAAAATTTGGATGGAAAAATAATCCCCCGAATACCACTCGAGCTTCAAAATTAATCGGGTATTTCCCTCTAGGTTCCCTGCAACCAAACGAAGTCGTCAAGTTTTTCAGAAAAATCACTCGCGCTTCGCGCTCGTGATTTTTTAAACTGAAAAACTTGACTCCTTCATTTGTTTGCAACGAACCTATCGGGAATTACCCGATAATTTTGAACCTCTTGTGGTATTACATGTGAAAACATGGTTCAGTACAAAATAATCCGGTTCTTTTGCAGTCACAATTTCCGCCGCACCCTGATTTGCATTTGCAAAAAATGATTTTTAATAAATTTTCATGAGCAGGTTGTTGACACATTGGATTTGGCATTAAATATTTGCCGGATTTCAATCCCCACTCCATTGGCGATAAATAATTTCCAATCCATAACTGAACTTGCAAATATACTTTTATCAGATGTTCTGTAGCTGCATCTATTGTGCACGGCAAATTCGTTAATTGTACACGACTGTCCTTTGCAATGGCTGCTTTAAAACATTGATATCTGTACTGATTTAAATTAAATATAGATTTTGGAGCGCCATATAAAGCGAGAATACATATTACTCCAGCTTTGACAATGTTTGCTACACTTTTTTTTTGTTTGAAAACTTCAGCAGCCTCTTGTAAAGATTTTCGTGATTCAAACATGTTGCAAATTTGCTTTTTCCTTTATTGAAAAATGCCGACGTCGTATCACAACCTGTAAAAGCGTGCAGAAAAAACACATGTTCTTTGCAGTTTGGTAATCCATCCAGACTAGCCGATGAAAATAATTTTTGTGGTGTTTTTCCTCTAGGAGGTTTCAAAAAATATATTTCCTTTGTATATGTTGTTAAAGTTTTTAATAGCACAAGAACATCAATGTCTTCAGCCACTATGACAATATTGGAAAAAGATGAATCAATTGCTATGGTCACAATTAGTCGATCGGCATCGCCGTTTGCTTGTTTTGAACAAATGCTATTTTCTGTTAAATATTGTCTTAATTTAGTTATAAATCTAGCTTTATTATTGGTATTTGAAAAAAACTTTTCTTGCGCCAGTTTCAGCTGCATATCTTCTTCGAAAGCATAATCAAGTGATGCATTTTTTACAGATCGGCGATTTCGTTCTGCTACTTTAGTGGTGTCTGTTTCATATCCATCAAATACAATTGTCACGTTTCTACCGTAAAACCTATTAATATACCTCACGTAACTGACTAATGTTGAGTTAAATTTTTGGTTAATTTGCCACTTAACACGATGTAAAAGCATCACACCATCAATGACATAAGCAAATTTGTTGATATCGTTGACATTTCTTGAAGATTCTTCGAAGTTACTGTAGAAGGTAGATTTCTGGGTTTTTCGCATTCCTGCGTCGTCGTATAATGATAACGGGTAAGGAGCTAATTCATACATATACTCTTGCAAATCAGCATCAGATTTCTTCAATACGCTAATACGTTGAAACAATAAAAGAGGATCAATTGGAAAGTTTTCATTGTTTATATTTATTTTAACTGTTTACAGCAGGTAAAGACACGATTTTTTGTGAAGTTTTCAATTTTAAATCTCTAAAGTTTTGTCCGTCTATTTTTTTACGGACTCAATGCCTTGATTATAGGCATTGTAACAGTTGATCTTTTCGTGACCAATAATAGCTGTTGCAATATTCATAATTACGTCCAGGTCGGAGAATGGGTCGTGAGACTGAAGCCATTCTTCCAATTTTTGAACATCACCATCATCTCTTGTGATTCTCGCATCTGTAGAATCAGCATGTTGGTGCCTTTTTAAAAGGATATATTGCAAAAAGTTTCCATTCCTTCAATAATATCATTCGTGCAAGCAACTCCATTAATCCAGATAGATGACACTGTCTGTGACTCCACGTCTGAAAGGTCCGCCTTCGACACTCATTGATCGTGCGTCCTTACGAGACCCTACCAAAACATCTGCTCTTTCTCTGTCTTTCTACATTGAAATTCCCTCCAGAAATCTTTTCAACGTTTTATTATTATATGCTTGAACTCTTTTTAGAGTTTTAGAATTGGTATTGAACCTAACATCATACATTGATTGCGTTTTCTCTCGTACAACGTTATAATAGAAATATAATTTAAATAATTTATAAAATTAATTAAAAGCGGCAATTTTTAACCTCTATGGGTTTTATCATATTTAATTTGTAAAATTTGAAGCCGTCAATCATTAAAATCCGAGTTAGTTAAACCAGTGCCGAGATAAAAATCTAATTTGACTCCACTAATGAGGCAGTACGTTGTGAATACCGAGAAAGTGCAGTTGTATACGTCTTTCATTATTACAATAATTATTTGCGTATTTCGGGAACACCTAAAGGCGATAGTAGTGTAAAATGCGCAAAACAAGTAAATAAAATAAAGGTTAAAGTAGTGTAAAATACATAAAACAAGTAAATAAACTGAATGTGAGGTGTTTGGTGCATCTGGTGAACTAAAAACCAATATGCTTCCTACGTATTTGGATATAATGAAAGCGTAGTTGTTTATTAGAAATTCACTCAAAGAAAAATTTAATAAAAAAAATCCAAGCACTGCCGAAGTGTTTTCAAATTTAATGTTTAGCATAAACAATGTATGGTAAAAAGCATGTCTTCCTATTGTGTCTGATCGGCAAATTTTGCACACAATCAAAACTTATAATGAAAATTACAAATATTAGGAAGAACCTTAAGTCAGTGTATAATAAAAAATGTCTATCGAGAAGCTCGAGTTATTCAAAATTAGTAGTGAAAATTATTCGACATTTCGGCATGCAAATGTCACGATTTCTTCGTTGCCAGTGCATAAATAAAATACCTCTATCAGAACGCGAATTCTTAGTTGACCAGAGAATAACACGAAGAATGGTGATAGCAAGTATCGATATGGACGTTACTAAAAGGAATAAGAGGGAAATCACTCTTTTTGCTTTTGTTGTATACTGCTGCTATGTCTAAACAGAATGTTATTTAGAATAATTATAAGTACTAATAAGTATGTTTAATTTTTTTTTATTTTTATTTCGGGCTTTCCTTAAATTTTCTTTTCTTGTATTTGTACGACCCCGCCCACTCTACTAACTACGCCCGGTCAGTTTCTCTTCTTGGTTCTTTTTGGTTTTTTTAATGACTACGTCACTACACGTAGCATAAATTTTGACGCTCTGGCGTGGGGCTCCGAGTTTGTTTTGCTTCTGGCCTGATTTTTTTGTGCTGCCTGATTTCCGACATTACCCGCATTTATCGGTCTGATGCTACTTATGTTTTCTTCCCGTACGTTCGAACTAGTATTTATTTCTTGTGTGGGTTCGATCTTCTTAAATTTTAGTTTGATTTTCGTCCGTGATCGCTAAATATCTTTGGTTGGCTCATTTCAGATTATTGGACTTGTGTTTGCGCCAATAATTCTAGTCCGTTAAAAACGTTGGGCGCCAAAATTTATGCTACGTGCAGTGACGTAGTCACAAAAAAAAACAAAAAGAACCAAGGAGAGAAACTGACCAGGCTCAGTTGGTAGAGTGGGCGGGGTCGTACAAAGACAAGAAAAGAAAACGTAAGGAAAGCCTGAAATAAAAATTTAAAAAAATTAAACATACTTATTAGTACTTATAATATTCTAAATAACAATCTGGTTAGACATAGCAGCGTAGTATACAACAAAAGCAAGAAACAAAATCAAAACCCACAATACACAATTACTTCTTACAATTGGCGAGCTGTAGTTTTTAGGTCCCTCCTCATATGAATTACGCAAAGAAAAATTACCCAATTACAGCTCTAAAAACCAGAGCCCTACAGTATCAGTGTAAATACCAAATTCAGTACATAGAACTATCAGAATAAATACAATATTATTGACATACATCCTCTCCCCTAAAGATAATCATTTTAAACCATTTACACATTAATAAGTAGTATAATTTCTTTTTAGTTATTTAAAACAAATAATACTGCATTCCTAGCAGGGCAATAAATAGCAAAATAGTTCCGTAATTTGCAAATTAATGTTGGGAATACCGGAGTTTAAAATGTCAAGTTCAAATAGATATAGTTTCAACAAAAACAAGAAAGAAACACTCACCAGCATGTCCAAGGCGTAGGCTAGTCACACCGTCCCCAAGGACAGGGCGAAACAGATATTCTCGGGATCACGCCATGCGCGTGTCCTCCCGTAACTATACAGAAGCGGGGTTCAACCAGATCTTTCCAGTCCACCAGGTGGAGCTATAACAACTATTAAACCCCCTTACCAAAGAAAAGTACTTTTTTTTAAAAATAAGCTACTCACCACACAGTGTGTGCACGAAATTTTGAAGACAAGACAAAAAGTAACGGAAAGAAAAATTAACGACGAGTCCTTATTGTCGTATTCATACAGAAAGAATCGAGTACAAATTAACTCGTTTAAATAACAAGAATTCAATGCAATCCTCCCGTTGTCATACCATACCAACAGGTGATTGGAAAACTCGAAATACGGATAACGAAAACGGGATATAAACTATTTAATTTATAGCATAAACTTTTGTTCTAAAGCAAATAGATTTAAGTTGAAAATCATTAGAAAGCGTATTTATTATAAACAGGTAAAATGCACAGGATGTTGTTGAAGGATTTAAGAGTAGAAACGGAATATATTTGAATGGGTAATGAATTAAAACAGAAAACGAGGTACTTTAATTTATGCCGAAAATGAACGTAACAAGATAATAGTGAAAATGAAGCTATTTTTTCCAGCAATGACGATGATAATTTTAAAATTTTAAAAGCTACTCCATCTACGTCAAAGATAGTTTTCCGCAAAAACATTTTAGAATAAAACTGCCACATCTGTCTGCCGCTTGTGACAAAACCGGTGTATCTGACAAGTCAGCATCAATTATAGTAAATTCTGTTTCTCGAGATACTGAGTTCGTTACTAAACAAGATCCTGCGAAAATATCGATAGAAGCAAAATAAGACGAGAACGTAAAGATCAACAAAATAAATTTTATCCAAATGTTGAAATAAACGCTATTTACTTTATTAGAAGAAAAGATAAAATCTTAACTTTGGAGAAAGTTGACTTAAGGTATCACAGGAGCACTATTACGGAAGAACAAGTTGTTTTGGTTTCTGAGCCATATCTAAGACAAGTATGTTAAACTTTCTGACAAACGTATTAGAAACGAGGTTGCAAAAAATTGTGGCAATTGGATGCGACGGAACCGTCACCATCACATGAGTAAAGACTGGGACATAAGGCAGCTTGAGATTAGACTAGAAAAACCAGTACATTGGTTCATATGTCTATCACATTGTAATAGACACTTAATGGAACACCTGGATGGTAAAACTAATGACCCAAAAGGATTTTCTGGTGTCATTGAAAAAACTCCTGATAAATTTGACAGTATGCCTGTACTTACTTTTAAAAAGATACATGTACAACTGCTCGAGATACAATTGAATCTTTTAGGTACAGATCAAAGGTACCTTTGTCAAATGTGTTCAGTAATTTCAGAAGGCAAAGTGTCCTTTGACTTGGTTCAAAAATAGCCAAAAAGAATGGCTCACGCAAGGTGGCTTACGATATCAAATCGAATTGTGAAAGTATACACAGCGACTCTGAAACCTTCCCAATAACTGGTGGTTTTAACACAATATGTAGTGAGTGTATATACATTTAGCTGGTTCCAGATTAAAAACAAACCCTTGTGTACTGATGACCCAAAAACGTATTTTAACCGTCATCAGAGAATTTCGTTTCTTACCTGATGTTAATTCGTTATACGTTTTGATGACGTTAAAGTTTATAATTAATTATTGTCAATTATTTAGCATGTTTTAATTTAGTATAATAATATGTATCATGTACTCTATGCAGCAGAATTAGGCGTTGTTAGGGAAACGAGGGGTGACAGGAGAGAAAAGTGAGATTAAAAATTTTGAAAACCAAAAACGCTCTCAAAAGGGTAAATAATACTCCATATATGTGTGGGAATCATAATTGCTGCATTAAAAATTTGTAATTTTACATACAAATAAATTCCACAAGAAGTTATGCATGTTTATTCACAGATTTAAAATAGTGATTCCTATAGGGTAGCCCGAGAGTTTACAAATCAACACCTGATCAGTCGAAGGCTATATTAGATCCAGTTATTGAACGCAATGGGCATTTCTGTCACCCACAGAATATTTTATTGGCGATGTTAGGTGATAAAAAGAGTATATTCGTGAATTGAGCTTAAGAGGCATACTAAAACCCTGTAGTATAAACCTGACATTAAACTTTACTCAGCAATAATATGACACTACAAGTTTACAGAAATGTGACAAGTAGTATCAACAACCTACAGCTATAGTAACAACAAAAAGATTTCTTTAGTACAAAGTAGCAGGGGCCTAGGAAGGTAACTAATTCACAACATTCACCCCACCTTTAAAATCTTAGGTAATCCGATAAATTCTTCGGTTCCCGACGCAAGCGAAATATTACATATAGGTCTGAGATGTAGTGTGCTCACCGGGTTCGTTACTTTAGACACTACTTCGCCGAAGATACTGATCGCTAGAACCCGGCAGTATCGGAGTAAGAGCCTCCTCAATCTCGGCGTTAGTACTAGCCTCAGGAGCAACAGGGTCGTTAGACAGTTACATTTTTCTTTCCATACCAGTATTTAGAACGTCGTTATTAGTATCAACGGTGCTTTGCAAGTGTTCCTTGTTTTAACCGCAAGGAGCAAGCCGTCGAATAGAGACGGTATCCTCTTTGGGTAGCGAATATAAGCATAATAAGGATTTGTTTCTAATAATTCCACTTTCTCAAGCGGTGACTCGTATTTGCTATTTCTAGTACCCTTCTTTAAAACGACTATACCCGGTGTCAACAGCCAACTTGGCAAGGACAACCCATTTTGCTTCTAAAAATCTCTGCAAGGAAACGTCACGCTCCTCTTATATTTTTCCACACACAGTAACATCGTCCAAATACGAAAAAGTATCCTTGAGATTTTCAGTTTCAATAACGCTATCTATTGCCCGTTGAAACGCAGTCACTCCATTAGTAACACCAAATGGTATGCGGCAGAATTGGAACAGCTTCCAACAGACTTCGAAAGCCGTATAATATTTATCCTCGGTGCGAATTGGGATCTGGTGGTAAGCACTTTTCAAATCAATCGATCTGAATACCTGGTATTGTGATATTCTGTTTACAATTTCTTCTATTCTAGGCAATGGATAAGCATCGAGTAAAGTGTACCTGTTAATAGTTCGCAAATAGTCGATTACCAATCGCTTTTTATAGTTCTCGCTTTTACACACCAGTGGTTGGGCCCTCCACGGCGAAACATTAAGCTCAATCACCCCTTCAAGTAATAGTTTGTTAGTTCACATCTTCTTTAGAAAAGTGTCTGGATCGAATTGCAATCGGCATACAGCTTGATAGCAAGTTAGAAAATAATGAGACTGGTGGGATGTTAACTACCGTCAAACTGCAAATTGAGAGTGGCTTCTTTCCCCCACCGAAAAATACTTCCAACGAGCAGTGACCAATTATGACGTCGCTACAGAGGTTTTATAAGATCGATAATTTAACTATTCCATAACTGTTCCATTATTTCTAGTTCAACTCTACAATGAGCTGAAACTTTGGAAATCATAGTCGAAGAAGCAAGCACAACATTCCCCTTAGAAGGGAAACTTCTAATATGATGTTGCTTAACAAATTCTTCATCTACAAAGCTTTCTGAGCTTCCGGTGTCAACTAGAGCTTTAACCCTTATTCCGTTTACCACTATTTCTATAGACTTTACTAAACAAGCAGGGACCATTGCTGAAAACATAGTAGAAGCGTTGGATGGTGCCTCACTAGAGTGCCCTATCTTACCACATTTGAAACATGTAGCATTTTTAGTAGGGCAAGATCTCCTGGTATGCTTACTTCCACCGCAGAAATAGTATTTTTGCACTACTGACAATAAAGCTACTTTATTCTGATCGCTTTCGACTTGATCCATCACTCCTCGTTAGTAACAGTATTTACAAATTTAGAATCAGAATCGTAAACCTCAGACTGCAGTTGAGCCATTTTTAGAGACCTCGCTTTATTATAAGCATCTTGCAATTCTAAAGTAATGTTTTCTAATAACCTTTGACGAATATTAGATGACGATAATCCATTTATGAAAGCATCACGGATAAAATCATTTTTAGTCTGTTCCGCAGAGACTGCTTTGAACTCACATTCTTTGCCCAGTACTTTCAAGGCCTGAATTTATTCTCCTGGTTACTGTCGGCGAGTAGCTAATGAATAGCTGGCAAAAATTTCATTTTTCGGCTTAACATAAAGTGATTTTAGTACGGCCACAGCATTTTTTCTTTTTTTTAATCTTTTCATCCCAATAGAAACATCAAGACCTTCATTTTTGAACTTCAAATTTTGTGATATAATTTAAAAGCCTCAAATACTACTTTATGTCACATCATCATAATCATTAGGTCTTCAGTTCTAGAACTGGTTGGACGCGTACCCTCATTGTTTCCTAGTCTGAACCAACCTACACATTACCCTGAAATTTGCACAGTCTGCATCTATCACTATCTGTGTGCTTTCCATTCTTTCGGATCACATCCACCGAAGTAGTCCCCTACCGGAGATCCGAATGGGGGACTATTATACCTCCGGATTTTTTTACCCCAGAGGATGCCATCATGTTTAACAATTTCTGTACGTAGTGTACTTGAGAGGTAATGTGGTGATTTTCCGTTGCCTTCCACATCGCAGTAGTGTGTCTTAGAATGTCATACCGACCCCTATGGTCTCTGCCATTCTAAGTACCGAAAAAGCTGCTGCCCTCTTTCGGGGACCTGTCTTAGTCTGGTTCCTCACTAAAGACCCTACTCATTTGGTTAAACCTATATTTCGGCTCGAGTTTTTCAGAGGTAAGCTATAGAACAATATATATATATATATATATATATATATATATATATATATATATATATATATATATATTGCTGTGATAAGGGGTTGTTTAATGGTGTATTTTATAGCAAAGGTCGAGCAGGAATTAGAAATCATAATAGGAAGCACAAAACTGCATTTATTTAGGAGAAAATTGAGTAATTGGGATAGTTTGTAAATAGTAGGCATTCAACACCCTGTATATAGAGTATAAGTAGTTTTAAGCGACGCAAATAGACACATCTTAGGACAAGAAGACGCATAGTTAGCATAGAAATAAGTAATACATGCATTAAGTAGATAACGAATATTTAACACCCTGTATATCGAGTTTTAGTAAATTTAGGTAATGCAAATAAAAATATTTTTCAGTGGAAGCACGAGTATTTATAAGTAAGCATAACAAATGTAATTAAACACGCATTCAAAAGAATTCCAATCAGTTATGACAATACGGAGATAAGAAATAAAGCTTAAAGAAGCGTAGTGTAAGTGCGTACAAACAATTAACAATTTTGATAAGTTAAGGTAATTAAAAATGCGTAAGTGAATAAGCATATATGAAAATTGAAAGTCGAATTGCATCAGATATTTGTGTATAATATGGAAAAGAAATTATTTTCTCAAAACATCGCATGGGCTGATAACGAAGCAGCTGCAAGCAAACAACAATTACTTGAGAGGACGAGAATATTACATCATAAAACTACTTTAAGTGTAGAATATGGAAAGACTTGATTGGTTAAGGTTAGCGACGGGCTTGTAAGCCATGCCTACGGACGAAGTGGGATATCAATCATATAATAACAGCGACAATGATAACAAAGTCAGTTCTCAACTCAACAAAGGCCAAGGTGCGTCAATTTGAACCAAAGAGCAACGCGTAAGAATGATATTCAAAAGTGAAAATTGTTTAAGTGACAAATAGTGCGACGAAGATGAAAATTTCTATTGCCAATTAAACGTAAGTAGATTTTGGGAAATTTATTTAAACTAAAATATAATAATAATAATAGGGCTCTGAGGCCGGTGAGAATAATAATTCAATTCTAAGTCTGAGTCTGGTGAGAAAAAGTAATATAATAATTCAAATGATATTCTGAGTCTGGTGAGAATAAATTCCAATTCTGAGGCTGGTGAGAATAAATTTAAGTTGGATGATAATAATAACTCTAAGTGCGACGACAATAATTCGAGGGAGATGTGATAAATCTAAGTCTGACAATAAGAAATCTAAGTTTGGGGTGAATAAGTCTAAGTTTAATAATAATAATCTAGAGGGTGATGACAATAATTTAAATGCAATAATTCAAGCGTGTGGATAGACAATGTTTTGAATGGGTATATAATAATTCTGAATTGGTAGAAAATAATTTTGATCCAAATGGATGGTATAATGCATGGAAAATTCTAGTTGATAATGGATGCGTCGATAATCTTGGTTGCGAGAAGGAAATAACGAAGTAAACAGACCAGGTTAGATCTTTTAGTTTTAAGACATTTTTTTTCTATTTGAATTTAAATATTGAATATTGAATTTGCTTAATTAATATAAATTACTGTGACGGAGTCAACAACGAACTTGCATAGGTAGAAGGTACGTAATATGATAAAGGGGTTTAGAACGTTCTAGGCTTCTTTTTATAAAAACAATGGGTTTTTTGGTGACTTTAGATTGATAAAAAAGCATATGATTTTTGAGATAAATAAGATTTACAACATTAATTTATTGAAAAGTGTATTTTAAATAATTTTCAAAACCTGTACATAATATTTGTTTCTATTATATGGAATTGAATGAACTTCATTTTATAATTCAAGATAAAAGTTAGTCGAGGCCAAATAATAAAAATTTATGGGAGTGTAATTTGACAATTTAAAAAGAGAGGAGTTAAGTAGAATACGCCATTAATATCGAGTAAGGCGTTATCACATCAAGTTTTGTTATTGGTCGACACAAGGTCGGTCCACGATAAAATCCTGTTAGTTCCAGTTAGTTCATAGCATATTTATTTGGCGCCCAACGTGGTGCATTACAGTTACAGGAATACATAGCATAAATTAATATGGCTACCCAAGTCTGGGGCTCGATTTTACCACAATAAAATACAACCTGAGATTAAGAGGGCACGAATTAAATTAAAAATAAATTTAAAAATACGATCGTGAGATTTAAAATAAAATAATTAAATTAAACCGAGGATTTAAAGAGTTTCAATTAGCAAAAAATCAAGAAATTTGTACAGTAATTAAATTTAGATAGATTTATTTCAGTATATAAATTTTAGCGTAAATATAATAAGTTCAAAACATGGATAAAAGAATTCGGGAAATAAGGGAAGCTCTAAGACAGCAAGGAGTGGAAATAGGATTCCAGGACAGCGTGATAATCCAGGAAACCAGTTCTATTGAAGAAAGACGGACTTCGCAAGAAACTAAAATTATGGAGATCTTAATGACATTGAATTATAAGATGGACAGAGGTGAAGAAGCCATGAAAATCATTACTACAAAAATGGATGAGAACAGCGAAAAATTGGACAATGAAATCAAAATTCTTAGTGATGGACTAAAGAAACGATTGCTGAGATGAGGGAACAAATGCAAGAGAGAATTGGGAGAGTTTCTGAGGAGATAGAATGCGTATGGGACCATATTGCAATAGTTAAATCAAAACAGGAAAAATATGAAGGCGAGTCCAACGATAAAATTACAAATTTGAATATTAAATTGGGGAACATTGAGGAAAATTGTGAAACCGAGTTCAGATCGATAAATCAAGAAATAAATAATTTAAAAAGTAATTCTGGAAATTTTAATAATAGAGAACCAGTGGGGCTGATTCAAACAAATCTTTCAATTGAACAGTTTACGAAATTTTACGGGAACGGAAAATTAAATCCGAAGTTATTTTTGAAAAATTTTAGAATGTTAATACAGGATTCCACAGACGAGGTATATAAATTATATTTAATCAAATCTATGCTGAAAGGAAATGCTGAAAATGGTACAATTTAGTTGAGAGTGAAATAGAAACATTTGAACACTTTGAGCAGAAATTTTTACGTCAATTTTGGAGTGACAATCAGCAAGATAGAATTCGAAATAACCTGGGCATGGGAAAATACAATTCAGAAAAAGGAATAACGCGAGAATTATATGCGATTGAGAAGTTTACTGTAGCGAAACAATTGGATCCTCCTTTACAAGACAAACATATTATAAAATATTTAGCAGGTCATATTTAACGCTGAAATAAAGAGATACATAACGACGCAGAATAAAGTACATAGGGATACGTTTATTGAATATTTGCAGAGATATGATGATTTGGAATCTGATTATAAAATGGAAAATAATGTTAGGGATCGGCGCACGAATTTTGTAAGAATGCAAAGAAATAATGAGACTCGGAGAAATTATCAACGGAACAATTATAATTATGATCGTGGAAGAAATTTTAATAGGGGGAACTATAGGAACTTTAATAATGATTTTAGGCAAAACAGGAACACGGGTCAGATACCAAGGCGACAGATAGAGAGAACGAATCATGAATGAAACAATAGAGGAATAAATAGGCAGGAAAATGTTGATCGAAGGACACAAGCAAGGAATATTAAAAGCACGCAAGTAAGAAATACGAATCGCACATACGCAGAAATAACGAGTCAGGCAGGAACTTCAACGCGAAATCAGGATTTTTGAGTACGGACGAACCAAGGAGGATTCTACGGACTAACGGATATGAACACCAGCGCGAGTTTATTAAACATGAAATGGATAATGAATTAGGAAGATTTGAAAGGAACTTATTACCAATAATTAATTTAAAGGTGGAAAATAAAATAGTTAAAGTGTTAATTGATACTGGAGCAGAAGCATCACTTGTTGCGGAAGAATTTGTTTAACGAGAGAAATTGGGAGATAAAGCGATACCTATAACGAGGTGTAATTTGGTGGCACCAAATAATAAGAGATTTAGTGTAATAAATGAAATGGTAATTCTAAGATGTAAAATGGGAGATATGAAATGGGAAAATGATTTTATGGTAGTACCTAGACTAAAGATAGATGTTATATTTAGGATGAATATTATAGATAAGTTGGGGTTGAAGATAAATGCGGAATGCAAAAAGATTGAGTGAAATGGTAAATATATTAAATGGTATGAAGAAGGTAATGTTGAAATAGAAGACGACTGCGCGAATATTAATCAGTTTAGTGATGAAATAGATAATGAGGGAAATGAAAGTGAAGAGATTGAATGTCCAGATGATTTAAGAAATAGGGTGAATATATTATTGAGTAAGCATTCAGAATTAATAGAGTCGAAGTCGAGAATTGCCACGGGTTATGTGCACAAGTTGGAAGTAATAAATACAGAACCGTTTAACACTAAAATATATCCTATTCCAGTAGCATATAGGGATAGAGTAAAAGAAGAAATAGAAGAAACGTTACGTGAAGGTATTATAGAAAACTCCAGTACACATTTTGTGAATCCATTAGTCGTCGTGAAGAAAAATGATGATAGCATTAGGTTATGTTTAGATACAAGAGAAATTAATAATCGAACGAAGCCGTAATACAATTGTCCACCAACAATAGATAGTATATTAGGGAGAATAGGTAATAGGAAAATTTATAGCAAATTATATTTAAAGAGTTCATTTTGGTTGATTCCATTAGCGCGAGAATCAAGGAAGTATACGGGTTTTTCAGTAGAAGGAAAAATATATCAATTTAGGGTGGTCCCGGTTGGTTTGTCCTCGAGTACGGCTGCATTAGTAAATGCGATGCAGAATATTTTGGGACCGTATGAGGAATTTTGTATGCACTACGTGGATGAGGTATTAATATTTAGTGATAGTGTAGAGGAACACTTAGTACATTTAGATAGGATTTTATTAGAGCTGAATATAGCTGGTTTAATTTTGAATTTAAAGAGGTGCGAATTTTTTCAAAGTAAGGTTAAATTATAGGATAGATAGTAAGAATACAATTAGGAAACATGAATTAAAAGGACCAAGGCTTAAAAGTATGACTAGGAAATACGAATTAAAAGGACCCAGATTCAAGGGGGAAGTTAGAAATAAATTTGATTTAGTTGAGATACCCATACAAAGGGACATGAAGAAATGAACTGTAAAATAAATGTATGAATAGGTACACATAGAGAAATAGAATAGTATTTGGATATAGGAATAGGTATAGGTATTAATAGTGTAATATAATAGGACATAGGGATGAGATTAGATAAATGTAAATATGGGATTAATAAAGGAAAAGTTAGATTTTTAAAAAGGAAATAAAAATATAACAATTTTATACCAATGTGAGTTTAAGTTCACGTTGGGCGCCAAAAAGGGCATTGTTCTAAAATGTTATATTTTAATTTGGGAGAATTATGCTGTGATAAGGGGTTGTTTAAGGGTGTATTTTATAGCAAAGGTCGTGCAGGAATTAGAAATCATAATAAAAAGCAGAAAACTGCATTTATTTAGGAGAAAATTGAGTAATTGGATAGTTTGTAAATAGTAGGCATTCAACACCCTGTATATAGAGTATAAGTAGTTTTAAGCGACGCAAATAGACACATCTTAGGACAAGAAGACGCATAGTTAGCATAGAAATAAGTAATACACGCATTAAGTAGATAACAAATATTTAACACCCTGTATATCAAGTTTTAGTAAATTTAGGTAATGCAAATAACGATATTTTTCAGTGGAAGCACGAGTATTTATAAGTAAGCATAACAAATGTAATTAAACACGCATTCAAAAGAATTCCAATCAATTATGATAATACGTAGATAGGAAATAAAGCTTAAAGAAGCGTAGTGTAAGTGCGTACAAACAATTAACAATTTTGATAAGTTAAGGTAATTAAAAATGCGTAAGTAAATAAGCATATATGAAAATTGAAAGTCGAATTGCATCAGATATTTGTGTATAATATGGAAAAGCGATTATTTTCTCAAAACATCGCATGGACTGATAACGAAGCAGCTGCAAGCAAACAACAATTACTTGAGAGGACGAGAATATTACATCAAAAAACTACTTTAAGTGTAGAATATGGAAAGACTTGATTGGTTAAGATTAGCGACGGGCTTGTAAGCCATGCCCACGGACGAAGTGGAATATCAATCATACATTAACAGCGACAATGATAACGAAGTCAGTTCTCAACTCAACAAAAGCCAAGGTGCGTCAATTTGAACCAAAGAGCAACGCGTAAGAATGATATTCAAAAGTGAAAATTGTTTAAGTGACAGATAGTGCGACGAAGATGAAAATTTCTATTGCCGATTAAACGTAAGTAGATTTTGGGGAATTTATTTAAACTAAAATATAATAATAATAATAGGGCTCTGAAGCCGGTGAGAATAATAATCCAATTCCAAGTCTGAGTCTGGTGAGAAAAAGTAATATAATAATTCAAATGATATTCTGAGTCTGGTGAGAATAAATTCCAATTCTGAGGCTGGTGAGAATAAATTTAAGTTGGATGGTAATAATAACTCTAAGTGCGACGACAATAATTCGAGGGAGATGTGATAAATCTAAGTCTGACAATAAGAAATCTAAGTTTGGGATGAATAAGTCTAAGTTTAATAATAATAATCTAGAGGGTGGTGACAATAATTTAAATGCAATAATTCAAGCGTGTGGATAGACAATATTTCGAATGGGTATATAATAATTCTGAATTGGTAGAGAATAATTTTGATCCAAATGGATGGTATAATGCATGGAAAATTCTAGTTGATAATGGATGCGTCGATAATCTTGGTTGCGAGAAGAAAATAACGAAGTAAACAGACCAGGTTAGATCTTTTAGTTTTAAGACATTTTTTTTCTATTTGAATTTAAATATTGAATATTGAATTTGCTTAATTAATATAAATTACTGTGACAGAGTCAACAACGAACTTGCATACGTAGAAGATACGTAATATGATAAAGGCGTTTAGAACGTTCCAGGCTTCTTTTTATAAAAACAATAGGTTTTTTGGTGACTTTAGATTGATAAAAAAGCATATGATTTTTGAGATGAATAAGACTTATAATATTGATTGATTGAAACGTGTATTTTATTAATTTTCAAAACCTGTACATAATATTTGTTTCTATTATATGGAATTGAATTAACTTCATTTTATAATTCAAGATAAAAGCTAGTCGAGGCCAAATAATAAAAATTTATGGGAGTGTAATTTGACAATTTAAAAAGAGAGGAGTCAAGTAGAATACGCCATTGATATCGAGTAAGGCGTTATTGGTCGACACAAGGTAGAAGGTACGTAATATCGGTCCACGATAAAATCCTGTTAGTTCCAGTTAGTTCATAGCAATATAATATATATATATATATATATATATATATATATATTGTTCTGTAGCTTACTTCTGAAAAACTCGAGCCGAACTATAGGTTTAACCAAATGAGTGGGGTCTTTAGTGAGGAACCAGACTAAGACAGGTCCCCGAAAGAGGGCAGCAGCTTTTTCGGTACTTAGAGTGGCAGAGACCATAGGGGTCGGTATGACATTCTAAGACACACTACTGCGATGTGGAAGGCAACGGGAAACCACCACATTACCTCTCAAGTACACTACGTACAGAAATTGTTAAACATGATGGCATCCCCTGGGGTAAAAAATCCGGTGGATGTGATCCGAAAGAATAGAAAGCACACAGATAGTGATAGATGTAGACTGTGCAAATTTCAGGGTAATGTGTAGGTTGGTTCAGACTAGGAAACAATGAGGGTACGCGTCCAACCAGTTCTAGAACTGAAGACCTAATGATGATGATGATGTGACTTAAAGTTGTATTTGAGGCTTTTAAATTATATCACAAAATTTGAAGTCCAAAAATGAAGGTCTTGATGTTTTTATTGGGATGAAAAGATTAAAAAAAAAAGAAAAATGCTGTGGCCGTACTAAAATCACTTTATGTTAAGCCGAAAAATGAAATTTTTGCCAGATATTCATTAGCTACTCGCCGACAGTAACCAGGAGAATAAATTCAGGCCTTGAAAGTACTGGGCAAAGAATGTGAGTTCAAAGCAGTCTCTGCGGAACAGAATAAAAATGATTTTATCCGTGATGCTTTCATAAATGGATTATCGTCATCTAATATTCGTCAAAGGTTATTATATATATATATATATATATATATATATATATATATATATATCCGTACTTTGAGTTAGATAGTTTGATTTATTGTCAGAAATTAGTAGCTAAACTTGTAGCATTGTACAGATTTTTTAGGTACATGGTAACCTCATTAAAAATCATTACATTTTTACTGAATTTTTTTAATTTGTCTAATGCCAGTTAATTTTTTGAAATACTTTTAGAAAACGAATTTCTAATCAAATACTACAGATAGGAATAAATGTCTCTGTATAGAAGTGTTTCTTGTAGAAAGACATAAACAAAAATAAATAAAATTAAATAAAAACCCTTAACCACAAAAAATATTTAAATTAGATACGTAGTTCGACCACTATGTGGTCATCATCAGTAGGAAACCTGTTAAAAAAAAAATAAAAAAAAAAATTAGCTGTTGTTCTGGAACACTTCAGAGGATATTCTCCTCACCACTTAGGCTGAAGTAAACCTTCCCAACCTATAATTTACTATATTGTTGCTTTAAACACTATCGAGGATATATAAAGCTTCAAATATCCTAAATACGCATGTTTCCAAATTTTCCATTCACTGTCAATTATTTCGGTACTGGTGACAATCTAAATTATCTTGATTTTTATAAGAAACGTAAAAAGTGGAACGGTTCATAAAATTTTTCAGGTTAACTATTAATAGATGTCTGTGCAAAGTTTCATGGTCTTACAATTTTTTAATTTCGCCATAAATTCCTATACCACTTTCATTGGGCTAATTTTATACCCAGAGGTCGTTTTAAAGATACTATTTATTTAAAGCAGTGAAACAGAGGCAAAATATTGTTAAATTAGACCTTGATCTTATAGGTTTAGTGCTACGTTGCACCTATTAATCATTATAAAGCTACAATCTAGATGACGTTCAAATGCCAAAAATTTCCTGCCAAAATAGCGATGATAATTTGGAAGTTCAGCTCAATTACGTAGTAATTGACTACTATTTTTATCTCATTCAGGATATTGAGATAAAGTTGCTAAAATTATGACCAGTTGAAGAGATTTACGGACTAACGCCCAGAAATTAAATCGTAATAAGGATAATTTTAACTTTAAGCACGTTTCAAATGCAATAATCGCTTTCATCCAGAATTTTAAGCCTACGTAATCCGCACATACAGTCATATAAACAAAGTAGATCATCGTCAATCGTTTTCTAAGATCTGGCCCCCTTCCAAACTCACAGTGGACGCCACCGACGCCTTACATCGGGACGCTGGGCTGCGAAACAGTAGTCAGTGTCGAACGCCAGTCGCCGCAAACGATTCGAATTCACGTTACACCAATAGGTCAGTACTAACTAACCTATATTGTTATAACTTTTTGTATATTTTTTAATAGTGTTTTTGTTTATTAATATTTTATATTTATTTAAATCGCCTACAGTGTCTGTAAGTACAATACTTAGTACGTGTGATATGTGAACTGAATTTTTTATTTGTAGAAGAAGCTTTGGGTGCTTTTGAGAAATTTTGATTGAAGCGTTAGTCCTGGTTTCTATAAATATCACTTATATATAAATTATATAAAACTTTGCAATGATTAACACAAGTTGAGTCTATTATTGGCATTCTATTCTGGTCCGTGCTCTAAATTATACTTCACGCAATTTTAAACGCTGAACTCATCGTCAGCGCTTTAAAAAATTTGTCAATATCGTGTTACAACTTTTTCGAAGACAGAAATTTAATTTTTTGCAACAAATAGTTGGAACACATTTCAAACTTTACAAAACTCAATGTACTTTAAAAAACTTTCCATAACTAAGCCAAGAAATTCAATGTGATTACTAGAGCAAGAACACCTGTGACATATTTGATGTTGGCCCAAAAATTATTCAACGTGTGACGTGTCAAGTATTTGTATGGTTAAGATGGGACTGAATATTATAAATAGAACGAGATTGGGACGGGGGTATCCAAAAGGAGCGTGTGGATACTGTAGGATCATATCTAAGAATAGAAGATGCGAAGGAGACTATTGCGGTCTCCATATCGGTCTCATTGCCTGCATCAGGAGCCAAATTAGAGCAGGATGAAGTAGGCGTTGAGTGGCTTGTGCTCCTGATTTGACTCGACTGGCATCTCCTTGAATCCGACGCGTATTTATGACAATGTCTGTCGCACTGTGGAAAGAAAATTATTTTCAAAATGCTTCTTGTACTACGTACAAAAATAAAAATAAACATGCTTACGAGATTCTAAGACAAATCAACCTCAAAATTAATTTCTTTATAGAAAACCGTAGTGTTATAATAATCCATATCAATAATCAATTCCCAAACGTTATATAATACAAAACTTAGGACTTTTCGTAATATATAAATGTAAGATTTTATTAATAAACAAAAATATCAACCTACTTTATAAGATGTGTCAATCGCAGAACATCTAGACAAAATTTTATTTATCCTATTATAAAATTAGCCCAATCTTATGTATAAAATACTTTTTTCAAAAATTTGGAACCTCCAATTATATACTCTTAACTAGCTTTTTTAGCGAGCTTATGTATACTATAAAATTTTACTAAACTAATTAGAAACGCAAAATATTAAAAACGAAGTAATTTTTATTTTTACAAAATATATTAAATTTCTTGTCAAGTGTTTGGCAATTTTAATTCGATAACTTTTAAGGATTTGCCACTAAAGTAGATTAACTCGTAGCCAAATTCAAAATATTGCAGGTTCGATTCCTGTCTAGGGTAATAATTTTTCACTGAATTGATTTTAGTAGCTAGTTAAAAAAATTTTTAAATGTTGAATCGAATATTTGTAAAATCAAACTAAATAACTTTGAAGTAAGTTTTTCAGTGACATAACAACAGTAGTTCTGCGGTATTAGAATGAGACAAAAAACAATTTTGAAATATTAAGTGATCCTTGACATGTATTATTCAACTTGTAGGCATCTTTATACAGACCTTTGTCTAGACCTTTTGCAAGTATTAAAATAAATAGTATTATTTCTAATTCTACACAACAATAAAGTGGTAAAAAATAAGATGATATAGATTTTAAAAACCTGAAATAATTTTTTCATAAATCATATGGAAAAAATTTTACACTTTAAAAATAACCAGTTTTCTATCGTAGTAGAAGAACATCCTAGAGAATTGGCAGTAAAACAAGTTGTTCTATCTATTTTGTGACAGATATTTAACTTTTAACGTCAGCTACTTTGCTAACCTTCAAACGTTTTGTTGGTTTGCTGATTTAAAGAAAAGAAAGTTACATCAGCTTTGGAAAGGTTTTGACAAGAAAACTGGATGGTTTTAAATGAAAATATTTATCCTATACTAATATTGATCACATGAAATTCATGTATTGTGAAATCAGAATCTAAACAACAATTATTATGAATTATTATGAATTTAACTTTCAGTTGCGAGTTTGCTGTTACTTTAAGTGAGAGGGAGAAGGTATCCTAAAAATATCAAACTTAAAATTTTACGGTTTTACAAGTGAATACAGTAGCTAAGCAAGGTGGATATGATAAGATAATTTAGGGTTCGCTTTGAAAAATTTTTGTATATTCCAAAATCACTCATTAGAAAGCATTCATATTTACCTGGATTAAAGACTAGGTTGTAGTTCTTAATCTAGAGGTACTAACTTCTTCTACCTGTGTTATCGCCTGATTGTTCATGGTGTTTTGTATATATTTCTTTTTCTTATACAAATTATATATCCTTTCTACATTTAGAAGTTAAAAAGAAAAACGTTAATGATTAAAATTTAATTTAGATGTTAATTTTTTATAACAACTCATCTTAAGCCTGTGATCACGGATTAAGAAGATCCGAAAACTTTGGTATTAAAAAAGAGTTCTCATTTTTACCAGCTGACCTCAAACCCGCTAAAAAACAAAAAATGCAATCTTGGGTTTGTAGGTCAATGGAATAGACTTGATTTTATTATTAACATTTAATTTTTTCTTTCTTCCATCCAGACGTTTCAGCTGCAATCGCATGCCTTTTTCAATGGCTTTATATGCATATGTGAATATTCCTGTAGGTTCAATAATAACATTTTCTAAGTATTTAATTCATTTACGTAAATATAATGGAAAGTGACTCAATATTAGCCACACGAGCATCATGTCGACAGGTTTCACCGTTATTGGGTGTAACCATTATTTTTTACCTTTCCAAAAATTAATAGGGTTAAGATTTTCTTACTAAAATCTAACTGGTCTGCACTCTTATCTCAGGGACTGCAGTGAATTCTTTGAATTGTTATTCCTACTCGTAATACCATACACTTGATTTTATCCAGTTATATAAACAAGAACACAATACCACTATTTCAGTGAATAAACAAAATATACTACCAATATTTATTAGCCCAAAATATGTACAACCTAATTTATCTTACAAATGTTTTTACAATTTACCATATATACAGAATTTACAGTTGCCACTTGAACAATAACATAAAAAATTGCTACAATACAATCTGAATAAAAAATTTAGTATACTATTTTATATACTATGATCCTACCCTACGAGTGATAGGCCTAGTATATCTATCTCTCACTCCTTGTCTTATTTTAGAGCCTTGTTGAGTTATGCCACAAAATTTATCTCTAAATATTTAACACGGCTGCTGCACTTATATAATTTCACAGAGTCGTCAACCACGTAGCGAAATCTACCTAGGGTGGGTCCGTCCTAGGCAAACCCCTCTCAACTGGACACCCAAACAAACATCCAAGGAGTTTTCAAAATAATTTTAAAAGCCAAAAGTATCCCTAACACTAGTTCCACTTTTATTAATTTGATTAAAACACTGCGTAGATATTAAATACTAATACCTGGAATCTAGATACAGGCGCCTCCTTCCAGCCGTCCTGAAGCCAAGTGGCCAACTACAGGCACCTCCTGAAAAATATAAATAACTCGAGCAACTGGTAATCTCCGGACTATAAAACTACTAATGTTTCTACAAATGTTATGTCATACAAATACTAGGATAACTCCAATTCCAGTATTCTTTTCTTTCTAAAACGATAACGGTACCGACGATCACTCCCTCTTCCAATTTATTTATTGTTCGTCACAGAACTGCTACCCTGGGTTTTACTTTACTGCACTCCAGTACCGCTGAATCTACTTCTCTTCTCCACTATTCGCTATCTCCAGGTACAACTTGACTTTCAAAATTTACTCGTAACTTTTTAAATGAAATAAAACTCAGAACATTCCAAAATACATCTAATTATTTCATAATACAAATTTTAAGTAGTTTATAAATACAACCCGTCTCCCCTAGTTTCCGTTGCCTTAACGCCTACGTATACGCACACTATGCAATTCATAATTGCTAAACTGAATGGTTTGAATTCCAGTGATTTATCTATATTGAACTTTTTACAATATTGAAAATAGCTAACAACTTCGGTGGTTCAGCTTTTAAATTGTACGTATCAGGCATTAATGTCTTATTCGGTAAACGTCTTGTCATTACATAACAAATCTTTAATTGTTAAAACATATTCTAACTGAAATTGATTTACAAATTTTTCAGGAGTATCACTTAACTCCTCAAAATTTTTAAAACGCGTAGTATACCACACAATTCTGATATTTGTTTTTACATCCAAAAGGTTCTGAATACGCTAACTACAAATTAAATTTTATATACATGCAACTTTAATAACAACTAGCCTAGCCTGGTATCTGGCCGGTATACGTTGTGAAATGCATTGCAGTTTTAAAAGCTTTACAAATCTATAAACGTGGAATAGCTGTTAATTTATAAACCAAAATACCTCAAACAAAATACCCTAACAAAACCGAATATACCCCCATTCTAGCAAGTCGTTTCAAAGCCCTATTTAAACATTTTATAAGCCCACCCCCTTTTTGACAATATAATACTTTTGTATTGACTGAAGTCGATACGTAGTTTAAATCTAGCTCGCTTAATTTTTTCAGACTTGTACAAAATAAAGCCTCCACCAGGATTTTGAAGATAACAACTTCAAAAAAGCACAATTGGACAGCGTGAACGATTAAAGGCTTTCCATATTCTACGATTACATCACCAAACGCATTTTGTGGATTCCATACTAAATTCCTTATTTAACTTCATGATTGGTTATACCGACAATTGATAACAATACTCTTTAGAAATTACGGCTGCATTGCAGGGTGCGTTCAGAGTAGCAACATATTTCTGATACTAGAGTAAATACGCCAGTGTCAAAATTATTTCTACGTGCTCCCGGGAATAATTGATTTTTGCGTGCTTCTCACAATAATTTAACGTCACGTGAACCCGTAACCAAATGCTGAAGTAAAAAAACCCTCGTCAGATTTAACAATTTCAAATTATTAAAAGCGAAGTAGACTTACCCACTTTCGGCTTTGCACATTAAAACAAAGTGAACAAACTGACTTTTGAACATCTAAGTACCTGATGCTTTTCAGGTCAAGCTCAAATTCACAACTAGCACGACCCATTTTCGTGCAGTGCTTAAATCAAGAAAAAAGACAAAATTCGCGTATCTAACAAAAGTAGATAATATCCCTCCTAAGCACAGATGGTTCCCAAAATTAACAAACAGAATGTTGTTTTCAACCAAACACGTTCCCACAATGTCTGTATGTATGGTTGTCTATCTATCAGAATAAGTAGAATACATTGCCTAACTAACAAAGTTGGTAACAGAAAAATTTAAACTGTTACATGGGGCTCATCAGAAGAGGAGTAGCAAAGTTGTATTATTTAAGACAAACACATTGTAGCAAATATTGAATCACTTGCCATTCAATTTTGTTGCTTGATATTAATTAAGACTCTTTCAACTTACAATTGTCTATAATTATAATTTCAATAAAAAATGTACTCACAATCAGAATGTATACATCTTAAATACTTCATAATTATCAAAAAAGTTTCATAATGTTGCAAAACTAGATAACAAGAGAAGCACAAGTATATTTAAATTTATAAACAAAATCAATTATGTAAACAATAGATGTTCTTTGTCAACATAAGCTCGCGCATGTATTGAACCTAATAATTAAGTTTACATATAATCTCACTATAAATGTAGTCCTCTTTCGCATAATCAAAGAGCGACTTTTAACAGGTTGCTTGTTAAAATATATGGCGAGCAAATCTTTATGATACTAGTACTAGGGCTCTATTTAATTGTATTGATCTAAGTTATCATGTAAAGGATCGATACATACATCAAACCTAAATCTGATTTTTAAGTTCAAATTAAATTCCAAACGCAAATTTTTACTTCTCTAGATTTTATAATAAGCCTTAAATGAAGTGTAAACAAAACAGAGCTAACAACATTGCTGTCAAATTAGATAGAAAAGAGTACAAACCTTAGAAGTGCAGTTTAAATAATATCACTTGTATCACCAACCGGAATCATATAACCTTACGTGCTATAACGAAACAAAAAATGTGATTTAGACTTTGCCCTGTTAGCGTGTCCTAACATTTTCTCAAACTTAACAAAAGATTGTCCAATTTACTTAATCCAAATAAGGTGATAACCTGGACCAATTATACAGCACTGAAAATTAATAGCATTTCGTAAAGATGTAAGTACTTTAACAGTTCTTCAAAACCAAATTACTAAAACACGTGTCTGCATTCTAGGCGATTTTAATACCGGATGCCAATCTAAATTGGATACTACTTTAATATTACTTTAATGCGCTGTGAAAAGAAACAAGAATTAACGGCGTGAATATATTTTAGCAATACACACCATTGTCAATTAATTAAGAGCGATCAGATGCCTTCACGACCCTGCCAACACTTCTGCAATAGCTATTCTAAAGTCGCAGGTTGCCAGATGATCCATCTTGGTTTCTTAAAGGGCAACCTTTAGCTGCCTCTTTTTGATAAGAGAACCCGTTGCACATGAATTCTAGCGGCGTTTTGTTAAAGAATCTACGCTAGTTTGTAAATGTCTATGGTAGCTAGCTGCACTACATCATCAAATGATATATAACATACGAATGTAGATGTTTAAATTGTAACAAAATTAATTATTTAACTAAACATAATAGAAATATTAAAGGTGTTCTAAATGACAACTAAATTGTTACTTGAGGTGTGTAATATACATGACATTTGATTTTATTAAACGTAGATGAGGGTACTCAACGCGTAATTTTTTTGTGATCTGAGTTGTCTAAATCTAGTAGTATGTACAACAATACCTAATAAGATGGTAATATGAACGTAACATTTAAAAATGTTGCAACAGTAACTGCAGGTTATAGTTTCAAAAACTTTAATCATAAATACCATAGTTGACTTTTGCTTGTAGATAACTCGAATACCTCTAAAAGTCTATCTTCTGGGTGTATTTTATTTCTACCAGATCCTCCTGGGACTTTAAAAGAGAAAGATAGATATTCTGAATCAACATGCTTCTATCCAACATTAAGTTATCAGTTTAACGAAAACCAAGGTGTCCCTAAAATTAAAAGCAACCAAATTGTTAGGATATTATTCGAACATTCTTGACTACTTGCAGTCAGTTCGATGCCTATTCTTTAAGGTTAACTAACTTACTCCGGTTACATGTTAATTGTTTGGGTGTTAAATACGAAGTGCTCTATAACAATTCGAATTATCTTCGGTAGAATTCAAAAAGATGAATTAAAATTAAAACCTTTTTCTAGAATCAGAGTAAGGAACTTTCTATTTTTTGACACTGCACAATTTTCTCATGTGAATGTCATCGCGCCCAGACGATGAGGTCATAGGCACGCAGCGTGTTATATTATTAATCAAAACAAATTAATCATAAAACTATAATACTTTTAAAACACAAAGTTACGTTGTTGATATCACTTTTAGCCTTTAAAACCGCCCTATTGAATTTGACAACCTTTGAGTACGAACAATATAAGATGTAGAAATAATCATTCCTTGGATCAAGAATGCATATAACCTAAAATTCTGTTTCTTAAAGAAATTCATATAACCCTATTGGTGGGATTTACTAATATAGAAATTATTAAATTGAAATATGATTATAATTATTTCAACGGAACGTCACAGAGTCTCATGGTATAGTCAAAGAAAGAAGATGATACAGTAATACATTGGGGGGAGGGCTTGAATCATTATGTATAGTTTCTGTTTGTGTTTAGTTCAGTTGTCTAATTCTTTAAAGTATGATAAAATACCAAATAGACGTTTATTAACTTTGGGAACGTTGGTAGCATTTTTCTATCTTTCTTGAGAGGGATTGACATTATTTATCAATCCAGATCCTGAAGAAACCCATCCAATCTGTTTACTTTCTATTTACTTACTTACTTACTTACCACTTACCTTTAACGTTTCAATAAATAAATAAACAATTAAGAAAGGTTTAGAAAGTACATGACTTTCTTTCAAAAAAGTAGTTGCTTTTGATTGAAATGTTTAAAGCGACATCTTATTCCAAAAACTATCATGATGTTTTCGATTCACCATGTACATTCAATTAATTATAGTATTCAATAATTCTGTTCTTATTTTTTAAAGTTAAGAGTTACATAAGAGAGTTTTATGGAATTTATGATACCTGGTGTCTACTATGTTTTGTCTCTATAAAGCAATACAATTTTTAAACTAGTTGGGATTATAAAATGAGGTTTTTTAAGCCTTTGTAACGCTAGCGCTTTAATTAAGTATATATTCGTCAATAGAAAAGCATTTGTTAATTTCAGCTAATAAAATGAGTTTTTGCGGAGAATAACCGTAAAATTTTATAGAAGTTTGAGTAGTTTACAGTTTATAATGTGGCTATTTAATTATAAATACTAAAGTAAAATCCAGAAACAAACCGAAAGGCACCTATTGCATTTTTATACAAACCGCAACAACAACCTAGGTTTCACATGTTGCATATCAAATTAGAAAAATACCGACATATTTCAGAAACTAATTATCCTGCGAAAGCGTATTGTAATCATTCTCGCGTATTAAAAAAAACAAAAACCATTGCAAATTACTCAAATAGACAGAAACCCATAAAAGTCATAAAATTTAATACAAAGGGAACGTTAATGCGTTCACACAAACTGATACCCTTAAACTTGACCCTAAGAAAGCTTTAGACGTATAGTGTGTAAGAACGGAAGTTTAGCATAAGGGTGAGAAATAAAAGTACTAAATTCGAACGAAATTAGTACAGAGAGGTAACCGAGAGAATGAAATTATGCGTCAGTAACAACCGACGGGTACGTAAGCCGTTGGCTCTTCGACGAGGTGGCCGATGAAGAAAAGAACAAACTAATGTTTGAACGGCAATGAACGTGTCGTCGGCAGTAACCGATGCCGAATTATTTTGAGCTTTACTGGATAAGTAGAGTGCATAAAATCAAACAGGTGAATCGTGGATTTATATTCGTGATGCTCGAGGTGATGAACCAAGAAAGGTGATAAATTGGTTTCACTTATCAACGGAAGTTGGTATTTTGAGGTGATCTACCGTGCCGAGGCAGTACACACCACGTATATCATTGGTGTCCCTGGACATTCAGCTTCATTAGTTGCACCAATCACTTGGAACATTAGAACCATGAGTACAACATGAGCTTTTTGGTAGTTTGAGATATATAATTATGTACTTGCGGATTTAAAACAAAAATGGCTATGACCTGTGTAATGGCAAATTAATATTCCGCTGCATACCTATTTTGTTGGACTATGAAATAGCAACAAAAATAGTGTTGTCTATATTTAAGCATATGCTAATAGGATTTTACAGCCCGTCCATGATAACCCTGATTTCCCAGAAAAACGCATAATGAGTGACGAGGCGCATTTTCATTTGAATGGATATGTGAATAAACAGAATAGTCGATTCTGGGCAATGAACAACTCACAAATTATTCATTAGTCACCTTTACGTACATTAAATGTGACATTCTGATTTGTTCAGGAAGAATGATTAAACCTTAACTTCTTTGAAAATGAAAACCGTTTAACAGTAACTGTCACCGGAGAACGATATTGTGAAACGATTGACGATAGAACTGCCAACTTTGGGCTAGATTAGTCTTTGGTTTCAACAAAACGGTGCCGCATCGAATACAACCAGAATTACAATGGAATTAATACGAGACTTCTTACCACAAGTTATCCCACTAAATAATGATGTTGATTGGCCCTCCACCGTAACCAGATTTGACTGCACCGGACTTGTGGGGATATCTGGAGAGCAAGGTTTATGCAAACAAACCAGAAACCCTGGAGAAACTCAAACAAAATATTCGTGATAAAATTAATGGAATACCGGGTGAAATGTGTCAAAATGTAATAAAAAATGTGCTCAAAAGAGCCTGCATTAGTAAAATAAACAGAGGCTGATATTTTTCATTTAACCAAAATTTATAATCAAACAAAGTAGTATACCTTCCCGGCGAACACCTTTATTTGTACTACCTCTTAAAAGTGATCGCTGGAACGGTATTCTTTTCGTTTGCTGTTCACAGTGTACTGCTTATTGGACCTAGAAAGCAGATAACTACGCTACTCGTTTTCCTTTGTATTTCCTTTATGTATTTTCCTTCTCTTTCAGGTCTCTGTAAGGTCATCACGCTAAGCAGTGAAATAGTGGAGCCAGTTGCTTTACTGCTATAATCACCGGCGCTCTTCGAGGAATTAGTTCCTACTGTTTCTTTTTTTCCGCCCAAACCAGGTCACCGCGAGCAGCTAGCAGAAGTCGAGCAGTTTTTCGTTCTGACGGTTGTCTTTGCGCCTGAATTGTTTAGTTTAGTTTTCATTTCTTTGTGCCCATTACTGCTATACCAATTCTCAACTTTAGCATGGCCCTCTTCAAGACTAATTCCCATTTTTTGGAATTTTCTTCCTTTTCTCGTTCGTGAATTAAAAGAACTGGTATTTAAAGATGATTACAATTTTGTAGATTTCGCAATTTACATTTTCTTGATGAGGTAATTCAGCCAGACTTAAATGACAAGATAAATTGACGTAATTGTAAAATTTGAGAATCCCTAAAATTTTCACTAGCACGTCAGATCCTTCCAAAAATTAGTTTGGTGTGCGGTATTTACATACTTTTATTTTTTAACAATCCAACTGTTATTAATACTCTATCATACTTACATGTGTTATAAAATTTCCTATATCTACAACTTGAACATGGCAGTCCAGCGAGACAAAAATACTAACCTTCATTGACATTTTCGCGAAGGAGGACACCTAGACGTTCAAACTTTGAAAAATCTATATTGAAACCAGTCCTATCCGCGAAAATACATTGTTGTTTACGCTTAATACCAAAGTGAACATATAAAAGGCGGAAACAGAGAAATACTGATCAAAAACTAGTGAAAACCAAATTTGATTATCTAAACTAGTTCAAAAATTAGATAGGTTTATTAATGATCAAAATAAGATAAAGCACCCATATGACTGACATGCAAAAAAAATCTTTGGTTTCAAAATTAAGATTCTTACTCGGCAAAAAGTTTGCAACTACTACAAAACAGGTGCGGAATTAGAAAATTTACTTTCTTAAAGTCGGGCTAGTAGTACGTACTTGTGAAGAGTTTCAAACCGGCATCACAAATAGTAATAAATTCTGCAAAGAACGACAAAACATTGTTGTGAATGAAATACTTGTTATAATTTTTTTGTTAAAAGATTTTAACGGGTTTGGGAAGAAAAGGTTGTGTGCAGATTTCTAGTTGCTGTAAATAGATACTTTAAAAGTTTATCAAATAAATTTGAATGAAGAAACCGATCCACTACAGAAAAATTGGGATAGTATTGTGAAAGAAGAATTGTGCAGAAAAGTTAATTTTTTTCAATGCTTCTTGTATCTATTGAAAGAAAAGCGCTTCTTTCACAATTGGGGATTGTAAACCATCATGTAATATAAAATAGTACCCGCGAATGGGATTCATGAGCGCACTGACGCAAAGTGTTATCTCGCGAAGGTTTGTATTTTCGTTTACCCTTTAAATTCACCAAAACACCTTTGAATTGTGTCGAGCAAATTTTTATTTAAATAACTATTATTTAAGATTGTTTTATTTCATATTTTAATTCAGGGTTGAATGCTAAAAACCAAACTTACAAAACTAGAACTAATTTGTTTCTCAACAACCAAAATTGAATCATCATCATCGTTAAGTCTTTAGTCCTGGAACTGGTTGAATGCATACTTTCATTGTTTTCTGTTAAGAGCTAACCTACACATTTCCCTGGAATTCCCGCAGCCTACATCTTACACTATCTGTGTGCAATAGTCTAATCTAGGTCTACCTCTACGATCATTTTTTCTTTTCACGGCTTCTAACATATTCTGCACTATTCTCTCATGCCTTAGAACGCGTGTTCTGTCATAATATCTCTCCTATTCTTTTTAGAGTTTTCTACATATTTCGTTCTTTCCCTACTATTTCTAGAACCCCCTTTGTTCTCAACTTTGTCTGTCCATGATATCTTAATCATACGCCAGTAGCACCACATTTCAAGGACTTCTATCTTTTTCCTGTCTGCTTCTCCTACTGTTTACATTTCACAGCCGTACAGTGCTGTGCTCCACACATATGCTTTCAACAATTTTTTGTTTCTATGTTTGTTGTCTTCGAACATAGCTGCTGTTTTTTTTTTGTTAAATACAGCACGACCTTGTGATAATCTTTTTTTTTATCTTTTGCACTTTTCCCATTTTGTGTTATTTGGCTTCCAAGGTAGCAAAAATCCTTAACTCCTTTAAATTCTCGTATTCTATTTCTTTACTATGGTTTTCGACTTATTTTTTCCTTCTTTACATACTAGTACTTTAGTTTTATTTTTGTTGATTATGCTGTATGTTTCTGTTAGTGTTGTTTCCATTTAATTAAGAGTTGCCTATATCTTTTCCTTGCTAGATACTAACACCGCTATATCATCTACAAATCTAAGCATATCAATCATTTGTCCCTGCACAATAATTCCAAATGTCTTCTTGTATTTGGCAGTATTCATTCCATCTTCGATATACACGATAAAAATTAATGGGGATAGTGCTCGTCCCTGTCTCGCTCGCCTCTTTCCTAATATTTACTTCTCTACGTTCATGCTCTAATTTTATTACCGCTGTTTGCTCTTTGTGTAAGCTATGTACTATCCATCCATCCTTATAACTTACTCCAATTTTTGTTTAGGATTTCGAACATTTTTCCCCAGTTGAATGCTTTTTCCAGATCGATAAACCTTATATACACACTGTTTCCTTTTTCTATTGTTTTCTAAAAATATAAACTAGTTCACCGATATTTAATGATAAGCGGGGAAGAAGCAACCCGAAAGCTTCCAAGATACCTCACCACGTAAACGTTTGCGGAATCATTTGTTGAGGATCTTGCAAAACCAACGCCTGTAGTTGCTTACAATAATCATTAGGTTTAAATACTTAATTACTTTTTCATTATAAGGTTTTCCGTCCTGGAGCTGGTTCGACGCGTACCTCTATTGTTGTTTATTCTGAACTAACCTACACGTTTACTTGAAAGTCCCACAGCCTACATCTTTCACTATCTGTATGCAATTGTCTAATCTAGGTCTACCTCAACTTCTATTTCCTTTTTTCTCTGCTTCTAAAATATTCCCCTCTATTCTCTCATTCCTTGGTATGTACCCTATTATCCTATCTCTCTTATTTTTACTGTTTTCCACATATCTCTTTGTTGTCCTACCATCTCTAGTTCCACTTTGTTCTTAAATTTGTCTGTCCCCTATGTTTCCTAGCATCTTCCACATATATTGTCTTCTAGCATGATGTTGAAATAATGTGTTCGTAATGGTTAAATTGTTTTTGTCGCAAAATTCTACCAGCTTACTATTTTCCTTACCTATCACTGAATTAAAATCACCCGTAATTATTAAATTTTCGTAGCCTTTTACGAATCTTAGTATGTCTCGATATCTTTGTCGATCGCTTCTACCTCTTCCTCACTGTAGCTAGACGTGGGTATGTAACTTGTATTATTAATGCACTTATCGATTTAGAGGCTAATTTAACTAAGACTATTCTTTTGTTTTCTAATAAGTAGTTTTCTAGACAGTGTTCTCTTTTTCCGCATAACTATCTCCACACCCGAATTTCCTTCCTCTAATCCTGTATAATTGCTATCTCCGCTCCAAAAATCTCCTGCTCTGGTCACAAAACTTTGCTAATCTCTACTACATCCAATGCTAGCATATCCATTTAAATTTTGAAATTCACTGGCTTGCTACTTGCTCCATGCTTCTAGCATTCCACGCCTCGACTCACAAACAAGATGTTCTCGGTTCTTCTTTTCTTTTTATTCAGCTTGCCGATCACATCCTTCGAAATAGTATCCTCCTGGAGATCCGAATGAGGGACTATTTTAACTCCGGAATCTTTTACCTCAGAGAATGCCATCATTTTGAAAACGATTTCGGTACTCTGTGTTCATGGGAAGTGATGTGGTGGTTTCCCGTTGCCTTCCTCATCGCAGTAGCGTGTCTTAGAGTTAGAATGCAATACCGACCCCTATGGTCTGTGCTACTTTAAGTACCGAAAAAGCTGCTGCATTCTTTCAGTAACCTGTCTTAGTTTGATTCCTCACTAAAGATCCCACTAATTTGGTTAAAGATATAGTTCGGATCTTTAGCTCACCGAAACACGCAAACCATTCTACCCGTTCTGGTATTCTAGAACTTTTTGAAGTTGCGAAACCGTTCAGAACGGCAAAATTGAATATTTTGATAGATTTACAGCCTACTATTTTTATTCCTAATTTTCATGATTAATTTAGAATTTTCAACCGTTCCAATTAATTGTAAAGATAAAACTAAGTTAAATCATTTTTAATTACAGCGAGCGACTGAGAAATCACAAGTAGTACAAGATGTTCAAAAACCACCTTGAGATGATAAGCCGGAATGAGACGGCGTCGAAGAAGGCGAAATTTTGGCAAGCATTCGTTGGATCACTAAAAGGTGAGTTAAAAGATCTTTAACTTAAAATGATGTTTAGTACAAAACTTTCAACTATACGTAGAACTATAGGCTACATCGATTGATTCAACTAATGTGAGTGCTATTGGTTCAAAAATTTTGTAACAAACGATTCGTCTTCCTATCATTAAAAGTTTTATTTAGTTTGCTTCCAGTTTACGAATACATTTAACGTTAATAGAATTGAAAATTTCCCGAACGCTATTTAGCTTAAAGACGTTGATGTTGCAAATGAGAAGTTTTATGAAGCCGCATGCAGCATATTAGATGAATGTGTGTCTAAATCAAAACTTACAATTGACTGTAATAAATATCCTGTCTGGTTCATTGCTGATATAATTAATTGTTTTAAAACAAGGAACTATCATAGAAAACGTAAAAATAACCTTGTTAATGATGCGGCACCATATAAACCCCTGAGTGCATCTTTAAAAAATAAAATCAAAAAAGCGTACAAACTATACTGTGAATCGGTAGAAAAAGGTATAACATCAGTTGTATCAAGGAATTCTGGCCGTTCTCGGGCAGCAAAAAAAAATCTAATCCGAAAGTCAAAATTTATCGAAGCGAATGGCAAGGAACTTACTAATAGTTCCTAAATTAGTGCTGGGTTTACTCGATGTTTTGCTTCGGTAAATGCTTTATCTGATAGTCCAGCTTTCAATTGTGGTGATGAAAATATTACCTTCGAAATTCTTAGTATCCATACAATAACCAAATTAGATGTGGTATAAGCTATCAAAAAGGCTAAACCAAAAAAGGCAGCTCAAATTGACCAAAACCCACCATGTCTCTATAAGGGTTGCAGGGAATATATCTTACAATTCCATTAACATATTTTATAAATCTATTACTAGCTAGCAAAGTAGTTCTAGAAAGATGTAAAACAGCTTTGGTTCATCCCGTTTTTAAAAGTGATGATAAGAAGCTTTTACTCAATTATCGACCAATTTTAATCTTAAACACAATTGGTAAAATATTTGAACAAATATTGTATGAAAAAGGTTACAACCTCGTTGAGGGGAAGATTTCCAACTGTTCATATGAATTTTTGAACAAACGATCTACTGAATCAAATTTATTAATAATTGCACACGAAATTTCAGAGGCAATCTCAAAACACTCCCAATTTGATGTAGTATATATGGATTTTGCAAAGCCTTTCGATAAAGTCGATCATAACCTACTCATATTTAAGCTGCAACTGTTTGGAATTCGACCTGATTTAATAGCGGGGTTTAGATGATATTTAAAATACAGAAAGCAGATTGTGAAGTATTGGGGCCTAGTTTCGGAATCTTTTAAACGTCTCTCTGGTATCCCTCAAGGAAGTAATCTGGGTCCGCTTCTCTTTTCACTATTCATAAACGATCTACCAGAAACTATAGAAACTACGGGACTTATGTTAGTTGATGACTTCAAAGTATACAAGAAAATAAATAAGTGCAATGGCGCACATAGTGGTCCAAAATCTCAAAAGTTGGCCAGAATGTCAAAAAGCATGTGACTTGCACAAAAGTTGGTATATTGGGGTTTTGTAGGTCGCTGATTACGAATCTGAGATGGAAATAACTGTAAATAGTATAACGGAACAAAAAATAGCAAACTTGAATGTCAAAGAATGTCTAAATTCGACGAAAGTTGATATATTAAGATTTTTAAGATTGCTATAAAGAAAAGAAATAAAATATTATAGATTTTCGTATATTAAAAAGAAAACATTTTTATTTCATAGGCAAAAATCGAATTCAGTATCAGACTCGCAATGAATGTCAGAATCAATGTCGGTTCCTGAAGATTCACTATTGAAATCGGTATGTATCTCGTCTGTAGTTGCACCATGAATTGTTGGATGTTCTAATAATTTGATGGCTTCTGGCGATAATGATTTGAATGACTTTTGTGGCAGTTTTCTTATACTAGAAATATATGGATCCGAAGTGACCATCAGCCAATGGAAAACATCATACATAGTAGAGTCTCTTGAGCACTTCCGCGAGAAATCTTCACAAAATCTTTTGATGTCCTTATTTTGTGATTCCTGAGCATCCTTTGATAACTGTCCTATTGGTAATAAGGCAGAAGCTATCATTTCTGGCCCGTGAATTAATAATTTATGTACCGAAGTCGGCATGTAGTACCATGGGTATAACTCGACAAATTTCCGCGCAGTTTCCAAAGTATATTCTCAAAACTCGTTGCATTTAATATTAAAACCACTTAAATAGCTTGTAAAATTATATAAAATGAATTGATTATATATTCCGAAACGCCTGTCATTGTACTGAATATATTCGAGTTTTCAAAAAAAAGTCGAGCTGTATTTCCGTCATTGGTACTTCCATAACCTAGTTTTGGACAATCGACAATTAGTCCCAATTGTAAACGGAATCACTTTTGAATTACCCTTTTGCAGTCTTCCGCAATTTTTTTCTCCTTCTCGGTACGTGCTCCCCATTTCTTAATCTTCAGTCTATATGATAAATGCAAACAACATTCAAAAAGATTTATCCAAGTGTGCAATGTCGATATTCCAAATCGCAGATTAATTTCAGTAACTTTTTTCTGCAGAATCTCATCTATATTATTGAACTCCTTGGATGTAACTCCGCACAAATAACAACGTAGAGTTGATTTTGTGCCTGACACTGCATTGCAAACTTTATTGTCTATCATCGTAAATGTCATACTATATTTAATGCAGACCTCCATTCCATGTAGCTCTGTTGTGAAGGGAACAAGCGATTCTTTTTGTTGTTCACTGGCAAGCGATCGATATCGAAATTCATACGCGCGCGCACACACGCGCACACACACACCCTACACACATACGCACTTACACACATCCACACGAAACCAACAGTATAATGACAAATTATAATATTTTCATTTTACTTTTTATATCTACTTTATAATCACGTTATATTCATTTCTTCTAATCCTTTTAATATACTCGCCCCAGAAATTATTATAAATTCTATATATATTTAATAGTCTATATAAAATTTCTAATTGATAAATAAGTGTCAATTTTGGAAGATAAAAAACGAACAGAACTACTATAATTCAGAAGCAAAATGCGTGGATTAAAATTGAAGCCGTCTTTAATTCTACATGCACATTGCTTTGTAAACCTAAACCTTGAACTTAAATATACATATCTAGACCATACAACTCGTTCTTAAAAATCATTGTCAAACTCAAACTCCAAGCGTTCCCCTAACATTTCTAATACGGATGTCACCTTGGCTTAGTTAGTTGAAACCTGCGAAAAAAACTTAAATTGTCCATATCTTCAATATAGTTAGGCCTATTGTAAAGACGACGTGGAAATCCTAAATCAATTATGTCTAATACATCCGCATCAGCTTCCAAAAATATTTCACCTTCCACATCCATAATTAACAAAAAAACAAATACAAAAATTAAAAACACGTCGAACTTGTAAAAACAGCTTAGTTATTTAAGTCGCCAAATTCTACGACTTAACTTTAAGCTTGGCTTAAATCTTAAGCCAAGCTTAAATACATACGGAAAATATGGCCATTGTGAGGTTTGCATGGTAGTTTGAATATACGATTAAGCGCACGTCATTGGCCACGCAAATTTGAAGGAGTTCAACTTGCTTTTTAGTATTATACTGATTATACTTTAATCCTAAGACTCCCAAAGTATGAAAAAATTATCTTGTCAGAATTTTTTATTTAAGAAACAAAAATGTTACAGTATGAATTTGAACACCTAAATTAAAGAAGCGTATGACCTTTTGCCATTCTGAACGGACCTGCATCTTGACGAAGTTCCAAAATACTAAAACAGACAGAATGGCTTGCGCGTTTCAATTAGCTAATGAGCCGAACTATAGGTTTAACCAAATTAGTAGGGTCTTTAGTGAGGAACCAGACTAAGACAGGTCCCCGAAAGAGGGTAGCAGCTTTTTCGGTACTTAAAGTGGCAGAGACAATAGGGGTTGGCATGACATTGTAAGACGCACTACTGCGATGTGGAAGGCAACGGAAAACCACCACATTACCTCCCAAGTACACTGCGTACAGAAATTATTAGTAAACATGATGGCATCCTCTGGGGTAAAGAATTCCGGAGGTAATAGTCTTTACATGTGATTTTCCAATGCTCCACCCGAAGGTACTACATTGACCAGGAAGCGAGTTTTTTTTACCTGGAAAATTTGAAATTTTGCCGAACCCTTGCTGTTCCATGCAAGGTAGGGCTCTTTAACGTGCGCGACAACACTCACACACGCGACCTCCATTTTAGCTCTCATCCGAACGAGAGTGTATTTTTGTGAAAAATTCTTGCCTAACATTTTTCAAGCGGACCGTGTCGGGATTCGAACCCGGGACCTTGGGCGTAGTAGTCGCACACATACCAACTACGCCACGGAGCCGCCGGTAAAATAGTTCCCCATTTAGATCTCCGGAAGGAGACTACTTCGGGGGATGTAATCCAAAAGTATAGAAAAAGATCCGTGAACATTCTGCGAGTCGGGGCGTGGAATGTCACAAGTATGAAACAAGTAGGTAAGCTAGAGAACCTATAACTCGAAATGGATAGGTTAGCATTAGACATAGTAGGAATCAACAAAGTCCGCTGACCAGAGGCGAGGGATTTTTGGAGTGGAGACTTCAGGGTAATTCATACAGGATCAGAGGAAGGAAATTCGGGGGTGGGGATAGTTATGCGAAAAAAGATAGGACGAGGTGTAGAAAACTACTTACAAAAGAACCAAAGAGTACTCATGGTTAGATTTGAATCTGAACCGATAAATACAGTAATAATACAAGTTTACATGCCCATCTCTAGCTTCGGTGACTAAGAGGTAGAAGCGATCTACAAGGATATCGAAAACATATTAAGATACGTAAAAGGACATGAATATTTAATAATTACGGATTTTAATGCAGTGGTAGGTGAGGGTAGGGAAGGAGCGATAGTAGGTTTATTTGGTTTAGGCACGAGAAATGACAGGGGAAATCGTCTGATAGAATTTTGCGACAAGAACAACTTAAAAATCACAAGTACATTATTTCAACATCATGCTAGAGGACGATACACGTGAAAGATGCCAGGAGGTATAGAAAGATATCAAATAGATTACATTATTGCTAAACAACGGTCTAGAAATCAAGTAAAAGACTGTAGAAGCTACCCGGAAGCAGATATAGACACTGACCACAACATCGTAATTATGAAGGCCGCACTTAAATTTAAAAATCTAAAAAAGAAGAATGGAAAAAGGCACTTTGATTTAAAGAAGCTAAAAGATAAAGATATCCACCAAAGATTTGAAAAAAAGTCGAATGAATTGCTGAAAGATATCGGGAAAATTTCTGATACTAAGGAAATGGAATAACATTAAATCCAGCTTAGACATGGAGGCCAGAGATATTCTGGGGTATACACAACAAGAAAATAAGAAACCATGAATAACAAAGGATATCGTGAATTTAATAGAAGAAAGACGAAAATACAAAAATATATCAGACGAAACAGGAAACTAGAATTACAAAGCCATACAATGGGAAATTATTCGCAAATGCAGGAAAGCTAAAGAACAATGGATTGATGAAAAGTGCAAAGAGGTACAAACTAAGATGGAAATAGGAAAGACAGACGAAGCATACAAATTAATTAGAATGAATTTTAGGAATATAAAATCATATAGCAAAAATACAAGAGACGCGGGAGGAAACGTCAATATCGAACATGTAGAGAAAGTAGTCCGATGGCAGGAATATATGGGGAATTTATATTCAGGAGAGGAACTAACAGCATTAGGACAGGAATCAGATATTGAAAATGATGACTTGGGATATCCTATAATTAGAGATAAGTTTGAATTAGCATTAAAAGGTCTGAAAAATGGTAAGGCGCCGGATACAGATAAGGTGCAAGCAGAAACTCTAAAAGCCGCTGGACAAGCAGTAACAGAACGTCTCTTCCGATTTGTAAGCTATATGTACGAGACAGGCGAGATACCCAAAGATTTCGAACGTAACATCATAGTAACTATACCAAAAAAAAAGAGGCGTGGATAGATGTGAAAATTTTTAAACAATAAGTTTGACCGCACACATTTCAAAAATATTAACTAGAATTGTACAAAGACGAATGAAAAAACGAGCTGAAGAAATACTGGGAGAAGACCAATTTGGGTTTAGGCGAAACAGGGGAACACGGGAGGCTATTTTAACTCTGAGGGTGATAATGGAGAAAACAATAGAGAAGGGGGAAGCGTATATATGGGTTTGTCGATCTGGAAAAAGCATTCGACAATGTAAAATGGAAAAAAAAGTTCGAAATACTCAAAAAGATTGGAATGAGTTTTAGGGATAGACCGATAGTGCATTGCTTATACAAAGAGCAAACAGCGGTAATAGAATTAGAGCAAGCAAGTAGAGAAGTAAATATTAGGAAAGGGGTGAGACAGGGGTGTGCCTTATCCCCATTAATTTTTAACTTGTACGTAGAAGAGGCAATGAATACTGTCAAATGCAGGAAGACATTTGGAATTAATATGCAGGGATAAAAGGTTGATATGTTTAGATTAGCAGATGATGTAGCGGTATTAGCATCTAGCAAGGAAGAGTTAGAAGCAGCTCTTAATGAAATGGAAACAGTTCTAACGGAGAGATATGGTATGAAAATTAACAAAAATAAAACTAAAGTTCTAGTATGCAAAAGAGGGGAAAATAAATCAAAAAGAAGAATACAAATAGATAACGAAAACTTACAAGAGGTTAAGGATTTCTACTACCTAGGAAGTCAAATAACGCTAGATGGGAAAAACACAAAAAATATAAAACAAATATTAGCACAAGGTCGTGCTACATTTAACAAGAAACAGCAACTACTGTCTTCAAACACAGCAAACATAGAAACAAGGAAAAGATTGCTTAAGACATATGTGTGGAGAACAGCACTGTATGGCTGTGAAGCCTGGACAGTAGGAGAAGCAGACAAGAAAAAGGTAGAATCCTTTGAAATGTGGTGCTATAGACGTACGATGAAGATATCATGGACAGACAAAATTAAGAACGAAGATATACTAAATGGTAGAGGAAGAAAGAAATATGTGAAAAACGGTAAAAAATAAAAGAGATAGGATGATAGGCCACATACTACGGCATGAGGGAATAGTGTGGAATATATTAGAAGCAGAGATAGGAAAAAAAGAGAAGTACAGGTAGACCTAGGTTAGACTACTGCACACAGATAGTGAAAGATGTAGGTTGTGAGAATTTCAGAGAAATTTGTAGGCTAGTTCAGAGTAGAAATCAATGGGGGTACGCTTCCAACCAGTCGTAAGATGGAAAAACTAATGACAAAAATAATAACTGTACCTAAACATGGTAATTATTATAAACAACTACAGATATTGGTTTTGCAATGCTCTCAACTAAGGCTAATTGTGCGAAAGAATGTCCTGGAAAACTATTAATTCGACAAATGTCTAAGTGTTGGGGGATCCTTGGCAGTCACAGGCTGCATAACTTCCTTCACATACCACTGTATCTTGGTGAAATAGGGTATATTATTAGAAAACAATAGAAGGGAATCACGCTGTTTATAGGCTGTTAGGGCGGCTCCGTGGCGTAGTGGTATGTGTGTGACTACTACGCCCAAGGTCCCGGGTTCGAATCCCGACACGGTCCGCTTGAAAAATGTTAGGCGAGCATTTTTCACAAAAATACACCCTCGTTCGGATGAGAGGTAAAATGGAGGTCCCGTGTGAGTGTTGTCACGCACGTTAAAGATCCCTACCTTGCTTGGAACAGCAAGGGTTCGGCAAAATTCCAAATTTTCCAGGTAAAAAAAAAAACTCGCCTCCTGGCCAATGTAGTACCTTCGGGTGGAGCATTGGAAAATCACATGTAATGTTTATAGGCTGTTGGGAGAATTGCAGGGAAATGTGTAGGCTAGCTCAGAACATAAATAAGCTGAGATACAAGTCCAACCAGTTTCAAGGCGTATAACCCAAAGACGAAAAAATAAGTGCTCTTAAATCTGATGATTATTATAAACAACTACAAGTGTTGGTTGTGAATTATTTTTAACTAATGCTGATTGTGCGAAAGGATAAATTGGAAAACTATTAATTCGACAAAAGTTCAATAGCTGTAGGAACTTGGCAACCAAATGCTGCTTGTCCCCCTTCATACACCACTGAATATCGGGGAAATAAGGTATATAACTGTAAAACAATAGAAAGTGACCAAACTGTATCAAACAAGAAAGAACAGCAGCTATGTTCAAAGACAACGAACATAAATACAAAAAGAAAACTTCAAAGCATAGTGTGAAGCACAGCACAGTACGTCTATGAAATAGGGGCAATAGGAAAAGCAGACAGAAAGATAGAAGCCTACTGGAATGTTGTGCTTCAGGTGTATGAGGATGGAAGCATGGACAGACAAAGTTAATAACAAATAGGTTGTAGAAATAGTAGAGGAATAAAGATATCTGTCGAAAACGAAAAACAATATGAGAAATACAAGGGCAGGATACGTTCTAAGGAATTTCTGGGGAATAGTACGGGATATATTACAAGCAGAGATAGGAAAAGAGGTAGAGGTAGACTGAGATCAGACTTTCGCATACAGATAGTGATAGATGCAGACTGTGCAAATTTCAGGAAATGTGTAGGTTGGTTCAGACTAGGAAACAATGAGGGTACGCGTCCAACCGGTTCTAGGACTGAAGACCGAATGATGATGATGACTTTTTGCTGGCTTAATACCAATTGGAATGCCTAAAATATTGGCCCATTTTTTGAGACTGCTGCAAATATTTCACCAACCAATTTATTTAAAATTGATTGCATTTCCAATAGTTAAGGACATTTATACAGTAGAACTGTTATTATGCCTAAATAAAATTGTACATGCAGTTAGTGATTTCTTCGATTAATAATTTTTCATCAAAATTAAAAACTATTATTAATACACAAAACATACAAATCTTGTGCATATGATATGTATGCTCTATAAAATATTTTATACAAATCAAGGCGTTTGCTGATTGGCCAGATCAATAAAGACTGATTACACGAGTATACTTCTAGGAAAAACTAAACGTACCTCACATAGAAATGATTGTAATTTTTTCCTAGACGCTACCTAACCAATAATTTTCTACATCTTTATTTCAATTATTATAAATCTCCTTTTTTGCATGCTCTAACGTTTAACAGTCCTAGCCCTACGATGAGGGTGACTCATGACTTGTAAACGTAGATAAATGATATGTTCTCTATGTCTATGGGTATAAACATCTTGAGGAGCGAGAGCGACTAATTCTAGCCCATGATTACAGTACTGTTGCCATAAATCTTACTTATTTTTGGTAGATTATATTAGGGTTTATCTATAATCAATCCAAGTTAGAAAGTCGTAACTAACAAATATAAGGTCAACAAAGTCGATAAGTTTAAATACAAAGCAAAAAACACATACAGCTACATTTATAATTAGTATTTTACACGTCACACGTCGCACGTCTGAATCTCGCTTATTTTTAAATGTATTACGCAGTTACGTAGAAAATATTTGCCAGGAGCTAACCGAATTAATGTCTAATGACATAATATCAATATTCTTGAACGCGGAATCGTATCAAAGAACTACTTAAACGATACAATTAACAGAACCTCTGAACGGATCATCATATTTCTGTTACATTAGAAGTAACGCTAAAAATTAAATAGCCATAATTCCAGAATCATAACAATTCATAGCCTAAATTTCTGGGGTATAAATTAATGATGAACAAACGCCATCATAATGTTTACACACGCGAAATTAAAATATTGTTAGATATAGTGGACCAGTTAAACTAAGTAATTAAAACAGAAGATATTACTACATTGAAGATAAATGATGTTTATATACATTTTTTTAAAATTCGCTCATAAAAAAAACGGAACAATAACCGAGAACAGTCATGGCACAGCGAAGTATGACAAGTGACAATTATGCTTTGTCTACATAAAATTACCGCTTTCTCTATATTGGCTAGAAATAGCCGCTCATCTTCAACACAAATATTTCAATACAATAAATATGAAATTATTATACGTTTACCTTTTTAAAAAAAAAAAGCGCACTGCCAGCCAACTCTTCTAAAACTGGTTTAATTTTTTGGAATGTGAAAGGAAAAAAAACTCTTAGCAGAGCGTGGTTTCGATCCACGGACCTCTGGGTTATGGGCCCAGCACGCTTCCACTGCGCCACTCTGCTTCGGTATTATACGTTTGAAGTTGTCGGTATCGCTGAGTACTACATATACACTCTCATTTATAAAATTCTAGATATTGATACAATTCCAAACTTAATTATTTAAAAAGTAAATATTATGTCCACAAAACAACATCAATTACAAAGTTATTCGATTTAATTAAACTCTGTGATAAGCAAACAACACAGCCGCACTTGAAAATACTTGAATAGTTACTAGGATTAATCCGCAATTGTTAAACAATTGAAAAACTACATGTGCGCCCTAAACTTGTGCAAGAACCGACATTCCTAACGTGCCTAATGTATTTATTTAGTGTACTTATTTGGATATCTTGCAGTTCTCTCTGGCACTATAAGTTTTGAGTTAGAATTAATGTTTTGTTTCACAATAGATTTATTTGTACCCAGTGTTACAATAGTAGTAAAACTTATATACCTATAGTGTACAATATGACTTGAAACAAAACCTAAAAAATGGTAGTCGAATAAAATTACAAATCAACTAATCTGTGTTGCCAATTACAGCATGCTTTTTTACCCAGATATTTTAGCAGTAAACCCAATAATCCCCAAAAAATACTGAAAAGCCCAGAAATTTCCCAGCTGTTATAATCTAGTCTTTCTTGGAAATCTATTCAAACACAATTACAATTTGCATCATAATATACAAGAATTTTTTTTATATCATAGAAGGCATGTATTACCCATCACAAGAGACTTAAGTGAGCCAACGTTAATAAACTTTTGTCAGAATATAGGTAAAAATAATTGTACACACAAAAATACAAAATTTATAATATTTTACATTGAAAATCATAATATGGTTAAGGATTATTCCACATATACCCTAATGAATTAATCATACTGTTGGTGGGCTAAAAAGCAACGCAAACTTCTGCCATGATCCATTCCTTGACTATCAATAATGCCCCTACGGTGTCAGTATTCAACCTATATTTTTTTCAGTTTTATATGTTTTAAATTACCGGAGTATTTGAAAATGGCAGAATTATCAAAAAGAATATGACAGTCTTTAAATTTTTAAACAGTGTTAACCTATTGCATTCTTTAGTTCAAAAACAATCTTCCAATATTTTTCCGCAGACAGGCTATATAAGTGTTAAACCGAGTTAATCGTGATCTAAAAGAGCGTATTCCTTTCATTCGTTATCCAACTGCTGAATATCAACAAAGTTTTTTTAAAATTTAAATCTTTCAGTAATGTAAAGTTTTAATTTCGAAATTTTGAACAACTGTGGATCTACAACTGAGTTTACATCAAATAATTTGTCAGTAAATACAATACGTTCTTTTATTTCACTAACTACTTCAATATAAAATTTCAAACATGATTTGAAAAATGTTTGCAGTTCTTTTGTGGAACATTTTGAATAATTTTGATTTTGACTACTTTTGTGCGCATGTATGCCTACACATATATTTTCAAGTGCAATGAAATTGTGAGGATTGCAATAATCCACCAATAAATAGCATTTTCTTAAAGATACATGGGTTCCATGTAATTACTACAAATTGTCTTTAATCGTTTCATTACCTCTGGTTTTAACTTATATAAAAGCGGTGCGGCACTCCAAAGTAATACATTAAAGTCGTTCAAAATGCCAAGTATATATGACATGAACTCTAGATAGATTTTTGAAAAAGTAGTCGTTTTTAACATTTCTTCTTTCTAGAAGGATTGTTAGAAGGAATTTCAAGTAAATATGGTTGTAATGCTGTATATTGCTCCAAAACCCTGTCAGTGCAATTTTTAAGGATAACCTAGTTATACTTGGAATTAATATTTTATGTATTTCTACATGACAGAAAATTTGCACGTACATTTCGTAAAAGATCCTTTACTGATCATGGTAATTGCAGACAAGCTTTTGATGACACAAGATGAATTAAATGGCATGAACATTTAACACAAGCTATTTCAGGAAAATCTTGTTTTAGTAATGAAAAAAACCAAATAATGTTTTTCTACCATCACATTTGTGGCATTGTTTGAAACCTCTACTAAATGCTTTCTTTCAAGGAGCTATACAGTTCATCTGCTTTAGAAGAAGGTATAGCTCTAATGTCAAAAACCTTGTATTGACCGAATTTCTTTCATTATCATAAAATATTGATGTGTATGCACATTGCTTAGTGATACTGGTATCAGTGGTTTCATCCATTATTAAGAAGAATAATCCAGGAGATTGAAGTTTATCATACAACTGATTTTTGAAGTTTGTACCCAACACCTCTTTCATCAACTTAGTTGCATTAGATTGATGAACTTTTAGTGATTTAGCAATTGCCTAATCATGAAATATGACTGCACATAACTTAGGTAGATCATCCATCACAGTAAAAAGTAAGTTATTAGTTGCTAACAACTCTTACTTTACAATGGCATATTTCACAGATCGACTAAAAGACTCAATTAAAAAATCAATAAAATCCAAAAGAGAGTATTCTCGTGTAAAAATATAATATTTAAAGTATCTTTAAAAAATTACAGCAGAGCGCTTTCGGCCTTAGTCATCTTCAGTGCCATGTCAACCGTAAAATAAAATATTCCATCAAACTATTACATTATATATAGGACATTTTATGTGTAAAACTAATAATATCACATCAATAAAGACTAGTTAAATACTTGATTGTTCCAATAAAATTGGAAGCTTTTTTCGACTTCATCAGACGTAGACAAGATGTAATCCATTTTTATTGGAATAATCAAGTATTTTTCTAGTCTTTATTGATGTGATATTAGTTTTACACAAAATGTCCTATATATAATGTAATAGTTTGATGAAATATTTTATTTTACGTTGACATAACCAAAACAACACCGGCGCTCTGCTGATTTTAAAGATATTTTAAATATTATATTTTTACACGAGAATACTCTCTTTTGGATTTTATGAAAAATTTTGTGTACACAGGCAGGAGTTATTTCTTCACAATTCAAAAATGTCTAAGGCCCTGATTTTCTTTAATTTGTCAGCAGTTACTAACTTGTCTTTCTGACTTTGAATGACATATGAGATCATTCTTATGTGCAACAATGTTTATATTGCTTATTTTGCAGCAAGCAACTTTTTTACTGTTCTTTAGCTCGGTTAGCCAAGGCTTAAGTTCAGGTACAGTAACCATCCCGAACGAAACCAATAGTATGTATTTTTATTTCGTCTTTTACTTCAAGGACCCTCATTTCCTGTATTATTATCAACAGGTAAAGGAGTTAATGTATTTACAATTTCTAATTCTACATTTGGAAGTGAAGCTGTATCAACATTATCATCCTAAAAACAATTCATGTCAAGTATATATCTACAAGAAAATCAATTGTGTCGTACATTTGTTCCCGCTGTTAAGGAAGAATTTGGTTGCCGATCCACAAACAACCTACTTCTCCATAAGAATAATATATTTCTCGGTCACGATGTCTGGATACAATTGCAAGAAGTATAATAATTGTATATTAGTTAGCTATGTATAATAACTAAAAGAAACTAAACTCACAGTGTTCACTTCACCAAGAACAACCAACTGAAACCAAGACCAACAGTCGCCAAAGATAGTCCTAACCCATTAGATATATACTTTAATGCATTGTTCATAGTCCTACCAGTAGAATAAAATAGAAGCAAAAATTCATAGGCCATGTAAAAAGGATTAATTCATCACAAATATCATGCTATACAGTTAAAACTTCCGTTGACTTTGTAAGCAACTTGCAAACCTTGGAACCCCAAAAAACCCCAAAGATTTTCTTTCTCCAACAGAAATCCTAAGCTACCAGAATTCCCCAGAAATTGGGGATTTCCCAACAATTGGTCACACTGTGAACTAATGTCAAAATCATCTTGCAAAAATTCTTCAACAGTATAGTATGCTCTTTTAGTAAGAAGCGCATGCAACTATGCAGAGCAGATTTGAATTGTTTGTGTGGCTAATGATCCAATTTTTAGGATTAAGTTTGTTAAATAATATGAAAACTCACTCTTAAATCTGGTATAATGTAGTACGTAGTTTGTAGACATCGTTAACCTGTCTTGCATAACGATGATAGGCAGCTTTTGCAGTATAAAACTCCCTAATAATATATAAGTAATGCAAATGGTTTGTGGTGTGAATCTATGTCTACATGATAGATAATTCGCACAACTCTAATTTAAATATAGCGAATGTGAATTGCAAACAGAAAACAATATCTCCCTCATCTTTGACTTGAAAAGTGTATAATATAGGTTGCAGCCACATTCAAATGGTAGTTTGCTTGACACAGTATGTGACCCCTGTTTTGTTGTTAGCTAACGCTGATAATTCGGGTCTTAATGTCTCTTTTAAGGAAAACAAACCTAACCTTGTAAATAGCCACAAAATTTAATAAGTCCAAAGGAAAGGTAATGGGTACCTAGGTAGTAGCATCAAACAGAGGATACACGTTATCTACAATTGCATTAAAAAAAATCAGGTATGCACACTAAATATAATGTTTAAAAAGTAATAAATAAATAACAATGTAGCTGCCAATGATTAGCTATTACTACAGTAATGAACAAATTATTCTCAACGCAAATAGATTCCAAATTAAATAACTTACCCTCAGTATACCCTTATGTTTTTTAAGGAGCTCACCAAAAATTGGTTTTACACTTTTAAATAAAAGAAAATTATGTGAAATAAAAAGCTAACAGCTTCGTCAAAATTGTACAATAAGGTTTAAATGAGCATACTTAATAATCTTGAAATATTTGTAAATATTTAAGAATATTCCAAAGATATAAATTTCTTGTGAAGTTTCTGTTTAAAAAAATTAACCAAACATGCTTCTGTAACATAAATTTCTGACTTTGTCTCCTGGGGACTTCGTTACTTCCAGGAATCTCTAATACCAAGTTTGACAATTTCAATCGTTCCTATTTTGATCTAAATAATATTAGTACAATTATGTTCAAAAATATTTGCTGTGGATTTGAGGCTGTAATTTTACTGACGATAATTTCAATGACTGTAAATCCGGTGCTACAAAAATAATGAAAACAGAGTGATTTTTTGCATAGTCACCATTAAAAATTAAACCAAACTCATCCCTAACTGACGATGAAAATTTACATCATATCGGCCACACTATCAATTAAATTGTACCATGTTGTCTATCAAAAAGTCTAAAACTCTACTAAAGTAATTATATTAAACATCAAACTAGTTCTCTATCAAAACTAATGCAGATGTTAATAGAACATCTATAATGCGGGAATTAAAACCACCTCAAGATTATGAACTGGTCTTGCAATCTAGGAAACCATAAATAGAAATTTAAACATTGTATCAGACACTACATTTGATTTTTTCCAATGCTTCAGTCGAAGCTACTACATTGGCCAGTAAGCGAATTTTTTTACCTGGAAATTTTGAATTTTGCCAAACTATTGCTGTTCCAAGCAAGGTAAGGATTTTTAACGTGCGTGACAATACTCATACATGGGACCTCCATTTTACCTTTCATCCTAACCAGGGTATATTGTTATGAAAAATACTCGCCTAACATTTTCAAGCGGTCCGTGTTGAGATACGAACCTGAAACCTTGGGTATAGTAGTCACACACATGCCAATTATGCCACGGATCCGTCCATTGTATCAGACACTACATTTGATTTTTCAATGCTCCACCTGACGGTACTACATTGGCCAGGAAACGAGTTTTTTTACCTGGAAAATTTTGAATTTTACTGATCCCTTGCTGTTCCAAGCAAGGTAGGGATCGTTTACGTGTGTGACAGCACTCACACATGGAACCCCATTTTATATTTCATCCGAACCAAGGTTTATTTTTATGAAAAGTGCTCGTCCAAGCGCACCTTGTCGAGATTCGAACCTGGAAACTTGCGTATAGTAGTCACACACATACCAATTACGCCACAGAGCCGCCTATTGTATAAGACACTACATTTGGTTCTTCAATGCTTCACCCGAAGGTACTACATTGGCCAGGAAGCGTTTTTTTTACCTGGAAAATTTTGAATTTTGACAAACCCTTGCTATTCCAAGCAAGTTAAGAATCTTTAATGTGCATGGCAACACTCACACAAGGGACCTCCATTTTATTTCTCATCCGAACAAGGTCGTATTTTTGTGAAAAATACTCTCCTAACATTTTTCAAGTGAGCCGTGTCAGGATTCGAACACGGGACCTTGGACATAGTAGTCATACGCACACCAACTGTGCCATGGAGCTGCCTCCATTGTATCAGACAACGAACTGTTACAAGTTCTAATCACAAGCAGATACAAGCTTGGCTAAATGAGAGGTGATATAATTCGTTCAGTTAAGTTGAACAATTGTTATACCTAAAAATTTACTAGCTGGAACTAAAATGTATATGACAAATTGGTGGCAGCATTGTTAGCTAGGTGCGATGGTCTAAATACAATACTACAAGTTTTACATCCGCTTATAGAAAGTTTTATATGAAGACCATTTGTAGTGAAGAATTTTGGAAGAAATACTGTTTGTATCTGTATAAAGAATGGAGCAATGGAAACTACTGGTGAGAAATGAATGTTGATGTTTCTGTGATAGATTGCATTTAACGGTGTTTTTCAGAATAGAGAGCATATCAGAACCAAATTGGCAAGTGAGTAATTTGGCTCAACTAAGTTTTGATTTGATCGGCTAAGCCATTGTCATTTAGCACGTCATTACTATCGCCTACAATGAGTACACGATTATTGCTATTTAAGGTTGATGGCATCTAAGGCCTCTTTTTAATCAGCTCATCTAAGATAGCATTCAGTGTACATTGCACGTATATTGAGTAGTTTTCAAATACAAATATAAACCAGTTACTATTTTGGAAAAATTTCCAACGTGGTTATTTCCTTATAGGAATTTCACAGTTTGCATACATTCATATCTTTGGAGCTCCAATTTTGATCACTTTGTGAGTTTTTAAATTGATTTCACAATTTACATCTATTGATAATGGTATTTCTGAGTTTATTAGCTTATGACAGTTTTTAGGTGCTGATAACATACTTGGCTGATTATGGAATAAACAAAATGGTATATTGTCGAGATTTAATCCAACAGTTAGACTTTGCTTAGAAATAATATTTTTATGCTCTGTTGGGGAACATATGTTAACCAGACTTTTTACCCCGTATTCCTCTGAGGGCATACTTTGATAACATAGAGTTTGAAAGGAATTGATTGTATGTGACGTCTAACGATGGGAGTTCTTTGTGTGGTTATGTCAGTAAAATTTGAAAAACAGATGAGTGGTTCATTTTCACTTGACTCCATTTTCAACTTTCTATTTTTAAAGATTAGTTTCTTTAGGCATAGCACTCATTCATCATTTTGTTTATTAAGCAAATTCTCCATATTAACATTTTTTTCAAAACATATTTCAAGTTGTGAAGTAAAGCATTGTATATGACGTTTAAAACTATACTACCTTTTGATTTCCAATTGTCATTTTTCAGATTTAAGTATATTCAAATTATCTTCGAAATTGTCATGTATCTCCGAGGAAACAGGTATCAATTTGTTATTGCAACAGCTTACTTTAAAATCATCTAATTTGGAGCATTTCTTAATTTTGCCAAAATCTGAACCATTTGTAAAATATGTTATATTTATGCTAATTATGGTACAAATTCAGTAAAATTCAACTTCCCCCACGTCGATTATCATGCTAAGCCCTGGACCTAAAGTATTACACCTACAAATTCAGTTGCATGAATAACTATCACAAGTGAAATACACAAGTTAACAAAATACAAGCCAGGAGCTTATCTGGTTTTTTACTAAAACCAAGGCCGCTTTTTAGTTCTCAGATCCGTGTCTTCAGTTGGGGTACCAAATTTATTCATCATTGAAGTGAAGTACCTATGTGGTAGTAAAACATGAGTTTGTAGATGGAGCGAGGAGGTAACAAGTACTTGAAGGGAATTACTTTGCCTAACTTGAACTTCAGACATGTCTTATCTCGTCAAATGCCGATAGTAAGAAGCTTAATTCCCACCAACTATAGTATCCCACCCCTTTTTCTACGCTTCCCATGGTCAGCTGGGCAAGGGCATCCACCTTCTTTTAGCCTGGGAATGCAATTCATTTGGTTTGCGTACCATAAGTCTTGAATTATGTCCTGAAAACTGTGGGAAACTACAAACATAGACCTGTACAGGTAAACAATTTAATTAAGGATGGGAAAGGAAAACTTTTCCTTTCTCGGTTTAAAAATCCCCTAAATTTAAATATTAAAATAAAATGTAAAGTCAAAAATGCGAACCAGATGTCAGGATAAAATTGGTAACCCGATAGCTTTAATTAATTTGACATTGTTATAAAAATTAAAGATGCTTCGTGTACTTGTCATCCTCGTCGATGAAGTTTGTTAGCCATCTTTGCAACTCTTGCTCCCAAACATAGTTATGCATAATATCACAAAGAAGTTAAAACACATTGTAGATGTTGTCTACTAATTTATTTCTTGTGGCAGAATAGGTTTAAGATAACCCCAGACAAAAAAATTCACTGTCAAATATGGTGAACGAACATGCTAATGAATCAGTTTGTTCTTTTCAAATCAGCAGTTGTGATAGTTTCGATTTAAAAAAAATTAACGGTGCATCCAAAATGACCTGAAGCATCGCCTTGCATGAAAATCATATGTTGGCGAGTACAAACTGGCTTATAATTCAATAATTTTGGAAGGTTCCTTTTTAAAAATGCTCTGTAGTTCTCACTATTCAGATTTCCATAAAAAATATAAGGTTTAACCAAAACGTTTCCGATTGGTCTTTCCCGTACGTTAACAGAAAAATAATGCTGAAAATATGTTTCGGACACAGAATGCAAGTATTTATCATTCCATATGGGTTCATTGCATGAATTGTTTACACCTACTGTTATAATGTACAGAGTGCAACTACATCTAATCTGGGTGTACTGTTCTAGTCTACATTTCAAGACTCTGCCTCAGCACGTCCCAAAGTTTTTAACTACACCACTTTGGTTCGTAACTCTCCGAAGCAAGTTTCGCAAATTTCTTAGTAACATTCTTTTTGAACTTGCGTCAGATTGTAGACCGCTCTAATCCGATTTTCTTCCACCAATTGCTTCATAAAATAATATTTGACATCCACGTACTTCAACGCTTCAGTTCCCACTAATGCAAGTACTTGAAATATGCTTGATTGTCCTCAAACAACGCGATAAGCTCTTGTATATCAGCACGAAGATTTTCAGCAGTCCTTTAAACCACAGAATTTCTGTAACTGCACCCGCAAGAACCAGATACTCTGCTTCTTTAGATGAAATTATTACGGAGGATTGCTTTTTAGTAGACCACACTGATGAATGCACAAAGACCATCATTAAATGTCCCGAAATATGCTGCCTGTCAGCTGTTCCATCCCAATCAAAATCAGTGTATCCCACTAATGGCTGTTCATGACCGCACTTTCTAAAACAAACCAAAGTCTACTTACTGTCTGTACGTATCAGAGAATCCCCTTCAGTCCTTTCCTGCTTAAGTCGATAAAGATTTAGTCGACACATCTTATTCCCAACACTGATGCCAGTCGGTTGCTTCATATAGATCTCCGAAACTACACCCTGCAGGAACGCGCTTTTTACGCTCATTTGCTGCATAATTAGACTCGATACATGACAACTGCAACAAGTGTACACACAGTGACAAAACATGCCAAGGTAGCATACGTTCTGTAATCAAAGCCCCTTTTTTGTGTACATACTTTCAACTACTAACCAAGCCTTTTATTTCTCGAATTCCCCACTTGAATTTCTTTTGACTTTGAAGTGCAATGCGGCCATAGTTTCATACTGCCTAAAGTATTCCAGCACTTAAATAAGAGTCATGACACATCTTGCCCTATCTTGTGCCATCGGTTTGATTGGTTCCATTACGTCACTGTGCATTAACTCTAAGGGTCGACGAGCACGAACATTTTTTATTGTGGGGTAATTTTGTTTATTTACTTTTTACGCGTTTCACAAACCTTCCTTGGTGCTGTTGCAACTGCAAGTCTGTCCACTTGCTTTCTTAGAACTCTAAGTTTACAGTTGCTTATATATCCAAGCCGCATATGCCACAGTTCTGGAGCAAGCTTAACTGCCAATAACATTTGTACTTCTGATGCCAGTGGAAAATCAAAAACATACAACTACCCAACACGTTCACCATCAGCGAACTTCACATTTTCTTTATAAACGTTTCTGCGTTCACACGCGATTTTATAAGACCATGTTTCTAGTCTATCCACAGGTAACAGGTTAAATATAAAGAGGGTTAACAACACGTCATGTATTGTTAAGGGTTCAAACTCTTTTTCAATATTAACTAACACATGTTACTTCCCCTTTTTGGTTACACTATTCTTCTGCTCATCTGCACAGAAGCAACAGTGGTATTCTGTGAGTGAGGCAGCTCCTTCCAAACTGGCTAGCAAATATGCATCCTCACTACATATCATGTGTTGAGATGCCCCAGAGTCCAGATAGAGCCACAGTGTTCCTGAACTTGTTTACTCTTGAACAGAAGTCACTGCGGCAGAAACTGCGACAAATGCTAGGTCTATACAATCTTGTTTAACAATCTGCGCTTTAGGCTTAGACAAATTCTTCAGATTAGGACAATCTGCACTTCGATGATCTACCCTTGGACAGTGTCTGTGATGACAAAGTTTCTATTGCATTTACAACATAATCGTATTAAGAAGGCAATGTTAATAATAAGTGGCAAACTGTGTCCGTTTTTTCAAGAGTAACCCCAGTTTGTTTTAACTCTCGTACAAGCTTGTCAACAGCTACTTCTTACTCAGAAGTAGTTGACTGGATATAACTTTTCTTTCAAAGGTGTTTTGCAACTTATTCCTTATAGCAAAGCACGAATTACAGTCCTTGACATACTCTAAAAGTGAAGCAGTTATACATATAATTATTAGCGTATGGCATTTTTTCTCCTTCCTCGTTAATTTTTCAATCTCTTTCCTTTTGGTTTTTCTTCCGCGTTTACCTACACACACTGCAGTACCTCTGATTTGTTCGACCCAGTCTCAAAACGAAACTTCTAATTAGAGAAATTATTGTTGAATAATGGGACTTTGAATCTGTCTTCAAACTCCGTAATTATTTATTAAAATCCAGAATGTCTGGGCTCATTACCTGTTCACGTTATTGACTAATAACTAATTACAGTTTAAAGAGTAAGAACGTTTTATATAACATAAAGCAAGAAATAAATGTGAAACATCAGAAATTTCAAACACGTTTTTGTTTAACATACGCTAGCCGCTACTTTTATAATACAGAAAGTGTTACTGCATCTAATCTTAGGCATGCTGTCCACATTTCAACACAAAGTAACTTCATCTAATAACAAATTTATGTTTAGATTTTTGCATTGAACTATTCAGAAACAAATTTGTAGAATTCAGTCGGTAGTATACAGATTGTGCTCTTTCTGGTAGTGGTACGAATGCAATCCAAGTTCACTTTTGACATTTTTAATTATTAAACGATATTATATCATAGAAAGCTGCTCATTAGTCGAAGCACCAATTATAACCATCAGTATAAACTCTCTTAACCTGTACATAACAAATTTTATGATTTAGGCAAGTAAATTTCTGTATCAAAGTTATAACAGAGTTTTACTTACAATTATGTACTCCTATGGTGGTGTCGGGTGCTCAGATTCTCATGGACCGTTTCTTGCAGATTTCTTGACAAGGTGCTAGCCAATCGTAAGTGTGTGCTCTAAAGGAAAGGTAGGAAGTGAGGAACGATAAAGTAAGGGCATTATATCGACAATCGCTATAACACACCCAAAAGCGCCGTTACTTCCCGAACACTGGTACTGAAATGATCAACCTTTGTTTGTTTAAGTCACCTTACCTCGTTTTCAACACAATATCACCACTCTCAGGTTTGGCTCATTCAAATTGGCTGATGTCCTACAACCAATTGGAATAAACAACCTCGAGAATAATTAAAAATCCCCGAGATTAGCTTACCCTGTTTGCACTTATTAGATCTTTTGAACCTACAATGTTACTAATAATTTATAACCTACTCAAGGCCAGATCCAGGAAGCAGGGGGATTACTTTACTTTTAATCTAAATACAGTAAATGTAATGAATATAAGAAATCGAAACTAGTTATCCGATAATTGAAAAAACATGTTACAATCGATTCACTTAGCGCATAACAAATTTCTAATTTGAATCAGTACAACTATTTTTTGATAAAGCACAACTCTACTTTATTTACCAAATTTGATACTTACAGAATGTTATTTTAGAACAAATTACTATAAACAATAGAATTGAGCGTGAGGAGAGAGTGTGACCTTGTTTGAAACATTCCTTAATACTGAAGTCAATAACGTTTGCTATTTCATTTCAGGGTCTGAAGATCTAAGAGCTCCAGAAAGTACCTACACCCCAAGGACAGGAATTTTCCGTCCACTTTCTGATTGGCCTACATCTCATTCAGCATGGGAAACTTGGCCTTATGGAAAGTCAATATTTGATGACCCTCTGCATGCAGCAGAACGAGTTAATGTGCCAGGATATCGTTATGATCCACTTCACAGAGACATATATGGATATTCTCCAAGAAAGATTTTCCCACACAATTATGGCTATTCCCCATTAGCAAAGTATAGACCTGGTAAGCACTAAGGCCACTATTGTTAATCTTATCGCCCCATCTCTTTAGGACATCGTAGAGGTTCTGCATAAACTGCTAAGTAATTTATCACCTGCACACATTTTGAGTGTTTATATTTTTTTAATACTGCATAACAGCCAATACTACGTTTTAACAGTTTATTAAACAATGTCATTGACTAAATAAATTTGATCGATTTAACAGTAATTTTTTTGTATTAATATAACATTAGTATACCATTTAGCTATGCCTAATAATTTATTTATCAATACTAGTACTGCCACATTACTCTAGTAATGTAGGCATTTATTATTAGCTTATGCAAGTACATAATTTATTGTATTATTTACTAGGTGGTTTGTAAATAATGCGAATGTGATTATATTATTAGAAATAAATAATAAAACTAAAAAATGATTACTAATTGTCCTGCAAACGCTTGAGCTTTCTACCTCATTAATAATATGCACAATGCTTTTGGGTTGTGCTATGTGCTGAACCTGCTTTTTCTTAACACTCGCTCCAGCATTTGTCAGGGCGATTAACTTTTTTTTTGTCTTTACCTACTTCCCTCTGTTTAGTAACAATTTTTCAGGTAAGTTCCTTATAATATTTTTAAGTAGACATCTAATTATCAAAAGTATTGTTTTTCAAGAGTGTTACATTTGTATTAGTTATGTACGTTTAAAATGAACAGGGACTGGAAGCAAATATCGAAGTAATAATTTTCTAGAAATCTAAATACATTTAAAATATAAGGCGACATATCTATAATACCTAAATGTGTAATTTTAAAAATCCTTGTTAGAAATTGGAAAGAATGTTAGAAAATATTTAATATCTATACTTCTGTAAGTATTTATTTTATTACTCATAAAGAAATGTCGGAGAATGGCATTTATTACATGATTACTTTTGTTTTTTACAGACATCTGTTTTGAGTACAAAGTATTTGATTTTTTACTTCATGAAAATCTGTTTAAGGAACAGTAATGGAGTTTAAAAAATATTTCTGTATAAAGTGATATTATAAATATTAATGGTTCCGGGTTGGGACCGTGTCATTTTATAGTCTAAGGTCGACGTTTGCCCACTTTTGTAAGGGGCTTCATTAGGACAAAAAGAAAATGAAATATAAAATAATAATGATAAAAATAAGAATGATAAAATATTAATTAGACAAGTGTAAAAAGTATAAAAGGTATGAAGAGTTACTTCTGAACTAGCAGACTCACCAGCCCTGATGAAGCCCCTTACAAAAGTGGGCGAAACGTCGACCTTAGACTATAAAATGAGACGGTCCCAACCCGGAACCATAAATATTTATAATTTCTGAATAAAATCACCAAAGGTTAATATGTTCCAGATAAAGGAAACAAACAACTGTTCGACGTAACCACTTCCTAATAAACATATTTTATTTTGTTTTGGGACTCATTGATAAGAAACACAATTCGAAAACATCTGGGTATTTTTCAAGCTGCAGCAATATGATTCTTAATTTGTTTATTATGACTAGAAAAATATGAAGTAATTAGTAATCTCCAAAAATTTAAGAGCGTGCATTAACACATTCGCTGCCAACATTGAAAAGTAACTTTCACCAGAAATCAAATTATATTTTTCTCCGTTAGGATTTAAAAAATTGTTAAATAACTTCTAATCCACTTCGTTATGAATTACTAATAAATTTTTGGCTTGTTTTGAATATTTCAAAATTACACGCACCAGCGCGTGATTGGCATTGGACGTTAAATTTCATTCTGGGATACCGATCACGCGCCTGTACGTGATGATTAAATTATCAACATTGGTTCAAAAAATAGTATACAACAAATACAAAAAATAAAAGTATCATATAAAAAAGTAAACAATTGTTTTTGTGCTACATGTACAACACGTGACAAAGTGCGAAACAAACATGCTCTAAGGACAAATAAAGCCTGAAACATACCAAGCACGTTTCTGCTGCCACGCTTTTTACTTCCACACCTCTAGACTGTCCCACAACGCACCCATCGCCACATGTCACTCCAGTGGACTTTTACACAAAACTTATTTATATATATATATATATATATATATATATATATATATATATTACTCATATTTAGACCAGAGTAGAAAATTAAATAATCACATCAAACAATTTTAATCACCGTGTAGAAGCTTTGGGAAAAAGTACGCTTTATTAAAACCATGAAGCATAAATAAATTCGGTCGTTTCAGTAAAAATAAGAGATTTAAATCATGTACAAGACGCTTTATATCAAAAGAAACAGTATTAAAAAGCTCTACGTGTAATTTAATTATTCCTAAGAAAGAAACAAATGGAAATTACGTGCAAAATTTATATTAATTAACCATATTTTAAGTAACCGGTATTAAACAAAGTGTACACATAATAATTAACATTTAATTTGTATTCGCTAAAAATGAAAGGATAGAAGTCAATTTTAGTTGGAGTTAATTAAACCATTATTAATAATAAGCATAAAAGTCTGTGAAAATCCAAGATTATAATACCAGAAAATAAAGCTCTGAGAATTAATAGTATGTTTAAACACCTGCTATTTTTAAAAAAGCTCATTCTGCGTAAATGTTGCAGATAATTAATGGTTATAGAGAATCTTTAAGAAACCGTCGCATAATAGTTACGAGAAATGCGAAAGGTGCGATACGGGTTATTTAACCCAGATAACAGTCCACATGAACTGAAATAATCGATAATAAAGAATATCAATTTGCACGAATAAGAACAGGGTAGATAGAGACAGATAATATGCGCAAGACCGAGACACATAGTAAAAAGGCGTGAGTAGAGCAACGTCATGGGGTTGCGATTGGTTGAAAGTAAAAGGCAAAATTTGAGAGGTAAAAATAACATTTCTGTATAAAAGTCAATTAGTTATTTCCAGACGTTGCAAACCGTGTTGAAATTTCTGAGATTTAACTGGGGCGAGTACAAAATTCGTAAAAACCGACGCGCGAGCTACGGAATGGGAACATTGCAAGCGAAATTCTTTAGAATTGTCCATTTTGGGGACTCGACCGACAGACAGGCTAACTTCTATATATACCCAGGTGAATATAAACAAGCTCTCTTACATCCGCGACTTGATTCAATATGTTAAACAGTGCATTTTAGTTTGATACAATAATTTAAAGTTTGCTCGTATATTTTGGTGATTCAAAATAGTTTGTTCTTTACGTGCTAACATGAATATACTTTAGTGCACTTAGATACAAGGTAATAAAATTTAGTATCACTGTACCAAATAGTAAAATTTACAACGACAAATGAATACATCAAACGTAGGCAGTTTTGGCGTATATTGGTGAAAGAAGTATGAATTTCTTTGCTATTTTTCGGGGGGTGTTAATAATTAAATGGTTCGTAAACATGACTGGATCCACTAAACAAGGTTCAGATATACACAGATGAGTTCCGGAAAAGCCCTGAAACAACTTTAAATAAATGGTGATGGAGCAAATTTTTAAAACGTTGAGAATCAGAAGCCGTAAATATAATCCAGTTGGAATGGTGTGATTAACAAAAGGGACGATGTACATTGAAGCTACGAGTGCAGTGAACTTCAGGTAAATTATACTTTTTTGTTTGAACTTTGATATTTTGGTGTGTGTTGAATAACTTTATAATTTGTTTATTTAAAATGGACAGTAGTGAAATTGTACTAACAATAACATTTTAATTTTAAGGTGAAATTTGCTTGTTTAAGTAGAAAGGGGTATTTAGTATTGATGTTCTGGATTATGATGAAAATTTGGGTATGTCTTTGAGCTCAATTAGACGAACCTGGTTAATTAACGTAAAGGGGTGGTAGATGCTCCCTTTGTACTCAGACTCCGGTCTGCATATATTGTTATATTAATTAGTAGGCATCCAACAAGGACTTTAATTCAGGATGCACATTTAAATGATAATAAATGTAATCTTGAAAATTTCTGATACTGAAATTTATGCTGAATTTTTTAATTTGAAATTTTAATGTATTGTGAATATTGATGTAAATAGAGTTAACGTTGATGTTTGTGGTAGGAATGTGTTTGTCTTTTTTTATGAATGAGGATGAAGGTTTAACTAGAGGAGCAGCCGAGGCGATTAACAGAAGAAAGTCAATGGACCAACACAGTTAAGGTAATGAATAGCTTTTTGTAGGATTCACAGCATTCTAGACATCCAATTCGTAGGGGCGCGATTCGAAAAGCGGAGTACCCGGATTTTAGTGGATTCACAGCATTTTATGGCGACCACAACGTGAGGGCTCGAATTCCAGATAGTGTTTAACTATTCCAGGAAACTGGCGATCTGAGAGAGAGAGTTTCTGTGTGTGTATAAATTTAAGAGTATTGTAGAGTGTGTGAGAGTGATTAGAACGTATGCAGAGAAAGGAGTGGTTAAGGAGTCAAGGAGTGGAAATTGGAAGTGACGATAGTGCATTGTGTGGGAAAAATTCTAAAATGGAAGAAGCTGGAGGCAGTAGAGATCAGTCGAGGACGGAATCAGGGGATCAAGGAAACGAGATGATATTGAGAATGTTAGAGAGGATGAGTGAAGAATCTAATAGAGCGAGAGAGGACTCAAATCGAAAATTTGACCGAATGAATGAGACATTAACAGGAGTTAGGGAAACCCTAAGTGAGAAAATAGACAAGACGAATAAAGAAGTTTCAGAATTTAAAAATAGTCTTACCGTAAAGATGGGGGAAGTTGAAAATAGGGTTGAAAAAAATGAGCGTGATATTACAGGTCTTCGACAGGAAATGGGACATTTAAGGTCCGAAGTACGCATTTTTTGTGAAGAAGAGATTAATATAAAAATGACTGAAGTGACGGACTCATGTAGGGATCAGTTAGGCAGGGTAGAACGCGAAGTTAGTAGTATCAAATACAACATGTCAAATTTAACAGGGGATGGTCCCAGATTTTCTACAGGTGGAGTATCATTGGACCAACACATGAAGTTTTATGGCGATAACAGGGTAAATCCACAAATTTTTATTAATAGTGTAAGAAATCTAGTGGGAAATTTATTTGACGAACAGACTAAACTGAATACGATAAAGGCTTTATTAAAGGACAACGCGGAAGCATGGTACAATTTAGTAGGACAGGACATTGAAACATACACGGACTTTGAAAACAAATTTTTAAAGCACTACTGGAGTGACCACAGACAAGACCAGGTACGAGACGACTTAATCACAGGGAAATTTAAGGGAGAATTTTCAGGAAGTAGGGAGCAATATGCTATACGCAAGTATAGCATAGCAAAGCAACTGAACCCACCACTGACGGACCGACAAATTATTAAGTATTTATCACGACACTTTGAGGTAGACATAAGACAACACGTAGCACTACAGAACATAGTGGACAGAGAAATGTTTCTAGAATACTTGCAGAGGTACGACGACGTAAGTAGTGGACGACCTCGGGAGAACAGGGAAAGACAGATCAACACAGTTAGGTTTGACAATAGACGGGACAACTACGCTAGACGGGGGAATAGTTACGGATACCAGCGACAGAATTGGGAACAGAGACGACCATACGTTCGAAGTAATAGTTTAGGAAGGGGACCTGCACCGAGACCGGGACCTACCAGAATGAATAGTTCACCAGACATGAGCGGGACTGCTAATACAGACACGGAACGAGTGGAAACGCCTAGGACATACGCTGAGGTGACGGCTAGACCAGGACCGAGTAGGAAAAACAGACCTGGACAGGATTTTTAGAACGCGACAGACCACTAGATTTCAGTGTAAATGTATATGAACATCCACGTGAATTTTTCAAAATTGAGGAGGAAGTAGAGCCAGAAACTGAGGAAAAATTATGTTTGCCAATTATTAATTTAGAAATTTTTGAGAATAATGTAGAAGTATTACTTGATACAGGGGCAGAGGCGAGTTTAATATCGGAGGAATTCGTCAGCAAAATTAGGGATAAGGTTTGTGATAGAATTATGCCTATAAAGCGTAGCCATTTAGTAGCTCCAAATAAAAAGAAGTTTGCTGTAGTAAATAGTGTTGTGGTGCTTAGGATAGATATAGGAGATTTAAGCTGTGAACAGGAGTTTGTAATTGTACCTGGACTGAAGTTTCAGAGCATTTTAGGTGTTGACTGTATGATGAAGTTAGGGGTTGTGATAGATATGGAAAGGAAGGTAATAAGGATTAATGATAGGGTAGTGCCATGGAAGGGCAGTTATGAAGTCACAGAGGATGACACGGGGTTGAGTATTAATGTAGTAGAGGTAGAGGATGATGAAGTTAAACAGATCAACACAATAAGATGTCCAGAGGATAGGAGAGTAGAGGTTCAAGCTTTAATACAAAAACATGCAGAAGTAGTGGGGGTAGAAGCAGCATATCAGGAGCAGGTGAAGGCGAAATTAAGTAAAGATGGCAAGTTTGTTTTTAATCAAGTAGATTTAAGGAATTCATTCTGGCGGATTCCATTACATAAGAATTCTAGAAGGTACATAGGATTTTCCGTAGAGGGAAAAATCGATAATTGTAAAGTAGTATCGTTTGGTTTGTCGGCAGAAAGGGAAACAATAATAAATGAGAAACAGACATGTGTAGGGACTGAAGAAGAAGCAATATTTAAGAGTGAGGATAATAGGGATGAGTTTATTGTATGTGAGATAACAGGGATGTTAAGTATAGATATAGAAGGGGGAGAGATAGGGATGAAGAGTATTAGGATGGTAAGAAGAAAGACGTGGAGGGTCAAGAAGAGAGTTAGATTTAAATAACTTGATGAACAAAGGATAGAGATAGGTGAATTTTAGTAAGTGTTTATAGAAAATAAAGCTAGGTATAGGATAAATATGGGAGATAATTAGAAATAGGTTTAGGATGAGAATAAAGAGGAAACGTAGGAAGAAAATAAGATAGGTTAAGTATAGATATTTCATATAAGATTAGTGGAGAGTTAGGAATAGAGTAAGAGTAGGATAGGTATATAGGATTAGGTAGGGGAAGTAAAGTATAGTGAAGATGAGTTAAAAGTTAGGAATAGGATAGGTATATAGGATGTATATAGGATTAGATGGATAAGTAGGATAAAGTTAGGGATAATTTCAGTTTATAAAATTAAGTGAGAGTTAGGAATAGGATAGGGATATAGGATAGGTGTAAATATTTTTTTTTGGATTGGAGACAAAGTAGGTAAGTTAGATAGATAAGGGTAGAGAGAGATAGGCAATTATTTTTGTAATTTTTTTGTCTAAATGCTTTATATTTGCATTCAAATAAGTGGGATTATTTGTATTCAAATAGGAAGAAAATACTCATATTTAGACCAGGGTAGAAAATTAAATAATCACATCAAACAATTTTAATCACCGTGTAGAAGCTTTGGGAAAAAGTACGCTTTATTAAAACCATGAAGCATAAATAAATTCGGTCGTTTCAGTAAAAATAAGAGATTTAAATCATGTACAAGACGCTTTATATCAAAAGAAACAGTATTAAAAAGCTCTACGTGTAATTTAATTATTCCTAAGAAAGAAACAAATGGAAATTACGTGCAAAATTTATATTAATTAACCATATTTTAAGTAACCGGTATTAAACAAAGTGTACACATAATAATTAACATTTAATTTGTATTCGCTAAAAATGAAAGGATAGAAGTCAATTTTAGTTGGAGTTAATTAAACCATTATTAATAATAAGCATAAAAGTCTGTGAAAATCCAAGATTATAATACCAGAAAATAAAACTCTGAGAATTAATAGTATGTTTAAACACCTACTATTTTTAAAAAAGCTCATTCTGCGTAAATGTTGCAGATAATTAATGGTTATAGAGAATCTTTAAGAAACCGTCGCATAATAGTTACGAGAAATGCGAAAGGTGCGATACGGGGTTATTTAACCCAGATAACAGTCCACATGGACTGAAATAATCGATAATAAAGAATATCAATTTGCACGAATAAGAACAGGGTAGATAGAGACAGATAATATGCGCAAGACCGAGACACATAGTAAAAAGGCGTGAGTAGAGCAACGTCATGGGGTTGCGATTGGTTGAAAGTAAAAGGCAAAATTTGAGAGGTAAAAATAACATTTCTGTATAAAAGTCAATTAGTTATTTCCAGACGTTGCAAACCGTGTTGAAATTTCTGAGATTTAACTGGGGCGAGTACAAAATTCGTAAAAACCGACGCGCGAGCTACGGAATGGGAACATAGCAAGCGAAATTCTTTAGAATTGTCCATTTTGGGGACTCGACCGACAGACAGGCTAACTTCTATATATACCCAGGTGAATATAAACAAGCTCTCTTACATCCGCGACTTGATTCAATATGTTAAACAGTGCATTTTAGTTTGATACAATAATTTAAAGTTTGCTCGTATATTTTGGCGATTCAAAATAGTTTGTTCTTTACGTGCTAACATGAATATACTTTAGTGCACTTAGATACAAGGTAATAAAATTTAGTATCACTGTACCAAATAGTAAAATTTACAACGACAAATGAATACATCAAAAGTAGGCAGTTTTGGCGTATATTGGTGAAAGAAGTATGAATTTCTTTGCTATTTTCGGGGTGTTAATAATTAAATGGTTCGTAAACATGACTGGATCTACTAAACAAGGTTCAGATATACACAGATGAGTTCCGGAAAAGCCCTGAAACAACTTTAAATAAATGGTGATGGAGCAAATTTTTAAAACGTTGAGAATCAGAAGCCCTAAATATAATCCAGTTGGAATGGTGTGATTAACAAAAGGGACGATGTACATTGAAGCTACGAGTGCAGTGAACTTCAGGTAAATTATACTTTTTTGTTTGAACTTTGATATTTTGGTGTGTGTTGAATAACTTTATAATTTGTTTATTTAAAATGGACAGTAGTGAAATTGTACTAACAATAACATTTTAATTTTAAGGTGAAATTTGCTTGTTTAAGTAGAAAGGGGTATTTAGTATTGATGTTCTGGATTATGATGAAAATTTGGGAATGTCTTTGAGCTCAATTAGACGAACCTGGTTAATTAACGTAAAGGGGTGGTAGATGCTCCCTTTGTACTCAGACTCCGGTCTGCATATATTGTTATATTAATTAGTAGGCATCCAACAAGGACTTTAATTCAGGATGCACATTTAAATGATAATAAATGTAATCTTGAAAATTTCTGATACTGAAATTTATGCTGAATTTTTAATTTGAAATTTTAATGTATTGTGAATATTGATGTAAATAGAGTTAACGTTGATGTTTGTGGTAGGAATGTGTTTGTCTTTTTTTATGAATGAGGATGAAGGTTTAACTAGAGGAGCAGCCGAGGCGATTAACAGAAGAAAGTCAATGGACCAACACAGTTAAGGTAATGAATAGCTTTTTGTAGGATTCACAGCATTCTAGACATCCAATTCGTAGGGGCGTGATTCGAAAAGCGGAGTACCCGGATTTTAGTGGATTCACAGCATATATATATATATATATATATATATATATATATATTGCTGTGTTATTCCTGAACAATCGAGCCCCAGCGTTAGGCCGTCTTAAAATTGCTGTTATTCACCCCACGATTGGGCATATCATAAAATTGCTATGTTACTCGATTTTAGGATTAACGAGCCCCTGCGGTGGGTGTTATAAATTTGCTATGATTTTTCTCTTTGATTATTTTGTCGTAATAAATTTGCTGTGACATTACCTGTCTGATTTCTTTATTATTTTAAGCCCCAATGTTATGAAATGTTAGATTAGGATTTTTACCTCGACTAGCTTACTGAATGGATCTTATTGAATCAAATAAAGCAATTCTATAATACACAATATAATAATTGATAATATTTACAACACTCAAAATTTTCATTTTTGTACAGAATATCTACATATACCAGATTTATGTTTTTCTGAAAGCCAGCAAAAATATCTTTTACTTATTCAAGGACCTTCGAACATTCCAACATACCTTTTCCATTGTCATAAATTTTTAAGTGACCCTTTTTGATGACTCTTACAAATATACAATGTGACAAATATTAAATCAGAACAGTTTTCAATAATAAAGTGTATTAAGATTTCTAACCTGGAATGGGTTCTGTAGTTACATCCTAGTCTTTGATCGGCATCCCCTTTCTGTGTTCGGTTTGCTTATTGATGTGCCGGCCCCATATAAGAATCGCTTCCCATAAATCGATTCTTATTCAAATCATACCAAGTCGGAATATGTCCAATTAGAATACTTTCATTTTTAAAATTAGAGTATGTTTAAATTACAGCCCAAATTAAAGTCGAAGTTAAAATCCAAGAATAAGAGTCGAAATTAAAATCCAAATTACATGTCGGAATTAAAAGCCATGTTTTATTAATATTAGAAATGAATTTAATTAACTCGTTTAAATATAGACTAACCTGTCGCTTCGTCAGTATCATATATATAAGCCCTACCTCCAATTGATTTTATTGGCTTGTCGACGTTCTAGAGCGATACTTCTATCTTATCTCACATACCTTGGAATTTTCATCAATTATTTAGTTCAAATTTTTCAATGTATGCCTTGTCTGTCACGTATGCATCCCGCATATCGTAATATTATTTGAGAATTTCTAACTTTTGACATTTATTAACTCACGTATTCGGATGTTTGTTAAATTTTATCGTCTAAATTGAATCGTCTGGTGCTTGTTTATTTCTACAGAATATTGGATTTTTGAACAAATGTGATTTCTTCCAGTCACGTAACAATTTTCTAATAATGAATTATTTAGAATGCGTGTACGATGATATTCTCGACGCAATTGTTAAATATTTGCAATGGCAATTTATCTATGCTTCTCGGTGATTTAATTTTGATGCAATTTGTTGCGTTTTAAAATCTTATCTTTACTTGTAAACTGCACTTAGACATCTTTATGTTCACATGTAGTTAATCCCGTGTATTTTATATACAGTGTCCTCTCAATTAACAGTATGTAGAGTGATCGTTTTACTCTTATGATTTCTGAAATCATGTGCTTTTCTTAAAGTAGAAGTTGTTTATATTTATTCTACGAGCCCATGACTTAACCTACCCCTAAACTACCTTATTATCATAGCATCATATATAGTTTTATCTAGTTTGCATCATCTCCCCACATAATAATTTCTTGAGTACACTGAGCTTCTACTGGAATTTGTACAAGGACAGCCTATTGATGGCTGTATTAGAAATTAATTCATTTTCATCCTCGTTTTCGCCTTCATTTTTGCTACTTTCTGGAACTGAAACGTTACCCAATGGTAAATACTCATCTTCAGTATCACTACCTCAAACAACTTGTTCATCGTCTGAAAAATCCGATAAACCTTGAGCCGCAAACTTTTCAAGTTCTTGTGTGGATAATGGTTGAATACAATCACATTTTATCTTTTTAGATCTAGAGGTGCTTGCTTGTTGATCTCTACTATCCATCATAATTAACCTTTCTTTGATCCCAATGCTATATAAAAAAAACGAAAAATAACTAGAAACCACGTGCATTAAAACTTTGTTAAATACCTTAAGTCAATGCCTACACTACATACCGAGTTCAATTCCAATGCCACTCTAAATCAATAGCGCGTGATTGGCAATGAACGTGTTAAGTGAAAGTTGACATTTTAATACTTATAAATTTTATTGGCCATATATGAGTATTATACAGGATTAGTCTTTATGAACTTTACATACTTCTACCATAGATAGAGTCCCTCAAAACATACAAAATCCTCTTTCTTTATTAATATGCAGGGCGGTTTGTAAATTTGAACAAAATATTCATTTGGCTATAATATCTACACAGATTATTTAAATTCTCAAATTTTTTTGTGAAACTGTATACTGGTGTCTGATGTTGGATTAGCGTTCTCAAAATTAATTGGGAAGGTTCAAATAGTTATCCTGTATAAGGTTTTTTTTAAATTGTCTTGAATGATTCTTGAGAGGCATAAATAAACAATGAAAACTATGCGTATTAATATGTCTATCACAATTTTACTGATTTTTTTATTAATGTTCCTTTTGACTAAAACTGAAAAGCCACAAGACGCATCACATAATAATGTAATAATTTAAAACAAATATTGTTAGTATAAGATGTAGAACATCGGCGTTTATTGCTAACTACACCATTATTGTCATTTTGTTTAATTTCCAAAGCCAGATTAGATAATTTTTCAATGTTTAGTTGTTAAACAAAAATCGCCCTGTACATTTTTCAAATTTGATGAACAATCAAATCACAAATGCAAATTAAACATAAGTTCACATTTATTAGAAATGAGTTTGTTAGATTTGAATGTTATGTAAATAAACTTAAGAAAAGTGCCATATTCTTGCAAATAATTTTCTTATTTTATTAAGATATGCATTGTATTTTTATATTACTTCATAGAAATATAAAGCTAGGCTGCTACGATAGTTTGACGTTTGGTTGTGCTTGTTATTAGTAACTATTATTTATGGGGATCATTTGGAAAGTAAAGAACGTTTGGTTGTATTTTGAAATTATTTTCATTATAGCCAAAAAACTTTTGTTACAACATACCTGATACTTAAACTAGTTTTCTACATAATTGTTGTTCAAATTTAAACACTTGTCGTATTGTTTCACCAATTTTGCTACGTACCGTTTCACCAATTTTGCTATCCCTTCTCCATACTCAGTTGCCACCCAGTTGTTTAACCACTCACTAACATCCTCTTTAAATTCGTCATCACTTCCATAGTGGTTCCTGCTGAAAATGTGCATCTGTTTTGGAAAGAGATGTAAATCACGGGGCCCAAGTCCGGACTAAAAAGCAGATGATCAAACAGTTCCTATCAAAACTATTGCAGCAAGTTCTTCGTCAATGCAGCAGAATGTGGTTGTGCATTAGCACAACGCTGCTAGACAACAATCTGTGCCATTCATCACATCACCATAAATATCAGTTATTTGTGTATAAGTTTTGATATGCCACACGCCTTTCGCATTTAAAAATAACATTACACTATAAATTTCACATTTCGGCAAAATTGCTGATTTTGTTACACATTTTAAAAACGTACAAACAATCATTACACTACTATATTGGCCCACGGTTATCGCCAGACTAACTCAAGGGGAGTGAATGATGCACGACTCGGCGGTAGAGGTAGTGGGAGAACTGCACGGCTCATCACATCAAAATGTTCTCTACTTTCCAAATGATCCTCATGTTTTAGTTTGTTACTTCTATTCAATAGTATTGTTAGAGTTTTTGTTACTTTAATTAATTTAAAATGTTGTAACAGTTTTTAAATGCAAAGTATACTGATATATATTTTTCGTTTACCGATTCTGTAAAGGGAATGGTAGAGGTGCTGTTGGAGAATATTAAACGAGATTTCATGGGAGTCGAGTTCCCAGTCTTCTAGCATTTGGATCAGTAATGGAACTTTCCAAAAGCAATTAGAAAACGAGATGTTGATTATGTGCTGGAAGATAACATTGTTGATGCTGCTATAACAAACCAGGAAGGTAGATCAAAAACTAAACGTTACTCGGTCAAAAGTCGGTAGTCTACGAAAAAATCATTTGCACCCATATCGTGTAAAAATAATAGTTCAATGGCTACATCTTGTAGATGACTTCAATTGGTTGAAATTTTGTACGTGGATTGGAAAACACAAACCAGTGCTGTATAAAACACTGTTTTAAGAAGCGCAGTGTAGTTATAGCAATAAACATTGATGTATTGATTTTAGTAAAAAAATCTGAAACTAACAATATTTGTTTTAAATTATTACATTACTATGTGATGCGTCTTGGTAGCTTTTCTGTTTTAGCCAAACTAGAATGTTAATAAAAAATTCAATGAAACTGCAACGAACATGTCCCATACACAGTTTCATTGTCTATGTATGCCCTTTTAAAATCATTTAATACTATTTAACATAAAGCTACCGAATTAATTTTCTAAAGTCTGTCATGGAATTTCTAAGTTTTGTGAATGCTAATCGAACGCCAGATGCCAGTATCTCAGATAGTAATTTAAGTTTATGACAAGCTTGTTTATGGCTTGTTGCCAATAGGCGAAAAGCATTGTCATAAGCTCGTTTGTTACAAGGTTGTAACCTTGTAAGAAGGTTTTAGTAAGGTTGGTAGTTGAGACAATCAAAGGATTGTCACAAGCTTGTGATAGCAAGTCTACAACAACATTCTAGAGAGCATTCGCTAATCCTAGAACAAGCTTAGTAAAAGATTATAAAAGACTTTATAATCATACAATAACCTTGTATTAATAAACATATGGCAATCTCAAACAAGGATAGCAAAGTTTTAACAATCGTATAAAGCTTATTTTACAAAGTATGTCCAGTTTTTAAAATCAATTTAATGCATATCATATATTGCTCTATTATGGTTGCAGTTTAAAGCAGGTAAATATAAAACCTGTGTAAATTGCAACCACAATTGAGTAACGTTTGCAATCCATAGACGCTGTTATCTAAAACTTGGAATTACATGTAAGATTTCATAACCATGCCAAGTTCAAAAAAGCTAGCCCAACATCTGTAATGCACTTAGTAAAAGTTTTAACACATTTTTCTACTATAACTACAAATTTATATTTCAAACTGTCATTTACATAATATTGTAGTTTGATATTTACAATTTTTGTCATTATTTTAATAAAGTAAACAAAAAATTCAGCCTAAACTTCTTGATTCATTATATGAAGATCTCCACGTGTTGTTTAAGTTAGACCTGAAAAAAAGTTTTAGTATTAAGAAATTGCTTTCAATAATAATAAAAATACCATACTTTATTATCATCATACCGAAAACAATACAAAATTTAGACATGTTCAGTAACAGTCTCCATGTTGTTAGTCTGACCACATTAATAGTGCTAATAAACCTAAAATGCAAACACCTATATTACTATACTTAATAGATATACTCACCAATAAATCGTGTACCAATTTTTCAATTACCCTACTAAATTATGCACTTCTGAAACATAAATAGTGTAGAACGATTTTGTTTTAATATGATATATCGCAATGGTGACTAGAAAGTAGCAGTACAAGCTAAAGTGGGATGATCATCATCACCTGTGGAGCAAAAGAAGCATTCGCATTGTGCACGAATGCAGAAAGGAATGTTACTATAACATTGTTGAAAAAATGGATTTTATGGTTTACTGATTTTCCAATCAGAGATGAATATATTGTGTTACTTTTTTATATGCTCATCCATGCATGAGCCCTTTTAATAGAAAACTGGTCAATAAAAGTGGCAATGCCCATTGGTTGACCCAAAAGCTAATTTTTCAGTCATTACGTCTGTATTGGACACATGAAAATTTTAGATAATGGAGCCGAAACTTGCAACAAGCACATGGTTTAAATTCTTACCATGATTTCACTTGTTAAATTTAACGATAGTATAAACATACAACACTCATTTCAATCCCAAAAAGTCCATGTTTAACCCACCAACAATTAGCCACAGCAAGCAATTAAATTCAATATTTTGTAGTAACTATATGTAAGCTAGTTAGCAATCCAATAGCATAACTAAGTTAAGCAAATTCAGGTTTAATAATTTTATTGTAAATGCATTTAATATTGAATTATTTTCCATTGTGGGTAAAGTTCAAATAATTCTTTTAACCTGACAAATTTAGGTAAAAGAAAAAGCAAAAATAGTAATAGCTTATCTTCAATAATTACACCCACGTGAAATAAAACACAAAGAATACTTAGTCACCTCATTGCATTTAACACCATCAGCTTAAAATTAAAAAGATTTCTGGTCAACGTTGACTTAGTTATAAAATGTATGATGTTTATTAATACTACAACAAAATTTCAAAGTTAGAACCCATACTCCTGTGGTGTTACAAATGGTGCTGCTATAAAAGAAATATTTATTATTGTGGTAGATATATGGCAGTTATTGAATTTTGGAAAATTGCACTTCACTGGTAGAATAGTCGACAAAACAAATTATTGTATATAACTGTAACATTTTTAACAAATAGTTTTTTCTCCTTAAAAAAGAATCCGAATTCTATTATGAAATTTTGAATTTAAAAATCAGAATACGAATTAGTTTAATTAAATTTCTAACTCAAAACATCTTTGTTGTTAAATTTAACAAATTAGCCATGAGGGTAAACTTAGGACATCAGATATCAAGTAAATGTGAACAAATGTTTCACATATTGTAAATGATTAATGTTGATACCACGAGTTTGAAAAAGAACCAAGTAAATATAGTAACAAGGAAAACTATTTTCATTTAATAAAGTTACTATAATATCAATATTGTAATTTTATAGGCAATCGATCATAAATCTTTTGCCTTTTACAAACAAAAATTTATATTTAGCAAGTGGTTAGTTATTCGACTTCTAATAAATATTGCTTGTTTGTCCACACTTAAAGTGCACTCCATGATGTGTTTTATTTAAAAACCTTTTAGAACTTTGAAGAAAGTATGAATCATGTTAAATTATTGAGATCGATTTCATTCACTTACAGTGTGTACAGTTTAAAATGCAGCACATGGGGATTTTGAAACCTGTAGGAAACACAATCTTAATTAAATGGGACGAAAATTGCACGCTAATACATGTCGCAATTGGTAAACCACGTTTCGTCTGACTATATTACTAAATCGTGGAAGTGCGCTTCCGCATCCCATTTTTGGATGTACCAGTTAAAAACGCTTACTTCTGGCGTAATCTTCTCTTTTAAAACCTTGGACAATAATCGGTTCATAAGGACGATACCTTTTTTTTTAAATTTGCTGTACAGTAGATTTTGGAATATCAGGCTCATGACATAAATCTTATGGATGTGGAAGGATTCCGTGCTACCGCTTCGGTAATGTTTTAAACACGTTCAGTATTGTTCCCTAGTCTGTTCAAAAACACCATGATTTAGTAAATTTATCACAATTCTAAAATATGTGTTATGCGGTTGTCGTCTTTCAGGATACAGTTCTAAATATCTGGCAGTTGCCGTACTAGTATTCCGAAAATATTGTAAATAAGTGCTTAGAATACCAAACTTTTCTTCATTTGAAAAATATGCCATTTAAAATCATTTATTTATTATTTTATTTAAAATTACAACAATTCCACAAATTCAATTGTTTGCCACGTCACATACAATCAACTACTATTACGAAATGATATCTTTAACTCTGCTAGCATAACTAAAAACTGAAACAAAAAGATTTCTGGACATTATAAAACACATGCTGTGCTTTTTCAACAGCAGAACACAAGTTTTTGTTGCACTAGGGGTACTATAGTGTTGCGAGCTACTACTAGGCAACGCATCAAACACACAAGCGCTGTAGGCTCTGCATAGTTTTCAGGATACGAGAATTCTTCTAGAAATCAAACACACAACGCCGCCGGTACTGTTTATTCTCAATAGACCGGGAAGCTTCGCGTAATTACTAGAGGATGACTCATATCTTTAACTCGGAGTATATATAAGGCCGCTTATGAATGTAAGGGCCAGTCTATACTAGAATGTCTAATATAAATTATAACGTTGTAAAGTAATAGTAGTTTGACGAGCGTCTCGCGCCACATCTGATCTCGGCTGCCGTCAAGGCCATAGCTTCCTTGTTTTCATTACGTTGTCATATGTCTGAATAGGTTTATGTATGAGAGGTTATGTTCACAGATGTTATGTTTGTTGGTGGTTTTAATTTAAATATTCTAATTCTGTAAATGAACAAGTGGAAACCATATCTTCATTACATTATAGAAAAAATTAAACCACTTATTGTATAAGATTGGATCTCACAGAAAGGAGAATAATTCTTGGGACATATAAACAAGGATTTATTAGTAACTGAAGGCTAATAAGTCATTTATACATAATATATTTGGTAAAGTCCTCACAAGTGTAATTTTAATTGCTGAGAGTGCCATCAAAGTTTTGATGTTTAATCTTCACCATGTAAACAAGTTTCACAATTGTCAACTGAAAACTATGATGACCTTAGCGGCAGCCAAGATCAGATGTGGCGCGAGACGCTCGTGTACTTTGAGCTTTTAGAAGTATACATAAATGTTATATGCTGTGTCTAATGTACATGCAGCTTGTAGTATACATAAATAAATAGAAGTGTATAAACAAATAGTTGTGGTAGTGTTGTTAATGGACCTATGGTAAAGAAGTTAGTTTAAGAAGAAATTAGTGCTTGTAAATTCATTAGTGTAATAGTGCTTCATTGTTAAGTGGACTGAAAACATCTATAAATAAGGCATATACTGTTAATTAGACTTGTGAACAGTGAGTAATAAAGACCTTTATTATTACTTGTTTTAAATTAAAGAAACGCGGTAATAGTAGCCCGTTACAATACGTTAAAAAATAAGTATTTTCTTTTAAATTTAGAAGTTTTTGTTTTCTTTATAGATATGTGGCACATCGTTGAAAAGATAATTTTAAGACCTATAATATCCAATTCAAATTCAAAACGGCGGCTATACGAAAAACAAAAGTTGGTGGTTCCTCGAAAACAAAAGACAATCGAACAAATCTGTTTATTCCAAAATGCTCCTCTTAAAAGTGTCCTAATAATGTGCACATCTGATAAAGGTACGTTTTATGGTTCGCATTCTATCATTAAAAACCAATATTTAAAATTTTTTGTTTTTGCAAACATCTCAAAAATCAAATAACGCATGCCAATTTTGTAAACAGCTTTAATCTTGGCAGAGGTTTTTCCAAACTTTTCTCTATTTAACCCAATCTCTAGTTCTTATAATAACCAAAATTACAATGAGAAACTTGAAATTTGAACACAGTGTATGGTATAAGCTCAAATAAAATTAACCACTTTGGTATATTAGAAAAAGCATTATTCCAAATTTATTACTAATTTAGAAGTAATGCTTCAAATCAAACTACTCACTAAATATAGAAATCAAACTGTGATTAGAATTCGAACGTATAGTCTTGCAATCATCAGCAAAGTGCAGTGTCAGTGATATTGAAAGGTTAGTCATAATATCAATTATAACTGCTTGTGTATATTTTGCATAAATTTACAAATTTTTTAAAGCAGCTATACCAAGTTTTAATTAGTAATGTTTATTTGTACCAAACATCTTACACTAACATGAAGTATCATTTATTTTACTAACTGGTTGCCCTTTATTATTTAATACATTATCATCATCATTAGGTTTTCAGTTCTGAAACTGGTTGGATGCCTATCTCCATTGTTTCCTATTCTGAGCTAATTTACACATTTCCCTGAAATTCCCACAGCCTACATCTTTCGCTATCTGTGCATAATAGTCTAATCTAGGTCATACCTTTATCTTTCATTATTCCTTTCTCTGCTTCTAATATATCCCACACTATTCTCACGTTCTATCATCCTATTTTTACTGTTTTCCACATATTTCTTTTCTCCCCTACCATTTCTGGTACCGTTTTGTCTAACTATGATATTCTCATCAAACGTCTGTAGCACCATATCTTAAAAGCTCCTATCTTGGTAGCCACAGGTTGCTTAACCTCCTTTGCTGAATCTCGGTAAAATAGGGCATAAAAATAGAAAATAATAGAAGGGGAACGAGCTGAATACACATGCTGTGTAAGAATTTCAGGGAACTATGTAGGCTAACTCAGAATATAAATAAGTGCAGGCACGTGTCCAACCAGTTTTGAGACGGAAAACCTAATGACGAAAAAATAAGCGCAGATAAATCTGATGATTAGTATAAACAACTAGTTGTTGGTTGCGAAATATCTCCAACTAATGTTGGCTGTGCGAAAAGATAAATTGGAAAATATATTAAATCGTTAAATGGTTAAGTGCTGGGGGAACTTGGCAGCCACAGGTTGCTTACCTCCCTTCACAACCACTAAAGGTCGGAGAAATAGGGCGTATAACTGTAAAACGATAGAAGGTGATCGAACTGCATCTAACAAGAAAGAACAGCGCCTATGAGGAAAGGCAACAAACATAAAACAAGAAGAAAATTGTTGAAAGCATATGTGTGGAGCAAACCACAGTATGCCTATGAAATACAGGCAGTCTGAAACGCAGACAGAAAAACGGTAGCAGCCTTTTGAAATGCTGTGCTTCAGATGTATGAGGACGATAGCATGGACACACAAAGATAATAACAAATAAGTTATAGAAATAGTAGGGGAACAAGGATATCTGGGGAAAAAGAGAAATAGAAGGGCGGAATACGTTCTAAGGCATTTTGGGGAATAGTATGGGATATATTACAAGCAGAGATAGGAAAAAAGAGGTAGATGTAGACCTAGATGAGATAGTTATAGATGCAAACTGTGCAAATTTCAGGGAAAAATCTGTAGGTTAGTTCAGAATAGGAAACAATGATGGTACGCGTCTAACCAGTTCTAGGACTGAAGACCTAATGATGATGATCTTTTTCATGTCTGCTTCTCTTACTGCCTACGTTTCACAGCCGTACAGTGCTTTGCTCTACACATTTGCTTTCAATCTTTTCCTTATTTTCATATTTGTTATCTTCAAACATTAGTAGTTGTTTTTCTTGTTAAATGCAGCATTCCTTATACTAATCTTTATTTTATATCTTTTGCACTTTTCCCATCTTGTGTTATTTAGCTTTCTCGAAATTTTTATTTTTATAGTACGGGTTCTTACTTACTTTCCCCTCCTTTACATACTAGTATTTTAGTTTAATTTTTGTTGATCTTCATACTGTAGCTCTCTGTTAGTACTGTTTCCATTTAATAAAGAGTTGATTCTAACTCTTTCTTGCTAAATGCTAACCCCTCTACATCATTTGCAAATCTAAGCATATCAATTATTTGTCCCTGCATAATAATTCCAAATGTCTTTCTGCATTTGATAGTATTCATTCCTCTCCGATATACAAGTTAAAAATTAATGGGGGTAGCGCACATCCATGTCTCACATTCTTCTTAATCTTTACTTTTCTATTTTCCTGTTCTAATTTTATTACCGCTGTTTGCTCTTTGTATAAGCTGTGTACCAAACTGTCTAGCTGTATAACTCATTCCTTTCTTTTGAGTATTTCGAACATTTTATTTCATTTTACATTGTCAAATGGTTTTTCCAGATCTACAAAGCCTATTGTCTTTTCCATTATCTTCTTAAAACTAAAAGGGCCTCCCGTGTTCCCTTGTTTTGACTAAACACAGATCAATCTTTTCCTAGAATTTCTTCAGTCCATTTTTCCATCCGTCTTTGTACTATTCCTTGGGTATCTCACCTGCCCCATGCTTATAGTTGGAAGATGTTCTGTTACTGCTTGTCCAGTGGCTTTTAGAGTTTCTACTTGCACTTTATCTATACCCAATGCCCTATTATTGTTCAGACTCATTAGTGCTAGTTCAAACTCATCTCTAAGTATAGGATATTCCTGATTCCTCTTCTAGTGCTTCTAGCTCCTGTCGTGTATATAAATTCGCCATGTATTCTTGCCATCTATCAACTTTCTCTACATTTTCAGTAGTGTCTCCTCTCGTGCCCCTTATATTTTTGCTATACGGTTTTATATCTTTAATATTCATTCTAATTAGTTTGTATGCTTTGTCTGTCTTTCGTATTTCCATCATACTTTGTACCTCTTTACACTTTTCCTCAGTCCATTGTTCTTTAGCTTTCCTGCATTTGCAAATATTTTCCCATTTATGGCTTTGTATTTCTATTGCACTGCTTCGTCTGGTTTGTTTTTTGTATTTTCGCATTCCTTCTATTAAATTAAGAACAGCCTTTGTCGCCCATGGTTTTTTATTTTCTGTCTGTTTATATTCCAGAATATCTCTGGCCGCCATATCTAACATTCGTTTAATGTTATTCTATTCTACTTCTACTTCTATAGTATCAGAAATTTTCATGATGTATTTCAACAATTCATTTGACTTTTTCTCAAATCTTTAGTGGGTATCTTTATCTTTCAGGTTCTCAAAGTCATCACTCCGTTTTTTCAAATTTTTAATTTTAAGTGCTGCTTGCATAATTACAATGATGCGGTCAGTGTCTATATTTTCTACAGTTTTGATTCTTAAACCGTTGCTTCATCCCTTCAACATTCTATGCCCCGACTCGTAATATATTCTTGATTCTTCTTTTATTCTTATTGAGCTTGCCAATCATATCTTCCAAAGTAATCCCGTCCTGGAGATCCTAATGGGGGACTATGTTCTCCAAAATCTTTTATACCAGAGGATACCATCATATTGATACATTTTTGGTGCGCTGTGTACTTGGTAAGGCGGCTCAATAGCCGATATACATGTGACTATTATTCCCAAGATACCGGGTTCAAATCTCGATACGGTCCTCTTGAAAAATGTTAAGCAAGCATTTTTCACAAAAATACTCGTTCATATGAGAGGTAAAATGCTTGACTCGAAGGTAATAGACTGTCTAGGAAGCGAGTTTTTTTTACCTAGAAATTTTGAATTTTGGTAAACCCTTGCTGCTCCAAGCAAGGTGGGGATCTTCTATACACGTGTGAGTGTTGTCATGCACATTAAAGATCCATACCTTGCTTGGAACAGCAAGGGTTTGCCAAAATTCAAAGTTTCTAAGTAAAAAACTCACTTCTTGGTCAATCTAGTACCTTTGAGTGGAGCATTGAAAAACCATATGTGGTGAGTACTTGGGAGGTAATGTGATGGTTTCCATTGCCTTCCACATCGTAGTAGTGTTTTTCCAATGTTATAATCAACTTGAAGTAGCATCTAATCCAATATTTGTCTAACTAATACACCTACTTTACTGCTTAAGCTTATAGTTGAATTAGCATTAAATAATTACTGGCCAACTGTTCAGTAAAATAAACTGTGCTTCATATCAAGTTCAGACACAAGTCAATTAAATCTAATGTTAATTAAAACATTATAGTTAGTTATTTGAAATATATACAAAATGCATGTATTGAGTAGCAATTGGTATTATGTGTAAGCCTTCAGTTGCGTCATTGCTATGATGATTCAATTAGTAGCACATTCTACTGATGATAGAAAAGCTGTGCTGTGCGTTCACATTCCATCACTATCACTAATTTGATTTTAATCTATTTTACACATACACACACAAAATCTCAAAACACAACAGTAAATAAATCAATTATTTTCACAATTATATACATGAATAAATTTCATAATGTTGAAGCTATATTATAATTAATTTAAACAGTATATTTTAAAAACATCAATTTTATTTTAAAAATGGACAGTTAAAGCATGAAAATCTTTTATTTCAAACTTAATATATATTTAATATTATTGCTTTCTAAATTTTATTTCTCATTTATGTCAATCAATTTGAAATTGTTAATTTAAGCCTTGATCGTATTACATTTTCAATTTTTTTTGTGATAATGAAAACCATACTAAAGTAGGTATATTCGTCATCTTATAAGACAACTTAAATCGATTGCATTTTCTTGTGTTCAGTTTTTATAAAAATTATTATGTAAGGAAACTAATATCATCCCATTTACAATTAACAGTCTTTTACCAAAATGTCGGGGGGGATTAGATCACGAACTAAAGAACTCAAAGACAATGTAATTTTAAGTGATTATTATAATGTTATCGGCATCACCGAAACTTGACTAAACAGTTTCTATTTTGACTCTAAACTTACTTCTATCCATTATACTGTATATCATTATGATAGAAATATCCAAACCAGCAAACTGAAGGAAAATGGTGTACTTATTTTAGTTCGTCCTACTTTATGTGCTCAAGTAATTGACACAAATGTAACTGGTGTTGAACAAGTCTTTGTATCAATACAAATTGCTAGTCAGAATATAATTATTGGTGGTACGTACATCCTACCTGCTTTACAATCGACCAAGTATAGTTCTGCCCTAGAAAATATTTGTTATAATTATCCTTCAGCCAAGCTCATATTAGCCGTGACTATAATATACCCACATCATCATGAAATGACCAATTCATACTGTGTAGCAGTTGAGATAATGCTAAATGCCTCCTTGATACTCTTCCCCTACTAAACCTACAACGCAACCATATATACAACTCAAATAATAGGCTTCTTCATCTTATATTTTTAAACTTACAAAATGTTACAGTAGTTGCAGCTGTGAAACTAATTATTCAAAATAGTATGCATCACATTGCTATATGTATCATTGATCCACTAATTTTGTACAAACAGTCATCGTGTGATGAACTACAATTTGATTTCAATAAAGGAGATTACGTATCACTTAATGTCTATTTCAATTCAATTGATTGGCCATCCTGTACTAAAAATATAAATATAGATACCATGGTTGAAATATTGTACATCATGTACCATGTACTACAATTATATGTCTCTAGAATATGAAGTAAACTCGTAATGTTCCCAGTGTGGTTTAACAATGATTTGACGTCCCTTTTGAGAAAGAAAAAAGCTACTCATAAGAGATATAAAACAACCATCCTCACTGAAGATTACAATGTTATTAGTTCTCTTTGATTACAATGCAAAACTTAAGCAATAGATTGCATAACAAGTATTTAACCTTCACTGAAAGATCAATCCAAACAGCACCTTTTAATATCTAGAAATACATGAACAATTTAAAAAAAGATACTGACACCATCCCAAATGCATTTTAATGATCGCTTCAGCTATGTAGGTTTAAGTACTGTCAATCTATTTGCAAACTTCTTTTCTGAGGTGTATATCAACAAATATGTTATTGCATGTGCTCCAACTTATAACAATAATGTCAATACTATAGATGTCAATAAAATTGTGTTGAGTACCATACAGGTTTTTGATGCCCTTCGCAAAATAAACCCTTTAATTCAACTTGATCGGATGGTATACCCACCAGTCTGTTACAAGGATGTGTTTATAGTTTATGTACATCTCTAACCAACTATTTAACTGCTTTCTTATGAAAGACAATTATCCAACAAGATGGAGACTTAGTTTCATTAATCCTATATTCAAAGCCGGAAATAAAAATATGATCCAAAATTATAGAGGAATTTGCATTCAGTCGTCAATTCCTAAATTATTGGACAGCTTAATTATTCACTATCTTTCCTAAAAGTGCAAACAGATCTTCACTAACAATCAGTACAGATTTGTGTTACGTAGGTCAAGAGCAGTGGCGGATTTAGACGGGGGCGAAGGAGGTTTCACACACACAAACCCCCCCCAACAAAGCTCAGTTGCTCAGCTGTAGGATATGTATTAAACAATCCATGGAGATAAGTGCTTTTTAGAATATTAAGTTTCTAAAGCGCAACACAAAAATTTGAGTTTATTGCAATAATGAACAAGAGATTATATTACCACGAACCAAATTGAACTTTTAGACGACTTTACTAAACATGAGCTATTAGTAAATCATTGGATACCGCGAATGGATTATATTTTTCCATATTCGTTACATAATAAAAAAGGTAAAGAAGAGAAACGAAGAATGAGCCACGATCTGTTTTCCAAGTTTTTTGAAAAATGTCAAAGATTTTTTTGCATATCATGTGCACATAGAAGCCAAAATTTCAATAAACAGGTGTTGAGTTTGGGTACTTTATTTTGAATCTTTGTGTGTTAAATCCCCTTGAAGAAAATCCTAGATCCGCCCCTGGTCAAGAGTTGCAAATCTCTTAGTCTACACTAAATGATAACACAGGCAGTGGAGAATGGCTGCCATATTGATACACTGTATACCAACTTTACCAAATTGTTTGATCGAATAAACGTTAACATACTCATTTTTAAACTACAAAATGCAGGTTTTTGGTAGTGAGCTATTGAAATGGCTTAGTAGTTATTTATATGGGAGATGAGAGTGTCAAATACAAACAATTTAAATTTTATAAGATTCCAAAACACACAGGAGTTTCACAAAGCTCCCACTTTGGGTCTTTATCATGTCTACTCTTTATTAACGACATGTACCTTGTTTTTAAGCATTATGAATTTTTAATGTTTGCTGATGGATGTAAAAATTTATCAAAATATCATATCCTCAAGTAATTGTACAATGATTCAAGAAAATATGAACTGTGGTATAAGTGGTGTTAACTAAATAGACTCTCTCTAAATATCAAAAAATGCTTTAGCACCACCTTCTCACATGCTGTATATGGCAACACAGTATTACATCGATGGTATCGTGTTGAATAAAGTAGATAAAATTAAAGATGTCTGAGTAATATTTGATTCAAAATATACATTCAAACCACAAATACAACATATAACTAACAAAACAATGAAAGCGCTCAGATTTGTATTACCTTAGTGTTAGAGGTTTTCAATCGCAACTTGCAAATTGTTATACTGCGCCTTGGTAAGAGGTATTCTTGGATATGCATCCATCATATGGTCGCCCTATTACAAAAATAGCATAACTAAAATTGAAAGAATCCAGAAGTTTATTGAGTTTATTGCATATAAGATGGTATTACAAAGACAATAATTTAATATTCAGAATATTTGAGACGCACTACAACTTATTTTGCGGCAGATCGGCGCATATTAAATAACAAACGTTTTCTACACAATACTATTAATGGATCTGTTAACTTCCTTAAAATACTTGAATCGATTAACTTAAATATTCTTTCTTTCTAGAACGACTCGTAACATCGATTTTTCCAATTGTGAATGTTACAATATGGTAGTCATTTTTATTTAAATCGAACTGCAATTATTGCAAACAAGTTTAAACAACTAAAATAGTTTAATAGCAATCATCACTACTTTTGCACATCTGTAATGGATAATACTAAAAATAAGTGTTAGATTAAGCCTGTATAGAATGCAAATGGGGTTGCTCGTAAATGTATGAAAGTACAAATAAACAAACAAACAAAAAATTTGTGCCAACAGATAAATATAAAGTTGTGATATTTTAAAGTTAGTCAGTGGCAACTTGTTTAATTAAGATTAACTTTCTAATTTATTAAGAAATTACAACTTCCAATATGGCAGCACAAACGATATGATAATCATTGTCACAAAAGAATGTAGAGCTGTAATCAATTTATCAAAAAAATTATGCCTGAAAATAACTCTAGTACAAAAACTTTAGTGAAAAAATAGTTTTCCAGTAAAGTTTTTTCTAGTAAGCTTTTCTAAGTAAATAAAGTTAAAATAGTAATAAAATATTCTCGGCATTGGCTCCCACCTCATAAATTTATCATATTTAATGGCAATTTAAGTAGCACTCATAAAATAAAAAGGAGCTAGCGAGAAATAAAAGCTAAGCAATAAGTGATTACCATAAAAATGGAAGCTAAAAAGATAAAACAAATAAGTAATCGATTTCGAAAGTCAGAAGCAAGAATTAATAACTGTAATAATGTTAAACCCCTAAATTCACCACAAAAGCCCAAACGTTGAATGTGAGGGTAAGGACCAGAACTGTTGAGATGACGTTGCACATACATGAAATGAAGAACCCTTTTGTCGAGCTACAAAGGTACGAGAAGATTAATCCAATTGAATGAGATGTTGTATGGAACGGGAAAAAGTAAAGATGTAACAATCTGCTCCAATCACGATGCCTCTATAGTCATCAACTTTAACGCAAAAAAATTATCACGTAGGTATTTTTATAAAGACCTCAAAAATCATTTAGGAACTAACTGAGCATGCTACTAAGTTGTATATTGCAAAACAACGCGACAAATGGTTACACAGATGTATGATTTGAGTTAATTTATAGAGATACCAAAACTCACGCATTGGATAGATTTTGCTACAAACTGTATATCAAAAAATGTTGCAATTTGTCAATGGTTTTGAGAGATGATTATTTAATTTAAAAAGATAAAAGTGTAAAATAATGTACTCCTCCCATACGGGTTATAAAAATAATAAAATTATTTACATTTTGATGCAAAGATAAAACTATGTAATTACAAATGACATCATAGAAGTTGAAAACTGATCAAATTTATTCACAGGCACAAAGTATATTAGTTAGTGATAGGCCAATAAGTGATGAACTTCTACAGATAGCACAAATGGTGAATTCTACTTTATTTACCCAACTATAATAACTAATATACCACCAAGAAAGACCAAATCATATTGAAATAACATATAATAATATAATCAACGTGGATAGAACACAAGAGTCAACACTTAGATCACGACCTTAGCGATTAGATGCTACAGAGCTAATATGTATTGATAAGTAAAGATCTGACAAGGCCTCTCGGAGAAAATCCATGGGAAAAGCTATCTGGCGATACAATTCCCATAGAATTTATTGGAGCAGCTAAAAAGAAACTGCAAAATTGGGACCACTACAAAAAAATGAAAAATATATTCTTCTCCACGAGTCCACACCAGTCAATGTAATTATAATCGTTGTTACGTTCTATATCGTATTCATAAATTTACTGCCTACTTAATGTAGAAACCATTTCAATTTCTACTTATTTGAATGTACTGGTTTGCTATTTCTTTTTCATTTCAAGTTAGCTCAGGTAGACAACCAATATGACCATCCTTTAATTAATTTACAAGGTCGCATGTTTGTATTAAACTTTCTTGTTTCTTATTTAGGTATGTGGTTAATAAGAATTTCCTGAATGTTGCGAGTTTAATTGTAATTAGGTAAAGTGGCAGCGTTATCTTTGAGAGATGAAACATGTTCCAACTTCTTTCTATTCTATATTGAATTTTCGTGATTATTCCTCAGAAAGCAATTTTATAAACACATTGATTGAATGAGTTCACTATACTTCTAGCTCTAAGTCGTGTTGTTTCTTCTATTATAAATAATATAAACTTAATAAAGTAGTTACAAAATCTTTATGATGAAAAAGATACTTTCTCTTTTTACATGACTGGTTGAAGAATGACGTTCCTTCAGTAAAAATGTTAATATTTTCAGCCCGGTTTGTAACCAATATTTTTCGGATTTTATTATCCATTTCTTAGTTCCTTGAACTAATGCTTACTTGGTCGTACTACAGAAATTTCACGTTGTTGTTGCCACACATTTTGTTGTATACAGATGAAGTTATTATGATATAAGGACCTTGCAGTTACCGAAGGCCCCCAAAACCTACATGAGTGAACATCATTAAATGTCATCAGGTACGATTGCTCCATTTACTTACGATATATGAATTTGCTGGTAGTAGGTGAATCTTTAGAGGTAATGAGTAACGCATTGTATCATTATTAGCTTAAGGATTTAGTGTAGCTTGGTATAATAATCTGTTTATATTGATGTATAACTGCGTTAATGGGTTTTGCAATTGTAAATAGACTTAATAATTATCCATCAGTCGTGTTAGTAATTAATTATTAGTGTTAATGGATTTGCGTCTAAGCATGCTATTGTAAATATTTATTTTGTGTACTAGATTTAGTAGCTGCTAGTGATGCGAGCTCGTCAACGTTATCGTCAGCATACATCCGGCAAGTCATTAAGTCAGATTTATTTGTATAGTTATTTAGACTTGTTAGTGTATTAAGAATTTAAAATTACTTTACGCTTGTTATCCTGTTTTCGATGTATCATCGAATTTGCAATCTGAATTCATCATGTTATTGTGTAGTGAGAATTTGAATGTTCATTTTTAAACCAGCAATTGAATATTGTTTGCTATCTAAATTCATAGAAGTTACTTATTACAGTTATATTTTGCATGTGTTCTTATGTTTAATTATTCTTTCAGGTACAGATGATCTACAAAAGGCAAATTGGGCCATGTGTTCTGTTGTTTTGTTCTTTAGAAACCCCCCATCTCCGACTGTGTTTAATGTGGCATTAGTTTTCTATGCAATTCTGGCGAGCATTTCATTATTGATTTTGTTCTTTTCTTACTGGCCCACTCGTCTTAAGAGTAACATCTTGCAACAATATATGACATTATATATATATATATATATATATATATATATATATATATTAAAAATAAATAGTTTAGATATTATAGGTTTAAATAATATGACTGCGAGAACTTTGAGTTCTGAATGTTTAATAAAACATAACTTTGCTAAATTTAAAAATTACGTAAACCATTCAAAATGTGTTAACCTACTTCAATCAACTAATAAATGTATTATGGCAGTTCAGAAATATTTGGTAGGGGTGGTTAGCAACGTCGCTATTGTTAAAAACCTAACCTCAGAGTGAATCCATAACGTTTAAGGGTTTGATACTGATATGACTAATTTTAAGTTACATTTTTTAAGAAGCAATTTTTATTCATAGACAGTTGATTCCAGTCCCTAAATCACAATTAAATGTAAACTTAGTCAGGTGAATTTTTATACATTTATATACAGTGTTCCACATTACAAAGCTGAAGCCATTTGATGCTGAACAAGCTTGGGATGATCATTTAGCACGTAAAGCAGAAAGAGAACGTCTGTATCCCAGTATTTTTGACAATTTCCACACAACTTATCCATTCAGTCGCTATCCATTGTACCTGGTACATAGCAAGAGACCACAACTGACTCCAGATGAAAAGTATGATCCACATCAAAATTGGCTTGACCATCTCGATCGTCTGAACGACCTCGATAGGCTTAAAAATGCATTTCCTAAATGGTGGAGCCCAACACCCATCAAGGTAAGTATATATTATTTAAAATTAAACCTCTTTTTTAAGTTAAAAGTATCCAAATCAGCACATAGTAATGTTTGTATTAAGCACAATAATGTTACTACCTTGCACTAGAACATGATAAATCTGTATTGTTTGACGAATAATCATAAGTATTAATTACACTAAAAATATTGTAAGGTATGTTTTTTGCAGTTTCAACCCTTTTGATATTAAAAGTATATTTAAGAAAATGGAAAGTGATGCAGTCATAAGTAATAAAAGTTTAATGGAGTCTGAGTAGTGCATGCATATGGTTCTTGAACCTACAGGTGTTGAGATTAAATCACACATGCGACAGGCATAAAAACGTAAAGTAAACATTTCTTTCAAATTACACATCGGAAAAAAGAGGGGAATGGCAGTCGCACAAGCATTTTTTTATTTATATTATTACTTAATCTCAGATTTTTATAATGTTAATGTAAATAAAATTTCAAATCTTACTACTTCAAACTTTATTCACTAAACATTTTTAAACAGAATGAAAAATAATTAAAATACTTTCTCTTAATACTGCAGCTGGCCATATTTACCCACAGCCAATGCCACTATTGCCCCCATTTATAAATACTTAATTGCAAAAATCACATATGTAGGTTATTCCCTCAAAACTGATACAGTCTCCCAAATGTGACAAATGCAACATTGGATCCACTGTTCTCTTTGCCACAAATTGCACATATATCTTCAGTAACGTCACTATCATGGTCAGCCACATCTTCACTTTACATATCTTTTGTGATCTTCCGTGCTCTAGTATAACTTCTTTGTACCCTTTCAACAAATACGGCTGGCTTGTACAGGGATTGACCCTTTTATAACTGTTTTTCGTTTGGTTCTTTTGTCATCTTTATTCTTATTTGATCTTCTTTTTAGCTGTTTTTCTTCTAGAATTGACTTCATTGATGTTGATGTCAATATTTCTGAATGTTGCTTTCTGCTATTTTTATAATTGGATCTTTTATTTCCAACTGAAACCCCTTTTTAACAACATGGTAGTGGAATTATGTCAACAAACGATGTCGTGCTTTTTATCAGGTTTCATATCTTCTTTATTCCCATTATCTTCCTTCTTTTAATTTTTTTCTTTAGTACATATTTTTCTTGTACAAATGTTTGAGCTGGTGCAGTCTTCCTGGGTAATATTTTCACGATTGTATGGAAATATGCCTGTACTGTAAAAATCTATGGCTTTGACTGGTGTGGCTGCGTGATTATATGCATTATGAAATATTTCAGCTGTTTCAAACATTGTGATATGTTTATGAAGATGACTTCTTAGATAATTGCCACATTCAGTATTATATCCTGAGTTTGAGGATTAGTAAAAAGCCACATCCAGCAGTTAGAGTCTATGCAATGTACGAGGAGGTATTGTTAACACTACACTTCCTCTATCTTTGTAGCAATTGTATGCCTCTAATGTGCAGTGGTTACTGTGGTTGTCGACTATTAACACAACTGGATCTTCCTTTGAAGGTTTAAAAATTCGTAAAAATGCTGAAGCCATTCTAGAAATAACTGTTCATTTATCTACTTAGTGTCTGAGCAGCAGTAGACTGTACTTGGTGACCCGTTTTTCTAATTCAGGTTTCATTCCTTTGCTAGCATAAATAAATAATCGTGCAATATACATTCTTGACGCACTTATGCAGCACATAATAGTTGTTGTTTGACCTCTTTCTGGGCTTGTTATGAAGCCCACTCTATTTTGTCCGATTTGAGCAAGTATTTTGGTTGGGTTTTGGACAGTTTTTTACCTGTCTCGTGTGAATTATATATTTTGGAAGTCGAAAATTTATATTTGTCGGAAAGAGAGTTTAAATTAACAAAAAATAAGTCTACCTCAGTTTTATTGAATGCTGATATACGGTTGTCCTTTTGTTTTTTTAATCGAATCGTTGGATTTCTTTTAGGGAAGCTGCTGGCTCAACCAGTCTCTTCCTGCACCTTCTTTTTGTTTAGAAAATGGATTTTGTAAATTTCTTTTCGGTGTATTAATAAGGCACATTTTTTAATTTATGTGGAAGTTATGCCAAAAAAACGTTTGGACAATATTCTAACCTGCTTTGCCAAAACTTCTTCTTCTTTAGCAAATACAAAATTACGACCTAAAGAAGCTTCTCATTTGTCATTTCTCTTCAGTCGTACTTAAAGTGTAGATTTTAGAATGGCAAAACTTCTTGCAACTTCACGAACGCTTCTACCACTATCTATTCCATTTACTGCAGCATTAAGTTATTCAGCACTCCATCCTGCTTTATCGCTTTTTTTTAGACTTGAGGCATCCGAAATATAACAATTTTTAAAGAAATACTCTACCTATGTGAATGTAATATCAAACTAAGCATAAGCATAGTGCTAGCAAAAATTGAAAAAAATGGAAACTGATTTATCGGTTTTACTAAAAACTGGTTTTTGCTAAACTGGTCTACTAAAACTAATTTTCAAATCGGCTTTACCTAAACTACTTTTCAAAACCGGGTTTCCAAACCGGTTTTGCTGAAACCGGTTGTATCAGGCAACCTATTTTTATAAATACCAGTGTACCAACTTTAATGAAAATCAGAGTTGCAGTTACAAATAATAACGGCTTTACTAAAAGCAAAAACCATCTTAATTTGTATTAGTTTTGTAGGAACGAGATCGTGCTGCATCATACCATTTCTAAAAAAGAAGATGTGCTGGTTGCCGATTTGATATTTAATACTGGCAAACGATCTATAAAATGAAAATCTTTACAAAAAGAAATTATGTTATTTAATACATCTATAGAACAGTACAGCAGGACATGATTTCAGTTGTTGTAGAATTCATTAACAACCCTTTTATACAAATAGGTAATTGTTTCCCAAACACGAAGAGATTTATTACATGATAAATTAGTTTCGATTCTAATAATTGATACTGCAGCAGTCTTATTTTATAAATGTAGTTAACCTATGCTGATCAGTAATTAGTATCTATTTCTTATGCATTCCATTAGTAGAATTTCAACTATGAGTATTTAACCTGAAAATTTCCCATTGGCACCTAGTAGAATCGAGATTATGTTATAAGTAAAATTGCTACACTCACATAGTTATAGTTTTTCTTTTGTACATAATTTTGATGCGCTACGTTATTCTTAGAAGTGAGATATACGAATAAATATTGGCGTTACGATACTTCTCATTTCATGTCCCAGTTTTATTATAATACAGTAAAGAGCTTTCCTAAATATTTATACCATACAGAAATATGAACGCAAAAAAATTGTTGGAACTGGTTTTGCCTAAAAAGTTTTGCCAAAATTGGCCTTTACAAAATCTAGTTTTACTGAAACAGGTTAATCAAAACCTGTTTTTAGTTTTGATCACATATCCCGTTTTCCCAAAACCAGTGTAGTGGTTTTGCTGCCTACCTAGTATGGTATTACCAGTATTACCAACAGTAGATATAAAATGTATGAAGATAAATATGAAATAATATTCAAAACTAAATCGTACCTGACAATTAAGAAACCATAATCGTACAGGGCTTTTACATAATATTCCGATTTAAGATTTTGTAACACAAAATATTTATACGACTTCATATTAGTTAATCATATAACACATGCGATTAATATGAGAGTTTAAGTTATAATTGGTTCTAGAAAATGATTGATAAAAATCTATTTAAATAACACATTCATGAAACAACCACTTTAGCAAAATTTGAATCCAAAAACAGAATTTTAGTCCAAAATTTTGCAACCAAGAAAATCGTTTACCACTATAGAAAAAGTTTTTCAAACAAACCAACTCAGAGTTTGTATGTTAAATTACTTGTTTGTGCAATATTTTGTGACTCCGATTTCAATGCCTGTTCCATTACCTACTTACAAAAAATATATATTGCATATAAAAAAAGGAAATGCATTCTCTCGTGTGGTTAGAAAAATTCATATTAACCCTTGTCATTTAAAATTCTAAAAATTTTATTATTTCTATTTTTGGATAGCTCCCTTGTTTTATCAACGTTTATAACTCAATTCATTCAAGCTCATTTTTTTATTTTCGTTTTTTCACACATTGATCTACATTATGCACCCATGTCTTTTATAACTTTACTTTTGCTCTTTGTTCGCGAAATAAAAATGAAATGAGAAAATCAAGTAGTTATTTCACGCAGTAGCTTGGTGAAGAACCTGGCCCAAAATCCTGTACTCCTGAAAGTTAGTATTGACCTCAGTAGTCAAGTAACTCAAGAGTAGCTAGAGCAAATGCTTGAATGGAGCTTAAAAACTATTATCCGGGAATATCTGTTTAAGGTGATAATTTAATTCAGTGCCACCTTATTTTGATTAATGTTGGAGCTTTTTGAGAACAACACCAGTTGGAAAATACATAGGTTATTAGAGTATAAAATTAGGAAAGTGCATGTCAGATCTCCACTGGATAATGGTATAATTAGAGAAGCCTAACTTTATATATGTAAACTCAAGAACTGTAACTTATGTACATTATACTGAATCTAGAGGTTACCCGAGCATAAAATCAGGAAAGTGGACTATATCTGGCAGGCCTCCATTGAAAAATGGTATTGAAGATCCAATTATAATTGTAAATATTCTTAAATCAGTCCCGTCATTAAATTGATAGAAGTGTACAAAATTTAATTGAAAGTACTGATTAAAACGTTAGTATAAATAAAATATTTCATATTAATCATTAAAATATTGGACAGGCAATTGTTACCTTCTTATATTACAGCCCTCAAAAAAACTCACAAAATGATTATTTTAAATCTAATGTCAGCAAAAAGAAATTAAACAAGTACTCTAACAGTACTAATTGTTTTTCTAAAAAAGTACTACTTGATCTAATATTATGCTAATGCATACTCATACAATGCGTTAAAATTCAGCCAGCTTGACAAAGCCAACGACCTCCTTGACCTGTAAAAATACAATTTAAAAAAACAACCAGACTAAGACCAAAAATTTCCAACATAAGGTATAACACACACTATTTTAACTAAAAACAAAGAAACAATAAATTTAAACAATAGTTTTTCAAATGAAATGGCACTTTCACCACTCCACCATTTCGCATAGATAAAAGGCTACACGAGTAGGTATGATTAGAGCATTAACATACAATATCGCTACCTTATTTTTTAATGGACCCAAAACCTACTAAACTTGTAAGGACCGTTTGTTTGTGCAAAAATTAAATCTTCAAACTGTCCGGTGCAATTTGTTGTTATAAATGCTATTTTTACCTTTGCTTCTTTTGTCAATGGTATCTGTAAGTAACCATGAGACATATTTAACGTCATAAACAAGACCCTTTGATTCATATTTACAAAATGTTAGTCTACTGTTAAAATAGGAAAGATACTTTCTATGGTTTGCAGATTTAATGTGCAGTAATCGATTACTAAGCACAGTTTATCAAACTTTTTATTGACTAATAATACGGGGCTTGCATACGGAGACAAAGTTTCTGTCACTATTCTGGCGTTCTTCCACTCTTCAATGATACCTTGGTTTATTTTTCAATACACGATGCTAGTTTTATATGGAATTCCCGTTGCCACACTCATTAGGTTAGTACATCCTAATTTGAGTTAGGTAAACCCAAAGCAATCCCTATATTCATTGCAGAGTTTCAAAAGTTTTTCTATTACCCCCGGTTCCACATTTTGGTCTATATCTGTAGTGATTTCAGTAGCCTTCTCTGGTTTCTTCACAAATTTTACCTCCTTAGTTTTCATATCACCAATATATTGACAACAACATATACAGACGCTATTATCGCAATTATTTGCAATGGACACGAAAACAATAATGCTATCACACTCTACACGAACAACATTTATGTTCTTTAACTTTATTTTGTTATCTTGCTGGACTTCCAAATCCTTAAATGGAAAATGGTTGTTTCATCCAAATATAAACTCATCCTCCACTCGTACATATGCAATTTGTTTGTCTTTGGTGAAAGATTTTACCAGGATAACAGTTACCGATTGTGTTTCGTCTGGCATCATGTATACCTTAACTGCTTCTACATAAACATCGTCAACCTCAACTCTTGCCGTTATAAAAGCTTTGCATAAGACTGCCGGTTACTGATAGTTACTAAAACCATATAATTAATTGCTTTGATGTTGGCTTTGCATTACCAACAATATCAGCTATTGATGCTTTTACTGTACATACATCGCCACCTGTATCTAATAATGTTTTTACTATATTACCATTAATTTTGGTAAAATGTAAAATCTGTCTATCGCATTGTTTGGATCAATTATCATAACTAGCTTGTTGTTAGTCGTGTTAACAACCGGAGCATCTTTTTTTGGGCAGTCTTTGTATAAATATGCAGTTGTTTGCATTTGGAACAAATAGATCTGTCACCGGGTTCTGCATAAGGTGGACATATGACTTCATTCCACACAATTAAAACATCTAAGCCCACAAGCCTTCCTTAGCGATGTACTAACATTTTGACTACACATCATCTTTGTATGCCCCTTCTCGAGTGAAATCGGCGCTTTTATTTTCAATTCCGCTTGATAATGATTTTGGATGTGCTTAAGATGTATATATTCACTAGTTTTAAAGTGGTTTCATACTCGGTATAAGCATATCAAACCACGTAATAACTCTTTGTCGTCCATGTGTTGTTTAACAAGTAAACCTGAAATTACTTGTCTCTGGTTTAATCCTGTCAGAATTAATTCCTTACACTCTTCAAATTGTATTCTTAAAGCTTTGCACATTTTATTCATATATTTTCTTTTGGTCTGCGATAACCTTAAATAGATTGAATCATCTGTTTTCACAAATTCGTGGCACTAGGAACAATTTCAAAGGTGGCACGATATTCTTTGTTATGTTCAATTTTACCTTCCTAAATATTTTCATTCGATTTACGATGTTCTAAAATATTCCCACACCACGGTTTTGATATTTTGTATAACTATCTGTTATTGGAGATGCCCTTGATCACCTATTATAATTTAATAACTCGATTTGTTCCCATTAAACTTATTCTAATACAATTCAAATAAATGCTTGTTCAACACCCTGCCAAAGGTTATTAGTGTATTTAGTTTAAGTCAAAGTACTTCAATCTATCTTTATTGTTTGATATAACACTGCAAATGTATTCGATTATCAATAATCTTTGTTTTCTAAAAGGATATGTTCGCTTTATTTAAAAGTAGTAATATAAGTTTGAATTGAAAAGCTTTTCTACATGTTTGATTAACAAAGGCGATTGGATTCGCATTTGCCGGTTTTCTTTTATCTATTTATGTATTAAAAAGAACTCGAGACGTGTTCTTTGACATGTGGAACCCTAGTACTTCAATCGATCCTTATATCTTTTCCTAAATTGGATTAAGTTTGATCCTACTTTTTTTCGTCCTAGCATGTACTTTCTGTGTGGTTAATTCTATTACTTTAAAAGCGATGCACATCTTCCACGAGAAGCTTATATTCTCGGTGCAGGGGTAAGTTTCTTATGTGTTTATTAATACTAGAAGGGATCTCCTTTTAGCTCTTTTACGTAGAATCAAATGCTCTGTACGTAGGTCCGCTGTTGCAGTGATGGTTGCAGTGCTATAGATCTGGCTACTGTTGTGACGCTGCATCTAGGCACAAGAATCAAGTTTAACTGTTTCACATCCGTGGATGCAAATAAGTTTCACGACACATGGAGGTGTGCTGCGATCTTTTCTTTTCTATCTTGTTTGTCCACTTTTGGATATTTGTGCATACCTAATGAATTCGGATGAGCGCTAGCAGCCTTGCCCCGATGGACGAATCAGTTTCCAACCAGCTTGGAAATTAGCTTCGCAAACGTTTCACATTACGTTTCAAATACTACTGAAAATGTTTCTGAATTCCATACTTTAATTTAACATGTTGGTTGCTCATTAGCGTTTTCAGAAGTTTCTATTACTTATGTTGCCTATATTTGTTCGAGTTTTTTTAAGCTTATCAACTGCACCTTGTACTAAGTGCATCGTTAAAAATATATTTGTATTTATAACTCATATACTGTGCTATTTATATATGTGTGTTGCTTCTGGGATACCGATAATACAGGAAATACAAAAGAAAGACTAAGTTTGTTAGGAGTGTTGTAGTGTGATAAAGTAATTCTATTAACAATTTTAACATCTTAGTGATTGACTTCTTTGCTAGGGGAAAAAACCGTCAAATGAACTTTTTAGCTAAATCATTATAAAAATAAATGTTTATATAAACTTAACATTTGTCCTTCACCTAATTTTAGAGAAATAAGCCAACATTGCCAATAATCACATTTAAGTAATTTACTTTAATTTGTGATTGTATAGTTAACTGTAACTTTTTGGTACCGATTAAGGGTTTATATAAGCTGAAATATTGAAATTTGAATGTTTGATGTTACTTTAAAAATATTATTTTTTCGGACGTGAACATTCTTAAATGGATACATCAGCAAAGTTTTATATACTTACATCTTTGTATAAATAACAGCAGAAATAAATCGGACATATTAACGTAGTTTGGTCTAAAATAGAATAGTTGGCAGCTACACAAATTTATCATAAATTGTGGGCAATGCACAGTTATCTCCAATTTTAATCCTAATATACAAGGGACTTCTGGATAATATTTCAAAATTGTTAACATTTTTATATACAAATCCTACATCATCGATTCTTAGATATTAATGGATATTTACAACGGGGCATGGATGATAAATATATAACAAAATTCTATGAAAAACTCTACTAACAACCATAAATAAATTTTACTACAGTTACAAATTAGTTTATGCCTTAAAGTAAAAGATTAAAGAACGTACTGATTTAAAATAGAATTCTTACATAAAGTAGTATTATTTCAATAAAATATAGTTATTTATAATTTTTCAAGGAATTTATAATTTTTAAATAACTGAAGGTTGCTTAATAGGCTTGGCATATGAAAATTTCAGGGAAGCAATGTTATATTTAAAACGATTCACAAATATTCACTCAGTAACTGTGTAACTGCAGTTGTGATTAGAATGAGGCATCAATATTCTCCCAGAAGAGCAGTAAATAAGTTTTATGTGCTTATATTTTTGGCTAAAATATAACAAATTACTAAATAATTATCATTAAATTTTACTAACATTCTAAATATTTTTAGTAACAATCAATTATATGTGCCATATTGGATTTACCTATTTCATATATACTAACCTGTCATAATAAAATAGTTATCTTTATCTTATACATTTTTACTAAAGCTTTTTTTTACAAAATTCAAACAAATTGCCAATGACCGAATTCACAACCAACGGCATTTATTAATGATTAATTTCTTTGCTAGAATTTATCGAAATATTCATATATAAGAAATTTGAGTAAATCATTTTAAATGTATAATATGTATTTAAAAACTGAGCTTTAGAGTACTTGTTTAAATAGTACCGTCTGGCCAAAATCCTTTTATGTATATATTGTAGTCATTTGAAAACCCTCACATGTAAAAATGTATTCTAAAAGATGTTATTGTAACTGAAAAGCTAGTATCATTTTGCGATGCCTTTTGATTTAGTAATTCTTAACCTATCGTGTAAGTTTAAAATATAACCTACATATTTCAAACATAAGATAAATATCTGTAATTCGTTTGTGATTCAATCCACGTGTAGACTTTTACTTTTTCAAGATTTGTGACATAAAAAAATGGGTTGGCCAATTTATCACAAATAGAAGAAAAAATACAATATAAATAATCATCATAATCAGGCGTCCTTCCACCTAGGATTTGCTTTAAATTTTGCTACTTATATTATTTTGATAAAAATAATCGTAATAAATTGAATGTACTGATTCAATGTGATTCATTCAATTCTTCAATGTAGCAAATTTATTTTGTATAATTCTGCTACAATTGACAAATTGATATGGTATGTGCAACACTAGCACTTCTCATAAATTACATAAACGTTATGAGAAAGCCTCTAATTTCCCAACTTGTTTCTTATATGATAAAGTGCAAAATTTTCTTTTTGAGAAATATCAGAATTAGAACACAAATTTGTTCCATTTTGTAGTAGATTTCTGTAAGCTAAATAAAACTGCAGAAAAAGATGTTTAACAAAACAAGTTTATTAATTTTGGACAAACTTTGAGATGCTGAATTTATTTCCATTCGTAATATTAAATGTGTTCAAATTCACTGCCCTTCTGAGGGGCGTTCAGAACTCTCCCACAACGTAATATTTAATCGCTAAAATTGTAAAGTCAAAACGTGTGCTTTTTATTTTTTCATACTGAATGTAGACATAATTAGAGATCCGTTTAATAAGCATAATTATAGTTCTGAACGTTTTTATATTGCTAACTCAAGTCAAGTTAGTAAAAAATAAAGATTTTTTTTCTGTAAGATCGAATTCAAGTATTTGGTTTATGTTGCTACTGGATAACACCTATTGAATGACTGTGATAATCTTAAAGTTATTTTGGAAATACCTTATCATTAGGTCTTCAGTCCTGTACCTGGTTGGACCCACCTGTCTCATACATATAGCTTACAAGTAGGAAAAGACATTCTGTTATTACTTGTCCAGCAGCTTTCAATGTTTCTGCTTGTATCTTATCTATATTCGGTGCCCTATTATTTTTCAGAAACTTTAATTTTAGTTCAAACTCATCTCTAAGTATAAGATATCGCAAGTCATCCTTTTCAATGTTTGACTCCTGTTCTAGTGCTTCTAGTTCATGTACTGCATCCAAATTCTCTATATATTCTTGCCATTTATTCATTTTCTCTACGTTTTCTATAAGATCTCTTCCCGTGCCCCTTATAATTTGCTATACGGTTTTATATCCCTAATACTCATTCTAATTAGTCTGAATACGTCATCTGTCTTTCCTATTTCCTTCTTAGTTTGTACCTTTTTCACTTTTCCTAAAGCCATTGTTCTTTAACTTTCCTGCATTTGTGATAATTTTCCATTTTATGGCTTTGTATCTTTGTTTTCCTCCATTTGATCTGTTATTGTATTTTCGGTTTCTTCTATTAAATTCAGAATATCTTTTGTTACTCATGGTTTCTTATTTTCTTTTTGTTTTTATCCCAAAATATCTCCGGGCACAATGTCTAAACTGGATTTAATGTTATTCCATTCTACTTCTACTTCCGTAGTATAAGAAATTTTCTCAACGTCTTTCAGCAATTCATTTGACTTTTTCTCATATTTTTTTTAGGTATTTTTATCTTTTAGAAGATCACAGTACAAGTGCCCTTGTCTATTCTTTTTTTCAAATGATTTAACTTAAGCACAGCTTTCATAATTGCTATGTTGTCATGTCTACAGCTGCTTCTGGGTAGCTTTTACAGTTTTTATTTGATTCCTAAACTGTTGTTTAACAAGAATGTAATCTATTTGATGTTTCCCTATGTCACAACTCGGTTGCTGATTTAGTACGCATGTGACTACTGAGCCCAAGGTCCCAAGTTAGAATCTTGACCCGGTCCAGTTGCAAAATATTGGGCAAGCATTTTTCACAAACATATGCCCTTGTTTGAATGAGAGGTCAAAAGTAGCTCATGTGTGCGAGTGTTATCGAGCACGGCAAATTTCTAAATTTTCAGGTCAATAAATTTGCTTCCTGACCAATGCAGTACCTTCGTGTGGAGCATTGGAAAATCAAATGTAGTGCCTCTTTATGTCTCCTGGCATCTTCCACGTGTATCGCCTTTTAGGATAATGTTGAAATAATGTGTTTTTGATGGTTAAATCGTTTTTGTCGCAAAATTCTACAAGCCTATTTCCCCTTTGTTTCTCATGTCTAAACCAAATAAACCTACTACTGCTCCTTCCCTGCCCTCTCGTACCACTGCATTAAAATTTCCGTTTTCTTTTACGAATCGTAGTATGCCTTCGATATCTTTGTGTATTGCTGTTGCCTCTTCCTCACTGTAGCTAGAAGTGGACATATATACATGTATTATTACTGTATTTACCGGTTTAGATTCTAATCTAACCATGAGTGCTCTTTTGTTCTTTTGTAATAAGTTTTCTACAGTGTCCTATCCTTTTCTGCATAACTATGCCCACGCCAAAATTCCCTACTTTTTATCCTATATGAATTACCATATAGTTTCCACTCCAAAAATCCCTGCTTTTGGTCCCCGAACTTCATTAATCCGTACTACGTCTAATGCTAGCCTAATCATTTCAATTTTCAAATTCACGTTTCTATTGACTTCGTGATTATAACATACGCACCGGCTAGCAAAATGCTCCTGGTTCTACTTTTCTTCTTATAGTGCTTGCCGATCGCATCCTCCAAAGTAGTCCGCACCCGGAGATCTAAATCGGGGTATTTTCACTCAAGAATGCCATTGTTTTGAATACGTTTTTGGTATGCTGTGTACTTGGGAGGTTATGTGATGGTCTCCTTTGTCTTCCACGTAGCAGTAGCGCATCTTAGAATGCCATACCGACCACTATGGTCACTGCCACTTTAAGTACCGAAAGAACTGTTGTCTTTCGAGGACCCGTCTCAGTCTGGTTCTTCACTAACGACCCCACTAATTTGGATAAACCTATAGTTCATTGAAACACACAAGCAATTCTACCCGTTCTATTAATGTAGAACTTCTTCAAAGTCTGGGTCCGTTCAGAACAGTTGGAAATATCTACTACCTAAAATATCAAGAAATCTCATAAATGTATTGGTGTGGCTAATTAACTGGTATTTAAAGTTTTTTCTCCAATATAGAGAGCTCTTAACAGACTTGTTAAGGAAAAATAGAAATTTGCTTTCGAACGAGTTTTTAAAACTTCTACTATAAAAGATTGTTTAATATCAATCCAATCTTTTTTTGTTCCTAGATTTGATTTACCCTTTGTGGAACAGATAGATTTTGGCATAATAGATATCTACTTCTACATACAGAAGGTAACTTTCACGGTATTTGTTATATTTCTTGTTAAATAACACCAATGACAGAAAATTTTCAGTTACCCAAAGTAATATATCAAACTTGTATCTAAGGCGTCCATAGCACCATTATTAATGTTAACAATGTCTTGCTATTTGTTTTAGCATAGAAGTTTGGCCTTATTTGAAGACTTTTACTTACAGTAATCGCAGATCATCTAAGGTGAATGCATTACACTATTTATAAAATTAAAGGGGAAAGGAAAATTTAGTAAAGCTGAACAGATAAATGAAATATGACACACCTTGTATAGTAGATTTCATGAATAGCTAAGATCTTTTCATCATCATCATTAGGTCTTCAGTCCTGGAACTTGTTAGACGCGTACCCTCATTGTTTCCTATTCTGAGCTAACCTACACATTTCCCTGAAATTTCCACAGTCTGCATCTTTCTCTATCTGTGTGCAATAGTCCGATGTAGGTCTACGTCTACCTTTTCTTTTTCCTATCTTTGTTTGTAATATATCTCGCGCTATTCCCCAAAAATGCCTTAAAACATATCCCGTCCTTCTATTTCTCCTTTTTTTTTTGTTTTCCACAGATATCTTTATTCCCTTACTATTTCTAAAACATCTTTGTTATTAACTTTGTCTGTCCATGCTATTCCTCACACATCTGAAGCACAACATTCCAAAAGGTGGATTTTTTAAGTAAGAAATTTTAATTCTTTTGTTTTTAGAAAATATAATTTTAAATTGGGACAGTTTATATAATTAAAGCAACACAAAATGAAATTTCTTAAAATAAATGGGTACAATTTATTATATTAGTCACTCAATAAGATAAACGTCATGACAATGAAAACTACTGAAATAACACATGTCTTAAATCATACAATGTAATAACTAGGTATAGAATGCAGGATGTCATGCAATAAACTCAAACCACGAAATTAGAAAGTTATTTATAGGTAAAATGCATATTAAGACGAAAATCCGGTCATAAATTATTTGAAAACTACAAAAGAGAAAACAGATTTCCATTTTATGCATTTCTCACATAAAATTAATAAAGCTTTTACCTGAAATAATTCCATTAAATAATAAACCAAAATAATTACAACCATAGATTACAATGTAGTCAAAATTTCTTACACTGAGTAGTGAAATTCACGGACATCAGATTGCAAATGTGAGTTAATCATTTCATGTGATACATTACAATGTATTGATTTTATATTGTTGCTGAAGGCAAGGAAACACAAATGTTAACCTAAGTAAATCACATAATAGCACAAGTACTTTCCTCTAGTTTCGTTCAATAAACTTAATAGGAAGACTGCGTTATGACAGAAACCCTTGACACCATAAGAAGTAGACAGGGTATTAAACGACAATAAATACATCCGACACCATAAGAAGTAGACAGGGCATTAAACGACAATAATTACATCCGACGGAAATTGTAATGAATTATTCATAAACCGGTAATAAGTGAACATCATAAATTTAGACCTACGAGCTAGTGATAAGGCGAACGTGACCGTGAGATAGACAGTTGGTATGATGTTGAAATTAAAAGTAATGTGTAATAAAACAGGTTTGAGAAAAAATAAATATGGATATTCACGCAGGTGCATTTATTGTTGAATGTACACTTGATCAGGTAAGGTATTTTCAATTCATATGGTTGTGAAATTATCGTCATTATGATTGGGTAGAGTGATAAGGACTTGGATAGTTCACTTCACCATTAATTTTTAATTTTGTGCGGTGTTGTCAGGGGGCTATTTTTTATAGAACAAGAAAATGAAAGATACTGATGGTCGTTAAAAATGCTGTGATTTAAAACAGTGAGTAATATTATGATCTTTTACGTTTAGAATTATTAGGTATGTAATTGTGGCCTGAAAATGTTTATTGTTTGTATTTACGTAATAAGAAATTAATCAAATTATAAAATAATTATTTGGTTGAACTAATTAGTGACGCAATTGTGTATAAAAATTTTAAAACAAAAGTTTTATTGGTAAAGTTTAATATGGAAGGCAAAATATAAACTTTATTATTTCAAATGGACAATGAAAATATAAAATGAAAATTGGTAGTTAATTGTTTTCTATGTTGTTATTAAAGGACTGAAATACAAAAACGATATTATATTATCACTTATTATGAAACAGAAGACAGTTTACTGCATAGGCCTTCCTAAATTTTATCACCTTCTTCCAAAACACTTAACAATACTTACTACATTTTTGTCAAATTAAATAAAATTGAATAATAGAATACTTTCCAAATACAATTTCATCACTAGGGTACCTGGATATCCCTTACAGTAGTCTAAATCTTTTACTAGTTCCTAAATAAATGCAAATAATCTTTGACTTAAACTTAAGCTCTATTAACATAAAATAATTTAGTGTACACACAAATAAAATGATAACATTATCATTATCATTGATCAATAGAATAATCACTTTAATATTTAATTAATTTCCTATTTCATAAAAACGAACATGTTTACATCCAAAATTTACATAACCTAAAAATATAAAACATAAAAGCTCATAACGACTCACAGTTTAATTCACCTATTATAAGGTTAAAAATATCCAGAAATTAGTTTTCTAATTTTTCAATACTTTCAATTTTTCATCTTCAAACAACAGCTCCCTTAACTCAACACTACACAAAATTTCAAATTAATGAAGTGGTAAACTTTTCAAGTCCCAACCCCTGTAACCAGTCATAACAATGATAATTCCACAATCAAGTGAATTGAAAATACCTAGTTCGAGCAAGTGTAAGTTTAAAAATTTGTCGCACGCCACGTTCATTGCCCCTGCTATAATAGCTATATATATTTTTTCGAAGCTATGTTTCATTCAGCGTTACTTTTATAACCTCATATCAACCTCCAATCCCGCGGTCAACATCTACCTTATCACTACCCACTCGTGTGTCTACATTTTTGATGTTTTCTTATTACCGGCTCACGAATTATTAATTTTAATTTGTAATTATTGTCAATTACTTACCTCATTTTTCTTATGATGTTGAGGATTTTTTATCTTTTATCTTCCTATTCGGCTAATGGAATGAATCCCAGGAAAATACTTATGGTATCATAAAATTTACCTAGGTTAAAATTCGTGTTTCCTTCCAACCTTGCAATATAAATAAATAAATACATTGTATGAAATGATTTAATTATATTTATAATTTGATATTTGTGAATTTTACTACTTAGCGTTTAGGTTTTTACATTTTATTAGATTGTATATGCGGTTTTTTTATATGTAACATTGATTCTAATTTATTTAACCAAAATTTGTTAAACCTTTCCTATATTTGAAATGTATATAAATGAATTCACTGTTGCTTCATAATTTTAAAGCTTTCTTTAAAAATGACTATTCCACTGCCAAAGTTTACTGATATAAATATTAGGTTGCGCTTTTTATGACTTAAAATAATTTACAACCATAAGTGCCGTTCTAATTTGTATTTAACAGAGATAAAACAATGTTTTCGTGGTTTCTAAGTTTATGATTTTAATAGAATTAAAAGTTTATTTAAATTTCTTGCTTACTCAACACTACTATATATGAAATCAGAACATGCAGGATATATCAATAATAAGTTGTCTGTTTCAAATTGATTTTCCTTTTTTCATGCGGTTTCTGGTTAGCTTAACACCAATGCTATACAAGTCATCCTATTAATTATTGAAATAACATTCTAAAAATATTCACTATGCATTTTTCATCTACAAACTAACTAGTTAAAAGAAGTTATCAAGTTCTAAAAGCTATTATTGATACTTATGTCTTTTATGATAACCAACCACCTGGGGATGTTTGTTCTATGGTAGCTTATTCCGCACATCAGGTGTGGATCCAGAAGAGAATTTCGGAGGGTCGCAATTTTGTTGGACAGTGTATCGCAAATATATTGGAAAATACTGATGTTTTTGCCTTTAATATACTGATTTATTCACACAGTTAACTGAAAACCAAAATATGGGTAGAAATTTTTATTTTAAATAACAAAGAATGTTGTTGCACTAAAACGTTATTTTTATAAAAAATATATATAATTAACGTGTACGACATTGTACTGCAGAAGAATATTAACTAGATGTTTTAGAACACATTTGTAACAAGAGGAATAAACGGAAGGTATGTTTCAAGGCAGATGCATACGAAAAATGGATCCAAGTGTTGTAGTTTTATTGTAATACACAATAAGCCAGATACTCTTCGTAAGCGACACTATGACAAGGTGGGGGTCACGTGCCCCGCATGAACCAGCCCTGTATCTGCGCCTGCCGCACATACTGCTACACATGAAGTGAGAGAGATTCATATTTTGCTCAAACTAGAAGACTGTTCTTGAGGGTTCTTCTTATGATAATGCATTTACCTACAACAGTTAAACACACTGCTGATCAACTTAAAATTAAAAACAAAGTAAAGTCACCCATATTGCTAAAAAGTACTGCTCACTAACCATTGACCTTACACGCCGACGCAACAAAACATTATAATATAGTTTGACTGTGGTAATCATAATTCAAGGTTACATTCCTTTGTGCCTGCAGTACCATACATACTTGGTTTTCTGAACTCGTTTGGAGATGATATACAGCACTCAAGGTTTTGTACATGCATTAATATAAAATAGCTCTTAGTAAACCTGAGACGGCTGGTCGGCAGCACGGCTGAACCATAAATCAACTTTATTCAACATAATCAGAGTTCTGTGCAATTAAATCTTCCTTCTTTAATTATGCAACAAAAGAAAAGCGTTTTATTCATTTTTGTTGCCAAATTTAACCATTTAAAACCTAGCCTACCGTGGGCTCCAATTTATGTTGTGCTTTTGTTCTATTTTTGATTATGCCTAGTGAAAACTCTAAAAACAACCATTAATAAAAACCACTTAAAAATCTTTATTAACAGAATGAAATGTGTATGTACATTCTTCGATAAAAAGCTAATCTGACAACTTAAACATTACCTTTTGACATTAGCTTAATCACTATCAAAATAAATGTCACCATCCACGGTTTTCTTTGCTGTTTTCCAGGGCAAACCCTAACCCAAAACTATACTCCCGTGTCTGTCCACTGTCCATCCATTTTATCACTATGCCTCTTCCTGTGGAAGGTATCTTTGAATTTTAAGTAAAGCACATTCGCACTACAAAGTTGAAGTATCAACGGGGTCTGAAATTCCCATTTTTAAAGTCCTCTTTGAATGCATAAGTGCTTACAACAATTAAATTGGGTAAAGCTAAAGATATTGTTGTTTTATAATTTTTCCTAATCCACAAATCCACTTTCTCTACTATCTCTTGTTGTCAAAGTTAACTGTTCATTATATGTTTTGGAAGACTTTTCAGCAGATACCAATAGATACCTGCTATCTCTAATTTATATTAATACGTTGATTTGAATACTGACAAACCAACGTGGTAGCATAATTATGTTGAATACAATACTCAATCTCTTTGAAATGACATTCAATTTATAGTAAGAATTTATTGCTGACGTTATCAATAGTTCCCTATGTGTTGATTGGTTTGGAATTTATTTAAATGCTAAAACATATAAGTTGCATTACTATAACAGCTTTGCTAAATTTAAACGTATTTAATTGAACTTTAATATTAAAAATTTTCTTGTTTTTACAGATAGGAGACTTTGCACCAAGGCCAGGAGAGGTAGCCTTTAATTATTTCGGTCAACCAATTTACACTCGTGGAGGTCTTCGTCCAAGTAAGCTACTATGGTCAGATCTATTAAACCCATCACCCTTCCTTCCTATGTCCGCAATTACCCGCGACCCTTGGTGGTGGAGCCATCCATCGCTAAAACCCTATTCGCCTTACAATAACTGGGGTAGATCCCCATCTTACCTAAGAGATTCGTACCTCTCCCCTGTGAAGAGGACTTACCTGTGGGACAAACACCCCATTAGACCATTTGGTAAGTCTTTCTAATTGCTAACTTGCCCAAAATTCAACGAGTCAAAGCATTATTTTTGGGAAAGGACAGCAATCATATTCATCCAATAAACTGCGTTCAACATTCATGTATAACCAGGGTCGTGTGGATAATATTCTCTCCTGTGTTAGAAATCCTCAATATGCTAAATGGGAATCTAAATTTGACATTTTATTTTAAATCTTGCACTACACTTACAGTAGAACGCTGAATAAACATAATAAACATCACATAGTACCTTTAAGGTTATAAGTTATAAATATTCACTACAGATTAATCGACGCACATTTACTTTAATGTTCTACATGAGTTGAGAATGTTTCGCTGAAATGCCTGAAATCTGTCTGATGTTTGTAAGAAACACTGTCTCGTCTAGTAAAATTATATAAAATTTAGCCAAAAAATTTAAGAAACTGGTTTAATACAAAATAACAAATGGTATTTATACAAACTTGGTGGTCAATTAGTACTGTAGAAAATTCAAAAACATTCATCCGTTAATGTTCGTAGCAACTTTAAAAGATTGATTTTACACATCATTTTGGAAGCAAAGACATAACTGGCTCACAAGCTAAAGCCAAATTAACATAAACATCCATAAATAATGCAAAGAAATGAATATGAAAGATATTAATTTTAGCAATAAAGTTAATTTTAAGTTTACTGTCAAATATGGTAATATTATATAAAGTATTACAAAAACTGGTGGTTCATACTTATATGAAGACATATAAAAATGCTTATGGAATAAGCTGCAGATGTAAATGTTCACAATAATAGTTCAAACAAGATCATTTGACCTTGCCTAACAGCAAACGAGAGATTCAATCACCTAAATCATGCAGTCTAACTCCATTAGAATTTTTCTGTGTGGTTATTAAAAAACATGCTTATGCTAAAAATCCTTCAAAAACTAACCACCCAGATACAATATTTTCCATTCAATTGATTAAATTTAATGTGCAAAGTGTTATGAGTAAAAATGACATTATATTATCAATGTTGTTTTGCTCAGAAGAGGGCGAAAACCCCTATAGGTGCAGGATAAAAATGATCAAAATAAAATACTATAAATATGTAAAATTAGCCAATACTTTAAAATACCCACTTATCTTGAAAGGCTTTATTGTTTGTCCAAAACTAAGGGTGTAAACCATCTTGACCCAGCAATTTCGTTTATATATTTATTCACTACCTGGAAGACAATTATTCCAGATAGGTCTTCTTGCTTTCGATGTTCAAAAATCTCATCGCCTCAGCTGCTAGCTTTTGTAACCATACCTTAAAAACACTACTTGACTCTATTCAATTACAATTTTTCAAAATAACGGCCTCTTCTCAATATGACCTCATCGCTGTTGTAACTAGATATCCTCTCACAACGATCATCTTACTTATTTTATAACCAACTCAAAATACAATTCCATCCATGTTTATACTCTATTAACAATAATTCTCGATAATATAATTTCACAGTAATCTTAAAAGAAACAAATCCAATATAACTTCTACTGGCCAGGAATTATTAGCAGAAACCCTTAAAAAACATTAATTTGAAAGTAATACTAGCATTCCATTGTACTCAATCCCTAAATCGGTTTAAACATCCTTAAATCTCATTTACTTGGAAATTCCCTTAGCAACCATACTTAGAAATATATAAGCTTTTGCCATTCTAAGATTCATTACAAATATGAAATTTATACAGAGAAATGTACTAGCAATACATACTATAATTAAAGATTGCGTTTCACATAATATGCACATCCTTCTTAGTGTTTTAAACTTCTTTTCCAATAATTTTATATTAAATGTAAACAACTAATTTCGTTGTCACGGAACCAATTATAATTATTTCTACAAGTTTGAATGTACATATTTATCAAGCATCAACCAAAATACAACAAGAAAAGCTCACAACAGTACTCGCAATTTAGAATTTAAAGGTTTCCAGGTTACTCCACAAATTGACTAAGTATTTCCTCGATACATTAGGTCCCCCATTTCAGTGATTTAATATCCAACATATAGTTGTTGAGCGAAAACTCACTTATCACCATTTTAACACACCACCGACTTGATTTAAATCCACGAAAAATGCACGTATTTGAACTTCCTGACCAATTTAATCCAGTGAAGCTCAAAACAATTCGCTATCGGCCATCTGTCCGATGCCCGTTACCCATAAACCATATTTTTGTTCTTTTTGATTTACTTCCAAATTTAATCGTTATATTATAATCTCTCTCTAACTTCTGTTAAAGTTCCAAACTCCGTTCTCACGCATTAAAGGTCTAAAACTTTCCTATGGTCAAGTTCAATATCTTCAAATAGTATAAACACACTAATTTGTATGACATTTTATTATTCTGTGGTTGTTGCAGATTCTTCAACCCCACACGAGTGAATTTTCTGTGGTTTTAGAAGTGTGTCAAAATGTTGTCTCAAATCATATCTTGAAGATAGAACTCAGGCTGTAAAAATTGTTCTGCATAATCATAAAATGCGATTTAAATTAAATAAATAAAAATAAAACTGCCACAAAGTCAATCAATTACTCTTTTCAGCAAAATTTTGGAACAATTCAATTGAATTTTTTCTTCATTGTTCTCTACATAAGCTGATGTTTTATTGTATTCAAAAATTATTAAGCCCAGAAATTTCCAAGCTTTATTTTATCATGTAAATATGCTAATAGACTACTTAAATGCAAAAAATTCGTTTACAAAAACTAAAATTTTGTAAGTTATCGTTATTATCACTTGAACTTTCTAGTCTTTAATATTAGTATTCAAGTGGATTTTTGTTAAATCAGTTTAGTCCTATACACTTTGAATGCAACTACTATTCTCATTTGGTCCTCGTACCCTGTGAAGATTTTAACAGCCAAAGGTTTAATTTTGAATATTCAATTTAAATCATCTATAAATTTTCTTAAAAAATTTTATAAATTTTATGAAACTGACTTTTGAATAACTATAAAAAAAAGTTGTCATACTTATCAGAGATAGGAAAAAAGAGGTGGATGTAGACCTAGATCAGATAGTGATAGATGCAGACTGTGCAAATTTCGGGGAAATCTGTAGGTTAGTTCAGAATAGGAAACAATGATGGTACGCGTCTAACCAGTTTCAGGACTGAAGACCCAATGATGATGATGATGACAACTTAAGACTATCGCCCACAAAACCTAAAACTAAGATCATTTAATAAAATTAGTCACAACTAGTAACTAATGTGAACTAAATTAGGATATGAATTAAACGTTTTTATAAATTGGTTAATCAGTATAAAAGAAAATCACATTACAGTTATTTTCATCACATTTCAACAAACCAACTAACGATGTTAACTGAAATCATTAGGCAGATACAATTTTTTGACATCTCCAGTACATAATTTCTCTTCAAAATATGAAAAATACATTTTATTATTAATTCTCAATATAATTATTTTATTTGACATATGGCTTCAAATTTTAAACAATAATAAAAGCACAGACTAAATTAAAGTAAATATTGCTGCAAATGCCTGTTAATTCTATTACCTTCACTCTTTCAATTGTAAAGAAAACTAAATCATTGCTTCAATTTGAAATCTCTTTCGAAATACAAGTAATGAAATATTTAGTCTTATAATGTTTTAAGTAATTAAGTTAATGAAATACATATAAAAGGTCCATCATATTTGCTATTTTATAATTAAAATATTAAAAAATTCCTTAAATCTTGCTGAAAATTAAATTTCAATAATTGTTTTAATATTTTTCGATGGATTGGTCTCGAAGTTAGAGCAACTACTTTTAACTCGCAAATAATTGACTTTTCAATAATGTCATGTATTCCTTGTAAAAAGTTGTTAGCAGTAAAATGAGCAGTACGTTATAAATTTTGATCTGTCCTAAAGGGGAGGAGAACCTGTAACAATTTAAGGGTGCTTTGGCTAACTACAATGGTGTGGGAGTGGGTTCTAATGCAAAAAAATGAATAGAAACATTTGAAACGACTAAAATAACCACTTACCTTGAAAGACTTTACCCATTGTCATAATTAAAGGGGCATCAAACTGTTTTGTCTCAACAATCACTTTCAATATTTTTCATACACAGAAGATTATTTTGAATGCATCTCCTTTGTTTTTGATTTCCTAAGTTTATCACATTATAGTTCACCTTTCCTAAATACAGTTTCATTACCAGGATGACTGGATATCCTTTCACAACATCTATTTTTGCCTAGTTCATAAGTAAGTCCAAATAAAATTCAACGCATGCTTAACCCGATTAACATTAAATAAATACTATAAATATAAAAAAAAAACTCCAGTTATCAATAAAAGAAAACCTTAGAAAAGTCAAATCAATCACTAATACAAACACACAAATTGTTCTAGTTTCTAATAATGATATGTATGACTTTCTGAATCCATTTCTGGAAATGCCATAATTAATAATACACAGAGAACATGCTGCAATACAATAAGTTTCAAAGTCCCCACCCACATCCTAACATTTCTTGCCAAAACTTATAAGCGAAGTTAATCAAAAGCTGGACATCAAATTTTCTGCTTCGGTGAAGTCAATACCAGCATCTTGAAGCTGTGTTATAACCCACTTAACTTCCATATTTTACTTCAACTGCAGTTTACTTCTTTTTTTGGGCTTAGTCGTTATATTTCTCCCTTATTGTAATATATGCCAACTGTGGCCAAAATTCTATTTCCATAATGGAACATATTTAATTTGTACTTAAGCACTAGGTTGTAGCATAAATGATGTAAAAGTCATGTACTTTCTTTGTTATCTGTATTATTGTTGTAATATGGTATTGCTTGCATGCCCTTGATGGTCTGGGTGGATGACAACTGTCGTTTATAATTTATTTTCTATGAGAAGCGGTCTTGTAACAATAGATGTTTTCTTTTGCAGTTTTGAAATGTCATCGTTCTGACTAACAATCTATTTAAAAGAAATAAGGTTATAGATTTTGAAATTAAAGTTTATTTGAATTACGTTTATAGGAACTACAAAAATTGAAATGTCATGCTTTTACTTAACATTAACTATTCGTGAAATCTAAATATACAAAGTACGTTCATATTTATTATGCCCATTCAAAATTAAACTTTTTCTTTTTTATCTGATTTATATCTAAAATAACGTGAACGCGTAACAAAATGGTTATAATCTATTAAACTACAAACCACTATTTTAAAATTCTGTAATACAAACAATATTTTTAAAACGAAATACAAAACAAATGATTTCAAATACATCCAAGGGTTTTATTATTTTGTTTTACAGAAGAGTTCACTGAGTTATTTTAAATAACACATCATTTGAAATATCGATTTCGTGTCCACGAGCGAATTTGATTAAAACAATTGCGAATGATTTTGTGCAATAGGTCAAACTTAATGTCACTAATGTAACGTTCAATCGCAATACATCAAGGGTACATCATCTAAAATTACTATTTCCAGCTATAAGCAGAATGATGTGGTATGATCATTAATTTCGTCTAAAATGTTGCCAACAAAAAAATCGGTTAACATCAATTGATACCGTTCATTCAATATAACTGCATCCACTACTTTATTTATAAAAATAGTCCAAAGAGCCACCTATCCATAAACCATGCCACACAATAATTTGTACAAATGCTAAATATACAACACAATGTGTATTGCACAAATAAAATCCATAAATGTCACTGTTAAATTTACGAGCGTTCTTCAAAATTGTGAAAACATACATGTCAACTGTACCTCCAAATTTCATTATCTAGCACATTAGTTTCAAAACGTGCTTCAGGCATATAAGTTTTGTGTACTGTTGTGAAAACCATCACTAGCATGCACATTTTACCAGAAAGTTTGTTCAATTTTGACAATCACAGCATTTCTGAATTTTCAGTTTACTACTTTATCCAACTGAGCTGTTAAGTTCTAGAAGTCGAGTCTTTATTGTTTAGAACCTGCTCTGCTGGTGGTTTACTCGATTTTCAGTTATGTGAAGGGATTTTCGACAACTGCCATATAATAAAGCGTTATATACATTAACATTTAATTTATTAATACATAATAGCTTTTACATTTGGGAAAACCAAAGTGCAAATTTGGCATTATTTTATTTTGAAACAACTACCCGGACATGCCATTCTTTACATATTTCATCTACACTATAAACAAAGAGATTATAATGTATTAACACTTAATGACAATTGATTGACAGTACGTCAAATTATGAACAGGTTCATATCACACAAAAACAATGTCTTACTAAACTAGTAATTAATTTGAAATTTATAATATAATTAGGGTAATCTTTATTAAATACAATATGGTACAATGAGAGAAAACTTAAGACACATCAAGCAACTAAAAGCCAGCAAGTATGACTTTAGTTCTTTATTAATATTTTTACGTAGTAATGAGGATTGACACCCTTGTACCCTATCCTAAACCAATCGTTCATGTGATGTTGTAATAATCATAACATATTAATTAGAAAATTAGTTACTAATTTTCTTCATAGTGATTAGTATAGAGCTGTCCTATTTTTCGATTTTTAATGACTCAGATCTTTATAGTGCATACTAACCTAATTATTCTTATCTAAAAAACATATTAAATGTAACATTATGTGTTTCAGCTGCAATCTAAGAAAAATCAGCATCGTTTGCGGACTGACTGCTTGAAGATTTTGTTGTTATTGTAAACAAATTTTATTTTTCATTAAAAAATTGTTCAATTTGTTTTATACATCAAATTATATATTATTTTAAAAACAACTTACACTTATACTTGTTATCTAAAAATTACGTAATAAACAAATACTTCAATATGTAAAGTATGCAAGAATATATTGGTTAATAAATAAAATTACTTAATCTACCGGACTAACTGTTTTTTTGCAACTGCTGGTCGAGTATTACACACTTTACAGTCATCTGATGAAGCAGATGAGGAGCTATCAGAATCTGAACTGCTAGAGTCTGAGTCAGAGCCCGATCCATCTGAATGACTATCCTCCAAATCTACATTTGATCCACATCCAATTGTATTTAACGGTAAACTACTTAGTTCACAAGATGTATATTTCTGGAAGTAAACATATGTAACATAATTTACCTATACATTAAGAGTTCTACAGAAAAATACCTTATAATAATCTGAATACTGTCCAGGTACTAATGAAAGTGGATAATTTCCAATGGGAAGCTTGTTTATTTGTTTCATTTTTCCTTTAGGATAATGTACTGTAAAAGTTTGGAGATCCATGCAAGCTTGTCTTTGTTCACGCCTTGTCTGAAAAATATAATGTGTTATAATAGAAGCTATTACGCAATAAATAAAATGTCAAAAACCAATAATGCACTCATCAGCCCTCATCATTTACAGTTGTTAAAAATATAAATCCTTAGTTTTACCTTAATTTCAAATACTGTGTAATGCACATACAAAAAGCGCTTGCAATTTTCTTAATATTAGCAGGCTAGCATACGTTGTGTTTAAGACAAATCGCAGTCATCTTCTCGCCACCACCAACTTGCCGTGAGACCAACTTGCCTCCAGTCAAGCTCCCTTGCTCAGAAAAGGACAAAGTCAAAAAGTTGTTATATAGCAGAACTCAAACACCAAACTAAAATCGTTTACTCTAATATAAAATCGACAAGTTATACATGTTGTGTATGGCACGCAAATGGCTATTTATTAGTATTTAACGACTGTGCACCATATGACATTTTATATACTCTCCGGCAATACAATATTAGTCTTGTTAAGCAATAGTCGTGCCGTACTGGGTGTACTTTATTACTGTATTTAATAAATTAACTGTGAACCTGTGTGTGGTCACTTGGTAGTAGATAATCCTTATTATCCTGCATACATACATAGCATTATGGTGAAGATGAACAAGCTGATTTTAAAGTAACGGGTGTATATTTTTGTTGAAGACAAAATGAAATTTTGTTAGCACATGTACATATACAGCTGTATTATTACGTTGCACACTTGTATATAAGTGCAATCGGTTCAGTTTGTGTGCATCCGCTACATATTTAGGCCTTTCTCTCGACAAGCATCTTACGTTTGAAAAACATATCAACAAAAGAATAGGTTTGTGTTATAGTAAAATGCAGACCCTTTACAGATACAAATTTCTGTTAAGCTCAAACATTAAATGGAAGTTATGTAATAGTGTTGTGTTGTGTCATATAGAATACTGTAGTGTAGTTTACTATAAATTTTTAGCAGGCTACTTAAGGCAAAGAATACAAATACTTCAGAATGTATGTTTTAGATATTCATATAATATTTAACGTAAGCAACATATAACACCATACTATAATTCTAAGAGTATACTTAAATATGATAAACGTGCAGAACTCCTTTTCGCTGTGTACATATATGCTATATTAGCCAAATGTAGACCAAACTACCTGTTTGAAGCTATACAAATCAGAGCTACTCAGCATAGTATGAACCTACGTAATACAAATGATTTCAGTATTCCGCAACACTCAACAAATAAATTTGAATCATGTTATGCTTATGTAGCACCTGTTTTAATAAACAAATATAGAACACTATTTGACGAGACTAATAATACAAATATATTTAGGCTAAAATTTTATGATGTATTAATAAGGGAACAGCGACTGTCTTAGATGTTTATTGTATTATGTATATAATCGTATATTTTGTATTTTATATTTAAGGGTGGAATCTAAAATCAGCAGTGCTGAATTCTATCCCTTTTGGTATAAAACCAATAAAGTGATTTGATTTGATTTGATCTGAAAAGCGTAATGTTGGTTGTATACACAAAAGGCCATCAGATCAGGTGATAAATTATTATAATGGTATTAATGGTAATATTGAACCTTTTAAAGAAAATCAAGTGGAAGAAATTTAATCTTATTTAGAAAGGCTAGAACATCTGGTTTTGGTAAATGTAGTGTAATGGTCACTTTGTTACGTAACAATGACTCTCACTGTATATAGCGTAATTTGATTAAACGTAACAATTTATTGGTAAAAGGATATTGATTCAGGGTTTTGACGCTGCAGTGTTTGGGGCCCGTTTTTATCAGCTAGAAGCTTAAAATATTTAACAATATGTTTTATGTAGTTATTGTGTAACGGACGAGTTTATGAGAACATCAGTTGCAGCTAAAAAATTTAATTTAATTTTTATCAGTAGGTAGAAAAGATTGTTTAAAAAGTGTTTGAATTTGTATGTTATATTTCGTTGTGATAAATTTAATTTAAAAATGGACCCTGATCGATTGTACAAAGACAAGTTAGAATATGAATTGTTGGTACGAGGTATTAAAATCTCGGCTACTGAAATATGTCGCAAATTAAGGAAAAAAGTAAAAGAGGAATTATCAAAGGAATCTTTTGGTGAGGTTAAAACTATACAAAATTATGCTCCGAATATAAAAGAAGAGTTAGTTATATGTGAGAGTAAGTCCACAGAATTAGAATCTAAAGTTCAGTCTTTAGTTTTTGAGTGAAAAACCGGTTAACTTATTATATGTTGAAAGTAAACTTAAACATTCGCTTGGAAGGTTAGTACGACTTCCCTTAGTAGATGCTAATAAAGAATATCAGAGAGTGGTTGATTCGTTAATGGAGCGCTTAGGGAAAATAGATGTGTTGTTAGATGAGTCCGACGCAATACCAGAACAAACAGTAAGTGCCCATGAGTTGAACATTGTTCCGGAAAATCGATTTCTAAATGAAAATATTAACATCCCTGTTTTATCGTCAAAAAGTATACCTGTATGTAAGTGGGGAATTACTTTTTCTTTAGACCCCAACCACTGTAGTGTTAACGAATTTTTGGAAAGGGTTGAAGAATACAGGGTGGCTCGCAATGTTAGCGCCATATATTTAAATAATTCGATTATAGATTTACTGAGAGGAAATGCTCGTATATGGTATAGGTCAGTTCGATCCTCCATTACGTCTTGGCAAGATTTTGTTTCTCGGTTGCGTTCTGAATATTTACTGTTTGATTATGAACGTGAACTTCTGACGGGAATTCATAACAGGAAACAAGCATTGCAGGAACGAGTAGGCAACTTTTTCGCGTGCATGATAAATTTGTTGGCTAGACTTTTAAAGCCTTTATCAGAGGAAGAGAAATTAGCTATCCTTCGCAGGAACATCTCTCCTTACTATATTCACATTTGATTATGAACGAAAACTTCTGACGGGAATTCATAACAGGAAACAAGCATTGCAGGAACGAGTAGGCAATTTTTTCGCGTGCATGATAAATTTGTTGGCTAGACTTTTAAAGCCTTTATCAGCGGAAGAGAAATTAGCTATCCTTTGCAGGAACATCTCTCACTATATTCACGGTCTAGGCTTACAAAACTTTTCTACAGTGGACGAATTGCTTAATCTATGTAAAAGATTAGAGGTGAACAAACAATTAGCTTCAGAAACACATCAAAGACCCATTACTTCTTTACTTCGATTAGAACCCAAATTGTTAGGCACACCGTTTAAACGAGAAAGTAAACCTATTTTGGAAAAACGTATTTCACCTCTTGTCGTCAATTGGGGCATGCGTTTAAGTATTGTGAACTTCCTAGAACAAGGAAATTTTGTTTTCGTTGTGACAAAGATGGCACTACTAAATTTAGTTGCATGTGTTCGGGAAATAAGGATATTATCCCGTATCACCATATGTACAGAAAGTGATTGATACTGAGGTAGATAAAATGTTAGCGCTTGGCGTCATTGAAAAATCTAACTCAGCCTGGAGTTCGGCCAGTCTTATGGCGAAAAAATCTAACAACGAGTTTAGATTTTGTATTGATTTTCGAAAAGTTAATCAAGTTACAAAAAAAAGATGTGGATCCATTGCCTTACATTTGAAGCATTTTAGATCATCTTAGAGATGCTAAATATTTATCAACGATTGATTTAACATCGGCGTACCACCAGATCCCTTTGGAAGAAACTAGTAAAGAGAAGACTGCTTTTGTTGTACCGGGTAAAGGTCTGTTTCAATTCACCAGAATGCCATACAGTTTACATAATGCGCCTGCTAGTTTTCAACGGTTAGTTGACACAATTCTTGGGCCGGACTTAGAAAGTTGGGTGTCGATTTATTTGGACGATATTCTCATAGCAACATCGGATTTCGGCATGCACATTAAGGTTTTAAAAGAAGTTTTTAAACGTCAATTCAGCAGGACTTACGATAAACCCTGCAAAATGTGAATTTGTCAAAAATAGTCTCCGATACTTGGGCTATGTTGTAGATCAAGACGATTTACGAGTTGATCCCAAAAAGATTACATCAATGGTAAATTATACTACCCCTCGAAGTGTAAAAGAAGTTCGTCGTTTTATAAGACTAATTTCATGGTATAGAAGGTTTGTCAAGAATTTTGCTTGCCGTGTGGCTTCACTCAGTCGCTTGACAAGGTAATCGAAACATTTTGTTTGCCATGATGAGGCTGAAAAAGCATTCTTGGATATTAAGCAATGTTTGATCTCCACTCCGATATTAGTTTGTCCTGATTTTTCCAAAAAGTTTTGTATACAAACGGATGCGTCGCAAGTGGGTCTAGGTTGCGTGCTCACTCAAGAGTTTGATTATGGAGAGCACGTGATAGCTTTTGCTAGTAGGAGCCTTACGGCACAAGAACGCCGCTATTCTACTACAGAATTAGAGTGTTTGGTTGTAGTGTGGGGTGTCGAAAAATTTAGGCCTTATATCGAAGGAGTTTCGTTCATGGTTATTACCCCTCATTTTTCTCTTTTATGGCTACATAAACTACAGAACCCTTCAGGTCGTTTAGCCCGATGGTCGTTACGTCTTCAAGGTTATGATTTCAATGTTGTTCATAGGAAAGGGGTTTCTCATCAAGTACCGGACGCTTTGTCTAGAGCTGTTGCTCTCATTGACATTAAGGATGGACCGTTAGAACACTGATTGTTACATGCAAAAAATTGGTATTGCACACTTTTTAATTTGTGAGTGAATTCGCGCCAATAGTTTAAAAAATAGACTTGTGCATTTCCGTCACTTCGGACAGTTGCGTCGGGGCAAGAGAATGTGCAGACATGGAGTGAGAAGTAAATGCGCGGTTTCCGACACGTCGAGGATTAGCCAACGAGACGTCGAACAGTAAGGTTTATCAGTGTCGTGCCTTTGTCTTTTCTCTTTCAGATAATGTAGGTTTCCCTCTATCTCTGTCTCTTATCGCTCCTTACCTGGTTATTCCTATCGGACCGCAACAAGCAAAGAAGAGGGAAGACAAATTAATCTGATTTCAACGATGGCTAACCCGAACCACGCCCAACAACGCCGAGATCCATGGAAATGAATATGGCTCCTGCCGCAAGAATAACCGCAAAGTCGTGAAGACCTCCACATTTTTTAGTGAGTACATTTTATCTTTTTCTTTAAGGCGCCTCTTGTATCACTGTAAACATTTTTGGTATGTGATACAATTTGAGACGCAATTATGACGTAATATCTTGTTGCACAATATTATGTACATTTTAGTTTGTATTGCCAACTATCGTAGTGGCTCTGACACGCACGCGCGGGACTATAACGGTTATACCTTAGACTATAACATGGCATGTTGATTTAAAAGCGAAAATTTCCAAATCACTTGATAAATTTCCACATTGGCGTGTGCTAGATAATAAAATGTATAAGTTGGTGGATAACGAAATAATACTTTTGGATGACGGTAATAAATGGAAATTGGTGGTTCCTAAATTTTTGAGGCAGGAAGTGTTTCTAGAAAACCACGATGCGCCCACAGCTGGTCACATGGGTTATTTTAAAACTTGTAAACGCATTTGTATGAAATATTATTGGCCAAGGATGAATGCTGAAATCGCTAAATATGTTAGGGGTTGTCAAATGTGCCAGGCACAAAAAGTACAACAAAAGGCGCCTCATGGCGTTATGTGCAAATGTATTATTTCTCGCCCGTGGAAGGTGATTTCAACCGATTTGGTTGGTCCACTGCCGTTATCGTTGAAAAGGAATAGGTTTATACTGGTTGTAACGGATAGCTTCACAAAATATGTTTTGTTATTCCGTTTAAAAACTACTACCAGTTCCGCGGTTGTAAAGCATATTGAGGAAGATTTTTTTTAAAATATGGTGCGCCCGAGAGAATTTTATGTGATAATGGTAGCCAATATGTTAGCGATAAATTTCGGAAAATGACAAAATCTTATAAAACAAAAATAGTTTTTGATACTAAGTAGCATCCACAAGCTAACCCCACAGAACGTGTACACCAAGTTTTGAAAACGAGGATCCAGTCATACGTAGGTGAAGTACACAGAAGTTGGGACGTTCAACTTCCGGCTTTTGGGTTTGCACTTCGTAACGCCATTCACGAAGTCACCAGGTTTAGCCCTTCGTACTTAAATTTTGGATGGGAAGTTTATTTGTCGGGGACATGTTTAGAGGATAGAAATCAATAAGGAAGACCGGCTTGATTTTAAGGATCGGATTCCGATCACGGATCATTTAAAGTCTATTCGCGATTTATTTCCGATGGTTGAAAAGAGATTAGCAGCCACCTACGAAAAAAAATGCTCATCGGTACAATTTGAAGCATCGACCATTACAGTTAGATGTTGGTCAAGTTGTGTGGAAAAGAAATTTTACAGTGTCTAAAACTTCGGACTTCATTGCGTCTAAGCTTAACCCAAAGTTTATTAAGTGTCATGTGAAGAAAAAAATTCGCCGAATGTCTATCAGTTATCCGATTTTCATTCTGGACATAATTTAGGCAACTGGCATATTAAGGACATAAAAATTGATTATAGTTTGGATCCTTTGATTGAGGGTAATTAGTTATAGTTGCATCTTCTTTGAGTTGGAGTTTCTAATGATTTTTTTTGGGAGATGGTTAAATTTAGAAAGGGGGGAATTGTAACGATCACTTTGTTACGTTACAATGACTCTTACTGTATATAGCGTAATTTGATTAAACGTAACAATTTATTGGTAAAAGGATATTGATTCAGGGCCAAGCATTTAATATTAAATACAACGCGATTTTATCTGTCCGACAGATGTGTGATAATTGTTGATAAACAGGAATACAAATTAATACATTCTTGATTAGACCTTGTTCGTCTTGAATGCGCTTTGTGAAGTGACCTACATGTTTTCGTTATCCAAGGGTTAGCGTGTGCTAAAATATATTTCCCTAGTTGCGATGCAGGATATAAATATAACAAAACGTTAATTTTCTGGAGTTGCATATAGCATGGGCTGTGCTTATTAGAAAGTTTCTGCAACTTTGGTTCAAGTATTTGAATTTTATAGGTCGATCGTTCACATTCATTGAAAGTAGGATTGCGCTGTGTACAATTATTATAATCTGTATTTTTAGGAATTGTTTAAAGTTGCTGCCTGTTTGAAGATAGCGTCGCTATAAAATATTATTAAACCCTTACGCTAGTTAGCTTTGAAGGTTTGCTGGTATAATTGCCTGAGCACTAATCAATTTTATGTTGTTAGGGTTTTTTTTTTATTTACTGGTTTATTGATTTGTTTATTCCATTCTCTGGTGTTTTCTTGGTTATGGTTCTCGTTTTGGTTTTCCTTTATTGGAATTGCCTTTGTTGTATTTTTGGTGCACGTACAGCAGATACCGGTTTTACCCAGATGTTACATTTCTTGTTATTCATTGGTACACTGATTGTTTATTTACATATCTACAGCGAGGGTCAGGTGCTACATGCAAAGAGCAAAACACTACACCAGTATGTATTAACGTATCCTTTTTTTACATAAGTGGCCTGGGAAGAATAAAGAATAACGGACTTAGTTGCTTACTTTGCAACTAACTAAATTTTGCTATATAAAAATAATAATTTCACTTTGTTCCATTATCACTTAAAGCAGTTGAAAGGGTCTATAGTGGTAATTTTCCTATATACATTGTACTATATACAAAGTGATGTTTTGCGCAAACCAACCCCGTAGTACTGGTTTTAACTTTATGCGACTTATAAGGAGTTGCAGGTGCAATCAGTTGGTTTCCCTTCAATCAGTGTTAATTTAAATGTTTAAAATATATACATATTTACATAGCGTGTGCAAATATTAATCGTAATTCTCATAAACTTGAAGTTCACGCAATATCTACAGTAATATTAGTCCTGGATCTTGGATCAGCCAATTAGGCAGGTAAGGTTGGTTTTATATTATAGTTGCCTTTATGCGTGGAGCCCGCCTTGGCGCTCAACACAATATCAGTACCATCTCGCTCTTAGAACCTGGCCCATTATGCTTCTGACTAGCCGCGGTACATACAGGCAACATTTCTTTTGTTCCAGGCCTTAAATCTACGTTAACAGTAGTAGTAGAGGACAAAAAGGTTTCCTTATTTATAACACTAGCAGGTACTCAACTTTATCAAATATTAAAGAATCTAGTGGCTTCGTAAAAACCTAAGAATTTTTCCTAAAATGAAATCACAGAAAAGTTGTTGAAACACTTCTCCCTCAGTGTCCGAAATTTATGAAAGGTTCCTATTTAACCAATGTAATCAGAAATCCGATCAATCTATTTCCGAGTACATAGTAGAATTGCGTAAACTAGTAAGTAGTTGCAATTTTGTATCATTTTTAGAAGAGACTCTTAGAGATCGTTTTGTCTGTGGTATTAAAGCAGAAAATATTCAAAAAATCTTCTGGCTGAAGTTGATTTGACATTTTCTAGTGTATGTAAAATAGCTCAAGCTGCGGAATTAGCTCAACGGCACGTGAAATCATTAATCAAAAATGATAGTAATATTCTTGTTGTTACAAGTAAATTTGCAAATAGGAATTATGTAACTGTCCCACAGGTTAATGTAGGTCGAAATTTTAAACAGATTAGACAAGTAGTCAGTAATACATGTAATAAATGTGGACATAGTCATCCTAAGTCGCAATTCCCAGCAGTAAAATGGAAATGTTTTAAATACCAGAAAGTAGGTAATGTTTGTGTCCTACTACAAGTAGAGGTACAATAGCAGCCGCCAAGGAAGATTTAGAGAATATAAACATTGCTAGCAAGGAAGTTAACGAGGATCTATTTCTTTTTAGTATTGTAGGAGGTACGGTAACACGTATAAAGTAAAAGTATCAGTGAATGATGTAATTATACTGTTTAAGGTAGATGCTGAAGCATGTAAAATTGTTATGTCAGTAGCTAGATTTAAAGAGTATTAAATGTAAACCTTTGTCCTGTAATATACAAATTAAATTGGGTTTGTGTACAAAATATTAAAGGTCTAGGCAAATGTTTAGTTGAAGTGCATGGTCATAAAAAATATTTTAATTTGCCTTTAACTGTCATAGAATCGAGTAAAGATTTTGTACCATTACTTGGACGAAATTGGTTAGAAGTTTTTGTTTCTGAGATGGCAACAAAGTGTTGCTTAGGAAACATGAATGAAATATGTTATGATGATGTGATTAAGGCTTTTAAGAAAAATATAAATTAGTTTTTGATGAAAACCTATGTAACACAATAAAAAATTTCGAATTAAAATTTAATGTGAAAGAAGATAGCGTTCCCGTAATAAAAAACTATATAGTATGCCATTTGTAGTAAAACCTAAGGTGGAAAAGAAAATTGATCAGATGATTCAAGTAGGAATTCTGAAACCTGTTACTTTCAGTGAGTGAGCCTCACCTATAGAGTTGTACCTAAAAAGACACATGATGTATGTATTTGTGCCGATTTTAAAGTCACCATGAATAAAGTTTTAAATGTGGATCAATATCCTTTGCCAACCCTTGATTATATTTTTGCAACTATGTCAGGAGGTACTATTTTTCGTTTACTTGATCATAAAGAGGTATATCCCGTGTGGTTGGTGGCTACCCATCGGGCGCGTCCCCAGGTGGCGGATAGGGGACCCAATGTCACCGTCTGAGTAATCGTTCGCTGCCATCGGGTTATGTGACAGAATAAGCCTAGCACTCGTAATGATCCAGGCGCTGAGTAGAATAAAACCTACAATATGCGGGGAACGAGTGTACGTCAATGCGGACTAAACCCCGCATGATGATGGTCTAGGTTAATCTCACATCGCGGACCAAACCACCAAACCCCTACTGCTACATGGGCGGTAGCGGTCTGCACAGGGTCTAGGCCACCTCGTGTTTGTGCCGTGCGAGGCGACCCGTGTCGGTCGGATGATGGGATCCTGGTGGTTAAGCCACACCTGAGGCGGTTTAGATCCTCAGTGTCTGGCAACACGCCACTTTGGCCCAGATTTCACCTAGACGGGGGGTCGAGACTAACCCATCTCGATCAATCGGCTGTGTCGTCGGGTCAGACTGCCGACTGGGTGAGCTCCTGGAGGTGAAGGGCATGCAGCCGGTACTGTGGGTGAGCAGCACATGCTACATGTGTGCTGCTACAAAGCGGTATGCGGGCTCGTACGTCAGTCATCTTAAGGGGAGCTATATCTTCCTGGTAGCCCTGGTGTTGTTTTTACACACCCCAAATTTGGGCTACATGGTGGGTGGGGAGCCGGGAAGATGAATTTTATTTAGTAAAAACATGGATCCTATAGTTAATGTAGTCAATCCAGAGGGTGCGTCCTCGGACACCCCTCAAGTTTTGTTGCAGGTCCCACAGGAACTGCAACGAAAGAACATCAATATCAACCCCAAGGTGGGGTGAAGGATAAGCCAGAGGAGTGGCAACAGCAGCGCCCACAGAAAAAGCGAATCAGTGGGGCTGAACAGAAAGAAGGAGGAGGGCCGTTTGGCGGCACAGGAGGGTGTAGTGGAAAAGGCTGGCCCTATGGCTAACCCATCCACGACACAACCTGGTGCCAATCAAACACCCTCCACTTCAAAACCATCTACCTCCGCCTCTAGGCCTGCAGAGGCCAAGACGCGGAGCATGAAAAGAGCTAGATCTGAGGGCACCCCTCCGCAAGGTAGACCACGGAAGAGGGCTGTCAGACTAGCACTAAACAGCCCGTCACTGACAGCTACGTGGAGGCAGCTGCTCGGCACCTCCAGGTGGCTGTCATAGACAAGAACAACCCTTGGGGTAAGATTACCAAGGCCCAAGCAGAGACCTTGCAATTAGCAATTGAGAAGGCTTTGGACGATCATCTGTTCGCTCTTCCCAATGATAGCGCTCCCCGACCTTTAGGAGGTGGGCGTACTCGGGCGAGATCTTCCGGATCTGGTGCGAGGATGACCACTCCTAACATGGATTACGGAGGCGGTTGGCAACCTCCCACTACTGTGGGAGGCTGCACGCCTACTGTCGTCCAGGTGGGACTGTTGCCTAGGCTACTGAAGGCGGCGCTGTGGATTCCAGGGGCCCCGGAAGACATGGATGTCGTCCAAAGGCGTCTACGTGTGCAGAACCCTGGGCTGACATATCCAAGTGGTGCGTTTTCCACACCGCCACAAGAGATCAACCTCCAGGAGGCTGATAGTCTTTGGCGTTGGGGAAGACGTGAGGAGATTATCAACAGAAAGGGAGGCAAGCTACACTATAAGCTCACCTCACTAAATCTCAAGATACAAAAGTGCAACCTGCCGCAGAGGCAGCTCAACCGGCTGCCGCGCAAAGCAGGCTCAACCTCCACCTCCTGAGCAGCTACAGCGAGCTCCGCTCCTACAGCAACCTCAGGAGGCTGAGGTAGATGAACCATCGACTGCGTCAAGCAGTCAGATGGACACAGCAGACTCGGATCCGCTGCTAGTGGGATGGCTTGCGGAAGAGTATAGTAAAGCGTCGCTGGACAGCCCGCCCAGCGACGCTTGATAAGCAAGTTTGACCCGTCACAGACCAATGGCGGGACTAAACTTTATACAATTAAACCTGCAACATTGCAGGGCGGCTGCAGCATCGTTATGCAGACACCTGAGCAATAACCAGGCCATTGCCCTTATCCAAGAACCCTGGGTGGCATGCTCAGGAATCTCGGGACTAGGAGTCTAAATGGTACTATCTTTGCGGCTAGTAACCAACCTAAGCCTAGGGCATGCATCTACATACCCAGGCACATAAATGCCCTCCTCCTGCCACAACTGAGTGGCCGTGACGTCACAGCCGTACAGATCACATGCAGGCTGGGAGGAATTACTGACATAATCTTGGTTTCAGCCTATTTTCCAATTGACCATGACCCACCTCCTCCGGAGTTGATGGCAGTCATTGATCACTGTAATAGGCACAAAAGCATCTGATTATCGGATGCGATTCCAACGCGCACCATGTGGTATGGGGTAGCGCAGATACTAACCCCGTGGAAAACTACTACTCGAGTATATATCGGTAAGAATCTGGAGATACTTAACTGGGGCAGCGAACCCACGTTTGTGACATCTCGCTTCCAGACAGTCATCGACTTAACCCTTGCATCGTCAGATATTTCAAGGCATATCTTGAACTGGCAGGTGACGCCTAAAGCGACACTGTCAGATCACAGATTGTTAAGTGTTAATTTAAAGGCAGCAGTAGCTGTCTGTAAAGAATACAGGAACCCAAAAGCGACCAACAGGTCTGTCTACCTAGACAGCTTGGAGCAACGCCTTTTGACATCACAAGGTACTGACAACCCAAAAACTATAGAAGAGCTACAGAGATACTCGGTCTCTACAAAACTCCATCGTAGAGTCCTTTGAACAGGCATGCCCGGTCAGGACAGATTCTACTCGCTCCAGTACTCCATGGTGGGGCGCGGAGCTACAGAAGCTGAAAAGACCCTGGGCAAACTGTTTAATAAGGCAAAGAACACCAGAAGTATGGCTGACTGGGAGGCATATAAAAGCCACCAGCGACTATACAAAACGACAATTAGAAAACGACAGAGAGACTCATGGAAGACCTTCTGTAACTCAGTCGAGTCTACCAATGCAATCTCTCGCATTAACAGGATCTTGTCCAAAGACCCTCGTCATCAACCATGCTGTCTGAAACGTGTGGATGGTACATACACCACCAACGAGGCAGAAACAGCGGAGTTACTCGCGGACACGCACTTTCCAGGCAGTGTCACACGACCTTTGTCTTACGGGTTGGATCAACCCAGCTCGGCCCCTAACGGGCCGACTGGGAGGTTTCTAACCGGGTAGTGGATGAGAGAAAATTAAATGGGCTATCTCAACTCTCAAACCGTTTAAGTCCCTGGAAAGGATGGCATCTTCCCGCCCTACTACAGTGGGGAGTGGAGAGGCTGACACCGTTCCTTGTGGTACTTTTAGGGGCTGTATTGCTTTAGATACATCCCCAGCAGTTGGAGAGAGGTTAGAGTTGTCTTCATTCCTAAACCAGGCCGGAAGGACTACTCCCAGGCTAAATCCTACAGACCGATCAGTCTCACGTCTTTTTGCTAAAGACCTTGGAGAGATTGTGCGACAATGATATGAGGGAGAGGATAATGCTTTCTTATCCACTTCACCCAAATCAACACGCCTTTATACCAGGTAAATCAACGGAATCTGCCCTGCACGCTGTTGTAGGACGGATCGAAAAACCCTAGACAATAACATGTCCGCCTTAGGCGCATTTATTGATATTGAGGGTGCGTTCAGCAAAACTACTTTCGCAAGCATCGATAGAGCTCTACGGACACATGGAGCTGAGGACACCCTTCGGCAGTTTACCATGCAGATTCTGCAATGTCGACGGGTACACATAAATGTGGGGGAAACCTCAGTAATTAGGGTGGTGGATAAAGGCTGTCCCCAGGGGGGCGTGCTGTCACCGCTACTATGGAATTTAGTAGTGGACAGCCTTCTCCAACGTCTTAATGAGGCAGGTTTCTTCACGATAGGTTACGCTGACGACTTAGCTATTCTAATAGTCGGCAAATTCGAACAAGTGTTGTGTAATTTGATGCAAGCAGCACTAAGGATCACGGAGCTCTGGTGCTCCGACAACTTTTTAACCATCAACCCCAACAAAACGGCGTTGGTGTTGTTTTCCAATAAAAGGAAGCTGACGGTAACTAAATTGCCAATGCTCTTCCAAACTTCCCTGCCCTTATCAGCAGAAGTCAAGTATCTGGGCATTATACTTGATAAGAAGCTGAACTGGGCCAAACACCTACAAATGAAAACTAGCAAAGCCAACCAAGTGTTCTGGCAATGCAAACGTGCCATAGGCAAACTTTGGGGTCTCCACCAAAGGCTGTCCTGTGGCTATACATCATGGTAGTAAGGCCGATGCTCTGTTATGGCGCTGTAGTCTGGTGGCGCAGGACCAGACTGGCCCATACAGTCCAAGACCTTACTCATATCCAAAGGGTGGCTTGTCTAAACATTACAGGTGCATTGCGTTCCACACCTACTGCAGCCTTAGAAGCCATCTTAGGCCTCCTCCGCTGGACCTACATGTGGAGGAGGTGGCTTTGAGAGCGGCAATGAGGCTGCGGTTCAAAGGTCTATGGATCGATAAGGGAGGCGGTGGTAGACACCACAACATACTAAGAGAGGCGGTGCGGAACACACCTATCTTGGGAGGAGTGGTTGATTCGATCGCACCCATAATCATTTCCAGGAGGCGCTTTGGGGTTTGTCTAAACACTGAGGACGCCTCCTTAACGGAGATCTCCATCTACACAGATGGCTCCAAAACAAATGAAGGTACCGGGGCAGGCATTTTCTCCGATGACCTAGACCTTCATGAAAGTGTTGCGCTGGGCAGGCTGGTAACTGTCTTCCAAGCGGAGGTCATAGCCATTATGCACGGCGCTAACGCCATACTGGAACGTGGAATCCAGAACAAAGCTATACGCATCTTGAGCGATAGTAGAGCAGCTCTTCTGAGCTTAAACAAGCAGAAGCTTCTCTCGGGGTGGTATACCAATGCCATCGTGTTCTCGAGCTCGTTTCTGATACAAACGCCCTTGAACTGGTTTGGATCAAAGGGCATTCAGGAGTACATGGTAACGAACAGGCAGATTCTTTGGCAAGGCAGGAGCGGCTCGGGGTTTTGTCGGCCCTGAGCCATCGGTTGCTATTGCGCCATCTGTGGTGTTCTCCATGATAAGACAAATAACCCACCGCCGTCACAAGGATAGGTGGGCTTGTACATCAAGCTGCCGGCAGGCAAAATGTTTATAAGGTCTCCCATGACCAAAATAGAAAAATTTGTCATCGCTTGCCAAGACAGAAACTACGGCTACTAGTAGGTATTCTGTCCGGGCATTGCACTTTAAGGAAGCACCTGCACAGGATGGGTCTGTCAGACAACCCCACCTGTCGCGGTTGTCAACAGGAGGATGAGACGGCGGAACACATTCTGTGCACCTGTCCGGTACTCGCCCGACTTCGAGCATCCATGCTGGGGACTTTTGGCCCGAGAAGGCCGGAATTCGAGACACCCCCTGGTCCGACATCCTCAAATTCACCTGCAAGGTCGGGTGGTTGAGCAATGAAGGACCAACCTAGGGCAAGGAAGGCAGCACAATGGGCCCACCAGGAGGCCTAAGTGCGCGTGGCTTTAAGTCACCCTTCCCAAGTTAATCAATCAATCAAAGAGGTATATCAGCAAGTGTGTGTGCACCCTGATTATTATAAATATTGTAACGGTTCAATTCTTACCGTTTACAAGTTCTGTCCCTACATCGCTTCTATGCTCATAAGTATTCTGTGTTTCGATATCTAGTTACTTTGGTTAGGAACTAGATCTCCCTGTAAATTTATTGTTGACATAATAATAAATGTATTTATTAAATTATGTTCTCCGCGGTAATTATAATAGGAATCCTTATACCTAATTGCAAGAAGTTTTGCATCTTTATTCATATGGGTAAATACAGGTTACATCTTTCGGTAACGTTGTTGATTTAGTGTTATTTCACTTGTAGATACTATGAGGCATTTTTTTTATATCCTGTTATCGCTTATTATAAAAGCCTGTGGTTTTCAATTTTGATTCTTTTCACTTTTGGTTCTTGGTCTTCAAGAAGTAGAACCCAATGTTCTGGTGGAGTGTTTCCCCATCATGAACAAGTTTGTTACTTAAATCAGCAAAACTTCTACATAAGAGAGATTACTGTAATGTGTATTCGGTAGTGGTAATCCTCTCGTTTACTAATAATATATTTTGTGAGTCATTATACGCCAGTTGAGTCTAGAAGTCATTATAACTATATTTTACATTATTGTCCTTTTAGTTTGGATGCATTTAAGAAGATATTTGTTCATGGCTGTATGCCCTTATTGAAGTTATATCCGCTTTTTGAAGCGTAAGTAATTGAAGAATTTAGTACTTCTTTTAATTACCATTTTACAGGGTTTTTAGGAGTTTTTACAGACTCCCGTAGAATCATTTGGTTTCCCTAAAGTATACTTTTGCTGTTAAAGCTCTATGTTGAGTTTGTCGTGTGCTTGGTAGCTGTAAACGTGAAGTTTGTCAAAAAGGAGGCTGTTCTGTTGGTCCAGGTGCTGCCATTCCATAGGACAACATCTACAAGAAATTCAGGTTTTTCTTTGTAACTTATATTAGCGATTATGTATTTGTCGACCATCTGTCGAGCAATATTTTTAAAGTTAATAATTAATTGTTAAGTTTTATTGGTATTCACCTGTAGTCAGTGTGAATATGTTTATTTATTTGTGTAAATAATTCTGTGTTGGATAAACCATTTTATACAAGGAATTACATACTTGTATAGTGGGTTGCTATCTTTAGGAGCACAAGCTCCCTACACTTAAACAATTTTGTAGGTTACATTTGTGTATAAAAAGAAAGCTTATGGACAGTGCACTATCTTTAGGTAAATATTAATTATTAGGGTCATTGCAGATAATAATTGCATTCTGTCATATTAGTTCGGGCAGGTTCGATTAGGTTTAATTATTGGGAACATAATTAGAATTATTTTTATTTATGAAGAGTTTAAGATTGTTTGGTTATCATGTAAAAAGAATTAACTTAAAATGTGTAAATAAAGGAATATTATTATTTACAAATTGGTTTCTTAATTGCAAAGTATTTTTATGTTCAAAAGATTGCTAAGAAATAGTTATATAAACAGTAGTTGTGTGTACAGGAGAGCAAGTTTGGAGTATTATAAAATTGTTGGTTTAATTGCAAGCCAACTGTTTGATATTAAATCGGTGGTGTGTTCTGGGGCCTATTTTTCTGCAATTGGCGCCCAGCATTTTCCTTTATAATTACTGTGGCTCATCCATCTTTGTCCACGGCCCATCCTACTGCTAGTCCGGGAATCGCACCATATTCCAAGTCATTTGACCAAGGGTTTTACCATTCTATCCCTAAATGGTCACGAAACTTACGAGAATATCCTCCTTATTTGTTCTTGCCATGCATATTAGGAAAAAGGTGTGACAATATTTAACTATAAATACACATATTGGTATGTTTCAATACACTCGTTTGACATATGGGATCTTGTGTGCACCAGCCCTATTTCAATCAGTGACGGACCAAATTTTAAGTGGCATTGTGGGAGTTCACTGTTATTTAGACGATATTCTAATCATCAACATTGGGTCTTCAGTCCTGAAACTGGTTGGATATTCTGAACTAACCTACAGTTTTCCCCGAAATTTGCACAGTCTGCATCTATCACTATCTGATCTAGGTCTACATCCACCTCTTTTTTCCTATCTCTGCTTGTCATATATCCCATACTATTCCCCAAAAATGCCTTAGAACGTATTCTGCCCTTCTATTTCTCATATTTTTTCCCAAAGATATCCTTGTTCCCTTACTGTTTCTATAACCTATTTGTTATTACCTTTGTCTGTCCATCCTCATACATCTGAAGCACGGCATTTCAAAGGTTACTACTGTTCTTCTGTCTGCTTTTCAGGCTGCTCGTATTTCGTAGGCATACTGTCTGTGCTGTGCTCCACACATACGCTTTCAACAAGTTTTTGTTCTATGTTTGTTGTCTTTCATCATAGGCGCCGTTCTTTCTTGTTAGATGCAGTTCGGTCCCCTTCTATTGTTTTACAATTATATACCCTATTTCTCCGACATTCAGTGGTTGCGAAGGGGGGTAAGCAGCCTGTAGCTGCCAAGTTCCCCCAGCTTTGAATATTTACTGATTTAATATATTTTCCAATATATCTTTTCGCACAGTAAACATTAATTGCAGATATTTCACAACAAACAACTAGTTGTTTATAATAATCATCAGATTTATCTGCGCTTATTTTTTCGTCATTGGGTTTCCAGTCTCAAAACTGGTTGGGCATGTACCTGCACTTATTTATTTTCTAAACTAACCTACATAGTTCCCTGAAATTCTCACACAGCAATACAGCTCGGTTCCCCTTATATTGTTTTCTAATATTATGCCCTATTTCACTGAGATTTATTGAAGGGGGTTAAGCAACCTGTGACTGCCAAGATCCCCCAACACTTAGACATTTGCCGAAATAATAGTTTTCCAGTAAATGCTTTCACGCAATTACCATAATTCGAGAATATTGCCCATCCAATGCTTGTAGTTGCTTATAATAAATATCATGTTTAAGTGCAGTTACTTTCTTCGTCATTAATTTATCCATCTTGGGACCGGTTGGATGCGTACCTCCATTGATTTCTCTTCTGAGCTAGCCTACACATTTCCTGAAACTCCTACAGCCTACATCTTTCACTATCTGTGTGCAGTAGTCTAACCTAGGTCTACCTCTTCTTCTCTTTTTCCTATCTCTGCTTCTAGTATATTCCGCACTATTCCCTCATGCCGTAGTATGTGGCCTATCATCCTATCTCTCCTATTTTTACCGTTTTCCACATATTTCTTTCTTCCCTACCATTTTAGTACCTCTTCGTTCTTAACTTTGTCTGTCCATGATATCTTCATCATACGTCTGTAGCACCACATTTCAAAGGCTTCTACCTTTTTCTTGTCCGCTTCTCCCACTGTCCAGGCTTCACAGCCATACAGTGCTGTGCTCCACATATGTTTTGAGCAATCTTTTCCTTGTTTCTATGTTTGTGGTCTTTGAGCACAGTAGTTGCTTTTCTTGTTAAATGTAGCACAACCTTGTGCTAATCTTTGTTTTATATCTTTTGTGCTTTTCCCATCTTGCATTATTTGGCTTCCTAGGTAGCAGAAATCCTTAACCTCTTGTAAGTTCGTGTTACATATTTGTATTCTTGTTTTTGATTTATTTTTCCCTCCTTTGCATACTAGTACTTTAGTTTTACTTTTGTTAATTTACATACCGTATCTCTCTGTTAGAATCGTTTCCATTTCATTGAGAGCAGCTTCTGACTCTTCCTTGCTAGATGCTAATAACGCTATATCATCTCCAAATCTAAGCATATCAATTTTTTGTCCCTGCATAGTAATTCCAAATGTCTTCCTGCATTTGACAGTATTCATTGCCTCTTCAATGTACAAGTTAAAAATTAATGGGGATAGGGAACATCTCTGTCTCACCCCATTCCTGATGTTTACTTCTCTACGTTCCTGTTCTAATTCTATTACTCCTGTTTGCTCTTTGTATAAGCTATGTACTATCCGTCTATCCCTATAACTCATTCCAATCTTTATGAGTATTTCGAACATTTTTTTCCATTTTACATTGTCAGATGCTTTTTCCAGATCTACAAACCCTATATACCCCTTTTTCTATTGTTTCCTCCATTATCACCCTCGGAGCTAAGATAGCCTCCCGTGTTCCCCTGTTTCGCCTAAACCCAAATTGGTCTTCTCCTAGTATTTCTTCAGCCCGTTTTTCCATTCGTCTTTGTACAATTCTAATTAATATTTTTGATACGTGTGCTGTCAAGTTTATTGTTCGAAAATTTTCACATCTATCTGCGCTTTTCTTTTTTGGTATAGTTACTATGATGTTATGTTTGAAATCTTTGGGTATTTCGCCTGTCTCATAGCTTACAAGTTGGAAGAGACGTTCTGTTACTGCTTGACCAGCGGCTTTTAGAGTCTCCGCTTGCACCTTATCTGTACCCGGCGCCTTACCATTTTTCAGACCCTTTAATGCTAATTCAAATTCATCTCTAAGTATAGGATATCCCAAGTCATCATTTTCAATGTCTGATTCCTTTTCTAATGCAGTTAGTTCTTCTCCTGCATATAAATTTCCTATATATTGTTGCCATCTACCCACTTTCTCTACATTTTCTATAATGACATTTCCTCCCGCGTCCCTTATATTTTTGCTATACAGTTCTATATCCGTAAAATTGATTCTAATTAATTTGTATGCTTCATCTGTCTTTCCTACTTCCATCTTAGTTTGTACCTCTTTGCACTTTTCATCAATCCATTGTTCTTTAGCTTTCCTGCATTTTCGAATAATTTCCCATTTTATGGCTTTGTATCTCTATTTTCTTGTTTCGTCTGATTTATTTTTGTATTTTCGTCTTTCTTCTATTAAATTCAGGATATCCTTTGTTATCCATGGTTTCTTATTTTCTTATTGTGTATACCCCAGAATATCTCTGGCCGCCATGTCGAGGCTGGATTTAATGTTATTCCATTCTGTTTCTACTTCCTTAGTATCAGATATTTTTCCGATATCTTTGAGCAATTCATTTGACTTTTTTGAATCTTTTTTGAATAGCTTTATCTTTTAGTTTCTCTAAGTTCACGTGCCTTTTCCATTTCTTTTTTTCAAATTTTTAAATTTAAGTGTGGCCTTCATAATTACGATGTTGTGGTCAGTGTCTATATCTGCTTCTGGGTAGCTTCTACAGTCTTTGACTTGATTCCTAAACAGTTGTCTAACAAGAACGTAATCTATTTGATATCTTCCTATATCTCCTGGCGTCTTCTAGCATGATGTTGAAATAATGTGTTTGTAATGATTAAATTGTTCTTGTCGCAAAATTCTACCAGCCTATTTCCTCTGTCGTTTTTAGTGCCTAAACCAAATAAACCTACTATCGCTCCTTCCCTACCCTCACCTACCACTGCATTAAAATCCCCCGTAATTATTAAATTTTCATGTCCTTTTACGTGTCTTAATATGTCTTCGATATCTTTGTAGATCGCTTCTACCTCTTCGTCACTGTAGTTAGAGGTGGGCATGTATACTTGTATTATTACTGTGTTTACCGGTTTAGATTCTAATCTAACCATGAGTACTCTTTCATTCTTTTGTAAGTAATTTTCTACACAGTATCCTATCTTTTTCCACATAACTATCCCCACACCCAAATTTCCCTCCTCTGCTCCTGTATGAATTACCCTGAAGTCTTCACTCCAAAAATCCCCCGCCTCTGGCCACCAAACGTCGCTGATCCCTACTATGTCTAATGATAACCTATTCTAATAGCCAGTAAAAATTATGTCCAGACCAAAAAACAATTAGATATAGTGTTAGGTAGATTAAATGCTTACAATATTAAGGTAAACCCAGATAAATGTAAATTTTTTGAAAGTCAAGTTGAATATCTTGGACATAGATTAGATAGTGAGAGTATACACCCAACAGAAGAGAAACTAAGGGCAATTAATGAGGCACCTGAACCTGTCAATATAACTCAGCTTCGTTCATACTTGTGATTATTAAATTATATTGTATATTTATCACAGTGTTATCGTCACAATTATACCCCTTGTATACTCTTTTAGAGAAAGGTATAGAATTTACATTGAATGCTGAAGCAAGAAAAGCTTTTCTGGTTAGTAAACAATTGATTAACACACATAATGTGCTAGTACCCTATGATCCGACAGAATATTAGTAATTTCTTGTGATGCAAGTAATTTTGGAGTAGATGATGTGTTTGACCATAGATACCCTGATGGCACAGAACTTCCAATACATTTTGTGTCTAGTACATTGTCAAAAAATGAGAAAAACTACTCGCAATTAGAAAGAGAAGCATTTTAGCATAAAAAGGTTTCACAAATATTTTTATGGTACGTTGTTCATTTTAGTATCTGACCACGAATCATTAAAGGTTATTTTTAATCCGGATAGACAAATCTCTGTAATGTCAGCATCTAGGATTCGTTGGAATGTAGTTCTATCTGCATATCGTTATACAATTGAATATAGAAAAGGTAAACACATGTATGAAACAGATGTGTAGATTTTAACATGGTTCTGAGGCGACCCTATGACGGGTTTACTCTTGTCAGATACCAATGTTGTTCTATGAATATTTTATATGGTTCTGAGGCAACCCTAAGACGGGTTTACACTTGTCAGATACCAATATTGTTCAATGAAGATTGTATATGGATCTGAGGCAACCCTATGGCGGGTTTACACGTTCAACGGAGATTGTATATGGTTTTGAGATAACCTTATTGCGCGTTTACACTTGTCAGATACCAATGCTGTTTTACAGGGGTTGCTAATATTCTTATTGTTATGTAATTAGTTATTGTATGTATAAATAGAAATCATGTATGTAGGCTGTTTTTCATGTTAATATTGCAAGGAAAACCCAGGAAAAATTTGCAATGCTACCTAGATATTGTGGGCATTTGATTTTCATTTGTTATTTCTTCTGTTATTTCTTTTAGTAATGGAATTCATTGTTTACTGAAAGTCACGGATTCGTTTGCAACGCAGTTATTTTTATGTAGGGTTATATAAGCAGCTTCTTTGATTTGGCAGATACTTAAACTTACGATTCAAACCACCCACACTGTGTCAAACGAGGAATTATCAAAACCATGTATGATAGAGCAAAATTAATAACATCAAACGAAGAAATTTTAAAAAAAGAGAAAGACCTAATCAGATGTACACTAATAGAAAACAAATATCCAAAAAGAATAATAGAGAAAAAAATAAATAAAAACCCAAAAAATAAAGAAAAAGAAAACAAAAACAACGATACACACTAAAAATGCTCTCTATGCCATACATAAAAGGATTCTCCGAAAAAATCCAAAGAATAGGAAACAAATTCAGAATTAAAACAGTATTTAGAACCAACAATACACTAAGAGCACAATTAACAAAAACAAAACCCCGCAAGACAAAGTTCAAAAAACTGCTTCTACAAAATACCGTGTGAATGTAACAAGTTTTATATAGGGGAAAGTTCCAGACCATTTGAAGTTCGATTAAAAGGACATAAATCATATATAAAAAATAGAAAATTTGAAAAATCCGTGTTTTGCCAACATGCATGGGACTCCAATCATAAAATAAAATGGGAGGACGCAAAAATTATCGACAAGAAAACCACCAAAACTGCAAAATCAAAGAAGCAGCTTATATAACCCTAAATAAAAATAACTGTGTTGCAAACGAATCCGTGACTTTCAGTAAACAATGGATTCCATTACTAAAAGAAATAACAAATGAAAATCAAATGGCCACAATATCTAGGTAGCATTGCGAGTTTTCCTGGGTTTTCCTTGCAATATTAACATGAAATATAGCCTACATACATGATTTCTATTTATACATACAATAACTAATTACATAACAATAAGCGTATTAGCAACCCCCATAAAACAGCATTAGTATCTGACAAGTGTAAACCCGCAATAGGGTTACCTCGAAACCATATACAATCTCCGTTTAACAGTATTAGTATGTGACAAATGTAAACCCGCCATAGGGTCGCCTCAGATCCATATACAATCTTCATTGAACAATATTGGTATCTGACAAGTGTAAACCCGTCTTAGGGTCGCCCTCAGAACCATATAAAATATTCATAGAACAACATTGGTATCTGACAAGTGTAAACCCGCCATAGGGTCGCCTCAGAACCATGTTAAAATCTACCAAAGAGGTAGCCTAAATCATAATGATTTTTCTCCCTCAAAATAAATATATAAAACGACTGCTTAAGCTTTACGGTAACGTAATCGCACACTTATTTAATAACCATCCTCTCAATTGTATAAATAGAAACATGTTAAAAAATGCTTTCCAATCCTCAAGTTATTGAATTTATATAAAATTCACCAATAAAAATTAATCAGCTGATATCACGTTAAGCGTATTGGCTACCTAAAAAAGTTGGTCCCAGGCCGCAACACAAATTGAAGACAATCATTCTTTTTAACTTTAAAATTTTTTGCCTAGTGTACTCAAACCAAATATTTCGAACATCAATAAATCAGTAACTTTCAATTTATGTCATAAATGTCAAATTTGAAGTTTTTATTATTTGGACAACAATCCTAGATCATGGATCGAAATGTAAATAAAGATGATTTTAAAAACTATGAGTGGTTTAATTCCCAAAAAATATTAAGAAAAATGCTAAACAAACCACAAAAAACATACAGGGAGCATTTACAACCCTGGCAATATTTATTTACTGATATCTTAGAATATAATAAACAAAATCTTATAGTATTAGTTGATTCTTTTTCAAAATTGATAGAGGTGAGCAAATTAAAAATAAAAATGGATATGAAGTTGTACAATTTTTGTAAGAGGTCATGATAAGGTTCAGAGCATCTGATATTTTGTATTTTATATGCCTCGAACTTGGTGGTGCCCTCTTTAGTGTTGTTGTAAGTTTAGTTTCTATAGAGTGTCATATGAAGTATGGCTTTTGAAGAGCCAAAACCATCTCTAAATATCCTACCCAGGAATAGATCATCAGCTATGTCGAAAGACTGCATTTCCCTTAACGGCTTGTTTTAGGGAGGAGATTTCAGTCAGTGGTCAAATACATAAACGTGTTTCTTATAAGAACTTTTTTTTTTGTTTGTACAAGTTCATTTAACCAGTACCGGACAATTCCCAGTAAGTAAGTCGTGTATTAACTAATTAGCTTTTATAAATTAGTTCAAAGTATTCCTACATGTAAATCGTTCATATTTAACTATATTAAATTTAATAGAAAAATATTCAAAGTTGTCCATAATCAAATTCAAAGAAGCAGAAGTGCATTGTTAAAAATTGACCAAAAGATATCTTTTAGTAGCGAGATCAACTAACTACAAAAATCTTGGAAATTAAATGCAAATTCAAAATTATTGTACTTAAATGCATTTTTATACGAAAAGAGGATTCAAGTGCTGGAGAACATTTGATAATAAACATCTCATATTGCTTGCAAAGAATTAACTTTGTGTTGCAATTCTATTTCAAATTCATAAAACTTGAAGCACATACCAGTACTAAAGGTACACTAGCTACCAGGAGATCAAAAGATTGTTTTTGTCTAGAAGAAATGTGTGCTTTATTTTGATAATATCCCCATAAATGGCAACCCAAGAAGCGTGTACCTGCATGTCACATACAAGAAAATAATAAACCATTCTCAAATTTAGGTACAAATTATTTTGGACCTTTTTTAAAGAAAGTTCATGTAAATCTCATAAAATAATTAAATCGTGATGCTATGTTTATATGTGTATCATGCTAATTGTAAAATTGTACAAAATTTAAGAGACTGAAAAAAATTCGTTAATAGACAAAAGTTTTATTTGAAGTCTTTTGAGACCATGGAACTAATATGTGGGTGCAGCCAATAACCTATGAAACACCATCAATTTTTTAAAAATAGGCTTAGGGAGCTCCACATGTAGGTGAGAAACTGCAGAAAAATCGTCTTGAAAAACATTTTTAAAATTCTGTTAAATGCCACTTTAATCTTTATTGATTTATTTACAATATTGATCAAAGTTGAATGTATACTCAACTTCCAGTCATTAATGCCACTTTTTCAGGCTCTGAATGACGATAGATGTCTTATACCTACACATTTTTTAATTGGCTGCAATTTAATTAGCAAAGCAAAGTTAATTCGATAACAGGACCTATTGTCTAATAGGTACTAGGTGATACATCAAAGCACACACGTCCAGTTGAACAACTTCAAAAGGAAAATTAAACAAAAGATCACTTTTTAAAAACTGGATAAAAATGTATATTTTAAGAAAGAAACATTGAAAATAGAATTGGAAGCTTTACCAAAACAGCATCAAAATAATTTTAAAGCTTTCATCATCAAATGAAATTGCTAATCTAATTTTATAATGATGTTATACCAGGCATAATATTACTGCACGCCCAACCCAATAAAAATGATTCGAACTCGTAATATTACTAGCAAGTTCGATAATGTGAGAAATTTTCTATTAACAACAACTTCAACTATTACTGCCATCCACTAGATTGCATAATAGAATGCATCGCAAAAAAATTTCATTATTAATGTAGGAAACATATCATCAGGCAATTATTATAATAAGGATGATTAACATGATAACAATAGATGAAACTTGATTTTAGTAAGTCCTTTGTTATATCTAATTGGAATTTCAACCATCTGTACTAAGAAAAAAAGGTACATGTAATTCAAATTTAATAATCTCGTTCTTTAAAATTGTCCTTGATTAACATTTTGTTTATCGTTTAATTTTTAAGTTAAAGGAAGCTAACTATAATTAAAAGAAATAAAGCTGTGAGCAATCATCTTTTAATTGTAAATATTTTCTCATTGCAGTATTTCTACAGTAGTTTATATTGATCATATACTACTATGCAACACATCACAATGTCTTTACGGAAATAGGAAAATAATAATCGTGGTAACTATACAAAGTTCCACTCACATTGGTTCATAAATTAATGACTAATAGAACAAAAGTAAATTGCTTTAGAGCTTAGTTTTGTTTTTATTGTACAATTGCTTCAAGAAATTATTTTCTTAAGTTTCGACAATTCAAAAGATTTCCCTTATTAAACAAAATGGTCATTCACCTTATTATTAATTACGGAAAAATGTTTGATCAATTGGAAGTTAAGTATTAACCTAATGCAGTTTTCCTTCAAATACCCATTCCAGAACAATTATTGTCCTTTAACAACTTTATGGTCACAAGAAAATACTAGCAGATTTATAATTTTTCATTAAATTAATTGAATTTCGGTAATTTTATGTAACATAAACAACGTAATGTTAAAAATCGTTATATTTGCTTACCTTATTAAAACTGACATTCCACTGATACGCTGACTGCACGGCTTGTTCTACAATGTCCAGCTTATTTTTCTCTTGACTTGCTGCTAAACTAAGAGCTTTTTGTTTATTAGATACATCTTTTGCTTGACGATCTCGTTGATGTTTACAGTATTCTTCATATTTATGTTGAAAATCAGTATACATAATGTCTAAAATATCCTCACTTTTAACAGCAGTAAGTCCCATATCACACATAGCTTCTGAAGCAAGACAACTTTCACGTATAAAGTCACGTTCTTGCATATCAACAGTTCTCCTGTGGATACCTTTAATGGAAATCATAAGCAATGAACAAAAAATTGTATTTATATCAAACCTGGATATTTTCGTTTAAACGATTTTATACCAAGAAACTGTGCAACTTGCTCTTGTAACATATATGGGCCACCTCCACCCCACGAATATTCAGCTAATTTATCTGCCGATATTACTTCGCCTTCTGGTTCTTGATGAACTTCAACCCGCCCTTTCCTTGACTTGTGTATTTTCTCACCACTTTCTGTTGTGGCGTTACTTTGTACTGAACTTTGAGATTCTTCAACTACTTCAGTTGATAATACCTTTAAACAAATACTATAGTTTATTTTACAAACCTGTAAGCAAAATAAAATATATCATTTACTTAATATAATTCATATCGACTTATCTTTCATATGATCACAAAGGACCATATAATTATGTAAGGATTTTTATTTTATATGAAAATCTACCAGTGCTTAAAGAAAAATTTACAACAAAATTAAATTCTCTCTATGTTTAGCTACGACTTGACACAATTGTAAGTACAGCAAAAAATAAACCAATTTTGATTGTTGAAATGTACAGCCTGAATAACCACAAACATCAATGTGAATAATAAGTTTCTAATTTTAAATCATGTCATTTTAGTATTGGTATGCTTTTTGGCGTTACAAGCTTTATTTTAATACTTAGGTATAGGGGATATTCAATCCAAAATTGAAGCATTATTCCCATCATTAATCTAAGAAGTATAAAATAGGTTACGATGTATTATAAATGTGTGGTTGGAGGTCACCGCACTGTAGAGGGAAAACCTATGATTCATTACATGTAATTTGTCAAAACACACAAAAAGTAATTTTAATCATTGCCTCAACCAATAAGAATATTCGACGGTTGGAGGGCTTTCGATAAGTTTGTGTGAGCAGATGCAATGTACGGTCAGATTATCTTGAACTACGTTACCGAACAGATGTGGTGAAAGTGAAGTACATGAGAATTCCTACCTTTTCCCTCACCTCGAATCTTAATACTTTTGTTCTGAATGTTGTAGACCAACAACAAGTTTTTTACCGTAACACAAAGCCAAATCGCTTCGAAAAGAAAATGATGCTCTGAATTTGGTGGGACCAAACAGGAATCATGTATTAAAAGCTGTTGAAACCAGACGAAACAGTCAATGGGCATCGCTTGTTACACATTATTTTAAAACTCCAACATAGTACGGTATAAATTTAGATTTGGGGACTTTTTTAGAACTCTGCATAGAAAAATTCCCAGCAGACAACAACTATAATGCTAAAGCCTGTAAAAACCACACCAAGTTGTGGTTCACACGATTATTCAGTGAATTGACTTATCTTTGTGGTTTCCAAGCTTGCTGACAAAACGATTCTCATGTGGAAACAATACCATCGCGTGTGGAAGTTGGTTGGAAGAAGTAGACATTTTACGCGATAAATGTAGCACAGCTCAAGACACTTCTTTACCGCCTTCAGTGGAGTACTGACGTGTGAGTGAGTTGAATATCAACAAGTGGTTTCCACCCTCCTGCCTCTTCCTATATCGTATCAAAGAAGCACCAGCAAAGCAGCACAGGAACAAACAGGAGAAGCAGCCATAGAACCTGCCCAAAGATCCGAAACCTCCGCAACTGTAAAGGACTACTGTTTCACAAATTTTATTTACCCGGGGTTTTATATATGAATGTGAGGTTAAAGTTGGTTGAACGCTATTTGCTACCGACAGCAACTAATCAGCATTGCTCGAAAAACGGCTAAAATGGGACACAAGACACAAACGAGTGATAGTGCAGCACGAGAATGCTCCATGTCATCGCCCTTCAATCGTCCAGCACACCATCAATATGCTGAAATTGAAACTGCTACTGCATCCACCGTATTCGCCAAACCTGGCCGCTTCCGATTATTACTTGTTAAGGTCGATGGTACATGGGTTGGATTGGCTACACTTGCTCAATTTCAATGAAGTGCAAAATTGGTTAGACAAATGGTTTCAGTTCAAAGACGCATCGTTGTATCGGCACGTTGTTCGTGTATTGTCAGAGAAAGGGCAACAATGTTTAGCTAGCAAGCAATTTTTTGTATTTCTCTTAAAATTTTCCATTTTCATTGATTAAAAAATCCAGAAACTTACTTGTGCATCTCGTAAAAATACCATTAATTTCAAAATACAGAAATATTGAATAAAAGAATGCTTGAGATAATCAGTTTCATAGCATTAAGGAATAATTTAATATGTACAAGGATATAATTGTAATAATCAATCACATACTAAATATACGCAACATTCTGAATAAATTCTAATTCTAAAGTAAACAGGAGTTAAAACGGTAGAAAGAACGTGCCTACCCAATCTAGAGAATGGAGTATTGGTGACTTGATTAGACATGCGAAACAACTAGGTATTCAGAATATGCATCTGGAAAACAAACATTTTTAGATTTCAAGTTGTTATGTATAGTGTTGGTCCAAGAAAATCTAATCTAATCCACAGAAAAACTCGGCGAAGTACCCTGCTAAAAATTATGTTTCTGTACTGTTGCCAACTAATTCAGTGGAACAGGTGGGGTAAATTTGAAGAGGGTCCCAGGATGTTATAGTAACTGAACTATGTCTTCGTAGGAAAGCATTTTGCATGGCACCTAATATCGTAGGGTTTCTAGGGAAATGTCCAAGAAAGAATAACAAGAGGATACCATGTAACGTGCATTTTTATAGCTTAACACTTTACGCTTTTTCCCAATTCGTAAATACATGTCTGCAATTACTAGTTCTATATTTTATATTTATTAACTCGTTGGCGATTGCGTCGTATTATAATTGAGTGGATTGCATCGTTCTTGTCTTGCCGTTCGTATAAATTTTGTTGCTTATGTGGATATACAAGTCTAGGTAATAGACGATAAGAGGTTGTAATAGCAACGAGTTGATATGAGCAGTTGTAGTTTGTTCTTGGTTCCGATATATTAATTACGTTGAAAATACTGCTTCTTTTTGCTTTGACAATAGTGAGAATTGATGCGGTAACAATTTCCAAATTGTTCATGAACCAGCACGGCACGATTTTAGTTGTTTTTCTTGTGAAATAAAAGTTGTATATTAACTGTAGGAAGTGGAGTGCTAATTCCGATTGAAGTAGTATGATATATAGGCGAACGTGTTTGGTCAACGCACGTGTGTTTTTAAGGACATTTGACGGACGGTTTTATTGCTTACGCGTGCCTTACTAATTGTTTTTTGTTGAGTTTCTGTTGGAAATAAAAGTGGTAGAACTTGTTAAACTCGACCTGCACGCGTGTTTTACAGAACATTTGACGGACTTACTTTAGTGATACACGTGCTTTACTCATTGTGGTTTTTTTGTTGGTGCTTCGTCTTTTGATATTTAAACTGTGTGTGCGATCTAGTTTCGCGGCCCTTTTTTTTTGTATCAGAGTAGTGCATACTTTGGATTATCCAAATACAGTTGATACTGTAGTTTCTGAATTTTCTAACCCCAAAGAATCTAAAATAGATCATGCTTGTGCAAATTTCGTTATTTGCGAAATATAACAGATTACCGGTTTACAAAGGTATTGGTTGAAGTTTCTCCCTGCTTTTGGATGTTTATGAAAATCATATACATTTGGTCCCAGTTGAAATTAAACTAGTGCTACAAAATATTTCGAAATTATCGTCTCAGGAAATAGAATTAACAAGAAATTTATCAATGCTACATAGTTCCGTTGTGTGATAAGGTCTGCTGCTAACACCAGTGAAATACGTAGGTGTGATTAGGGTTACGTGTGATAAGTTCCATCAACGCCCTCACAGTCAAGGGCGAAGTGCTTCGTTAGTGCCGGACATCGTGAATCCCACACTTCAATTGCAAGGAAGCGTTACTGAAGGACCTTTTTGTAAGTTGAACTATTTCCTACTTGTTATTACTTTAGATATCTATCCGTTTGTTTTGCCATATCTTTGTCGTTCTGATACCTTTTACAATCGAATTGCCTGCTATTAAGAAACAAAAAAATAAAAACAAAAAAAAAACAAAAAAAAATCAATACTACTGGATTACTCATATCATTTGTGTCTTACCTATTTATCTTTTGTTAACATTTTGTCTGATTTATGTTTAATTGGTGTGTGAGGAAACGTTTCTGCTACTCCCCAATATTACCTCCCTTTGTACTAAAATTTTTTGTATTGCTTTTACCATTGTTATATTATATAGATTATCCAAACAGTTTTTTTTTACATTCTACAAAGTACTGAACAATCTATGCTCGATCAGCATGCTATGCTTTTTCTTTATTTCAGGTTTGCAGGACTAATTTTTTTATTGCAGGTATTGTTACTAATTCCTTACAGCCGCGTACATTAGATGTTGGTCTGCCTTCTACAACCCCCCCTAATCTCCGATTGAGCCCGGTCATTTCTTTGATTTTCTTTGGGTTACGCACGGCTACGAGCCAACGTAGCATAAATTTGGCGCCCAACGTGGCTGCCCCGATTCACGTAACATAAATTTTTGGCGCCCAACGCGAGGCTCAAAATTATTTTTTTTCCCTTTCTCGTTTGAACTGGATTTTGTTTAGTATTTAGTTACTTCGTTAATTTAGTTTCTCTATCGAACAAGCCTAATAATTCGTTTTTGTGTCTTTAAATATTTGGGTGTTTGTTGATTCTGTAGTAATGGGGGACTATTGGAAATTAAAAGTTGATCGTTTACATGAAGCTGAACTCAAATATGAAGTCGGTTCTCGTGGGTTCGATGCAAAGATACCTGTATCCGAACTTCGTAAATCCTTTAGGAATATTTTGAAAATGGAATCTTCTGAAACTCTAAGTCCACTTAAATCTGGCATCGATTTTCAGACTGATAATAAAACCGTGACTGAAGGTTTAACTGAATTAACTGCGAAGAGTAAAGATTTTAGTGGTGATATTTCAACTGCCGACGGCAAACGTATTATTAGCCTTGCTATGCATCTCAAAGGGAGAATCCAACGCATGAATGTTACTTCTGACGCTGAAACAGTAATACAGCGAAAGTTGTTGCTATGTGTTAGTAATTTACGCAGTGATTGCGATAGATTATACCGTCGCTTTAGACGTTCTTCCACTTCACCTAGGGTACCACTTGTTTCTACGGCTACTATTAATCCGACTATTACTGATACTGAGGATGATCTTACTTCTGCTGAATCTTCTGATGAATTATCTATACCTATATCTATTTCTAAATCAATTGCTACGTCTGGTTATGGACAGCTGGTGTCTAAATGGGACTTAAAATTTTCGGGTGATGACCGTATGTCTTTAAATGCATTTCTATTACGCGTGGACGAATTATGCTCGGCACGCAACGTTTCTGCTTCTCAACTATTTTCTTCGGCATCAGACTTACTTTCGGGAAAAGCTTTAATTTTATTCAGAGCGCATAGAAAATCCCTAACTAATTGGCAAGATGTTATTCGAATATTAAGGGAAGAATTTCAACCCGTTAATTACAACGAAAAACTTTTAGAGGAAATAAAGCAACGTACTATGGGTCCCTCAGAGTCTATGAGTGTATATTTAGCTACGATGGAAAATTTATTTGCTCGTCTAACAATCTCTCTCTCTGAACCACAGAAACTCGAAATTATTTTACCAAATCTTACCCCTTTCTACCAAACCAAGTTATCTTTGCTTGATCTGAATACTATTACGGAACTTTTGCGTGTAGGTCGCAGACTAGAACAGCGCAAAATACAAGCCGGTAATTTCAAGTCTCCTCCTGCTCTGAACTTTTCTCAACTCCTAGAGCCTGACTTAGCTTATACAGGTTCTGTGATCCGCAGCAAACTTACTTCTGCTTATGTCCTCCCCATTCTGGTGTTACTACTTGAAAACACTTGCACCTGGTGCAAGTGATGCTCTAAAATATTTCTAATTCTTCCGTTACTTGTTGGAACTGTGGCCAACGAGGACACAAGTCTCCTTCCTGTACTAAACCTCAAATACTTCATTGCTATGGTTGTGGTAAACCTAATGTTACCCGTACCAATTGTACGAGTTGTAACAAGAATTTAAACTACCGATCGAGTCGCTAAGCCGAGAAACCGACCCGATTCCTTTTACAGTTGTCTCGGTACCTATTATTTCCTCAGAAAATCCTTTCTCTGGTCTTGATGACCGATCTAAATATGTTCTGGATTTTATTTTAGCTAGTTGTCGTGAGGACGACAGACCTTATCTTACTGTTACTATTTTCGACATCGAATTTAAGGGCTTGCTTGATTCTGGCGCTTCTCGTACTATTATTGGTGGTCCTGGTTGGGATATCCTCTATTCTCTTTCTTTGCCTTTGTCCCAAACGGAGATCAACAGCTGTTCGGTAGCCAATGTTCAAGCTTGTGACATTCTCGGTCACTTACTTTACCCATGTCGGTCAAAAATAAAACTATTCTTCTTGACGTCCTAGTCGTTCCTTCTATTTCTCAGTCTCTGATCTTAGGCATTGACTTCTTGAAATCTATGGGTGTTGTCCCGGATTTTCGAACGGGTCAATGGACTTTCGGTTCTTCTTCTACTGCCTCGATCAGTCAGATCAATGCTCTTTCCGATCTGTCGATCATGCAACAATCCGAATTGTCTCGTATAGTCCAACAGATGTTTCCTAAAGATGATACTTTACCTTTGGGCTGTACTAATCTCATTGAACATCAGATCCGTACTACATCTAGTCCTATCACGCAACAATATTATCCCATGTCCCCTACGGTACTTCGACATGTCAATCAAGCTCTGGATGAGATGCTAGAAAGTGGTGTTGTAGAACCATCTAATAGCGCTTGGTCTAGCCCTATTGTTATGGTGCCTAAGAAAGATGGCACATATCGTTTCTGCATCGATTTTAGAAAGGTCAATGATGTTACAGAAAAAGATGCCTATCCCCTTCCTTATATTTCTACGATTATAGACCGTCTTAGAGACGCAAAATTCTTAACTAGTTTGGACATTCGCTCTGCTTATTGGCAAATACCTCTTTCTTCTAATTCTAAAGCGATTACTGCATTTACGGTGCCTGGTAGAGGTTTATACCAGTTTACTAAAATGCCATTTGGTCTTCATAATTCTCCAGCGACATTTCAGCGACTTATAGATCGTGTGCTTGGTGCTGATCTCGAACCTTTCTGTTTCGCATACTTAGATGATGTGATCATCGCTACCCCTACTTTCGAACAACATTTGGTGGTACTACAGAAAGTGCTTTTCGTTTAAATTCTGCAGGTCTTACTCTTCGCAGAGATAAATGCATTATATGCCGACCGGAACTCCGTTATCTGGGATACGTAGTAAATCGTCATGGACTCCATGTCGACCCAGAAAAGTTTCGGCCATTCTTAATCTTCCTCCTCCTACTACTGTAACTGAAGTACGACGCATAGGTGGTATGTGCTCGTGGTATCGTCGCTTTATCCCAAATTTTTCTGCTCTTACTGCTCCAATTACTGCTTTGACTAAGAAAAATTCTAAATTTGATTGGTCTTCGGAATGTCAGCAGGCGCTTAAGCTGCTGAAAGAACGCTTGGTAACGGCTCCAGTGATGAGTTGTCCTGATTTTTCTTTGCCCTTTACTATACAGACATACCTCTGATTTTGGTCTGGGTGCTGTGCTGACTCAACAACAGGGTGATGACGAAAAAGTCATTAGCTACATTAGCTGTTCTCTTAAAAAGGCGGAACGCAACTATAGCGCCACCGAAAAAGAATGTCTTGGTGTTATATGGGCAATTGAGAAATTTCGTCCCTATATCGAGGGTTCTCACTTTACTGTGATCACGGATCACCACTCGCTTATCTGGCTGAATAATCTACAAAGCCCCAACGGTCGTTTAGCTCGTTGGTCTGTACGACTTCAACAATATAACTTCACCATCGTACATCGTAAAGGTAAAGAAAACATCATCCCCGATGCCTTATCTCGCTCAGTACCTAAAATTGACTTAATTGATGACTTTCCTAAATCTTCTATTACTCTGCCAATTTTGGATCCTTGGTATCTTAAGCTACGGACTCGTTACTATTGGCCTAAACTTAGAACCGCTGTTGCTCGATACGTCCGTCGTTGTAAAATTTGCTCTGCACACAAAGTCGAACAAAAGAAACCTCCTGGCTTTATGTCTCCTCGTGCTACTGCCACTCGTCCTTGGCAAGTCCTATGTACTGATATTGTCGGACCTCTTCCTAGATCCTCTAAAGGTAATTCTTTCATTTTAGTTGTTGCCGATTGTTTTACAAAATATGCTTGTTTCTTTCCTCTACGTGCGTCTACGGCCAATGCTGTTGCTCAAACCATTGAGGAAAATATTTTCCTGGTGTATGGTACTCCTCAGTATCTAATTGCGGACAATGGGGTACAATTTCGTAGTAATATTTTCACTAAACTCTGTGATACTTATCGAACAAAATTCTGTTTAATGCTCGCTATCATCCTCAGGCGAATCCGGCCGAACGTATTAATAGAGTCCTGAAAACTATGATTTCTTCTTACGTTTCTGATAATCAACGTCGGTGGGACGTTAATTTAGCAAAATTGGTTGCGCTATTCGAACGCTTAAACATGAGGTTATTGGTTACTCCCGTATTTTGCTCTATATGGTCGTGAACATGTTCTCTACGGCGATCATTTTGGAAAACCTCTTGATCCTGATGATGTTCTTATGGATCCCGAATGTCCTATTCCTCCTACTGACTTAGTCAAATTTGAGTCACTTCGTGAAGAAATTTCGAAACGCCTTTCCTTAGCATACAAGAAAAATGCTAAACACTACGATCTTCGTAGTCGTCCGTTAACTTTATATCCTGGCGATCGCGTGTGGAAATGCAATTATGTTCTTTTGGATGCTACTCGCTACTTCAATGCTAAACTTGCTCCCAAATATGTGGGTCCCTTTACTATTAGAACTAAACTTTCTCCGTGGACCTATATCTTAGCGGATGATTCTGGTAACGATCTGGGTACTTGGCATATTAAGGACCTCAAACCCGATAAAACTTTAGACCCTCCAGACATTGATCCTGAAATTCCGGATCCTAAAGGGCTCCCTACGTCCGATTCTATTTTGACCCCTACGTGTCGCTATCCCTAATGACTTGTAATTTTTTTTTTGGCTTATTGGTCTTGTGTTTTCTCTGATAAGCTTGTGTCCGAAAACACTGACGCCCATTTCGTATACCTATTCATCTTTTTGTAGCTAGCCCATCCCGTGACATTTTCTTCTGGCTAGTTCCACCATTTGTTCACTATTTGACTATTATAGTCGCTTGCTACATTCATTCCTTGAGGTAGGCTTCAGATATATTTTCTTTTCCTTTAGGTATTTCGACTTGGTCGCTTTTGTAGGTCTGTTAGCCATACTTTGCTTGAGTAATCGTTTCATACGAATCTGTGTTACCTCAGTTGGAAGTATTCTAGATTGTGTACTAGCTTGCCTTTGCCCTTTTCTTTGTCTTGGTTCTTTCTTTGCTGCACACTTGAGGTTGACAGTTGTGTCGTCTAGTTGGTTTGCTACGAGTTTTCTTCCTCGTTTTTTCCTTTCCTCTTGGTTTCTCCGGGAAGCCAAAACTTTTCTTTGAGGTGGAGAACAGAAATGTCCTTTTGGAGACATCCGTCTTTTGGCGTTTTTGAAAGTAGCTAAGAGCTATAATCCTCATTGGGTGTTTACTTGATGCTTTCTTTACCTGTTCTGTCGTTGTTGGTTACGATAGATGACTTTGTCTTCTTTTGAAAAAAAAAATGTTCTTTTTCTTATACTGGTGTTGGTCCTTCGAAACGGAAAAAAAAAATTTTGTTTGGTTCCCTGTCTTTTGTTTTTTTCTTTCACCCCGTCTTTATTTTGCTAGGGGGGAATCTGTAACGTGCATTTTTATAGCTTAACACTTTACGCTTTTTCCCAATTCGTAAATACATGTCTGCAATTACTAGTTCTATATTTTATATTTATTAACTCGTTGGCGATTGCGTCGTATTATAATTGAGTGGATTGCATCGTTCTTGTCTTGCCGTTCGTATAAATTTTGTTGCTATGTGGATATACAAGTCTAGGTAATAGACGATAAGAGGTTGTAATAGCAACGAGTTGATATGAGCAGTTGTAGTTTGTTCTTGGTTCCGATATATTAATTACGCTGAAAATACTGCTTCTTTTTGCTTTGACAATAGTGAGAATTGATGCGGTATCAATTTCCAAATTGTTCATGAACCAGCACGGCACGATTTTAGTTGTTTTTCTTGTGAAATAAAAGTTGTATATTAACTGTAGGAAGTGGAGTGCTAATTCCGATTGAAGTAGTATGATATATAGGCGAACGTGTTTGGTCAACGCACGTATGTTTTTAAGGACATTTGACGGACGGTTTTATTGCTTACGCGTGCCTTACTAATTGTTTTTTGTTGAGTTTCTGTTGGAAATAAAAGTGGTAGAACTTGTTAAACTCGACCTGCACGCGTGTTTTACAGAACATTTGACGGACTTACTTTAGTGATACACGTGCTTTACTCATTGTGGTTTTTTTGTTGGTGCTTCGTCTTTTGATATTTAAACTGTGTGCGATCTAGTTTCGCGGCCCTTTTTTTTGTATCAGAGTAGTGCATACTTTAGATTATCCAAATACAGTTGATACTGTAGTTTCTGAATTTTCTAACCCCAAAGAATCGAAAATAGATCATTGCTTGTGCAAATTTCGTAATTTGCGAAATATAACAGATTACCGGTTTACAAAGGTATTGGTTGAAGTTTCTCCCTGCTTTTGGATGTTTATGAAAATCATATACATTTGGTCCCAGTTGAAATTAAACTAGTGCTACAAAATATTTCGAAATTATTGTCTCAGGAAATAGAATTAACAAGAAATTTATCAATGCTACATAGTTCCGTCGTGTGATAAGGTCTGCTGCTAACACCAGTGAAATACGTAGGTGTGATTAGGGTTACGTGTGATAAGTTCCATCAACGCCCTCGCAGTCAAGGGTGAAGTGCTTCGTTAGTGCCGGACATCGTGAATCCCACACTTCAATTGCAAGGAAGCGTTACTGAAGGACCTTTTTGTAAGTTGAACTATTTCCTACTTGTTATTACTTTAGATATCTATCCGTTTGTTTTGCCATATCTTTGTCGTTCTGATACCTTTTACAATCGAATTGCCTGCTATTAAGAAACAAAAAAAAAACAAACAAAAAAAAACAAACAAAAATCAATACTACTGGATTACTCATATCATTTGTGTCTTACCTATTTATCTTTTGTTAACATTTTGTCTGATTTATGTTTAATTGGTGTGTGAGGAAACGTTTCTGCTACTCCCCAATATTACCTCACTTTGTACTAAAATTTTTTTGTATTGCTGTTACCATTGTTATATTATATAGATTATCCAAACAGTTTTTTTTTTACATTCTACAAAGTACTGAACAATCTATGCTCGATCAGCATGCTAAGCTTTTTCTTTATTTCAGGTTTGCAGGACTATTTTTTTTATTGCAGGTATTGTTACTAATTCCTTACAGTCGCGTACATTAGATGTAGGTCTGCCTTCTACAACCCCCCTAATCTCCGATTGAGCCCGGTCATTTCTTTGATTTTCTTTGGGTTACGCACGGCTACGAGCCAACATAGCATAAATTTGGCGCCCAACGTGGCTGCCCCGATTCACGTAACAACCAAAACCTGCGATCAGAAAAGTGAATCTAACCTAAATTGACATGAGAACAATAGAGTACAGTAGTGCTAAAAACCAACATGAAATAAACATTATAATGAGAACACTAATATCCCTACTTAAAAACTGCTATTACCTATACATTAGTTGTGAAAACACCAATGAAAAGTCTTTACACTATTACACGATTATGCCTAACTATATTACACAATTATGTTTTTAATACACCTACATGATAGGCATTTTACACAATTATGTTTTTAATACACCTACATAATAGGCACTCTTAAGCAAATATTAAAAATCCAATATATAACAAATTTACTTAGATTAAGGAAAGCATTTTCAAAGAATAAAATTACAAACTAAATTTTTAACCTAACAACAGTGACATACTGGGTGTACGTTTATAAATTTCATGCAATTAGTTGAAAATCTTCATTCATTTACAATAACTGCAATGGTTCTAGAAATTTTAAACATAAATACTTGATAAATTAGTTTTGTCTTTTAGTACCTCGGACACCACTAAAAGTCTTTATCTCCTAGACTTCGAAGCAAAACTAGATATTTTGAATGAACGTTCTTTTGTCTAACATGGAGTTGTCAATTCAACGCGAACCAAGATGTCCCTAAAATTAAAGCAACCAACCTGGCAGGTATTATACGAACATTATTGACTACTTCCTGTCAGTTCGATACCTATTAATCAAGGGTAACTAAAACTAACCTACTCAAGTTACATGTTGTTTCTTTGGATGTTAATTACAAAGTCCTCTATAAAAAATTGATATTCCCTCCATAAAACAATTTGGAATATCTTCAGCAGAATTCAGACGGATGAATTAAGTCTGCAAATTGAAATTTAATTGTATTGTTTTTCTCTACCTAAATATATGTAAAAATAGCTTACGGAAAGGTTAACTAAAACCTGAGAAAGGGACTTTTTATATTCTTGACACAATTTCGCAAGTAAATGTCTTCATGCCTAGATGATGAGGTCATAGACATGTGTTATACATTATTAATCAAAACAAACGATCTACAAAACTAATAATTTTGAATACAAGTTTGTTACTAATATCATTTCTAACCTTTCAAACTGTCATAATAAATTGACAACCTTTGAATATAAACAATATAAGATACAGAAATAATTCTCCTTTAGATCAAGAATGCATGTAACCTAAAAATTAAATTTCTTTAAGGAAATAACCTAACCCTATTGGTGAGATTTACTAATACAAAAACTATTAAAATGAAATGTTATAAAAATTTCAAAGGAATGTCACAACATATACTGTATTGTTCTTTCTTTTTATACAATATCTTTCACTTTCTTCAATGTGTATCTTACAGCTCATTAGATTTTGAAACACATACACATATAAAGTAGATATAATCTTCAAACAAATCCGACCTATTTAGAACTTTTAAATAATATGCTCATTTCATATATCGGCTTGAATGAGACCTTGTGTGTGTGTGCGCACGCGCGTGCGGGCATGCGGGCGTGCGTGCGTGGGTGCATGCATGGGTGCGTGCGTGGGTGGGGAGTGCGTGGGTGCGTGCGCGCGCGTGGATGCGTGCATGCGTGGGTACGTGCGTGGGTGCGTGCATGCATGGGTGCGTGTGTGCGCCAGTGCGTGTGTGCGCATATGTGTGTGTGTTGTGTGTGTGCGCACATGCGTATATAAAAAGAACACTGTGTGGCATAATTATATCAACAACAAAACTAGTAATAAATGTAATAAACATATGAAATAAAGATGAATTATATGGTTCATTCTCAAAACCTTATTAATAAATTTTAAAAATTATAGAGATTGTACACATAATTTAAAATCTCACATAATATAAACTCTGTATATTAATACTTATGAAATTAATTCAAATTCCTCCATTCTGATGTTTAAAGGTCACATTTTAAAGTAAAACTAGAAGCGGTTTGTAGTCCCTACGGGACTACTTTAAGCGCCTCTACTCGCTTTGTGGCCCACTCTCTTTACGCCCCACCATCTTTACGCCCATCATCTTTACGCCTCACCATCTTTACGCCCCCCAAATTTTGCGTGCCGCCCTCTGTACGCCCCGCCCTCTAAACTCCCCGCCCTCTCTACGCCCAACCCTCTTTGCGTCCCGCCCTCTCTCTGTCACGTCTTTTCTACAACCGTCCGTTGTACACCCGCTTTCTCTTCGCCCCGTCCACGCCCCGCCCGCCCGCTCTCTCTACGCCCAGCCTCTCTGCCCGCCTCGCTGCGCCCCGACCTCTCTGCGCCCCGCCCTCTCTGCGTCCCATCTTCACTTGTCCCTAGTAGAATTCATTAAAACGACTTTGAGAAGTTGAGCAAATCAAGATCACTTCGCTCTAGTAGAGTTTGTGGAAATCACTTCTGGGAGTCAACCGGATCAAGAACACCTCGCTCAAGTAGACTTTGCCAAAATCACACGGGAGTCGATCGGATCAAGATCAATTCACCCTAGTAGTCTTTGTCGAAACACTTCGGGGTAGCCGATCGAATCAAGATTAGTCCGCCTTAGTAGCCCTTGTCGAAATCACTTCGGGAGTCGATCGGGGTCAAGATCACTTCGCCCTAGTAGTCTTTGTCGAAAACACTTCGGAGAGTCGATCGGATCAAGACCACTTCGCCCTAGTGGACTTTGTCGAAATCATTACCGAGAGTCGATCAGATCAAGACCACTTCATCCTAGTGACCTTGTCGAAATCACTTCGGAGAGTCGATCGGATCAAGACCATTTCGCCCTAGTAAACTTTGTCAAAATCACTTCGAGGAGGCAATCGTATCAAGACCACTTCGCTCTAGTAGACTTTGTCGAAATCATTTAGTGGGAGTCGATTGGATTTAGATCATTTTGCCCTAGTAGATTGTCGAAATCACTCCGGGGAGTCGTTCGGATCAAGACCAATTCGCCTTAGTAGACTTTGTCGTAATCACTTCGGGGAGTCGATAAGATCAAGATCACTTCGTCCTAGTAGACTTTGTCGAAATTACTTGGGAAGTCGATCGGATAAATCAAATTCAGAAATGAGTGTAATACGTATACGTAACCGGTATTGAATTTAGGTTTTACGCTCAGAAGCTTTGTGTTTCAGCACATATTTGGTATTTTATAAGGTCTTTTAATTAATGTAGGCAACCGTATAGTTCTAGCTTCTCTGTACATCATGCTGCCTCGTTCTTATTACGTATTGGGTATGCTCGTTAAGACAAAGTTGTCAATTGCTGTTAACGTAGATAAGGAATAATTAACTTATTGTAGACAGTTGTATAGCGTTTATAAATTTTGTTTGAATACATTTTCCTTTGGACGTTAATAAAATTTCAATATAAAATAAAAAAAGTATTTGTATTTGTGATTATGAATACTTTAGTTGAAAATGCGTAAGAATTTTTTCATTTTTTTTTACTTTAGACTTTTGATGTTTGTTAAAAGAAAAGTAATCATAAGTGGATCCTAAATAAACAAATATGAAAGGAATGCAGGACGTTTCCTATGTCTGTATTTAAGATAAATGAAATATAGAAGAAATTAAAAACAAAAACGCTTGAAATGTTAAAGTTTTCAATTACTGTTAATGTAAATAAGGAATAGTTAACTTATTGTACACCATTGTTTAGCGGTTATAAATTTTGTTTGGCTATTTTACGCATATTAGACGTTTATTAATGTTTAAAAAAATTAACATAAAAAAAAATTAATTTAATTGGGCATTGAACCACCGAGGTTGCGTATGGTAGACGGAGGTGTTAGTCTTACGCTATCGAACCGTCTTTTATAGTACATCCTTTGGTTGTATACTTGTAGTAGTTGAAACCTCAAAAGATATATAGCGTTTTCTAAATTATTTACGTAGACTTGAAATTTTTTGGATGTATCCGGTAATAAACGTCAAATTAAATTTTTAACTTTTTGTGTTTAAAATAGACTACGTCTATTAATGTGTGATACTTTTTTATAAGTAGAATTAATAATTATCAGTACTATAACGAAGCTTTAATTTTAGAAATTTGTAAATTAAGTGTGTTAACAGAGTTTCAGATAGTACGTACTCGTGGTACTACGTCTTTGTTCGTAACCTGCTTTTGACATTTCTCAAATAAATTACACAAATCGCAGTAAAAATTTTAAAGATGTATAATTTATGATGGATGTAAAATTTTTTGGTACATATTAGAAATTTGTTAAGGATCGGATACCAATTTTTGAAACCAACTCGATCGTCTGTTCATCAACGCAAATGCACCTGTTGTTGGCTCTGCACGTTTAGGTTTTTAGATCGTAAAATATTAAAGCTTTTTAGTTTTTATACACATATAAGCGAATACGTTTCTGCAAGTTGGACAATCTCTGAAAAGTAAACGTAAATGGTTTTTAAGTAAATATAATTCACAAATTATAGATTGTAGATCGCACTGCGGCATATGAAAAAATAATGTGTTGGTTTATTTAATGCATATTGTTAAATAAATGCTATTGCATGTTTTAAAAAGCAACACAAAATTAAATTAAAAAAATTAATGTTACTGGGCACCGAACCACCGGAGTTAGCATTCGTAACCAGCGATGTTAGGCTTGCACTATTGAGGCGTTGTTTATTGAAATCGCGTTGGTTGTATACTTGCTATGCTTAATGTCACATAAGAAATACATCGTCTTAGGAATAAATCACGGTCTATTGTAATTGTTCGAGCGACTCCGTAAATAAACGTCAAATGAAATAAATAATTATTTTTCAAATAAATAGCCCGTGTATATTAAAAAGCCATGTTATTGTATAATAATAATCAATTATCGGAACTAATACGCTATATTGGATGGTTTATAATTTTAAATTTAACAAACTTTAAAAAAATTGTGTCCTCTTAGATTTTGAAGGTACATATTCGTTCGCTTCCGTCGGTTTTCACTACCTGTGTTTGAAGTTTCTCGAAGTAATAATACAAATTTTAATATCAGTTTTAAGAAAATACTATACTACCAGCTTGCAAACTGTTAATAATTCAGGTTTTAGAATACGAATAGCGTTGTTTGGTATATATTAGAAATTTTTTAACGCCCGAATACGAATTTTAGAAACCAACTCGATTTTTGTTCTCTTTCGTACAAACTCTAATGGAACAGTTGCCGATCTCGTTGCACGTCTCGTTCGGTTTTTTAGACCGGAAATTTTTAAGGGATCCAAGCTTTTTTGAACACGTTAACAAATACATCGCTTCAAATTAATCTTTTCCCGGAAAATCCTTATTTCTCCGCAATTTATCGGTTTTCCGCGATAAAAACCGGCCTATGCAACGCACGCAAAAATTCTCCACCTAACCATTACCCGCCCGCGCCCCCTCCTCCGAAACCCTCAGACGCAAATCTCGAAAAGCGATCGATTCGCGCCTCTCAATTTTAGCACAAAGACGGGCTAACGAAACTTATAGTTATTAGATATGGTATTAGAAAACTATATGTTGAACCTCAGCTTATTTACACATGAACTAAAGCTTCTAATAACAAAAATTTCTCATACGTATGTTTATCGAATTCATTTACAACTGTCAAATCATAGTGTAAAATAAATATAAGCTAAACATCAACTGCAGGATTTATATAAAACAATCGTATATAAAATATGCTTTCAGTCAGTTACAACGACAGCATAACCTATTCGTTTGTTTAAATTACTGGTCTGATTATGCAAACTAAACAAAACACTACCATATAAATAGAAAGCAATATAAGTTTCTCAAGGGTAAATACTTTAATGTCTAAGATAATCTAAAAATTTTTTTAGAAATGCTGTAAGTTGTAACGGTAAAAAGAAACAAAATAAAACTGTACAACCTAATATTAAAAATACATACATATCTGATAACTCCTTACTTGTTTAGCTGGCGTATGTGCTCTACTACTATTTTCAGCACTCATACGCGTTTCCTCCTCATATATGACAACTTCCCGATTATTATTTCCAAGATTCTGTAGGCAAAGGTACTGATTTAAATTCTCCATCTTTAATATCAGTATCAGTACGTTCATAATCTGTTACCATAGGTTCTTGAAACAACCCAAGAGAACCAATTGGCAGTATTGATTCCTGTAATAAAAATAATCAATGTATTCATATTTATACACACAACTAAAAAATTATAGGCAAGGCTGCACAACAATTTATACATTATCAAATTCTTAACTAAAAATACATTTGTAAAAAGCGATTTATATACAATGGAAACAAATTTATGATCGATCTATTGATAACTAACGCCAATTTAAAAATAGTAATAACTGTTTAAGTTCACCTTAGTGTAAGTAAATATAGTGCAGTAATCAAATGGAGCAAACTGGAAACGTTTTTAGTACTTCTATTTTCCTGTAGATGTCAGGAAGATGAACACATTGTCCTTTAATTACATATTAAATTAATGCCAGTGTTATATAAGTAGAGCGATAAATTCGAACGTGATGCGGTTTTGTGAGAATTAAAATTCATTCTTTTATAACCGCTATTTTTCGTGGTTGTCGCCACTATCAGAAAACCACAATATTTTTTTATTACAACATAATGCTTATGCAAACCAGGAACATAGCAGTCTGTTACAATAGTTGACCTGTTAATTAAAATGTGAAACTGTGGATGCTAACCACCTGTTTACAGTATATACCTCACCTCATTAATATTTTTGCTTCTGTATAATTTAAAAGGGGTTGGAGGCTATTACATATTTTGGGGATTTAAACCCCCAAAGTTATCCTTAGTTACATCTATGAAAATTCGATTTAATTGACGAGGCACAATTGGATTTATTCATTACGATCAAAAATAATATACAAAAAAATAAATACATAAGTACTTTTAATTTTCAACCTCTCCATCGATTAAAAATCGAATGCATGCATTAAAACTGCTTTTTATTTCCTTATGTCTGACATTATACATGGTGACTTGTTACTTATTAGTACGTATTATTTTTAGTTGGTAAAATTGGTAACTTTCTGGTAGTCACAGTATAGTTTGGTTTCTTTTCCTGTTTTGTGTTTAGTTTTTCTTGACATCTGTTTGCACATTTACATTTTTGAACAATGCACAATTTTATTAAATTAAACTAAATTAATTGCCCACAATACACACCACAAGCAGTGTTTGTTGTTTTTAGGTTATTTGTTACAGATTTGTTTATATATGGTAGGATTTTTATTAAAATATTTAGATATACATTTAAATACTGCAAATCTATTCTAATTCAATATAGCGCTAAAAGCTGATATTTTATTATTAGCCACATGAGCCTTTTTAAAGATTATAATAAGTTTATGAACGTGGTATTTGGTTATCAGAACATTTGTTTTCAGAGATTTTATAATGTGGTGTACATGTTTATGCAAGGGTATTTTCGCTTCGCTTATCTTTAGACGGCATTATTAATTGGTATGTTAAATTTCTATAATTTTATGCAAAAACTAGGCACCGCTCCTTAAGCGTTGCCTATAAGTCCTTGAATTGGATGTACTTTCGTGTTGCTTAGAATATTTATGACCGGTTCCAATGCATAGGTAAACGTGGTTTTTCCATTTTATCGATTGTAGCCTCGTTTTGTTGAAGTGATAGTATGTGTTGGAATAGGAGTAAAATTCATTTCTTTGATTGTGTCTGTTCCTTGTTCGAGCATACGTTTTCTAATGCTACCATTCGGGTAATCATTGTCTAACTGTTATTTTACGAAATTGTGGCATAAAAATATGTTATTCAAAAATAGTGTAAGGCAATGATCTTTGTCTGTTCCTTAGTAGCTTTAATAGCATAAGCTAATAAATACACTATTAAATGCTAGTATAATTCAAGTTACGTCGTAGAAACTAAATCTACCCTAGTGTAAAATAAAGCGCTTCGTGTAAATTATGCATACTGAATATCTAACGCTAGAGCAATTGACTGGTTTTTAAAAACTATAAGGCACTTATGTTGACATATTTTGATACCAAATAGAATAATCCTGTATAATCAAAGTAACATAGATGCAAGTATGAAGTGCCATGTGTTCCATCAGATGTCAATCACAAAACGTTATTGTGCCCCAACAATATAAAATTAAAACTTGATGGTTTTTTCCTCTGCATCATTCGATGACTTCCATCGGTAAAATAAATTCGATCTAGATCTTCTTTGTCAAGTTTTTCAGATTAATCATCGCTCACCTAGAGATGGTACAGAGATTGAAACTTACTTCGTTCCAATCGTCAGCAATGTTATGGGGACAGCTGTTACTGGTTGAGTTTTTATTAGACAACAGATCGGGATTGAATGTCCTGTAAAGTTATTTAAATCATTTGTTAGAGTCACGCGCCCTACTATTTAGGTGCGATATTAGTACATCATTCTGCATCATCTGCAGTGAAATGAATTTCGGTCTGTAGATGGGTTTTTCTTTGTATTTCTATTGCCTACTATGTAAGTATATACTTTTCATAATGAATATTTTACATATATAAAGATTTAAAAATTGTGGTAACCACAGAACTAAAAATGATTCACTATATATATTTTTATTTAATTTTTACTTTATGCATATGTTAGAATTTAACCACCCCAAGTGAGTCCTGTAAGTAGGTACGTTTCCTATTGAATATTGTACATATATAAACATTTAAAAATCGTGGTAACCACAAGACTAAAAACGGTCCACTAAATATATTTTTGTTTAATTTTTGCTTTATGTATATGTTGGAATTGAAGTAGAAAAATAGTTAAAGGTAATTAAGGAAGGGTATAAATTATTTTTGCGTCAATTTTTGTGCTGTGCAAATCCTCCGGGTGTTCTGAATAAATGTTTCTTTTTGAGTTGGTTTTCCTTTTATACTATGTTGTTTTCTTAAGGTTCCTTCTTTGTGAACCATCCCACTCTACGACTTATAAGCTAGCACGGCCTTCTTTGGATTTCTCCTTTTATTGTGCGATACTCGGTGCAGGCTATTTTCTTTGTTTACTACAGTTTTCTTCTTGTCCACGTGGAATACTGTAACTTAGTTTTGGATGGTGGAAGTAGTTTGCAAATCTTTGCTAACCATTTCGATATGCCTGAACTGTTGGTAGAATTTCTAAGGGGAAAGAATTCATAACTGTAGTAAAATTAGATGGTGGTGATGAAGTTGTACATAAGATCTTCCCCACAACTATTTGAATACATTTTTTAGGAGTGTTCTTTTTGCAAGAGATAAGATTTTAAAATCTTCCGGCAGGAAATGATGTTAGCAAGTATATCTATTTCTCTATTGCTCTTCAGATGCGAATGCCAGTGTTGCATTACTTAAAGAATTTTATATTTAGATTGAGATAAATAATTTTTCAATACAGGGGCGTTTTTAAGTGGTAAGGTCATCCATACCCGATGTATGCGTACTAAATATTTTAGTAATTCGATGTAAATAACAATGTGATTGTGCTTCTAAACTAAAAATTTTATTAATGTAGGAATAACCCTTAATATTAGTTAAGTTAGAAGTAAGTATATCCCTAAGATATACCTACACAATATTTGTATACAGAATAGGTTGAGCTAAAGCTACGGTTTAAATATTTATCCGACCGTAAGAACACAACGAGAAGAGATATTTTATGGCACGGAATCAAACATTCAAAATTAAACTATGACAAGCTTAAAACGTGTTCAAAGGAAAGAGGATCTTAGAACAAACCTCAAAGACGAATATCAGATTAAACCGCAATATATTTACATATTTATTTACTATCCTGTATGTATCGTGCGATCAATAATGGTTGTCTCAGAAGAACCTCTTCAACGGCATTAACAATCTTTTCTTCTATCGCTGTATGCTAGACATCCCAAATTTATTTGACAGTTGTACCCACTGAACTGTAATATAAAATTGTTCTGAACCCAAAATTAGACCAATGTGTAAGGAAAAATTTTGGTCTTTAGTCCTCGACTGCAAATCTTCAACTTCCGTATTAGTGTTCCATATACAAGTGACCTGCCCCTTTTAAAACACCCTGTACAGTAAAATTAATAAACACTGTTCTAAAAAAATTGATAAAAAAACAAGTTTGATATTAATCGAACAAATAGTAAACCTTATTGCACTGACGTCCTATTGGTGTTTAAACGTGTTCAACAGAACACGTAACCGCATCTATAATACAAAATAAATTAAATAGCGTTAAACAATATAAACAAAAAAATTTATATCTTATACAATAAAATATTTTTTATTTTAATTTATTTATTTATTACATATTCTACAGGCCATAGCCTAAATAAATAGAAATATATACAATTTGAAATTGTATACAGAAAAATATAAAAACTAATCGGTAAGAAAACCATGTCAGTTGTATCACTCAAATATTAAATATTAAATGTTACAGCGAGGAAGGAGTACATTACATTTGATTTTCCAATGCTCCACCCGAAGGTACTACATTGGCCAGGAAGCGAGTTTTTTTTACCTGGAAAATTTTGAATTTTGCCGAACCCTTGCTGTTCCAAGCAAGGTAGGGATCTTTAACGTGCGTGACAACACTCACACACGGGACCTCCATTTTACCTCTCATCCGAACGAGGGTGTATTTTTGAGAAAAATGCTCGCCTAACATTTTTCAAGCGGACCGTGTCGGGATACGAACCCGGGACCTTGGGCGTAGTAGTCACACACATACCACATACACATACACATACCGGAGGAAGGAGTACAGCTGCAAATGTCTATTTTAGTATGAACCACATTATAGGAACTGCACAAACAATAAAGCGGTGAGTATTCAAGCTTGTTTGTTCTGGGAGTCGACAGCTAAATAAAGACAGGAAACTAGTTGCAACCATTGACGTACTATATTACAACATCTCGCTGAGCAAAAAAGTCAGTAAGAGGTAAATTCGATGTATTATAAGCTTTTAAAAACTATGTTTCTCTAGGAGAGAAGTTAAAGGGAATCCAATAAGGGAATACACTCCTTCGAACTTGAAGGTAAGGTACTTTAAGCATCTATGTTGAACCGCTTCTATGCAATGTATATACACTTCACAGTGCGGCTCCCAAATTATATATAAATGAGTTGTAAAGCAGTATTAAAGCACCCTCAGTAGTGAAGTCACGGCATTTTCTTATAACAAAGCCAAGCATCTTATATGCCCTTGCAACCACCTGAGTCACGTTTTTGACGAATTACAAATTAAGATCAAACTGCTGTTACTTAAATATGACTTACAAGATATATACGCAGTGTTATTGATCATTGTATATAATGTTAATTGTAAAATTTGGGTTCAAAATATAAAGATTTAGCTCAAAACATTTGGATAAAATATCTCAGTAACCAGAAATGTTGTCAAATCTATATTTTGAAACCAAGATCCTACAGCTAGGGAATGTGCAATTATTAATAAATCACCCTGTGTTATGTAATAACATTTGCTAATAATAGTATTTTGAATGTTTAAGAATGGGATATCCGAAAAGTGTTTCAAACATATGCCTTTGGTGGTGAATATTTCAATGCCCAACATTAATATCTCAAAAACTACAAAAATTACAGGGTTGATTAAATGGGAAACAAGTTGGGCATTTTAATGTTGTCTGTCTGTATACAGTGTAACATAATTTTCAGCCACGAGGATAACGGTTCTGTTGCTTTGAATATAAATGTTGTACATCCTGATTTCATTCATCAAAATGCATTTCTTAAAATTTATTAAACAGTCAACAAGACACAGTTTGTCTAATAAGAAATCACATTGGCAGATAAACTCAATCCCTTCTTACTGTCAAATATTTTTCGAATGATACTCGAATTCACACCGTAGAAGACAAAATAATAGTGAAATTAATGTACTGCCTCAAATAACGATTAATTTTAAAAATTCAAGTTTTAGAATTATAAAAAAAAGGGTACTCATGATTATTATATGTAAAAAAGTTAAAAAGAAAACTTTAATAATCGCAGATTTAAATCTGTAGAATACCTGCACATTGGTATTAGTGTCAGAAGTTTACGCTTTTGCAGCTAGTTTTGAAAAAACCAACTTATGCAGAAATTTTATATAATTTCTCTTGTTTAGTTCGTTGTTTTTAATTCTTCAATGTTTTTCTCAAGACATCAAGGCAAGATACATATTTTTTTAATGTTCATAGAAATTTTTTGTCACATTATTCGATTACACAAATAAAAGAGAATTATTTACACCATCTAGATTTACAAAAATTCAAAATAAATGACATAAGAAAAAAGTTGACTGCCATGGTTCAAAATCTAGAAGGTTTAAAACATTGCTGTAGAAGTCGTTGAATTGGCAGCAGTCAAAAATATAAAACTAATGTTTGAAGGAAAGGGCTAACTGGTTTGTATGTACTATTATTTTGTTTGTTAGACCCCACCTCCCATTCCTGACTGTGTCTGGCACTGCATTCATTTTCTTGCTCTTTCTCTCCCTATCTTCAATAGATGGGTAAGTCAAATCTGTTTACTTTGTTTCTGATTATCACTAAAAATTTCTTTTGGCTGGACATTTGTTTTCAAAGATCTTATAAACATTCTAAATACACATTTATTTAAAATGTTCTAGGGACACAACTATCATAAAAAATTTATTAAATGTAGCGAGCTTTTAATACTTGTTTCTAGAGAGCAACCATATGATGCTTGACAAATTGTTTCCTTATGTGGTAAATTTTATTCTTAAATATCTTATTATAGTTAAAGGCAACTTTGTATTAGTTATATTTTTACACATATATCGATAAATAAAATTTGAAGTAAGAATTGTAAGTAAAATTTGGTCATTGATTTAAAAGCGACTATCAAATATTTGTCCTTTATCGTGTAATGTAAAGATAATTCTTTTTTTGCTAAACTTTTAAAGATAGAATGAAACTAGATTTGAATTAGTTCAGTAATAAATACTAAACCAAAATTTTTTAAGAACTTCAACCAAGGAGTGTTCCTTATTCATTTGTACTGTCTTCAATGTGATTTATAGTGAAAGAGAAGAGTGAGCTGAAAATAGCCTAGAATTAACAAATAACTTTTGCTTGGTCCATCTAAATTTAAAAAAAAGCCAAAATACAATTTATTTCTACAAACCTTGTTATAACACTTGATAAGTGTAAATTAAGTGACCTGAACTATTAGAAGATGTCCCATTACTTATGAGACGTAAAATGTGGTTGCAATTAGATGGCGCTGCTGTTCATTACAGAGCAATTGTACTGCGTTGACTAAATTCTCTTTTTCCAGTTAAATGGATAGGAAGGGGTAGTGCTTATAAATGGCCTCCAAAACCTCCTTGTTTAAACCCACTCGACTTCTTTCTTTAGGGTTACATTAAGAGTATAGTTTACAATACTCTAGAAGATATGAAGGAAAGAATATATAGAATATCGATCAGTAACACAGCAAATGTTGCAGGAAGTAAAGGATAATTTTTTTAAACGAGCACCGGCTTGTATTGAACAAGATGGATGACAGTTTGAACACCCTTAATTGTTTATGCAGTAGTTTGTAAATAATATTTCATCTTTTATATAACAACCATTTCAATTGCAATTTAATGTGTTTTTGTGTATGCTAAATCGAATAACTTATTTTGCATTGGTATTTTTGTATTTTTCTTATTAAAAATATAAAATAAATGTGTAATTTAGATTAATTAATTTATTTCAGTACCACTTGGCCAATAAATAACAAAAATGAGGTCAGATCATAATAAATATTAAGTAAAAACAATATTAATTTGACAACTATTTGCAAAGCCAACTTAAACTTCAATAAATTGCTAATATTAGTATAAATTACAAGAATAAATTATGAAATTTCCAATTTTCTCATAAACTACTAGAGTTAGGCATAGGCACATCTAATAACCTATTGAAAAGTATCTAGCTGGGCAATCAAACCGCTAAAAAAATAGTGGGTGTTCCATTTAAGTTAAACGAGTTATGTAAGCTTGAGTTCGTCAATCTTGGTTACAAGCACCCTGTATAACGTGACAGAACAGTAAACATTGTAGTACGTACAGTAAAAGTTCTTAATAAGTTGATAAAAAGCAAAATTGTTTATGCTTATTAATTTTGCTGATTCTATTTTATCGTACATTCAGAAATTTGCTTAAGATCGACTTTTCTCGAAAACAGTAGACGGTAGGAATAGAAACGTTTTAAGGAATATACATTATATTTTAATTTATAATTTAAATATGTATAAAGATATAGGGTGTTCCATTTAAAAAATACTAACTTTGATAGGACACGCTTTTTTGGAACACTCTGAATGTTTAAAAATATTTTAGAAATGTAGCCCGTTCCAAATGGACCTGCACCTTGAACAAGTTCTAGATTACTACAACGGGTGGATTGGCTTCTGCGTTCCAGTGATCTAAAGAGCCAAACTACAGGTTCAACCAATGTAGTAGGGTCTTTAGTGAGGAACCAAACGAAGACAGGTTGCTGAAAGAAGGTAGCAGCTTTACGGTACTTAGAGTGACAGAGACCATAGGGGACGGTATGGCATTCTAAGACACATTACTGCGATGTGGAAGGCAACGGGAAACCACCACATTACCTCCCAAGTACACAGCGTACTTAAATTGTTATTAAAGATAATGGCATCCTCTGAAGTAAAAAATTTCTGAGTTAAAATAGTCCCCAAATCGGGTCTCCAGAAGGGAACTACTTCGGGGATGTGATCGAAAAGTACAAAAAAAGAGTCGTGAACATTCTGCGAGTCAGAGCATGGAATGTCCGAAGTATGAAGCAACTAGGTAAACTAAAGAAGTTAAAAATTGAAATGGATAGGTTAGCACTAGACATAGTAGGGATCAGCAAAGTTCGGTGGCCAGAGGCGAGGAATTTTTGGAGTGGAGACTTTAGGGTAATTCATACAGGATCAGAAGAAAGAAATTCCGGCATGGGGATAGTTATGCGAAAAAAAATAGAACAACGTGTAGAAACCTACTTACAAAAAAAACAAAAGGGTACTTATGGTAAGATTAGAATCTAAACCGGTAAATACAGTAATAATACGAGTATACATGCCCACCTCGCTGCAGTGAGGAAGAGGTAGAGACGATCTACAAAGATATCGAAGATATACTGAGATATGTAGAAGGACATGAAAATTTAATAATTATGGAGGATTTTAATGCAGTGGTAGGTGAAGGTAGACATGCAGCGGTAGCAGTTTATTTGGTTTAGGCACGAGAAATGACAGGGGAAGTAGGCTGGTAGAATTTTGCGACAAGAACAATTTAATGATCACAAACACATTATTTCATCATCATGCTAGAAGACGATGCACGTGGAAGATGCCAGAAGATATCAAATAGATTACATTCTTGTTAGTCAACGGTTTAGGAACCCAGTCGAAGACTGAAGAGGCTACTCAGAAGCAGATATAAACACTGACCACAACATAGTAATTATATTATACAAGGAAGTAGAAACAGAATGGAATAACATTAAATCCAGCTTACACATGGCGGCCAGAGATATTCTGGGATATGAAAAAGAAAATAAGAAACCATGGATAACAAAGGATATCCTAAATCTAATAGAAGAAAACCGAAAATACAAAAATAGATAAGATGAAACAGGAAAACAGAGATACAAAGCCATAAAACAGGAAATTATTAGCAAATACTAGAAAAATAAAGAACAATGGATTGATGAAAAGTGCAAAGCAGTACAAACTAAGATGGAAATAGGAAAGACAGACGAAGCATACAAACTAATTAGAATGAATTTTAGGGATATAAAACCGTATTGCAGAAATATAAGGGTGGCTGGAGGAAACGTCATTATAGAAAATGCAGATAAAGCGGATAGATGGCATTAGAACAAGAATCAGACATTGAAAATGATGACTTGGGATATTCTATACTTAGAGTTTGAATTAGCATTAAAGGGTCTGAAAAACGGTAAGGCACCGGGTATAGATAAGGTGCAAGCAGAAACTCTAAAAGCCGCCGGACAAGCAGTAACAGAAAGTCTCTTCCAACTTGTAAGCTATATATATATATGAGACAGGCGAGATACCCAAAGATTTCATCACAATACCAAAAAGAAGAGGCACAGATGAAGTGAAAATTTTCGAACTATAAGTTTGACAGCACACGTGTCAAAAATATTAACTAGAATTGTTCAAAGACAAATGGAAAAACGGGCCGAAGAAGTACTAGGAGATCAATTAGGGCTTTAGGTGAAACAGGAGGACACAGGAGGCTGCAGGCTGATTAACCCCTTTCACATACTACTGAATATCGGGAAAATAAGGTATATATTTATAAACAATAGAAGCAGATCCAAACTGCATCTAACCAGAAAGAGCAGCGGTTATGTTCAAAGACAACAAACATAGAAACAAGGAGAAAATTGTTGAAAGCATGTGTGTGGAGCACAGCACAGTACGTCTATGAAATAGGGGCAGTAGGAGAAGCAAGCAGAAATACGGTAGAAACGTTTTGGAATGTTGTGCTTCGGATGTATGAGGATGATAGTATGGACAAACAAAGTTAATAACAAAGAGGTTATAGAAATAGTAGGGGAATAAAAATATCTGTGGAAAACAAAAAAAATAGGAGAAATAGAAGGGCATGATATGTTCTAAGGCATTTTTTGGGGAATAGTGCAGGATATATCACAAGGTGAGAAAGGAAAAAAGAGGTAGAGGTAGACCTAGATCAGACTATTGCACACAGAAATATGCAGACTGTTTAAATTTCAGGGATATGTGTAGTCTAGCACCAAATAGGAAACAATGAGGGTACACGTCTAACCAGTTCCAGGACTGAACCCCTAATGATGATGATGTAGCCCTTATCATTCAGAATATACTTTATTAAAGAAACTTTTAGGAAATTATTTGTTCTTTAGAAGCTATAGAATAATTTGTACGTAGTGCCCAATCCTGTATATTTCATTTTAGTAGTAACAGTTTTTTCAAAAAACATCACTAAATTTTAGGTATACAAAGTTCTACTTGGCAGTTGACAATTGTATAAACAGCCCCCCAAATAATTACATTTTGGATCAGCTTTGAATTACCCGACTAATACACAAATACTTTTTAATAGTATTTTTAAAAATATAAATCTGTTAAATATGTTACACCAAACCTTATTACTTTTTGTATAAAAAAGGAATGTTGTTGCTCGTATGGTAAGTAATTTTGTGTAAAGTGCTGAGGTTCATTATCTTTAATAATTTTGTAGTCAATACAAATCTACTAATAAAATTTAACGAGCTAACGTCCTTCAACTTTAAAATCTATGTTGGGATTTTTTTTAATTAAGTTAGTAAACCTTGAACAAGAATTTTAAATTCACAAAATCTAATATATTGTAGCAACATTCAAATTATTGATGCACTAAGTGGACAAAGACAATTGCCTAAACCTATCAGTGCTACATAATGATTGTAATAAAGCCAAGTGTCCATTTAAACTACGATCAGTAAGTATAAAGAGTGCCTTTGAGAATTGAATTTACCAATTTTTAATATAAGATGAATAAGTGGTAACTAACTGTGGCCTATTGTGCTCTGAAATGAACATCTGAATATGATGTCGCCACCTTATTTGATTTCAATACTGGCAAAAAGGTGGCATATTTACATTGAAAAAAAGAGACTTTACACATGTTGTCATTACTCATTTTTAACTAGCCGAGTAATCAGTGTAAAATATCTTGTCTGGTAACAATGTTAAAATCATTTTTATTATCAGTTTTAAAACTGCGACAAATATTTTGTTTGTGTATTCTAAAATTCGGTCTTAATATTACTTATTTGTAGGAACTCATACTTGTATGTGTGCAAATTGGAGCTTTTGTACTTTATACTCTGCTCCATAGACATCTATCAATAATCATAGTACTAATAAATTAGTAATAATAATAATAATAATAATTTGTTTAAAAGCACCAGAATAAGATAATTTTTTAAAAATTATATTGTCTAAATTGGTGCAACTAAATATATACTATGTTCCTATGAGCAAAGATTTAGCAACTGATGTAAAAAATTATAATTAATTGACTGCAAATACGGATTAAATGTAACCAATAGAAAAAGTCTACAAAATAAGTACCTGGTATTAAAGTAATTTGTTTTAAGAATGAACCCAGTTTTAAGTAAACTTTCTTTTATTTAAGGTAAGACATATTTAGAACCAGCACAAAAATTTAATAAAACCACTGATTTCAGAGATGCTTTAAATTTATAGATTACTAAATATATATTTAGCATGCACTGAAGATAGAAATAAAGAGTACTGAAAATCATGTTGCAAAAACAATCTGTTCCTGCAGATTCATTTATAGAACTTCAGGGTTTATTGATTTTAACTGCTTTCAAGCATGCTCAGAATGAGATACCTAGGAGGTTAAATACTTTATATTTAGACAAAGTATGTTTTGCATAACTAAGATTTACATTAAGAAATATGATCAAATCAAAACAAAATATTATAATCACTACAAGAAAAGTTCTATTAGAAATTTTTCTACACATTCGTATTATTTGAGTAATATAATAACTACTTCTAAAAATTAGTAACATTTGTATTTTCTGTTTATAATGTTCTACCTGTTTTTATTACAAGTAATAAAAGCAGCCATAATTTTACAAGTAATTTTTAAAATATATGATAAATTACATCTAATTTTTACAGATTTACAATATACATGAATCTTTTTAAGTTATGCAGTGCTATAGGAAAGACAGACGAAGCATACAAACTAATTAAAATTAATTTTAGTGATATAAAACCGTATAGCAAAAATATAAGAGATGCGGGAGGAAACCATTATAGAAAGTGTAGAGAAAGTGGTTAGTTGGCAAGAATATATAGGGAATTTATATATTGGACAGGAACTAGAAGCATTAGAACAGGAGTCAGACATTGAAAAGGATAACTTGGGATGTCCTATACTTAGAGATGAGTTTGAATTAGTATTAGGGAGTGTAAAAAATAATAAGGCACCATGTATAGATAAGGTGAAAGCATAAATTCTAAAAGATGCTGGACAAGCAGTAACAGAACGTCTCTGTAAGTTATATGTTTTAGACAGGTGGGATACCCTAAGATTTCAAATGTACCACCATAGTCACTATATCAAAAAAGAAAGATATGGATAGATGTGAAAACTTTCGAACAATAAGTTAGACAGCACATGTGTCCAAAATAATAACTAGAATTGTACAAAGATGAATAAAAAAACAGGGTGAAGAAATACTAGAATATTAATTTGGGTTTAGGCGAAACGGGGGAACACAAGAGGCCATTTTAGCTTTAAGGGTATTAATGAAGAAAAGAATAGAAAAAGGAGAAAGCGTGTATAAGTGCAAAGCGTAGAGTGGAAAAAAATTTTCAAAATACTCAAAAAGATTGAAATGAGTTTTAGGAATAGACGCATAGTACATAGCTTATACAAAGAGCAAACAGCAGGAACATAAAGAAGTAAATATTAGGAAAGGAGTGGGACAAGGATGTGCCCTATCTCTGTTAATTTTTAACTTGTACATCGAAAAGGCAATGAATATTGTCAAATGCAGAAAGACATACGGAATTATTATGTAGAGACAAACAATTGATATGCTTAGATTTGCAGATAATATAACGGTATTAGCATCTACCAAGGAAGAATTACAAGTAGCTCTTAATGAAATGGAAACAGTACTAACAGAGATGCGGTATGAAAATAAACAATAAAAGTAAAGTATTAGTATACAAAAGAAGTAAATAAGTCAAAAACTAAATACAAAACGAGAACTTACAAGATATTAAACATTTTTGCTACCCAGAAAGGCAAATAACACACGATGGGAAGAGTGCAAAAAATATAAGATAAATATTAGCACAAATCCGCGCTGCATCTAACTAGAAAAAGCAACTACTACGTTCAAAGATAGATACAAGGATAAAATTACTGAAGACATATGTTTGTAGAGCACAGCACTGTACAGCTGTGAAACATGGACAGTGGGAGAAGCGGATTGGAAAAATGTGGTGCTTAAGACATATGATGACGATATCATGAACAGAAAAAGTTAAGAACAAAAAGGTTCTTGAAATGGTAGGTGAAGAAAGAAATATCTTTCAGGATATGCCATTGCATATTCACGCTCAGCAATAGCCGCGTTTTCAAAACTTTGAAAGTAAATTCTAAGCATGTCATAAGCTTCAGCATTAGAGAAAGACATTTCTGTAGTTCAAAATTAACAAACAAACTTACACACAGAGCATACACGATTTAACTACTATAACAATAACTAGTATGACAAAGTTATACCTGTTGACAGATATGGATGTTTTTGTTTTCATCGCCTACTTGATGCATTTTAAAGGGATCTATTAGCAACATATTATTAATGTTTATAAACATCGTCACTAAATGAAATGCACTTTTGAACATCTGCTATAATAATATTTATGACTAAATAATTTCAAATATTTGATCCGAAAATTCAGGAAAATTCTAATTAGTACTGGGATAGATTTCTAAAATGCACATACTTTTTGCAATAACTTAAGAACCATTGAAGATATCGAGGTGCGATTTTCACTAAAATCTTTGTTTTTTTACCCTTCATTCAATTCCCCTTTGATAAATATGTCTTTCCATTTAATTTTTTTAAGTAAATGAACAAAAACTGGCATGATTGGAAAAAGCGCCCTCTAACATATTTAGAAAACATTAGAAAAATCAATTTAGTCGTTTTTCTCGATCCCTGAGAAATTCTCTTTCAAACGATTCTAAGATTATTAAATTCCAACATGGGAATTGTGAGATAAAGCCTATTTACATGTAAACCAATTCACCAGGTCCTGCAGCTGTCCTTGTGCGATCTACAGAAAAAAGTTTCAAATAAAAGTTGTGAATAATAAAGATAACTGCCTATTCGCATTTTGAGCATAATACCTTGGGCTTAAATTTTGGGAGAAAAATTGAATTTTGTTGTTGACCTTAGCAAATACTCCCCCTTACGGTAGAAATTGAAACTTAAAAATAATTTCCAGCAATTTCTCTTGGCCATTTTACTTAATAAATTTTTTTCCGCAAAGCTCTAGGCCTTATACTTTATGATATACAGCCGTGCGATACGCTTAATGGAACACCCGGTATATATATATATATATATATATATATATATATATATATATATATATATATATATATATCCGTGGACCAGGATTTAACTTTAACATCGAGCCTTCACCTGAAAATCATTCGTTCGAGCTCCACGAATTGGGCGTCATAAAAGTGTCGTGGAATTTTAGTAAAATTCGTGCCCCACCTGGACTAACATATAATTTCAAAAAAAATTCAAAAATTTAAAAATTTCTTACCCTTTTACTAAGACGCCTTCGAATTTCTTCTGCATCCCTGGCTAGCTCAGCAATCGGCCTCTTCTTGAATACCTAATTTTTCATTCATACCTCTTTCACACTCACACCATCAAATATAATTACCAAAATAATACAACAACCATACAACCTTTTATTTACACCTATTAACAGATAAAATATATTTACATTTCCAAACAGTTTGATACCATAATTATCAGCTCAATATATTGTCTGTTTTAAAGTCCTTGATTTTTAAAATGATTTTAAACAAATTCGATTAGATATGAGTAGATGGGCCCCACATGTAACTCTACATTGACTTCACACTGGAGTATTGTGAGCTCATTATAACCCAGTTTTGTTTGTATATACTTTTAAACCTAGCATTAATTAAAACAAATTTACAGATCCGTCTACCCTTTACAACTCAATTTATATCCTGAATCAATTTTTGATATATTCTAAATACACCCTTTTTCAATACTCAAAATTAGTAAATTGTCCTGTACATGTATCTTTTAAAACAAGTTTCTAAAACCATAAATATGCCACCAAAAAGTCAACCACACAACACAAAAATTCCACAAATGTTTATATAAACAACAGAAATTTCAAATAAATTACCTGGAGAATTCTTCATTCCCATCGGAGATGGTTACCAGCAAACCCCTCGGCGTTGTTTCCATTTACTCTGCTGCTTGCCGGATCCACAGGCCTCTACTATCTGATATCTCTGCAAGATATTCGCTTCGTCTCACAGTCCCATTCCATACCCATATATCATGCATACAAACTTGATTACCAGTTCTGCTTACCCCCATATATCATGCATCCATTTAATAATTTTTGCAGTAGTAGCCGGACCTTTTATTTAAATACGCACTAACTCGTATGTCACGTTAATAACTTGAGGTCCGCTACTACAGTTTTATACTTTCAATTACGATATTAAAGGTAACTTTACTACACACTCAAACTACTAACCAAAAGCTTTATTATTTATTATGGTGGTCTGAATCAGTATTCAGCACATGATCGAAGTAAAAGAGAAGAGAGCTTTAATAACTTCGCTTGGGTATTTATATTCTTATTCCAACCCCCTACTGGACCTGTTTCATTCGAAAAGCTTATTTTCCAAAGCGGTTTCTAAAAATGTTGAGCGTAACCGTCTCTAAATTCCGCAAAATTTCTCCCGTTCTATATGCTATATACCTAGAATTCGTTTTCTAAAACTGTTGGCTCACCCAATGACAAAGTTTTCTGTCGTTACCAAACCCCGCCTAAGCGCTATTCATCTTTGTTCTATACATTTTCGCTGTCTCCTTCCAAACCCCACTTGAGTTACAGAAAATCGATATTGTTGACATCTTACATCAACTCCACGTGTATACCTTACGTGTATTTCAATCCAACGCTGCTCTATATTTGTCTCTATCTGTTATATATTACCGATTGTTCATTTTACTCTCTTCTTAAGATGTTTGTTACCCCAGCTGTTTGTACAAATAGACGGTTGAAAACAATTTCAATGAAATCTTATATTAATGTACGTTCAAATTCCTTGAAGGTAACATTTAACAAGCAGGTGTTTCTGTTAATTATTGACCGTTTGAAAATAACAATTCCTCGATTTTCTGCTTCTCCGTATCTGTGTAAATGCACGTTGACTTTTAAAACGAATATATTTGCGTTAGAAATTATTGATTTTCTTATACAAGCACGCTCCCTTTTTGCTTATAATCGTTTGATTAAAATAAATTATGATTAATTATGCGTATCCTTGAACTTCTATATGCTTTAAAGCTTTCTTCCTTCATGTAATTCTAACATTCCAATTATTAAATATAAAATACCCTAATACTCGTCCGTTTTCACTAAATGAATTAAATTAATTTGGCGCGTAAATAATTTACTCTTTTCTATATACATGGTTGCTGAAATTGTATTGTATATACCTATTTACCCCTTTAAATCCACATCAATATATATATATATATATATATATATATATTATGCTGTGATAAGGGGTTGTTTAAGGGTGCACGTTATAGTAAAGGTCATTTAGGAATGAGTAATTAGAATAGGCAGCAGAAAACGTCACTTATTTAGGAAATAATTAAGAAATAGACATAGTTTGTAGATAGTAAGCAGTCAGCACCCTGTATATAAAGTAGAAATAGTTTTAAGCGACGCAGGTAAACATAGGAAGACGCATAGTTGGCGTAGGAATGAGAAATACATTCATTAAGTAGATAGTAAATATTAAATATCCTGTAGATAAAGTTTAGTTAATTTAGGTAAAACAAATAATGATATTTTCAGTGGAAGCACGCGATATTCATAAATAAATGATAAAGTGTAATTAGACACGCATTAAAAAAGGAGTTCCAGACGATTAGATTAATACGGATATAGAAATAGAGCTTCAGGTAGCTAATATAAATGCGTACAAATATCTAACCATTATTTGATAAGAAAAATGATTAAAAATTGCGTGAATCGCATGTAAACATGAAAATTTAAAGTCGAGTTGCATCAGTTGTTTATGGAAAAGCAAGTAATCTATCAAAATACAGCATGTTGATAACGAAAGACAGCTGCGGGCAGGTTGTGATTATGGGGAATCGTGGAGCATTACATCAGAAACTGCTCTTAATGAAATTATTTGATTGGTCAGAAATAAGCGACGAGTTCTAGACCATACCCACGGATGGAGTGGGAATTCGAGAATATATTAGCGAGCACCTTGATAAGAAACAGTTTTAAACTCAACAAAGGCTGAAGTGCGTTGCCACTAAACAAAAGTAATACGTAATAATTATAAAAGTGAAATAAAATGAGTGCGAATATGAAGATTATAATTGCCGTTTAAACGTAAGTACGCTTTTAATGAATTTATTTTAAACTAAAACAAAAAAATAATAGGGCTTCAAGGTCTGAGGGAAATAGACTATGATTCTGATGTTCAAGGATAAATACAGTAATACAATTTAGATGTCCAGAGGAAAAGAAGAATAATACAATTTTGAAGTACAGGGGTGAAACAAACTACAATTTTAAGTCTGTGTCAAGAATGATAAAAGTCTAAGTTTGAAGAATTGAGATAAATTTGGGTGTAATAATGGTGGTCCATAGTGTAATGGCAATAATTTAAATGGAATCCAGAATTGGGGAAGATCATTTTTATTGGAAGCGTCGATGTGAAAATAAGCCAGGTCAGATTTTTAGTTATAAGACATTTTGTTTTTCTATATAAATTTTTATTTTTAATATTGAATTTGCTAAATATGATATGCTTGTGAAAAAGTCAACAAAAGAGGTTGCATACGTATAGAATGAGTAATATGATAACAGGTTTAGAATATTATACACTTTGTTGGTAAAGATAATAAGTTTTTTTGGTGACTTTGGGTTTTTTGAGTAAATGATTGTTAATAAATGAGATTTATAAAATTAACTGATTGAAAAGTGTATTTCGAATAATTTCAAAAGCTGTACACAACATATTGGTTTCATTATATAAAATCGAAATTTACTGAATTTTATAATTCCAAATAAATGCTAGCCGAGGTCATAAGATTTAAATAGTACAAAGACGGAGCCACAAGTTGAATAGGAAATTGATAACCCGCAAGGCGGTAACGTATCGAATTTTGCCATTGGTAGACAAAGTTGTTTTAAGATAAGGTCCAGTTAAGTTGATAGCAATATTAAGAAGACAGCCGGAGGAGGAGATAATTACAATTTATAGTGAATATTAAAATGGTGGTCCAATAATTTAGAGTACGTAGAAAATTAATAAGGCGCACAACGAAGGGGTTTGAGAATTACAGTTCATAGCAATAAATCAATAACAGCTCAAAGTAGGGGCATGATAATTCCGCTAATAACATAGCAATAAAGATGTCGCACCAACGTTAGGGCGCGAATTAAAGCACGATTTTACCACGGTAAAATAACCTGAGATTAAGAGGCGCGAATTAAATTAAATTAAAATTTAAAATACGACTGTAAGATAAAAAAATAAATAAATTAAACTAAACCGGGGATTTGAAAAGTTTCAATTAAAGGAAAAATAGAGAAATTTGTACAGTAATTAAAGTTAGGTAGATTTATTTAGTATTTAAAAGTTTAAAGTAAAAATATAACAATGGACAAGAGAATACGGGAAACACGGGAAGCTTTAAGACAACAAGGAGTGGAGATAGGATCCCAGGAGAGCGTGATAATTCAGGACACCAGTTCCATTGAAGAAAGGCGAACTTCACAAGAAACCAAAATGTTGGATATTTTAATGGCATTAAATGATAAAATGGATAAGGGTGAACAAGCCATAAATACAGTTACAACAAAAATGGATGAATTCAGCGAGAAATTGGAGAGTGAAATCAAGATTCAATGGTCTGCAAGAAACAAACCACACTATCGCTGAGATTAAGGCACAGTTGAATGAAAAAATTGGGAAAGTTTCTGAGGAAATAGACGGTTTATGGGATCATATTACTTTAGTTAAAACGAAACAAGAAGAGTACGAAAGCGAGTCCAACAATAAAATTACGAATTTAAATATTAAATTAAATAAAATTGAAGAAAATTGCGAAACGGAGTTCAGATCAATAAATCAAGAAATAAATAATTTAAAAAGTAATCCAATAAATTTTAATAGAGAATCAAATAAGTTAATTCAAACGAATCTTTCAATTGAACAGTTTACGAAATTTTACGGGGACGGAAAATTAAATCCTAAGATATTTCTGAAAAATTTTAAAATGTTGATACAGGGATCTACAGATGAATTATTCAAATTAAATTTAATTAGGGCAATATTAAGAGGGAATGCTGAAAGATGGTACAATTTAGTTGAGAGTGAAATAGAAACATTTGAACAGTTTGAAAGCAAATTTTTATGTCAATTCTGGAATGACAATCAGCAAAATCGAATTCGAAGTAACTTAATTATGGGAAGATACGATTCGGCGAAAGGGATAACGCGAGAATTATATGCGATTGAGAAATTTACTGTAGCGAAGCAATTGGATCCTCCTTTAGAAAATAAAATTATTATAAGGTATTTAGCAAGTCATTTTAACGCTGAAGTAAAGCGATATGTAACGACGCAAAATATAGTGGATAGAGATACGTTTATTGATTATTTGCAGAGATATGATGATTTGGAAAATGATTATGAAATGGAAAATAATGTTAGGGATCGACGCACGAATTTTATAAGGAATACGGAGACTCGGAATAATTATCGAAGGAACAATTATAATTATGATCGAGGAAGAAATTTTAATAGGGGGAACTATGGAAACTTTAATAATGATTTTAGGCAAAACAGGAATACTGGTCAGATACCAAGGCAACGAATGGAGAGAACGAATCATGAGGGAAATAATAGAGTAATAAATAGACAGGAAAATGATGATCGACGAACGCAAGCTAAAAATATTAATAGTATGGAAATAAGGAATACGAATCGCACAGATACAGGAATAATGAGTCAGGCAGGACCTTCAACGCGAAATCAAGATTTTTGAGTACGGACGAACCAAGGAAAATTCTACGAATTAACGGATATGAACACCAGCGCGAGTTTATTAAATATGAAATGGATAATGAATTAGGAAGATTTGAAAGGAACTTATTACCAATAATTAATTTAAAGGTGGAAGATAAAATAGTTAAAGTGTTAATTGATACTGGAGCAGAGGCATCACTTGTTGCGGAAGAGTTTGTTAAACGAGAGAAATTGGGGGATAAAGTGATAGCTATAACAAGGTGTAATTTGGTAGCACCAAATAATAAGAGATTTAGTGTAATAAATGAAATGGTAATTCTGAGATGTGAAATGGGGGATAAAATATGGGAAAATGATTTTATGGTAGTACCTGGACTGAAGATAGATGTTATATTTGGGATGAATATGATAGATAAGTTGGGGTTGAAGATAAATGCGGAATGCAAAGAGATTGAGTGTAATGGTAAATATATTAAATGGTATGAAGATGGGAATATTGAAATAGAAGACGACTGCGTAAATATTAATCAGTTTATTGAAGAAATAGATAATGGGGGTAATGAAAATGAAGATATTAAGTGTCCAGATGATTTAAGAAATAGGGTGAATATATTATTGAATAAGAATTCAGAATTAATGGGGTCGAAGTCGAGAATTGCCAAGGGTTATGTGCACAAGTTGGAAGTAATAAATAAGAAACCGTTTAACAGTAAAATATATCATATTTAGTAGCATATGGAAATAGAGTGAAGGAAAAAATTGAGGAAATGTTACGTGAAGGTATTATAGAGAGCTCCAGTACGAATTTTGTGAATTCATTAGTAATCGTCGTAAATAAAAGAGATAATAGTATTAAGTTGTGTATAGATACAAGTGAAATTAGTAAGCGAATGAAGCCGCAATATAATTGTCCACCAAAGATAGATAGAATATTAGGGGAGAATAGGTAATAGGAAAATTTATAGTAGATTATGTTTAAAAAGTTCATTTTGTTTGATTCCATTAGCGCGCGAGAATCAAGGAAGTATACGGGTTTTTCGGTAGAAGGAAAATTATACCAATTTAGGGTGGTCCCGGTTGGTTTGTCCTCGAGTACGGATGCATTAGAGAATGTAATCAAGAATATTTTGGGACCGTATGAGGAATTTTGTATCCACTATATGGATGAATTGTTAATATTTAGTAATAGTGTAGAGGAACACTACGTGCATTTAGATAGAATATTGTTAGAGCTGAATATAGCTAGTTTGATTTTGAATTTAAGGAAGTGTGAATTTTTTCAAAGTAGGGTAAGATTTTTAGGATATAGGATAGACAATAAGGATAGAATTAGGAAATATGAATTAAAAGGACCCCGATATAAAAATATGATTAAGAAATATAAATTAAAAGGACCCAGATTCAAGAGTGATATGGGGAAGTTAGAAATAAATTGAATTGACCCATGCAAAGAAAGATGGATAAAATAAAATGTAAAATGAAATTATGAATAGGTATACATAGAATAATAGAATAGGATTTTAATATAAGAATAGGTATAGGTATGAATAGTATAGTATAATAGGACATAGGTATGAGATAAATAAAATGTAAATATGGGTTTAATAAAGAAAAAGTTAGATTTCAAAATGGAAATAAAAATATAATAATTTAATACCAATGTGAGTATAAGTTCACGTTGGGCGCCAAAATGGACATTGATATAAAATTTTATATTTTAATTTGGGGGAATTATGCTGTGATAAGGGGTTGTTTAAGGGTGCACGTTATAGTAAAGGTCATTTAGGAATGAGTAATTAGAATAGGCAGCAGAAAACGTCACTTATTTAGGAAATAATTAAGAAATAGACATAGTTTGTAGATAGTAAGCAGTCAGCACCCTGTATATAAAGTAGAAATAGTTTTAAGCGACGCAGGTAAACATAGGAAGACGCATAGTTGGCGTAGGAATGAGAAATACATTCATTAAGTAGATAGTAAATATTAAATATCCTGTAGATAAAGTTTAGTTAATTTAGGTAAAACAAATAATGATATTTTCAGTGGAAGCACGCGTATATTCATAAATAAATGATAAAGTGTAATTAGATACGCATTAAAAAAGGAGTTCCAGACGATTAGATTAATACGGATATAGAAATAGAGCTTCAGGTAGCTAATATAAATGCGTACAAATATCTAACCATTATTTGATAAGAAAAATGATTAAAAATTGCGTGAATCGCATGTAAACATGAAAATTTAAAGTCGAGTTGCATCAGTTGTTTATGGAAAAGCAAGTAATCTATCAAAATACAGCATGTTGATAACGAAAGACAGCTGCGGGCAGGTTGTGATTATGGGGAATCGTGGAGCATTACATCAGAAACTGCTCTTAATGAAATTATTTGATTGATCAGAAATAAGCGACGAGTTCTAGACCATACCCACGGATGGAGTAGGAATTCGAGAATATATTAGCGAGCACCTTGATAAGAAAGACAGTTTTGAACTCAACAAAGGCCGAAGTGCGTTGCCACTAAACAAAAGTAATACGTAATAATTATAAAAGTGAAATAAAATGAGTGTGAATATGAAGATTATAATTGCCGTTTAAACGTAAGTACGCTTTTAATGAATTTATTTTAAACTAAAACAAAAAAAATAATAGGGCTTCGAGGTCTGAGGGAAATAGACTATGATTCTGATGTTCAAGGATAAATACAGTAATACAATATAGATGTCCAGGGGAAAAGAAGAATAATACAATTTTGAAGTACAGGGGTGAAACAAACTACAATTTTAAGTCTGGGGCAAGAATGATAAAAGTCTAAGTTTGAAGAATTGAGATAAATTGGGGTGTAATAATGGTGGTCCATAGTGTAATGGCAATAATTTAAATGAAATCCAGAATTGGGGAAGATCATTTTTATTGGAAGCGTCGATGTGAAAATAAGCCAGGTCAGATTTTTAGTTATAAGACATTTTGTTTTTCTATATAAATTTTTATTTTTAATATTGAATTTGCTAAATATGATATGCTTGTGAAAAAGTCAACAAAAGAGGTTGCATACGTATAGAATGAGTAATATGATAACAGGTTTAGAATATTCTACACTTTGTTGGTAAAGATAATAAGTTTTTTTGGTGACTTTGGGTTTTTGAGTAAATGATTGTTAATAAATGAGATTTATAAAATTAACTGATTGAAAAGTGTATTTCGAATAATTTCAAAAGCTGTACACAACATATTGGTTTCATTATATAAAATCGAAATTTACTGAATTTTATAATTCCAAATAAATGCTAGCCGAGGTCATAAGATTTAAATAGTACAAAGACGGAGCCACAAGTTGAATAGGAAATTGATAACCCGCAAGGCGGTAACGTATCGAATTTTGCCATTGGTAGACAAAGTTGTTTTAAGATAAGGTCCAGTTAAGTTGATAGCAATATTAAGAAGACAGCCGGAGGAGGAGATAATTACAATTTATAGTGAATATTAAAATGGTGGTCCAATAATTTAGAGTACGTAGAAAATTAATAAGGCGCACAACGAAGGGGTTTGAGAATTACAGTTCATAGCAATAAATCAATAACAGCTCAAAGTAGGGGCATGATAATTCCGCTAATAGCATAGCAATATATATAGTACATAAGAGGAAATAAGAAAGCAATAATAGAAGAAACTATTCATGATGTCGAAACTAATAAATCACAAGGAAACTAGTATATCTAAAGAAAGTAATTTTGTATGGTTATTATTAAATTGTAAAAGGCTGAAAGTAAATATATATTAGGTAAGTAATGATTAAATTTTGTATACAGTTAAAGTCTAATCAGTTCCAGAACAGAAGACCTAATGATGATGATGATAGTTAAGGGCTATATTCATATTGGAAGATTGCCCAGATAACTAAGTTGCTACTTTGTTAAGACATAAGTATAATAATTTAGTATAAACTGGAAACCCGACTAACCAACAGATCAAGGAACGTAAAACAATTCCAATTTATAAGGTAGGTTTCATGATTTTCTTTTCCAGTAAATATATGAATGTTTTTGTATTTAATATGTGTCAAGGAAAGTAATAAAGGTTAATCAATTGATTTGGAGTTATTTAATTGTTATAAACTGGCATTAAATGATTTCGAAATATATGTATACTAAATAGTTTTGACAGTAGTTAGTTTACTAAGGTCAGAGGAATAGTTAGCTTCTCAGATATACCAGTTACCCAACGTTGAACAAAGTGTAAAAGTTTGGAATATTGTAGGAGAGCCATACCAACTTGTAGAAGCTACCCATGCACCAACACTGTAGCGAACCGAGGTATCGAAGTACAACATGCAGAAGTCCAGTTGTGATTACAGAGTTCAACAAATAATAAACCAGGTACCAGTAACTAAATATTTATAATATATTATTAAACAATTATTAACCAATGCACGTCTAAAGATACAAAAGTCACATACGTCTTATTCTTTTGAAATTAAAGTTAGTTATATTAAATAGAAAGAGGTAATATGGGTTATACAATCAAACTGAAAGGTGTTTTGTAAATAAAAGAACTACTCCATTATATAGCCCTTAAATATTGAAGCACACTTTCGTATAACAACACTAGGTGGCATTTACCCATTGTAATTAATAACATTCTACATTGGCACAACAAACAACTAATTAATCATATTTAAATAGCAACATAAACGTACATATACATATCGTCAGAATCCTACCTAATTATTTACTATATTGATGCAGACAAGCTCAGAACGGATAGAAGCTAATTAAACATGAAAACAAAAAAATTACATATTTATAATAGTACTTTTAGATACAATCATCAAATTATTGGACAAGTCTTACAGAATAAAATAGTTTGCAGTAGTTTACTCATCAAAACGCTTAACATTTCTAAAATGTAACCAATCTATGTACCGTAATGGAGTCAAGTAAACGACTTTTTGGCCACCATGATACGATATTCCCTCACACAGACTGTAAAAAGTTTTGACAACTTTTCAAAAGGTAACGAACAGTTACACCCAAAGGTAAAACAACGTATTAATATTAAAACCTATAACATATTTTAAAAATCGGTTTACAACTGTATCTCGATTTTGTTATAGTACATGTTATAGCCTTTTTACGCATCATATCAGAACAAAACTGGTAACAAACTGCATGGATATTTTAATGGTATCGTAACACAACTTGTACATTCACTTGTCAATGACAAAGATTTTTCTTTCTAACTGCCTGGTTGGGTTCACAGTCAATAAACTGTACCACCACAAAAACAACAGTCACAATTTATCATTTAAACTATGTGTTTTATGTATGACAAATGCGAAACATACTTTATAAAGGAAACATGTAATAATATATTAGTAGGAAGCCTGATTGTAAACCAACATTCGAAAATATAGTGAACAGAATAACAGAACAAAAAGCGACTTTCAATTGTATTTAAATGGTAACATTCGGGGAATTCTTGATTATTCAATACATGTCTAGATAAGAAACCAGAAAGTGTAATATATCAAATGCAAATTTACCCATTTATTCATTCTACCGTACTGGAACAAGTATTCAAATTCACTTAAATAACAATATAACCAAAACCATGTTGAAGTGCACAACACGTTTTTAGAAATTAAATTAATTTGCTACAACAGATAACCTTATTTTAAAATCATTGTATAATAAATAAAATCAGCTTACCCCTAGCTGGCGATTTAATTTATTTTTAAAAGGAAAAGCTTCCCACAACCAAACTAACATTTGGAAAATAACACGCTTGCCCCCGTCCATCTTCCACCAAAAGTTGAATAAGATAGCCCGACCTCAACAAGTGGAATTTGCTTTTTGATCCCTACCCAACAGAATTTCGACTAATAAGACAAAGGAGCCTTTTGATCCCTACCCAACAGAATTTCGACTAATAAGACAAAGGAGACTGCTTCTACGTTTAACTTATAACCCAAATGCAGGTAAACAAAGTTGCCTAACTTCTAAATTCGCGACAGTTAAAACGAACTGTTACAGTATATTCAAGTCTGTAGAAACCAAAACGGTCTTTAAATCAAGGAGGCAGTAAAATTTACAAGTACGAAATGGATCATAACAACCTTATCCAATTGCTCTAGATCCAGACTGTCGAGAATGTACCAGTAATTAATTATGCAAATAATATTCTAGAGGTTTCCTAGTGAAAGTTAATACAGCTTTTAAATGCCAACTCTTGTACCTGTCAATCTAGTCCATCTGAAAATGTCGTGTCACAGGGTGGCTCTCAATTATTCTTTCTGTAAGATGTTTCATTTATGTTCTGATGTATTACTCTATTCAAAGGTAGACTAAACGGCACACCGTTACACTAGAGTGATGATGATAAACAAACAATAAAAAGTTTAACTGCAATATTTATTATGGTGGAATATAAAAGCAATTATTTACATTGTTGAATAAACTTTCTAGAACACTTTGGAATTAATGTGCGGTTTGGAGTATAGCACATCAATTTGTACGGTGTATTCATTTCTAATGGAAACCATTCAGCTTAAATGTATTGTCACTTCTTAAAATATCATCTTTCAGAATAAGTTATTTCTTGTTTTTTTACTAATGCAAATCGTTTAATAATTAAAAACAATGCATAACTAATTAATTTCACATCGATACGCAAGCTTCAGTATAAAGAAAAAAAGAGTAAAAATGAGAAACTTTGCTTGGGTAATCAATTTTCAAAGCAGAATGCACAGTCAAATAATTTAAAACACTTATAAAACCACAAATATTTCCTAACTCATTTAATTTCGAACAAATAATAGTTTTCAATACTTTACTCAGTAAGTATTTATAATAGACAATTTTTATGATGCCTTATTCAAAATGCATCTTAAAGTCTCTTGTGAGACATTCTTTATTGTTCAACGATGTTACGTTTCTCAATAAAAATTTAAATACCTTTCAGATGCTAATGCATTAAAACAAGCTCACACAACTGTTTTCTCACAATATTAGAAAAATAATGGCTATAGTGACCAACCATAACATCGTTATTGAAATTTGTTTTAATGGTCTACCAAATAGACCGCAATGCTTTAATTTATAAAGTAAATAGTCTTGCATTTATAAGAAAGACAGCTTTATAAGAAATTATAGCATAATTATACTATTTATTTATAAACAAATAAAATAATTTAACAAACCTTTACTTTGCGAGCTCTGCCACGTGTTCCTCTTGGACTTCCACCTCCACGACGTCCCCTAGAACCTCTTGGTTTCCTGGGCCTCATAGCCAAAATACTAAAACCAGAAGGTCCTCGACAACTTCGTTTTGGTCTAAGAGGTTCTTCTTCAGGAAATGACTGAATTTCTTCTTCTTCTCTTGGGTCCTTAAATTCTTCACGAATTTGTAATGGAATCTTTCTAGGTCGTCCCCGCTTTCTTGGTGCAGGAGAGGCAGAAGCTACAAAAATAAAAAAACGTTTTAACAAAAACAAATAATGTTCAAAACAAATGCAAATATTATATATATATATATATATATATATATATATATATATATTGATGTGATAATGAGGTCACTGGGCAGTACATTCTGTGAGAAAACAGACCTGAAAAGTAGAATTTTCCAATATTTAATTTTTACCCTGAATAAACATTTTCCCATGCAAAATAGCATGCTCTAACTGCATATATTGAGATACCAATTAAGAACGCAGCCCAACTTTAAAATCTGTCAAAATCAAGCATTTATTGACTAATCCGTGTGTAAATAATTATTCTCTAGAAAAGTATCTTTAAAACAAATGCATTTATAAAGACCGTAAAATGAGTTGAGCGTACTAAATAACTTCAATGTCTATCATTTAATAAACGTAATATGCCATTCTGAAAGACAAATAGTTTCAGTCAACGAAAACATGAAAATCATTACTTTGCTAAAATGTAAATTCATTCAGTCTTTTTAGAAATATTGGTCAATATGTTATTTAATACAAAACGAAAAATACTGCATTTATTTGCTCAAACAAACCACTGTTTGAGAGTCTTTTCAAAGCTATAGATCATCAGAGAACAGCTAATTATTCATGGAAAGCAATAACACAGATAAACACTGTAAAGTCAGATAAGATAACAAGTTTTAATGGCTATACACAAGCTCATAGGAAAAAAATAACAACAGTTGATTTTATTCACTAATAAAAGGCGAGATTTTTATAGTTGCAATTGTTATAACTTAGTAAATCTTGACCCGTAATATAAACATAACATCGCAACCTGAAGTACGTATTTATTATTAGAACTTACAAAACGTAAAAAACATTATTTAGTACAATCATCATCATATCGTAACTTAACTCTATTGATTCCATGACAGTACTCTCATGAATGACAACTTAACAACATTTCCCGGCAACGAACGTTCTCATCCAATACTGCCAACTATTATTACTATGGCGCCAAATATAAATATACAAAATCATAACAGTTCCTTCCTTTCTTAAAAAATCAAAATGCTAACACAATCAGTCATTAAGAAAATAACAATCTAAAGCATATAAATTTATAAATTCAATTTTACTAAAGGTTTCCTTACTCTTTCGCTTCTACGTAATGCTAGAGGCAATGTAGGTGTGACTGGTACAGGCTTGGTTGGAACAACAGTTGTTTGATCATCTTCTAGGACATTATGATCAGGGACAGATGCCAAATTTAAACTAGAACCAGGTATAGGGTCTAATTCTACCGCTTGATTTGTAACAGTATCACCTATTTTATACATTTGATCTGTATGACGTCCCCAAGTACGTCCATCATCCATTTTGATGTTATAATGTAGTTTACCAGTCTTATTTTTTACTGTACCCATATTCCACTTATCCTCCCCTGAATAATTTCTAGCTGCTACTCTATCTTCTTCATCAAAAGATCAATTGGTAACATTTTTATCCAAATAAAGTTAAGGTTTAGAAGTTTCCGGTAACATTAAGTGAAATTTTGTTTTGGGTTGATAATTAAAAATTATCTCTGATGGAGATTTTTCCGTTGCTGAATGTGGGGTAATGCGATAATGCATTAATATTTGCGATAAATAAAAATCTAACAGTTCTTTGTTTATAGGTAAGGCTCTCAACTTGCCTTTTAAGGTTTGCACAAACCTTTCAGCTAATCCATTAGTGGCTGGATGGTATGGTGCTGTTCTTTTATGTTTAACACCATTAGAAATTAGAAAATTATCAAATTTTGAATTTGTAAACTGTGTACCATTGTCAGTACATAAAACTGAAATTAGGCCAAAGGTAGAAAATATTTTTCTCAATATCTTTATTGTCTTTTCGGTGGTAAGTTTATCCATAATATAAACTTCAGGCCAACGCAAATAAGCGTCTACTAATATAAAAAAATATGTACCCATAAACGGACCTGCAAAATCCAAATGACACCGTTCAAAGGGTCTTGTAGGAGGCATCCAGTGATGTCTCTCAACCTTTCGAGGATTTCTCTTATTTTTACTACAAGAATTACAATTCTTTACGTATGCTTCAATATCTGAGTCAATATTACTCCACCAGCAAAAGCTGCGTGCAAGCGCTTTCATACGACTAACTCCAAAATGAGCTGCGTGCATTTCATTTAACACTTTAGACTTCAAACTGTCTGGAATTACAACACGAATTCCACGCATAATTACTCCTTTTTGAATAGAGAATTCTAAAGGGTCAATTCCAAATCTAACTTCAGCAGGTATATCTGTTCCTGCTCTTAAAGCATGTAATAAACGATTTAATTTAGGATCGTCAATTGTTGCCTGAGCTAATTCGTAAACAGTAGTAGGCATAGTTTCAATTTGATGTATTTCGTAAATGTCAGATTCCTGAAGAAAAACTTGATCTCCAGAATCTATTAGTAATCTACTAAACAAATCAGCATTTGCATTTTGTTCAGATCGTCTATACTTAATACTATAGTTAAATGCTTGAAGAAAAACTGCATAATGTTGCATCATTCGCATTGCAGACATATGCGGTAAACTTTTCGTTGGCGGAAAAATCTGAACCAACGGCTTATGGTCTGTATAAAGAGTAAAATGTCGCCCATATAAAAATTTATAAAACTTTTTAACGCCATAAACTATCGCGTAACTTTCTTTATCAATTTGACTCCAACCTCTTTGAGTCTCTGATAATGTTTGCGATGCAAACTGTATAGGTTTTTCCTGACCATCAGGAAGAATGTGACTAATTACAGCAGAAACACCTACAGGCAATGCATCTACTGCAAGAGTAATCGGCAAATTATTTGAATAATGAACTAAAAAATCATCAGATTGCATTCTATCTTTTATATTCTTAAATGCATTCTGACATTCAATCGTCCAATTCCAGAGAGCTTTGAACGTAACAAGTTATGCAATGGTTCTAGCACTGTACTTAAATTAGCAAAAAACCTGCCATAATAATTTACTAAACCCAACAAGGATTTTAATTCCGTTACATTAGTAGGTTCTGGGGCTTTCTAAATCGCCTCAACTTTCGAAAAACATTTATGAATGCCTAACTTGTTAATTTTAAAACCACAGTACTCTATTTCTTGTTGCATGAACTTCGACTTAGCTAAATTTATTCTTAAGCCATTAGCTTCTAGGCGTTTAAATACAAGCTCTAGTCTATTAAAATGCGTTTCATTATCTGTTGCCGTAACACAAATATCATCAATAAACACAACAACACCCTCAATACCTTGTAGTATTGTTTCAATTTTTCGTTGCCACTTTGCAGGTGCGCAACTTAATCCATACATCATGCGTGTACATTTAAATAACCCTACATGTGTACTTAACGTTAACTTGTTTTGATCCTCATCACGAACATTCCATTGTAAATAAGCCCTACGCAAATCTATTTTAGAGTAGGTAGTGGGTGCTCCTCTACCTCTAGTTGTGGATTTAAAGTAACCTTAAAATCGCCACAAATGCGTATTTTGTCTGCTTTAACCACGGGAACAATAGGAGTTGCATAATTACTATTTTCTACTTTAATTAAAATACCTTCATTCTCTAAATCAGAAAGTTCCGATTCAATTCTTTCTTTGAGTGCATAAGGCACTGGACGAGCTTTAATAAAAACAGGTTGTGCATTCGGCTTTAATGATAACGATACTGGTTCTCCTTTTAATTCGGCATACTCGCCCCTTAAAACTGAATACTTATGCAACAAAGCATTAAGTTTTAATTTCAAATTACTATCGTTTTCACTGAACACCTGTTGTTTTGTTACAGTACTTACATTACCTTTAAAAACTTCATTCCAATTTATGTTTACCTTCATCCAATCCCTTCCTAACAGAGGATTATTTGTAGAATTAACTACATATAGCTTAAGGTTTTCAAGTTTTGCCTGTTGCCACTCCACTACTACCTCAGCATAACCTAAAACAGTTAAAGGTGTATTGCAATAGGAAGTCAATTTAATATTTGTAGGTTTGAGCTCAAGATCATTAAAATCTTACGAAAGTCATTTCCATTAATTAACGATACTGATACCACTATCGATTTCCATTTTAACAGGATGATCGTTTATTTTACTTCAGTCCATATTTTTCTGCGAATATTACTCCCTTATTATTGCTGTCGCTGGTAGCTTCACGGTAATATTATTAATATAATGTGTTACTTCTTGCTCTTCATTCGGATCTGAAAATTCGCTGCTTACTGCATTAATATTTTTGTACTGCGTCCTTTGTCTCCTTTACTTAAACATTGACGCTGAAGATGTCCCACTTTTTACAAAAGTTACATCAGATTTATATGTTTACAAGTCGTAGCAAAATGCTATCTGCCACACCTGTAACAGACTACACGTGTGTCCTGTTGACCTTGATTTTGCACTATGCGAGTGCTGGATTTATTTCTCCTTATACCCGTATTTGATGTATTCGCAAATACAACTTTTTTGTATTTGTTGTTGCTTCTATGTATCGTATTTACAGCAAATTCATTGGAATTTTGTACGATGTTTCTAAGCTACTGGCCATTTCAACAGCTTTATCTAGGCTTAGGTCTGCAACTTCTAATAACCTACTTCTAATTTTTTCATTTCGTAACCCACAAACTAATTGGTTGCGCAGCACAGTTAATAAATAAGTAGCAAAACCACAATGTGTTGCCATTTTTCTTAGAATAGCCAAATACTCACGTACAGTTTCACCTTCTTGTTGCATGCGATGGTGGAATTTATAGTATTCCGCAATTTCTACAGGTCTCGGATCATAAAATTGCTTTAATATTTGTACTACATCATTGTAGCTTTTTGTATGGGGTTCAGCAGGAGATAATGCGTCACACACAATTTCAAATGCATCAACACCGATGTAATGAAGTAAGTAATTCTTTTTCATTTCCACATCCACGATTTGGAAAATTTGGAACGATGACTCTAGCCTTTGCAACCATCTTTCAAACTTTTGCGTTTTCTGATCAAAAAATTCTATCACGAAACTTGAGGGAATGTATTTAGGTTGTTGCTGCATGCTTCTACTTTCATTATCCGCCGGCATCCTCGTCGCCAGAATGTTATAACTTAGTAAATCTTGACCCGTAATATAAACATAACATCGCAACCTGAAGTACGTATTTATTATTAAAACTTACAAAACGTAAAAAACATTATTTAGTACAATCATCATCATATCGTAACTTAACTCTATTGATTCCATGACAGTACTCTCATGAATGACAACTTAACAACATTTCCCGGCAACGAACGTTCTCATCCAATACTGCCAACTATTATTACTATGGCGCCAAATATAAATATACAAAATCATAACAGCAATAAATTGTAAAATGAGAGCTCATTAAAAAGATAAAAAGGCAAAAATATGGGTAATTGTTGAATCATGCGGATGTCCTATTTCTAAAATGTAATCGAGCGATGACGTATATTCATTCATATTTTCGTTGTTCAACATTTAACATTACAGTTCTGAACATAAGTTATGAGACATTCTATCATTGATAGATAATTATTTTGTGAAGTGCAACGATGATTTATTGCTTCAAGGTAAATAACTTTGGGGCAAGGTCACGTGCTGATTTTAATCTATTAAAACTAAATGTACATTGTAAACTGATTCTTCTACATATGAAAATTAATTAAAAGTAAATATCTGAAGTAAAACCAGGAATTTCTCGATGCAGTTAATATAATGAAAGCGATTTTTTTGATAGCGATCTAGATAAGAATACCAGCAAGAAATCGATGATCCAAAGCCCAAGTATAACTTAGTTTTGAAACCTTTTGACCCTTACAACAATTTCTGTTCAACGTCGTTGATCAACAACATTGACAGAGTAATAAATATAAGAATATTTAAATTATCCAGCAAAATTTTAAAGAAAAGTTTGTGACTTACATATAAAATACTTTGGGATTTTCTAGTCAACAATGATTAGGTGAAGAGTGTATTAAAACATAAGTAGTTATAAACTACTGTTCCTTTTAAACTTAAGATGTAAACTGCATTTATAAACGTTATTTATATCTGTGTGAAGTAGATTACTTGAATAATGGGTGTAAAAGAAAAATGCTTTTGAATGAATATTGAGGATTGTTCATAAATGTTTCTCGAGATTTCTTTGTTTCATTTCATTCTCGTAAAATCGCAGCATATTTGTTGTTAAGCTAGCAACAGAGAAAACGGGCCCAGTAAGGTAGAGTTCACATTTTCTATTAAGCAATAATCCATTGCAACCTTAATTGGTCGGAGCGGCTGTACCCAAATATACACAGCATAAATTGTGACGCCCAACATTAGGGCAGTTTTACCAAGCATCATAGCAATATGAGTGTGTAGTGTGTGCGCACGTGTGTGTGTGTGTGTGTGTGGTGTCTGTGTGTGGTGTCTGTGTGTGTGCATGTGTGCATGTGTGGTGTGTGTGGGAGGAGGAAGAAGAGTTGCGTGCGTGCATGCAAGCATGCCTGCATGTGTGTGTGTGTGTGTGAGAGAGAGAGAGAGAGAGAGAGAGCTAACCTACACATTTCACTGACATTCCCAGTCTGCATCTTCTACTATCTGCGTGCAATAGTCTGATCTAGTTGTACATCTCTTTTTCATATATCGGCTTGTAATAGAGCCCGTACTATTACCCAAAAATGCCTTAGAATGTATTATGCATTCTATTTCTATAATGATGTCTCCTTCAGCGCCCCTTTTATTTTTGCTATATGGTTTTATATCCCTAAAATTCATTCTAAATAGTTTGTATGCTTCGTTTGTCTTTTCTATTTTCATCTTCGTTTGTACCTCTCCTGCATTTGCAAATAATTTCCCATTTTATGGCTTTGTATCTTTGTTTTCCTGGTTCATTCGGTCTGTTTTTGTATTTTCGTCTTTCTTCTATTAAATTCAGGATATCCTTTGTTATACATGGTTTCTTATTTTCCTTTTTGTGTATATCCCAGAATATCTCTGGTAGCCATGTCTAAACCTGATTTAGTGTTATTCTATTCTTTTTCTACTTCCTTAGTATCAGAAATTTTCTCGATATCTTTCAGCAATTCATTTGACTTTTTTTCAAATCTTTCATGGATATCTTTATCTTCTAGTTTCACAAAGTCAAAGTGTCTTTTTCCATTCCTTTTTCTCAAATTTTTTAATTTAAGAGATGCCTTCATAATTAGAATGTTGTGTGGTCAATGTCTATATCTGATTCTGTGTAGCTTCTACAGCCTTTTACTTGATTCCTAAATCCTTGTATAACAACAATGTAATCTATTTGATATCTTCCTATATCTCCTGGCACCTTCCACGTGTATCGTCTTCTAGCATAATGTTGAAATAATGTATTTGTGATGGTTAAATAGGTCTTGTCACGAAATTCTACCAGCCTATTTTCCCTGTCATTTCTCGTGCTTAAATAAATAAATTTACTACCGCTCTTTTCCTACCCTCACCTACCAGTGCATTAAAATCCCCGTAATTATTAAATTTTCATGTGCTTTTAACGTATCTTAGTATGTTTTCGATATCTTTGTAGATTGCTTCTACATCTTCCTCGCTGTAGCTAGAGGTGGGCATGTATACTTGTATTATTACTGTATTTGCCGGTTTAAATACTAATCTAACCATGAGTACTCTTTTGATCGTTTGTAGGTGTCCCATCTTTTTCTCATAACTATCCCCACACCTGAATTTCCTTCCTCTGATCCTGTGTGAATTATACTAAAGTCTCCCCTCCAAAAATCCCCCGCTTCTGGCCACCGAACTTCGCTAATCCCTACTATGTCTAATACTAACCTATCCATTTCAATTTTCAAGTTCTCTAGCTTACCTACTTGCTTCATACTTCTGACATTCCCCGTTCCGACTTGCAAAATGTTCCCAACTCTTTTTCTAAATTTTCCGATCGCATCCTCCGAAATAGTCCCCTCCCAGAGATCCTGATTTTTTTACACCAGAGGATTCCATCATCTCAAGTAACAATTTAAGTATGCTGTGTACTTGGGGGGGCAATGTGGTGGTTTCCCGTTGCCTTCCACATTGCAGTAGTGTGTCTTAGAATGTCATACCGATCCCTATGGTCTCTGCCACTCTAAGTACCGAAAAAGCTGCTGCCCTCTTTCAGAGACCTTTCTTAGTCTGGTTCCTCACTAAAGTGTTAACATGTAATGAAATAAATGACGACTTCATCACATAATATACGTATATTCAAAAATAAGTTCTATTTTTGGTTTTATACAAATTCATTAAATTTGATCTCATTGCACTACACAGGTTAGATATGTTGCAGTCAGCACAGCCATTCATATGGAAGTCCCCCGCCAAAATTCACACCTCCTGCAATATATGTATGTGCGCTCGAAAACAAATTGTAGTGCACGCTTTTTACACAAATTTGCATTTGAAATATACGTATTGTAATTACGAGAATAACCTAATATTGTCACATAAAGACCCCACTAATTTTGTTAAACCTATAGTTCAGCTCTTTAGCTCATTGAAACATGTAACCCATTCTACCTGTTCTATATTGGTTGGACCTGTAGTTTGGCTCTTTAGCTCATTAGAACATTCCACATGTTCTAGTAATCCAGAAATTCGACAAGGTGCTGGTCTATTCGAAATGGGTGTTAGTGATATCAAAAAATTATTAGTTAAACAACATTTTGTTTCTTATGATTTATATGAGCATCAGATCTGATAATCACATACAAACTTAAGCAAATGTAATTCAAATTATTTTATAATTGTTACTATTGAAAATTCCATCCATACTAAATTTAGAGGAAATATTGCATTCAAGAAAAAGTATACTATAAATAAAAAAAGTTAAATAGTCAACATAAGATATCATTTGTGAGAGTGGGATGCCGGGTCTTATAGTTGTTTGACTCCCTTATCAAATCGGTTTTTATATTGATTAAAACAAGGAAGTGGAATGCACCTTAACTTATACCTCTGTAATATAATAAAGAAAACTAACTTTATTCTATCTTCGTTACGTTTAATGTGCACACTAAATCAAAAAATTCTTTTACTACAAGGGTAGACCTTATCATCAGGGTTGTAATCGGGGTTCTTTGTACTTATTCATGCAATAGCAACCTACAGAGAATAATAATTTTGCATAAGTTTTCAATGAGACAACAGCTAGAAAGCAATTAACATTTACTTAATAACTTAATATTTACAAAAAAATAATAGCACAATAGTTGCTTTAAGTAGATATTTATCAAAACTAATTAGTCTTCAATAAAATTAACAATAGTACTAGACTTGATCACCATGATTTAATTTAAATTTGCCAAACTAACCCCACTTTAATTGAGCTCAAATCAAGTAGAAGAATATATACAATATCTAAGTAAATAAGTTTACTCAATCATGAAATTAATATTAAGTTAAGTGCTAATGTAATTTAAACTTGCAAAATAACAAATTAATTACAAGATTACGTTATCAATCGATAGATACATAAATACCTGGTTGAAAATTAATTAATTAATTAATCCCCTATAGTAGGGGATAAAGAATACTACTATAGTAAGCCTGCTTATCGTAAAAGCCGATTAAAAGGCGCAGCAAGGGGCAGCAGCCTTGCTGGCTAAAAGATATTGGAGGAGGGTCGGTTGGTCTCGGGCAATCCTCAATAATTTACAAGCTTGTTGGGGGTTGGCCGTAACGGATACGGCTTTTTGCTAAAATCTTTAAAAACTGCGTTGTGGAAAGATATGGGAGCCTACCACAATATTTCCCAGGTGTGCATGGCCTAAAACACGAAATACATATGATGGAGAAGTCACAAGTAAAATTCTTGTCCGAAGGTAAAATACTCTCTCATTCGAATCTACGGGAGGGGGTACTTGGGGCTCGTCATCGTAAGAATATAAAACAACAGTTCGATTTAGTGATAGGGACTTGGAATGTAAGGTCATTACTTAAAGTAGATAAGTTAACGAATTTATTAGTCGAAATGAGAAAGGAAAAGCTGGACATTTTAGGTATTAGTGAGGTGAGATGGCCAGATAGTAATGACTTTTGGAAAGATAATTATAGAATAATTACAACTTCTTCAACTAATGGACAGGCAGGCGTAGGAATAGTGTTAGGTAAAAGATTAGGGCATAAAGTTAAAGAGTACTTACAATTTAGTGATAGAATAATTATGGTTAGATTGAGTACAAAACCCACAGACATTGTTTTAGTACAGGTTTACATGCCAACAACTCAGTACGAGGATGAGGAAGTAGAAAAGGTATACGAGGATATAAATAGTATAGTGAGAAAAGTAAAAAGAGATGAGAATTTAATAGTTATGGGCGATTTTAATGCGTCAGTGGGAGAAGGTAGTGAGGGAAAAATGGTAGGAAAATTTGGGTATGGCAGACGAAATGATAGAGGAGAAAGATTAGTTGAGTTTTGCCAGGAACATAGATTAGTAACTGTAAACACCCTATTCGAACAACATGTTAGGAGAAGATATACCTGGAAAGCGCCAGGTGATAGGGCTAGATACCAAATAGATTATATTTTAGTTAAACAAAGATTTAGAAACCAAGTTAATAACTGTCGTAGTTATCCAGGGGCTGACATAGATAGCGATCATAACTTAGTTAAAATGAAGTGTAAACTAAAATTCAAAAAATTGAGAAAGATTAAAAGAGAGGGATGGGATCTAGGTAAGCTTAATGATAGTAGGGTAAAAGAGGAGTATAAACAAGTATTAGATATTAAGAGCAAAGAGATAGTTGTAGGAGGGAACGTAGAAAATAGATGGAAAGAAATAAAACTGACTGTACATGATACAGCAACACAGACTATAGGTAAGAAAAAAATAGAAGTGAGAAAACCGTGGGTAACAAAGGAGATATTAGATTTAATAGAGAATAGAAGAAAGCTTAAACCATTCAGAGAAGTGGATAGTGAAAGTAAGCAAAAATATAATAGTTAGAAATAAGATAGTACATGAGTGTAGAAAAGCTAGAAATAAATGGATGGAGGAGAATTGTAAGGGAATACAAGATGATTTGAGAATAGGTAAGACAGACAGGGCTTACAAGGTAGTTAAAAAGTTTTTTGGGGAAGATAGGAAAAAATATAATGGTATTAGAGATGAGAATAATGAGCTCCTAATACATAAAGTTGAGGTAGCAGATAGATGGAAAAGATATTTAGAAGTTTTATATAAGGGAGACGATATGGATGAGTTAGAGAACGACCAAGAAGAGGATGTAGAAATAGGGTTCTCAATATTAAGAGAGGAATTTGATAGAGCTGTTAGGGATCTTAAACTAAATAAAGCGCCAGGGATAGACGATATTCCCGCAGAATTAATAAAATATGCAAGTCAGAAAACTTTAGACAGATTATATGAACTAGTAAAAGTAATATATGACACAGGTGAGGTTCCAATAGATTTCAAAAAAAATATTATTATCCCAATCCCAAAAAAGTCAGGAGCTGATAGGTGTGAGAATTTTAGAACGATTAGTTTAACTTCTCATGCTTCCAAAATACTAACAATAATAATTAAAAATAGAGTAGAAGCTTTGACTGAGAATTATTTAGGTGAAGACCAATATGGTTTTCGTAAAGACAGAGGGACTAGAGAACCGATACCAATGACTAGGCTAATTATTGAAAAAAGGTTACAAAAAAATAAAAAGACTCATTTCGCGTTTGTAGATTTAGAAAAAGCATTTGATAGGGTTAATTGGATTGTTATGTTCAGGGTTTTGCAAAAAATAGGAATCTCTCACAGAGGTAGAAAAATTATTTACAGTCTATATAAAAACCAAAGCGTAGTATTTAGATTTGATGAAATAGAAAAGGAAGCTAAGATTAGAAATGGTGTTAGACAGGGTTGTATACTGTCTCCCTTGATTTTTAATGTTTATATTGAGGAAGCTTTAAACTTAGCTAGAGAGAGAAAAGAGATAGGTATTAGTGTACAGGGACAGAAAATAGACATGTTACGTTTTGCAGATGATATAGCCATTATAGCAGAGTCTAGGAAAGAGTTAGGAGAGTTTTTAAATATTTTAGATGAGATACTACGGAGTAACTATAGTATGAGAATTAACTCAGTAAAGACAAAGATAATGACAAGTGAGTTACAGCCTAGTTCTAAACCAAAATTAAAAATAGGTAATACCGAGTTAGAGGAGGTAGATGAATTTTGCTATTTAGGTAGTATAATTACAAAGGATGGACATAGCAGAAGGGATATAGTAGCTAGAATAGCTCAAGCTAGAAAAATGTTTTTAAAAAAGAAAAACTTACTAATAGCTAATAGTATTAGTTTAGATAATAGAAAAAGTTTCTTAAAGTCATACGTATGGAGCGTTCTACTATACGGTAGTGAGACTTGGACAATTAAAGAAGTAGAAAGAAAAGGATAGAAGCTTTTGAAACTTGGTGTTATAGGAGAATGTTAAAGATTAGTTGGACAGATAGAGTAACAAACGAGGAAGTTTATAGAAGGATAGGTGAGGATCCCTGTATGTGGAAACAATTGAAGGTCAGGAGAGATAGAATGATAGGGCACCAGTTACGACATGAAGGACTATTTAGTAAAGTCTTACATTATAGACTACCAAATAAAAATAGACTAGGAAGGCCTAGACAAAGCTATATTAGTCAAATTATTAGAGATTTAGGTTGTGAAGGGTATGTAGACCTTTTTAGACTAGCTCAGAATAGAAAAGAATTTAGAGCTGCGTCAAACCGACTTTAAGTAAGTTCGAAAACAAAACAAAAAAAAAATAAAAATCAGTTAACTAAATGTCACCAGGACATAACTCACAATTAGTTAGCGGTCTGGCATGTTGGTAGCGTTTTGTCGCTTAAGCCTTACCATAACATATAATTTAACACTTTTCCTTTTTGAAGCGGATAACCAGGTTATATTTCATTTCCTTATAAATGGTAATCATGTAAACATGTTAGAGTTCTTTAACAACCATCAGGCTGCTAATATCTATGTAGAGCCAGCTGGATAGGAAAAAGATAGAAGAATATAGGAAGACCTAGACCAAACTATATTAGTCAAATTATTAGAAATTTAGGTTGTGAAGGGTATGTAGAGCTTTTTAGATTAGCACAGAATAGAAAAGAAGTTAGAGCTGCGTCAAACCGACCTTAAGTTAGGTCGAAAACAAAATGATGTTCTTGACCTAGGTGACCCATTTGGACAAGGAAACAGCTGGACTGTTTAGCATTTCAAGAACATCATGGCCGACAGCCAAACAACGGCTCTGAACACCACATGCTGTACGACCCAATCATAATTTATGAAATGTAATAAATTCTTCTTTATAACACAGTTGCCTGAAGGTGTCAAATCTATAAATTTCGGATGGCAGTGAAGACACTTTAAGGCTACAATAAATCGCTAAAACAGATAACCCTTAGAACAAAATTAATGTAGGCTGACGAACATGCTTACCCCTAACCGACGATGCAATTCTTGCAAATTGAGATCACCTTCCCAATGCAATGGCAAAATTATTTTAACAACTAGATGTTGTATTCTGTCCGTTTCTTATCAGAACTCGAATGGAACAGAACAGGTAGTGGGAAGATGCAAGATACTATAATGCGCATCTATTCCCCACACAGCTGTTTCAATTAACAGACAGAAATGAATATTTCTTAGCTTACACTCATAACACAAGGCGAGTACTAAAAGTTGCATAACTTCCAGGATTAGTGACAGTATAAACAAACTATTACAGCCTACAGACTGGAATGATTAAAATTATTCTTGGCGGTTCGAGACATAGCCATTGTGGAAAAGGGGGTTGCAAAAACAATTAACAGATCGTTTTGGGATCTGGCAAAAATCACTCACCCTTAACCAATGACTGCTGGCAGCTACCTTTAGGCTGGTTAGGCACAGGTTGAAGATGGGTAACAAAAGGCAATGGTCCCAGACTGATATAGTACGTGATGGATATACTCGAGGATGCTCAAATGTTGGTCGGCTAGAGGATACTTGTGGGCTAGCAAGTGGCTTCCGATTTTACGGCCTATTGTCTGACTGTTGCATGATTGTTGTTGGCATTATAGGGTCTTTGTAGTTGTTGGCCCTACTGGGGTTCGCGCTGTAATAAAAATCGATTAAGATGCGTAAATTTCTTGACTGTAAATCTCACCATCAACGACTTTCCAACGTGCTTGATTCGAAGCCGTGGAAGTGAGCAGATTTAGAAAATTACTTGCAAAGACAGTTCAACTGAGGGAAGTCTTATCAGAACAAATGTTAAATGCCCACGCATCGTGTGTATGAAACAAGTTGAAAACCATAAGGTATTTCTTGAACAATAAGGTGTTTACATGAACTTTTGGCAGATTAAATTGATATTTATGATTTTACAAACCAGGTTTCAAAACAACTGAATTGTTTTCTACACGATTGTGGGAACAAAATGTTGAACTTAGCCATGTAATTGTACCAAATTAGAAAATAACAACTCGCATGTTGTTTTCCATATGGGACCAAGGACTTATTAAAAATTGAAGATCTTCTTAATTTTGCAAACAAATATTCTTCGCAAACTTTTTCAATTTTGTTCAATTGTCTCTTGCATTACATACACGTAAAGAAAACTTAAAAGTAATTCAGTCTTCACAAATGAGTCTCTTACTCATATCCATTTTGCCAGCGATTGTAGTCAATTTTATGAACTGTAACATAATTTAACCAAACTAATAAACGTTGGGCGTAGAATTTGAAAAATGATATATATGTGCAGCATTCGGCATAAACACTTAATTGATAAAGCAATGTATACAATACATATTTTGAATAAGTACTGACATTGCAATAAATACAGAATTCGGGGTACTAGTATAACACTAACAAAAGTAATGACATTTAGGTAACAAAATGCATATAATGTTATTTATAGAAAATTTATTGCTTGGGAATTGTTCTGTCTTGTTCTCTGGACTTTCTTGTTTTAGTTGTTAATTATATTCTTTTTATAGAAAATGTAATTATAATTTGTGTTCCATAGAAGTTTTTATATTGTAAAATTTGAACCTACTGACATTTTCTTCTTGCTTTGTATGAATTCAGTGATCAAGTCAGTCACATTGAATTTTTTAAAGTTATCATCTCTTCTACTTCTCTAGCAACTACCATATCAGTATTGAGTATATCACTTGAGAAGTAGAAAATATAGATGAGTTGTAAGTGGCATCATCAAGTGCTATAATTGTCTGAAACTAGAATTTACTAGTAAAATATTAATTTTCAGTATTTAAGCTAACAATATATCTAATTGACACCAGTTGTTTAACTGAACAGTTAATTAATACCTTGTATAAATAAACATTCGATTAAAAGCTTCATACGTTATTAAAAAACAAAACAAAACTGGTAACTTTGCAAACGCTTTTAAGTTTTGAAATCCGCATGAACAGTTAATCAATTGCTCAGATAGCTTAACTACTAACAAAAGGTTAAATAACTAAACAGAATTAAAACTTACCTACTGATGTAGAAGCCTCAATCATTTTCGAGTTTGCTTCAATATTTGACAGAGGAGCATCTGACTGAGAAGAAATTGTAAATACTGGTATTTCTGATAGTGGATCAGAAAATTCATTTCTGTTTAAAGATGATTCTTGTTGAAAAATATTAGATGCACGATCAGCAGTTACATTTTGGGGAGGTGAATAAAAATCTATATAATCAGGAATCCCTTGCAATATATTTGTTCTAGAACGTTTAGGATGATAATCTTCATCATAAAATGACCGCTTAGATTGTGAATTTGCACTGTCCAGCCTTAATTTTAATGGATTTACTCTTCTAGCTTGTGAAAGCGGAGGTCTACCTCGCCTACCTGGTTTTGCTATCTTTAAAATAATTCGTTCCTGTTTTATTTGTTCTTCAAAATCGATAAGTTCCAGTGGCTTCTGTGGAAGCTCTCCTGACTTTAGAAATGTTTGTAATATACTTGTTTCGGGAGGTTTAGCAACATGCTTCATATTTAATTTGCGTGAATGTCTGGAATATGAATTAGAAATACGTTCTCTAAATTCATCATGGAATTTATTTGAATTTAAGATAGATTGTAATGTAGGAATCACACGTTCACTCTCAGGAGATTTTATAACTGATTTATTTGTAATTTGTGAGCTAGATTTATCTTCACCAGAAATGGTAAATTCATCAGGTTTTATAATTGGTTTAATGTTTAGTTTGAGGGGCAGTATGGACCCTAAATCCTCCTCTGAATCAGTCTGTAATTTACTAGAATTAGGCACACATGCGGTTGTGATTGCGTGTTCATTTTCAGATGGTTTTATAACTGGCTTAATAGTAATACGTGGAGTAGGTTTGTCGTCGACAGAAGTTATAAGTTCCTCAGGTTTAACAATTGGTTTAATTGTGATTTTTGGTTTATCTTCAATATACTGAATACCCTCAGGTGACTTCACAATAGGTTTTATTGTAATTTTAAGATTGTGAGGAAGATCTTCTTCATCAGGCGGTTTAACAATGGGCTTAATCAGTAATTTAGGGCTGCTTCGTTTCTCCTCTTGCAACTCTTCAGTAGATTTTGTTCTGGCTTTAAGATTGTTTTTTTCCAATTCAGATGAACTAATTTTTAGTATTCCTTCTTCGTTATTTTCACCTGGTTTTAGAACAGGCTTAATAGTAATTTTAGGACTATGATGAGAAAGTTCAACTAATTCTGAAAATGATTTCACATGTGATTTGGGGCTGGTGGGTGTTGTCTTTGAGGGACGAAGAGTAATTTTCAGTGGACTGATTGGCTCAGGTTTCACAACTGGTTTTATGATTATCTTTGGATTTGAAGTTTCTGGCACCTTAATAGGTTTCATTGTAAATCTAGGACTTGATTGTAATTCAACTGGACTTGGGATGGGTTTGATTGTTATCTTTGGCACAACTGCTTCCTCTTTACAGAACTGTGCTTCATTAGGGTCATAGATTTTTAAAATGGAATGTAAATTTTCATCTTTACCAATTGTTATTTTTAATGATGACATGTTTTTTTGAGATTCTGGTGAACTTATTTCGAATACTGTTTCTGTCTTTTCTTCTTGGGTACTACTAACAATATTACTGTCTCCATGCTCGGTAAAATTACTAATATTCACATCTACACTCAAAGGATGATCTAATGCAGAAGATCTCACATTTTGTTCAATTTCATTTTCCCCAACAGAAATCAGTGGTGGTAAATCGCCTAAAGCAATAAGTTCACCTTCACTTTCTTGTGGAGTATCTTCGATATTTGACTGAGTTACTAGTTGTTCTGATATATCTTTCAAGTCACCTTGTAAATCTGACAATACATCAGATGTGGAAGCTACACTGGACTGAACACTATTACTTAAACTGGCATCTGCAGAACTGGTTTCCAGTAACTGTAAACGACATGTTTGGTCTACTGATGATGTACTGACATCATTTGCAGATGCTACTGTAAAGTCATGCGCTGAAGCTGCAGTGTTTGAATTTTCTCCTAAAATAGAAGCAACTGCACAATTAAGTTCAATTACAGATGGTTCATAACTTTTTGGTGTTCGAATAACAGTACTCATAAATGAAGGTTTATACTGTGGTATGTCACCAAAACCTGTATCATACTCTATAGTATTCGAATGCACAGTGTTATCACTAAGCTCTGCAGAAAGTAGAGCTTGTACAGCTGAAACAGATTCAGTCACCAAATTAGGTTCAGTATAATTGCAAGTATTACTTGAATTTACTACGTGAACTTCAGCATTCGAACTAACTTGTTCTATAGACATAAATGAATTCACTGCAATATCTGTATCTGTTGTAGTGACTGTGGAATCGCCCCCACCATTATTATACAGCAAGGTTGTAGAAATAACCCCAGTAGGAATACTTTCAACTTTATCGGGAAAATCTTCACTAGACGAAGAAGACAAGTTTGAATCAAATACACCAGGTAAATTATTTAACGACATCCTAAGATCTATTTGATTTACAGGTGTTCTACTATCTGGATCACTCTCAGAAGTTTCAGAACTATTATCATCTGCCTGAGAATCAATTACACAAACTGTACCTTCACGATTTACTTCATTTGATTGTGTATCAGCAAGTTCTGTATTATTATCTTTGTTTATAACATTCACAATATGTTCGCTATCTGCACTGACAGCTTCATTTGGCTTATTAATACATATTTGTGATCCTAAATTAGCGAGATGCAAATGTATTTCAGTTGTATCGATAAAGTTAATGCCAAAAATATTTGAGGGAAAACTTGCCTCTTCTTTTAATACAGGTTTGAGATTTGCTTCTGCACTGCTGCCGACCAATTCATGGTAGTTATTATCATCATTTCTGTAGTCAGTTGATTCATCTAATGTTTCACACAATACATCCAATTCAGTACGCATGTCAGTCTCTCCAGATTGCACAATCTTGCTAGAAATATTAACACTTGTATTTATATGTATCTGATTTGAATTTATTTCATCCACACCAGTCGTATTGAGACACGTCTTTATTTCATGCCGTGTTTCCTTTTCGTCATCATTGCTATCTTGAACAGATTCCTGCTCAATATATTTTGAATGTTGTTCAATTTGTGCATGTTGTGCAGAACTGAATGCATATTTTGGCAGTTGCTCCATAGTTTCTGAACTTTCTTCACTTGTTTCATCAATATCTGAAATTGCATTGACGGCAGAAGATACTTCAATACTTTGCTCTGCTATCAATACTTCGCTGCTAGTCACTATGTTAGAATTAAATTCAGTGTTCATTTCAGTCCCTTTCATTGTAGAATGTTCAACAATAATTTGGTTGTTACAAGGCTGAGTTACGATTTCATTGTTCCTTTCTTCAGGTACATTAACCTCTGCTAGTGTAGGTGCTTCATTATTAGGCGAGCTGTGGGAGTAAAGATCAATACCTCTTTCGATTCTGTTAATAGTAATATCATTGACTACACTTTCAGTCTCAAGCCCTAGTAGTATACATTCTGCATTCCGAATTTCCGATCTAAATTCTGCACTATTTGTAACAGTACTAAATTGAAGATCACTGCTAGATTCACCTGTTTGAAGTGAAATTTTTTCAGGATCACTTTCATTTTCAGTGAGTTGAATTACTTTATTACCCAGATCTTCGTGAGGACAAGCTTCTTCTAATCTAAATGGTTTAATAACTGTATCACTTTCATCAAAGCTGATGTTTTCCCCACCTACATTGCTATAAGATTCTAAAACTGTGTTAATCTTATGTTCAGATGGGGTATCTTCTTCCCTTATAGACACTTCAGTGATGGTCTTACTTCCTTCAACTTTGATGTCTAAAACATTTTCACAACCAATAGGCTGAATAATTTCACTATCCTTATCTTGATGTAGGAAATCTTCTGTTGCAAGTGTTTCTATCGTGGTATCACTTTCTTCCATTTTAACATCTTTGTCACTGTGATTTTTGTGTGGACAAGCTTCTGTTGTAAGTGCTGCAATAATGGTCTCACTTCTGTTAACTGTGTCGTCAGCATTTTCACATCCAAAAATGTCACTAACTTCGTTACTCTGCTTTTGGTATGAGGATGTTTCTTTTCTTGTAAATGCTTCACTAAAGGTCTTTTCGTCAGTATTATTGTTAACACATTCACTACCAAGAGAATGCATAATTTTGTTACTGTTATGTTCAACTAAATAAACTTCTCCCATTCCAAATGCCTCAACAATATTCCCATTTTCTTCAAACTTAATATTTTCAACATTACCACAGTTAATAGACTCAATAATTTCGATACTTTGATCTTGAAGTGAGCCCGTTTCCTCTCTTGTAAGTGTTTCCACGATGACCTCAGTTTCTGCAACATTAACACTGTCAACATTTTGATTGTCAAGAAATTCAATAACTACATTATTGTCATCTTCGTGTGGGAAATTTCTTTCCGCACCATGTGTTTCAAAAATGGTCTTAATTCCTTCAGCTTTAATGTTGTCAACATTTTCAAAACAAAGAGATTGAATAACTTCATTGTTTTGAGCTTTGTGTGGGCAAACTGCATCTCTTGTAAGTGTTTCAATAAAAGTTTCACTTTTTCCAATGTCACTGCTGTCAACAGTTTCACTACCAAGAGATTGAGTAACTTCATTACTGTTATCTTCATGAAAGCAATCTTCTTGAATTCCACTTGCTGTAATAAAAGTCTCACTTCTAGCAATCTTAATGTCTTCAACATTCTTACAGTCAAGAGACTGAACAATTTCGTTACTTTGATCTTCCTGTAGAAAAACGTCTTCCGTTGCAGATGCTTCAACAAAGATCTCACTTTTGACAATTTTATTTTCTTCAGCATACACCAAGTCAAGTGAGTAACCTTCATTACTTTGATCTTGGTCTGTGCATATTTCTTTACTTATAAGGGTTCCAATTGTCTCATTACCTGCAACGTTAATACTGTTATCATTTTCGTGGCCAATCAATTGGATAAGTTTGTTATTGTCATCTTTAAATAGGCGCAATTCTTCCATTTCAAGTGCTTCAATAATGGCATCATTTTTTTCACTGTTGTCTTCAAATTTTTTGCAACTAACAGATTGAATAACTTCGTTACTCTGATGTTGGTGTAGGCAAGCCTCTTCACTCGTAAGTAATTTATTAATGGTCTGAATTTTTTGAACTTGAATGTCTTCAACATTCTCACAGTCAAGAGGCTGAACAATTTCGTTATTCTGCTCTTTATGCAAGAAATCTTCTTTCCTAATGGCTGCTTCCATAACGATATCATTCTCTTTAACTTGAATATTGTCTATACTTCCATTTTCAAGAGACTGAAGAATTTCATCATTTTGATCTGATACAGATGAATTCTTTTCTGTGTTTGCTTCTGAAACTTCCACTGCAGCTTTATCTAAATGATCTATAACTTCTTGTGTATTACTTTGGGGGCTGTCTTTAATTGTGTCAATACTTTGAATAGTTGAAACATCTGTTGCTAAAGAAGAGACTGCACTAACTATTTTAATATCATTAACGTTTTTTAAAATCTCCACCTGCATTGCATCTGAATATATCTTTTCACTAAAATCATATGTATTGAATTCACTTTCCTCTACTGTTTTTTCAACTAAACTTTCAAATATTTCACCTTCATTGGATTCTCCAGTAGTTTCTATTTCAGCTATATTTTCAGATTCATCAACCACCTCAGTGGCATTAGATTCACTTAAATATACCTTACTAGTTGTATCAATCTTTGCTCCAATGACTTTTTCAATATCACTGATTTTAAACGAACCCAGTATCACATCGGATTCAACTGCCTCATAACTTTCGCTAAGTGACTCATCGTGACCTGCAATTTAAGATAAATTAATAAAATGGGAGACAACAATCAGTATTTTAAATATAAGAACTATTAATAAAACTAGGAATTACGCTACAAACAACATAACACTTTTCTAGGTTACTAATGATAAGTATTAATCCGTTTATCACCCACTAAATTAAATACAATTTTTCTAGATAAAGTGCAGCACATAATAAAGAATTTTATCTTTTTCTAGTGAATGGTGTGGTCAAAACAATTCTCACGTCTTCTAAAAAATCCACAAGCTACTTTTATACCTAACTACAGGAATAAATGCAATGTTAAATTGTTTTCTAGTGGTATTATAATAAAACCATCAATAAAAAAAATTATCTGTAGCTGCCCAATAAATTCAACACAAAACCCACAGAAAGTGTTTCTGTATGCAAAAGCAGTGTCTGCACTACACATGCTGAAACTGGACAATTATTGATAAATTACGTGAGAATCCAGTGCCCTTGAATTGGATTTAGTTTGTCACATGGCAAATACTTGTACATCACTATGTAGCAGCATGATCATTTCAAAGAAGCTTAAGGGTATTGTTCATCGCCCACCAACCCCACAACAGAAACCAGTCGGGTAACATCGTTTAACGTGAGACCATCTAGTTTTGTATCAACATTTCAAGTTACCTACCTTGATTATCATTTACAATAATTCGTATTATATGCTTTGCATTTCAGTGTGACCTTTTATTAATAAAGTGTTATTAAGTATATCGATTAATTATTACAGTCCATTAAATCGATTAAGCCTAATTTGACAAATTAAACAAAAACTATGATTATTATTTTCAATATGAATATAGTTATTACTCGTTTTCAATTTTTTTTTAATTTAGGAAATTTATTAAAAATGATTAAATGAAGGGAAATATAATAAGCTATCATGTGCAATAAAGAACATGTAAATTTGCAACTTATTTATTTCTTTTTATTCTGTATGTCCGTTTTAAATTTACAAAGATAATAAATCCTTAAACTAATTTGAGATTAACATTTCATATTTGTTATGTTTTCTAGTAGTAAAACGTATTACCTTGTTTGTTAATGAGCTGGTGTGGTTGCAAAATGTTACATGTGATTATCGAGGTCGGTTTATGATCAGCGCTTTGTTCAATTCAAAATTTGAGACCTTTACAGGAATGTGGTAGTACAAGAGAGTATGAGAGGCTTTAGGTAGTTGGACATAGCTATAACTAATTAAAAGATGGTCTGAATATTTATTTTTGATCGATCAGTGCACAACAAACAAAAAAAATTAATATGTAATTTGTCTCTTGCATTTTTTAATCATGAAGTTGCAACTGTGTCGTTATTTATTGAAATACAACTAGTGTTGAAAGTTGCAAACATTCGCATCGGAGGTATTAGGAAATATTGGAAATATTTCCGAAAATTCGACACCTATTTTTGCGAATATTCGTAAAATTATTTTGCATTTTATGACATAACTTGAAACACCCTTAAAAATAAAAAATTAATATAATTTTTGCGTGGGTAATTTTAAAGGTAATTAACATAAATGAACAGGCTTCTCCAAGTTCCAAGATTATCACCTTGCAGCAGAAAATTTTGTGTTTAGATTAATTTGTTTAGGCACTTTGTTTCAGTTATAAATTATAATATTATATTGCTCTGCGTTGTCACTCTGTTTATATTCCTGATGTTACTTCCGCCAGAATTAGTTAATATCCTTAGTTATTTTTACGGATCCTTTAGATCTTTTAATACATTTTCGTTTAAATGGCATATATTTCTATCAAACACATCTTTAATCTTTCTTAAAAATAAGTCTATCACAGTTAAAGTTTGAATTGGATATGCATTTCTGTAAAAGGAATCAGAATACAAAAAAAAAAGAAAACACATATTTCAGAACCTAAACTGCAGGAGGTCATGAACCCTTATATTTGTACAAAAAAGCTTTTAAAAACTATATTATAAATTTATAATACAGCTTAGGTAATATCTAAACCACTATGCAAGGGACTACACATAGGTTTAAAATAAAGAAATAGATTAGTAACCCAAAATGTTCTGAATAGAAGCTACATATTACGACACCATTAGGTGCTTTGGAAAACGTAACCAGTATGCACCGCATTCACTGCAAACTATTTTAGCATTCGAAAACTTGATCGGTAGAAAAAACCGCCTTCGAAAAATATACCAAAGTAACTGGTGCATGTACCAGATCTACATTTTATGATAAGACTCGACTAGTCGGTTACTCAGTAAATATAACCTTAAAATATTTTATAATAGAATGTGTTCGAAAAGTAGTTAAGTATACATCAACCGTTCAATGTATCTGGTAAACAGCTGATTACTGTAAGTCTCAACAGGTGCACTTATCGTAAGCGCTTATTGTAATTAATACTTTCTTTTACATAACTGACAAGAGATTCTTTCTACTAACAGGTAGCAAAAGGATGCCTGTGCCATGTTATTTAAATACATTTTGCCTTACTTAAGCATTATGTAAATTGTTTTAAGGATGCAAATCGTATAAATTACGTGAAAATCATAAATAAATGTCGATGCATTTAATGAGATCTAATAATATTATACTTTACTAATATGCTTAATTTTTTCAATATTCGCTTATATTCCTAAATATTCTCAAATTTTGCGAAATTTTCCATCACTACATGCAACATAATTTAAGGAATGCCACAAAATTCAGTTCAACAAATAATATCATATTAATTTATTTTGGCATATGCATCCAAAGTCGTGATGGAGATGACTAGTTCAAGTATTAAACAAATGAGCGACTCTTAAAATTTGAACTTGTTCTGTATTGGAAATTTCTGCTTCAAGATATTTTTGAAGAGCTTTGATTTTTTCTTAGACATTGCATGCGTTACACTGGTGAAGAGCTGGTAGTTATTTGGTTCAGCAATACTTGCAAAATCAACTAGTTGAGTTACTTTTGAGATAGTCCATATTTAAGTGAGGTCAAGTATGTTCAAACGCTGCATCTAATTTCCACAAAAAGAAAGATAAGTATATTGATACGGTTAGAAGGAACGTTACCTTTTTATGTTATGCCTGGAACATGTAGCGGTTGATAAAATCAACATAAAACCGAAGTAATCACCATGTTATTTGATTATGCAAACTTTCAGAATTTGTTCCTTACCTAGTTCTTGTTAGTTTTAACTATCGAAATTCGTGTCATTTAAAATTACAGATTATTATATTACATTATATTATATTATTACATTATCAACTTAAAACAGATGTCTTTAACTCAGTATTTGAATTACAAATTTTTTTATTTATCAAGATTTAGTAAGTTGCAAAAATCGTGAACGGTGTGCGTAAGCGTAAGCGAATGATTCAATATTGTTAACAGAACTTAAGTTGTTTTAAAAGCACAAATATCAAATGCAACCAACTGATTTTTATTTATTTAAAATAAATATAAAACAACAAATTAAAACACAAAAATGTTTTATAATTTTCATTTTATGTTTATTAGAGATTTATGAAGATTTACAAGGATGTATTGTTATATTTTTAGCCTAGTCTCCTCTAAAATTAATACACTTAGTACTGCAATTCTGCAATGCCTCTAACCCTTAAAAAAATTCTTGTTATTCTGCTAACTGGCCCTCCACAGCTTTCATTATCTCTTCAATACACACAAATTGATGTCCTGTTACATGCCGAAAATCGGCTATGTATCATATTTAGATTAAGTATAAATATGTGAGTGAATTCCCGCCACTATTTTAAAATAGACTTGTTCATTTCTGTCATTTCGGACAGTTGCGTTTGCGCAAAAGAATGCGCAGGTGCGGAGTGATGGGGAAGTGCGCGGTTTGCAACACGGCAGGACATGAGTATTATTAGCCACGAGACGTTGAACGGTGACGTTTGCATGTGTCGTTTTGTTGTCTTTTCTCTTTTTAGGATGTAGGTTTCCCTTTATCTCTACCTTATATCATTCCTTACCTGGTTGATCCTACCGTACCGCTACGAACGACGAAAGAGGAAAGACAAATTTGGATTCAATAATGGCATGACGCAACCCACCCCAACAAGGACCTTGAGATTAACTGCATGGCGCGTTTTAAGTGAGTACATCGCTTTATTTGCATTTTTGAGTGCAAATTGTATCATTGTAAATGTATTTGGCATTTGATGCAATTTGACACATAATTGTCATAATAGCATTATTGTGCAATATTGTGAACGTGGATCGTATCAGTGTTGCCAACCAACTGTAGTAGTAGCGCTGAATACGGACGCGCGGGTCTATAACAGTCCTTTTAAACTTTTTTTCAATCAAGGGAACAGATAATGATCCAAGGGGGTAACCTGAGGAATAGGATGTTCCAGTAATTCGAATCGTAAATCTCAAATTGAATTCATGGTTATTCTTGCAGAGTGGTTAGGAATTTAGAATAACAATCACCTCCAGCGATAGTTTGATCATTTTTTAGATAATCGGTCATAATTATTCCACTAATATCCCGAAAATTTGAAGCAAAAAGTTCTTCAGTGTGGATTTTTGCATACAAAACTTCTTAAACCTTAGAAACCATGATGCTTCCACTCCATTAAGTGCTGTTTTATTTTTTGATCATAAAAATGAGTTCATTTTACATCCTGTTACAACAGGAGTAAAAAATCTTAATCTTTTTCAAAATGGGCACAGATTGACTTTGATGCTTCCCACCCTTGATCGTTTGTGTCAGACGTTCAAGCAATGCTTTAACTTTTTAAATTACGATTTACAGTAAGTTTTAGTCAGACTGGTAACTCGAATTTTGTTTTGTAAAGAGGATATTAAATTTACAATTACCTATTTCTTTTTGGTTGTCGACTTGTGTGCTTATTCATACATTTAGAAATACCTCACTTTCATCGCAAGAATTGGTAGCTTTTTTATTGGTAGATCCCAAGTTTAAGGTAATATTGTATTTAAGACGATTAGTGAAACAATTTATTATTTTCTAGTGGTTGTAATATTATGATATTAATGAGTGAACGAGAGCTTTGATTGTTGTTTGCTCCAAATCAACTTTTTTATGTTTCTTTAATTTATTTTAGGTATGACTTCTAGTGGTTGCAATATTATGATATTAATGAGTAAACGGGAGCTTCGATTGTTGTTTGCTCCAAATTAACTTTTTTGTTTCTTTAATTTATTTTAGGTGTGACTAGGTGCTCACGCGTATGCAATTATAGTAGTGTTTAATTTTTTTAGATTTATGGTGTTCAGCGAAAATTACTGTACTTAATGTGTTTCCCAAAATTAACATAAATCATGAAAAGCAATTAGATAACAAAATTGGTAATTCTTATTTCTATTTATTTCATCATTCATTTGAAGAAGCTCTAACCCCCTTTCTTTATTTTAATCAATATAAATTAGGTGCCGCCCTGTTCTTCCAGTTTGTTTTTTTAATCCTTACTCTCCCATGCTCATGCCTAACACTGGCTAGTTATTTACTCTTCTGGAGTTTTTTCAAGCACTTTAGCTGACTGTTCCACCTCCTCCTCCATGAATGGATTTCTGATGAGAAACTCTCCTTTTAATATTTTTACAGCACTTTTGAGGCATAGTAAGGTGTCAAAAAATGTACAGTGAAATTGTATTGATATTAAAATTATTACAGTCTTTTTAATTGCTGTCGCTTCTTGTCGACATATCACTATCACAATCGATTTGTATTATTAACTCATCAACAGTCACATCTATTGCTTTTTCAAGTGGTACCATTTACTTATAAGCATTCCAATATGTTGAATACATATTGAATACCTTGTCGTGGCCATGTGCTTATTATAATAATCTATTGCATGTGCACAAATCATCACTATTGCAATAAATTGACAATGACATGTTTGTAAGCCAAAAACATCATGGCCATGGTTTCTTAGAAACTCATCTACATTGTAATGCTTTTGTAGCTTGTGAGATTTATCCAATCCTAATAATTCATTTTTAAACATTTGCATAATATTTCTTTGAAAAAAGCCAAGTTTCGTCCAAAAAAACAAATTGTCATTTTGTGTTGGAATCTATATTATCTTTATATGCTATATGAAATTTAATTCTTGAACTAGCAATATTTTGTTTTTCCAACAAATCCCCGTGGTTTTCTTCTTTTTTTAATTTGAATCCAATTTGAAGCAAACGTGTTTCAAGCTGGTATTAATTAATATATTTTCTTAAAGTACCACATTCACGTTTCGACAGTTACATGTTTTTCTGCAAATAATGAATATTACACTATCATTTACTTTAAAGCTTTATTAAACTTACTTTGGGCATACATTGTATACAAGGTATCTCTGATGTTCATTTGAGCACCATCTAGAAGATCCACAGTCTTAGTTTTCTTCTGAAATTTTCTTTTTGCAGTACTGCACACAATTAGATTAGCCATCTGCCGTGATTTAATGTGAGAAACTGTGCTCGCGCTAATTTTTAAATCTGTAACCTCTCTCTAATAGGTATAGAGTTAATTAGAATACAATTTGTTATGTAAAAATGTTTATCTCCTGTACTGCCTACACTGATTAAAGGTTCCCCCATTCAACTTTTCCTTGTTTGAATATTCCAATAAGTTCAACACCAAGAGTTGAGCTTGTTCTCCAAATTTGTACCTTTGGCTGGTAATTTGCAATTTTGAGTTTTAATAAAAAGTGTTTTTCATTAAATTGACGACGAATACAATGAAATAAATAAAAATGAAGGGAGAGTGTTAAAGACGACGAAAGTAGGGTTATGGTACAACAGAAGTAAGGCTATATTATTATTACCACCAATTTAAGAATATGACTCTTGTTTAGGTTCAAAATGAAATAACTTAAGAATGAACCGCTACCCCACTCAAGGTTAGCGATCTTCTGAGTTAGGGATGTTAGGAAAACCAGTCAGTCATGTTCTTGTTATGGGTTGAACTAGACACGCTCTAGTCGAGTAAACTCGATGATATTTGCTGTCATAATGATTTAAAAATATAAATAAATTCGTTTAAGTTTTTGGTGTTTTACAACATTACTTTTAAAAACAAGTGTGCATAAAACAGAACAAAATGGTCCTTCCTTCGCACAAATAAGCACATTCCTTAGATATTTATAGTTCATTTATTGCAACGCGTGTGAATCGCGAACTCGATTAATAATAATTGATTATGTGATCAAGGCAAACTACAAGCAACAGCTAAGTACATAAGCAATTGTGACCGGTGCGTTCATTTGAAATTAAGCAACCAAAACATTTCATTTGAGTGGAGTTCAAAACAACACATTTTTCGGACAATTCAAATTGTAACAAGAAGAATTGTAACTTTCAACAACACGGTAGTTTTGTCGTCAAGGGAAATATCGCAGCCAACCGTTCAACAATTGCAGGAAAACATGGTGTAAAGTCTAAGCTATGTTTACCCCCTGAAGAATTGAATCAGTCAGTGAGTAAGTGAGTTTATTCCATTTTATTTCCTTCCTTAATAGCAGTCTATTATTGTTTCAACCTATACATTCAATATTTTATTAAATTTGCATGCAATATTACTAGTTACAGCATAATGGCGACAACGGTTAGATCTCCTGAATTAGAACTAAAAAAATTACACATTAAACGTGGGAGCATTAAATGGAAGTTAAGTTTTGCAGTTTCTTGAAAAATTTCATGCAAGCTTGGGTGATGTTGTCGATCAAAATATTAGAAACTAGGTAACTGAATTACAGACAAGGTTATCAAATATTGAATGTTTGGAGCAAGAATTTGAAACTGTACAGATTGAAATAGAGTTATTGAACACAGATCCGCAGTTGAAGGATGAAGGACGAGAATCTTTTACTGACCAATTTTACAAATGCATTTCAGACGCAAAAGATTTATTAACAAAATTAGCTCCAATCGGATCGGTGGTAGAAATGTCCAATAACAATTATAAAATGGCTTGGCAGCTAATCCGTGAAAGATTCGCTAACAAAAAATTGCTAGTAGTTCACAATCATACAAAAGGTTTATTGAATTTACCAAATTTAGTAAAAGAGAAGTCTAAGCATTTACACAATTTAATCGACAATGCTTCAAATCACTTAAGGGCGCTGGAATCATTAGACCAGCCTATTAACTCTTGGCATACATTATTAATATATTTGATCACTAGCAAACTTGATGCAGTCACCGAAACGCAAGTGGGAAGCACATAAGAGCGAAGGCGAGTTACCAACCTTCCGGGAGCTTATTCAATTTCTAAAAAATAAGGCTGATATTTTAGAAAAAATTGAGGTAAAACAACCTCTGGTAAATAAGGGTTTTCATAAAAAGCCAAACCAATTTAGTAATGCAAACAAACAAATACACCAATCGTTTTTGAGTTTTCACTCAGTTACATTGCAAAAAAACACATAAAATATACAATTGTGCAGAATTCTTAAACTTAACGAGTAATGCTCGTATGGAGCAGGCAAAAAACTACAACTGTGTTTAAGTAGCCTTATCACAGGACACAAATTGAACAATTGCCGTTTTGGGAATTGCAAAAAATGCAATATGAAGCATAGTACGTTACTTCATTTGGAAACACCAAACAATGCTATTTCACAACAAAATTCACAACAAATTCTAACCAAAATACACATTCCTAGCAAGGAGAAAATTCACTTGCTCTTACATCTAACGTTAGTAGTCAATGTCAAATACTACTATCGAAGGTTATAGTTCAGACCAAAGGCAAAAATGGTCTCCTACAAGAATGTAGAGCTATTTTAGACAGCGGATCGCAAAGTAATTATATCACACAAAATCTTTATCAAACATTAAAGCCTGACGAACAACCAATTGATCCTACAATACAAGATATTGGAAATATTACTTCATATATCAAACACAAATGTTCAACTGAAATACTCTCATGTCACAATGCATTTTCGGTGTCAATTTCGTGTTTAGTTATTCCTGAAAATGCAAGTCTTTGCCCGGCACAAATATTAATGTTTCGGGATTAAACATACCAAGCAACATTAAATTAGCAGACCCGGCGTTTAACATGCCTTCAAAAGTAGACTTACTTATAGGAGCAGGTTTATTTTGGGAACTGCTATGCATTGGACAAATATCATTGGGCCTTGAAAAATCAATACTGCAAAAAATGAAGTTTGAGTGGGTAGTCTCTGGCATGTTCAATACCAACAGTAGGAGAATTGCAAACAGTCACACAATATGTAATTTCTCAAGCAATAAGGGTATTCAAGAACAAGACCAACTTGTTAAATTTTGGGAAATCGAGAAATGCCTAACCAATTCACCTACGTTTTCTAAGGAGGAGCAAGATTGCAAAACGTATTTCATGTCAACATTTAAAAGAGCCTCTGATGGCAAATTTATAGTTACAATTCCATTAAAATGAGCAGTGACCGAACTCTAAAGAGGTTGCTGTAAAACGGTTCTACAATCTGGAACGTAAATTACAAAATAATGTAGTACTTTCCCAAAGGTATTTCTGTTTCATGAGGGAATACAAAGAATTGGGATATATGACAAAAATCGAAACAAATGTCCAATCAATTCACATCAACTACACCGGGTGAATATTTCATGCCACATTTTGGTGTTTTACGTGAAGAAAGCTCAATAACCAAATTACGAGTCGTTTTTAACTCTTGTACCCCCACATCTACAGAATTATCTCTAAACAATTGTCAAATGGTAGAACCTACCTTACAAAGCGAGTTGTTTGACATTCTTTTGCGCTTCCGCCAACATAAATTTATTGCAATGACAGATGTTGCAAAAATGTACAGGATAGTTTGGATGCAGCCAGAACAGCAGTCTTTGCAACAAATCGTATGGCGTCAGAATCCGAGAGATCCTTTGATGGTTTATCAACTGAATACGGTTACTTACGAAACAGCTTCGGTTCCATTTTTAGCAATTCGATCGTTGTCTCAATTAGCTTACGAAAATGAGGATCGGTATCCAGAGACATGTAAAATCATTTTGAAAAACTTTTATGTAGACGATTTGCTCACAGGTAATGATGATAAAAAGAGACTTTTAAAACATTGTTTAAAAATGGCAAGTATTTTAAATCAGGGAGGTTTTGAGTTAGGTAAATGAAACTCTAACGACATAGATTTTGTTCGAGAACTTCAAAAGTCATCTTATTCAACGAGCATTTTATGTTTAGGTCAAGACGATAACACAAAAACCCTTGGAGTTTCATATTATTTTCAGTTAAATTCATTAATTATAAATATAAACACTTTAACAAAGTGTCGAAACATGCCACCAAGCGAAATTTTAGCAGAAATTGCCCAAATATATGATCCACTAGGTTTAATTAGCGTATGCATCATAAACGCAAAAATAATTTTGCAGAAATTATGGTTTGAAAAATTAAATTGGGATGAAGCAGTTTTGACACAACTACAACACTTTGAATTGCATTCAAGGAAGAGCTTGAAGAGTTCAACAATTTTCACATACCCAGGCATGTTAGATTAGCATGTCCACTTAAGTTGGGTTACCATAGATTTTCAGATTCCAGTGAGACCGCATACAGCGCTTGCATTTATGTAAGAAGCATCGATAGCACAAGTGACATTGCAGTAAACCTGTTATGCTCAAAATCAAAAATAGCTCCACTAAAGACTATTAGCATTCCACTACTAGAATTATGTGGAGCTCTCCTACTCGCACGACTAGCACACAGAGTCTTTGATGCCATGGAAAACAAATGTGATGAGATACACTTATGGAAAGATTCCACCATTGTTTTACACTCAGCCCAACTTGCTTAAAACGTTTGTAGCAAATCGGGTATCCGAAATTCAGGAAAAGACTACCATCAATTGTTGGAATCATGTCAGGTCCACAAGCCCAATGGCATTAAAGATGTCAAATCTGTGGTGACACGGACTGCCATGGTTGTCTAAAAAAAAAAGAAGAATGGTCAAACAGCAAGACAAAGTTTCACAGTAAATCAGGTCTACCTGAACTCAAAAAACATTAAACACACTCTTATGATACAAGAGCCGGTCAGAATAATTTTCAAAAGTTTTTCGAATGTAAATTGCTTAATTTGCTGTTACGCATATTGTTATAGATTTATTGCAAACTGTCGTGAAACAAAAGAAAATCACAAGGTAGATGAATTAAACAACAGTGAACTTCAAATCTCGTTGTGTTTCATATTACTACAGGTTCAATTAGATCAATTTTCAGTAGATAGAAAATGTTTGCAAAACAAGGAACCGCGTAGTTCCAAAAGTAGACTCATTTCATTGAATCCCTTCCGGTTCATTCTATATAAAAGACCGTCAAGGTAGGAGGTGTAAGATTATAAAAGCTTATGTAGCATTATTCATTTGCCTTGCAACAAATGCCCTACATGTCGAACTTGTACCTGATATGACAACCACGGTGTTTTACAGGCATTAAAACGATTTATGTCACGCAGGGGCAAGCCGTCAAAAATTGTATTCAGATAATGGACCAAATTTTGTGGGAGCTAATAACAAAATGAAACAATTATTCAAAATTCTCAATTCTGATCAAACTGTAATCATTAATGCCTGCTCTCTTGATATGATCAAATGGAATTTCATTCCATCACACTCTCCGCATTTTTGGAAAGATATGGGAGGCAGGTGTAAAAGTCTAAAAGTTCACTTGAAAAGAACAGTAGGGTATAATCTCCTCACTTACGAAAAGTTTATAACAAGTTTAATACAGATGGAAACAATATTAAATTCATGCCCTCTCAGTCCATTATCCTCAAACCCAACAGATCTAGAGTCCACTACTCCAGCTCATTTTTTAAATGGGAGATCTTTGATTACAACTCCAGAACCGGACATTCTAGCTATAAGTGAAAATCGGTTAAATCTGTATCAAAAATTAGAACAAATACGTCAATTAATATGGCGACGGTGGTCCTTGGAGTACATGAGTGAGCTCCAAACACGTAGTAAATGGCAAAAGGATTGCCAAAACATAAAGTTAAACACATTGGTTTAAATGAAAGATAAAAGGAATCGTTAGGAGGGCAATTAAAACCGCTTGTCCACTACCAGTTCAAAATCACAGTCGTAACTGCGAAGAAAATCAATTACATTAGTGTTTTTTTTTGCTTTGTCCATTAAGATTAAATTTTGTTTATTTGGTAGACTATACTATGTGTGATAGTTTATTCACTACAGTTAATATGTAATTTGTTCATTTTAAAAGTTTTTTCTTGAAAAGCTTGGCCTTTCAAGGTGGGTGGCATGTTTAGGTTCAAAATGAAATAGCTTAAGAATGAACCCCTATTCTTCCCACTCAAGGTTAGCGGTCTTCTGAGTTAGGGATGTTAGAAAAACCAGTCAGTCATGTTCTTGTTATGGGTTGAACTAGACACGCTCTAGTCGGGTAAACTCGATGGTATTTGCTGTCATAATGATTTGAAGTTATAAATAAATTTGTTAAAGTCTTTGGTGTTTTACGTTATTACTTTTAAAAACATGTGTGCATAAAACAGAACAACTCTAGCTAGTTAAACGTCTGTATATAAAAAATAAGTTCCGATGTATAATACCGGATTTGCTTTATTTCTATGCAGTACAAAAGTAATTACGTACGAGTATTATTGAAGTACCACACTTCACTTACTCGCTATCTTTATTATACTTGCTAGGAAATTGGTGTATCTTTGAATGTATATATGTGATTTCTAGATTCAAGTAATAGTTACGTGATGGTCTTTCATGATTCTAACTATACCACACAGTCTTAATGTCTAAATTCAGTCTACACACACTACAACTAGAATATACAAATTTTACAATACTGGTTCAAAATAATGCAATAAAATTTCAATATAATTACAATAACAAAATTACAATTTCATAAACACATTTAATACTCACCTCTGGAGTAAGGTTGTACCATCAAGTTTCTTTTCCTGTAGTGGATTAGTTTAGTATCTAATATCATACAGTTATATCTCTCGAGAAGCAGGGTAATGGATCAAAGAAAGGAATCCTTAGTACGGCGCAAGTTGTATATTACATTCAAATTCAGCAATATGCCAATTAACACCAAAATTAATAAAATAAAATTGGTACACCATCGGATGATTGTTCATTGACAGAATAATACTATAATGTCAGTAGAGCCAGTAACACATCTTTTATTCTTGGAGGATTGCAATTAAAGAGCAATAACCATTTCTAGTTGTTTTCTGTGCACCGTTGGATGACACATCTTTTCTCTTCGAGGATTGTAATTCAAGCAAGAAAACTGTCATTGCTTGTTTTCAGCACAATGTCGGATGAGGATTGTAATTAAAGAGAATGAAAAGTCAGAAACACCTATTAACTACAACTCTTAATCAAAATTTATCTTGTTGGATTTGGAAAATAACATCCAATGGAAGATCAGTTTTGGTAATAATACTTGAATATGAAAAGCAAATATGAATACAAAATTTTGTAAAAGGAGCAAACGTGTGCCCATAAAATAACAAGATATGTAATAAATACTTAAAATAAATCAATCTTCATAAAATGAATGAACCTATTATGAAAATTGTCTATTCTGGCAAAGCAAGACGTCTCTGGTTGTTTTCTGCATGTAAACAATTGAACAAATTACATATGTTTGACAAATTGTAAAACTGATATCTACGACCATTTGTATACAAATGATAAATTATGGATGTAAAAAAAAATAGTGGAATAATAAACAACAGAAAATGAGACTTAAATTGTAATATTTCGTATGAGTTTCTTAAAAGTATATTTAGATGCAAAAATACAATCTCAATATAATTATGCCTAAAAACCATTCAAACAACCCTGAATAGTTAGCTAAAAAGGTTCACTTCTCTTAAGTAAAAAGAAAATCTCAAAATTTAAATTACTAAAATAGCTTTTAACATTCATAGTAAAGTATTACGATAATCCAATTCTTTAAGCGAATGTAAGGAATGTCAACTTAACTAATAAAATCAAACAGATTCCCATGTAATTAAGATGAATTAATTATAATTAATCAAAGGTTTTATCTCTTGAAATTGGTGACAACATGACTTACCAAAACAGGCTGTGACAATATGTCTGAAGTAATCCTCGGTATTTTATTTCATATTCTTTCTTTTAGTGTAATTAAAGTGGTGTGAAATCCAAACTCAAGGCTGATCAATTGACATTTCCCCATTTAGAGATTATATCTCCTAGAAAAATTTTTCTAAAAGCTTTTGCCGAGAGGCTGTGTTAGTGTGGTCAATAACCTCATCCTGATTAACCAAAAGTCATTGTGTTGGGTGATGTGATTTTTAAGCCATTAACTAGTGTGGCCCACATAAGTGGCATTGCAACTACAAGTAATTTAGTATACCACATTATTCAGTGACATTTTACTAGTTGGGTCTTTAAGTTTAGAAAACAAGGAATTAAGCAAATTATTATACTTAACGAAAAGATATTGTACAAGATGGGTTACCAAGAATTTTTTTGAGTGTGGGTGTTACATTCTTAATAAACAGAAGTGATTTATAGATTTTATTTTTTGTTGTTCACATATGAAGTTGAAGTTGACGGTTGCTTACCATTTTTAGAACCCATGTTATACATATAAATTTCATATCGTAAACTAATTTACAGCATCTAGTTCTGTTTAAAATCGTACATAACGAATCGTGAATTAATGAAACTTTTCATCGTCGATCTTGTAAATTCAAACTCTTACATGTTGCTTGTTGACGCCAATTAATAAATGAATGAATTCCTTTAATAAAGTTCCCGCTTATATACAAATTATCTAACTACGTCATGGTTCTCCAGAATTTTGCGGATTTAATTCGAATCTTTGTCATATACGTGGTGTAATATTTCCGGGAATTCTGCGGTTTTAATGGCCTAGTGTCGGACAGTCGCGGTCAAATGATTTACGAGCATAGCAAGACGTTGTCGATCCTTGTCTGATTAAACAAAGTTACTGTCACGTCGCATTCTATCATAAAGAAACACAAAACTTATAAAATAATTCTTATCGATTTTTATTCCTTTGAATAAATGTTTATTTATTAATTAGGTATTTAAAGGATATTTGTTAGGATTTGACGTATTCGTCTAGATTAATGAAGAATAGTCCAGATTTGTTTCATTAAAAACCCCTAAATGAATATAAATGTCACATCTACACACATAATTAACAAGGGTTTGTCTATATTTTGCAAATGCAATAAGATTCACATTCTTAGCAATTGTAAAAAAAATTTTTGCTTTCACCGTAAATAAAATGTGTTCCAACACATATTTTTAAAGATCAAAGGGTTAATTTTAAAAATATTGAATGTAATTTTGTTTTAAGTGAAATGCGTAAAACTGACACTATTCCATGCCAGTTACGGCGCATAAAGTGAATATATCTTTATGGTAATCAAATAAATGACTTCATGCATTCTATACACATATTTATATACAAGGTTGAAAAATGGATCTACGGAAATTTCAATTTTTCCGGTTTACTTCTATTTGGGTTGGCTCTATTTATAGAATTTGGGTTTCAAATGCCCTCCCGTGACCTCCTTATCATGTCTATAAAATTGAAAGCCAAATTCTAAAAATAAAGCCCACTAAAATATAAAAGAATCCAAAAAAATTGAAATTTCCGCAAATTCATGATTACACCCTATATAATACAAGCGTACTTTTATTCATTAAAGTGCCATGCAAACACGCAAGTTCCGCGTGTATAAATAAACACTTTGTATGATATAAGCAATTGTAAATACATACCAAATAACATAATTAATTTTAAGATACCTTTGAAACGCATTATATAAAACGCGAGCATAAATAATCACCCTGTGTGATATAAGCACATTATAAATAAATAGCAAGTAACGTAAGTCGTATATGTAAAACAATTGTAAGATACCGTAAAACGCATTAAATGCAAACGTAAAAATCGATCGTTTTAATATAAATACAAAGCCATTTATTTTACTTATTAAATACCAATACATTTTGATAAAAATGCATTTGATTTGCTGTAAATAGCATAAAAGCGTTCTAGCTTGACGCTTTTAATTTAAGAAACTACAATCAACTTGTATTTAAAAACCCCTTTTTGCATTAAAAAGCAATTAAAGTTTTAATTAATTACCCCGTGGATAACACCAATTCATTTTAAATAGAGAATTTTCTAAAACATAATAGGATGTCTGCGTTTTTTAAAAATGCGTCAAATTCGTATACACTCATTAATAATTAAACATTTTATTCCTAGAAGCGGACCGATCATTGAAAAAACCTGCAAAATCCCGGGAATAACTGATAAAAATAATTTATGATTGTAGCATTAGTATGCGACACCACAATAATAGTATATGTGACACAAGGACATATAGGGAACGTCACGGATAACTAAAATCCAGATAATTACGTAATAAATAGCCACGATTTTAGACGCTAATTGGTTTTCCGAGACACCTTGCATCATGTTCCACATTTTCTAGTAAGCTTCTGGAAACATAAATTTGTATATAAAGAAGCGTTTATCAAATAAAGGATTCATTCATTCATTGATTAGATTCGAAGTCATTCGATTCTGAAATTAGATTCGAAATGTTATTTTAAAGCGCAAGAGGTTGTTATGCGAAAATAATATTTGAATATGCAGTAAGCATATTGTAATTTAATAGTGGCGAGGTTGCAAAGAATAAAGAAGCCATGTTTTAAACGTAACTTATAACGAAAAATGAGAATTATTAATTGCAAGAGAGAATGTTCTTCAAAATAACGCTATTTTTAAAGATTTTATTAAATAATCGAGAGGAAGATTTAACCAGAAATGTACTTTGGTAATTGCTGTTTGAAATGAGAATTTTAATATGGAGAATCTTGTAAGCTGATTTGACGTCAATTAAAAATAAGAAAATATTTTATTACAAGGACGTTTTTGTGGATTCTGCAAGTATCACTTTTAGATTTATTTTTGACTGATTTATATTTAATGTAAGATATAATAATAAGGATTTTACCAGAAGAATCTGTGATCAGAGTTTGAAATACTCTGACCCTTTAATAAATTATCTGTCAAGGATTTTTTCTGACCAAAACAAATCTTACACGCGTGGAAATAATCATAACCAGGTAAACCATCTTCAAAAGAATAAGTTTAATTCTGTAAATTTAAAATAAGGTAAGCAACAATTTTTGTTTGTAATCAATACTTCTTAGAAATTATTTTATGTTTGAAAGAAACAATGTTGTAAATGTTCTAAATGGTTTTGTATGACAAAGAATATTTAATACTGTATAAATGCCTTGTGATAGGGTTGTGTTTGATTTCATTTTGAAAAACTACATCAGTTCCGTTAAGCTAGCCAAGCAAAATTAGAAAGGAAGGTAAGTAAATAATTTCAAGTTAAACAAATTGCTGTATCTGTATCACTGCACACTTTTAGTAACGCCCCAAAGCGAGGCTTATCACAGCAATCTTTTAGCCGCACCTCAACGTGCGACGATTTTCATATCACTCTTTTAGTAACGATCAACGTGACCGTTGTCACAGCAATATATATATATATATATATATATATATATAAATATTTTAGGTAGTTAATTACACAAGGTAAGTTGATAAATACTATCGTATTACAGTGAATGAGATGAAATAATAATTTAGTCTTTTATGCAAAACCCAAATGATCATTTCAAATCGAACTAGTATTTGAAAGTTGGAAAATATAAGGTGTTGGACAGGACTTAACCTGTATCCTGGTTTTGCCGGAACCATGCTTTTACCAATTACGCCACCATCTTATTCACTGTAATACGATAGTATTTATCAACTTACCTTGTGTAATTAACTATCTAAAATATTTGTATATTTAATACTTGGCTTATAGCCCTAATTTTGAGCGTAGCTTTCTGTCTATAACTGACATAAGTCAAAAATTTGACAATGTCAGATATGATTGACAAAAATGACAAACGTAATTGAAAGTTAGGTTGATGTATCGTCGTGTACACGATATAAATTTGTAAATTTCCCAATTGTCGTCATCGGTCACGGTGGCATAATTGGTAAACGCATGGTTCCGGCAAAACCAGGATACAAGTTCAAGTCCTGTCCAAGACCTTATATTTTCCAACTTTCAAATACTAGCTCGATTTGAAATGATCATTTGGGCTTTGCATAAAAGTCTAAATTATTATTTCATCTTATTCACTGTAATATATATATTTATGGTGAAATTACAATGAAAAAACTGAAACTATATGCAAATAACACAGAAAAGACAGCCAAATTACTTAATCGAAGAATATTTTTAGAAAAATGTCGCAGAGAAAATGTCCTTCCAAACCACATCAAATCAGCCACCAATCCTTTATTACAATTACTAGAAAACAACAACCAATGGATAAACAACAAAATCCAAAAGCAAACCAAGAAGTTCGCAAAACAATTCTTAATCTTGAAATCCAAGTCACATACATCAAATTAAAATCCGTGAAAATTCTATGAACATCTTAAAAATTCTCTTTCAGAAGATCTACCTCCACACATAACGCATGAATTTCTCTTATTCCAAAGTGAGAACTTCAACAAAATGTTTATTAAAATAAAAATTACATATCAAGAAGTTTAACGCACTAACTAACAAGTGCTCACAAAACTCAGTTCTATTTAAAGACAATAACAAATGGTTAGTTAATTTAAGTAACGTTTTATTCCAGAAAATATCAAGAACTTCCTATCATTAGGACCAAAATTTAACTTAAAACCAACATCTCTGAAATCCATATTGGTAGACTACTTGGACGTCGAATCAATATTAAACAGTTATGAAAGCACAACACAAGAAAAAACAATACAAGAGCGAAAATCACAAATATAATCACCAATTTCATAAAAATCCAAACAACGACAAAACGACCATCAACAAAAATTTTGAACCAAACAAAAATTTTTAAAACAACAAAGAACTAATAATATTGAAAGCAGACAAAGGAGAAGTTACCGTTATAATGAGATCACAAGACTACACAAAAATCACTAGAACTATTATCTGACACAAACACATATAGAATATTACCTAAAGACCCTACCACCTCAATCCAAAAAAGTAAACGAACACATCAAAACACTTCACAACCAGAACATGATTTCAAAGAAGACAAAAACACTCATCAACAACAGTACCAACCCAGGAAAGTATTATGGACTACCCAAAATTCACAAACCTACTATTTCTCTTAGACCTATAATTTCATCAGTAAATACTCCCACATACAACATCGCAAAATTTATATCTGATATTTTAAAAATCCTTTCCTCTGGAAGGATACAACACCCAAGACAGCTTCACTTTTGTTAATACATACAACAACTTTCAACTACCTCATAACCATATTCTCATCTCACTTGATGTTAGATCTTTATTCACAAACATTCCCAAAGAACTCGTCATACAAATCATAACAAATAAATGGAATAAAATCGAACCTAACTGCAGACTATCAAAGATAATATTTCTTAGTACTATCAACCTTATTTTCAACAACACATATTTTGTATTCCAAAAAGTCTATTTACAACTTTTGGTACTCCAATGGGCTCACCCTTATCACCAATTCTAGCCCAGATAGTAATGGACCTTTTATTAGACAGTGTCATCCCTAACCTTCCGTTCCAAATGGTTTTCCTAGTAAAGTCGTTGATGACATTATCTGTTCAGTACCATATGACCAAGTAGAATCAACTCTTCAGCACTTCAACAACTTTAATGAACATTTAAAATTCACCATAGAACAAGAAAAAATAAAACAATTCCTTTTTAGACACAAATGTCATTCGAACTGATGAAAACCTTCTAATTTTTGACTATTACAAAACCAACAAATTCTGGCAGGTATATTAACTACTTTTCCAATCATTCAAATAAACATAAAATCAACTCTTTATTAGCATTAAAACAACGCATAACAAAACTTAGCCATCCAACATTCATTAATAACAATATCCAAGAATTAAAGAAAGTTTTCATAAATAATGGATACCCAATACAATTAATCAATCAAATGCTAAACACCAACACAACTTACAATACCACAAAAATGCAGATACTATATACAAAAATTACCCTATATACAAAACTTAACACCACTACTCGTTCGAACACTAAGAAGACCCAACATAGTCATCACATACTACTACAACAGATCAATAAAAAACATTTTCACCCATCTCAAAGACAAGACTGAAACCATTATGTGCAACAACACAGTATACAAGATTCGTTGCAGTTGCAATTATTTCTACATTGGACAGTCAAGTCAGTGGCTTGAGACAGGTTAACTCAACACCGCAGTGACACAAAACTTGGAAAAATAACTGCGCTCTTGCCATACATGCACATACCACAAAACACAAACCGACTTTCGACGAAACACAAATTTTAGAAATAGAACAGAACTACTACAAACGTTTATTCTTAGAATCATTTTATATACAAAAGAACTAAACTGCATTAATAATAAACAAGACCAAAAAATTTAGGCATCATTTACTCCCAACTTTATAAACACTAGAAAGTATTCCAATAGTTTTGTAACACATTCCATCTTACTACAGCAACCTATATTTTTGATATTCATGTAACGTTCCCATAGTTATAGTACCTTTTCACTGTCTTCATGATGTATGTCATCTAGTAAAATCATATGTCATAGTCTATTTCTAATTTAAATATTTCTATGTAAGTAATTTTAACAACATTGTAATCTTTTTATTTTATAAAACAATCCATATTTTCAGACTTACGATTAAGGTCAGAAACCCGACCGAAACGTCAAGTAATTAGAGGAATTTAAAGACGATTGTTTTTATTTGACCTAAAATATCCCAAAACACAAAAAAAAAACCCTTATTATATATATATATATATATATATATATATATATATTGATATGATAACACCGTACTCGGTGTAATAAACGTCCTACTGAATGCCACCGCTGTGTTTCTTTACAATCTAATCTTTTAATTTTATTATGCCACGGCTAGCCCTTTTTAATCATCACAGAGTGCACAACGTTACAATAATCAATTTTTTTCACCCCTTTATGATTACCTGTGTGAATTGATAAAATGAAGTCAATCAACATTCATATAATGAAAGGAAATAATATTTACAATTTTTGTAATTCTTTAAATACACCCTTCAATCAATTAATATCATATGGATTATTTATCCCAAAATTTATATACTTTTAATTCAATATAAAGTCACCAAAAACTATACTTTTACAAAAAATCTGGAACGTTATTACGTTATTACGTAAGTTTAAACACATGCAATGTTCCTGTTGACTCTTTACAAGTTTTGGATAAATTGAATAAATTCAGTATTAAAATTTTAATTGAAAAGATTCCTTAAAATTAAGTAGATCTGACCTGTGATCTCCTGATATGTTGTTTCGTGTTTTGGATCAACACCCCTTGTTGTCTTAAATCGAATACCAATGCTCTGTTTTATCAAACCAATATTTCAGTACGGTTACCCTTTGCTTTCCAAAAATCACCTCGTTGCTTTATTCTATATTTCCCTGTATATGCTTTGAATCTCTTCCCTTAAATACCTCTTGAATTCGTGGGTTACTTAGTGTTATGAATTATCCCAGAAATAGTCCAGAAATATACCAGAAGTATTGTTATCGATGCAGATTAGAATTGTTTTATAAGTGAACCAGAAATAGTCCAGAATTTTGACTGGAAGCCGATTAGAAGCCCTCTATGATTATAAATATTTAATTTAAATTAATTACCCAATTTCTACTCACGTTTTCTGAAAAAAACGGCAAAAACTTTTCATATATTCTTAACACCATTTTTATACAGCACTCCTTTCACTATATTATAAACTTTATTTATCTGATGCGTAGATTTCTGGTTAAAAGTGATGTGGATTCAACGTGCTTCAAGTGGAAACTGAGCTGTCTTATCACCGGTGGGTGTTAAATAGCTTTTCACCACTACATCTGGATTGGGTTTCCAAGCAGTTTTGCAGATTGTCGCGACCAACCAGGTTTTCTTTAATATTTCAAGCTGATTCCTAATGAAACTCTTTCGGATTTCTGGGTCATGCTGTTTATTTGCGATCTTTGATTGCCTTATTATTTGTTATCGTGGCCAGACTTTAACTTACGTCTGTTGCTTTGTATAGATAATGCTTTTGGATAATTGTACAAAAATAAATGTTGTAACTCTAGTGCTGTTTTCGTTCATGTATTAATTTAGACTGATCTTTGAAAGTGTGTTTTCTTAACAAAGCGCATATTGTTCCTGCTTTATCACAAGCATGAGGATTTATTAGGTTTTGTCTTATTTTCTGCGTCTTTATTTTATAAACTTGTTAAACACTTTTCAACGTAGTTTTAATTACATGTACGATTATTTCTCTACTGAATGCGCGTTCTATTCTCCAAAGATGTGCTTGCTGGCATTGTTTAAAGTTAATTATGGTCTATATACAGGGTGTTAAATGCTTGCTATTTACATAATGTACGAATTACTTATTTTTCTGCTAAATAAATGCAGTTTTCTTATTCCTATTGCTATTTACAGTTACTACGCAGCCCTTACTATTCAATACACTCCTAAACAACCCCTTATCAAAGTAATATATATATATATATATATATATATATATATATATATTTACCTATACAAATCGAACTGGTATTTGCATAGCCATTACAAATTTTGTAATGGCTATGCAAATACTCAGTTCGATTATAGGTAAATACAATGTGTATTTACAGATACATCTCATGTAATTGGTTTAATTGTAACTGCAGATTGCAGAGAAAGTTTTGCTTTTATATATATATATATATATATATATATATATATATATAATTAATTGATTTTGTATGAATATTAGGATAAATTTCGTTCGAAATAAGATAGTGGTTTGGTTTAAAACATTTATTACACTTAATCTCAATGAGATGACGTTATATGTCAAAACTGGTTTTCTATAAAACACATTAACTTATGATTAAGGAAAAAAATTTCCGAAACGTTAAGTGTAATAAATGTTTTAAACCAAACCACTATCTTATTTGAACGAAATTTATCCCAATATTCATACAAAATCAATTAATTTATAACAAATACGTTGATTATCGAAAGCAAGATCAACTATATATATATATATATATATATATATATATATATATATATAAACTACCTATACTTAAATGGCAAATATAATGACAACTACTTATAAAAGCAGAAAAAATGGAGACATATATTGTGTGAATGTTAAACCATTGTACTGACTTCTGATTCAATAAGTGCTGCAGCTTTTGTATAAACCTACAAAACAATTCAAATAGATTTAGCTATCACTCAATAACCACACAACTTTCCTCTTCAGGCACCAAATGTAGTAAGATGATCGGTATACGTTTATTGAATATTTTTTACACATATAATAATACTATCATAAGTGCTGTTTGAACATGGAAAAAATTGACAGTGCAAGCTGTTACTCTTGTCTTTCACAGAAAAATTAATAACTTTTGCAACAAGACTAACAATTCATGCTAGATTTATTGCAGTAAGGCCATATATACTACCCTGCAGATTTAAAAATAAAGCATAGCTGGCCATTTATATTTATAAAAACCCCACAGGAGTTAATTTCTGAAAAATCTTTAGTGTTAATGTGCATGATAACTTACAGTAGATTAGATTTTAAACAAGAAAGGTCACAGGCTATGTACTGGTGGATAGAAGTGGGAGACCATAACTAGAACATGTCGAAGGAATAGGGCTAGTTGAAAAGCAGGTAAGTGACCACTACTTTTGATTTGTTACTTTATTAATGCAACTGCTTCAGTAATGCAAAATTTAAATACCTTTATTAGAATGATCAATTATGAAAAATGTATTTGTTATAGACGAGTTGCACCAATAGTAAGTAAAGCTTCAAGAATTGTTACATTTATGGTTTTGTATGCATTGTACACTTTCTATTTAAGATAGTAAGCTCTGAGAATATTTCCTAGTTTTATTATTATAAACAATTCTAATAAATTACTTGGTGTCAAACTCACCTGTAGTTTCATAAGTTGTTGTAATGGTATCGTCTGTTTCTGTGGAAACCAGTAAAGGCGCTTGACTTGCTTTATTTGTTTCTGCCATTCTTCGTACGTTTCCACTACCTACACGTGACTTTCTTCCTTTGTTATTTATCTGTGCTTTGTGGCCATATTGAATTTCACTGTTTATACTACTACGGGTTAGTGAACTTTGAAATATTTCAAATTCATCATTCAAAATAGTTGTATCTCTTATAGGATCATTCGATGTTGTCGTTTCACATGGCACTGCTTTTGATTTCACATTATTTAATGCACATGAAGCAACACAAGTGTCGGTAGACACTTCATTTATCTGAATTTGGCCAGTATCACAAAGTTCCTTTTCGGTAGAGGGTTCATATTCTGCTTTGGATGTTTCTGTACAATTTGCTTTAGAAACAACTTGATATGGATGTCTTATTTCAGTTTGTTTAAGTTGTCTTTGTTTTCTAACATTTTGAATTTTACTAGTAGTTGCCTGTTGTGATTTATTAGAATTGTCAGAACCAACTTTGTTTGTACATTCCTGTTTGTGCTGATAGTTTACTAAGACCTTGGAATTTGTTGAACTCTTTACCTCACTGGAGGAGCCTACTAGGCTACTGTAAGATTTTGAATATAAAGAACTGGTATTACTAAATTCGCCTAATAAGGTCTCTAAGTCTTGTACAATATCTTCAACACTTTCCGTTATTTTTACAGATGAAACGCTACTAATATTAGGTTCTGTGGAACTACAACAATCGGCGTCTGCCTTCAAGGACTCAGGATATTTATCAACTGTAGTGCTAGTAATAGCATGGTCGCGTTCAACTACATTTGAGGTTTCTTTTGCTTGTCCTGTTATTAATAAAGGAGTCGCTTCGTTCAAAGTTTTGTTGTTTAAATCCATTATATATAAAAGTTTCGATCAAAAACCGAATGCAAACTAAAGGAAAAATAAACCAAGTGCAAACATAAAAGCGATTTAATAATACTGAACTGTTTAATGCATAAATGTTTAAAACTGTATTTAACGCAATAACCACATAACTAACCTTAATTCCGCACGTAAACAAAGAAAAGGTATACAAAATCAATGTGCAAAACAAAGCTAAAAGACCCGTGGTGAAACTACAAAAACGCCTAACATGAATGTTAAGAGGAGTTCAGTGGCTGCTCGAAGGGGGTGTAATCAACAGTAAATATACCCAATTTGAATATTATGAAAAATTCAAAACGATTAATTAAAACAGTAATTTCAAACGTAATTATTTAATCATCGTGTGGTTACAAAAATGTTTGTGCAGTTTCTTTACATTTTTATACACTCCATCTAAATATAAAAAAGTAACCAACATATTTGAAAGAAAAACGCGATTAAAAGAACTTTAAACAGGAATGAATTGCAATTTACCTCTATCATTGAACGTTATTTTTAATACAAACAACCTGCAGTATAAAAAAACACTTTTTTTTCTAATTTTGCATTCTAGAAGTCGGCTAATGTCACTGGTTATAAAAATTATCCTATCTAAGGATAGAATTTAGCAACTGATAAGAAAGGTTAATTTATAATACAGTAGAAGATTTATCATTAGGGGTTATATTTTTTAAAGTTTACCGTTAATTATCATAAATTTAACTGCTATAAAGTTTATTTTATTTACAAAGACAAATTCACATAAACCGGGCGTGCATATGTGTACGCATGCGTATTTTTGCATGTGTTTATCCGAGGGCATATAAGGCTTTCGTGTGTGTTTGTCCGCAAACTTGCGAACAAGTAAACGTGTGTATGTAAGTTTGTGGTACATGTGTATGTTTGTGTGCATGTGACCATGAGCGAATGCGTTAGGATGTGCATGTACTTATACGTGTGCAAATGCGCATGTGGGGATACGTGCACATGTGTATGTCAACGCCAGTTAAGGTTCGTGGCTGGGAGCGGTCCTTTTTAAAAAACCATTTCCAACTTCTTAACAAATTTATTTATTTTTATACAGAATTTACTTGGAATTTTGACAATCTCGAAATTAAAATTATTCTAAGTCGAAATACTGAATTAATTGTACAAAAATGAGTAATCTAACGAACTGCAATGTTAAAGCTGAAGGATGGATTAATTGTCGTCGACTGGGGCTCCCGGGCTTTTTATATTATCCCTACCCCCTCACATGGCTGTGGGAACTTGCAGACCTAATGTCTGCTAACACTTAATTCTATTCATTAATACAATGTTGCGATCTTAATTCTAAGTAATCTTGGTACGTGACCGTCTGCGACCGCCTGTGACCTGACATCTGAAGTGTCACTTATCGTCTGTGCTACAAAGTAGCGTTTCCGTTCTCATGAACGTTAATAAACTGAATGAATTGTCTTTCATTTACAATGTTGCACATCACTTAGCGCATTTCTAATGTTTCTAATAATTTCATAATTATACTTTCTTTACATATATATCAATTGGGGGATTACATAACTCCTCCTGACGTACATTAAAAATTAAAAGTTTTCATTTTCTTGATTTTTAATTTTAAAATTTATTTAACTTTATTCAAACTTTCTAATGGTACATTTGTTTCTTTGGTTGCCTTAAATCTAAAACTATTTCCTTTATTTTTATACCTAATATACATTTTGTAAATTACATAAATGATCAATAAAATAGATAAAATGATTAATACAATTGTCCATACACTAATGTTATCGTAGTGCACTTTGGGCGTTTCGAGTTCGTTTAGATGTTTTTTGTAGTCTTGCATGAGTTTTATGGCGTGATTGAGGTTGTCTAACTCCAGGTATTCAAGTTGCATGGGTTTTTGAAGTATTTCTTTGATTTCGTCTTGCGTTATCTTGCTTTGTAATTCGGGTAGATTTGCTAATTTCTTGGTTTGTACGGGATCTTGGTAGACTCTAATTATTTCATTTTTTAATTTTAAATAACAATTTTCCTTAAGGGTGATTAGTTTACTTCCGGTTAATGCTAAGTTCCTTTCGTCTTGATTGCAGTATATTGTTGCGATTACTTCTGTGGGGAAAATGGCTATCCATTTATTTTCCGTTACTTTCTGGATTTTCATATTGGTGATTTGTACAGGTTTGGCTTCATAATTTTCGTAATGATTGGTAAATTTTAGTAGTTGTACTTCGCAAGGACTAACTTCTTGAATTGTTGTCGTTGTCAATGATTGGCATAAATATTGATTTGGTGTGATTTCATCACATTTTTCGTTCGTATAACCATATCTTAGTTCATTTAAGGATAGGAATTTGGTTTTGGGTATAATAACTTGGTATGTTCTAGTCATTTTCATTGGAAAAGCAAATAAATGATGATAATAATTGTAATTGTTAATCTCTACTATTGGAATTTCTATTAAAAATGTTATATCGTTATTTTTCACATAGCCTTTAACTATAGATATTTTTTCAAATATTAAAATGTTTGATTCTACTACATCGAAAGGTAATCTACTGTTGGTTATAAAAAAATCTTATTCTCGATCATTCTTTCAATAAATCAATTGGTTCTATGATACTGGAATGTAAGGTATTTAATTTGGCAAATGTTACTGCGTTTTCTAACGTGGCTAAAATTTGTTGGATTAAGGTAAGGGTTGATATTATCTGGGTGTATATCGTGTTGAATCTGATTAAATCTCGCATGCCTAACATGGTAGTTTGCATGTTATTTTCAAGGGTTTGTATTCGATTGGCTATACTATCTTGGTTTCTAACTAATTTTGTTAATGTGTCGTTGAATTTTATGATCGTTGATTGAGTTAACGATATTTGGTTACTAATTATGGTTTTGATGTCGTTTTGGATTTCGATTAATTGTTGTATTGCGTTGTCATAACGTTCTGCGTCTTGATTATCCAAATTATCTGTTATTGCTTTTATTATGTTTCTTAATCCGTTGATTAGTCTTCTTTTTCGTCTTGTCGTTTGTTCTGTGGGTATAAGTCGATTAAATTTGTCTTCTATGTTTCTCAAGCTACTTTCTATTATTCTGTCATAGTTCATCATTTCTATTGCGTATTCTTTTCCGAATTTTGTTGTGTCCATTGATTGTTTTAGTTAGTAATAATTATTTTGATTGTTTGAAGCTCTTGTTTTAGTTCTGTTAAATCGAATTTTTGTGCAAAGGTCCAATAGTCTAGGGTGTTCTGCATACTGCCTAATTTTATTGGTAGTATTCCGGGGTTATTTTTTGATGTCCTCAATTATGATTTCGGTGTCCGTTCTACCTGGGTGGAGGTTGACGGTAAGGGTGATGATTGTCCATCTGAAAGTACAGGGTGTCTTAAATTTTTCAGGTGAATATATTTTGTTATCCTGCCGTTGTCTACTACGGCTACGTTTTTGTCGGATATTCTGTTAATTTTAAAAGGGCCTAAATTTCTAGGTGCCGTTTTGTGTCTTTTGCTTTGAAAATTTTTCTCGTATACGGTTTGTCCTATTGAAAATTTATTTACGTCTGTGTTTTTATTACGGATCGCGGTAATGTGTTCTTTGTCGTTATCTAACTTATCCTTTACTTTATCGTAAGTTATTTTTAGTTTTTCTTTGTGATCCTTGGCGTAATGCTGATAAACTTCCTTGTTGTAATGTATGTCATAAGGGTTGCGTGAATCTGAATGTTCTAGGGTTAATTCTAATGGTGTAAAATTAGTTGATGAATGGATTGTGTTATTATAGGCGATTAATGCGTATGACATTAAGTTAGTTATGTGTTTTTTCTTGTATGTTATTCTTAATAATCGGATTTGTTCTAGTAGGGTCCGTTGGATTCAGGGTGGTTGTCAGTTATGAAATAAATTTTTATCTTGTGTAATTCCAGAGTGTTTTGTAGTGTTTCATTCTTAAACTCGCTGCCGTTATCCAACGTTATGGTTTCAAGCGTTCCATAAAATGTGAAATAATGTAAAAATCCTTGAGTTACGTCTATACTATTTTTTAGAGGTGATTGGTATTTCTTGGCCTATTTTTGTAAATGCGTCTACGATTGTTAAGTAACTTTGTGCTTATACTACTAGAGTATCGGCATGTAATTTCTGAAAGGGTTTGTCAGGTGTTTTAGTTAACATTAAGGGCATCTTCGGGGGTTTCCTGTCGTATTTTGTTTTGTCGCATAGTTCACATTGGTTGATAAAGTCTGTAGTTAGTTCCTTCATGTCTTTGAAGTAATAACGTCTCATAATTTGTTTTAGGGTTTTGTTAATTCCACGATGGTTGGTCTTTCCTTCGTGTTGGTTTCTGATCACATCATTTATTTCGTCAGGGTCGTCTAATGTTATTAATTTTCTTGTGCATCTTATAAGTTCAGGGTCAGAGTTGTTGAATAATTTAACATATATTTCTGAAAATCGTTTATACAAGTTTACCGTGTTATAGTAAAAGTAAAATCGTTTTTTCTCGGGGGTGTATTCCTTTAGAATTTTAATTATTTGTGCTTCATTGTCGTCTTTGGTTATATGAATTTGATATATCTTTTTGTTATCTACTTTCTTATATTTTACAGGATTAGGGTTGGTTAAAACTTCGGTGATTATAAACTGATTGGGCTTCATGTCTATGGCTTCATTTAAAATTTTAATCGCGGTTTTTGGTTCGTCATTTTGTGTCAAATGTATGGTGTCCATTTCGTCTGGATCTTCTCTAACCTCTGTTTCGTCTACGTTTCCTATCACTGATTCTGTTTCTAGTGCGTTAAGCTGTATTCTACTTAAGCCGTCTGCGTTATTATTGTAAATTCCCTTTTTGTATACGTTCTCGTAGTCATATTCTTCTAATCTGATTCTCCATCGTTGTAATTTTGAATTGGGTTCCTTGAGTTTGCATAGCCATACTAGTGGTCTATGATCGGTATGTATATAAAATTTCCGTCCGTATAGGTATGGTCTAAAATACTTTGTTGCCCAAATTATGGCTAACAATTCTTTCTCTATTGTACTATATCTTTGCTCGGTTTCGTTGAGGGTTTTGGATGCGTAACTGATAGGTTTATCATTGCCTACTGTCCCTTGGCTTAATACTGCGCCTAATGCTACATTTGATGCGTCTGTTGTTAATATGAATGGTTTCGAAAAATCGGGGTATTCTAATACAGGGTGATTTGTTAATATACTTTTGATTTTATCTACAGCTTTGATGAATTCTGGGGTATGTACAATTTTGTTCCCTTCTTTAAACAATTTGTCAGGGGCTTGGTTATCTGAGCATAACCTTTAATAAATTTGCGGTAGTAACCACTAAGTACTAAAAATCCTTTTCTTTCCTTATTCGTTTTTGGTATGGGGTAATTTAATACAGCGTTTGTTTTGTCGGGGTTCGGCATCACTCCTTGGGTGTTATTATATGACCTAAAAATGCTACTTCTTTCTGTAGAAATTCGCTCTTATCTAATTGTACTTTAAATTGTGCTGTTCCTAATCTTTCGAACACTTCTCGTAGTCTTTCTATATGCTCCACTAATGATGTTGAATACACTATAATATCGTCTAGGTACACAAGGCATATTTCGTTGTGTATCCCTCGTAGTATGTTATCCATTACTCTTTGAAAAGTTGCAGGTGCGTTCTTTAGTCCAAATGGCATCCTTTAATATTCGTAATGTCTTTTAGGTGTGCTAAAGGCTGTTTTTTGTGTATCCTTTTCTTCCATTTCTACTTGATGGTATCCTGATGCTAAGTCTAACGTCGATAAATACTGGCACTTGCCTAATTTATCTAAAATTTCAGTTATATTTGGTAACGGGTATTTATCGTCATCCGTTTTTTCATTTAATTTTATATAATCTATTACCATTCTATATTTTCGTTTTCCTGGTGCGTCCAGTTTTTTTGGTACTATTATTAATACGGGGCTGCTCCATGGTGAATTGGAGTGTTGTATGATATCTTGATCTAATAAGTCGGCTACTTGTCTGTCAGCTTTTTCCTGACTTGCCTGGGGTAATCTGTATGCTTTTGTGAATATAGGTTTGTTGTCTGTTAGTTCAATGTTGTGCTTGACGGTATTCGTAAATGTTAGGGTATTCCTTCGCAATGGAATATGTCGCGGTATTCGAAACATAAATTTTGGATTGCTCTTTGTTCTTCCTGATTAATGTCGGTGTTAAAAGGGATATTACTTAAATTTTCTCTTGACATTTCATCGTTTTCTCCGGGGCTATAATTTTCGTTTAGATTTTCATCTATTTCCATCTCGTTGAAATTTAATTCTTCTACGTTAATTGGGTTTGTTAAAGATAGTTCTACGGGGTAGTTATTTGAATTTAATATTGTCGTTGTGGCATAATTATCTTTGATTTGTACTAATGCGGTTGGGGTCTCTACTCCTTGTTGAAAAGTTATGTGATTTATTATTCCTGATTTGTTTTTTTAATTTACTGGGATTTTTATCTTTTTTCTGTTTGGGGTTTTATTGTGTATTTTTCTTCAACTTAGGTATTTTGAAATTTGATGGGAATTCGTCCATATTTGGTTCTTAATAAACGGTTTTTTGTCGATGTTGGCTCCTAATTTTCTTAGAAGGTCCATTCCTAATAGTCCGTCATATTTTTCATTGAATTCGAATATGCAGAATTTATGCTTCATTTTTACGTTAAATGTTTTAGGTAAGGGTATGTTTGCTACGAATTGGTGTAGGGTTGTTTGATGGGATGTTTTAATTTTAAACGGTTCTCTTTCTACATAGTTTAGGTAATGTTTCTTTACGGTTCGCGGACTAATTAATGTTTTGAAGATCCGGTATCGATTAGTACTTTAAATTCAGCGTGGGGTATTTTTATATAGGGTAGTACAAGGTGATTCATATTGTTTAAGTTTATTACGTTTGGTCGTTTATAAATCGGCCTATCTAAAAATTTGAGCACGCGTTTTCTTCGTCGTCCTCTTCATAAGTTTCATATAATTCTTGGCGTTCATAATTGTTGAATTGGTTCTGTTCATTGTCTGTACTTGGTCGAATGCAATTATTTTGGTCATCTTCATATTCCTCTATTTCTTGGTGAAATAGCTCTTCTGAGCTAAAAGTGCGTTTTTAGTTAGGGTTCGGTCGAATGTGTGTTATTTTTGTGTTTGGTCTGGTGTTACCAGATGAAGTATCCATTGGTGTGGGTTTATAATAGTTATTGGGGTTATTATTATTTGTCATTGGTGAGTTTCTAATAAGATTCGCGTTGAATGCTGGTCTTTGTTAATTTACATTTTGGTTGAAATGCGGGTTTTGAAAAGTTTGGGTTGAATGTTGGTTTTGGAAAGTATTTATACTGGTTATTAAAGTTTGAGTTATTAAAATGTGGATTATTGGTTCGCGTTTGGTTTGTTTGTGCATTGAACGGGGTGAATTTTTGTTGTGGATTTGTTTGTCCCGCGGGTCGTATGGTTTTATTGGTGTGTAGCTTTTATTCGCGTTGGGGTTGTATAGTCTGTTTCTGTAGTACACATCACGTTTTCTTCTTCGATTATCATGTTCATAGTTTCTTCTAAGTCTTGTGATGTTAAAACCTGATTTTGTCTGAAAGTCGTTTAAGTAGTGCATTTAGATATGTGTCTAATGCCATTTCATCGTACATTTTTGTTTTTAGAAGTCTGACATTTGAGTTGGATTCTTCAATTTTTAGTTTTGTCAAGATTAAGCTTCTTACATTTTGGCATTTCATTCCAAATTGATATGGGGATTGGTTGTTTTCCATTCCAAATTTTATTAAATCGGGTACTAGACATTTTAGGTTTCTCTGATCTCCTAAATACGCAATTAATACTCGTTTCAATTCATCCCATTGGTCTAGGTCATCTCGACTCGCAATTAAAGTTAGTGCCCTTTCGGTTAGTTTACTGAATATAAGACGTATGAGTAAAACGTTACTTTCGTTGTCACCGCGCTTATAGAATGTTTTAATAATATTTCACAGGCTGAAATAAAATTAATGAGTAAACATTGGTCTCCGTTAAAATTTGGGACCATTTTTAAATAGATTTTCATTTCTCAACTCATTTTGGCTGGGGGAATGTTTTGCTAATTAATTTTTTTAATTTGACTTTAATTATTTTCTGATTTGTAAAAATTTAGTTTTATTTCGTAGTTTGTTGCGTTATTCCTTGCTTGGATTTATTAATTTTCCGTTTAGATTGCGTCGGGTTATTTGCTATTTTTAGCTTGGGTCGTTTCAGATTATTTAAAGAAATGAGTTGCTTATTTTATATTTAATTGCACGATGTTGAGATTATTTTATGGGTTTTACACTTGGTATTGGTTTAGTTACGTTTATTTTTAATTTGCCGATGTTAGTTTTAATGTAGGTTTAATTTCTGAAGTTTCAATACGATTAAGCGATTTTTGTGGTAATTTATCTTATTTGCTTGTTTTACGTCAGTTAAAGCTTTTTTATTTTAATTCCGCTGATTTTAATTATGTCTGTAATAATTATCTGTTCCCGTGGGTTTATGTAATTTGTAACGTGTCTGCGATGCTTTTCGTTTTATTACAATGTGGTAATTTATTGTAGGATGTTGCCAGTTAATTAGTTGCGGCAGTGTTTCTGTTGCAAGGTTATTTTTAAACGTACTGTGCTGTTATTCAGTAAACGTTGTGATTTAATACAATTTGTACTTTATTTAATCTTTCCTGAAAGTTTCTGTTTGAATTGATTGCGTCTTTCCTATAATTAATTATCTCGTCAACGAAATATTTAATTATGCAATGTCGTGTTTGGAATAATGAAATTTTTGCGTTGTTAATTTACTGAAGTATTATAATTGTCAAGTCTGAATAAGGTTGTAATATGCGTTTTCAGTATCGTAATTATTTATAGTTTTCCTGAGTTGGTTTGTAATTAAACGTAATTTTATAGAAGTTTCCGGTCGTAATTTTATTGGTTTTGATTTACAAATGCTTTTATTCTAAAAGGTTTTCGTATGGTTTAGATCCGCGATGTTTTAAATAGCTTGTACAGTTGCGTTCAAGGTGAATGATTTTATTCACTTTTAGTGATGAGATTTGAATGTGTAGTTTTAATAATAGATTGGGAATTGTCTATTACTTACGGAATACTATGAGTTTTGCGTCTGGGTATTTGCGTTAGTTAATACCGGGTTGTTGAATTAGATATTTGTTTTTGTTTCTAAAAAATTTCTTACGCCAGTTAAAACCGTAAATATAGTCTCAACTGCGCTTAAATGCGACTTCTTTTATATTCTCAAGTTTTTATATACAAAGAAAAATTTGTTTTCAAAGATAGCTTGAAGACAATCTCTTGCAATAGCTAAGTAGATTATTTTCATAAAATTGCATAAAATACTGGTATCAATAATCAATATACATAAATATAAATTATAAACTAGCAAATATCAAATATGTTTGTTAAAATAAAACTTCAATTGGTTTAAAGGAAATAAACTTACACTAGTTGCTTTGTTGATTTCATGGAGTCTTTCTTTTCTTCGGTTTTCTTTTGTTGAATTTGAACGATTTTTGTTTCGTTTTTAACTTCTGTTTGTTTGCCGGGTTTGAACGATTCTTGTTTCGCCTCCAACTTTTGTTTTGGTTTTGCCAAATTTGGAATTGAAATTCCAGACCACCAGTTCCTCCATTTTGGATTTCCTAGTGCCCTTTTGACATCCGTTACGACTGCGCCAGTTAAGGTTCGTGGCTGGGAGCGGTCCTTTTTAAAAAACCATTTCCAACTTCTTAACAAATTTATTTATTTTTATACAGAATTTACTTGGAATTTTGACAATCTTGAAATTAAAATTATCCTAAGTTGTACAAAAATGAGTAATCTAACGAACTGCAATGTTAAAGCTGAACGATGGATTAACTGTAGTGGACTGGAGTTCCCGGGTTTTTTATAATATCCCTACCCCCTCACATAGCTGTGGAAGCTTGCAGACCTAATATCTGCTTACACTTAATTCTATTCATTAATACAATGTTGCGATCCTAATTCTAAGTAATCTTGGTACGTGACCGTCTGCGACCGCCTGTGACATGACATCTGCAGGGTCACTTATCGTCTGTGCTACAAAGTAGCGCTTCCGTTCCCATGAACGTTAATAAACTGAATGAATTGTCCTTCATTTACAATGTTGCACATCACTTAGCGCATTTTTAATATTTCTAATAATTTCATAATTATACTTTCTTATATATATATATATATATATATATATATATATATATCAATTGGGGATTACATAACTCGCCTTAAATTAAAGAAATATATTACAGAAGTATATGTGAATGTTAATTAGATATATGCATTAAATAAAAACTATTAATGTATATTGCTGTGAATCAGGTACAGCCGCCCTGTCCAATATATAAGGATGCACTAGAAAATATCAATTTTCATCTTACCGTGCCCATTTTTCTACCTGGTTAGCTCAGCGAAAAATATGTTTACGAATTTAGGAAAATGAAATAAAAAACAGAAATCTTGAGAAATATCTATGAGCCAACTCGTACATTCAAAAACATCTTGCTTTTAAACACATTATCTAAATAATCTCTTACATACTCAGATTATAAATAACGCTTATAGATGTAATGTACAGCTTAAGTTTAGACAGAAAATTTACCTTATGGCTACTTACGTTTAACACAATTTTCACCTAATCATTGTTAATAATTTCATATATCTCATATGTAAGTCACAAAATTTACTTTAAGCTTTGTTGGATAATTTAAATATTCTTGAGTTACCTCTCGGCATAGTTCATCAACAATTCGAGCAGACGATTTTGTAAGGGCCAAAACGTTTCGGGCTCTGACCTCAAAATTGCTGAATACAGTATCCAATGACAAATAATTTTATAAAAATTAGAAGCTTATCCTAGCTTAATTTACTTAACAATACTCGAATATCCCTCAAAACAAATTTATACTTGCAGTTTGTATCTTCAAATTCTTCCTTTGGCTAACTGTCTTCGCTTATAGTTACTATTTAAAATATGGTTTTCATTGAAATTAACTGCATTCAAACGTTCCTGGTTCCGTTTCAAATTTCCATTTTCTGACCTAAAAGTATCAGTTAGTTTGCAAAACACATTCATTAAAAAGATTAACATTTGCGTGTACCTTTGCACTATTGTTATTCATTTTATAGCAATAAATTATGTTTCATAATTATATTTAAAGCTTTATATTACATGTGAAACGTCCACAGAATGAATTAATGAATGAATGACCGCCTCCCCCACGTTAAATCTCGTCTTTATTTAATAAATAATCTTAATACGTCACAAGTCTCGATGCTTCTGATTATATTCTCAAATATGACTCATCGCATTATGTAATAATTTATCACGATTTCGCGTTTAATAAACTATCAGTATAAAATTTATGGCCATCGTAAACAGTCTTTCATTCTTTGTTAATAAACCAAAGCAATCTCCGTTGTCTCTTTCCCTCGAACTTCTGCAAAATAATTAGAGCTATTAAACGCGCTATATTACCTATTATATAGCATCACTTGTTTGAATTGGAGCGTTTATTCATACAAGATTATTATTTTGCTGATTTAATAGCTTTGAGAACACTTACAGAAGAAATGCTTTACTCTTTATTTTGTTAACATAAATAAACTCGAAAATTCTGGATTATTTGTCTTTCAATAAATGCACTAAAACTTGTTATATGGTAAATTAAACGTGTTTTAAAGAATATCTACACACGAATTTTGAATTAACACTATCAATGAATGCTAGTTTTAAAAATTGGGCTTTCTTCTAATGATTTATGAGTGCAATAAGATTTGTATTTTGCAGGAGAATATTTATACACGGATTTTAAAGTTGGCTTTCTTGATCAATGTTATCTCATATGTACCTAAAATTTTCCATGGCAATATATTTATGTGCCGGGGGAATGCGCTTGTATGTTTATACAGGGTAAATATTAAATATTAAAGAGTTTCACAGAATTTAGCGTTCAATAACCTCTCGTGACTTCATTATCACATTAATATGTATATATTAATAAAATATTTATACCAAAAATTAAAATAACGACCGATGCGTAAGATTGTAAAAATTTGTATATCTAGAACGCGATTGTAAGAACATTTTGATATACAGTTCATACAATAAGCTAGAAATAAGGTAAAACTTAAAAACAAATTGACAATCGAAAAAGATTTAATGATTTAGGGTAAAAAATTTAATATATCATGTTGTAAATTAGCTAGAATTTAAGTTAAAACAACTAAAAATAACTAAAATACGTTAAAGTAATGTAAAAAATAGTTATAAATAGGTTTGTTAACTTAACAATAAATAATAGTTATATAGAAATCTAGTGTTGAAATTTTTAAATAATTTTAATGTAGCACAAAACTTAGGAATGCGTATCAGAGACACTGCACAACACGTATTTTCTGATTGTTAGTTTTTGAGGTAGTTGGAGTTGAAAATACTTTCCATTATCAGTCAATTCTTGGTTGAACCGCGTTACTTTATATATTAAACAGCACCCTGACATATATTTACCTACTCTTCCTTAGCGATTAATCCTTGGTCTTCAACAAAAAAATAGTAATTTCAACCTACGTTTATTATGTAAGAGCATGATTCCTTCTTATGAGTTTAGGAAGTTAGTCAACTTTACGTGCGTGTTCTATTGTGGATGTGAAAGCGAAATGCAGCTGCCTGTTGTCTTCCTATGATGCGAGATTGAGAAGGCATGTGCAGTTCAACTTGTTTATGCAAAGCTCAGTCTCACGCATCGTCTTGCTACTCTTTCTTAGTGCTGTGGTGGACAATGGATTTTCAGTACCTTGTCTGTTTTTTTTTGGTATTTAATCAAGGTTGAGACCATTGTTCAACAGGCAGTTAAAATAATGCCAGTCCTATTCGGGCATTTAGGAGGGAATATAGTTTTAAAGCTTTCCATTTTATTGAAAGTACCAAGAAGATGTCGCAGGGTCAGAATTCTAAACATTAAATGGTTGTAGCGTTGATTGAGATACTAGTAGTTAGCCTTTGAACTGGGGTGATACATTTATTTGGTATTTTAATGGTTTTCCTCTAAAAAAAAATATCCGAGTACCGGAACATTTGACAACAAATGTCAACAGGTGTCAAGGCTACTTACATCAATAACGTTGTTGGGATTTGTTGTTTAATACATGTATTATTGTTGATAGTTGTAACCCTAGTTTTGGTAATCCAGTGGGCAGGGGTGAACTTTAACAGATTGGAAAAATTGTGTTTTAGATGATAAATATCCTGGTTCTGAATTACAATTTAGTAGTTTACTTGAAAGTTTGTTACATTTACCCTTGTAAGTTGACTACACGTAATTGACCGCAACCCCAACAAACGTAATTAGCAATCACCATTAATTTAACAAACGGGTTCTTCTCGAGTGCATTTAATTTGTCTTAATGAATATATTTAAGATATTTAACAAGCATATTTTGTTTAATTGACTATAATGCTATTAGCCATTCTTTGAATTCTAGGTATCGATAAGTGATCTTAACTTTTGACTGTCAATTTATTTTTTATTATTATTTTAATTTTTAATGACGGGTCCTATTATGCACTGGCTGTAAACACTTGCTATTTTATGCTAGATGTGGAACCTCTAAAACTGCAATTATTGATTTAATTTTTTTAATTTTGCGTAAATAAACTTTGTGGTGGTTACTCAACTGCATCATTTAACAACCTTCACTTAACGAAATGCTGTATTAATTTTTACTGCGTTATTGAAGTACGTACCTTTTGATAGCTTTGCAGCGACAAACAATGAACCTAGTAGGTGATCCAGTGGTAAGGTTGTACTGAGGTGTCGTTATTTAATTAATTCTAATAGTTGCGTATTACGCTCAACCCTCCCAATAAACCCCGGGTAAGTAAATAATCTTATAAAACACTTAACCGGCATTTAAATGGGCGTCGATGTCTTTCTCAGGGGCGGTTTTCTGCTCTTGCCCTGTTATGGATCACTACTCCTGCTGGTGGTGCTTCGCTGAACAATACGATAAGGGTAAAAGGGTGGGAACAAATACGAGGCACCACGACAGCACTGCACCGTAGACGGTACGGAAGTCGTTATGCCACGAAAGTCGGTACGGTAATCGACGAACTAGGCGGCGTTTCTCGTCTTAAATACCTCACCCCTTCAACCGAGATTGATGCACTTCCGCTTGCGTTCATAGGAAAATAAACTTCTTTACTCATACAAAGTTTTAGGTCAGCGCTTACGATCGCAAAGATAAGCGAATGACGTTAAGACCCGTAAGAACAGTAATAATCCCCGGGTTTCACAGCGTCAACGAAAATTGCAGTATACACCGGGGATTTTGCCGAATTCTAAAAAAAGTCCCTAACTTGAAATTAATAAACCTAATTTTGGAGCTTACTCAATAAAGCGTAACGTGCTTTTTATTTTAAAAAAGTTTTAAAAAGAAGGATGACTAGTGTTTTGATCAAATATTAAACAGGTTGCGACCGTTACAATTAATCGCAACTACTTGAGTAGATAGGCTTTTAATTATCTACCTAGGCAACCCTTGTTGTCGCTTTTATTCAGCCGTATTAATCCTAAAGTTTATGATATCCATTCTTTGATTTCTGTCCAGTCTCTATATTTTTATTAATTTTCTCTCCAATACGTTTAGTATGGAAATATAGCAGGGTGTCCAGTAGTAATTTTAATTTACAGGGTAGTTCTTGACTATTCTAGCGATCATACCGTTCGTGGAAGTGCGCGGGCTACTAAGTGAAAAGAATGTAAAAACACCGATCTACAACTTTTTGTTCTTTGTGAAATCTACAGTGTTAGGACCGTTGAACACTTAAATTTAATTAAAAAACCTTTTACTAGACAGTAGTTTAAGGTAAATAAGTATTTAGATCGCTAAGTAGTGATCACTGGCGGTAACACTTTTAAATGTAATTAAGGTTGTTTAGGAAACCTAAACATAGGTGGCCTACAAACTCTCAGGCAATCATCGGCCGCTTGGGAACAACGTTATCCTGCCTGCCAATTTAAAATGTTTGTTATATATGCCATGTAAATAATGATTGTGATTTTATTTAAAACTTTTAAATTGTGAAATTTAGATTAGTCAAGGATATAACAATACATATTTTATTATGTATATTTCAGTTGCTGCTGAAATTTGAAACTGATTTCAAGGCTAATGTTTATTAAACTATAAATATTTGTATATGTTCCGTTTGTATATATAGTTAATTTACTGTTAGTTATAACATAATTATAGCATATGAATAATTGATAAAAATGAACAATGTGCTTTGCAATAACTTTATCTAACCTATGATAATTGATTTTGTTATGTGTTTCAATATTCCCAATTTGCTCGTGCAGTTCAATGTTAGCTTGCAGGTAAACTCGCATCCGCCTCGTGGAAATTATATGTCATTAGATTTGTCGCGATTCAGCCTTCAAGCTACTCTGTGTTATTGATGTACCGCTAAAACTTAGTTAAAAGTGTGGTTTGCGTCGTAGTGGTTTTTTGTTAGACAGATACGACCTCCTGTCAAAAGTCGACGTTTTTTTCTATTAGTTCTTCAAACACTGCTAAATCTAATAACTCAGGTAAGTACTTGAAGGTTTCCACTATTATTCTTATTGTTTTCGTATATATGTCCACTTATCTTACTATCTCTGGTTATCGAAGTTAACCGCCGCATTAACATATATGGTTTTTCGATTCGGATCTGAATGTTACTTGCAAGCTTTAAAATTTTTATTACTTTACGTTGTTAGATACCGCTTATCAAGGTGTAGCATTTATGTATCTTGGTAGTTATAGTTACATACTTGGTTGATTCAGATTTGAATTTGGTCTTTAAATTATTTGTAGTGCTTAATTTGAATTTTTACATAAAGCACGGTAATCAATACTAATTTATTGCCTGTTTTATATTACTGCATAATTAAAAGCTTTTTTTGCTTTTGCATGTTTTTCTTAATTGTATTTCTTTGCTTTCGCTTTAGTAATTTCTAATCATGGCAAACAGACTCAAAAAGGCGTATTTTATAAGAAACCCGCAAATTAACTCCCTTTAGGAGATTTTTAAAATCACTAACAAGACTGTAGTTGAACCCGGTGTTGTAGAACTCTTCCAGGCTCAATACACGTCAATCGACACGAGTAAGGAAATTTTTTTTGAGTAACTTAATTTTCTTATTAGTGAAATCGCTTCGGTTGAAGACACAGATAATCAGTTTGAAATAGATGATTCATTCAGAAAGCGCTTTGAGAATACTTTTTTTTGTTAAAACCCTTTATTTCAAGTTATTTCCAATCAATCTTGCCTCCCCTGTGGAAGGTGGATCCGCATCTTCACACAGTGCAAACTCTAAAGTAATCCTACCGCCGTTGATTCTCCCTTCATTTGACGGTGATATCAGTACGTTCGAAACCTTTATTCATCGATTTGATGGTCTGGTTTACTATAATGACGACCTCTCCGACGTCGATAAATTTTTCTATCTCCAGTCCGCTTTGAAAAATTCCGTATTACTTACCATTAAAAATTTTGATCTAACGACCTCAAATTACCCCCTTGCACATAATAAAGTTCGCGAAAAATATTGTAATTTTCGCCGCATCACTTCTTCTCTTTGGAAAAATATTGGTAAAATTTTCAAAATTGAATTCTAACCACCCATCATGTTTGCAAAAATTAGTAGACACTTTTATCGATAACTTGCAAGCCCTTAAGAAGTTTAATTTGCCTGTAGAGGAATGGGACTTTATCCTGGTGCAAATGATCTTAATTCGCCTGGATGTGCACACTGCCCGCAATTTTGAGTTGCATCAGCATCCCTCTTCTGTCCCATCCTATGCAGAATTAATTGCTTACTTAGAAAAAACTTGTAATTTATCAAATTTGTCGGTCAATCATAAATCTGATTTAAACAAAGTTGTTCATACTAACAACAATGCTAGGTCTCGCTCTGCCGTTTCTATGTTAGTACAGACGAAGTCTAATGTTAATAAACGTCCGCTTTGTAAACAAGATCACAATCTTTATCGCTGTAATGATTTCGTCCAGCTTTCTTCTCAAGATCGCTACAACTTTGCAAAAAACCAACATCTTTGCATTCATTGCCTTAGCAATTCTCACATTTTAAATAAATACAAGTCTACTTTTTTATGCCGCCAATGCAATCAACGTCATCATTCCTTATTGCATTCCGATCGCGTTTTCCCGTTTTCGCTGCTAGTGACCAGGCTCGCGTGAGCCCGGACAGCGCTGCCTCTAAGGTTTCACCTTCTATTAGTTCCGCTATTCAACGCGCTACAAACCATCCGCTCCTCTTGCCTCTGACGAATTATCGACTTTGTTTAGCTGTAGTGGTTCGTCAACTTCGAATGTCGTTTTATTTAATTTCTTAGCTAAAACTTTCATCATTTTACTTTCCACCGTTCAAGTGGAAATTACTGATTGCTCTAGTTCTTTCCAAAATTTTCGCGGTTTACTCGATTTGGGCAGTATGACTTCTTTTATTTTGCAAAATAGTGTGAAACGTTTAGGTTTTCGTACTACTCCACATTTCCTAACCCTTATTGGTTTAGGCTCCATGCGCTCTGCAGCTCTGCATGACGCTGTCGCCGTCTCGCTCAAACCAATAGGTGTCTCTTCAGAATTTGTGAAAATTTACCTACTTCTAATATTTCTTTAGAACATTTCAGTCATCTGTCAAACTTCAAGCTAGCTGATCCGCTCTTTGCTCAATCTTGGCCCATTGATTTCTTACTTGGCGCGGATATTTTCCCCCAAGTGTTATTAGACGGCCGGATCCTATGTGCTAGCGATAAACTTGTTGCTATTAATACTATTTTTGGATATGTTTTAATGGGAAGCATACCTTCCTCGCCCGCTTCTGAAGTAACTAGCTTGTTTTGTATGACAGATTGTACTTCCCCTTTGGAAGATATTGTCGCTAAATTCTGGGAAGTCGAAGCTGTCTTTGCCGCTCAACCTTTTACGCCTGAAGAAACTCTTGTTGAAAAACATTTTGTTCGCACTCTTCGCCGCAATGAGCAAGGACAGTATGTCGTCTCACTACCTTTTAAAGGTCCAAAACCTTACTATCTGGTAGTCGTGAGCTTGCTTTACAAAGTTTTGTATCTTTAGAAAATCGTCTAATTAAACAACCCGCAGTTTATGAACAATACGTTTCATCATCATTAGATCTTCAGTCCTGGAACTGGTTAGACGGGTACCCTCATTGTTTTTTATTCTGAACTAACCTATACATTTCCCCGAAATTTGCACAGTCTGCATCTATCACTAACCGATCTTGGTCTACATCTATCTGCCTTTTCCTATCTCTGTTTGTAATATATCTCATACTATTTCCCAAAAATGCCCTTCTATCTCTCCTATTTTTTCCACAGATATTCTTGTTCTCCTACTATTTCTATAACCTATTTGTTATTAACTTTGTCTGTCTATGCACGTTTCGTTTATGCGCGACTATTTAAATTTCAAACACATGCAACCTGTTCAAGTTGGTTCTCTATTTGGCATTTCTTATTACATCCCGCATCATTGTGGTGTGAAACCAGAATGTATAAGTACTAAACTATGTGTAGTTTTCAACGCTTCCGCTAAAACTCTATCACGATCCTCCTTAAATGATCATGTGTTTGTTGAGCCCAAACTTCAACAAGATATTACTGTAATTTTGTTACAATTTTGCCTACATCCTTATGTTATTACCTTACATGTGATTTTCCAATGCTCCATCCGAAGGTACTACATTGGCCAGGAAGCGAGTGTTTTTACCTGGAAAATTTAAAATTTTGCCGAATCATTGCTGTTCCAAGCAAGGTAGGGATCTTTAACGTGCGTGACAACACCCATACACGGGACCTCCAATTTACCTCTCATCCGAACGAGGGTGTATTTTTGTGAAAAATGATCGCCTAACATTTTTCAAGCGGACCGTGTCGGGATTCGAACCCGGGACCTTCGGCGTAGTAGTCACACACATACCACTACGCCACGGAGCCGCCCTTATGTTATTACTACAGATATTCTTCATAGTATAGACAAATCCTTGTTAATCGCGCTCATTGTGACTACCAAAGAATTGTTTGGCGTTTTTCTCCTGAGGAGCCTATTCTGGACTTTCAATTGAATACAGTTATCTATGGGGTAAATTGCGCTCCTTTTCTTGCGATTTGCACGCTTCTGCAGTTGGCCGAGGACGAATGGAACTTCTTTCCTTTGGCCTCTTTTGCTCTTCGCAATCACGCCTATATCGATGATATCGCTTCTGGTGGGGACTTTATTGATTCAACCCTTGCTTTACGAAATCAATTAATTGCTCTTCTAAAAGTGGGCGGTTCTGAACTTCATAAGTGGTCTAGTAATCAACCTGAATTACTCAAAGATCTTTCCGTTTCGCAACAATTCGCACTACCCCGTTCCTTTGAGGGTCCTGATACTCAACCACAATCGATAGCATGTACCAAACGCAACTTACTTTCCACCTCAACCGGCATTTTCGACCTTATGGGAATTTTATCCCCCCTAACTTTCTTAGTAAAGCAGTCAATTCGTCGTGTTCTAAGTCGGTGTGTGACTTGTTGGAAAACTGCTCCTACTGTATCGCAGTCTCCTATGGGCAACCTTTCTGCATGTCGAGTCACTCAAGTCAAACCCTTTTTGCGTTCGAGCGTCGACTTTGCTGGTCCCTTTTTTATTACCATGTGTCGAGTAAGGGGCGTCAAAGTGTTAAAACCGTATTTATGTCTCTTTATTTGCATGGCTACCAAGGCGCTGCATCTTGAATTAGTTTCTGATCTGTCAACCGACGCATTTCTCGCAGCTATACGTCGATTTATTGCCAGGCGTGGCCGTTGTGATAATCTTTACCGTGACTGCGGCACAAATTTTGGTGGTGCCCACCGACAGTTAATTTCCCTCGCAAAGTCCGCTATCTCTAAAGAACATATTTCTTGGCATTTTATACCGCCCGCTGCGCCTCATTTTATTGGTTTTTAGGAGGTGGGTGTGAAGTCCATTAAAACCTTGCTTCTTCGTAAGTAGGGTAAAAT